>CM076184.1:45540862-47940862 GCA_038277355.1 Encarsia formosa | reverse complement strand
GTTCGCGGCCACTGAGGTAGCTTGCTAGCCAGGAGATAACTTCGTCTCCGAAGTTCATTGTCCGAAGTTTTAATAAAATTTTGGCGTGAGGTAGGGTGTCAAATGCTTTGGCAAAATCAAACGAGACGAAAATGGCCAACTCGTCCTGTCCTAAGGGGCTGCGTAGGTCGTCAAAAATGCCGAGAAGTGCAGTTTGGGTAGAGTGATTCGGTCGAAAACCTGACTGGAAAGGATCAAGCAGATTTTTACTTGTTAGGCATTCGAGAAGCTGCTCATGGACTGCTCACTCTAAAATTTTGGATATCTCGGGGAGTTAAGCTATAGGCCGCGTGTCAGATGGGGTTTCAGGCAATTTTTTCTTAGAGAGTGGAATAACAGAAGCAAGTTTCCAGGGTTCAGGGAAGGCGTGTGTTGAGAGTGAGACATTCACAAAGTGCGTAAGTTGTGATAACAGGGCAGGAAAGGCCCACCTTAGCATTTTAGGGGAGATGGAGTCAGCGCCAACACCCTTCGAGGTAGACTTTAGGAATAGTCGGTTGATGTCCGCTTGCGTGACTTTGTGAAATTGGAAGACTCTTAGATCGGGGTTGATGGGTCGGCATTGGCACGCTGTGGCGATGTTGGTCGTACTGAGTGGTTGAGCGCCTTGCGAAATGGCAGCGTAGTGCTCGTTGAGTGAATACGGGGTGAAGAAGTCTAGTGGAGAGGGCAGGCGACTAGAGGTAAGGCCCAACTTCTTAAATTGGCGCCACCGTGCGTGAGGGGGAGCTGCAACGATTGTACATTGGAGACGGTCATTCTTTTGGGTCTCAAGCCGATTTCTGACCTCACGGCGAAGCTGGCGGTATTCACCCACAAGAATTCGGCGTCGAGATTGAGATATGCCTTTTCTTCTGGCGTGGTTGAAAATAACGTCGCGTGTGTGAATAAGCTCTTTTAGTTCAGCTGTGACCCATGGTTTTAGTCGAGAGGATGGCTTGATAAGGTGTAAAGGTGCGAGCTGATCAAAAGAAGCTAGAGTGACATTATTCAAGTTGTGCGTCAAATCGTCGAGTTTAGGGGGCTATAAACATGGGTCGAATCAAGGAGGTCATGTACAGCGTCACTGGGCTGCTCGATCGAGAAGCCGGGTGACGTTTCCAAGTTGTCTGTCTGCAGGGGGCTTATTGGGATTAGTGAAGCTTGAATGAGGCGATGTAGTTCAGTTGAGTTGATGCGATTGAAGTTACGAAATTGCAAAAGTTAGGGAGGTGGTGGTAGGTGATCCAACGAGTAATTGATTTCGATAAAGTCATGACCTGCCGCGAAAGGGGATTTAGAGCGTTCAAAGGATAATAGAGAATCAATACTACGCAGTAGAAAAAGGTCGATGCATGACTCGTGCAAACTGCCGTCGTACCACAAAACATGGTGGGTGGGCTCAGTGCTCACTGACTCCAGCAAAAGAGCGGAAGTTTGTTCTAGGAACAATTTTAAGGACTGAGTCGTAGATTGTAAGTTAATATTGAAGTCTCCAGAAACTATTGAATGAGAGTAAAGTGGGAGAAAAGGAGAAATAGAGTCGAAGAAGGTATCGAGGCTATTGTTAGTGGGGGAGGGGGGGGGCGATAAATAACAGCTAAAAGTAGTTTAATATTACTTGAATTTATTTCAAAAGTTACAAACTCGGGCAAGCAATTGTACTGCTGCTCAGAATTACATAAGATTTTTGCTGTGAGGCCATCTCTAAGGTAAATGCCTACTCCTCCTCCTTCTTTCCCGAGTCGATCGTGATGAAGAAATGAGTATCCATCGATTGTGAAGACATCAGTTTGGTCGCCGGGTTTTGGGAAAGTTTCAGTGACTCCCACTATATCATATTAATTCTCAGTAATTGCTAGCTCGAGGATGGAAAAATTTGTTTTTAAGCGATTTATGTTGAGGTGTCCAATTCTCAAGGAAGAGGAAGTGTGGGGTGTAGGGAAAATTGCAGACAGACTTGGCGAATTTCATTCAGTATAAATGGTTTGAGATGAGTTGGAGATGTCTTCCATAGACTCGTAATATCTGTGATCGGGGGGAGCAAGACTGCGAAGATCGTCCATCGATAGAATGGGAATTAGGGTTGATGTGTCGGTCTTACGCATGAAAACGTTAATACCTCTTTTTACGGGTCTAGAGTATCCGTACAGAGTTACTAGATCGCGCTGAAAAATCGTGGCAACGCTGTAGCAGCGAGCGGCGGCGGCTCCGTCTCTCTCTCTCTCCTCCACGCGTGAGCCCTTCCCCCACTCTTCCAGCATGCGTAGCTTGACGTGAGAAAGAAAAAAAAAAATAAACATAAACAAAAACAAATGTTTGAAAGGACATAATTATTTTTTTGAGCTCTTACTTGTAATTTTATTATTTTCCTTGGATATAGCTTGATTATATTTGAAAGAATAATTCGTATAACATGACTTTTCATTATGCAAAGCTATATTATGTTCATATGTCTGAAAAAAATATACTTATGCCTAGAAATTAATGATAAAAATATTAAATGAAGATAATTATACCTGAACGATTAAACAATGTAACTAAGCTTTTATAATTAAGCCCCGAAGGGGCACAATTTAAATATAAGTTCCAAATATTGAAAAATAGTTAACTCGATTGGTCTGGTGGCTAAAGTCACCGCTTCTTATTTTGCCGTCATCGGTTCAAATCTCGGCACTTCAATTTTTTTTATTTTTTTTTTTTTTATTTTTTTTTTTTTTGTTGATTTTTATTAAACTTTGAGATGTTACAAGATCTTTATGGACTTTTTTTAACTTTTTTTTTTTTTTAATTTTAAACAAATAGAGAAATGATAAAATAAACAGTGTACGTTTAAATTATGATTTTAACAAAGCAGTAACAAAAAAAAAAATTCTATAAAACCAAAAAAAGCTTTGAGAGTTCTTTTTTATAAATTTTTAATTTTTATATAGGCTAACGAAAAGATAATCTAATAAAATGATAATCTTTGGAGTACTTTGTAATTTTTTTAGTGAATCTCTTGAAGTATATAGAACAGGTGACTGTGTTGACAAAACAGTTAAACTGAGAGTCGAAATAAATACCTAAACAATTAAACAATGTAATAAAGCTTTTATAATTAAGCTCCGAAGGGGCACAATTTAAATATAAGTTCGAAACATTTAAAATCACGTAAATCGATTGGTCTGGTGGCTAAAGTCACTGATTCTCATTTTGCCGTCATCGGTTCAAATCTCGGCACATCAATTTTTTTTTTTTTTTTTTTTTTTTTTGTAGATTTTTGTTAAACTGAGATATTTTAAGATCTTTATGGACTTTTTTTAACTTTTTTTTTTTTTTAATTTTAAACAAATAGAGAAATGATAAAATAAACAGTGTACGTTTAAATTATGATTTTAACAAAGCAGTAACTAAAAAAAAATATTCTATAAAACCAAAAAAAGCTTTTTTTTTTAATTTTTAATCTCTAAATAGACTCCTGAAAAGATAATTTAATGAAGTGATAATCTTTGGAGTGCTTAGTAATTTTTTTTTTTCAATAAATCTCTTTGAAAGTAAAAAACAGGTTACTGTGTTGATAAAATAGTTAAATTGAGAGTCGAAATAAATACCTAAACAATAAAACAATGTAGTTAAGCTTTTATAATTAAGCCCCGAACAGGCACAATTTAAATATAAGTTCCAAACTTCATGACAATTTTTTTGGTCTGCTGGATAAAGTCGCCGCGTTAAATTTGGCCGTTGTATACTCAAATCTCGACACTCTTTTTTTCTCTAATTGTTTGTGTAAAATAGGATAAATAATTTTGTTCTAAACCAATTAAAAGAAAGTACATAGTCTACATAATTTAAACGTACACTGCTTATTTTATCATTTCTCTATTTGTTTAAAATTAAAAAAAGTCTATAAAGATCTTAAAATATCTCAAAGTTAAATAAAAATATACAAAAAAAAATATTAAAAAAAAAAAAATGGATGTGCCGAGATTTGAACCGATGACGGCAAAATGAGAAGCGGTGACTCTAGCCACCAGACCAATCGATTTAGGTGTTTTTCAATGTTTAGAACAGATATTTAAATTGTGCCCCTTCGAGGCTTAGTTATAAAAGCTTTATTACATTGTTTAATTGTTTAGGTATTTATTTCGACTCTCCACGGAGAGTAGACTTTGGTTACAGCAACGAGAGTCTGTAGTAGCCACAGCGAAGTGATTCTAGTAGACCATTTTTAGTAACGACCACTAGAAAATTATGGTAGCCACAACCAAAATTTTTTAAACTGCCGTAGCAATCGGCAGTGTCAATAATGCAGATTCTGATTTTGCGTGCGTCTGCTTTTTGAGGGTTAGTTTAGTCTTGACTTTTCGACACTTTGTTTAACACTTGAATGAATTTAAAAATCATCGAAAAAATTCTTATAAATGAAATTTGATATCAAAGAATCTTGTGATCTCACTTATTTGAGCTTTTTACACTTCTAAAGGCTAAAAAAAGGCATTTCAAAAATGTAAAAAATTCTAGTAGTGGCTACCATAATTTTTTAGCTCTGTCTACTACAGACTCTCGCTGCTGTAACCAAAGTCTGCTCTCCGTGTCAGTTTAACTGTTTTGTCAACACAGTAACCTGTTCTGTATATTTCAAGAGATTCACTAAAAAAAAATTACTAAGTACTCCAAAGATTATCATTTTATTAAATTATCTCTTCGTTAGCCTATTTAAAAATCAAAAATTTATAAAAAAGAACTCTCAAAGCTTTTTTTGGTTTTATAGAATTTTTTTTTTGTTACTGCTTTGTTAAAATCATAATTTAAACGTACACTGTTTATTTTATCATTTCTCTATTTGTTTAAAATTAAAAAAAAAAAAAGTTTAAAAAAGTCCATAAAGATCTTAAAACATCTCAAATTTTAATAAAAATCAACAAAAAAAAAATATAAAATAATTGAAGTGCCGAGATTTGAACCGATGACGGCAAAATAAGAAGCGGTGACTTTAGCCACCAGACCAATCGAGTTAACTATTTTTCAATATTTGGAACTTATATTTAAATTGTGCCCCTTCGGGGCTTAATTATAAAAGCTTAGTTACATTGTTTAATTGTAATTATCTTCATTTAATATTTTTATCATTAATTTCTAAGCATAAGTATATTTTTTTCAGACATATTTACTTAATATAGCTTTGCATAATGAAAAGTCATGTTATACGAATTATTCTTTCAAATATAATCAAGCTATATCCAAGGAAAATAATAAAATTACAAGTAAGAGCTCAAAAAAATAATTATGTCCTTTCAAACATTTGCTTTTGTTTATGTTTGTTTTTTTTTTTCTTTCTAACGTCAAGCTACGCATGCTGGAAGAGTGGGGGAAGGGCTCACGCGTGGAGGAGAGAGAGAGACGGAGCCGCCGCCGCTCGCTGCTACAGCGTTGCCACGATTTTTCAGCGCGATCTAGTAACTCTGTATCCGTAGCTTTCATAACAGTTCATAGCCGCGCGCCAAATATTGAAGTTGTGGGGAGGGAGGATGGTACTGACATGAATCTTGGTTTCCCACCTAGAGGCAAACATTTTTTTCACTGGTCAGTTGATCACGAAGGCGGATGGCGCTTCTGATCACTTGATTTCTCACTACGGGACCTGTAAATTGGGTTACTATGGATCTGAAGGTTGCATCTGCGTTGTTGGGGGGAGCCCAATTTCGCGTGGTGACGATTTGGGGGATGAGGTGATCGAGTTTGAGAGCACGCAAGGTAGCTTTGTGATGAAACCTTCAAATTTTGACTATTCTATTTCATCAACTGGAGTACTTAAGTCACAGACGGAATTTTACGTGTAAAAGTCGAGGTAAAAGTGTTCCATAAACTGGGGCCAAAGCTAAAGTTATCTAATAAAATTAGGCCTTGACTTTAAACATTTATTATTCAATAAATAAATACAATTTTCATATAAAAAAATTTATTTAAGTTCCTAAAGGCTATCACAGGAACTCGCGGGATTGCGGGATTTGTTCAATCTCGCATCCAGCGTCCCGCGTTAGCTCCTAACCTAACCTCGTTGAAAAAGAGCGAGACGCGGGATTGCGGGATGCGGGATGGAGCGAATCCCGCAATCTCGCGAGTTCCTGTGATAGCCATAAAAACCTAAAATTTAAGTATATAAAAAATGATTTACTCTAACATGCTTTGTTTTTTCAATAAAATTCAAATTGCTGAAAAGTAGCGATTTTTGTGATCATAATTAGCATCTTTACCTTATTTTTCAACTCATTAATTTCATTTATGCTGAAATTAATTCTTCAAAACGAGTAGCATCTTCAACTTTAATTTTCTTTTTTTTAAATCTGATAGATCAATTTTGTATGAATTTACTGATTATTACCTAATGACTATTTTAGTTTGATTGTACGTCAAATAATGATTTTTTAAATTTATTGTAATTCAAATCTGGTGTTTAATGAATAAAAGAGTGATCCCAAAACTAGCCTGTTTTGGCGCAAACGAAATTCGATTTAATTTTTGGTCTAAATAGTTGTAATGGGGTATTTCTTAAGAAAAGGGCCTCTCTTAAATAATTAACGGAGTTTCCCGGGCCTTCCCATTACAAGGAAAAATTTACACAAAAACTCTCGGGAGAAAACTCCTTAAACTCCGGGGTAGGGTTCCCGCGAAAAGAAAACCTCCGGGACTGGTCGGTGAGCTAGAGAAAGAAGAAATAAATTATTGCAGAAATCTCGGTTGAATTTGATTTTATTCTTGTCTACAAAAAAATCAAGTCTACAATTACAAAAAAAATAAATTTTAATTTGAGAACAAAAACTATAAAGTAGTCTACAAAATGGCGGGTAACGACGCCGCGCCAAGAAAATCTCGATCAAATTTATATAAAGACAACTTCAATAATATACAACAAAGAAAATTTCATTTAGCATACCGATAACCAAAATCTTCAGAAACACATGCTTATTAAAATTTTATTAATTAATACAAAAATCTTACGTTTACCAAAATTTTCACTTATTATCTGATGCCCAAAATGGCTACTCTCTGGTTTTTCCAACTCTCAATAAAAGTAAATTAACCCAAGTTTTCTTGATTTCTTCTACTACCTAGCTGTAAATAAAAGAAAAACAAAAAAAAGTCTACAACTCGACTAAAGAAAAATAGGAAAAGAAACTTAGAAAAAGTCTACTAAAGAGGAACTAAAAAAAAAAATCACACTCTCAAAAATACAACCTCACACCTTGGCTACTGAGAACAGAGTGACGCTTCCCCGCGTCTCTCTGACTCAACGTCCTTCCTCACCATTGCCTCCAAACACTCTCAGCCAATCAACACAAATTAATTTAACCAAGCCTCATTCACACTCGAGGAACAGCAATATGTCCACCAATCAGACACATTCACGCCACACCACCCAATCACGCTCCCATCTACATTCTTTCCGGTGACGATCGCCACGCCACCTATACCACGCGCGAACATACGAAAAAAGAATAAAAATAATGTACACGAGGCACTCACCGTGTTAACTTATTCCTCGCGCACATACTCTCTCTCTCGCTCTCCCCATATGCACACATTGTTCGCGCAACGTACACAATACAAAAAATCTCACTCACGCCCGTGTCTACTGTGGTTAGTGTGCGCGCACGCGCCTGGCGACGCAGTTGCGTCGTCTGCTGACACGCGCCGCGCACCTCCTCCGTCGCCGAAAACTCCCCGACGGAGAATCGGAACCCGTGTGTGGTGTATGTGTGTGTACGTGTGCGCCCTGGGCCGGGAGAGCCTTCCCGGGTGGTGAATATGTGTGTGTGTGTGTATGTGTTGTGCGCGCGCCGTGTGCTCGTGCTGCTGAAACAGCGTTCGACCGACGGAAACCGTCACCACGTGGTCGGCTGCTGCTGTGAGAGCACGCGGCTCGGTTATCACCTGGGAAAAGTAAACAAAACAACTTAATTATTTCTCTGTTTCCCAGGTGACTTGACACTGCCAGGTAAAAAAAAAAATTTACGAGGGATTCACTCCCTCGCACAGTAGTTTATAGTTTAAAATGAATCCCTGCAAAGTTTTTATTTGCGAAATTTTTTTTGTTACAAAGATATGATCGAAAAACGTCATTTTTTTATACATACGTTTAAAGGGGCAATTTTTTAAAGTTCAATATTTATCCCACTTTATAATGATGAAGCATGTTCGAATGTCTTCGTTTTATAATTGATTTGATTGGTTAAGAACGTTATATTCAAAATTTGAATTGCGTTTAATTTGAAGTATTGAACTCTTTGTTATTAAGAATTTTTTGAATAATTGAATACTTTGCTTCAATATAATAAGAACCTTTATTATTTTAAAAACAACTTTTTTAAGCCAACACCACAAAAATATCGAACTGAACTTACAAGGAGAGGTCACACCCTCCGGGTCACCGATCTTGACGAAACTTTGGGGATCGTTTTCTTATACCAAAAGATGAAGAAATCTACCAATTATCCCGTCTAATGGGCCTTTTATACCTAGTTCCTACATAGCTTATATCGTATTTTTAGCTCTTTTTGGGTTTTTTTGCGAATTTTCAAAAAATTCCTGTTCGAAGCCTATTACACTTACAAAATTCTGCAACCCCGCATTCTCTTTATTTTTTTATCTTCTTTTGAGAAAAAATATTTTTAAATCTAATTTTGAAGAAATAGTCCATGTAAAATTAAGGTAATCAAAAGCATTTGTTTACTGTTTTTTTGGTTTCATGAACTTAAACTGTACGTCATCAGCCTTATCAAAATTATGTCTAAAAATATTTTTTCTAAAAAATTCATAAAAAAACAAAGAAAATGCGGGGTTGCGGAATTCTGTCAGTGCAATAGGCTTTGAGCAGGAATTTTTTGAAAATCAGCTTGTTTTGACACTTTTAACACTTTTGTGCGAATTTTGTGGTTATTTGTGCCAATTTTCAAAAAATTCCTGCTCAAAGCCTATTGCACTGACAGAATTCCGCAACCCCGCATTTTCTTTGTTTTTTTATGAGTTTTTTAGAAAAAATATTTTTAGACATAATTTTGATAAGGCTGATGACGTACAGTTTAAGTTCATGAAACCAAAAAAACAGTAAACAAATGCTTTTGATTACCTTAATTTTACATGGACTATTTCTTTAAAATTAGATTTAAAAATATTTTTTCTCAAAAGAAGATGAAAAAATAAAGAGAATGCGGGGTTGCAGAATTTTGTAACTGTAATAGGCTTCGAACAGGAATTTTTTGAAAATTCGCAAAAAAACCCAAAAAGAGCTAAAAATACGATATAAGCTATGTAGGAACTAGGTATAAAAGGCCCATTAGACGGGATGATTGGTAGATTTCTTCATCTTTTGGTATAAGAAAACGATCCCCAAAGTTTCGTCAAGATCGGTGACCCGGAGAGTGTGACCTCTCCTTGTTAGTTGCAGGTTGCAAAGGATATATGATGAATTTAGTTTCAAAAATTTTTTTTAACATCGTTATTTTGAAGATGAAAGTAAAAATTATCGTTTATTTACTTTGAAAATTAAAAATTGAGCGCGCTTGCGCGTCTATTGAGACTAGTAAAACAAAAAATACTATCGTATTCAGCATGAAATTTTAAGAAGATAATATACTTAGTATTTTTTCGATTCATGCAACCGATTTTGCATGAAAATTCATCTAAAATCACGATTTTTCAAAATGGGCTAAAATTTGTCGATTTTTGGGGTCACTCTTTTATCTGTTATTGACAAAGTGCGTTCTATCTTTAATTTTGTAACAACCCTCTCCTACCAGCTTAATCCAGCAAACAAAAAATAAAATTAGTAGACTGGTCATTCCGGAATACATTTTATAAACTTCTAAGATCACGAGTTAAGCATAGTCTTAACCCATTAAGTCCCAGGATTTTTTAAATTTTTCTTGTATTTTGAGCTCTGGAATTTTGATGAAAACGATAAAAAATATTTTCAAAAAGACCATATACCACTATTTTCGGGTATGCTCTACACGAAGGCGTAGTTTAAAAAAGTCAAAAATGTCATTTTCAATTGTTAATTAACAAATTAAAAAAAAAACTCAATTTTTTGCTGCATTTTTTTTTTTAAATGAATTTTTTCAGTTGGATTTTTTTTTTTTTTTCTTTCAAAAATGTGATCAGAGGTGATCACGATACTTGAAATTTACGGTAGAATTTTTTTTTTATAAAAATCTTTTTTAACAAAATGGCGGCCATAAAACGAAGTCGAAAATCTCAAATTTTTCGTTTTATTCACTTTTTTCATGTTTATTCCTTGAAATCGCACAAGTATTTAACGTTTACTGCTATTTTTTGTTGGAAAAGTCAAAATAATTGTACAAAGAAGCATAAAAATTGTAATACTTATAAAATATTCATTGTTAGGTTATGAGAGGTGATTTTTACACGATTTCAGTAGGGTCCGCGGTGACCCAAACAGAAGTACTCGGAAACTTCCATCTGAAAAACGAAATGTATCAAAAAAATGGTTTTTATTGTCAAAATTTTTTCAATTGTTTAAATAAATAATGTTTAAACAATTAAAATAAACAATAAATACATCAACATTAGTTCTATTTTTGATATATTTCGTTTTTCAGTTGGAAGTTTCCGAATAACTCTGTTTGGGTCACCGCGGACCCTACTGAAATCTCCTAAAAATCACCTCTCATAACCAAACAATGAATATTTTGTAAGTATTACAATTTTAATGCTTCTTTGTTCAATTATTTTGACTTTTCCAGCAAAAAATAGCAGTAAACGTTAAATACTTGTGCGATTTCAAGGAATAAACATGAAAAAAGTGAATAAAACGAAAAATTCGAGATTTTCGACTTCGTTTTATGGCCGCCATTTTGTTAAAAAAGATTTTTATAAAAAAAAAATCTTACCGTAAATTTCAAGTATCGTGATCACCTCTGATCACATTTTTGAAAAAAAAAAATCCAACCGAAAAAATTCATTAAAAAAAAAATCCAGCAAAAAATTGAGTTTTTTTTAAATTTGTTAATTAACAATTGAAAATGACATTTTTAACTTTTTTAAACTACACCATCGTGTAGAGCATACCCGAAAATAGAGGTATATGGTCTTTTTCGAAATTATTTTTTATCGTTTTCATCAAAATTCCAGAGCTCAAAGTACAAGAAAAATTTAAAAAATCCTGGGACTTAATGGGTAAGTATATTGTTATAAGTTAAAATGGTCTTCTATTGGTTGATTATTCTTTTAATACAGATGCACTAATTGATTTCTTGTTAGAAGCTTCCATTCATGCTTTCATTGTTGATGGTAAAAGAGAGATAAGATAAATGAATCATTGTCTATGTCAAATTATTTTGGTGGTGTACTTTCAGGCTATCACCCACCAAATTGTGAAACTGTTTCTATTCCTGCTGCTTTTCATTGTATGATTTCTGATGAGAATGAACTCAATGAAATTATGTAATATTTCAAGTGTTTTACAATTTATCATTTATTATTTATTTTTGTTACATTTATAATATAATAATCAATCTAATTATTAGTATTTGTCTAATAATCTAGGGTTATTTTCTAAGGACCAGTAACTTTTTAGCGAGAAGCTACAAACTCAAGGAGCGAGGTGTGTGACTGGGCTGAAATAAATTTGAAGCTTTTTTTATAAACTAACACTAAACTATATTCTATGCAAAAATATGTACATGAGAGCCGAGGGCCTTGCTGTTTTGGCCGGGAGGACTCGAACTGTCAGAGCGCCGAACTAGGGCTACTAAACTCATAATAACTTGCAAAATGAACTGCCGCGATGGGCTTAACTTTATTCAATCTATAATGCCGCAAGTTGGGCCTAAATGTGAATATTCTCTGCGATGCGTGGCTGCTGCGTGCAAACGGAGAACGACTTTGAGTCGTACTCGCAAAACTCGCGATGCGTTGTGGCCGTGATCATGGGCGGAGAGAGAATGCTGTCGGCGGATATGGGCAGCTGGGCCCGAGCGTGGCGTTTGTCGCTCAGCTGACTAAAGTAGTGGCTCAAAGAGGCGCGAAATCTTCCAGGTAAGCGATCAATAATTGAAATCGGTAAAAGTCCAAAACAAACTTATTTGTTGGATTAAGTAAATGTTGGTTTAGAATGTCATGTAAAATAAGAGTAGAAGATCTCTGAACAATGAAAAAAAAGGGTAAATTTAAACTTATGACAATAAATGCAAAGTTCTGAAAGTGCTGGTAAGCCAGCCTGAAAAGAAAAGTTGAAAACATTCGTGCAAGCTCTAAGCGTGCATCGAAATACATGGAGCAAAACTCTGAGGCAGGACTAACGAGTTAATTAAAAAAAACTTAAACTAACTGTATACAATATTTACAAAGCGTTTTCTGACAAGTCTTGGTTCAGAACTTGGCAGAACTCTGGGTGTTCCAGCGTGAGAGCTTACGCTGAAGGATCTAGGGTAGAGCTTTCGCTCTTTGCGATCGATATTCCAGGGTCGAACATCCACTGGAAAAAGTAACTATTGCAAGAATGGTGAGTTGGTACAAAGTCTATATCATCCACCCTAAAACCACTGAAAAGCTGATTATAATAATGTAAAAGAGTAGGGTAATCGTGCAAAGATGGCGAAAGAGACTGTGATTTGGTTTGATAAGCTTTTGATGATAAAAGCTTCGACTTAGTATTTGGGTCTTGGTGCTGCCTACTTTGCTCAAGATCTTCAACCTATTAATACATTATATTTACATTAAAAGCTTTTTCAAGGTATTTAAACAAAAATCGAGATAGTAAGGCAATTGTGAAACGATACAAAGATTTTTTAAAGATTTTTTTCAGATTTTTTAGTTAAGTTAAGAAACCGTATTTTGTGAGGAACAAATCGCTGACCAAGAAAATTGTTCCTAACAAAATACGGCTTCCTAAGTTAACTAAATGATCTGAAAAAGTCTTAAAAAACTCTTCGTATCATTTCACACTTGCCTTACCATCTCGATTTTTGATTGAATTCCTTGAAAATTTATAAATTCATTTGAAATGCATTAGCAGTTTATAAACCACCAGTTGCTGTAGGCAGCAGTTCTCTCTGTTGGTACTTCGTCTGATTTTGAAGCCTGAGATTCTGAAGGAGGGTTACGACTAGCGTCGCCTGAAATTATTAGTACATCAAAATTCTTTTTGGTATGAATCCGACTTGGATTTGAATTATGCTGGATAGTTTCTAGGGTTTGTTAGCTTTGAAGGTGAATGCTGAAAGAGTTAGGTGCATCCTGACCTTTTGGTAAATGATTAGTTGTAATTGTGATATCAGGCTGGACCGATAAAAATGTAAATAACTCAGCATCTGGATTAGAAATAAATGACAAGTACCTTGATTTGTTGAGATCATAGACATCTTGAGGTTCCCCGACAACTCGTCAAAACGACAACTCGTCAACGACAATTCGTCAACACGACAACTCGTCAAACGACAATTTGTCAAACAACAACTAATCAAACAAAATATCATAAAGCTGTAAATTATAAAATATATTTATAATTTTAATTTTAGAATTCAGTATTTAATAATTGAAATAAATCAAAATAAAATTTAATTTAAAAATTTATTATTGAAATTTTATTAAAAACAAAAAAACATAACTACATACAAAAATATAATTACAATTAATGAAGGTACTTATCAACAAAACATCACGAGAATCACATCTCTAACGAATAAAATATTTTCCTCTATAATATTCTATGTATTCAAAATTATCGTATACAAGTTTTTTTTTTCCTCTTTCGCTTAGTATAAAACTTAAAGGCATAATGAAAAATTAAGTGTTCAGTTCAAGAGACGATTTTGGGCTAAAATGAAAATCGTATGATGAAATTAATTCGCTCAAATGTTTGTAAACATTAACTTAACTTGCAGAAAATTAATTCGCTCAAATTTTTGTAAACATTAACTTAGGAACGCATAAAATAATACACTTTGACGAGTTGTCGCTTGATGAGCTGTCATTTGACGAGTTGTCGCGTTGACGAATTGTCGTTGACCAACTGTCGCTTGACGAGTTGTCACTTGACGAATTGTCGCGGTACCCATCTTGAGCTTCGTAAAAAATATGTTGGGTAAAGTATTAATGATTAAGATCGCAGTCAGTGAGCATACGTATGTCCTTGTGGAGTTGGACAAAGCATTGCCACTGCTGGTCTAATCTCTGTAATCGCACTTCAGCGAGAATAATTGTAAGGTCTTCTGCATCCATGGCTATGAAATTGTAAAAGTGATTGGAATTTCTATTTATGGTAGTGTATTGCTTGGTAATATCAACTTTCATGTTTGAAACTTGCAAAATTACTCGGTGAAGTACAAGTAAAACTCAATGCGTGTCAGTGCATAAAATGTTGTATCTTAATTGAGAACTAAGAAGGCTGAATATGAATTCTGCGTTGCGTGGCTAAGCACAGACGAAAACTTGAGCAGGGTTGTAAGGCCTGCCACGAGTGTGAATTTGCGTCGAAAAGCCGCAACCTCGACTGCGCAATTGTTAGCCGAGAGGACCTGACTAAAATGAAACCTTAATTAAGCTAGGGTAAACTAAGTTGCGTCAAACTTGAATTGAATTTTAGTTACAATGGTTAACTAAAAGTGACCAATAGAAGAAAATCCAGATTATTTGTTGTGAATAATCTGGCCATGATGTGAAGGTGATTAGTAATAGATTCAGTGTGATTCTGTTTTCTTAGATTTGAATGGAAGTTTGCGACCTCGGCTACACAAGTGTTTACCGGGGTGAAATTAAATGAAAATGTAATCTTTAGTTAGCAAGGGTTGACCCTTATCTGAAACGAAACCTTCGTTAAGCAACGGTCAACTAAACTGAATTAGACTTGGAACTGATTTTAGTTCCGCGATTGTTAACTAAAAACTTGAAATGGACTTTAATGACGTAAGTGTTAATTAAAGTGAGCATAGTGTATGAATTATAATTGAAGCAAGACTTGAATTCTGAAGAGATGCCAAGAGGGCGTAAGAACATGTTAAATCAGAGTTTAACATACAAAAATGGAATGTTCTAAGGTTTAGGGTGTTGAAGCAAGAGGTTGTAAATCTCTCTACTACAAGCTAAGGCCAGGTAGATGGCCAATTTGAATTCTACTAAAAGTAAGATTAGTTCAAGCATGACTTGAACTTCTAAATGTTATGGTATTGGGGCTAATAAACGCTGCTTGTTGAAGGGTGATGTTGTGTACAGACTAGAAATTTGATGTGAAATTCTAAAGAGGTGCAGTTGAGTAGTTATCAACAATATCCAAAGAGTGTACTTTAGCTGACTGATCATCAACCAAACCAAAACTGAGTATTTTTAGTTGAGCGGATGCCAACTAAACCAAAAGATGAATTTTTAGTTGATCGTGGGTCAACTAAACCTAAAGTGTATGTATTTAAATCTATGTTAGTAATTTAAATTTATGAAATATGTGCTGAGCACAGTAGTTAATAAACAAAAACGAATAATGTAGGTGATTTCATGTAAAGAAGTCTGATGATTGATAAACTAATTAGTGATAGTCTGCAAATGAGAAAAATAACTATATAAGGCTACACGATACAGCTAATCTACAAAGGTAGTTCCATCGAAGACTTGGGAGGTCCTTCGAGTGAGCAAAACCACCCGATTAAATGCTCGTATGACGACCAAGAATTAAAACGAAGCAGGTCAGAGTGCTCGCTGAGAAGATTTGTTGTTGGAGGATCCACCAGACTTCAGCGAAAGAGCAAAAAAAGGTTTAAAGCCCAATGTGAGTCTGCGAACAAGGGTCCTGGTTCCAACAGAAAACCAAATGAATATGAAGAATGTACTGTAGAGTGGCCTTTAAGGATGTTTGGTACTTTCGTGAGGGGAAAAGAGGGGAGGGAACGGGCACCACAGCGCCCGACTAGATGATTTTATTTTCACCTCATCAGTACTTTGACCCTAATGAATGAATCATTATGAAAATTTTACGAAACATACTTGAAAGTCTTTACTTTCATGTAGTATTAATTTTATGTTTAAAAGATTTTTTTTTAAATTAGGAAAAATCACGAAAACACAACCTAATTTTCAATTTACAAAACTCTGCGACGAAAGTTTAAAAACATTAACTTTTTTAATCTCACATTAAAAATTAAGACCTAAAGACATTGTGTACAAATTTTTAGATCAAATTATGCAGTAGAAAAAAAGTTAGAGCATTTCTTATTCAGACGCGCATTGAATTTAATCACTGCACGCTTGTTTTTCTTTGTTATCTATTTCAAATGGTCGGAAAGGTAATATAAAAAAAATCTTAAAATTTTCTTCGACTTGAAATCTATAAATCCCAATACTTCTTTTAACGATCTCTGTATTTTGGAAGAGTGACATCCGATCAAAGAAAAAAATTGCTTGATTTCCATAAGAGCTTATGTTAAATGTTATTTAAAAAAATACTTTGATTTTTAAAAAAACTAAATCGAACAAAAAAAGGCAAAAAATTCAATGGATATTTTGATATTAATCATAAATCAATCCGATTAAAATTGACAAAAAGGCTGCATTTTTTCGTAAGTACCAAATATCCTTAAATTGAGTAATATCAATGTTTTGCTATGACAGCCGTTTTAAACTTAACAAATTATATAGTTTTGAGTTAGAGAGAACTTCTGAATTTCATAAACTCAATAAGTTATGGAAAAGATATGTATTTTTGTATAGTAACCTGAAGAGGATGGTTGTTCATTCGAAACGTTGTTCTATTTTTAATAAAATTACAAATTACAAACTACAACACTTGTAATTTCTTCATGCCTGGATAATTAATACAAAGTCTACATCAACTCAAGTTATGAAAAAATTTACAAGTTTTCAATTTTGCAAAGAGTGTTACACTCTAGGAAAATTAAAGAAGGGTTTGAAATGTAAGTAAATATAACTTTTGAGGTTATAACAAGACTACAGAAGAAGGAGGGTCAAAAGAAAATAATGTAAATTTGGAACGAGCACACCGAATAACCGCTGACGTCAACTGCTGCAGACGAGCTCGAGGTTGTTGTTGTCGTCCACCGCTGATGCGCAGAGTGGCCAGCGCGTGCTTCGTTGCGTGCACTGTGTGTGTGCCTAAGCTAGTACGTTACGGCTGTGCTGCCGTGATGATTTTTATAAGTTTGTCCGAGGTTGGTCCAGAGGGTTTGTCCTTGGAGTCCTCGAAGCTGGTATTGTACACCAAGTGGCACGATGCGAGCGCTGCTCCGCTCGTCGGCTCGTCGCGCCGCCTATAGTTGCTGTAGTAATGTAGGTAGGAGAAGCGTTACTCCGTCCGTCATTTTCTGCTCTGCGCTCGCCGACTGCTTGGGGTCTAGCGCGGCCGATGGAAGATCCAAGCGTGCTGCGGGGATCAGGAGATTTGACGTCACTGCTTTTCTGCTGCGAACTATGAGTGACGTCACTACTGCGCCAAGTTGCTTGCTTGCTTCTGCCGGGCAGAACCGATGAAGCGCAAAATGTCCGCCTTTGCTCTGAAGTGATGTGCACTCCGCGACCCTTGCCGTGTGGCAAGGGATGGCGCGAGATGATCGAATGCTGTTTTTCTCTTTGTAAATCACTTCACTTTTCACTTGAACACACACTCTCACAATAAGCTGTAAAAACGAAGGCCGCTAATTCGGTTCGACGAGGACCAAATGTTTAGTAATCTAGGGTTATTTTTGAATGACCAGTAACTTTTTAGCGAGAAGCTACAAACACAAGGAGCGAGGTGTGTAGGAGGAGCCACCTCAATTTTAATAACTTAAATTAAACCAACCGACGTCATGGCGTAGTGGAGTAACTGACTGCGCATAGTGTTTGCCGCTTTGGGTATCGATTAGTTGGTTTTTTTAACATGACGAGCGAGTGTGAAGATCAAGGAAGACGAGAAATAGCTATTACACGTGATAATGCTTATAGAGAAGCCCTTCAAGTGAACCAAATTACTCGGACTTGCAGTAATTGCTATATATTAACGATTATCATTATAATAGTGGTTGTTCGTAAATTTTAGATAAAAATTATTATTGTGGTTGATCTTAACGAACGTTTTTTTAAACTAGCATTAGCAGGCTAGCCATTTCAATACTTTTATACATTGACGTTATACACTGAGAAAAAAAAATCAGCAGATACTACCCTGCAACTCAAGCAATAATTGCTTGACAGCTCGAGTAACAGATAGATCCGTAACCTTTACTCGAGACTCGAGCAAATATTGCTCGAGTCGTCAATTAGCGCCGGGGGCTGTCTGCTGCTTTAAATTTTAGTTACATTTTTTGTGAGTGAAAACATGGATTTTTATTGAGAAGAGTGGTTATTTTTTCCTGAAAATATTTTTAAAGGCAGATTTAAGCTAAATTTATTATATAAATAATTGAGTTATTATTTAGTGTTTACTCATTATTATTCTAGCCTCAAATTTTGTGTTTCAATCAAAGTTATAAACTATATTTTATATTTTCATGGATATAAACATGATTATTTTGATAAATTAAAAATAAATAATAAATAAAAATATGTCAATTCATCTCGCAAATACTATAATTAAATGTTTTGACGACTTACTCGTCGAACATTATTAAGCAGCATCAGATGACTCAAGCAAATATTTCTAGAGTCTTCGAGTAAATATTTCGGTGTATCCCATTATTTAAGGTCTCAAGCAACCTTTGCTTAATAACTAAACAATATTTACCGTTTTTTTTTCATCAGTGTATGTCAACTAGTTAAGAGTCGACGACTTAAAACTATTAATCAAGTTAGTAGAAAGAAAATTAAAGTAAAAATTCTAAACTATAAAACTTTATAATTTGCAGTTATTAATGAGATTAAAAAAAAAAAATTGTAAAAACCTACGACCATGGTCTCGTGCTACTGGAACTCATCGGGTTGGTGCTTACTGCTCGACGATAAAAAATATACTGACGTTTGAAGTTGAGAAGCTCAAGGATTGTATCAATTCAAAGCTAACGAAACAAAGCAAAAATTTAAAGTTTCTAAAAGCTTTCAATTCGCTTAAAGAGTCTTTAAGATCTTTGCAAAATTCAAAGATTATCATTAAAATAGTGGTTGTTCGTAAATTTCAAATAACACAAATTTCTATTGTAGTTGATCTTAATGAACGTTTTTTTAAACTAGCATTAAAATTTGCTGAAAATTACTTAGAAAAATATATTTAATATTTGTCGGTGGTAAAACTTATCCCTTCTCGGGGGTAAGTTTGCAAGGTACCTGACCTGTAGCCAGCTTTTCGAGAGATTTTTGTTGTTGATTTTCTTTTTTTAATTTTTTTTGTTTATTATTTGATATTTTAAATTCACAGTGAGCACAACAGTTGAAAGGCTCGCGCGCTCTCGAGATTCATCACGCTGCCAAGGTAGGCGCAGCTGAAGGACCGGACGTATCGTTGGTGACTATTCGAAACCCCCACTCCATGTGCATTATGTGTTTTCTAACACTGGCCGTCATGTAAAAGTCCACACTCCCCAAAACGTAAACTCGGGCGAATTAAAGGCTAGTGAAAGATGCGCAACGTCCCGACCTACGATCACGCGATTGACGAACTTGCGTAACTGCAAGAGGCCCACGCGCAATTTCCCGGTTCGCGACCGAGGTTTTAAATAGCCGCACCCGGGACCGGGGGGACACTTGAAATTTTTATCTCGCTTGAGGCATCATACTTACATTTGAATGCATCTCAAGCTTTGGTCATTTCCACCGCTATGTAATTATATGTACCAACGTGTAAATTCTTTTAAATAAAACTAGTACAGATCAACGTGTCCACATTGGTTTTTCTTAATTTTCTTTCGCGATCGGTCACCCGCACCACGTGTCACGAGAGAAGCCTTCGTCAAGTCCACCAGGAACTCGCATCCAGTTCCCGCCAACGTGCAGGACCGTAGAGCTGTTCCCAACCTGGACAATCGCAGCCATTCCGTGTATCCTGAACGGTACCTAGACCCGGACAGTTGGGAGCCGCTACTGAGACTACCATCCCTACATCGAGGATCATCGAGCCTTCCCGCAAACTCGTAAGTCCGATCCTTATTGGCCATATACTTTATCAACTCGCTTTCCCTGCACACCCTTTATAGTCCCGTGCAGGCCAGAAGCGAGTATTATAAATATTCGCAGTCACGGTGATCCTTTTGTTTTACCTGGCCACGAGGTCCCCACAAGATCTCTACCCAGTCACCTACGCATGTCAAAACCTAGCGACTCACTGCGATTTAAGTAATTTTATAACTCTTCATTTTCTTTTTTTTTTCTTTATGCTATTGTATCCGAGCCCGGAATGAATTATTATTTGAATAAACTTTTTAAAATCGTTACTGGCCATTATAGTTTTCTTAGATGATTTATTTATATATTTTTCCTAAACATCCTTAATTTATCTCAGAATTGATTTCATTTAACATTTTCTTTTCGATTCTTTTTTGAGATTGTATTGATTAAAAATTGTAGTCGGAGTAATAATAACGGCCCGGTCGAACATCACTACCTCGCAATTGCAGAGTCTACTTTGCCGACGATCCAAGTACTAAGAGTTGCCGTTCCTCGAGGTACATTCGAAAATCCTCGGCAAACCGGACATCGCAAATGGTACCCCCTAGGTGGGACAAGTAATGCGTAGAATGGTAATTCGACGCGTCGACCGAATATTATCCCTGAAAATATGGAGGAAATCCGAGCCAGATAGGCAAAACGAGCGAGAAAATAAAATTCTATTTGAGCGAGACAAAGAAAAAAAAAAAAAAAAAAAAAAAAAAAAAAAAAAAAAGAGAGCGCGAGAAATCAGCCTAACCGTTAAAATTTACGCATCTCGAAAAGTTCGAGAACAACAAGGTCGGTTAGAGGGTGAGAGGACGCTGAACTAGGGAGCGTGCAGCGATTTGCTGCACTGTTACCTATTTGCGGGTTCGGGCGCCATCGGAGAAAAAAAAATATATATCACACAACATTGTTTCTTTCTTTCTGTCTATTAAATAATTGTCTCGTGAACAAATAATTCCGTTATTCAAAGGTGGTACACCAGGCAAAATCTATAAACCATAAATTCTCGATCGATAACGATCAAAGCTTAAGAAATGAGTGATTTCTTTAGACTAGTCTCTTTAAAATTCCTGGAATAACCGGGCATTTAAATTTTCGTTTTGGGATTTGGATATTTAAATTCATTAACTTGTTGATAATCCGACTGAAAAGTTGTTTGAGTAACAGTTGTAGTTTTATACACTTTATTAAGGCTTCCTGATCGCGGGTGAGATTTCGTACCACTACGTGAGCATAGATTCATTCAATTCCACCGGGGTCGTGTCTACATTTTTTTTTTATTATTTTTTTTTTTATATGCATGAGTTCAGTGCTGATTTGAGATTGTCCCCAGTATATATTTTTTTTTAGTTGCGAAGCGCGTTGGCAAATTGACACAGTCTGGCTAGAGGTGGGGTTAGGAGAGTGAAAATAGCGAACAAGCGAAAACAGCCGGCTCGGGGTAAGAAGACGGTTCCATCAAGAGAAGATTCACCCGATTCCGCGGTGGGGGTCGATCAGCATAGCCGAGAGGCGTCAAAGAGTTGATGACCTTATTCTCGATTATCGTGGGGAAAATGTCCCAAATATTGTCGTTGAGGGAGGTAACAGTCATGAATCAGATGCCGGTGCCGATGTTGCGGGCGCGCGCGTCGAAGCACATCGCAAACACGTTTTTGATTTTCCACCCCCATACGATGTGGCTAACTCAACTTTTGCTGAGCCACAGCTTCGACATAAAAGTCCAGAGACCGAGGCGCGTAGACGACGGTTGCCCATGACTTTTGACCAAATGAGAGCCGAGCTTAATCGATTAAGCGCTGAAGGTGCAAGAGCCCGCGAGATGTGTGAGTATCGAAACGAACGGCTTGAGGCCCGAGTTACTACGATCGCTGGGGAGGTCGAAGTTCGAACTGTCGAAGCTTACCGATTTTCAGGAATCGGGCGTCGGGCGACCTTGATCAAATTAAAGATAGAGTGAATCGTGTCGAAGAGGACGTTGCGGAGTCTTTGCAAGTCCAGATTGACGAGCGTGCCTCGACAGCCACTCTGCGCGAACAGCTCATTCGCCAGATCGGCCGGATCGATCAGGTGATCGAAGTGCAGGAGAATATGGTAGGACGCCAGGAGCGTGTGGAAGTTCAAATGCATGGAGCATGGGGGTTATCGGGGAGGGGCAGGCGGGGCAACCCTGCATCTATATCCCAACCCTCAGACAATACTAACCGACACCCTAGTACCCATAACTCCACTGTACCGCAAAATCATCGCCCAGTCGGTATCGGCGCGTACTCGCGAACTCCTATGCCTTCAGATGTAAGTGCAGCTTCAGGGGGCCGAGGTTTTGGTCCACCTCAAGCTGCGATGAATAACGCAAATAGTCAGATTATTAACAACGGGTATAATCCTGCACCTAATTATTTTTATTACATACGCGAAAGTTTGAATCTTTTCAAGTATGATCTACCCACATTCGAAAGTCGGCCACGTGAGCGACCGAGGGTCTATTTAAGTTCGCTTAAAACGTACTTCGAGAGTACGAACTTGCAAGAGTGTAGATTCAAGCACGTGCTTGAACAGTCCCTCAAAGGCCCGGCTCTTGATTAGTTCATGTATTTAAGCGAAAATTTTGAGACATTTTTAGAATTTAAAAGCGCGTTTTTGAATAAATTTTACAACTCCGACGTTGAATTAAAAATTTGGCGAGGCTTAGCTTAGCAGTCAGACTTTTAAATGATATTATGATATTGAATAACCCCCCAGATGCGGGGTATTAAATTGAGTGCTTATCGCGGCATTTTGATAGCCAGGTGCAGTCAGCCGTCAACACGCAAAGCATCATGGATATTCAAGCTTTTCTAAACCTTCTTGATCGTTTGGAAAACACGAGTGCGTTGAACGCCATGCACGAAAATTACCGTCGCCAAAATTTCACAAACACACCGTTTGAAAAGCGTACGCAGACACGACCGCTTTTTAATCCTCAAAAGTTTCCGTGATGGGAAGGTGAGTTTTTGAAAAAATGATATGACATCTCCCATTGACTAATCAGCAAGTTTTATTTTTAGCAACAGTTGAGATGGCTTAATAAAAACCAGAAAAAATTATACTAAGTCCGATGTCACTGCCGCTCTTCTATTGAGCGAGGGTGATTTTTATTCGCGTTGCTTGAACTTATAAAAATCGAAAAAAATACTAAAAAGCCTCTGTAAGTTTTTCACCGAATTTAACACTGGGGAATTCTTAAGAAAACTTAACAGTAGTTGAAAAAAAAATATCCAGGCTACATCGTCACTGCCGCTTATCCCTTAACGAGGGTAATTTTTACTCGCGTTGCTTGAACTTATAAATATAAAAAAAACACTGTTAAGTTTACTCTTGAGAATAACTTGAACTCCTGTTTACTTCCAGCAGACCGGTGAAACGGTAAAAAAAAAAAGGAAAAACCGGCGCGCTTGCCACTCTTGTATGGGGACAGAAAAGGGAATATCTTAACCTAAATTATCATTCAAAGTTGTAGATCTTACCTGAATTAGGTGGATAGGCTCGAATCAAGCTTGGCTCGATATGATTATAGTTCATTGATTATTTATTTTATCAGTTGATCTGGCTTATAGAATACACTTGGTGATCAATTGAAAATATAATAATACAGATAACTTTCTTAGCAAAAGCTATACAAACTGATCGAGAATATTAAATTACACGCACACATTGTTAGAACAACGTTTATTCTATTATTGCGCGTCATCGCTCTTATGAAGGTCTAATTCATACTGCCCCTCTGAAGCTCCTCCTCCTCTAGCACCGTCCGGCCGGTGCTTTTTCCCCTGCCACGAGATGAGCCATGGCGTGATTTGGGTCTCGTATAACTCAGCAGTAGCGAGCTGCTGAGTTGCAAAAAAAACTCACTCAAAATCTTAACTTGGTTAAACTAATTTAGGTACTATTATGTGCATTATATTTGTCACTTAACAAACACTTAAAAGCCTCTACAAATTTTTTAGCCAGTTAGATACTAGGGAATGGTTGAGAAGACCCAGCAGTAGATAAAAAAAAATAACCAGACTTCATCGTCACTGCCGTTTATCCCATAATCAGGAGTGAGTTTTACTCGCGTTTCCAGAACTTATAAAAATCGAAATAAATACTCAACAGCTCCCACGAGTTATAACTTATAAAGTTAACTCACCCCCGATTAAGGGATGAGCTACAGAAACAATCCGGTTATTTTTTTTCAACTACGGTTAAGTATTCTTAATCTTTGTCGATTGTTAAAATGGGTGAAACACTCGTGGTGGCTGCTAAGTATTTTATTTTTATTTTTATAAGTTCTAGAAACGCGAGTAAAACTCACTCCTGATTATGGGATAAACGGCAGTGACGATGAACTCTGGTTATTTTTTTTTATATACTGCTGGGTCTTCTCAACCATTCCCTAGTATCAAACTGGCTAAAAAATTTGATGAGGCCGTTAAGTGTTTTTTTTTATTTTTATAAGTTCAAGCAACGCGAGTAAAAATTACCCTCGCTCAAGGGAAGAGCGGCAGTGACATTGAACTTCATCATTTTTTCTAAAACTCACCCTCCCATCACGGGAACTTGCCTGCGAGAAGGGATAAGTTTTACCACTGACAAGTATTCAATATATTTTTCTAAGTAATTTTCAGAAAATTTAAACAGATTTCTCTTTTAACTTTTCTGAATAGTTTATGGAGGCTGCGTTATAATTTTTCCAAAAACCTACCCCCCGATTAAGAGACGAGCGGCATTACCGTAGAACCTGCAATATTTTTTTTCCACTAGTTTTGAGTTAACATATCTTTTTCTTAAATCAAATTTCCTGAAAAGTTTATGGTGGGAGTTCTACAATTTTTTTCGTAGTCCAACCCTTGATTATGGAAACATACCCCCGATTAAGGGATGAGCGTCAGTGACGATGGACTAAAAATAATTTTTGTCAGTATTTATTAAGCTATCTCAACTATTTACAAAAAAGTCTGGCTGAAAAGTCCATTGGAGCTTATTACATTATAATTTTGAAGAAGCGTAAACTCATGAAAATTATTCTTCACACTATTTGTAAGAGTAACACGTTGTGTACCTTGCCCTCCTAGTAAAAAAAAAAATGTGTGGCTTCACTCAAAAATAATTACGAATATATTTTTATACTACGTTTGCAATATGTTAATGAATCTAATTAAAAAAAAAAATGTGAAAGTGTCTCAACAAGAGAATAAAATTTATCCCTCTCCTGTATACACAAATTATAATTTAGATCAACCAAGTCACATTAAAACAATCAAGTCATCAAAAATCTGATATCAGATTTAAGTTCAGAAATAAAATCACGAACTTAGTAACAAGGAATAATGTTCATGCTTAGTTTAATCTCTTAATCAAATTCGACAGGTCCTAGGTTAGGTTAGGTTTGGGGTGGGAGGGGTTTGCGGTCCCTGCTCGGGAACATGCAACCCCAGCACTCAGGTATACACCCATTGTGCTGTAATTCCCTGCCTTACTCACTCCTTGTCCATGGCCCTGTCTATGGAGCCAATTACCGTCATTATTGCCGTTAGGCTGGCTTCCCTCAGATCCCGCAGATCTATGATGGGTCTGCCAAGCCTACTGGTCCGGAGTGTGGCCCAGGCGGGTCACTCACATAAGAGGTATCCCGTCGTCTCGGCTGCCTCTCCACACCACCTGCAATCTGAGACCTCCCCTATCCCTATCCTGGTTAGATGGTGTCTTACCTTCCAGTGACCCGTAAGCCATCCGATGACCATTATGAGTTTCCTCCTACCGGTCTTCCTTAGGTCACGCAGCCACTCCTTAGGCGGCCGTTCTCCGATAAGGGCTTTTGACTGCCTCAGCCCCTGGTGATCGGCCCACCTCCGATCCTCTTCCTCTGCCATCCAGAGGGCAAAGGCGTTGTGCAGTGAGCAGTCGGGCATTTCCACACTGCAGTGGTCGACCCTGATGTCTAGAGCACCGCGGTTTGCGAGCCTATCTGCCTTCTCGTTACCTGTGATCATCGAGTGTCCTGGCACCCATAGTAGGGTGACACAATGTTGTTCGATTTATTTAACGTGCGATACCTGCAGAAGCTCAACCCGCACGAGCCACCTTGGCCAATAGGGTCGGATTACGTCCTTCAGCGGGGCGAACCTCCCCGGATAGGCTCGAAAGCTGTACGTTGGGCTCGCCTACAAATTTCCGATCAAAAGTAAGTGAGTACAATTGAAAGGACCCTTTGTAAGGGTTTTCACGTGTCACACCATTCGGGTGCTCTTTCACCCTGGCTAAGACGGGCCAGGAACCCGGTTGACCTGGTCGACGACGAGTCTGACACCAGGCTAGACGCCACCTGAACGCACAATTTCATCCAGAACCATGAACGTCGAGCCGTAGCCCACTGTTGACGCCACTCGCTGGACACCCTTGCTTGCTGTCATACGACAGAGTACCACTGCCACCAAGAGTCCAGACCCATTCGACCGATCAGGAAGAACAAGCTCAATGAAGTGGAATGAGAGAAGCATAATTCAGCCGAAGCCGCTCCCACGCTACTACCACCTCTATGAGCTCGTTAATCCCGGCTTGGAAATCGGTACGCCCTTGGTAGATTTTACCCTCTCTTACGAGCACCACTAGAGTCTCTCACCAGACTTTGGTTGTGGCCACCGTCGATTCAAATTAGGAGTTTTTGGAACATGAGACAGAGTCTAGGTATAAGAATTCACACAGTCACAAGGAGTCATCCCTACAGCAACACCCACAGGCCTCGAGCACCCGCAGGAGTCGAAAACCGTCACTAAGATGACGAGTCATTTTGCTACCATTTGCGTCACTAAAATGACGAGTCATTTTGCTACCTCGCGTTCGAGCAGCATACGACGAGAGATGAGTCATCTCAAGGCGAAATGCCGAACCAGAGCTGGATTTTGGCCGCTTTGCCGCGTTCGATCAAAACGTTGCCCATTTAGCACGACGAGGACGTATCCAGTTGGCCAACGCCAGCGCCCTCTTTCGAGCGTCTGGCAGTGGTTTCGCTAAATTGTAGGGTGACACAGTGGTTCGGTGTAAGTCTCCCCAGTGCCTCTTTGCAGAGGGCTACTTCCCTGGAGTTTGTGGTCCAGTCTTTTAGCGCTAAGAGCGCCGGTTTGCTATCCGAGCAAATCGTAACTGGTCCTTTCCTGTGCACTTCCGTCAGGGTGACCCGCGTGCACTCCGTAATCGCCCTCACCTCAGCTTGGAAGACTGTGGCGAAGTCGTCCAGGTGTAGCGCAATCTCCCTGGTGGAGCCTTGTCTCCAGGCTCCAGCTCCAACCCCCTCCAGGGGCAGACTGGCCATTGGGAGGTTTAGGAGGTTTCCCCCCGGGCCGCGAGCTTTGGGTCCCCCGGGGCCGGTAAGTACAGGCCACGGGGCCACAGATTATTCTCAAACATCAAACCGCCGTAATCCTGGGAGCCTGAGTTTTTTCAATAATTAATAAATGATTCCCCAAGCGGCCCAAGCGCTAAACACCCAGTAACCCTGGGAGCCCGAATTTTTTTGATAATTAATAAATAATTCCCCAAGCGGCCCAAGCCCTAAACCCCCAGTAACCCTGGGGGCCCGAGTTCTTTTAATAATTAATAAATAATTTCCCAAGTGGCCCAAGCTTTAAGCCCCCAGTAACCCTGGGGGCCCGAGTTCTTTTAAAAATTGATAAATAATTTCCCAAGCGGCCCAAGCCTTCAACCCACATCAATCCCGGGGGCCCGAGTTCTTTTAATAATGAGGACCCCGCTGCAAGAACCGTTTTAGCGCTCAATTAATTAATAATTCGTCAAGCGGCCCGCCCCAACCCTTTCCGGCCCTTTAAAGACCTCGAAGTATGCGGATGCATACTTCGTATGCTTAATTATTTACTATGTCTGAGTAGTGCAAATTTTTAAATTATTATTTCAAATAATGCTAACAAAATGCAGTTTCATAACTCGGGACCTCGTGGTTAAGGCGATGGCACGAACTCGCGGGATGCGGGAAATCCTGCGTCCTGCGTGCTGCGTCCCGCATCTTGCGTCTTTGGTATGAAAGCAAAATGCGGGACACGGGACGCAAGATTTCCCGCATCCCACGAGTTCGTGCCATCGCCTTGACTGGGGGTTTAAGGCTTGGGCCGCTTGGGGAATTATTTATTAATTATTAAAAGAACTCGGGCCCCAAGTTAAAATCTTTTTTTTTTTTTAGCTGTTTTTTGGGCCGCTGTCGCTGGTTTGTAGGGCCGCTTGGTCCGAAAGTCTCGGGCCGCTTAAATTCCCAGTCCGCCCCTGAGTCCCCCTCTGCCTGTTTCGAGCCAGACGACTCCCGTTTCGAGCCATTGAACCAGACGACCCCCTGTCCGGTATACCTGTGCTGTCCTCTTTCCCAGTCGGCCCTGCTGGCCGTTTCGACTCTGAACGGATGGTCGAAGTTGATGCTCCGAGCCGTATGGTCGAGTTTGGGTAGCTTCCCCTGATTCAAACCTCTGGCTATCTACCGGTCTTTCAGGTTGTCGACACCTGCATTGCCCTTGTATCGACACATGGCCTTAAAGGCCGCACATCTAACCACGAGATCAAGCGGAGGGGTTCTTGTTAGGCGTTCCATCGCTGCCAGCGGTGTAGTGCCCATACAGCCTGTCATGCCTCTCAGGACTAGGACCTGTACACGGCTTAGTGCCGTTCGAGCGTGCTTAGCCTTAGCCACCTGGGGTGCCCATACGGCCGCCCCGTGTAGTAGCCTAGGTTTCAACACGACTGTCTACAGCCAGTGTATCTTCTCGGGCTCCAGTCCCCATGTACTGCCGAAAGCTCTTCTGCATGCCCAGAAGGACTGTATCACCTTTCCGCAGGTAGCTTCCAGGTGCCTTTTCCAGCTGAGCTTGGAGTCAAACGTTACTCCCAGGTACTTGATCTCATTGGTCAGGTCCAATGTCCTGCCCATGAGGTGTAGGCCCTTGATTGGACCCACCTTGTATCTGGTTGTAAAGCACATGACCCCGACTTTGCTTGAGTTCACTGTCAAGTGAACTCCTTTGCACCATTTCTCGACGATCCCGAGTGCTAACTGCATCAGGCTTGCCACTACATCTAGGTCGTCGGCTCTAGCGAAGATGAGAACATCGTCGGCATATGCCAAGGCAAAAATGCCAGCTTCGTCCAACAGTCTCAGCAGGGTATCAACGACTAGACACCGCAATGTGAGAGATAGTACTCCTCCCTGTGGGCATCCTTTCCCAACCTTATCAACTCGGGTACGGTCGCCCCATGTGGCAAGCAGACTCCTGGTGCTCAACATGTGGCTCATCCTTCTCACCAGTGTGGGCGGGACGGCATGATCCACCGCAACCTTGTGGATGCTATCCACCCTGGTGTGGTTGAAAGATGATTGATGAAAACCACCTTCGCTGTCCTCCAGCAGGTCGGGATATACCTGAGGGTCAGGCACGCTCTGAAGAGTTTGACTAATGGGCTTAACAGTTCCTCCAGCCCTCTTTGAAGAAGGGCCGGGAAGATACCATCTGGTCCGGCAGCCTTGAACGTGTCAAAGGTGCCGATAGCCCACCTGACTCTCTCCGGGGTCGTGATGGTCTTGGACAGTTCCCAATCCCGTCTACCGGTGGTTGCGTTGTGTGCCCCGTGGTGTTCGCCACCTTCCCTGAAGTCAGGAAAGTGGGTCTGTAGCAGCGCGTTGTGGCAATCCGCGCCACTTTCGGCCCACTGTCCCGATTTTAGCTTCATCATACCTGGCACCTGTCTCGAACCGTTCCGCAGGATACGGCAGAGCCTGTAGGTGCGTTCGATTTAGACCGAACAGTGTGCGTTCGATCGGTTCGTTCGGTCCACGAGCGTTCCTCGATCGTTCGTACCGAGTCAAAAAATCGTCTGCAGCTTTTGAGTCTGGAATAAAAAAATGGTGTTTGATAATTAAATAATTAGTCCCTAACTCTAAAAACCCGACAATGCTAAAAATAATGTTAAATAAAATGTTGTTAATGAATAAATAATCGACCGATTACTCTAAAACCCCAAAAAAACCGGTAAAATAGAAAAATAAATTTATTTTATAAACAAATAATCAACCGACAAGCTTTGAATCCCAATAACGCCGGGCGCAGCGATAAATATAAGCAAATAACTAACCGACAAGCCTAAAACCCCAAAAACGTCGGTTAAAGGGGTAAATAAATTTATTTTATAAAACAAATAATTAACCAACATGCTTTAAATCCCAATAACGCTGGGCGCAGCAATAAATAAATTTTTTTATAAAAAAATAACTAAACGATGAGCTCGCAACCCCAAAAAACGCTGCTTGAAAGGGTAATTAATTTTTTTTTTATTTAAGTAATTTAACTACCAAGTTGTAAAACTCGATAACGCTAGGAAAAGATGAAAAAATTATTTTTAGTTATTAATTTATTGCTAAAAATTAATTAATCTATCTTTTTTTTTTACCCAGTGCTGTCAAAGAATAAATCATATAGGTTGGTTAATTAATTATTAAAAATATTTTATTTAAGCTTGCCAGTTAACTATTTGTACAAAAAAAAATTTTTTTTACAGTCATCGTTATTAGGGTTTTACAAGTCTGTTAGTCAATTATTTATTCAAAATATATTTATTCATCGCTGCGGCCAGCGTTATTGGAATTCAAAGCTAATCGGTTGATTATTTGTTTATAAAATAAATTTATTTACACCTTTAACCAGCGCTTTTGAGTTTTTAGGCTTGCTGGTCAGTTATTTGTTTATAAAATGAATTTATTTATCGCTACGCCCAGCGTTATTGGGATTCAAAGCTTGTCGGTTAATTACTTGTTTTAGAAAAAAAATTATTTACCCCTTTCAGCAGCTTTTTTGGGGTTTTGAGCTAATTGGTTGGTTATTTTTTTATAAAAAAAATTTATTCTTTGCTGCGCCCAGCGTTATTGAGATTCAAAGCATGTTGGTTAATTATTTGTTTTATAAAATAAATTCATTTACCCCTTTAACCAGCGTTTTTAGGGTTTTAGGCTCGTCGGTTAGTTATTTGTTTATATTTATCGCTGGGCCCAGTATTATTGGGATTCAAAACTTGTTGGTTTATTATTTGTTTATAAAATAAATTTATTTTTCTATTTTACCGGTTTTTTGCGGTTTCAGACTAATCGGTCGATTATTTATTCATTAACAACATTTTATTTAACATTATTTTTAGCATTATCGGGTTTTTAGAGTTAGTGACTAATTATTTAATTATAAAACACCATTTTTTTATTCCTGACTCAAAAGCTGCAGACGATTTTTTGACTCGGTACGAACGTTCGAGGAACGCTCGTGGACCGAACGAACCGACCGAACGCACACTGTTCGGTCTAAATCGAACGCACCCTGTATGTCTCTGCAACATTCTTTTGCTCTGTGCAGTAATCCTGCCAGCCCTTTGCGACGCCTTTTCTAACTCCTTTTGGTATAGCCTTTGTGCCTGTCTGTAGGCGTCTTCATCGACCTTCCTTCCGGTCTTGTAAGACCTGTTGAGTCTTCTTACTTCCTTCCTGAGGGCCGTAAGTTCGGGTGTCCACCATGGGCATCCCTGACTCTTACCTTTCTTACTAATCCTACAGTTGTTCTCGAAGGACGTCACCAGTGCCTCTTGGAGAGACTCTGCGCAGTGCTCGAGTTCAACCGGTGTACCGTATCTCCCAGGAAAACTTGCAACTCTTCTGGCTAGGTCGGTCCTGTATCCCTCCCAGTTTGTGTTCCTGGGGTTCCTCCAGAAGGGTCTGTTGATAGTTTTTCCCTTCATCGAGAAAGTGCTGTAGCTGTGGTCTGACATGGAGGGTTCTTCTGAAACCCTCCAGACTTCCACCGACGTCGCCAGTCCGATCGTAACTAGGGTAATATCGATGACCTCTTCGCGCCTTTGGTCCCGAAAGGTCGGTTTCCCTCCTTTATTCAGGATCTTTAAGTTGGTGCCCGCCAGAAAACCCAATAGCGTGTCCCCCCTGCTGTTGCAATCCGAGCTTCCCCACACCGTATGGTGTGAGTTTGCGTTGCATGCCAGCAGTAGGTCCAGTCCCTTGAGCTCACATGTCTTGACCAGGTCCACAACAATTTGTGGGGGTGGATCATCCTTCCCGTGTGGGAAGTAGGCCGAGGCAGCTACCAGTTGCCTCTCTCTTCCTTTCCCATCCTTGTACTGAACTATCCCGGTTGCGGTGTCCTTGTCACAGAAGGGAGCCCAGGCCTCCGCGGTGAGCCCCTTTACAATCAAGGCAGCCCTCGCTGAGTCTCCGGCCCAACTAAAACGAGTGCCGCATGCGTTTAGTCCTGTTATTCTGCCTGCCCTTATCCAGGGTTCCTGGATAAACGCTATACTTGTTTGCACCTCTACCATGCGATTGACCAGAGCGGCCGAAGCGCTTTTGCAGTGGTGCAGATTGATCTGGGTGAACGAGATAGTGGTCGGTGCTATACGGGCATGCCCTGTGTATCGATCACCCCGACCCCTTCTCCGTAGGCCCGCCATGAGGGGCGGAGTCAGAGTCTAACCTTTGAATGCAGGGGGGGGGGTTCGTGTATTGCACGATTTCCGCCCCCAGCATCCCTCCTACCATCCTCTCTGTCATCTCTATTTTTGTCGGCAACCAGGACCGCATGGGCCCTGCTACCACCGCAAAAGGGCCTGAAGTTGAGTGCCTTCAGGGCCTCAATCTCCGTCTCTTCCATGGTGATATTTAGCAGGGTCTCGTCCGGCTGTTTTTCCTTCGCTGGGATTGCCTTGGTGCCAACGAGAGTCCAGGAATCCACCTTGAGAGTGGGGTTCTGCCGTCTCAGGCGTGTTAGTGCGGTCTTGAGGTCTATGAACCCCGGAACGTATCGGGCAATCCTTTTTACCTTTATGAGATCGCCTTGCTCGATGACGTTGAGCTTGGCATTCTCCCATGGAGTCCATTTTGAGGCCTTCTCCCGCAACCAATCCACGTCCACACTGGTGTTGCAGTCGTAAACAAGTGCACCCTGCGTCTCCCAGTTGGCCAAGAATTGTGGGAAGTGGCCATCCTCTTCGGTGCGGTCAATTTCCGCCTCAAGGGCGGATCTGACCATCCCGGCCTGTGTTGGTGTAAGCCGAACGATAAGTAGCCCGCAGGAACAATGGTCCATCGAAGTTTCGTGGCCACTGCTCGACTGTAGGTAACCCCCTCGTTCGTCTTCTCCTTGGCCGCGCGCTTGATCTTCCTGGGTGTCGAGCCGTCAGAATGTGTCCTCTTAGCAGCCGAGGTCGACCGCTCAGGGGACAGCTCCAGCTCTGCACCCTTCTTCTGGGTCCTCCTGCCGTGGCCAGTCCTTCTCCTTACCCTCTTCTTTTTCTTTTTACCTCCTGTTGAGGTGTCCCCTATCCCTTTTGGGGCGGAGTCCCTCGTCAGGGCCCCTTGACCGCTAGCGTCGGTAGTCCCTTGCCCGACTGTGTGTTGGGCAGGGTCCCGTCGACCAGCCTCCGTCCAGCTGGTATCCCCAGCCCCCGAAGGGGCGGAGTCCCGAGACCGTGCGAAGGTTGTCACGATCGTGTTTTGTCCGGTGTCCCCAGCCCCCGTGGGGGCGGGGTCCCGGCTTTGGTCTGCAGTATCCATGGGGGTGGGAACCCCCGTTGCCTCAATGGTTGGCGCTTTTTGGTTTTCCTTTTTATCATTTTCCATTTCATTCGTTTGTTTGTGCGGGTGTGTTATGTAGTGGTCAGCGAAGAGGTGTGTCCCGTAGCTGTTCGTCCTTCAGCGGGGCGCGGTCCGTCGAGGGTCCGCTTGATGTGGTGGCCTTCGAGTCGCCCCCCCCCCCCTACTCAGTGGTTCTGTCCCAGTTCGGTCACCAGCCGGCAGCACCACTGCTCCGGGGATTTTTCGACGGCTGGTGGGGCAGCCAGGTGGTCTGGTTATGACCTACCTGGGCCCCTGTACTATCCGTCGGCCCAGGCGCGCCAGTCCTAGTTTATCCTCTTTACCCTCCATATCCTACTAACCCTCGACTTAACCACGCCCGACTTGGGGATTCGCAGCTGGGGCACGATTAAAATAATCTGGAAAAACTCATAAAAAGTGTCTAGGATGTTATCAAGCCGATAGCATTATTGTCAAACATAAACTTTTTTTCAAAATTTATTTTAACCACGAAATAAGAAAATATCATGCATTTTTTAACTTATCCCAAATAGTTTCATCTCTTTTCTTCAATTTCCACCAAACCGCATGTTTCCAGCACGTCCCTTTTTTATATAATTACTTTTCTGCAGATACCGAAAAATTACCTCACTGCGCGCCTTGGCTCCGTCACCTCGCCGCGCTCGTTTTGCGGTCTTTAAAAATTCACAACTTTTGTTCTTATGAATATTACTAAAATTTTTTTTCACGTACTTCTAGGTAACACTTTAAGGAACAATATCGTTGAAAAAATTTTGCCCTACCCATATGAGAAGTTAAATTTAATTTTTCAATTTTTTATTAAAAAATTAATTTTTTATAAACAAGTCAAATTTTTTTTTTAAATTTATTTATCATTCAATACTTTACTTATTTGTGAAGTCGTTGTTAAAATTTTGTAAAGTTTTATTCAATAGTTCTCTAGAAATGGCGATTTAAAAAAATAGTCACTCAAAAGTTTAATTGTTTATATCTTTAAAAAAATTATTATTTAAAAAAAAAAAAAACTTTACTGGCTTTTTTTTAAAGCATAACACTTAACTTTTGTGTACAAAGACTATCGAATTTCGAAAGTTTTGTTTTTCTGTCCAATTTGAGAAATTTTGACTCAATATTCATGCGTCAAATAGTTTTTTGTTGCACCTGCTTCAATTTTATTGCATGTACACTGTTCGATAATATAAAATGAAAAATTAGTATCATAAACTTTGGTTGAGCACCACTACTGTATGCTTCTTTGCGTCGATGCTATCTTCAGATTTATTTATTTTGATTATCAATTTTTTCATAGATCAACGGATTCATCTGTTTTTTTTTTTTTTTTTTTTTGGATGAAAAATAAAAACGGATTTTACAGGTCGAAAGATGGGCAAACGAGCCTATAGATTATGATTTCGGTCGGGTGGTTTTTGTTTTATTGCGGTAAAGCATTAACAAAGCCAGCAATGTATTGACTTTAACCGATAAAAATAAGAACGGAGGTGTTAAAAACCACTTTTTGTCATGGGGCGAAAGCAACAGTCTTTTTTAACTTTTCAAAACTACTCAAAACTTCATAATTTATTGTTTTTGACTTCTTATACCCTGTAGATTGGCCAAGGAACGCACACATTCAAAATATCGGGAGTTGATATATTAGGCACACTTACCTTATATGAGCCGTTCTCTTCAATAATTCCTTGAGTCGACTTAGAGGGTTTCTTCGGAGAACTCATAAATGGACAGAGTAGGTTCTCAAAAGTTTGCCCACCAAGTTTTATTAAAAAATATTTGAAAATTGAAGTTATGGTGAACATTTGATTATACCGCATGGCGCGAGTATCAGAGTATGGAGTACCCGCGCGTAATGCGGCTGCTCGAGCGCTGATGTGCAAATTAACACATGAGCGCAATGTGCTTTCTCATGTATCAGTTTTATAAACTTTATGTAATTTTGTTATATTCTTTTCTTTAATTCAAATCTTTATAAAGTGTTTAATTATCACGAGTTGAGTTTATTTACTGCAAGAATCATTAAATTACATATGTGTAAAATCGTATTATTTTGTTTGAATTATCTATAAAAATGCTTATTTAAATAAAAAACACAAACTTGTTACTATAAAAATGAAGTAGTAAAAATTTTCTAATATTCTATTTCAGTGTTTATTACTAATAAATTATACACGAATTTATAACATTTTTAGTCGTTCTCCGTAAAAATCCCTTAAGTAAATTTTTATTTATGATGTTTATTTATTATTAAAATATTAAAAATTTAATAGTTTAATTATTGATATTTATTGTTCAATATTGCTACTTAATAGTCAGGAGTTTAGTTTTTAAATTTTTATCTTGTACTTTAAATTAACACACGTTTTAATCTTCAACTCGTGTTTACTCGAAATCACGATTTTCTACCTAAGGGGTGTTTGCAGAGAACGGCTCATATATAGATAATTCATATACGTACCAAGTTTATTTTAACATTTCTTTATTGAAACATTTATCATTAAAAAAATTTTTAATAAATAAAAACTCCATAAAAAATCAAAAAATGGCTCAGAGTTAACTAATAATAAAAGCAGAAAAAAAAAAAAATTCAATGGATTTGAACCGACGACGACAAAATAATTTGCGAAGACTATATACAGAATAGATAGCCGCCAGATCACGCGATTACTGATTGTCCGGGGTATAAGCCCCCTGGTAGCCCCCAAAATCGACTCTTAAAATTAAGGGGCGGCTTATACGCGGAGTACACAATTTTATAAAATCTCGAAATGAGTCTTAAATCAAATAAAAACGATAATTATTAGTAAATTTAGTAAATGTTCACTTTAGAAAAACTTTTGTTTTCTACATAATCTACATTATTATACGCAGCATCCGTATCTTTTGTCCGTCCATCCGTCCGTCCGGGATCAACTTTAAAAAATTGATTACAACGCTCCTAATCATTGGATTCAATTCAAATTTGGTATACAGATATTTTCGAAGGTGTAGATTATGAATCTAACTTCCGTTTTTTTGTTTCTATTTTTTTTTTTTTTTAAATGACAAGCATTTCTATTTTATAGATTTTTTGTCATCAGTTTTATTTTAAAAATTTAACATGGTTCTTTCAATACATCCGATTTTAAAAAAATTACGTATACGTATGTTTTCAAGAGTGCTGATTACAAATATCACTTTAAATTTTTAATTTGTCTTAAATAAAGTACACTTCAATAAGGTGATATTATAATTCTCTTCTAATATATTGGATTTGTACGAAAATTTGTTTTCGATGTCTTTTGAGGGTCAAGATTACGAATCTGATTATCAATTTTAAATTTGATGACTCTAATAAGGTCTATACTTAAATAAAGTTAATTTGAAATTTTTGCCCCATACATCTGACTCGTAATAAGTTTTGTGTATTGGGATCTCTAATGCTTCTCATTTTGAATATGACCGTAGATTTTTATTTTACCCTGAATGAAGTTTACTTATATAAGGTAAAATTTTCCTTTGTTCTCAATCTATATTGGAACAATCAGAAATTTAGTATACACCTGTTTTCAAGGGTGCTGATTACAAGTATCACTTTGAATTTTCAATTTGCCTCAATATTTAAGTACACTTAAATAAGGTGAAATCATAATTCGCGCATAATACATTGGATTTGTTCAAAAATTTCTATTCTTTGGCTATTGAGGGTCCAGATTACATCGTTAGAGGTGATCAAATGTATTGTTTAAATAATCTTTGGTGGTTTCACAAGACATTACTCATCTCAGATTTTGATTGTTTACATCGTAAAACGGTAATTAAATAATAGTCCTGCTACCCGCCGCGCACTTCTGTACAAATTGGTAGATTCCGGCAGACGCTTTTTCTGTAGGTTAGTTTACCTATTTATACTCATGTCAGATCCCATTTGTCTTAAAGATCTTTTCTAAAAATATCCCTGACATGAGCAATAGATTTTAAGAAATATCACAAAATGATATTAATAATCTTAAGTGATAATGCAGTAAATAATTTATTTGATTAAGTAAAAAATTTTGATTGTTAACTAGTAAATAAATCAAAAAATTTAAGGTTTGATAAAAAATTACAAAAAGAGTAAATTTTAGTTTAATTTTTCGAAATAGCAGATTCTGAATAACAATCTTTTTACTAAAACTATATAACGGCATTAACAAATATTTCTTAGTATGCATTTTTTTCACTGTGTTAGGTGTATACGAACACGTAACGTTTTTTCCCGATTCTTGCAGCTCGGAAGGGAATGCTACCGGGGGATCGCGATCCCCACTCGTGTGTCGACGGACGGGAATAAGTTAAGGGCCTAATCTAAAGGGAATCCTAACGATAAATTCTATAGAGGGGTTTTATGGATTGAAACCTTACCTTGAGATTTGATGCAAAGCCTCTGATACTCTGCTCCAATGAAGGGTAATCGACGAGTAAAACAGGCGATTGAACTTAACTATTTATTTATTAGGTAATAATTATACACAACTACACCAATAGAAACTACAGCGTATTCCACGAAGGATCGCTGGCCCGTTCACAACTATGTTTATTTTAGAACTACTAGACTCACACAATTTATTAGATTACACTATTAGTTAAAGTATAACGGTCGCAATACTAATTACTCTACAACGATAGGCGCGCGAGACGAATTCTCCGACGAAGGAGCAATTCGTCGTTCTTACTGCTGGCTTAAAACAAGACTTACGAGACGATTGATCCGACAAAGGATCCATTCGTCTGAACGCCACTAAACTCTAATTAAGCCTCCCAGCACTGCTGCAGTCTTGCCCGGGTGTTGCCTCGCTGGCAAGAATGCAGCACGTGCATTTTCTGTATCATCGTTTTCTGTATCATTGACCTATTCTACTTGTGTTTATAATGCTGTATGTGCATTATAAATGTCACATAACACATATGTGAACAAAAGTAATTTTACTGGTGGTCAAATCATAATCTTGTAATGAAACATCAATTTTTTTTAGATATCAGTATGCATAGGAGTTGCTGCTGGAGGAATTGGTGCTTTAATTTTTGCTTTAGATCAATCAGTTAAGGCAAGTGAGTTGATCGTGCATCCTCCGCATTATCATTGGAGCTTTAATGGTCTTTTTCAAGCCCTAGATCATGCCAGGTACTTTTCAAAAAATTTTTATTTATACAATTTTTTCGCAAGTGAATAAATTTGTTGTGTTGATGTATGTGAATATTTTGACGTTAAGGGGACTCGCTGAACATTTGGGAGTACATTCCTTAATTAAACTTACCCATTCTACGGGGTAAGATTAGAAAATTTTTTAAATTTTGTACGTCTTTTAGTATTTTTTATTTCGGCTCTTTTTGTAATTTTGTAAAACCCATGTGTGAATTTGTTTGAATGGACGCCTGAAAACTGTTAACAAGTTAATTGTAAAAATATAAAGATTTGTGGAAAGTGATCCATTTTAAATGCATTGTCTTTTTTTGAAACTTTAAGTTAATGAATTCGTAATTATTAACCTTATCAAAATTTTGCGATATTCATGTATTCAAGTTGTTTAAAATAAGTGGAAGATTATGTAAAGATTTTTATAAAAAGTAAGAAAAACTATTGAATTGAGAAGCCAGAATGGGTCTTGAAATTTTGACGCGTGAGTCATTTCATTGTGACTGGTGGGATATTTGTACAATATAGCTTTCAAATGAAATTAAATCAACTAAAAAAATTATGAAAAATTATGTGACCATTAAAAAAATGACAGCTTGTAGATAAATTTTTAATATTTACTTTTCACATTATTCCGATTTTTCTAGTAAATTTTAAACAAAGATGTGCCGTGACTTGCAGAACTCGGAAGGGTTGGTTGAGAAGTTTTTCTGCATCTGTTTTTCTGTTGGACATTTTTCCGCCAAAAAAGTTTTTGCATGACCATTTTTCCGCATTAACATATTCACGCGAGGTATCTTAAAACGTTCTCTGTTCTTTTCTCTCGTTTGAAATAGTTGTCTTTATAGCAACCCCCGACACGTTCAATTTGAACACTGTAGCTGTTTTTTCCTCGGCTCTGTCGGTTAATTTCGTGGTTATGATTCAATAATTTAAAAAGAAATCTTTTACAAAATTTTGAGTATGAATCCAGAAATCGAAGTAAAATTTTGGCTCATAAATGGTTTTGAGTATTAACATACAAAAAACTACAATACTAAAAAGAGTCTTTGCCAATCGTAGTAATGACTACGAGTAAAAACCCACGAGTGCACAGAACGAACGATTACGAATCGACCAGCTCCAGGGAAAGAAATTGTTGTTTACAAAGCCATTGAGCAGACATCTTATGAACATTCTTCCAACTACAATGAGGTCAAATCTGAAAAGGTTAAATTCTTCCCAGAAAGAAAAGCTGTGAACCACCTCGAGCGACCACCCTTACAAATGCTTCGCACTGAACTCGGAAAATTGTCCCAAGGCAAATAAAATTTATTTCATGATGTAACATTTTTGAAACGTAAAATGTAAAGTTAAAATTCGAAGTAGATGTGCTTGTCCAACTGCCTTCTAGAGAAAATTTATCAAATGCTATGAGAAGAAATCGCTCAAAAGGGATCTACACGAATCCAATTTTGCTGAATAATTTCGACGAAGTTCCCGATATCTTCAAGGGAACTTTTACAGACGAGAAATTTTTAATTTACGATTTTGGAATATCCGAACAAGGTAGAGTGCTGGTCTTCGCGACTCAACGAAATCTTCAGTTTCTTAAGGACGTTTAGCTCCACAACGTAAGTCAAGTAATGATTTCTTTTTTATATAGATATACACTTGCATGGTTACTCGAGTGCAACCTAACACCAAAAACGTCATTTTTAGCTGCAGATATTTTTTTTCTTACATTAATATTCTCTGATTTGATATTCTGAAGTAACTAAAATGATCCTTAATTGGGCTTCTTGTAGCACAAAAAATCTGATGAAAATCTCAGCATACATTAATGAGATTCAATGAAAACAAACATAAAAAAATTCGATTCTCCATAAGAGACCGTGTTAAAGGCTACGGAAGAGCAAAAAAAAATCACGAATAACTCGGCTCATAGACTCTGTATCGTTTCATGATTCTAACAAAGCCTTTATTATGTTCATATCTAACTGCCCCTAAATTTTCAGAATTTTCTCAGCATGAATAATTTTTCGAGCTAAACGTCCTTAACAAAAGTTGGGTTTGGTTCCTTGACGGAACCTTCAAAGTAAGTTTAAGGCAGCAGTTAAATGAATAATAGTATTAAGATCCTCGTACTTGTGTAATAAATTCCAATAAGTCTCGCCAACAATCTTCACCCAAGTATTTACAATTTTGGAAACCCTTGAACGGTGACAGAATGTTCGAGATCAAGTAATCGTCCCTATTCCCTTCGTATATGCTTTGCTCTTATCAAAAGAAGTGACAAAGTACGAATTGGTGTTGCGCGAGGTACGAGCAGTGGCCGAAGAGTTCGGAATCGTAAATTTTAAGCCTGAAAAATTATTACGAATTTGAAGTCGCAATTTTGAATGCTAGCACAACAGTATTTCCAATTATTCCCTCGTCTTGTTGTTTTTTTTTTCATTTAAAGAAGTCTCTGTACCGAAAAATGCAAGCGGAAGGTTTGCAAACGGGTTCCAACGACCTCGAAGATGAGTCGATATGTTCGCGAACTCACATGATCTTGACCCTCGCATTTGTACCAACGGACAAAGTTTCTCAAGTTTTTCGGCAGCTGAAGGATGAGGTTGATGTAGATGTGGAACCAATCTTAAAGTACGTCTTCTGCTGACTCGTTTCAGGCTGGGAGGGGCGACTGTTTTGCTGATCTAGCGCTCTGATTGGCTGCGTGTTTTTCACAGCCGCTCTCTACTGCGCCTTGCAGATTGGGGCGTGCTGTATCCAACCTCAAAAAAGTGATGAACTGACGCTTTACGCAATAATAAATTTTCTTGAATTTAATTATTATTATAATAAAAATGTGAAAAAAAAAAAAAAATTAAGAAATATTAGTATTGTTGTTTTTTGACTAAGCTGAACCCATGATGACAGAAAAGGAAAATGTACTTACAAATTTTGATGAAGAAGCTACATCTTAAAAAATAAACTTTGCCGTTAATTTTCAGATAGATATCTGTTTGTATATCGCTCAAAATAAAAAAGATAGATGAAATTTATAAACTGCTATCAAAAAATAAGAAGAATAATCAGTTTGTTTAGTTCAAGATTTCAAATAAAAATGTCTACTCCACTGCTTTGGAGTGTGTTTTTGTGTAGAGCATGATTCTTCAATAAGGATGCATAGCAGGACCAGTTCAATAAAAAGTTCATCTGCGATTTATTATTATACAGTATTTTATCGCAACGACCACTGCTTGCCAGCTTTGACTCTACTGACGTCTCGTAAAACGAATAGCCCAGTGGCCGTTGCTTCTTTTATCATCCATAATAATATTAATAAAATCTAACTATAACTATACTGTGTATAATGGTCGTCAGCCACCAGCTAGGCCCCACAGCCAACTTAAAAGAGGGACCGCGTGGAGCGCTGTTGTTACTGGCAGCAAAAGTAGTATGGAGGGTAAAAAATTGCAGAGATTTTGTTAAAAGTTGCATGTTTAAGTAATTATTTATTATTTTCAACGTACTTTCGGGCCAAGAGGAGCAAAAATAGTATACTATATAGGGCAGGGAGGTAAAATGCCCGTCCCTTTGTGTGCCCAAGCACGGAAATCTTACCTCCCTGACTAGTGTAGTAATATACATCTTATTGACCAATTTCATTTCAAATTTCCTCAAATTTACAGACGGGGTCTGAAATTTGTCTCAAAATGGAATATGCCTCTTTCTAACAGCAGGTAAAAAATAAGTCATTCATTTTTAGATTAGTTATTTTAAAATACTTCAGTATTATTATTGGTAAATATGAAATATGATATGAAACTTCATAAGTAAAAAAAAAAAATAAAAAAAAAATAAATAAATAAATAAATTCAGTCTTAGGCCCATGCAATATTCTAAAAATTTTAAAATTTATTAAATCCGGATTTTTAGGCTCCAGATGGTTTAAAGCTTTGGACACAATAATTGCACACTAAGGGCTATCGAGTAAAAAAGCACTTTTTTGGCGATTTTTTTGAAGGCACTTCGAAAAAAAAGATGACAGGTTGTGAACGAGCTAGGTCTGCTCTATGTTATCTAAAATTGAAAGGATTTGTGTATTGAATTAGAATAAAAGTTTTTCTAGCCATCTACAAACAGTTTTTATTAAAAAAAAATTTTTTCAAGATTTGGTTCGAAAATATCGATTTTTGGCAGAAAATTTTATGGCTACGAGAACGGAGTGTAAACCCTGTGCGATGCCATCCGTTAGATGTAGGCTGATGTCCAGTAGACTACGGTCGTGCAGAATCTTTAAACTCTAAACTCCGTTCTTCAAACTCATCTCACTGAAAATAACTTTGAAACTTTAGGTCAGGCTTTGAAGTAAGAAAAAAACATGTATGTGCATCTCGACCTTTCTTATTCGGACTTTGGTGTCTCACTCGCTCTTGTTCATTTGTCATTGGTCCGAGTGAAATACCAAGCTCCTAATAAGAGAGGTCCGACTGTAATGTGCTTCAGATGCCCGCGTGCTTAACGTCAATCAACGCTGGGCCTCCACAGCACACTGTTAGTCTTTGATGCAAAATATCCTACTAAACACATTGTAAGGGTTAATTTATCGCAATTCACCGTACCAACCGAGGCCCTATTCCTCGTTTATTATAATCAAAAAGGGAGAAATCACTGGTGAGATAAAATAATAATGACGTAGTTGCCTTTAGCAATGACACTACTTAGTAAACTTTACAAACACTCTGCCGCAGGAGTAGACGGAGCTTGGCCCAGGAGAACGCCAAAGACTTAAGTGGCTGGTCCGTAGATGTTAACACGCGATGAATAACAATAATTAATCAAGGTAGTAGGTATGGTTCTCGAATAAAAAATTAAAATTGCATTACTGAGTGTTAAGTACTCGTTTTTATTTAATAGATTTTCAAAGTTTAGGAGCTTCTGTGATACTTGTCAACATAAGTACCACGTCGCATTCCCTGTATTATTTTATTTTGTGAAGATATGGACTTAAATAGATGATAAATATTATAATTTGAGTGTAGAGTAGTTTTGATTAAATTATCATGGTTAAATATAAATTAAAAGATTGACTTTCATTAATACATTGTTAGATGAAATTATATTGATTTTTAATTATTTTAGGTTAATATATAAGTTTGAATTTCATTTTAACGCAGTTACAACAATTATAAAACAAAGTATATTTAACTTGAGATTAAGGTCCTCCGACAAAGTCAAAGATTACAATAACTATCTTACTTACTACCGCACGGAGAGAAAAAATATGGCTTTTTAGGGTAGAGGGGAGTAATCTGGGCGGAAGGGTAATCTGAGCGTTTGAGGATACTAATTTTAAATTTTATTGAAATTAAAAAAAAAAAATACTGTCAGAAAGTACTTGCTTCAGCGCGTTTTTTAGGGCAGAAATAATTACACAAAAATTTATAAATTTTTCAAAAAAGATCATTAAATTAGCTAAAAAAAAGACAGCAAAAAAGCGCCCAGATTACCCCCCTCTACCCTACCATGGTAGCTATTTTTTAGAAATTGTAACTGAAAGGTCTGTGAAAAAAAATCATTCAGCCGTGGCTAAAAACCATGGAACACTACTGTGGTAAAATCGCAAAGCGCAATGGTATGTAAGTCCATCAAAATCTGTCTGATAGAAAAAGCCACGCCTTCGCGCGCGTGTAAAATTTTTCTGCAGTTTTTGGTTTTTCAACAAGGGTTACTTCTTTACCGACAGTGTCTAACCTTAAAATTTTTTGATCTCGCACCTAAAAATCGGTGGAAAGCACCGGAATTTCAGTGCATGACATCCAGAAAGTAGTGACGGTAACTCATTTTTCGAAGCTCTCTAAAGCCATCACTTTTGAAGTGAATCCTTTTTTCCGTGATATTAATCTTTGAATCAGTGAGAAAGTAGGCGGGGCTTAAATGCGAAAAACCACAGCTCCACAGCTTTTTGTCATGTGCTCATGGTTTTTTGCCACTGCGTCTAGCTGTGATATTCTGCCACAGCGCCGTGGCAATTTTACATGCTAGCTTTTAGTTACATTTTTTCATAAACCTTCCATGGTAAAAACCATATTTATTCTCTCCGAGCGGAGGCGTCCGGGTGAGTTGAGGACCCAGCGAAGGTTTCTACGCTTCTACTGATGACTTAAACTAATGAAAATGATCGACATTCCTCTTTCGGAGATCGTTTCTCTTCGGCTTCTCGAATCTGTCGGAATTCCAACCACCATATAATTTGTGCACAACAACGTGCACGAGTAATAAAAAAATAATTTGCAAATTTTTGTGTGCAAAAACATGTACAAATAATCTGAAAACTATGATTTCAAACTTGTGCACAAACGTCTGAATTTTGTGCACAATGTTCATTCAATACTGTGCACAGTATTGTACACATACTTGTGCAGAACCCGACTGAACTTTCTGCACAAATTTTTGCACAAACTTATGCACAAACTTATGCACAAACTTATGTATAGACTTGTGTACAATTGTATGCTCAAATTCGTGCACAAAATTGTACACAACTTTTTCGTAAGGGTGATTTTTAGGGCTAAGCCAATACTCCTCTTTCTTGTGTTTGCCGATTTTATTGCAAATTCCACAGCACCAAGTGCCTTTCTCAGTAAGTGGGCAGTCCTTTTTCCAGTGGTTGAACTCACCACATCGATGGCATTGGTTAGACTTTGCAGAGGGTCTATCGCGCCCTCTGCCACCACGGCCTCTTTGGTTTTTGGTAAAAGCTCTCGAAGCTTTTGTTTGCTTGTCAAAAGCTTTCTCGGAGTTGAGGTCTACTTCAATTACTCTGATTTTGTCCCTCAACTCTTCATAAGACATCTCTTTACCAGTAGATTTCTGTATGCTGCTGTTGGTTCATCTGATCTCGCCATATACAGGAACCACAGCAGCGTAAAAAGTGACTCTCTTTTCAGATTCAGTAGCTGGCTCATCCGTAAACTCCAGCTCTCGCAGAATGACATCGTATCGGTCGCAGAATGCGCTGACCGTCTCACTTCTGACCATTCTTATGCTATAAAGCTGAGTCTTTAAGGTAGTGACACCAATCATGTCCTTCCTCTGTTGTCTCAGCTTCAGCAAAATCTGTTTCGGGTCATCAATGCCCTCAATCAAATTATTATTTCGGCCATCGAGCCTGGACATTATAATGTCCTTGACGATGTTTTTTCTCACATTCTCAACCTCAGGGGTCATGAACCTGGGCTTGGGTGTTTTTGGATCAACAACATCCCTCAAATTGATGGTTCCTAGCTCGGTCAGGAGCCGATTGTACCAGGATCCAAAACTCAAGTCCGGAGTACCTAGCTTATAGTCTCTGTTTATACATACTCTCGGCATTAGCCAATGACTTTCCAAAGGCTGCTGAAGCGGAGTTTCAGGTTGACAGTTAGCTCATTGAAGTCTTGCTCTATTAGCTTCAATCAAGTCTTTTTGAATAACTGCGAGCTTATCTGTCAACTCTTTCGCCTGCGCCAGAAGACTACTTTCAGTCGGCGTCAAGGTGTTGGGTGAAGCAATCTTGTCGCTTTCTACCCTTTGTGTATCGTCTTCTTTTTCCAAATCTACTGTTGGAATGTTCTCATTATTCTCTTTATTTTGCTCTTGAGCATTCTCAGTTGTCACGGATGCTGTGAAATTAAAACAACTCAATTATAACCTGGATTTAAGATTTTTCAGATCTGATATTCTTAACTCATAATTCTAAAGTTTACACTGACTCAAATCTCTTTTCTCAATAAACTTTAGAATTTTAATTAATTTCACATTTCTCTTGTTAAATTTTTGTTCTTACTCTTTTTGTTTTGGCTGGATTCGGGGATGGGTTCTCCTTCCTGCCTTTTAGACTCCTCAGAGTCTTGGTTTTGGTGATTGATCTTGTCATCAGCCATTTTGCAATTGTTCTGCAGCTGTTCTAGGATTAAGAAATAAACAATTCTGTATAATATTTTTTTTTTTCATCTCTCTTAATTTTTCCCAAAGTAAAAATTCTCATACCAGGTTTTAACCTTCACCAGACTAAAAAATGTCATTTCATGCTTCTAAATCAAAATCAAAGATACTACATCGATTCTAACTTGAAACGAGAACTTACTCGCCTTTGCAATGTCACCACGTACATATGCATCCTTCCTCAATGACTTCAACATGAAATCAATGAATACAGGTTGCGCTAGCACATGTACGGGACACCAGCAAATTTATTCAAATTCCCTAGTCTATGGTGAAACTACATGACTCTGTAATTTCGTTCAACCAAACACCCCAGAACCATTAAATAACTCTTTGCCCTTTTTTTTTTTTTTTTTTTTTTAATCATGCATTAAGTGCGTACAAACTTATTAATAGTTCGCACAATATTCTCAATAACGAAAATTTTTCCAACACCAAGAAAATTTTTAAACAAAAAAAATGAAGCAAAGGGCGAACTTCTTAACTACATAAAAGAGTTATAACTTCTTTCTCATTTTTTTTTTTTTTTTTTGAACAAAAAAAATACTCATGCAATTCTATAAACATCCATGTTTCTTTCTCTCTAACGAGTAAAATATTTACTCTTCTCAAAAACTGACATTTCATTTATTTAATTTTAATTAAATAATTAATTGATTATTCTCAGTTTAATCAATTCTCACAATGTCAGTCCCATTTAAGCTACAGCAGTAGTTACCTGCAATCCCTTCACCAGCGCTGAGAGAGAAAGAGACGCGTGGTGTCGAGGACGTGTTTTGGGTGCTGCAAGTACCACACACTGACGCGGGTAGTTTTTAAGCGTCACAAGCTATGCTTGGCTTAGCGCAAGGAAGAGCAACACTTGACGTGGTGTAGTGCAGTAGCGAAGAAAGCCACTGGCTGCACGAGAAAAATCATCGCGCGCATGAGCGAAGGAAAACTCAAAACGCGCGCATGGATATAAGATGGTTAAGATACTGTTGCATACGAAACTCCGAAAGACCTGGCAACGCCGTGTCCACACGTATACTAACACCATGAAAACGCGCGGTCCCATTACCCGACGAATTTTCACCGACGCCTCTGCAGTTTTTCTCCCCCGGGAAGCCGTAGCTTAAGAAGAAGAAGAAGAAAGAGAGCAGAAGAAGAGAGAGAGAGAGAGAGAGAAGATGCCGTGTCCGGCCCAAAGCCTCGATCCCTCAGTGTGCAACTACCCTGCAGGGGCGCACACGTGTTAGACATAAACCGCGCTGCCGGCTGGTCTGGCGATCGTAAACACACAGCCGATATCCTGTGACTCAACTCAGCATCTCGTTACCTCCCCCAACACTTAAAAATTCCCCGAAAACAATAACGACCTTGTCGAACCCAAGCGACGCCGTTTTCTCTTTTTCTTGAACAAAGAAAATTTACTAATTTTCATGCATTATTACTCAGTTTGATTAAGTTTAAAATTCTCGAATACTCAAATTTTTTTTTTCATGCAAATTCAAATTCTCAAATACTCAATAAATAGTTTTAATCTCCCTTCACCATACTCAATGCATTATATACACTAACTTTCACTAAATGCACTCTTTCTCACTTTATTCAGTAAAGGGAGTTACTTACTATTTTTCTCAATTTATTTTTTTTCCTTGTTCTTGCCTCGGTGATCCCTAGATCCTTTTCAAAGCGCAGTGGAAGCGTGCACTGGGCCAATAACCTGATAGATTTAATTAAATCTATAAAGTAATAATAGTTGCAGATGGATCAGGAAGGGTTAATCACTGAGACACAAAACACTTTGTTTATGCTGATAAAACACTCTTATTTATTTATTAAACTCAAACTCTGTTCTTTGGTAATACAAAGATAATGCAAAGCTATCCTCAAAAACTACGTCAATCTTAGACGAAGGATGCAGCGCGAGTGCCAGTGGCCATCCGCTGCATTCAAAACGTCAGGCCCGTGCGCGCGCCCTACTGCCCGTGCAGACTCGCAAGGGAGGCGTCGATAAAGCGAATTCCTTACAGTGGTCCAGTGTGACCTCTACGTTTACGCTTGCTTCTCGATTTTTCTGCCGAAAAAACCACAAGAATTTTTTCTTTCTAGTTAAAATGGGGAAGAAAAAATTATGATTCTTTTGATGACGAGAGGGTCTGTCCGTATATTATGGGTGTTACATCGTACACAGCTTTTTGAATATTTATGTACGTAAATTTATTTAAAAAAAAAATATGATTCTACTAAAGGGAAGTACTTTTTTTTATAGAAAATTTTGATGTCATTCAAAATTTTTTTACATTTTTCATTTTCCTAAAAATTTAATGCAAAGTCCGTCACGGGCGTTACTGAAAACAGAAGTGATTCTGATACTACTGACAAAGAGACAAGAACTCAGCAAATTATGAAACAGTGTAGTTATGGAAAAAGTCCATGTTAAAGTTAAGTCTTTGAACTTTTATGCTTTTAGAAACGTTTTTGGATCTTTCATTTTCTCTAGTTAATAAAAATCTATCTTTATGTCTCGGGTGTTACGTGTATGAAAAACGAATACCTAACTCTTTCTCTCATTAATTAATTTTAGCTAAACAGTTGATTTGTATGATTTTTTTCATCTTAAAGAAGACTTTTTTTGAATATTTTTACCCCAGTTTTTAAGGGGTAAACTAAAAAGTAAAAATACAAAAGCACATAAAAAACTTTTTAAAACAAAATTAGAGTTAAAAAATAGCTTTACTAGTATCTTTTATCTCCAGTTCAGGGTTCAGCGGGTCGATGAACGCTGCTCTGGAGTCCGAACTGCACGAGAGACTGGATCGTGTCGGCACTCACCAAATCTACTCATACCAATTTTTTCACTTTGCTTTTCCGCTTTCTTCAGTATACTCATTTTTCTTTCTCCTTTAGTTATAAAATAGCTTTAGTTAAAAAATAGCTTTTACTAATATCTTTCATCTCCAGTTATAAATTTAAATAAAAATTCAATTTTAAAAAAATTATCACAAATATTCATTTTTGAAGCAATTTATGGAAAAGGACCTGTGGAAGGTTGAAAAAAAAAAAAAAAAAAAAACCGATTGATCCGATCAACATTAGAGAATTATTTTTCAACGACCTCTTACGATTTCCAGAAGTTAGAATACTGTGAAAATCTATTACTTATGTCAGGCATGATGAGGAGGTTATTGTTATTTTTATAGAAGTGAGTTTGTCTCATTAACATTTTCTTTTTCCCTTAAAACATGACAAAAATTCCTAATTCTCTAGAAATGAAATTTTTTGATACAGATTCGTACAGTTTATCAACTGGCTCGTCGCGCTACAGCAGGTCACCGAGTACAACAAGGCTGTTGGAATTATTGGTGAGGGAGATTAAATTAGTGATGCACTTTCATTTAATAAATAGAATTTAACAAAATAAAATAATAAGTTGGCCGCATGCGAGCATCGTGCTCGGCACCGGTCAGCAGCTAGAAACAGAGTAGTATGTGCTAGTCGCGTTGCGTCGCGTCGTTGTGTGCAGCGTTCTCTCTCATTTTTATCGGTTTAATAAATTTAACATCAAATGATTCACTTAAAAGATTTCTTACAAATAAAATTTCAGTCACTGCTTCGGACATAGCAGTGCATTCCGCAAAGGTTGAACATTTCGTTACGCAGTTTTGTTTTTTTTTTTTCCAAAATACAACATTGTTCAACAAACGTATTACAAAACCGGTAGTTGATCTTCTATCTATGTTATCGCCTGTGTAGTCTGAATCTACCATACAATCTAAATTAGCATTTTTCTTTATAAGTGTAAATTAATTTTAAATCTTTAGTTTTAACATGATATTTCAAAATTCTCATAGCATATTTAAAGTGTGTTTCATTTTAGCAGTTCTGGAATCGACTAAGATAATTTACGGCAAATGAAATATCAGGTCTTGTGCCTGAGCTAATATACAATAATTCGCCAATCAAATTTCTATATTTAATTCTTTCGTCGATTTCAGAAGCTTGGTCTAGTTTAAGATTATTCTCCATAGGAGTGTCGTACAATTTTGCATTTTCTAATCTGTATTTTACAGACAAAGGTTTTATATATTTTGTTTGACTTAATATCATTAAATTTCTTTCATTATGCAACTGTGTTAATAATTTCTGGCCAATATCTTATATTTATTTTAGCTTCATTCATCAAACATCTGCCAATGTCCATTGCTGATCTATTGTACCTTTCCGCTACTCCATTTAATTCGTGGACGTAGGGTGGACAAGTTATTAATTTAATCCCTTTATATTTAATAAAATTAAAAATATCCTTATTTAAATATTCTTTGCCACTATCACATTTAATTTTCTTAATTTTCTTATTCAATTGATTTTCAACAAGATTGACATATTCAATAAAGCAATTAATGATATCTGACTTACTTTTTAAGCAAAATATTTTAGTACATTTACTGTAATCATCAACGAATGTCAAAAAATATTTCTCCCCATTATAACCTAAAGTTTTATGGGGTCCATTCAAATCTGTATGGATTAATTCAAGAATTTCAGAGGAAGTTTTTGCATTATTTTCGAAAGGAACATTAGTCATTTTACTTTGTATACAATTTGCACATTTCATATAAGTTTTTTCTAAATTTTTTGGTAACCCATCTAATAATTTAAAATTTACTAATTTATTTAAATAATTGAAATTTACATGTCCCAAGGCTCTATGCCATTTTTCCTTTTCAGTTAATTTTACTTCATTAGTGTAAATGCCTTCATTAATAAATTTATTTTCTATAAGACTTTCTAAATAATAAAGATCATTAATTAATTTTACTTCATTAGTGTAAATGCCTTCATTAATAAATTTATTTTCTATAAGACTTTCTAAATAATAAAGATCATTAATAGCATATGCAACTGTAATTGATAGTTGTTTTTTAGTATAAATTTCAATATAATCGTCACTAGAATAAAGAATCGAATTTCTAGCAATTTGATGATAACTTAACAAATTTCTTTTAATACCTTCTACATAAAATACATTTTTTAATTCAGTTAATTTTTTACCATAACAGCTTTCAAAAAAAACTTTCATGTTACCTTTTTTTGTTGCTTTAATACAATCACCATTTGGCATGTTTACTTGGATTGGGTTATCTAAATTTACAGAATGATTAAAATATTTATCAGAATTTACAACATGATGTGCACAACCACTATCTAATAACCAATTTAATTTATTATAGTTATCATTAAGATCATCACAATTGTTTACCTTTACCTTATTGATCTTGTTTATGTTGAATACTGTAAACCATGCGGCAAAAGAGTTGTAGTCGTTCTGGTCATCCGTTGACTCAGCTCTAGGTTGATTGTTGCCTCTGCCTCTGCTTTGGCCTCTGAAGTTGTTGCCTCTGTGGTTGCCTCGTTGAGAACCTCTTTGCTCTCTGTTCTGGTGTTGCTGATAAGCAACTGTGCCTCGTTCACTGCCATATTGACCAAATTGTCCATATTGATTTTGTTTGCAATGCTTCTGCAAATGTCCAGGTTTGTTACAGTTGTAACAGACTCCTTTTACCTTCGTATTAAAGGTACTCACATTTGTTTTGTTTTCACTTTGATCACTTGATTTTAAATTTTTTTCTTTTTTGACTTTACATAGTCCACAGTTCTTTGTTGATCTGGCAATAAATCCAGACTATCACCAATATAGCTATAATTGTTTGGTATAGCATTTAGCATGTGTCTTAATTTTTCTGATTCTGATAATGTTCCAGCAGCGGCTGTATAATGATTACATGCTGTTTCAAATTTAAAAAAAATTCTTCTACTGTATTGCACTGTTTTAATTTGATAGATTCGATTTTATTCCTATTTATTATTTATAGTACAGTGGATTTTGTTTCGTACTTTAATTTCAATTTATTCATTATCTCGAGACTTGATTTGCACTATTTATATATTCTAATTGTTTATTGGAAATTTTACTTATTATAAATGCTCTTGCTAATTTTTCTTTTTTATTCCAACCATCTTCACAATCATTTAAAGTTCTCTGTCTTTCTACTTGTTCTAAACAATCATTGCAGTCTAGCATCATTAAAACTCTGAATTTTCAATTTTCGAACTCTTGACCATCAAACATGTCAATTCCATCATTAAAGTCATTTGATTTGTTTTTAGCCATTTTTATTTTTAAATTTGTTTTATTCTTTTTTTTATCAACTATATTTTTCAAAATCAAAACTTCTTTTAAATTTTTTAAGAATATTTTTCTTGAATAATTTCTATGATCTTTGCGTAATTCAAAAATTTGGATCATTTATTTCTTCTAAAAGATTATTTATTTCTTCTTCTTAATTTTGTTTTTTCAAATTAAACCAATTAAACATTTAGTCAACCTTACTTTTTGTTTTACGTGGTCGAATAATTTCACTTAGCACGCCATGCAGTGCATTTTTTCAATCTTTTAAAATCTTTAGAATCTTTTCATATTTTATCGAACTTAATTTTTATTTTCAATCTTAATCATTCAAACTTTAATTTTATACTAATATTTTTCATAGGCTCATCGACCATGTCTTCGTATAACCTCTTTAAGCACACCATGCGGTATCTCTATTTGATCCACGTGCTTCAAATAAAATTTTTCACAAAATCTTTTACTCACTAATTTTTTTTCTTCTAACTACGCTCTGCTATCATGTTGGCATTATTGGTTAGGGAGATTAAATTAGTCATGCACTTTCAATTTCATAAATAGAATTTAATAAAGTAAAATAATAAGTTGGCCACATGGGAGCATCGTGCTTGGTACTGGTCAGCAGCTAGAAACAGAGTAGTATGTGCTAATCACGTTGCGTCGCGTCGTTGCGTGCAGCGTTCTCTCTCACACATACAAACAGCTTATTTGTGTTCACTGTCGAGACAATAGATGGTGACACGATTCTAATATTATAAGATTGATTTATATTTCAACAAAGGCGTTCTCAATCGAAGGATTGTCATTTACATACAAGAAGTAAACGATCATTCTTAAGAGAAAAATTTCGAGGCTGACGTTCTTCTCGAAATGCATCGGGGAAACCATGACAGACGAGTTTCGCTCAGTTTTTTGTAGCTTTGCTCAAGAGAGACCTTCTCGATCTAGATCTCGTCAAAAAAGATGACAGATGACAGATGACAAATTTACTGACAGAAACAGTAAAAAAGACTGATCAAGTTCTCGATGTCGAGATTATGTAAGGCATAACGAAAGACATTCATGGTCAAAAAGTCCTTGTTTACAAACTACGGACTGCTCTCGATCTCGGTCTTGAAATCCTTTAAGGAACAACTGATCAAAGATCAAAAAATCGATCTAATAAAAGTGCTGTTAATAGCAATGGTATGACTAAAAAGTCAAATCAGGTAGACGCATCTATCTAAAAAAGCAGATCCTACCTCCGTTGAAGATTCAGCTTTAAAAGCTGAAGACCTCGAGCTTGACACAATTTTTACAGGTCATTGGTAAACGACTGGCTGCTGGTAAAACATTGTTTGATGCTGTATATAAAGATCTTGAAGTACATTGTAAAGACGCATATGAAGTTGGCTTACCTAAAGATGAGAAGGCTTATTTTTTTTTTTTTTTTAAATGTGCTCAACCGAAAAATTGAGTTTTCACAAGCTGTTTTACTAAATAAAAAAGTAAAAGCCTTTTTGAGTGACAAACCAGAAGTCAAATCAATAGATACTCGTCTCGTATTAAAACAAGAAAAATTTTCTGTATGTTTGTCTGCAATGTGTACTTTATTAAAAAAAGCATTAAAAAAGAGCCTCTAAGTAACCTGGAAATCACCGAAGATCTTAGTGATGGCTCTCGAATTCTTGTCAATTAAGAGCGAGATGAAACAGAAATGAGAAGATCATTAATCATGTAAAGTATCAATCCTTCGCTCCGAGACATGCTTCAATCTACAGAAGCTGATGAATATTTATTTGGCAAAGAGCTTGAAGATCAATTTGAAGTAGTCAAATTACTTCAGAAATCATGCAACCATTTGAAGCCAGATGCTTCTAACAGCAAGTCAAAAAACTCGAAGGGTTCGCCTCAGCAAAAGAATCATAAATTGCACCGACGTCACCGCAACAAGGATTAAAGCGGGCAATCAAAATCTCGACAGAATCATTGTTATCATCACGAGTCTCAAGCGTCAACGGAGAATTATTCGAAAAAAGCAACCAACAGAAACTGTAACTATCCTGTCGGGAAAAACAAAATTTTTCATATTCGGCTAATATTTTTGATAAAAACTTGAAATTTCAATTGTGTACTCCTTCAATATATGAATAAACGTGAATAATAAAATTAAAATATAATATTCTGATCTTATTTCATTCCATTTTCTCATAAATATTTTATATATTACTTCTTTGAATATATATTCATGTACTTTTTAAAAAGTATTATCTACTATTTCCTACAAAAAAAACATTTTCTCTACTATATTTAATAATTTTCAGGTTTTTTAAGGGACAAGAAATTTGAATGAAATAAGCTTCTATGCATTTTATATAAAAGTATTGGATAGTATATAAATAAAAGTTTTTTACATATTTCCTTTTTAGGTTATATTTAATTTATATTAAGTACAGAAATTTTATTTATTTATTTATTCATTTTTTTTAATCATAACATCTATTTACAAATCGGATCCTGAAAAAAATGTAAATGAAATTAATGAAATGAATGTATTAAAAAATGGCGCAAATCCCATTTTTTAGCGGGAACTTTATTTTTTGACCACATATTTAGAAAGAGCGTGAGCCTGTTTAAGGCCAAATAAGGCTACATTTTCTCTGAGCAATATTCATAGAAAAAAACATTTTTTGTGTAACACATGCGTAAGAAAAGCCTGTTGCTTTAAAATTTTCAAAAAAATGATTAAAAAAAATCTAGTACGGCTCACAAGACTTAAGTTGGATCCTACGAACGCTGTTTGAAATTCGAGTTTTTTTTTTTTAATTTAAGCTTGCGCGAGGAAAGGAGAGGTTTTTGGGAACAATGCAATAAACAGCGTGGCACGTTTATAAACTAACTTTAACTTTATTTAACGTAAATCAACTTATTAATTATTAACAAACTATGTTTACACAATGAGAAGAGTTTTCTCGCCGTTTTGGCCGGGAGAAACTCTGCATCTAAAAGTTGCCATGCGGCACGTAAAGTGATTAGATTAATTATACAAAGGTTCCCGTGATGCGTGATTGCGGTATCACGGTCGCAGCAAGAGTGGTTTGCAGACGGAAGCTGATTTCTCCTAGCAGCATCAGCGTCTGAAGCTCGGATTACCAGCACGATGAACTTAGAATCCCGCGCAATTTCAAACATTCCGTAGCCCTTAATCGACTGTGGTAGATTAATAATATATCTGAGAACATAAAAAAAAAATAATATTAAGTAACAGGTAAATATAACAATAATTGTAATTTGAGTTTAGATAGATTGTAAGCGTACGACGAGACGTAGAGGCTTACTCGGCAAAGGTTAGGTTAGAGCTGTCACTCTGTCTAATAAAAATTCCTGGGTCGAAAACACAATGATTAAAAAATAGAGTAGCCAGGGGCTGAAGCTGGAGCACTTCAGGTGACTGAATTTTTAAAAATATCACCGGTACATGGTGTGGTTTCGGTGGTTTAATTTTTGAAAATATAGCCGGAGCCTGAACCTGGAGTAGTTCACTCGGTAGTTCAGTTGACTCAACTTTGGAAGGGGTCGCCGTTGCCTGGACTAGAGTTAGTTCAGGTGGCTGTGCCTCAATCAAAGGCTTGATTCTGTAAATGGGCGCCGGGGTCTGAACATAGAGCTATTTAGTTGGCAGAACTTTCGAGAGTTTATCTGGAACCTGGACTAGAGGTGTCGCAGGTGGCTGAATCTCGACAAAGGTAGCTGGGTCCTAAACACTAAATAATTCAGGTGACTGGTTGTCAAAAGGTTTAGCCGGGGTCTGAACCTAGATCGATTCAGTTAGCTGAATTTTGAAAAAGGTGTCCTGCGTGTAGTAGAACAGGTCTTTGATGAAGTAATCGTGGCCACGATCGACATCCTTGCAATTTCTTATAGTTGGGTGATTTTTGACAAACTCCTGCCAGAGTTGTTGGAGACGCAGGATTCCACTTCTAAAATGGCCTGCTAGATCCCATGATCTGAATGTTATCGAAAATGCTTGGGATCAGATAGAGAGAATGATTCAAGATAAAAACATAAAAAATCTTCATGATCTCAAACGAGAAGTAGCCATTGCCTGGTAAAATTTAAGTCACTCTTACTGCTCAAAACTGGCAGCGCCTATGGTACGAAGAGTCTCAGCTTGCTATAAAGCAAAAGGAGGAGCCATCAAATGCTAAAGATCTTTAAAAAAAATTATCTTTTGATGAATTAAAGACTTATTTAAAGTTCGTGGGTGAAAATATTGTGAAGTTTATGTGTTATTCGATTAACTCGTTGGAAAAATAGACTTTTTTTTAATTTCAAGAGTAATGATAATATTTCATTAAAGATTGTAACTTTGCCTACTAAAATGAAAATTTGAAAATTTTTCATGTAATTTGTAAATAAATTAGTAAAAAATACATTGAATACGTGTGATTCTATAATTTTTACCGTGTCTAACGACAAAAAAGAGCGTTTTTACCGATGAAATAGTGAAAAAAACACTAAAAATTGATAATTTTTCAAAGCTTAAAAAATAAGGTTTTTTCGCTGTGGCTTAAAAAATTTTCCAAAAATCAACTTGAAACTTTTTTTCATTTCATTTAATGATGAAAGAAACATGAAAAAAAATTTATCATAGCGTAGGGTGTTGGTAATTTTTTTTTGAAAAGCCTTAAAAGTTTTAAAATGACTAAAATTTGCTACTTTTTGAAAAATGTTATTTATAACAAAAATGGGCATAAAAGTTATATATATATATATATATATATATATATATATGAAGTAAAGGTTTTTTTTCAAGTACTGATGCCCTTTGAATGAAAAAAAAAAAGTTACAGAAGTTTACATTAAGGTTTGGAGTCACACGGTTACGTTACAGCGGAGATTTCGTGGATTTACTCCGTTAAATTTGGGGGTGCCTTAAACTTTTGAGCAGTACTGTAATGAAAAAATTGATTTTCAATTGTTAATTAACAATAAAAAAGAAAGCCGAAAAATGAGTAGTTTTTTTTTTATACTTTAATAGAAATGGGAAAATTTTTTTTTATTATTTAATATAATACTAAAATGTGGACTCAAGGATATATTTGGGTAGATATATGCTTTTGAAATTAACCTATTGTCATGTATCGATCTCATGACTAATAATAACCATAACAATCCCACATTCCCACGTTGCAACAGACCCACTTTGAATCCGCCTAAAAAAGAGTTAGGAAAGGGGCCACGTAAATTGCAATTAAGCAATTAACCTCCGCTCTGCTGGAACAGGTGGGGCGAAGTAGCCTTGTTCTGTTGTTTAGTCACGCTTGCAAAAACACTCTCGTCCCCGAAACTCGAGTGGTTTGGTCGCCGTAGCTAAGCGACCAATGGCCACATACAGCACACCTGGATCTGTAGAGCCGGAGCTGGCAAGGATCTGTTAGTGTAACATCGCCTTCGTGAACATAGGATAAGGACTCAGAAAGCCTAGAGAACCTTCTGCTAGCTCAACCCGCCCGAACACTCCGGTAACTAGTAAGACATTATTATTGTAATCTTTAACGCTGTCGGAGGACATTAAACTCATCATTAAATTGTAAACTTTCACTTCTTAAATTCCTAATAGTAAAACTTCTAAAATCATTCAATTATTTTTTACTCTACTTTATTTTATTTAAAAACACTCGTCTGTAGTTACAGAATAGAGAAAAATTGTCAGATAGTGGTCAAAGTTATTTTCCGATTCAGGAAAAACGTGAAAAGCTGAAATTTTCGAAAAGCACGGAAGGACTCTAAAAAAAGGTTCTAAAAAAAATTTTTTCAAGTCTCGAATAAAGTTCTGCAAATTTTCTTAGCAGGAAAATATTTCTTCTGACTCCAGAAATAATGGAAAAAAATTGAAGAACATTTTATCATCGGGAACTACCCTTAAAATATCTAAAATAGGGGATAAAAGAGAAAAGTAAGCTGGTAAAAAATTTTTAATTATAAAGAGCATTCTGCTAGTTTTTTTTTTCACGACACTTTATTTTTGGGCTCCAGTTACGACACCAAAAGTTTGGTGTCAATTCATCATCGGGAACCACCCCCTGAGCGAATTTTTATGGGGGAGGGAATCGATAAAAAATTCCTCAGTATTAAAAATAAGGTTCTGCCAGTTTTTTTTTCGTAAAACTTTATTTTTTGGACTCAAATGACGAAACCAAAAGTGGGGTATCAATTCATTATTGGGAACCACCCCCTGAGCGAATTTTTATGGGGGAGAGATTCGATAAAAAATTCCTCAATATTAAATTAAAGTTCTGCCAGTTTTTTTTTCGTAAAACTTTATTTTTTGGGCTCAAACGACGACACCAAAAGTTGGGTATCAATTTATCATCGGGAACCACCCCTGAGCGAATTTTTAAGGGGGAGGGAATCGATTAAAAATTTCCCTGTATTAAAAATAAAGTTCTGCCAGTTTTTTTTCAAGACACTTTATTTTTTGGGCTCCAGTTACGACACCAAAAGCTTGGTGTCGATTCATCATTGGGAATCACTACTGAGCGTATTTTCAAGGGGGAGGGAATCGATTAAAAATTTCCCTGTATTAAAAATAAAATTCTGCCAGTTTTTTTTTCGCGAAACCTTAGTTTTTGCGATCAAATGATGAAACCAAAAGATTGGTGTCGATTCATTATCGGGCAACACCCCCTGAGTGAATTTTTGTGGGGGAGTCAGTCGATTAAAAATGGTCCTTTATCCAAAATAAAGTTCTGCCAGTTTTTTTTCCTCGAAACTTTATTTTTTGATATCGATTCCCTCCCCCAGAAAAATTCTCTCAGGGAGTGATTCCCGATGATGAATCGACACCAATCTTTTGGTGTCGTCATTTGAGCCCAAAAAATAAAGTTTCGCAAAAAAAAACTGGCACATTTTTATTTTTAATACAGGGAAATTTTTAATCGATTCCCTCCCCCATAAAAATTCGCTCAGGGGTGGTTCCCGATGATGAATCGACACCAAACTTTTGGTGTCATCATTGGAGCCCACAAAATAAAGTTTCGCGAAAAAAAAACTGGCAGAACTTTATTTTTAATAAACTGCAATTTTTTATCGATTCCCTTCCCCATAAAAATTCGCTCAGAGGAGCTTGTCGATGATGAATCGACACCAAATTTTTGGTGTCGTCATTTGAGTCCAAAAAATAAAGTTTCACGAAAAAAAAAAAATAGCAGAATGCTCTTTATAATTAAAAATTTTTTACCAGCTTACTCTTCTCCTTCATCCCCTATTTTAGATATTTTAGTGGTAGTTCCCGATGATAAAATGTTCTTCAATTTTTTTCTATTATTTCTGAAGCCAGAAGAAATATTTTCCTGTTAAGAAAATTTGCAGAACTTTATTTGAAACTTTAAAAAATTTTTTTTTTAATTTTTTTTAGAGTGCTTTCGTGCTTTCCGAAAATTTCGGCTTTTCAATTTTTCTGAATCGGAAAATAACTTTGACCACTATCTGACAATTTTTCTCTATTCTGTAACTACAGACGAGTGTTTTACCGCAAACCCCATCAAAATCGGCCCAGAAATGGGTACCAGGTTGATTCTGGGCAAAAATGTTCCAAATCGCCCATAGTGAGACGGGACGACTACGTTAGTAATCGTTCCAAAAAGATGAAGATCTCATTCCTTAAAAATAATTACGTCAAAGATTTATAAATCTATGACACTATCATAAATATACTTGAAAATCAAAAGTGCATATTAAGTATGGCACGTGTAAATTAAAAAATTAGTTTTTTAACGTAATAAAATTGGGTTTTGGATAAAATTTTCTTATGCACTGTAAACAATTTACTTTTTATTTTTATCAATTATGCAACTGTGGCTAGATAAAAAAAAAGACAAAGTTATTTTTCAAAATAATTTTGTAAAAAAAAAAAAAGTTATTCTACCAAAATACACCTACACGAGTAAATAAATTAAAAGTATTTAAGAAATTCCATAAAAATTTTAAATTTTGAGATTTATATTTACTTTTTAAGCACCCCTATAAAATTTGGTGGGTCCACCTTCTGAAAAAAAATAAGCTCATTACCTTAAGGTAGTTGGGTTGGTACTAGAATAAAAAAGACGATTTGCTCGAGACTTGGCCAAAACGTTGGTAATCATTAGTTATTAACTTAGTTAAATTTATAGACCATCGGGACATATAGAAAACAAGATACAAACAAATTAGGTTTAACACGCAATCAAATGAAAAATCACTGAATTTCACGGTTTTTATCAAAATTCATGAAAACGAAAAGAACGATTGTAATAAAAAAAAATGTAAGTGATAGAACAAAAAATAGTACATGTTTTTCTTCGTTAGTTATTCTTGATTGACATATGTAAGTTATAATAAAAAATCAGTGAACGCTAAAATCTTAGGTTAGTCGCCATGTTTTACATGAGTGAGAGAGAGACAGAGAGTACCGTTACTACTCGCAAATGTATAGCGTTCTCTCTCTCACCGACCAAACAACCTTAAGAGCATCTTAACCAATAAATGGCCTCTTAGTCAAATTTTATTCCTGCGAATAAAACTTGCATGTGGTCAAAGTTTTCATTTCTCAGTCAGAATAAATAATTTTTCAATAATTTTAATTTAACTCACGATTTGCTATTTAGAAATTACATTTAAAATTTAAATATATATTTTAGCATGCGACGAGGATGGGAGGTTTACAAAAATGTGTGTTCTGCCTGCCACAGTTTGCAGTATATAGCATACCGACATTTGATCGGAGTAACTCATACGGAAGATGAAGCGAAATCTTTAGCTGAAGAAATACAAGTAAGTAGTTAGAAAAACGGTGTTTAATTTTTAAATATAATTATAAGTTAACTTCTGAGAGGACCCTCGATCATGAGAATCTGTCCAATGTGAGTAGATTATTCTAGGAGGGTGGGTGAGGCCTAATCCTAATCAACCTTATCACTAGCCTCCTGTTCTCAGTCTGAATCCTAATTAACCAATCCCAAGTCTCCTTCCCTCACTCCTTCCCCTCCTCAGTGACACAGATACATCAAAACAGGCTCAACTTTACACCTATACACTAATACATAAAAAGATGCACCCATTGCATCTATACCTATATCTACACCGAGAGAACTAATATATAACGGTTACGTCGCCATCTTAAGGTGAAGACGTAACCAGTGCTGGAAGTGATGTGGCGATAAAAAATAAACAAAAAGGAATGTAAAAAAATGTAAAAAAACGCTCTGTAGAGCGCTAAGTGCTATTTTTAGCAATTTTTTGAACCTAATTAAAGATGTATCTAATAAGTATTGGCCTCGGGAAACTTAGAAAATCGTTTTCCTCCCGTAAACCGTGTATAGCAGACCCTTGCATCGTCTGCTTCACTAACAGCACATGCACGCCATTCACATAACCTTTAAAATTTCTTTCATGCAGCAAAGAAAAAAAAAATTTTAAATAAGCAATTCTATAAGTAGCGAGCAGTAATAAATGATTATTACTTCTTCAATATTTTAAAATTATTTTTCCAAATGCTTAATTAATAACCTACAAATCATGCACAAAAATTAATTCAGTGTCATATTCATAAATATTCTTCAAGATTTTGGGTACTTTATTAGATACTCTTCTTAAAACAGCAGTGTCGAGTACTTTTCTTTTTCTTTTTCTTATCATCTTGCTTTCACTAACACTAAGAGCTACTCTCTTGCCGTCACTCAGTAAGATTACTGACTATCAATAAAAGAAAAATTACATGCTTAGACTAATCAATAAATTTTAAAAAATAGTAATTTTCATGCATTTTAGTCAAGTACTGATCAAAAAAGCAGAAGAATACATCAAAATTAAATGAACTAAAGTAATCAGAGATCTCACAGATTACATCCTCTGCACCCGTCTGATAGTAAACGCGGGCATTTAGGGCGGCAGCTGCCGGGTGCTCAGTAGCAGACGGCAGCTGCAGCCACGGTGTAGAGTCTCGAAAAAAAAGTTTTCTTTTGACTCATAAGTGCTTCAAATTGAATAAATAAATCTTTTTGAAATTTTATTGCATTATTACTGACGACTTATACTTTTGGATAGTGTAAATTAAAGGTCCAAAAAAGAGTTTAAAAAATTAGGAAAAATCGGCAAACGTTTAACTGCTTTTTTAATAACAAAACAATGCTGCAATTGTTTAAAAATCTAAAAGAAGTGTTTGAAAACTATTGCAATTTGTTTGTTCAGGCTTCACAAATAACGTGTCCAAATTTCAAGTCGATTCACATACTGGTTAAAAAAATACAGCTAATTGAAAACGACATAGTTTTCCCGTATGAGCCTGTGTTAAATCAACGATTTCGAGCGATTTTAGCCCAACTTTGAATAGGGTTGGCAACATTTTAAAATTTTTAATATTTTATTGCTCAGTTGGTTTGAGCAACAAAAAATAATAGACACGTGTTTTTTCCTTTTTTTAAAAACCAAAAACTGAAGGAACTGCAAGCGATTAAAATTGTTTAAATTTCAGTATATATAGATATACTCTGTAATTCTGGTCCGATGACGACACGGACCGTAGTTTCAAAAACTTTTCTTAATTTTTTCCCGATGAATTTTAATTTTAAAATTAAAAAAAAAAACGTAAAATTCATTAAAAATTGGGTTTTTTCAGAAAAAAATATTTTCAAAGTATCAGTTGCCAACCCTATTAAAATATCTCAATAACCGTGTTGTGAATCCTTTTGAAATTCAGACACGATATTCTTTAAGCCTAAACTAAAAGATTTCAATAGTTTTCAAACGATTCTTATGAACTTCCTAACGCGATCAAACATCCTTAAGGCGGAGACATAACCGTTATACAGGGTGTAGAAAAAGTAGCGGAACCCCTGATTTACTCGAAAACAATGCATTTTTTGTATAGCATTTGTAATGTAAAAACTTCTTAAAATAAAATTTACGATTAAGTAACCCCCATTTTAAACCCCGGATTCGAAAAGAACGGAAAATTTTACGATTATAAAGTATTTTTTGAAAATTTTTGGCCCTTATTAGGAATCTGCAGGGCCTTTTCCCTTTAGCCCCTATTATCTCCGAAAACACGCAATTTTCGTATAGAACATGTAATGTTTCCTAATATAAAATTTACGATTCAGTGGGCCCTATAAAAAAGGGTCCGGGCTGAATGTGACATATAAAAATTGCGTATTTTCGGAGATAATAGAGGCTAATGGGCCAATCAGGGCCAAAAAAATTTCAAAAAATACCTAAAAATCGTAAAATTTTCCGTTCTTTTCGAAGGGTCCGTAAGGCCTAAAATAAGGCCCCAGGCCCCTTTTCATAGGGCCCACTGAATCGTTAATTTAATTTCAGGAAACTTTTGCATTACATATGCTATACGAAAAATGCATTGTTTTCGAGTAAATCAGGGGTTTTGCTACTTTTTCCACACCGTGTATATTAGTTCTCTCGGTGTATGAAAGTAGAATAGTTGGGCTGGACCTCATTTCACTCTAATGTACCTATATCTATTATAGATGCTAGTACAGTTAATATAACCCCTTTTACTTCCTACCTGGACCCCTCTCAAATTTTTTAACTTACTCCATGTTTCTTGTGTGTATACCAAAACTTTGCTGCTGACCTAAGCTTTCACTTCAATAATCGTGTGCATAGGATGGCACAAGCTGAAGGTCACACCTTCTCTTCAACAGAATATAATACAAAGTCCAGATTACGTCTTTGAGGCGTTCTTCGTGAGATCGAAAGCGATCTGACGTGACATCTCCGATCTTGATGAAAATTAGCATAAAGTTAGTGTTTGGCATATACATGAACGTGGTAAAATGATTTTTCATAAATCCGCTTATTTTCAAAATGGCGGCCATTTGAAAATTTGGCAAAGAAAAAAAAGCTTGTTTTTTGAAATCTCATAACTTCTCGGGGTTTCAATCGATTTTGATGAAATTTTGTGGGTGATCGGAAAAAAACCTAAAGTTTCTGAAAAAATTATTAAAAAAAAAAAATTCCCATTATGTATGCCAAAAAAAAGGAATTTTTTTTTTTCAGCCAAAATTTGACCCCTGGGCACCCTTTTTATTTTTTTTGAAATATTTTTATTTAAAAGTAAATTTAATTAAGAAAATTTTAAGACCTTCCAAATGATGGTATGTCTTTTAGTTTCTGAGATATAATTTTTTGAAGTTGAGGTTACTGAGAATGGAGCTCGCGCGCGCTGCTGCTGCCAAGAGCACCATACTACTAAAGCCTTTCCGGCATAGAGTTTAACCATTGTATCTCAAAAAATATTAATTTTTGTGTTTTAAAATTGTTTAAATATACGACTTTGTTAATTAAAATGTTCAAATTTACAGTATTTTGAACATTTTTAGTTTCTGCAGTTTTTATACAAAGCGAAATGAAAAATCTGTTGCTAAAGTAAGTTTTTTATAATTTATGTCAAATTTTGTTTACAGAGTTCATTCGTCAGGCTTCCATCAACATTTATAATACAAAAATGGCTTCACATGTTAAATAAAATTAGGGTTGAGTGCGTCTTGATCGTTTTTTTCCGTTGCCTGCTGCGGTTTTTTGAGACGCGGCGGATTTTCGCCCACGTTTTCCATTAAAAGCTTTTGTTTTCAATCGAGGGGTCACCTTTTTTTTCTTTTTTTTCTGAATTTCAAATTCTTGAGATTGATCTGAGATTGAAACAGATTTACAAGAAATTCTCGTTTCATTCATAGGAATAAAGCAGTGGAAACTTCTTGATCCAGGCAAAGGTTTGGCTTTGTCAAAACGTGGTTTCAAATATTTTGTGTGATTTTCATACTCGGCTTCAGTACTATAGATAAAAGTCATATTAGGTAGCGCTTCTTTGGCCCATTCGTAAAGAGATAACGGAGTAGTTAACTGATCACCAACAGGACGTTGTAGGCTAGCTTTGGTAGCTGATCTCTTAACTGTACCACCGATTCCGTCACATGGACTTTTGCCATGTGAAGTTGCAAAAAAATGCCACTCAGCTTTAATTTTGAAGTCTTTATAATGATGAGTAAGATTAATGAAATTTGATTTGTTCTTATACTGTGAACCCGCTCCATCACTAAAATATTTAATTTTGTTAATGAGTGTATGTTTTAACTTGAGCTGTTCAATAAACTTTTTTATAAATAAATTTACAGTGATAGCATCATGTTGCAAGCAATCAGAAATCACGGCGTATGATTCGTGAAGTAACTGGTCATCTTTTTTATAATAAACCACTATGGGATGAAGCGTTGCTTGAGCATTATTCCAATGATAACTTTGGATTCCATCTTGAATAACAAATGTAAAGTTTTCCGCAAAATCACCAAGTACTAAGAATTCTCCTGGTTCCAAATTCGCTTTAAGTTCACCCAAGTATTGACTTTGTGACTTTGCAACGAAGTCGTGTAGTAAAAGTTTAAATAATTCAACACAAAATTTTTCAATAAATTCATCAATACTATCTATTTGCGTTTCTAAATTAGAACGGTCTGTTGACGTCCACTTTTTGTAGGTCACAGTGTCAATAAAATTTTTATCAAATAACTCCCTTAAAACATTTTTTATGCAAGTTACTCCGGGGCAATTTGAACACTCATTTGAGTAACAAGAAAGAGTGGCAGGATTGCATACAATTTTTGGAAGAATTGATTTATAATCTTGTAAAAAAGAGATTTCATCATCGTTTTTTGTTAATTCTTTGAACTGAGCTCCAGCAATCATAAGTTTCACATTTTGGTGAATTTTGCAAACGCAAACAGAATGAGTGCCTTTGCCTCCAGCTAAAATACATTCCGATGGTCGAAGTTCAGCAAATTTAGAAAAACTTATTTTAATATCAGAGTTATTTTGTTTAAAAGCATAACACAGTTCTTTCAAATTTCCAAATAATAAACGCTTCTGCAAGTGCACTCGAACTCCATCTTTTTTTACCGACACATAATCTTTCTGACCAGGCATCACACGGCTGTAGTCATCATTATAATAAAATTGCTTTATCAAATTATCAGTAGCAGTGTCGAGCTTTTTACCGGGTCTCGGAGTTGAAGTGGTACCAATGCCCTCTTCTTCATGTAATTTTTTTGCTTTTACCGCCATGTGATAGCTTACTGAGAAGCGTGATTTTAACTCAGAAGGACTCCAAGTAATTGGTGCCATAGTCAAATATTTAATTTTTTCTGATGATTTATTTGTTTGACTAATTTTAGATTCGATTTCATTAACAAGTGATTGTAAATCTTGTGGATCATCAGTTTGAAATTCAAAAATTTCTTTCAATTTTTCGTTTAATGCATTTTGAATTTCACGCACTTTAGACAGTTGATTTTTTTTTGTTTTACGATCATTTGCGCAAATTGGAGTAACTTTTAAAAGCTCAAGAATCTTATTTATTTCTAAAATTAAAGTTGCAGACACCATTTCTTTTTCAAAAAGCTCATCATCCGTGACTGGTTCAGCAACTTCATTTTCGTTTTCTAAATCATACTGAGTCGTTTGCATTTCTAAATTTTCGCTATTGTCGTCAGGGTTTGGTAAGTTCGTCAAACTTGAAACACTTAAAGAAACACCACGCTTGCCGTTCGTGAGATATATTCTACAAGTATTACAAACTAAAATATTATTCACACCATTTTTAACCAATCGAAGAGTATCGCCATATTTTTTATGATTCTTCATGTTAAAAGGGTTACTACAGCACGTACGACTTTTTTTACGAGCTTGCGAACTCATTTCAAAAACTGAAAAATTCACTGTTAAACTTAAAATTCAAAGATTTTCACGCTGAAACGTTTTAATACTCAAGGTTAATCGCAAGGTTTTGTTTATCATCACCTATTTTAGTAAAGGCCCCCTATCGGTTGCATAATAAAGAAGAAATAAATATAAACAAAACACGAAACCGAGTGTGGTGCTCTTGGCAGCAGCAGCGCGCGCGAGCTCCATTTTCGGTAACCTCAACTTCAAAAAATTATATCTCAGAAACTAAAAGACATACCATCATTTGGAAGGTCTTAAAATTTTCTTAATTAAATTTACTTTTAATTAAAAATATTTCAAAAAAAATAAAAAGGGTGCCCGGGGGTCAAATTTTGGCTGAAAAAAAAAATTCCTTTTTTTTGGCATACATAATGGGAATTTTTTTTTTTATAATTTTTTCAGAAACTTTAGGTTTTTTTCCGATCACCCACCAAATTTCATCAAAATCGATTAAAACCCCGAGAAGTTATGAGATTTCAAAAAACAAGCTTTTTTTTCTTTGCCAAATTTTCAAATGGCCGCCATTTTGAAAATAAGCGGATTTATGAAAAATCATTTTACCACGTGCATGTATATGCCAAACACTAACTTTATGCTAATTTTCATCAAGATCGGAGATGTCACGTCAGATTGCTTTCGATCTCACGAAGAACGCCTCCTTTGAGAGCGACGATATCTGCTTAAACCAAATCAATTGTCTTCTATTTTAATTTTTTTCTGCAGGGATCATACAAAATATATATATTTTATTATTATTATTATTATTTTTCGGTCACCAACCAATTATCGGTGCTTTATTCGTGCTGTTTTCTGACCAAATAACAGATGTATATATGGTCTGTTTTTCAGACCAAATATTTTCCGTTATTTGGTCTGTTTTCCGATCTTTGGTTTGTTTTGCAGTCGCCACCTATCGGATCGTCAAAAAACTTACTCAAAGATAAAAACGTCCATGGTGCCAGGCTTTGAGGTTAGAACGCGGTAACACAGTTTATGACTGATTTTGCTGTCATTTGTTCAAAAAACAACACTTATAAAACACCTTAAAATTGATTGGAGCCCGAAAAAGCATATATTTGAACATGTTCTATCATGGGAGTCATATACAAGCGTGTATTCCTAGCTAGAATGGAGCGCTACGCGCACGCCATTCTAGCCTGCGGCATTGCCTAGAAACACACGCCCGTATATGACCCCCATAATCGAACATGTCCAAATAAATACTATATTTTTAATTCAATTATTTTTAAGTTCTTACGATTTCCTTTTTAAATGAACAGTATTTAATAATCATTTTTTAAAGTTATAGTTCTTGTAAGTATATTAGGATGTCGCCTGGGAAGAATGGGTCGAGGCCACATTGATACTAAAAAATAAACAATTTTTTTTTGTATGTTATCCAAAAAAAATTTATGTATGGTCCATTGAAATTTTAAATAAATATGAATAATATATTTTTTTGTTAATTAAATGAATCATTTTTTAACAAAAATTGATTTTTTCATATAATTTTTCATCAAAAAAATATTTAAGTTTATTAAATAACTTTCTATTGCCTACGGATAACGGTAATAGATCAGTGTGACTCTGTATTGACGATCCAGGCATATTTCGCGTAAACTTTCCCACTTTAGAAGCATAGCCTCCTAAACGTAAGAAAATTTCTAAAAAATCATAAATTTCAATTAAAAATGAATTCAAATAGATACCCACTCCCCCAATAATTAAATTGAGAAAGATAAGAAAATTTTGGTTTACCCAGCCAGGGATCGAACCTGGATCACCTACTTTCGCGGTCGGTGCGTTAACCATTACGCTACCGGGCTCACCGACTCGCCTCTGACTAGGGGACCTATGACTAAGGGGGCTATTTATTTATCTTTCTCGATGCGACCAATCTCTCTCAGTCAGGGTCGAAGAATAAGTTTATTAAACAACTTTGTATTGCCTACGGATAACGATAATAGATCAGTGTGACTTTGTATTGACGATCCAGGCATATTTCGCGTAAACATTCCCACTTTAGAAGCATAGCCTCCCAAACGTAAGAAAATTTATAAAAAATCATAAATTTCAATTAAAAATGAATTCAAATAGATACCCACCCCCCCAATAATTAAATTGAGAAAGATAAAAAAATTTTGGTTTACCGTAGGCAATACAAAGTTGTTTAATAAACTTATTCTTCGACCCTGACTGAGAGAGATTGGTCGCATTGAGAAAGATAAATAAATAGCGGTCCCCTAGTCAGAGGCGAGTCGGTGAGCCCGGTAGCGTAATGGTTAACGCACCGACCGCGAAAGTAGGTGATCCTGGTTCGATTCCTGGTTGGGTAAACCAAAATTTTTTTACCTTTCTCAATTTAATTATTGGGGGGGTGGGTATCTATTTGAATTCATTTTTAATTGAAATTTATGATTTTTTATAAATTTTCTTACGTTTGGGAGGCTATGCTTCTAAAGTGGGAATGTTTACGCGAAATATGCCTGGATCGTCAATACAAAGTCACACTGATCTATTATCGTTATCCGTAGGCAATACAAAGTTGTTTAATAAACTTATTCTTTGACCCTGACTGAGAGAGATTGGTCGCATTGAGAAAGATAAATAAATAGCCCCCTTAGTCATAGGTCCCCTAGTCAGAGGCGAGTCGGTGAGCCCGGTAGCGTAATGGTTATCGCACCGACCGCGAAAGTAGGTGATCCAGGTTCGATTCCTGGCTGGGCAAACCAAAAATAAATATATTTAAATGAGTCTTTTGGTTCAAAAAGAACTTTTGTTTTGAAAAATAAATTTTGTTGCTTATACAGGTCCATTTAAAAAAAAAATTCATTTTTGTTTATCATACCTCTCTTTTTTTAGAGCATGAAAGAAAACTTGAATACTTTATGGTGGGTAATCTGGAATTTGAAAAATTTAATTTTTGGCGAATAGCTTTAATTGAGTCGAATGAAGTCACGCCTGCAAGGGTGCAGCACCTGTGTGCTGTATTATCACGTATTGCAGAATACGGGTATTCGTGGGGGAGCTAACAAATGCGAGCGGCCCCTGCCGTACTGCAAAACGTCCTAAATAAAATGGTCTGTATCCACTTACTCTCGTGACTAGGCAAAAGTAGGAGAGGCTAGACCGTCATAGCAGCGCGAGCACCCACCACCCATTCCAGGTATCAGAGGAGGCCAAAGCCCCCTCTCTGGATCCCCGAAAAGACAAGCGCGGCACGCGGCTAGCGGCCACCTATGCGCAAATCGGTAAAGTGGGATCATAGTAGCCCCCACTCCCTAGTGCTACTCTTAGGGTAGCCACAAACGTCGAAATTCTATTGGTTCTTGGGACCCGCTTCCCCAGACTTATAAATAGCTCTGCACGACGCCTCAGGAGGCACTTCTTACGGTACCTTTCAAAAATCAAGTTCAATAACTCGTGTTAACAAAGATCATAAAATCTTTTTGTCGCGCCTCATGCATTTTCGCTTTACAAAAATTTCTCCGCGAGCGGTATATATCCGCGAATAATTCACGTGCCAGGTCGTGTAGTAAACTAGCTACGTATCGGGTTATGGTGTTTTAATTAATTACTTATCCGGTAACTGGTGATTAAAATAGTTATTTATCTGGTCGTCGTGATTAAATAAACTATTTTATCCGGTCGTGGTGCTCAATAATTACTTATTCGTAACTGGTGATATAATTGTGCTGCCACGTAAGTTTACCCTCAATTTATCGGTGAGCACCGTAATTTTATAGGACCAACCTATTATACCCAAATAGCAGTGGCCCTCACGTAGCGAATCGGTGGGTTCTAAGAACTTAATAGCGGCAGGTCCGAGTGGTGAAAATCAAGGAAAAAAAATGCAACTAGCGACCAAGCTAATCAGCTTGGTGCAGCAAAATGTGCGGTCTAGTGTCTCCTTTTTCATTGCGCTTTTCTCTTTTGATCCGAGAATCGAGAAAACCATGAGGTCTTCTCGATCGATCAACGTAGCCTATCATATACCTATATATTCATGATGTCGATCTGAACTATTCCACTAAGGAACATCCCTATTAGCATAAATGTCGAAAACAATTATTTCTTTGTTTTGTCTTCCTGATCGATAAACTTTTTTTCTTTATTTTTCTTGAACTTAAAGGGGAAACGATAAACTAATACTACGTAGCTCACTGCCTCATAATTTTTTTGAATTGAGCTCTGTTATATTTTATATTAATAAGTCTAATAATAAATCAAATAAATATTTGCAAGAAGCAATTATATTCAAGTATAAATTGTATTTTTGTTGGTTAAAGAATTAAATTGAAATTAAACAAATGCTTAGTCTTCTCATTGACTTTATCTTGTGTAAAATTCCACAAATAATCCATATTAATTCCTTATAAAATTTTTCTTTATCATTAATAAGCGCGTCCCAAAAAGGCTTCCTCCCGTACGAGGGATGCCATGAGCATAATTTTATCCTGCAGGAGATTCTGCACGACGCCAAATCCAAAGGAAAGGAAGTTGTGGTCGCGTGGCTGGACCTCACCAATGCTTTTGGCTCGGTCCCCCACGCTTCTATCTTCAGAGCCCTCGAGCAGCATCGGGTTCCGGAGCCGATCAGGTAGTTGATCGCATCAGCGTATGACGACTCGGGCGTTAAGCAAGGCTGCCCCATGAGCCCAATAGTTTTTAACCTTACCCTGGAGCCTGTTCCTAGGGCAGTGGCGGCTTCGGGGGGTGGTTACAAACTGGCGGGACAGGTCTTTACAGACCTTGATTATGCAGATGACATGGGCCTCATTGCGGACTCGCCCGAGGCGATGAGAATCCTCCTAAGACCTGCAGAGGACGCTGCTGCGGCTGTGAGCCTCACCTTCAACCCTGCGAAATCTGCCACTCTCCATCTGAAACGTCAGGAGAACGCAGTTCAGCATACAAGGCGAGGTGATGTGCGTCCTAGACCGTGGTGAAGCATACAAACGCCTGGGCACCCCAACGGGCTTTCAGGTCAGGCACACGCCGTACACCACCATAGAAGAGCTGACAGCGGACTAAAACGCGATTCTACTATTTATTTTAAAAAACTATTCTCTTCGGGGGACCTGAACCACGCGTCTCTGCTACCAATTTTGTTAGGTGTATACGAACACCTAACGTTTTTCCCGATTCTTGCAGCCCGGAAGGGAATGCTACCGGGGGATTGCGGTCCCCACTCGTGTGTCGACGGACGGGAATAAGTTAAGGGCTTAATCAAAGGGAATCCTAACGATAAGTTCTATAGAGGGGTTTTATGGATTAAAACCTTACCTTGAGATTTGATGCGAAGCCTCTGGTACTCTGCTCCAATGAAGGGTAATCGACGAGTAAAACAGGCGATTGAACTTAACTATTTATTTATTAGGTTATAATTATACACAACTACACCAATAGAAACTACAGCGTATTCCACGAAAGATCGCTGGCCCGTTCACAACTATGTTTATTTTAGAACTACTAGACTCACACAATTTATTAGACTACACTATTAGTTAAAGTATAACGGTCGCGATACTAATTACTCTACAACGAAAGGCGCGCGAGACGAATTCTCCGACAAAGGAGCAATTCGTCGTTCTTAATGCTAGCCTAAAACAAGACTTACAAGACGATTGATCCGACAAAGGATCAATTCGTCTGAACGCCACTAAACTCTAATTAAGACTCCCAGCACTGCTGCAGTCTTGCCCGGGCGTTGCCTCGCTGGCAAGAATGCAGCGCGTGCATTTTCTGTATCATCGTTTTCTGTATCATTGACCTATTCTACTTGTGTTTATAATGCTGTATGTGCATTATAAATGTCACATAACATTTCCGACTATTTTTTGTCATAAAAACAAGCCCTTCAGTGTTTTTCTTCCAGAATGGGCCTTCTTTCACCTACTTTTCATATAACCCTGTGTTAAAAAGTAGGCTGTTTCCAATAAAAAGCCGTTTTTGGCCTCGTTTTCAAAAAATTCCTACTGGGACCGTATCACACTTGGAAATATCTGGAATCTTGCATTTTTTTTGGTTTTTCTAAGTACTTTTGAAAAAAAATAGTTAAAAATATTTTTTGAATGATTTTGTCCATGTATATTGTAACTCAAATCGATTAAAAATTGTCTTTAGAAACCTTAATTTTTCATGGATAAATCTTATCAATGCTGGTCCACGCCACCACAATTCAGATTTTCTCAATTGACAAAGGGTAATTCCCCGAGTTGCCCGATCGGCAGGGTTTTTTTGAGTGCCAACGTAAGACCAGTGTTGCGCTAAGTAAAGGCGTTGAATGTTAGCGACTTGATAACTCACGTACGGAGTCCAGCGTGAAGTATGAGATTTTCACCAGGCTAGGACAAATTTTAAGTCTGACCTGGCTCGGATTTTTACTGGGTCGATGTCCAAGCCACTGGCAACACGACTCAGTAAGTGACCAACCTCAAGTCGGGGGATGCTCACGGCTTTAACCAGAGCATCTTTGGTTTTGGCAATGAGAAAGGTCGATTCAAAATAGCCGTTTCCCCAGCAGTAAATATAAACCAGGGCTGAGTAGACTCTTTCTGAGGCATAACAGAACCCGTGGAGGAATTCTCAGTAATCGGGAATCGGGCTGTAAAAGGCCCATTGTGGAATTTTGACGGTATTAAGTTCGGGCAACGAAGCCCTGAATAGCTGATATCGTTGGAGGAGATCAGCAGGGAGGTGATCATCCCAGTTAAGACTTGCGAGCCAGGTGTCCTGAAGGACTATAGGACTATTTTGGCAGTGATTAAGACTGGTGAAGCCAAGTCCAGTGGATCAAAAAATCTGGCAATATCAGACAAAACGGAGCGTTTTCCAACGTGCATCCAACGTTGCGTTGTATACATGCGCTATGGATACGTTCACGGCCTGGGTTTATGAGTGGTCCTCAGAAGGGCCTATGATCATCCAGCCTAATGGAGTTTTACGAGCTATGGGCTCATCAGCTTCACCTCGTTTGGTTTTATCTAAAATTAAGGTCACACATTAAGGTGTTCGCTGTTGCCAAAGTGCCGGGGCACGACCGGAAACCCCTCAAAAAGTTATTCTAAGACAAAAAAATGATTTTCCAACAAAAAAAAAATTTTTTTTCCCTTTTTATCCCGTGCCCCCAGACGCATGAAGTAAAAAAAAAAAACAATGAAAAAAGAATGAATAACGGAATCAATAGAAAAAATGGTAAAAAAAAATACATGCTGGCAACCCACACAAATTATATATCGTTCGAAAGGTATGTCAAAAAGGAAGCTCTGTGCAAAATTTCAGATCTCTAATTTCAAAATTGCGCCTTTGCCATTGAAAAAACCGTTTTTTTTTTTCGTTTTTTGAGTTTTTTTTAATATTTCCCAGAGTTTGACCTCACACTAGCCCGACTAGAAAGCGTTTTTGGTAAAATCGCCCAGCAAATTTTTTTTAGGTTTTTTTATGAAGTTTTCAAAAACGTATGATTTTTTGTGTTTATCTTTATTATTAGGTACGTACGATCAAAAAAACCGTTTTAGTCACTTTAATTTTTAGCGTTTTTTTACTATTTCCCAAAGTTTGACCTCATACTAGCCCGACTGGGAAGCGTTTTTCGGTAAAATCGCCCCGATAATTTTTTTTAGGTTTTTTCATGAAGTTTTCAAAAACGTATGATTTTTTGTGTTTATCTTTATTATTAGGTACGTACGATCAAAAAAACCGTTTTAGTCACTTCAATTTTTAGCGTTTTTTTACTATTTCCCAAAGTTTGACCTCATACTAGCCCGACTGGGAAGCGTTTTTCGGTAAAATCGCCCCGATAATTTTTTTTAGGTTTTTTTATGAAGTTTTCAAAAACGTATGATTTTTTGTGTTTATCTTTATTATTAGGTACGTACGATCAAAAAAACCGTTTTAGTCACTTCAATTTTTAGCGTTTTTTTACTATTTCCCAAAGTTTGACCTCATACTAGCCCGACTAGGAAGCGTTTTTCGGTAAAATCGCCCCGATAATTTTTTTTAGGTTTTTTCATGAAGTTTTCAAAAACGTATGATTTTTTGTGTTTATCTTTATTATTAGGTACGTACGATCAAAAAAACCGTTTTAGTCACAATAAAACAACTATTCTAAAATCTTGAAAATAAATAATAATGTACATTTTTTACAGCAAAGGATGACGACAGAATGAAATTAAGTCATAATAAGAATAAACTAAAAAATCTGATTAACAATTTTTAGCAATCTTTTATTGAAAAATTATATACACTTATCAGACAAAAAATATTTACACTCAATTAATCTATTCGTTAAATTCTTTGTACCGCTTAACTACACGGACAGAAAAAAAACAGGAATTTACTGTAGTAAGCTAACACGAAAAAATCGTGTGTTAACCTTACGCAGAAAAAATCCTAAGCGCTACTGTAGCCGAACCAATCAGGCAATCAGGTGTGACCAGAGTGATTTTGATTGGCTCTCTTACAGTAGCGCTTAGGATTTTTTCTGCGTAAGGTTCACACACGATTTTTTCGTGTTAGCTTACCACAGTAAATTCCTGTTTTTTTTCTGTCCGTGTAAGCTTTCTTTTTTTGAATCCGGGGCACTTCTTTTATAATTTGCTACAGTTTGAAACAAAAACTGCTTTTGCTGTTCGTCTTTTGTCAAACAATCATTATAATCTGTAACTAGCCGGATCGCTCTCTCTGAAACGTCATTGATTACTCTTATAGACTCAAGAATGCTTATGTTTTCTTTGTAACCTTCGTCATTAGCCCAACAGGAAGGATCCAGCCCAAGAAATTCCTTTTTGAGGTTAAATCTTTCAAAAAATTCTAGAGATTCTACATTTATAAAAAAATCTATTTCTTCGTGGTTTAAAATAGAACTTTTATTTTTTGGAAATTTTTTGTCTGACTTGGGAATAATGTTTTCTTTATACAATGCTTTGACCATTTTTTTTTTAGTCTCCACGGGCACGCTTACATCAAAGAATGCCAATGCACTGCACTCCGGTGATAGGTACCATAAATGATTGGTGATTTTATCTAGAGCCGCTTTTGCAATGCATTCGTCGACCATCTTGAATTCTTCTAGTTTCTTCACCAGCTCTAAGTCATTACACGGGGCTCCTATAGGATCATTGGCAGTAAACCAAGCTTTGATGTAAATGAAAACAATAAACTGACATAACTGGAAAAAATTAATTTCATTATCTCCTAAGCTGTAAGCTTCACGAAGAATATACATTTTCAAAGTGTAAATCGCTTTTGACATCCACCGTGCGTGGTGGTTTGGCCCAGGTTTTCTAAATTTGAAATTATCTTTTTTTTTTCCTAAAAAAACAAGACTCAATTCCAAAAGTTCTTTGTAGTCATCGCGAGGATGTTTAATTTCTAAATTGTATTCAACAAACTCAATAACTTTTTCAACTTCTGGGAGTAATTTTGGATCAATTTGGGAAAGTCCATCTTTTGAGAGATCTAAATTAATCTTTTCCCATTCAGCCTTGAATTTTTCAAAGAGAGGAACTTCTGGTTTAACAGAAGCTCCAATTTTCGACTCAAAACTAGCTTTTAAGATTATTTCCTGAATGTGATGACGGCAAGCTAAATATAAAAGTTGTTTACCTAGTTTCTTTTCAAGTAAAACTGCTGCCCCTTTTTAGAGCCTAAGTTTGAGTTAGTAGTGTCGCAACACACTGCTTCTATTGTATTTGTCAATTTCCAACTATCCAGAGCATTGAAAATTGCGTCTGCCTGAAGACTACCGGTGCCATGATTCAATTTAGGGGCATCAATTATTTGGTCTTTTTTTTTTTTTCATCAAGAGAATCAGGAAGTAGTTTTCCGTCCCAGTGAACCGTAGCAAAAGAAATTTTATTGAGAGAAAATAACTTTTGAATTTTTTCAGCTTTTTACTGTCGAACCTTTGCTCTTGTTTTGTAAAAGGAAGTTGCATTTAAAACCAAGGTTTTAACGTCAACACTTAAAGCATTAGCGATCGCACCTACGAGTTGAACTGATTTCCTATAACTTATTTGGCAATTGTCTAAAACTTCCACCACGGATTCCGTTAAAACATTGAGAGTTCCTCTAATTTCTGTGCTTTTTTTATATTTTCGACCTCTTTTTTCTTGATATTCAGATCCTGAGGTCTGAGATGATTTGCAGCTTTCCTGGAAAATTTCTTGACTGGATTCCGGAGTTTTAAGATGGAAAGCATACAAATTTTTGATATCACCTGGAACTATATGAAATTTTTAAATAAAATATTGAGCATAGGTCTTTTAAAGAAATTTAGTCATGATGAAAGCGTTATTTAATTCTTAACAAAAAAAATTACACATATCAAGTTATTATTATTATTATTATTATTATTATTCCAATACCTCGATAGAATAGTCTCTTGTAGGTACAGTACCCACAAGGGATATTATGCAAGTAAAATAAATCAAATTAATTAAGGGTGTACATATACCTAAAATTTTTGAAAAAATCAATTTTCAGGTTTTTGTGTTTTTGGATGTACTTTTACATCAGCTTTCAAATGCCGCAAACCGCGTTTTTTATTTCGTTAAGGAAAAAAAGTTACAGTTAATTTAATGAAGGCATTTAATTTATTAATTTAACGTTAAAATGGCTTTGAAAACACCATAAATTGACTAAAATGATAAAAACTATCCAAATCACTTCACTACATTAAGCAACTTCAAAGTATGCAAGTAGCTTTATAGTGCTTGGATTTGGTTTCCTGAGGATCCGCTGATGAGGATTCTCATATAGAACAAGTGTGCAAAGTCCTGGGTTCATCCGCTGTCTGGAAAAATTTTAAATATTTGCAGAATTTAAAATGAAAGCTAGCATCCAGGTAAAGCTTGGAGGGTTCAAGTATTTCTCTTGGCTTCACTTGAATAATAGCTTCCGGGTAAAGCTTCTAGGGTTAGTGGGGATGAGTTGTTGGCTTTGAAGTAAAAGCTAGTATTCAGGTGAAGCGAGGAGGGTTATTTGGCCTTAAAGTAAAAACTAGTATCCGGGTAAAGCTAGGAGGGTTATTTGGGATGGGTCGTTGGCTTCAAGTCAAAAGCTAGTATTTAGCTCCTAGCTTTAGCCGGATAGTAGCTTTTACTTTTAATCCAAAAGAACCCTCCTTGCTTTACCTGGATACTAGCTTTTGACTTGAAGCCAACGACCCATCCCAAATAATCCTCCTAGCTTTACCCGGATACTAGTTTCTACTTAAAAGCCAAATAACCCTCCTCACTTCACCTGAATACTAGCTTTTACTTCAAAGCCAACAACTCATCCTCACTAACCCAGAAGCTTCACCCGGAAGCTGTTATTCAAGTGAAGCTGAGAGAAATACTTGTAGAATTTAAGATGAAAGCTAGCATCCAGGTAAAGCTAGGAGGGTTCTTTTGGATTAAAAGTAAAGGCTTGTATCTGTAAAAGTCAAAACAAACAAACTAGGCACTGAAATTACAAAAAATTTGATACTTACTGAAACTTTGAGTAAAGTTGAATCCAATAGATGAAAACAATTAATTCAAATGTTTGAGTATCACTCAAATCAAGCTTACAGCACGCCACTTTTTTATTCACTTTTAACAATGATAACAAAAATATCAGTAAGTACCAAAGTTCGTACTCTGACTGAGGTTATGTTGTCAACTGCAGTCTTAGTGAATTCAGCGTTGAAATCGATTATTTTTATGGCGCGGCAGTTGGCAGACTTCTCGCTGAACCTATTCTTATCGCCCGGTGGTTGGCTGAGTTCACATTGAACCTGATTATATCTTGCACCTTTCCACTCTTAAAATTGAATAAGCGATATCGATTTTTGAGTTTAAGACTTTTATTTTTGATCCTATTGGTTAAGCATGTCGCCTTCTATCGAGTTCTTCATCATGAACTTGGTTATTAATCAACAATAAATTTTAGAGGTTGTAATTTTATCAAATTCTGCGCGACGCGCGTACGCGCGCCCACTCTACTCTTAGTAAAAAAAAAAGTTTGAATATTTTCACTTTGTAATATATATTTTTCAGCTACTTTTTCATTAAAAAAAAATGTTTTTCTTACTTGTATGCAATTTTTTTTCATTATTTTGAGCGAGCATGATTGTAAACCTTGTCAGTTCAATTCAAAATTTATTTTTAAAAAATTATGGGCTATAAAATAAATTATGTTTTAATATTATTGACTTTTTAAAATATTTAGAATGACTTCAAAGCTGCAATCATAATCAAAATTTTAAAGTAAAAATTAGTATACAAATATCAGGAAGTATACCTTGAATAACTATGTTCGGAAAAATAGTTATTCAAAAATTTGGATCTAAGTTTTAGCAGCAATTTATTTGCTAGAAAATTCATTAGTATCATACAATTTGTTTGTAACACTAAAAAAACCGACACAAAACATAAGTACCAAATAATGAAGATCTGAAAAAGGAACAAAACTGTGTACATGGTATTATAAAGTATTCATTTCAGTCCAAACTTTAAAAATAATTTAAAAAAAAAAACGCTAAAAATTAAAGTGACTAAAACGGTTTTTTTGATCGTACGTACCTAATAATAAAGATAAACACAAAAAATCATACGTTTTTGAAAACTTCATGAAAAAACCTAAAAAAAATTATCGGGGCGATTTTACCGAAAAACGCTTCCTAGTCGGGCTAGTATGAGGTCAAACTTTGGGAAATAGTAAAAAAACGCTAAAAATTGAAGTGACTAAAACGGTTTTTTTGATCGTACGTACCTAATAATAAAGATAAACACAAAAAATCATACGTTTTTGAAAACTTCATGAAAAAACCTAAAAAAAATTATCGGGGCGATTTTACCGAAAAACGCTTCCTAGTCGGGCTAGTATGAGGTCAAACTTTGGGAAATAGTAAAAAAACGCTAAAAATTAAAGTGACTAAAACGGTTTTTTTGATCGTACGTACCTAATTAGGATGTTCTGAAAAACTCGACGTTAGGCGTCGCTAGTGTAAACTTGACTCGGCTCTCAGCAGTTTTGCATGGGAGCTGACGTATGACTGTGTGTATCGGTGAGAGATTCCACACGAACACACACACTGATACATCTGCTCCCATGCAAAACTGCTGGTAGCCGAGTCAAGTTTACACTAGCGACGCCTAACGTTGAATTTTTCAGAACATCCTAATAATAAAGATAAACACAAAAAATCATACGTTTTTGAAAACTTCATAAAAAAACCTAAAAAAAATTTGCTGGGCGATTTTACCAAAAACGCTTTCTAGTCGGGCTAGTGTGAGGTCAAACTCTGGGAAATATTAAAAAAAACTCAAAAAACGAAAAAAAAAAAACGGTTTTTTCAATGGCAAAGGCGCAATTTTGAAATTAGAGATCTGAAATTTTGCACAGAGCTTCCTTTTTGACATACCTTTCGAACGATATATAATTTGTGTGGGTTGCCAGCATGTATTTTTTTTTACCATTTTTTCTATTGATTCCGTTATTCATTCTTTTTTCATTGTTTTTTTTTTTACTTCATGCGTCTGGGGGCACGGGATAAAAAGGGAAAAAAGTTTTTTTTTTTGTTGGAAAATCATTTTTTTGTCTTAGAATAACTTTTTGAGGGGTTTCCGGTCGTGCCCCGGCACTTTGGGAACAGCGAACACCTTAGTCACACATACGTCGATCGCCTAAAATGAGGCTGATCTCTCCAGGGACAGAGTATAGACAGAGTAATTGAATCTGCGAGAGAAAGGCCAGCAATGTTAGGACATGGTTTGATTTTAATAGGAGACTGGGGTATGGAAGATGTTAGCTTATCCAAGACAAGGGCAGAAATTTTCATTTTGAAACGTTTATCTCCTTGCTTGGTAGCCTGAATATTCAAGTCAACCATGCCTAGAGTGGGTCCTGTATTCGCACCCTGGATCCCGGACACAGTTACATTGACGGGGGTTCGATCGAGACTAAGCATCTGAACAGTTTCCGACATAATAAAACTAGTGGTAGCCCCTCAATCCTACAGGGCTTGAACCACGAACGCGTTTCCATTAGGGGCCCGGACTCTTACTAAAGCAGTCGCGAGGAGGTTGGACTGACAGGCGGAAACCGCATTCATACTCTGAGCGTTTGTGCTGGTTAGAGTTGTTGGAGAGGTTTGACTGGGCATGGATTGAGAGTTACGGGGCAAAGAGGTCTTAGGCCGGTGTTGACAACTTTCAGCTGATTGGTTAAGAGCATCATGTAGTAAAGTATGATGTGCTTTGTTACATACGACACACCTGGATTTTAGTGTGCAGTCACGGGGAGCGTGTCCTTGCCTTAAGCAATTCGGACACACTTTAAATTCGTTTACCTGACCGCGTTTTTTCACGGTTGAGAGATCTTTGTGTTCTAAGAAGGCCCACGTTATTGCAGGCCTCGACTTTGCTTCGGGCTGCTATGACAGTGGACCTCTACGGCACTTGAGTCCCTCGGTGAATAATATATTATTCATACCCTGATATGCGATAACAAAATAAATGAATCCAACAGAGCTAAACATACAATACAATTAAACAATTTGAAGTAGAGGGAAAGTGAGCAATCTAACACAATATTTTTACTATTATTTTTAGTCTTAAGTATTTATTATAAGTTATACAGAAATTATAATAACGAAGTGTCTAGGGGCCAGGGTCGTGGACTGAGTTCGCATGGTATTGGCACCGAACACCGGTGCGCAACACAGGTTTTACAGAGTTTTCTCAATTTTTGCATGCACCATACACCATACATTATACAAATTACACGGTGCAAGGTGTATGGTGCACGATGTATGCAACTTGCAGTCCACGGCCCCTAGTATCAGCCTTAATATAATTATATACAATCTTAGTTGAGCAGTAATAAGCTATAGATCTCTTTGTTGATTGTACTTGAACAAACATCAAAATGTTGAATGTACTCGACTTGTTGTGTCCGGTACGTTCTGGATTCCAAGGGACTGCTTGAATATGACAACTAAAAAAAAATCATTAAATCTTTTGTATCTTTATTAATTTTTTATTATTGTTATTATTATAGGTTAAAGATGGACCAAATGATGTTGGTGAATTTTTTATGCGCCCGGGAAAACTATCCGATTATGTTCCATCGCCGTACCCCAATGAAGAGGCAGCTAGGGCAGCAAACAATGGTGCTTATCCACCAGACTTGTCATATATTGTTAATGCACGGCATGGAGGAGAGGTAATTTTTCACCCCCATCATAGAGTGGGGAATTATTACTATTTTTTTTTTCAATTTCATTTTTAATCTCAATATCACTTATAAGAGGGGGGCCACAAGTGTCGAACGCCAATCTTTACCAAATTTGACAGGGACGTTTCTTTACATGTAAAAATCAGAATCCTGTGTTTTTAGATCCCAACGTCATTTTTTTAACTGTTTTTCTCTAAATTTACGATAAAAACGCAAATAAAGTTTGTTAATATAACATTTACTCGGAAAGGAAGATAGATAGAGATTTTCGGTTTACGGCATTCAAAGCTGAGGCAAAAACCTTTTCGAAACAATACTGATTTTTTTAATTTGGTTTATTTTCAACGTTTTTACAATAAAAAACATTGTGAGTTTTTAAGCAGTTTATCTCTTTCTTCAGCGCCCTCTGGCGCCTGGGAAAATGTCAAATTGTATTTTGAATTACATTATCAAAAAGTTGAACTCAAGAGATTTTCACCCAAATTTAATTTTATATGAAAATTCCTATTTGAATTAAAGTTATGCACACTCAAAGATAAAAAATAAAAGTGTTTGCCGCATAAAATGCAGAATCACAAGAAAGTTGAAATTTATTGGCACCTCGCTACTTTACTCGGTAGATTATGGGGCGAACATAAGTTTTTTTTTTTTTTTTAAATACTCATAACTTTTTTGTAATTAAGAATTTTCGTACAAAATCATGTATGGTTGAAAAGCTCTTGAGTTCAGCTTTTCAATAGTGTAGTTTAAAATACAATTTGACATTTTCCTGGCCACCAGAGGCCGCTGAAGACACTTATAAACTGCTTATAAACTCAAAATGTCTTTTACTGTCAAAACGTTGAAATTGAACGAAATTAAAAAATTAGTAGTTCTCAGATAGGTTTTTGCCTTAGTTTTTGAGACCGAAGACCGAATATATCTATCTATCTTCCTCTCCGAGTAAATGTTATTTTAACAAATTTTATTAACGTTTTTATCGTAAATTCATAGAAAAACGGTTTAAAAAACTATGATACTAACTAGTGCAACCCCCGCCCCTTTTCCTTCGCTCAAGAGGGCAGGTGGCTTGCCTGCTTCCGCTCCTTGCATCGTTACGCTCCGCTTGACTTAAGGCATGCATCACCATACTCCACTACCGCTCCGAGCGATGCATAAAAGGCACGACCGGCCGATACTCGACGGTGTACGTAGTAGATATTGATAAATTTTATATTTTCAAATAACTATGTTCTACGTTTGCTTATATTTAATAACCAAGAATTATTTTCTATTAAGGTTATTTCAACATGATTTCATAATATAAATATAATTTGATTTTTTCATTTTTTATTTATTAGTTGTATCGAAGTTGTAAACTTCAACCAACTTTAATATATTTCTTCAACGTAAACTTATTTGAGTTAATTACATTAGTCAAAATAAATTAGTCAATAACTTCACTTTATTAATTATACTAAACACAATTTTTTTTTTTACTAGACTTTGGAGAATTGATACCATCCTGGATAACCAGGATGCCAGGAATAGCGATTAAGCAATAACGATGGAATCTCGGTTGCATCTTTATCACCACTGCTAGACAGTGTGTTAATTCACGAGCACGTGCCTTTGCCTTTCTCTGACCTAGCGTGCATCTTCTCATTCTGGTAACTCTTTGTTACAATACTTCATGAATGGTCTGATCTTGGGCAATAGCTATTGCTCTTACGTTTCTGTCATTTAAAAAACTCACGTTTTCCGTTCATTCATGCATTTTTTCGCGACTTATTCGTTCTTCCTCTTGCTTTGCGTAACCCAGTTGAAGGATATGCAGCATGCTGAAAACACGTGGTACGCTCATTCGTACGCTTTCATATCGTTTGCGATTTAAAGAAAATCCATTCATCAATTCGTTAGTCTCATTCATTTTATCATACGTTCTCATGCATTAATAGTATCTAAACTGTATTCATAACGTCTAAAAATTGTTCTATCTTGTATGGTATCAAACACAAGTCTCACTCCACCACCTCAGAAGAGACTCTACGCGCCTTTTGTCAAAGAACGGCTTTGGCAACTCTACCTATCCTCCACCATGTTGTCAGGGCTGATTTGTCCGACTTCTTCTTCCAAACGTCTTCTTTCTTGACTCCATTTTGGACAGTGAAAGAAAGAATGGAAAGCATCTTCCTTCCCGCTGCGACAGAGCACGCATTCCGGGCTCCCGACCTTACCAATTTTGTGAAGGTAAGATTGAATGTTACCGTGATTACTCAAAAATTGGGTGATATAATAATTCACCTCTGCGTGTTTTCGGTCGACCCATGCTGGCAAATCCTTTATGAGTCGCTTTGTCCATCGTGTTTTCTCAGTGTTGCTCCACTGTTCTATCCATCTGTTCCATGTCCGTTGTTTTGCCTCGTTAATACGTATTGTTTCCTTGCTTCATTTTTTCGTTGATATATACGTTTTCGTTCTTGGGCGAGCAGTGCTATCGGTATCACATCGGCTATAACTAGTACTGCCTCTTTGACAACGGTCCTATTTTTCGGGTTTCTCCAGATAACAGCCCTAGTCCATTATTTCCGTCCAAATCTCTACACCGTACAAGAGAATTGAGTTGATCGTAGACATAGTCTTCTTTTGCAGGGTCTCGGGCCGCCTACGTTGGACATAAGGTGGCTCAAGGCCCTTTCTACGTTTACTGTTTTGCTGCAGGAGTTGTCAATCTGTCATTTATACAAGATTTTGAGCTTTTTTTCACTATTTTGAGGTGAGCGTCCGCCATAATTTTGATCGTGCTAATTTTATTCTACCGTTGGCTGAAATAAATTACTCATAAAATGAAATGAATGTTTTTTCAAAGATGTTTGAGATCTTAACATTTTTTTTTTCACCCCATGATTTTATTTAGCAGGTTATTTATTTTATGCAATTTTTTCGTATTTTACGCTTTTTTCAACCTTTCACTTACTTTTATCATAAAATAAATTTAGTAATTATTGAAGCTTTCAAACTTTCAATGTTTTTCTCTGAAATGTTGAAAATGTTCTTTCAATGCCAACAGATTTTATTTAAAAAATCCTTCAAGCATAAAGTTTATTGCAATGGGCACACTTGATAAATGCTACATCTTCACAGTGGATACAATTTCCTAAAATTTCTTTCTGGTCAAAACAAATTTCGTTTACGTTCTTAAAGATTCTTGGATCAGGAACAGAGTACCCACTTTTATACCATGCGTATTTTAGCAAAGGTCGAAATACTTCTGCTGTTCAGTGATTGTGATCTAATGAATGTATTTTTAAAAAGAATAGTCTATTATTAACTTTTTGTTCTGAAGAATCAAGCATTTTTTAATCGTAGATTTGACGAACGAAAATCTTGTATTGTCTAAAAAAATATACTCCAATGGCTGGCATACGCCTGTGAAACCAGCAGGTATTGTTACAGCTTCAAGAAGTTCTTGTTCTTCTGGAAATAAAGAATCCATCAAAAATTTATCAGTTCGTTCAGACCAACTATTTGTTAGAAGCAAATTTTTTTCAGTAATAGGCGGGCTAACAATCGTTAATCCATGTTTTAACATGTTGTTTGGTTAATTTGCCAGATTTGCTACATCTTACAACTAAATTATTGGGTGTATTTTCTCTGGTTTGCACAGCAACTTGAGGCCCAAATTCATTTCCAGTCGTTTCTCATAAGCAAATTAACATTGGAGACAAAAGTTTGCCAGACGCTGTTATTATTGGCTGAATAGTATTATGAATGCTTAGTATTAGCGACAGTGTTCACCTAAAGTTCAGTATGCTTTTCACCTTTGTAACTAAAGGTTCGGGTAGAATTGAATTATTTTCAAAAACCAGATTGATCGGAGTTGAGAACAAAGTTCAAATTATAAATTGATATTTTTGAATTTATAAATTCTAAATGATTTAATATTTCTTGATCGATTTCAGCCTTTTTTGTTGAGTGCTTTCTTGTAACAGTTTAAGTTACTTTTATAGAATTGATACCAAGGCGACGTTTAATATTTAGTAACAAATGGTTACTTGCTTTGAATTTTTTCCAATCCAATTTCTTTTGTTTTTTGAAAAACTCAGCGTCAAACGTATATATCATGAGCAGCCTTTTTTTCAAGTCTCACTCGCTTAAACTCATTTTCATGTGCTGCTCCAGCTCAAACATTCGGAAAAGTTCTTTCAGCTTCGACGTATTTTCTAAATCTTCTTATATGTGTACGGTGTATCCAAGGATACAATCTTTGGATTGAAATTGAATGATCGATGGTCTTGATCCAAAAAATCTATGTCACGGAAAAGGTCACAGCCCTCGGCCTCAAACTTTTTCTTCTTTAGAGATGGCTCCAAGTCAGATAAAGATTCGCAATGATCAGAAATGCTGGCTTCAGAACTAAATTTTTGTGATAACTCATCATTATATTCAATTTTGCTTGAAACTTCAACTTCTATAAATTGAGAACCGTCTTCTTCAATAAATAAGGTCTCTTTGGTTTCTATTTCGACGTATTTATTACATTATTTTTCATATGCATCCCATAATTAACTAGCGATAGTTGCACGACGAATGTCCATCTGGCCTCGGAATTCATTGGGAATAAAAGGCGCATATTGGTCGTTGAAATAAACTTCAAATAAAAAAAAAAAACTTGCCGAGCATCGATATCATGACGCAAATAAAAAGTCGATATTATTTCAAATTATTAGTATTATCTCTAAAGAATAATGATTCAAAAGAGTGAGTCATTTATTTTATTTAAGATATGACAATTTTCTTTTTTGAATTTTTATTCATTATATCTTAATAGATCTTGTTTTCACTTGTGGGATGAAAATTAGAAGATTTCCACTGGGGAATTGAAGTGATTGAAAGTTTAGAGGCTTCAATAATTACTAAATTTATTTTATGAAAAAAGTAAGTGAAAGGTTGAAAAAAGCGTAAAATACATAAAAGTTGCATAAAATAAATAACCTGCTAAATAAAGTCATGGGGTGAAAAAAAATGAGAAAATCTCAAACATCTTTGAAAAATTGAAAAATTCATTTTATTTTCAGTAATTTATTTCAGCCAACGGTAGAATAAAATTAGCGCGTTAAAAATTATGGCGGACGTGCACCTCACAATAGCGAAAAAAAAAGCTCAAAAAGACCTCAAAATCTTGATTTTCAAACGATCCGCAAAAAAAGGTGTAAAAGACACCTGTTAGAAGCAAATCCTACAGATTTTTTAATTGAAAATTTTTATTTGAAAATATAAAAATTAGGTATATAATTGAATATATATATTATAAAAGAAAACTAAGATAACATCTACCATAATCTGGCTTCTTAAGGGAGTACATATACTGTGACAGTCCAGTGACTAATTGTAAGGAATTGGCTTTATCGACGCCTCCCTTGCGAGTCTGCACAGGCAGTAGGGCGCGCGCACAGGCCTGACGTTTTGAATGCAGCGGAGGGCCACTGGCACTCGTGCTGCATCCTTCGTCTAAGATTGACGTAGTTTTTGAGAATAGCTTAGCATTGTCTTTGTAATACTTGAGTACAGAGTTTAACTTAATAAATAAATAAGAGTGATTTAACAGTATAAAATTGTGTCTGTGTCTTAGTGATTAACCCTGATCCATCCGCAAGTATTATTATTACTTTATAGATTTAATTAAATCTATAACTAATTAAATCGTCGGTAACGATTTAGGATTTGGCGCGAGTCACGAGACTGTCGAACGCAGATCAGAGCGGACCTCTGAGTTGGTAGAGCGGGAATTGGGAAGCCACTCGTAGTTTTCGTGTCCGTGCTTTCGCACGTTTAGGAAAGTCAACTCGTCTCGGTTTGACGGATTATCGCACTCCTCGGGGGTATCATGTCGTCGAAGAGAGTGTTGGATGTGACAAGGTGCGGGATCGATTGTCATCGCCCGGGAAGCATTCTTTTGTCACAACGAGTCAACCGGCTTTTGGAAGCCGCGGACGACGGGGAACCAGACCAACGTCCGGCAGACACGCAAAGATCTGGGGATCGATTCATGGCAGATCTCGGGGAACCTCACTCGTTACGGAAGTCGAAGCAATTATTGTCATTCGTGTCACGCGTTGTGGTAGAGCCGTAGTGGAAGAGTGTGGTGTTTATTGGTGAAGTTGTCATTTCACGTCAACACCGGGAACGCTTGACGACGGCTACACAGTGACCCGAGTGTAGTAGCTATTGCGGCTGGTAGACATCGTAGCCTGGCATCTGGATTTGCCTGACGGCTTGGTATGAGTTGCACCTTAGCGATTCCTTAAGTTAATTGTATATGTGCGAGTGAGTGTGGATGCGTGTGAGTGTATTCAGTACACTGTTATTGTAATAATCATTGTTTTTCTTACGCGCGCGTCAGCTGCCGATAGCAGCAGGTTGTTGTGTGCCCGCGTAGCTCGATTTAAAGAGCATTGACGATTCTTTGTTTACTGATTTGAACGACACCGAGTCCTAATTCGAAATTTGTATTTTAGGTTTAGATTTTTTATAATGAATTATTAAATTGTTAATTTAATTTTTATTGACTAAACCTAGTGTTCCTGCGAATTGATCCTGATTTAACGCTCACACCCGCTACCGATAAACGAACTAGCCGACCGCGTCGCGAAGTATAGTAATATTCGCGGACGCGATTTCCTCATTTTATTATTTCAGGTCGACGAGTTGCTTGTATCAGCAGTAAGTACAGGTTGTAAGGATTTAGTACGCACCGTGGGTATTTGTATTGACTCATACCCTTAAATCCACCCCTGTTACAATACCTAAAAAAAAAACCTCAGAAAAAATTTTATAAGTTTTTTAAAAATGATTTATTTAAAAAAATATTTTTTTTCCATAATATACACACATTTTCACATAATTTTTTACATATAAAAAATTAAAATAAGTGATTTTATAAGTGTTATAAAAGTCAGCTTATTTCGGCCATGAAAGTCAAATGAAAGCCAAAATTTTTCCACAAAGCGGATGCACTGAAAACAATACCCATTGCTGTACGGCTGGCGCTCGCCACTGTCATGCGCGTGGCATTTGCCACTCCGATTTCAGGTGGCGGCCACCTCGAATTCGGGTGGCAGCCTATCCGTCTCCGACTTGCAAAATATGAAAAGGGATTTTGTTATATAGTAAATACACTATATATAGTTCTTGCTACTTTTGCAATTGAAGCAAGGGATCAGGATTTGTAATTTTTTTTTTTTCAACAAAAAATATCAAAATTATAAAACTATAAAAAACTGTAGTTGTTGCAATTAATTTAAAACATTTTCAGTCATTAACTTTATTTTAAATTAATAAATAAAAAAAACTTTTTTAGTACATAAATGCAAACTGAACAATGATTTGAATTAGCAATATAATTTTTTTCAAATGATAATTTATGACAATTGTTATTGCTTTTATTTTTGTTACGAAGCTTTGAGGTTATATTAAATCTAAAATTTAAAATCAATTTATTATTGTGTTACTTTTGAAGTCTTATTTATTGATTCTTATAGTACGATCGTAACAAGGGGCTACCCACTTAGTCCTGTCATAAAAGTCCTGAATAGTCCTGGCCAGCCTATTTTGAACGGGACAGGACTACGAGAGCTTGATATAATATTTTTATCTGATAGTCCTGCCATAGACCTGTGTCAAAAAGGACCAAGTGCATAACCCCTTTAATCCTTATGATTCAGTCTTTTCTACCTGATCTTTTCGATGAATTAGTGGGCGGGTTAGAATTTGAGTATAGTCTTGCTGAGTATAAGTATACGGATAGGCTACCAACCGAATTCGAAGTGGCCGCCACCTGAAATCAGAGTGGCAAATGCCACGAGCATGACGGTGGCGAGCGCCAGCCGTATAGCAATGGGTACTGTTTTCAGTGTGGTCCCAAGACTTTGCATAGTTGTTGCACATGTGAACTCTCATGAGCGGTACCTCTGATAACCAAATCCAAGCACTATTAAGCTACTTGCATACTCTAAAATCGCTTAATGTAGTAAAAATTTTGATAGTTCTTATCATTTTAGTCAATTTACGGTGTGCCATCAGCTTAATAATGCTTAGATTTGGTTGCTTGAGGTTGCGCTCATAAGAGTTCACATGTACAACAACTGTGCAAAGTCCTGGGTCCATCCGCTATAAGGAAAAATTTTGGCTTTACGAGCAGTGTCCTCATTTCCTAAAAAATCACAAACTTGAGAAAGAGGACTTTTAAAAGTTATCATTGATTCACATGAGAAATATCACATTTTTAACTTAGTTTTGATTAATTAGTAAGCAACTCCTTGATAAGAATCATCTACTGATTTAAGCTGGGCACTTCTTCTAGCTGATCTTGCTTCCTTAGTTGCACACTTGTCCCTCAAATCAGATGCAAGAATTCTTCTGCCATCTAGTTTAACAGCATGAGCTGTAGCATTTTTCCCAGCAGGAGTTCCAAACTCATTCATTATCTCGTTCATTAATAATTGAACTGGAACCATTATTAAACATGGAGACTGCTATATAAACTGCACTATTTAGAATGATTCTGCCACTGAAAAATTTTTTTGGCGCACACTTCCAGATCACACTATTGACACTTTCATTAGGATTTTGAGAGAAACCTCCAATACATCTTTGCAATAATTCTCTTTGACTTAAATCTTCATACACTGGTTTGATTGCATTCATAACAGCTTCTGGCATAGAGTTCTTGTGTGTAAAAGTAGCCAGCTGATTTTCAAATTTATATCCACAAAAGCTCAAGAGTCGGGAGTCGAATGTTGGTCGAATGAGTAATGACTTGAAGTAAGCCGACGTATAGATACGCACACGAATTCAAGGGTAATATACTTTTCCGTAATTCGTCCATAACTTTTTTCACAGATCGAATTGAATCTAGTGGTTTGCGGCATTTGAAAGCTGATGTAAAAATACATTTTAAAAAAAACTGAAAATTGATTTTTTGAAAAATTTTAGGTATATGTACCCCCTTAAACATATATCTTCTTATATTATACAGTTATATCCGGGAGGAGCACTATTTTTTTACGGGTTTTTGAAGACATTTTGCTCCTTCTTCCTTAAGGGAGAATAATTATAAAGAAATTCCTTCTAGTTATTTAGTTCAAGGGCGCTCCTCCCGTGCTCCTCCCAAATTATTCATTGCTCCTCCGGGAAGAACACCTCAAAACGTTTGAAAAACCTTATATTTAACATCCCGATCAGAAAGTGAAGCCGGGCGCTAACAGGGGCCCGGCTAGTTGCCCCAAAATTCTAGCCTGGCCCCATCAGGGGTTAGCGGTAAATGTAATGCGGCGCTGGTGGGGGCCCCGCCGCGCCGGGCGGATTTATTTTGCCATTAAAAAATCAATTTTTCGAATGTTAGATTAGTTTTTTCTACATTTATAACCTTAATAATTTATAAAAAATTATTTAATGATAATGAAGACGAATTAATAAAAAAAATAATAATAATAATTATAATGATACAGTGTTTATAATTTTGGGTGATATAAATTACTGTATTTTTTAAATGATCTTAAAGTTTATTAAAATATTCATATTTCCATAACATTCTATTACATAAATATTAATAAAAAAAACATAAATTATTTATATTTTCTTAAACCATATATTATAATTATAGTTAATACACATCATTTTCTTTTTTTGCCCTTTTCGATCTGAATCCGCCCCAATCTTTCGCTCCACTCAAAAATATTCCAACAGCTTGCAAAATAATTTTTTCTTCCACTGATCTGTCATTACTAATAAATACTGAAGTAACAGCATGTGAAAGACTGTGATAAAAAGGCAAAATGTTAAATAAATTTTTTCCCTCAATTTTTTTTGGGCCGAGAAGACCATGCAAACTTCTCTGGAGAGAAAATATTTTAAGATCAATCTAATTTGATCAACTAATTCTTTCTGAGAGTTGATGGCTGACGTCAAATATTTTAATAAAATTTGCTTAGTATTCCCCTGATTGCTGGCAATTTCTGAGTTGAATTTTTGAAATTCGTGGACGTCTTTCAATGGCAGCTCAAAATGTGAGTAAGTCTCTCGGAAAGTTCTTAAAGATGCAACATTTTCAGTATCTTTTAACGGTTTTCTCTCAAGAATCAAGTTTTTTGTTTCTATTTGCTCTACATCGAGTCTGTCAATTTTTTTAATGACTTTATGACTGATTAGAGTGACTATGGTATTTTTTAAATCATTTATTTTTGCAGATAATGACATTTTAGCTTCATTAATTTCTTTGCTTGAGGCATTTTTTGACTCATCTATATGTTGTACAATAGATTTTTTTAAAGTTTCTAAATCTTCTTTAGTAATTATTTCTGTAGTTATGTCAACAATACCTTTAGAAATATTCTGTTTTGAATTTTCAATTATTTCCGCCGAAGATCAACTAGCTACTGTATCTGTATCAGATAAATCATTTGGCAAATTTTGATCATTTTCATTCAAGTTCTTTAGACAATCATGATTTAATTTACCTTCATCTATACTTTCTTCATTACGGGCTCCTTTGGAATCATCTACTTTATCGGAATAAAATTTTCAAGAATTATTATTTGATGTATAAAAAGTTAACAGTAGCAATGATAAAAATTTAAATTTTAGTTACATAAGCTGTATTGATAATTTTTTTTTTTAATTTGTAGCTTTTTTAGAAATATTAGAAAATTGTTCAAAATTTTTTTTTGTTAACAAAGGTTTCATTTTTATTCGAAGAATTAATTATGTTGTAATATCTACAGTAACCCCTCGTTAACACGAACACGCAGGGGACCAAATTTTAGTTCGAGTTAACGAGGTGTTCGTGTTAACGAGGACGGGAAAATAAAAAAGGCGAAAATTAAAAAAATTGAATTGATTTATTGAAAAAATTAAAAATTTCTATTTATTACTGAAATAGTCTTGAATACTTCGCTGCACTTTTTTTGTATCTGCATAATATTTAAACATTCGTACGTAATTCTATCTAGGCACTCGTCGAAGTTTTGTGTTACATTAGTGGATCCGGTGAACTGTTTTAGAATATTTAAAGCATTTAAAACTTGATCTCGAGTGGGTGGCTCTATGGGTGAGGCAGTTTTGTCTTCGCTTTCTTCCTCTTGTATCTGGTTTTCAGATTCTTCGCAAATTTCATTAATTGTGTCATCACAAACTGCCAAAGTTTCATCTAAATTTATAAAATCGTTAAATTCAGTACAGTCAGTGCGACACATTGAACGTAAAGTTTCCCATTCTTCACACGACTCTTCTTCAAGTATAACGTCGACTGGTACTTCTAAATCACTTGTAGACCAGGCTTTTTCAAACCAATTCTTAATGTGTTCAGGGGAAACAGACTGCCATGCTACTCCAACTGCTCGAATAGCATCCAAAGTATTCCAGGCAGTGAGTTCGTTTTTTGTTTCTACACTTTGAATACAAGCTCTAACTAAACGAGTTCGAAAAGCTTTTTTTACTAGCCAAATTATTTCCTGATCAAGAGGTTTAAGACGACTTGTAGTGTTTGGAGGGAAGAAAACGATTTCAATGTTCGAAAGATTAAGATTTTTCACATCATGTGCAGCACAGTTATCTAAAGTTAACAAAATACGACGATGTTGCGAAACCATTTTTTTGTTAAGAATTAAAAGGAATTTTCGGAAAGTTACGGCATCGATCCAAGAGTTTTTTTGATGTGTGTAATCACAAGGAAGAATAGATCTGTTTATGTTTTTAAATGGTCGAGGATTCTGAAATTTACCAATCACCCACGGTCGCAACTTTTCAGATTACAACAGAACACAACAGTGACTCTTTGTTTACTTTTGCTCCCACTATGACACTTCTCTCCTTTGAAATTTAATGTGCGATCAGGAAGTAAATTATAGTAGAGGCCACTTTCATCGAAATTAAATATATCTTGTGGCTTGTACTTTTTTGCAGTGTTTTTAAATAAGGAAATCCAATCACTGGCTATCTCCTCTGATACTTTGTTCAACTCTCCACATACCACTTGAGAAGAAATTTTAAATCGTTTTTGGCAACGCCATAACCATACATTTGAAAATTTAAAATCTTGAATTCGTAAACTTTCAGCAATTGATTTAGCTTTTTCTTGCAAACGTGGACCTTCAATCGGAACATTCGATTTGATCATTCGAGTTAGCCAGTGCATCAGCTCTTCCTCAACATCACTTTGTTCTGCTACTCGAATCCTTTTGACTGCTCGAGCTTTCTGTCCACTGGCAATAGCTGCGTCAACTTTTTCTCTATTTTTAATTATTGTTGATAAGGTTGATTTTGGAATTCCAAACTCTTCTGCAATTTTCGTTTTTGATTTAGTGTTTTCATCAACAGCGAGTAAAATTTTCACTTTATTTTCTAAAGTTACAGATCTTTATTTACGTTTTGCCATAGTAACAGTTGGAACTACACTAAACGCTCGTTAATTGCTCTCTATAAATAAGATTTACGCTCATGCGCCGTAAAATTTTCGTTTGAAAATTCGTGTTAAGTAGGAAATTTTAGGTTCTGGGGACCGAAATTTAGTTCAGGATTCGTGTAAACGAGGGTTCGTGTTAACGAGGGAAATTCACACTGAAAGCCTATATACCTCAGCCGGGACTTTTTTTCAGTCTGTGTTAACGAGGGTTTACTGTAACTATAAAAAATGTGAAAAAGTTTGAAAAAATAAAAAAAATTTCTAAATGAGTCACTAATATTATCATAAGCATCTGGGAAGTTATCATCCCCACCTGTGGTATCATTAGCTGAATGTAAATCATGATCATGATTTTTTGCTGAATCAACTTTATTAGTACCTGAAAAATTTTGACCTTATAGGAATAAGTCCTAAAGTAATCTTTTTAAAGCAATGATAATTTTTCATTTTTTATGAAAAACTGTATTGCAATATTTACAGACAAAATTCTTTTTTATACCAGTGCTTTCATGCAGTGGAGGAACATTCAATAAATTGTCAATGTTGATGACATCCAACTCAATTGTCGAGCTCAAAGTATCTTCAAAATCTGTCTTTGTAGACTTTGGAGGTCTACCTCTCTTTTTTTAATTTTACTAGTCTTAGAAGACTCATTTTTCCTTTTAGGATTTTTAGTCTTGGTTTCTTTTGTTGCGTTTTCAATGTAATATTTGTAAGTGGGTAATTGAAGGAAATGAATAAGTACCTTTTTAAATTATATTTATTAATCAAACATCATTGAACACATGTTACTTTGTGCGCGGCCGTAGTGCGACTGCCGCGTCCGCAGGTGCGCCGAGGCTCACACCCGAAAAGTGCTAACGCTTGCACATCTCTACTTTCATACATTACAACTTTCCGCCTCTTTTAAATATTGCTTCTCTAACAACCGTGAAGAGCGTCGCACTTTTACACTTTCATCATTACATTTAATTATCTGATCTATATGGCGTTTTACTTGCACATTCTTATCATTTGTAACAACATACGTAGACGGTGACAATTGTTTCGCAATGGTCCCGCCTGATCTCTTATCGGACCTCACGCCGTGCTCATCTATCATAACGCGGTCTCCGGTTGACAATGCGACTTTGCGCCTGCCTGGTCTCGCTACAATTTGCTCACGCTGCTTTTTCGCTACTTCCGCCACAACATTCGGTCTTAGTAAATCAAACCTTGTTCTCATTTCTCTCTTACTCGTCAGGTACGCGGGACTTCTTCGCGTTGTACAGTGCTCTATACTCCTATAATCATATAAAAACATGTTCACTGCATCATCCAGCGTCTCTCCCCCCCTTCACAATTTTATCGACTTTATCTTTAAAGATTTGAACGAAATTTTCAGCAGCCCCGTTCGTAGCTGGATGATATGGTGGAGATAGCGTATGTAAAACCCCATTTCTGGATAAAAAATTATGAAATTCCCCGCTTTTAAACTGAGGTCCCCCATCAGTTACACAATGTAATGGCAATCCGTATCTTGCAAATAATTTTTTAAATTCTATCACCAGCCTATACGCTTTTGTGTTTGTATTAAAGTCTATCACTTCAGGCCACTTTGAGTGTGCATCTACAATTATCAACCACATTTTACCATAAAATGGTCCTGCGAAATCACAATGTATGCGGCTCCATGCTTTGTCTGGCCAAGGCCAATTTGTTAACGGTGTTTTTGCGGGCTTTTTTCTCTCTATTAAACAGATTTTACAATTACTAACTAAATTTTCTATATCGCGATCAATGTTCGGCCACCAAACATATGAGCGCGCAAACATTTTGATTTTTACAATTCCTAAGTGCGTAGCATGCAATTCGCGCAAAATTACACTTCTCATATTTTCTAGAATCACTGCTCTAAGTCCCCAGAATAGACACCCGTTCTCTACCGTTAATTCTAACCTTCTATTGTACAGGCTTTTTTCTTCATTAGTCAAATTTTTACTATTATGAGGCCATACCCCCAAAACTCGTTTGATTGTTGTGCTACTCAATTCATCTTTTTGGCTTAGTTCAGCTAACATTTTATAATTAAAAGTAGTTATACCTTCTTCAAAAAAATTTACCTGTGAAAAATCTGTCTCTACCGGTTCTGTATCATCATCTATTGATAACCTTGACAACGCATCACAATTCGCGTTAGCCTCCGACTTTACGTGTTCTATTTTATACCTAAATCCCGACAAGTAGTAAGCCCATCGTTGAAATCGGTTATCAGCTGTCAATGGGATCCCTTTTCTTGGGCCCAAAATCAATCCTAAAGCCTTCTTATCGGTCCTCAAAATAAATTCTCTCCCAAAAAGAAATTGATGGAAACGTTTAGCCCCGAAAATTATTGCCATCGCTTCTTTATCTAATATTTTCCTATTCAATTCATTTTTTCCGATTTTTTTAGACGCGTATGCAATTGGTTTCTCTGAACCGTCTGTATACTGGTGTGATAATATAGCTAACAACCCGTAATCCGACGCGTCACATGCCAGTATTATTTTCTCTTTTGGATCGTAATTTACCAAAACTTTCGGTGAAATTAATTCTCGTTTTAACCATTCGAAAGATATCGTACAGTTTTTGTCCCATTCAAATTTTTTATTTTTCAATCAATCGTATAATGGCTCTAACTTTTCCGACCTTTTTTCAAGAAATCGTGCATAAAAATTTATCAAACCTAAAAACGACTCTAACTTTTTAACATTTTTCGGTTGTGGCGCGTTAATCATTGCATTTACTTTGGATTTAGCTTTGTGTAGTCCCTTTTTATCAATTACAAATCCCAACACCTCCAATTTTTTCTGCATAAATTTACATTTCCCTTTATTCAATCTCAATCCGTATTCTTGTAATCTTTCACATACTTCGTTTAAATTTTTTAAATGCTTTTCGTCCGTTTTACCCGTAACATAAATGTTATCAAGATACGCTATTGTACCATCAATCCCTCTTAAACACTCATCAATTTTTTTCTGCACGTCTGATGGTGCAGGCGATACCCCTTCCGGTATTTTTGTATATCTAAATAAACCTTGGTGAGTAATAATAGTTAATAATTTCGAACTTTCTTCATCTACCGGAAATTGCATGTACGCATGTGTTAAGTCCAGTTCAGTAAATATATTACCACCCTGCAGTTTTGCAAAAATATCATCTATCGTATGCAAAGGATGATTATCAACAATAACATGTGGGTTAATGGTCATTTTAAAATCACCGCAGATTCGAATATTCACGTTTTCTTTAAAGACTGGCACGATGGGTGTAACCCACTCGCTCACGTCCACTGGCTTCAAATGCCCTAAATTAACTAACCTCTCAATTTCTCTCTCAATTAATGGTCTTAAAGCATGCGCTACATTTCTACATTTTAATGCAACCGGCTTTGCGTTTTCTTTCAAATAGATTTTGGCTTTGCTTTTATTGTAATTACCAACTGAGTCACTAAACAACTCTTTAAATTTTTCTTTAATATTTACTGCCACATTTTCAACATTCAATTTATTAATTTCATTCTCGTTTTTAACGTCAAATTTTAACGGCCATAATTCAAAAGCTGCTAACCATTGTCTACCCATTAACAACGGCCCTCTCCCCGGCAATACAAAACACTCTAATACGCAAGTTTTCCCCCGAAACTCTACAGTTAAATTGCATAATTTTCCCATCGGTTGCAAGACACTATTATCATACGTTTTCAATTTTCGCTCTGTTTTAACAATTCTAAATTTTTTAAAATTTTCATCGTAACATTTCTCCGATATTACAGTCGCATAAGTACCCGTATCAATCTCCATTTTAACCGTAGAATCGTTTATTTTCACATTTTCAAACATTGGATTTCCTTCCATATCCTTATCATTAATTACCTTAACTATGAACTTTCTCTCATCACCGCCGTTCATGTACAGAAACTCACTTTTCGCTGCCCACTCCTGCGTTTGTCCAGCGCTTCCGCCGTTGACCTCGCTGATACTGCTGCCGCTGCTGCTCGTTGCCTCCCCGTCATAATCGTACTGCATCCGCTGCACTTGTTGCTGTCCACCCGTTGGTTCCTTGCGGTTTCGGCAAACTCTTTTTAAATGTCCTTTTTTATGACAAAAATCACACTCAAAATCGATATACCTGCACCTGTTGGCTAAATGGTAGGGGGATGCGCAACGAAAGCATACTCTTCCTTGTTGATTTTTGACTTGAAAATTATTACCATTAGTAGCTTGCACGTTTTGTTCTAGCTTTGATTTCATAGTCCTCCTTTCACCTGGCCGCGTAGAGCTATTTGAAATTCCAATAGCAAATACTTCACTTTTTGTCTCTTTATTTTGTAGAATTTTTTGCGTACCGAGTGCATCCTTCTCCGCTGATTTTTGAGCGACTGCTTCTTTATAAGCCGTCTCAAATGTCAACTTTTCATTTTTAAAAAGTGCTATTCTTGTATCATTATTTTGAAGTCCACATACAAACTGATCTCGTAATGCCGAGCTCAAATTAGTCTCAAAATTGCAGTTTAGCGCTTATTTTTTCAGTTTAGCTGCAAACTCTGCTACTGTTTCAGATGCTTCCTGTTTTGCCTTATTAAATTTGCATCTTTCCATAACTTCTGAAGGTTTAGGGTTTAAATGTTCACTCATCACTTTGACAATGTCCTCGCACGATTTTTCACTTATTTTGGATGGTGATAACAGTTGTTTTATTAATTTAAACGCTTCTGTATCTACTTGTACCAATAATTGTGCTTTCTTCTTTACTGGTTTTATGTCTTTTGCTTCAAAAAACATCTCCATTTGCTCGACAAACGTTTCCCAGTCATCTTTATGCAGCACAAATTCTACTCTGGATCCCATTTCACCGTCGTTTTCAGGCTCTGAATCAGCTAAATCGGTTGCGCTTATTTCCCTCAAGTTGGCTCCTTCAATTTCAGCTACTGACGTGTCCACTCCTTTTCCGGTGGGTGCTACGCTCTGAATTTTATCAATTATATCTTCAGTTTGAGTGCTTCTGCTGAAGCTTTCTTCAAAAGTTTCAGTATTATCGTCTTGCAAATTTTGTTGCTCTTGTGCTCTTTTTACTACTTTTTTTACTACTTTTCTTAATTCATGACTGTATATCCACCCCAGTAATTTTTGTGCCTTTACCTGGAAGAATTCGCACAAGAATTCCACTAAATCTGTTTTTTTTGCCTTACTTATCCATGCACTATTAGTAATTCTTGGGTCAGTCACTAACATTTCCTACTTGAGTTGCTGTCCCGTAGCAATTTACTCCACTTTCCTTTCAACTAGATCCGATAATCCTCGTCGCCATTGTAATATTTGTAAGTGGATAGTTGAAGGAAATGAATAAGTACCTTTTTAAATTATATTTATTAATCAAACATCATTGAATACATGTTACTTTGAGCGCGGCCGTAGTGCGACTGCCGCGTCCGCAGGTGCGCCGAGGCTCACACCCGAAAAGTGCTAACGCTTGTACATCTCTACTTTCATACATTACATTCAAGATTTTTATGTAATTCAATATCTAATATAGTGCAAGCTTGTTCACAATTGACTAAAATAAATATTTTCTATTATTGAATTGTTGAATATTAACTATAAATAATAAAATCTATTGTTTACCAGCAGAAGCTACAATTTTGCAAGGAAGACTTGGCCAATTTTCAGGTGGTTGTGCTTTAATTTTTACAAAAGTCTCATTTGATTCTTTGTCTTCTTCAGTGTACGGTGGTTTGGGGTAACGAACAGTTGATTCAGATTCGGATATATTTGTGATCCAGTTGGACGCAACAATAAGATGAATAGTTTCATTTGATAGTCCTTGAGTTGTAATTATTTTAAAGTGTGTATCCATCTGCTACGTGAAAAATTTTTGAAATTTGAATTGAACATTATAGCAAATTATTTCATGTATTGTTTTGATTGAGTTTAATTGATAAACTTCAATATTAAATCGAATTGAAAAAAAAGTACATAACTGATTGATATTTAACCTACAATTTTTAAATAAATAAAAAAAATTCTATTGTTAAATGTAAATGAAACTATTTTTTTTAAATAAAAAATTTAAATCTTGATTACCTTGTCATTTGTATAGAATCTTTGATAAAAAGATTATTTGCACACATTAATCCCACAAAATTGTGAATCCAGCTAGTCAGTATTGTAAACAAAGGTTGTTAACTAATATTGGCTATGTTTATGTTCAATTTATACATGCAAGTGCGCTGAAAAGTATATGTAGCTTTTCTGATACATGAGCATTTGTCTGTTCAAGTTAGCTGTTACAGATTAATCTGGAAAAAATACATAACTTAATGTTTTTTATAACTCATAGAAGGATTTATTTAAAGTTTGAATTTTTTTTTCAATAGTATATTGCATTACAAGGGAGGAAAAATGAATATTGCCGCGCTGCGCGATATATGCCCAAGGCGAAGCCGAGGGCATTGTATCGCGCAGTGTGGGACTGTTCACCTTTTCTCTTGTGTAATGCATACTATTTTTCTTTATCTGAGGTTGAAAGTACGCTAATTAATTCAAATAACCATATTAACCTCACTTCATCTGGTAGCGCAGGACGTGGCCATGTTATCCTTTCTTCCCTGCGAGTTGTTTTCAGAGACTCGTGGCTTTTATTTTTTAACTTTTTTTTATACATATAGTTACATTTTTGTTTGTTAGCAGCAGCCGCATTTGTCGACAGGAGCGCAGCGAGTGTTGACGGCCGGCTGCTGCCAACAAAACATAAGTTGCAACGTGCACATGCATAACCGCGTAACTTAAATGTAAACATTTCTTTACTAGTTACATTATTCATTTTGAATTATTGATTTTAATTTGTTCATTTGGGACATTATGCAAAAATGGATCTATTTGTTTGTTTGCGAAAACGCCCACAACATTCGTGCGAGGAACTGTGCACTTCAATCATTAACTTTTGTAATATTTATTGATATTATGAGGTACATAGACCTTGAAAATTATCTTATACCAAATGATTTTAAAAAAACGTGCTTTGCGTAGTTTATCAGCCAATAAAAATATTTAAAAATGTTAAAAAAAAAAAAATAATTGAAAAGTTATGGCTAAATTTTTTGGTGATACTGAAATAAACATGATTGTGATTATTATTAGTTTAATTAATGAGGTTATTGGATGGCATCTTTTCTTTTTTTATTAATTTTTTATTACGATAAGTACCTACACATGCAATTTTCTATATGTAAAGCGCACTTAAATCAATCGAAAATTAACCAAAATAAAAAAATGAATTTACATAGCCTCATTCCTTATTTCGTTTTATTAGTAGAACTGCTGTGTGATCATCACGTTATTCATAAAAATTAACACTGTTTTTCCATTTATAACTTTTGTATCGTTAAAGCTTGGTTTTCTTAGTCATACGATTTTTAATAATATAGTTATAAATTTTTCAAACACAAAAAAAAACATTGTTAGCATGCATATTTCCAAAAATTTTTGTTGAGCACTTCAAAATTTGTTTCTTTTTAAGTTATTTTATTTGCAAAGGGTGTTAGGTTAAAAAAACTATGCTGCTGCTATATACATCAGGGAGTTCGAGATTTTTTCATCCCGTTGTTATGCTGGGCGCGCTTGTTTACCTACCAACGCGGCAAAGTCGAACTTTTGACTGAAAAATCGAGAAGGAATGTACGTTCTTTTGACCATCGGATGAAGAAATAATTTTTTTAAATTAAATAAGTAAATTTTTAAATACTCATACCTTTAATTAAATGTAATTGTTATGATTTTTTTAAAATCAAAAGATATAAAAATAACTAGCAGTCTTCAATTATCATGTGAAAAAGGGATCTCGTTGGATTGTTTTTCTTCTTCTAAGCCTAATTCAAATATATTTAACTTTACCATTTTACACTTAATCTGACTGACATTTACTTGAATTTCCTCTTTACTTGAGTTTTTATTTGGCTCATCATCATTTTTGAGTTGAAAAATGTTCAGAATTTTTGAAGATAACTTAGATGGGTAATCTAGAAACTCTTTTTCCACTGGAGCGTTCATCCCAACAATCATTATATTTTCAGTATTACCTTGATCAGTTGTAAACATTTTAAAAATTTGTACCAAAACACTGTCATTGGTCAAAATAACATTGTTTGGTTCTTTTAGTGTCAGTTCACAACCTTTGCACTAAAGTCTTGATATTAAAATTTTATTTTCTTTAGTAAAAGATTTTAAAATTTTAACAGTAGAATAATCAACTGTATCTTTAGTTTCTCCAAATTCAAGCTCTTGCTCCATCCTGCGACAGACTTGAACCAAAGGTTTATAACCACTTTTGACATGTTTTTTTAATTCACCAAGAACACTCTCAAAGGAAAACGCTGTTAAGTCACTGAGAGTGCAATTCATACTTCTAATGTCCTCACATAAATGCACTAGGCTATGAGTATTGGAGTTTTGTGATTCCAACCCGTATAATGACTGCGACAATAGAACAAATCTCTTCAGGTAGGTTTCAGCTTCAAAAATATATTTAAAACATAATTCTTTACTTGACAAAATTCTGCAAGCAACACAGAGCAACACAAAATGTTTGTATGCAGCTTCTGATAGAATGTCTTTTAGCACAAAAATGCCACAATACAAAAGAAATAATCTGTACTCTGTGGCTTTCCACTTGCTAAGATCTCCCAGAGATCTGTTTGAAACTAAATCGCTGAAACTCCACAGGGATTTGATTAGATAAATTTAATAATCTATTAGATACCTGCCAAATATGCTCTCTTTTAATTTTATATTTTCCACTGATAATAGTTTCAAACCACTTCTTCATACCACCCAAGCAGGCCTTGTGCATAAAGTCCAAGATAAAATGAAGAACCATATCAATGGGAGGTTGGATATGGATTAGTGGAGATGTTCCAACATGTTGTTCTGCATTACTTTTTTGTCTAAAAGCCTCATCTGTGTAATAACCTTTGACATCACAGCGCTCACAAGCCCAGTAACCACCATGTCCTTTTATACATTTTATAAATGATCTGGCTGGCCTGTCGCATATGGAGCACATAATCTGAATTTCATATGTAACTTCTTTAATGCAGATCCCATTTTGTATCAAGCTATTTACCTCCATAATGAAATCAAATAAAAATTGATCTACAGATTTTGGCTTTCCAATACCAGAATGGATTGCCACAGGAAATGGTTTGTACTCGAAACTACCTGAAGTAAAAACCCTGCACAGCAAAACCCAAAACTCCGGTAAACTAGATTTAAATAAAGATAATCCATCTGCTCCAATTTGTAGTTTGATGATATTATCTTTGTGTATACTTTTAACAATTATTTTTTTCAATTTTTCAGCAATACAAAAATATACAAACTCAGATCTATCGCTTGCACAATCAGGATTCACTTTTTTGATAAGATTAACTAAGTGACCATCCGTTTTCATCAACGATTTCGCTGTACAAGGAACATCATGACCATGTTTTTTTAATAACTTTAATAAGGCATCTAAATAAGATTCTTTTTGCTCTGTTTCAAAAGCCCACTTTCTGAGTTCTGATATAAATGTTGATTGTTTTGGATTTTCATCGTTCATTTTTTCACTTATTTTCTTTCTCTTAATGTCGTTATCATATTCACAAACACTTTCATCACACAAAAAATCTTGGGTTGGGAAACTTGATGAGGGATTAGACAATTCAATGTCATCATTTTTTCTGAACAACTCTTGCTCCAAGTTATCTTGAATCTCTTTAAAAACTGGATCAGCATCAACACTAGCACAAGACCTATAATTTTTCACTTGTTTTCTGTTAAGAATTAATTTTCTTTCAATTATTTTACTCATTTTTTTTTTAACAAATTAAAATTAACCTCAAAAAATTGAATATTATCTACTCATTTAAATTGAATTTTCTATAGTTTTTCCTAAAATTTATTAATTTCTGAATTCTATAATTTTACTTGAGTTACTTTATGCAAAAATATTAATTATTTACTATGGATGTAATAAAACAAATAAAAATGTACAGCCATGCTCCAAAATAAAATTTGATAAATGGAGCAGAAGAGTCTTGGCCCGCTGGGCCCCCGTCAGCGCCGCATTACATTTTCAGCTGAGCCCGGCTAGGCCCCCGACGGGTGCGACGTTTTTTTCTATCAGGGGCCTTCAAGTCTGTCAGGGCTGCGGTGGGGCAGCGCCTGTTCGGGATAGTTAAATGATGCTCCTCCCATTCAGCTCAGCTCCTCCTGCTGCTCCTCCCTGTTTCAAATAAATGTTAATTTCTTGGTTAAAACAAATTTGCTTCTCCGGGAGGAGCCCTATAATTATGTAAAATATAAGGTTTTTTAAACGTTTTGAGGTGCTCCTCCCAAAGAAGTTTTAGAAGTTATTGCTCCTCCGAGAGAAGCTTTTTAAAATTATTGCTCCTCCGGGAGGAGCACCTCAAAAGCGTCAAAAAACCTTATATTTCACATAATTTTAAGGTGCTCCTCCGGGAGAAGCTATAATTCAAAATGCTCCTCCCGGAGGAGCTTTAAATAGTGTTAAATATAAGGTTCTTCGACTGTTTTGAAGTTCTCTTCTCTCATTTTCAGAAAATCCACCTTAAAAAGTACTTTTTCCTTTAGTTATGCTTACACCCTTTTATTTGAATCATTCTTACATTTACACTGATCTCGCTTGCTTATCCTATATTTTCGAATCTTATTTTTTTATGAATATTTATTTTATAAATTAATTACTTTCATACTATTTAAATCTGTTTTTCATATCAACATAAGTTATTTTCAATCTTAATCTAATATTCATTCGATTTCGTATAATTATTTTTTCAATTTTTTTCAACTTCTTTCTAGAATCCTGATTGTTCTAAAAAGAATGTTAAGCTTCAGTTTGTACCAAACTAAATTTTTTAATATTTTAATTTTTTTTAATTTAAAGTTTTTAGTTGAGTATTTTTGTAAATAAATTTTTTTTCGACTATTTTGAGGTGCTCCTCCCTCATTTTCAAAAAACTTGTTTAGTTTTTTCTTATTTTTATATTTTTAAAATTTTTCTGCGGGTTGGCGAGCAAAGCGAGCAGGGGGTACCCCCTAGTGTATATATATATATTTGAAAATAGGCACTTACGGCGACGAAGTCTATTCGTCTATTTTCAAATACATGTCGCCATAAGTGCACATGCATGAAATTTATGTAGACATAAGTATCCATTTCTATGAAAATTTCGGATATCTTTACAACTTTTTTCTTGAATTTACGTTATCGCTAGTTTTATCCTCCTGACCAATAACCCATCCAAAATAACCCTTCTTGGTTCGCCTGGATACTAGGTTTAACCTCTAATCCAATAACCCATCCCAAATAACCCTTCTAGGTTCGCCTGGATACTAGGTTTAACCTCCAATCCAATAACTCATCCTTTTTAGAGTAATAATCATCCTGCCTCAAGCGCAAATCACTCAACCCTTCTTTCACCCCACCCGTACAACCCCGAATTCCCATACGCCCCAAGTCACATTTTTATAGTAGTTTTTGCGTGGAACTCTTTTATACGTAGAAAATATTGTCAAAATATTGAATAAGCACATATATACACATACGTATACATATCTATATATCGTGGTGTCGCTTTTTTGGTTCGGATTTTAGTGTCGTTTTTTACGGATTCACTCCTCATATAAAAAGCTTCACTTCAAAATATTAGAGATCGAGGGTTTAGGACTAGGTGGATTTTATGGCTAATATAAGGAACATTTTTCACTGAACTAGGTCTCTTTTCGAGTGTAACACCAAAGTTCCCTTGTCAGTGCGGAAGCTGTTGTTAGTCATAAAGATTCTAACAGTTCATGAGTATACGTTAGCTTGCAACCAGGAGAAAAAACTAAAATACATTAAAATTAGTGTAAATGTTCAAGTGTTAACGATATTAGTGGATGCTCACCGCATATTAAGTTGTAAAGTTAGATTTCAAATATAGAATAAGACTGTTGGTAGAAGCTGGCATTGACAAGAAACTACTATTTAGTTGACACAAATTCACCAGTCATTTCCAACTATCTTAAAAAATGTTAAATGATTTTGGTTCAAAGAATTTTTTCAAAAAAGGACATGAAATGATCACACCAGACTCACAAGGGGAGGACCACAAGTGTCAAGCAACAATCTTTACCAAACTTTGCTGGGACGTTTTTTCACATGTAAAAATGAGAATCCTGCGTTCCTAGATCCCAACGCTTAGCCATTTTTTAGGCACAACCGGCCCCGAAGGGGTCAGGAGAGCTTATATTTTCGGGAGAACAATTAGATAACTTTAGATTACGAAAAAATTTCTAATGTATTTTAAAGCCGTTTTAGATGATATTTCGCATGTCCCACTTTCGCTATTTTACGCATTTACTGAAAACAAAATTGTACAAAGGTTTTCTCGCAATTCGTCAAACCGATTTTCACGGGGTGAACGGGAAAAGGTTTATTTCTAGCCGCGAGTCCGGATCAGAGGAACAAAGTCGACCGACGCCGGACCGGAAAAAGTGTGCAAGGTTGCCTACTTCACCGGGTTGAGCTTGAGTATCGCGATACTCTTGCGACTAGTAGGGTCGTCTAAGTCCCTGAAAACCATATGCAAGCGTCGCTCGAGAAATTCGCTCAATTGGGGTTCATTACAGGGGTTATTAGAGTAGGGACACGAAAACGAGAATTGGGTAGAAACTACGTTAAAAAGCATGAGAGAAGCAAACAGAGAAAAACGTATAAAACAACTTAGAGTAGGTGGCGTGGGTCTCTCACACATATATGGTTGACACCCCCCTCCCTATGGGTCTTTACCTACAAGCGAGGTTGCCAATGATGAAAAAAAATTAAAAAATATGAAAAAAAACTGAACCACAAAATTGTACAAAGGTTGTCTCGCAATTTAGTTTTTGACAGGTGTCTGCGAAGACACCGTTCCGCTCCTATTTCCAGCAGGCCCGGGAAGGAGAGAAAATTACCCGGGGAATCCGGCCCACCCACTTATGACGACGGGAAAACTTAAATATTACTGAATATGAATGGTTACCTTTTAGGTGTCCTCTCTTTAGGTCCTTGCGATGATGCTGGTAAATAAAAGGGGCGATAGTGCACACAAGTCCCACTGGTATTTTATTGTAATCGAGGTGTTTTACTAAAGGTCGCAAGGTTAAGTCACAATATTTAGGTCACAATCTTTAAATAACAATATTTAGGTCACAATATTTGAGTAACAATATTTAGGTCAAAATAATTAAATAACAATAATTTTTAACTTATAAAACTCGAGGAGTATACGATACAATTAAATTAGTTTAAGTTCGCCGGAGGGGGGGCCCCGCTGTCCCGTCCACCTTGACTTTTTCTCGTCAAGACGCTGATTAGGCAGCCAAGCTCCGTGGGAACGGGTGCTGATCGAGCACTTTCGCACATTTAATTCATACACTTACTTAAATTAACTATTTTTAAATTTATATTATAACTGTCACGTAACAGTTTTACAATAAAATGCATTAAATTAAAAAATAAGTATCAGTTAACCGCATCCCTTTACCAAATTGTAGTCAAAAAAAGATTTAAAAGTTTGAAATAAAAGTATAAAATAGTCGGTTTTCTCTACTTAACTTACAAAATTCAATTTTACGAAGGGAAAAAAAAATTACAAAAGTACTACTTAAACAATTTATTAAAATGAAAACACTTCATCTACGACCATTTTTATCCAAAATATGATGGAAAAAAATTATTAAATTTAAAAAACTGATTTTTACTCTCCACTCTAGATTTTTGATATTCACTCTTCAATCTTCATCTTCATGATAAACAAGTTTTTTTGCAAAAAACGCTTCTTTCTTTTATTCAAAACAGTTGAATTAAATCTTTCGGGCGCACATAAGTGTAACTTCTAATTTTTTTCCTCTTCAAATGCAAAAGTGGAGTAGTACAGTAGCCGGCATCAAGGAAATCTTTGCATGTACAAGTTCACTACCAACAATTGAACACTTAAAAATGATTGTACTTCTTTTTTTGAAAGCTCATTGATAAAGTGAGTCTGATGTGATTATCAATGTTGATTTTATTGACAAATTTCTAATAAATTAGAAAAAATTTCAAAAGTAAGTAAAAATTAAATTCATCTCAAATCATTGGAGTCTGTGATCGACTCATTTGTAATCATTCCAAAAAAAAATTTTTAATCATTAAAATACAATATTTCCACAAAGTTAAGCAAAAATAGTTTGAAATTAGCTTTGATTAATCGAGATTAAAAAGTTACAAAGTGAGGTTAAAATTTTTAGTTTGAAAGTGTGAGTTAAAAACTTGAATGTATAATTTTATTAAAAATTTATACAGCTCCACTGAAACAAAAGACACTGCAAATAAATATGATTCAATCGAATTAAGTGAGATTCAAAAAAAATACTTATTAAAAGCCTGGCTACGAGCAACAAAAACCGTAATTATTTTGTGCAAAGAAATTGAATTAAGTTTACAAGTGAAAAAAAAATTAATCGACACGATGAGTAAAATCGAAGATATAACTGTGCAAATTTTTGATAGAAACAACTATGATAATTGAAAGTATCGTATGATGACAGTATTGGAGTACAAAAAATGTGCAGCTTCGGTAAAGTCAAAAACAAGACCTTCAAGCACAAGTGAAGCTGATTGGCAAGCTTAAGAGGAAAAAGCCAAAGTTTACTTAACTGGTTCAGTAGATTATAGCTAGTTGGAATACATCAAAGGTTTACCAACAACTTTTGATAGGATGAAAAAATTGGACACAATTTATACTGCAAAATCGACATCTATGCAAATTTTGTATGCAGATAAATTAAATAAATTGTCTTTGAAAGATTCTAAATGCAACGAAGAATTTTTCTAGACTTTGAAAAAATTTTCAATAAATACAAAAATGCAGGTGGTACCATCAATGAGAAAGAAAAAATGAGGTACATGATTAAAGCATTTAAGGGAATTAAGTCAAATTGGCATGTTTATTGATATGGTTCCAGAATAAAAACAAACTGTTGAGTTCGTGAAAGAAAAAATAATCGAATTTTCATTAAATAAAAAAAATTAAGATGAAAAAAATGTTAGCACGTTCAATACGCTAATGAGAAATCCGAGCAAAAGATTATGTTTTACGTGCAATAAACCAGGTCACAAACAAAAAGAATGTTGGTATAATAAAGACAGCAACAATCATGGAATTGATCTACAACAAAACAACAACAGAGGTGATGTTAGCTGGAGACCAAGAGGTAGAAGTGGCAATAGAGGCAGAGGCAGGCAATAGAGCCAACACATGCAACGAAGCGACAACTCACAACATCAGAGCAACAACATTTCAGCTTGGAGCATTCAGGTGAATAAAAATGTTATATGTGAAGTGAGTGGTGGAAATAAAATACAGTGGCTACTTGATAGCGGTTGTACTGGTCATTTAATTAATAATGAGAAATATTTCACAAGTTTTAGTGAATTAGAAAAACATCCTAGTGTGAATTTGCCAGACTACGAAAATGGGGGGCGTGGGTAAAAAAGGGCGCCGGCGGGGGGGGGGGGCGTGGGAGAAGAATAACTACTATATAATATGGTAAGATATTAGAGAGGGTACCCCCCTGCTCGCTTCGATCGAAAACTCCCTCTTCGTCTTGCCCGAATGATTTTTGTCCTATCTCTCTGCTCACTTTTATGTCAAAGATCTTGAGTATCTTCTTGCTGAAGTTTCCCTTGGAGGCACCGACCTTGATTCCACTCAATAAAACTCCCTCTTTGACTTGCCCGAATGATTTTTGTCCTGTCTCTCTGCTCATCTCTCTGCTCAGTTTTATGTCAAAGATTCTTGAAAGACTGGTCCATAATCAGATTCTACTTTTGTTGAATCGCAGGGTCTGATGGATGATTGTCAGGCAGGTTTCAGGAACGGAACATAGTACACAGACAGCACTTTTGAAACTCATGGATGACATTCGGGTGGGTATGGAGGAGACAAATGACTGCACTACTGATTATTGATTTTAGTAAAGCCTTTGATTCGATCTCGCACGTAAAACTGCTCAGGAAACTGAAATCCTTGGGTTTTTCTCCTGGGGTTTTAAGGTGGGTTGCTTCTTATCTGATTGGCTGCTTAAGGCGATCGCACGAACTCGCGGGATGCGGGAAATCCTGCGTCCCGCGTCTTGAGTCTTTGGTATGAAAGCAAAACGCGGGACACGGGACGCAGGATTTCCCGCATCCCGCGAGTTCTTGCCATCGCCTTTACAAGCGGTAAGTGCAGAGGACGGCAGTTTCACCTTTTTAAGTCCCCTTAATAAGGGTGTGCCCCACGGCTTGGTGTTAGGTCTTATGCCCTTCCTTCTGTTTATCGTTGACATTTCTGAAGGCCTTGGCCTTGGTGTCTGCTATGTGGTTTTTGCGGATGATCTGCATATTGAAGTGCGAGGCTAACTTGAGGATATAAATGCCACTCTAGGAAGACTGAGCAAGTCGCTAACTGGGGTGCTACCAACCAGCTGGTACTGAATGCTGGTAAGACTAAAGCTATGATTTTTGGGACTGCGTCTTACATCAATGACTTTAATAGGTGCCTTCACAGTGGAGGGTATTAGTTATGTAACTATGGAAATGTAAAAAATTTCTAGAAAAAACAAAAAATAATAACTAGGAAGTCACTTGGAAAAAAAAATTAATTTGACAAACTAACTAGGCATTTTATAGAAATAAGATTTTCATCTAACTAAGTAGTCACATGGATAAAAATTTATTTAACTCTATGGTAGACCTACTAGTATGTAGAAGTTTTTTGCAATTATTTGGATAGTAGTTTCGAAACTAAGGTGACAAGAGTGACGTTTCCCGATTAAATATTAAAAATGACGTCATTCAAGCGGTAGAAACAAGAGTAGGTTCAGGGGTAAAAACAAATGTAAAAACGAGGGTAGGTACGTGAGTGGAAACGTAGGTAGGCACTGTACTAGGAACGAGGTCAGGTTCAAGGATAGAAAATTAGGTAGAAAATCTGGTAGAAGCGGGTGTATGAGCAAATAAAAGAACAAAAGTAGAAATCTAGGTAGAGTCGGATGTAGAAACGAGCATTGCTTCAGGGTTAGAAATCTGAGTAGAAAAAGTGTAGTAACAAGGGTAGAAACTAGACTAGGTGTGGAAGCAAAATAGGTGTAGTAATGAGAGTAGTTACATGTGTGGAAATCTAGGTAGAAAAAGGGTTAGGTACAAGGATAGGAACAAGCCTAGTGAAAGGGGTGAAAATGAGAGTAGGCACAAGCAGAGGAACAAAGGTAGGCACTGGGGTTGAGATAATAGTAGGTACAAAGGTACTATAGTAAGTTCAAAAGTAAGTAAAGGAATGGGAACAACATGAGACACAAGAGTAAGCACAAGGATAGAAATGAGGGTAGGAAAAGAAGTAGCCCAGGGGTAGGTGTGAGGACAGGCATCATATGAGATACGAGGGTGGGCATAAGGACAGGCAAGATATAAAATACGAGGGTGAGCACAAAGATAGGAACAACGATAGCACAAGGATAGAAATAAGAGTAGGCACGAGGGAAGACACAGGAATAGGTACAAGGGTAGAAACAGAGGTACGAGGGTAGGTACAAGAGTAGACACGAGGGTAGAAACAGGGGTAGATACGAGGGTAGGTACGAGGGTAGAAACAGGGGTAGGTACGAGGGTAGGCACGAGAGTAGAAACAGGGATAGGTACGAGGGTAGAAACAGAGGTAAGGGACAAGGGTAGGCACGAGGGTAGAAACAGGGGTGGGTACAAGGGTAGAAACAGGGGTAGGCACGAGGGTAGAAACAGGGGTAGGTACGAGGGTAGGCACGAGGGTAGAAACAGGGGTAGGTACAAGGGTAGGCACGAGGGTAGGTACGAGGGTAGAAACAGGGGTAGGTACAAGGGTAGGCACGAGGGTAGAAACAGGGGTAGGTACAAGGGTAGGCACGAGGGTAGAAACAGGGGTAGGTACACCAAAGTAGTATTAATTATTATAAAGTATAATTTTATTATTACAAAGTAGTATTAAGTATTATAAAGTATAATTTTGATGTGATCGATTAATTTAATTTTTGTTTAAGTTAAAATAAATCGATAGCCATCCAATTTAATGTTTTTAATACCTTTCAAGTAATAATAATCTTACTGTATGTAAATGGGACAATTTTTTATGAAAAAAATATACTATTGATTATGTTAACATCAACAAAAGGTTTTTATTAAATTGTCTACTTAAGGGTCAAATAATATTTTTAAAAATTACACTTAATGATCTTTCATAATTATCAAGTAGTAAATGAAAGAAATTATCCTAAAGCCCAATCGGGCTTTAACGGCGATTTGGTTTTTTTTAAACCAACTGCCGTGAAAGCCTGCAGGGCTTTATATACTTTGATTTTTGGTTTTAGGTTAGGATGCTGCAAAGAAAAACTATTTTAGGATGATTATTTCATTTATATTATACATCCCGCGCGTAGCTGATGATCCTTTGAGTAATTTAAAAAAAAAATTATCCCGAACAAAGCCCGCATTGAAAAGTTATGAACGTTTCATTTTTCGAAACGCTGATTTCCTTTGGCTCACGGTAGTCAGGGGACATTCGATTTCAGTTTCGAGCATCCGGTCTCTCTGCCTGCGCTCTCTGTAGACGTAACCGGACGTGACGTATGCGGTGGGCGTGTCTATTTTTGCTGTCTCATTCTTACTGCTTACCTACAGCGGCAGACGGGGGCATGTAGGCCCGAGCCTGTAGCCATGAGGTGACTGGTGGCGCTGTATCAATTAGCAGCTCCCTACAGCTGACTCGTGAGCTGACTACAGCTGACTGCGGAGCCGCTGAGCACAGCAGCTTGTAATGTGTTATGAGCAATAACTTTTTTATTAATAATTGATTGTCATAGAATAACAACAGTACTGAAGACCCTTATTTTCATTATATATTAAATAAGTGGTAGAATTTATAATTATTAATTTGTTTAATTTCAATAAAAGAGTATGAAATAAATAATCTCTACAGTCTTTCTATGATCATCATCAAAGATTTTCCAATTATTGTGGTGTGCCCTGTGAGTTGATAATAATTGTGCTGTGGTTGTGATGGGGACCTGATGGCTAGAGGTGCATATTGGCAATATTAAAAATAAAGTTTTTTCTGAATGAGTGTGTTTGTGTGTGTGTCAGGTTGAACTTGCAAATTACTTTTTTATAATCCGGCCACCCAACTTGCAAATTGAAAAAGGTGCAATTGCAGCACATAATGTCATTGTCATAGGCATTATCGCTTAATTTCATAGAATTATCATAGAAATATATATGCTCTGAGCCAATACACTTGAACTGTTAAAGTTTTGTAATCCTACCCTTTTTCAAAAATAAACTTGATGTCTGAAAGTTTTGTAATCCCACCTTTTTTCTAAAATAAACTTGATGTCTGACAATGAATTTTAATTTTGATTGTAACTGTTACATTCACTCAGGGTGTTAATGATAAGTATATTTAAGTCAACATGAATCAATTATTAAAATTTTGAATCTTTTTTGTTGTCTGTATGCAAGCTTAAGTTATGTGGCCAAAGTAATTTTACATTTTAAAATTGGTTAATTAAGAAGTACAAAAGAAATAGATAGTTTTGGGTCTAGGTATCCAGTTGACCAGAAATTATGAATTCTATTTGGCATGGATTTTTAAAGTACGGATGAGCATTTGCTTCATTATTTTCAAAGTGGATTTAGTTTGTCCATCAATTATGTATGCAAAATGAATTCAAAAGTACTTCATAACAGTAAATTATGTCTATAATTTTTATGTGTTCTGACTAATGATAAAATTTATATAAAAGAAATTTAAAACCTAAAGAACTAGATATATCCAAGTCAACATGAATCAATTATTAATAATTTTTATCTTTTTTGTTTTCTGTAAGCAAGCTTAAATTATGCGGCCAAAGTGATTTTAAATTTTAAAATTGGTTAATTTTTTTTTTACAAGAATTAAAAGTACAATAGAAATAGATAGTTTTGGGTCTAGGTATCCAGTGGACCAAAAATTATGAATTCTATTTGGCATGGATTTTTAAATTACGGATGAGAATTTGCTCCATTATTTTTAAAGTGGATTTAGTTTGTCCATCTATCATGTATGCAAAACGAATTCAAAAGTAGTTCATAACAATAAATTATGTCTATGATTTTTATGGGTTCTGGATAATGATAAAATTATATAAAAGTAATTTTAAACAGAAGAACTAGATATATCTAAGTTAACATGAACCAATCATTGAAAATTTTTATCTTTTTTTTAATCATTTTAAGGTTACAAATGAGTATTTGCTACATTTCAATGTAAATTTACATTAAAATAAAGTTATGCAATGGACATTTAAAAAATAGGTAAATACTAAATTGAATTTAGTATTTAATTTAGAAAGGAATCTAAATAAAAAATTATACGCTAAGTATGATCTTTAAAAAATACTTTTAAAAAAGTAATATTTACGGCGATTGGTTTTTTTTAAAAGGAGTCTTAATAAAAAGTTAGACGCTAAATATAATAATCTTTTTTTGAAATTGAATTAATGAAAGAAGTGAAATCAAAAAATTTACTACGGACGACTTGAGGCCGAATTACTTATTATTTAAAAATAATTTCTCTTCTAAAAGATGATCATATTATGTTGAACAGTGTTGCGCCGACTGTCGCGCGTGGCAGACGTGTCTTCTCGGCAGTTTATAGAGGTTAATTTCTCCGCTGCGCGGCGACTGCCGCTGGGTGGCGTCGCTTTGTGCTGAATCTCTTTGTTGAGGTTTTTTCTTTTTTTTTTACGCGTAAGATAAAGTGAATAACCCAAATGTCTACTCAAACGAAAACAACTACTACTACTACTATGTCGTACTCGAACGTTACCTCTGTTTCTACGTACCCCAAGAAAGACCAAGCAATTGTCTTTGACACCATTGAAGGAGTAAAAGCGGAAGATTATGTTTATGCTATTGCCTCTATAGTGCCTCCCCAAAACATTGTAGCTGCTTCTAAAATCACGCAGAATCGATTTTGTGTTTTCTTTAATAGTGCCTCCATAGTGGATGAAATTACCAAGGAAGGAAAAAATGTGCTTGTTGTTCAAGGCCGTAAAATTACGATTCGCCCCTACATTGCCAGACTAAAGCGAGTGATTTTCTCAAATGTATTGCCGTGTATTCCGAACCATATCCTGCTTGAAAAATTAGAGGAATTCAACGTTGTACCTAAATCCAGCCTTACTCCAGTGCGCATGAGCCTTGTCCAAGTCGGCTTTTCGCACGTGATGTCCTTCAGGCGTCAGCTGTTTGTGGATCCGGAAGAAATCGATAAAATTCCCTCCGACTTTACCCTAAACTACGATGGCACGGCATATCATGTTTATGCATCTTCCGATAAAATGAAATGCTTTCAATGTTTACAAGAGGGTCATTCCTCGAAGAGTTGCCCGCAAAATAAACAACAACAAAAGCTGAGTCAAGGTCAGCATACACTTCCAGCTCAGCCTTCTCCCGCGGTCGATAAGGTAGGAGCTCCTCAATTCCCGCAGTCTACAACTACTAAACCTACAGTGCACATGGAAACAGCTGATGACAAAAACAAGGAATCGACTTCTAATACGGCTGTTGACGGCGATGTTAATACGCCTCGTTTCAACGGCCAAAATTTATTCGTGAAACCAAGCGGCGATAATTTCAAAAGAACTTTTTCAAAAGCATCTCTGTCTTCCACGGAAAGAAAAGTCACAGATGAAGATGAAAATCAGAGGAGCAAACCCGATGATGAACTTCAAAAGACTCCCGAGATGCCAACGCAAAAAAAAAAGAAGCTAAAAAAATCCAGCACTACTAGCAAAACCACAACGACGGAACTTAAAGAACAAATCGACTTGGCTAGGATCGAAATCCCCAACTATATCGCTGCTACTTTCCCGATTACCTTCGAGGAGCTGACGCTAATGCTAACTGAGACGCTACAGGTTACCTATCAAGAGGTACCTGCGGTAGTTGATAAATTCACATCCAATAGACAAGCAGTGGTAATAATGCTTAATGAGATACATAAATATGTTGACTCACGTGTCATGAAAACAAGGATCACTAAAACGGCTAATGCCATTACGGCCTCTGTTGATGGTGGCGAGTTTCCTCCCTCATCCTCGGCCTCGGAGGTTGAGACTTGCGAGTCTGATCACTCGCAGTACTGAATTTTCTTCTCACACTACAACAGACATAGATTGCAACAATATGTGTTGCAATCTCGCAGATGCGAATAATATTCGTATTTTATTTTGGAATCCACGAAGTATAGTCAAGAAAGCTGGAGAGTTGCAAAAGCTGCTGCATGATTACGACGTGATTGTTTTGGCTGAAACATGGCTCAAGCCACACCTGCATTTTAACTTCAGCTCTTTTAATGTATTTAGACAGGATCGTCTACATGCTACTGGCGGCGGTTTAGTTTTTCTTGTACACGTTGCGTTAAATTATGAGTCTGTTAATGATCTTACTAACCTTAATCCTTCAGTTGAAATGTGTGGAATTAAGATACTTAATTTAAGTAAACCTCTGACTATTCTGGCCTGCTACCGTCCTCCGACCCAAGTCAGTTTGACGGATTTGGAATGGGAGGCTCTTATTGGTAACACTGACAGATATGATCAATGCCTGCTGATTGGAGATTTTAATGCACATAACCAGGCTTGGAACTGTATAGACACTGATGTCAACGGACGCAGACTTCAAGAGCATGCTGACAAGTATGGATTGATATTACACAATCATGATAGCATCACTCATCTTGATCCATCTACACTTAAGGAATCCAATATAGATCTTATATTTTCCTCGCCCGACATTGCTTCATTCACACATACCAAAGTCTATAACGATAGTCATGGTTCAGACCATTTCCCCGTCGAAATTATTGTCGACGTCGAGAAGGTGATATACCACCGTAAGTCATTCAAGATTCAATCAACGCGCACAAACTGGCTGTCAGTAAATGAGATTTTGGATGAAAAATACATTAAATTTCTCGATAGCGAGTATGAATTAAAGTCACCTGTGGGTAAATACGAATTTTTTATCGAAACAATAAGTGATGCGGTCGTAAGATGTACTCCAAGAAGGAAAGTTGTCAGCCCCAAACTTCATCGAAACCCTGTTCGCTGGTGGGATGCTGATTGTGATCGAGCCAAGAGACTCCGGCAAGCAGCGTACAAAAGATGGCGCTATACCCGACTTGATAACGACCATGCCCATTATAAGACCGCTAGAACTGCGGCAAGAAAGTTATTCAGGCGAAAGAAAAGAGAATGCTTCAAAAAATTTGCTTCCACTATAGATTTCAAGAACCAAGTCACATATACCTGGAGAATGGCCAAGGTTTTCAAAAACAAATTTACCAAGACTAAAGTTACCTCTCGCTCTGAATATCTCGATAATAAACAAAAAGTGGCTGAGTCTCTCGATAAGATCTGCACTTTTGACACCCCAAATGATCCCGGTTGGCTACCAGAGTCGCAAGATGACCCACTTCTGGATGCACCTTTTACATATACTGAGTTTAACACGGCACTTTTTTCAAGAGGTGACAAATCCTCCCCTGGAGTCGATGGGATTAATTACGAGGTTCTTCGAAAAATTCCAATTAAATATAATCTGTTGCTACTTGATATTTTGAATATGCTGTTTTTAGATAATTCATATCCTGAGAGTTGGCGAGACACCTATCTACATTTTGTGGAAAAACCAAATGGCAATGGACTAAGACCTCTGGCACTCACTTCTTGTATTAGCAAGATATTTGAACTGATGGTTTCAAATAGGCTTCGCTGGTTTGTTGAAACAAATGGTTATCTCCCCCGCAATCAAGGTGGCTTTCGTAAGGGTTATTCTTGTTCTGATAACTTGACAGTCCTAAAGTTTGATGTAGAAGAAGCCCTTAAGAGTCACGAGCACGTTCTTGCGGTATATCTGGATGTAAGCAATGCCTACAATGAAGTACGCAGTGACATCTTATTACATAAATTGGCCGGCTTTGGGTTCTCGACAAAACTACTCAAGTTTATTAAGTTTCTCACTTACCAGAGAAATGTGTACACGGAGATCAACCCTGATAAACCTCGCAGCTGCTATAAGGGACTGCCGCAGGGTGGTGTCCTTAGTCCTCTACTTTATTTACTATACGTCACCAATGCGGTCTATTTTAGTAACAAAGGAAAGAAGAAAAGAAGAAAGAATAAAGGAAACGTGAGAAAAAACAGAGGTGGAAGGCCAAAGGTAAAAAGAAGAAACACCAGGAAAGGGAAAAGAAGCAACTGCAAAGTTAATGTTCCTCGAATCAAAATTTTACAGTACGCTGATGATATTGTGCTGTACATCAGGACCTCTTGTATTGAATGGGCCAAGATTATACTCCAGAAAGCTGTAGCTCGGATTACTAAAAACCTTGGAATTATTGGGCTAGATGTCTCCCCTCAGAAGACAGAATTTGTCCACTTCAACCGGGAAGGTATTGACCCTGGTCAGACTGAGCTCAATTTGGGCAGCTCCACTTTAGTTTCTACAGATGCAGTAAAATTTTTAGGCGTTTACTTTGATCACCAGATGACTTTTGACAAACATCAGAGATTGGTACTACAGAAGGGCCACAAAGCCTTAAACATAGTCAAGTTCCTTAGAGGAACATACTGGGGTGCAGACCCAGCTACCCTTATATGTCTATACAAAAGCTTTGTCAGATCTATAGTCGACTACGCTAGTTACATTTACTTCCCTACCCATAAAGAAAGAATACTTAAGCTTGAACGAGTTCAATTTGCTGCTGCAAGATTGGCCTTGGGACTGAGAATTAGCACACCTACAAATATTCTACTTGCGGAGTCTGGATTAATCTCGATACAACTCAGGTCAAAGTTGCTGTGTACTAACTACTTACTGAAACTATTTGGTAGAACTGACTCACTGGCCTATGATATCATCCAACGACAGATCATGAAAATCATCTCTATACGAGGTAAGAAACTAAATCTTTTTCAAGAGTCCATCAAGAGCGTTATTGGGGTCATGCACGAAATCCATGCTGACCGGCTGACCAGTATTTATAACTACCCATTTGACTGCTACAGAAACACCGTGAATGTCGACTTTACTATCGGACAATTTTTAAAAACCTGTGAGTATCCAAGCCTCCAATTCTACTCTTGCCTTGAAGATAGTGATTCCATCAGAATTTTTACTGATGGCAGCAAGACAGAAAATGGTTCCTCGGTTGGAACTGCATGTGTCGTACCCGAATTAAACATTGTCCGTACAAATAGCATCAACACAAAAGCCTCCGTTTATACGGCTGAGTGCATGGCACTTTCAGACGCTATGGACATTGCGTTGCAACATTCTCACCGTAACGTGGACATCTTTACTGACTCACTCAGTGCAGCAACAGCTCTGGCTTCTTATACAATTGATATCAGTGAAAACTACCATTTACTACAGGTTCGTCAAAAAAATTTGAAGTTTACCCACAGCAATAATGGTACATGCAAACTCACTGTACACTGGATACCGGCTCATGTTGGCATCACTGGCAATGAGTTTGCAGACTCTGAGGCAAAAAGGGCAACGCTTTCCTCACCAACGGTCTCTGTTATTCCATATACAGACCTAAGATCCTTTTTCAAAAGATTGATACACTCAGAGAATATTGAGCAGCTGAAACAACAGAGTGCTTACAAGGGAACAAGTTACTTTCAACGGCTGTTCTCCAATAAAACGATCCCCTGGTACAAAGGCCTCAATCTTAGCAGAGAACTAATTGTTTTTATCTGCCGCAGTCGTAGTAATCATATAGCCCTCAATGAATCTCTACACAAAATCAATCTGGCTGAAACATCCAGCTGTATGTGTGGACAGGATCCTCAAGACCTCAATCACGTTCTTTGGCAGTGCTCTCTATATGAAGAATTACGCCAAGCCATGGTTGACCGGCTTATAAAACTCAAGAAATATCCACCGTACGATGTCATCTCTTTTCTACAGGCTCCTGATCTTAGTGTCGTTCGAATTATTGTTGACTTTTTAAAAAAATGTGAAATTAAGATTTGAACTTAAAGTGACTGTGGCTTTCAAGTGAAGGCCGAAAACTTAGTATTATTATTTTTTTTTTTACTTTATATTTAAGTATTTAATTTATTTATAAATCCTGTATAATCATAATTGGTTAAATAAAGGTTACATAAAAAAAAAAAAAAAAAAAAAAAAAAAATATTATGTTGAATCACCTTCAACATACGTAAAGTTAACAACTTTTCAATTATAGCACATACATGGGAAAACACATGCAAATTGCACACAACTCAAACACTTCTTGAAATTAAAATATGTTGTAATTAAGTAAGAATTCAACTAAATCACCTACCCTTGTACCTACCCCTGTTTCTACCCTCGTGCCTACCCTTTCACCTACCGCTGTTTCTACCCTCGTACCCACCCCTGTTTCTACCCTCGTGCATACCCTTGTACCTACCCCTGTTTCTACCCTCGTACCTACCTTCGTACCTACCCCTGTTTTTACCCTCGTGCCTACCCTTGTACCTACCCCTGTTTCTACCCTCGTACCTACCCTTGTACCTACCCCTGTTTCTACCCTCGTGCCTACCCTTGTACCTACCCTCGTGCCTACCCTTTCACCTACCCCTGTTTCTACCCTCGTACCTACCCCTGTTTTTACCCTCGTGCCTACCCATGTACCTACCCCTGTTTCTACCCTCGTACCTACCCTTGTACCTACCCCTGTTTCTACCCTCTCACCTACCCCTGTTTCTACCCTCGTGCCTACCCTTGTACCTACCCTCGTGCCTACCCTTTCACCTACCCCTGTTTCTACCCTCGTACCTACCCCTGTTTCTACCCTTGGGCCTGCCCTTGTACCTACCCACATACCTACCCTCGTGCCTACCCTTGTACCTACCCTTGTACCTACCCCTGTTTCTATCCTCGTACCCACCCCTGTTTCTACCCTTGTACCTACTCCTGTTTCTACCCTCGTACCTACCCTCGTGCCTACCCTTTCACCTACCCCTGTTTCTACCCTCGTACCTACCCCTGTTTCTACCCTCGTACCTACCCCTGTTTTTACCCTCGTGCCTACCCTTGTACCTACCCTCGTACCTACCCCTGTTTTTACCCTCGTTCCTACCCTCGTACCTATCCCTGTTTCTACTCTCGTGCCTACCCTCGTACCTACCCCTGTTTCTACCCTCGTACCTATCCCTGTTTCTACCCTCGTACCTACCCTCGTATCTACCCCTGTTTCTACCCTCGTGCCTACTCTTGTACCTACCCTCGTACCTCTGTTTCTACCCTTGTACCTATTCCTGTGTCTTCCCTCGTGCCTACTCTTATTTCTATCCTTGTGCTATCGTTGTTCCTATCTTTGTGCCTACCCTCGTATTTTATATCTTGCCTGTCCTTATGCCCACCCTCGTATCTCATATGATGCCTGTCCTCACACCTACCCCTTGGCTACTTCTTTTCCTACCCTCATTTCTATCCTTGTGCTTACTCTTGTGTCTCATGTCGTTCCCATTCCTTTACTTACTTTTGAACTTACTATAGTACCTTTGTACCTACTATTATCTCAACCCAAGTGCCTACCTTTGTTCCTCTGCTTGTGCCTACTCTCATTTTCACCCCTTTCACTAGGCTTGTTCCTATCCTTGTACCTAACCCTTTTTTTACCTAGATTTCCACCCATGTAACTACTCTCATTACTACACCTATTTTGCTTCCACACCTAGTCTAGTTTCTACCCTTGTTACTACACTTTTTCTACTCAGATTTCTAACCCTGAAGCAATGCTCGTTTCTACATCCGACTCTACCTAGATTTCTACTTTTGTTCTTTTATTTGCTCATACACCCGCTTCTACCAGATTTTCTACCTAATTTTCTATCCTTGAACCTGACCTCGTTCCTAGTACAGTGCCTACCTACGTTTCCACTCACGTACCTACCCTCGTTTTTACATTTGTTTTTACCCCTGAACCTACTCTTGTTTCTACCGCTTGAATGACGTCATTTTTAATATTTAATCGGGAAACGTCACTCTTGTCACCTTAGTTTCGAAACTACTATCCAAATAATTGCAAAAAACTTCTACATACTAGTAGGTCTACCATAGAGTTAAATAAATTTTTATCCATGTGACTACCTAGTTAGATGAAAATCTTATTTCTATAAAATGCCTAGTTAGTTTGTCAAATTAATTTTTTTTTCCAAGTGACTTCCTAGTTATTATTTTTTGTTTTTTCTAGAAATTTTTTACATTTCCATAGTTACATAACTAATACCCTCCACTGTGAAGGCACCTAATGAGTTGCGTATTCATGACCTGCAGTTTGATTTCTGCACAGTCTCGTTTGTCCCCTCCGCGCGTGGTTTGGGGGTGGTGCTGAATTCTAAGCTGAACTGGAAAGACCATGTTAGATATGTTTGTCGCAGAGCCAACTCACTTTAATACCGTCATAACCACTTCAGGTGTAGCCCTATCTTTGAAATGCGTAAGTTCCTTATCCAGACCCTGCTTTTTCCCATCATTGACTATTGCTCACTTGTGTACTGTAATATCTCGGGTGAGCAAGATCTCATATTACAGCGTTTGCTCAATTGTGGAATCAGGTACATCTTTGGGATAAGAAGGTGCGATCACGTTACATCTTATAAACATGAGCTTGTCTGGCTTCGAGTACCGGGCCGCAGAGATTACTTTGCTGCCAGCTTGCTCCATAGAATCCTGGAACCGGGTACTCCACCTCATTTGGAAAATTTGTTTACTGAGAGACTTAGATCGCGTTCTTTGAGGTTGGTGAACCCGCATGCGCTCGATGCGTTGATGGTCCCCCTTTCCGCACGGAATCTCTGAAATGCTCCTTTCACGTATTAGCTACTTATTTCTGGAACACTACCTCCTCATATTCATCAATCAGATCTCTTACCAGACTCAAACACCTCATCAAATCACACATTTTCACTGCTGAGGGAGAAGATTAAGTCTGTATACACTGTGGTTGAACTGTATATCTGTTGCAATATTGTTTCGTGACTTTGTGGAGTGAATATAGTTGAACTGATCTTTTATATCAAGCCTATACTGCTGTATTGACGAATCATACCTTCACTATTTTATTTATAATCGTATCATCATATCGTATTATTATTATTTTTTATTATATCATTTATATACTTTTTATTTGCAATTTCAATCTGATGTAGAATACTTATTTATTATCTCGTGTATTTTTTACAACTGTAACATATGCGTAGCAGATAGTTTTTTTTTAATTTTAACGTTTTAAAATTTTTCTCTCTAGTAAATATCTTTCCCCGATTTTGACTACCTATTATTATTATTATTCATTAAAATAAGTTAGTAATTTTCTCTTCTAATTAAAACTATCATAAAGGGTGTAACTTGGATGTGGAGAGCATAAGTAATCAAATGTTACTTTATAAGTACATGGATAGGACTCGGCCGGCTAAAACAGCCGGTAATCGTACCGGGGAAAAAGTCGGGTAAACTTACGCACGAAAAATCGGCGTAAGGTTGCTGTTTTTTTCCCGAAGCCTATATATAGGTATACCACGGTCGAGTGCTGCCTGCTGGGCTGCAGCGCTGGAGCTTGATGCAGGCAGGCCCATGCGCTTTTTAAAAAACAGTGTTAATTTTTACCTGTTTAAAGAATCTTTTTGAAACTTTACAGAACTGTTCTTCAGGACTTAATAAACAACTTCCTCGCTTAAAGTTTTTTCAAATATTAACTTTTATGCTTACTTTTTTAAACCAAAGTTTTAGGTTATAAACCGCTAACTTTTTTTTTTAAACGTTAATTACGTGGTTCTGAAAATTTTAAAAAATATTTATACAATTCCATTGGCATCAAAAGGGTTCAAGAATATAATGCTGAAATTTCATCAAAAAATATCGACTAGTTTCCGAGTTCTTGCGAGTTGAGTAAAACTTATATTTTTATCGATTTATGCATTTTCTTACATTTTGAGTTCAACTCGCAAGAACTCGGAAACTAGTCGATATTTTTCGATGAAATTTCAGCATTATGTTCTTGAACTCTTTCCGATGCCAATGGAATTGTTTAAATATTTTTAAAAATTTTCAGAACCGCGTAATTAACGTTTCAAAAAAAAAATTAGTGGTTTAGAACCTAAAACTTTGGTTTAAAAAAGTAAGCATTTGGCCCAACCGGTAAGATACTCACCCAGTAGTTCCTTGATCCACCTGTAACTCTGGGTCTCTTCCCAGAGTTCCCATCTTTGCCTCCTCATGTAATTCTCCATCGCACTGCAGCCTTCTGCGAACGGTATACCTGCACCATACTCCGGCCGTGTGTCTGTCGAAGCTCCTCTTCTCGCTAGCTCATCTGTCTCTTCGTTTCCCTTAAATCCAGAGTGCCCGGGTATTCAGGTAATAACTACTTGGTTAGATCTTGCCAGCGAGTTGAGGGTATTTTGAGCCTCCCTAACCAACCGTGAGGTTGTCACAGGATTAACCAAAGCCTCTATGGAGGCTTGGCTGTCGGTACAGATGCAGATGCACCTCTTACCGACATTTCCGTGAGAGAGGTTATGAGCGCACGTGTTTATCGCAGCCATTTCGGCTTGGAAAACCGTGTTTAATTCCTTGAGTTCGTAGGATTTTCTAAGCTTAGGTCCGTAGATTCCGTAAACTGGTGCCTTCACTGGTCTTAAATCCATTAGTGAACCAGATGTTTCCATGATTTGGCTGCCTAAAACTCCCGAAAAGTCTTGTAGCAAACCGTCACAGGGCAACACATGGCCTTTTTATGGCTTGCAGGCGCTGACACTAGCCCGCGTTGGGCCCTTTTATTGCTTCAGCATGAGACACTTGAGTTTTTCCGTTAAGAAAAACTCAACGAAAGCGTCGCTAGTATCAGAAATATAATTCTGGTACATTGTTGTAATCACAACTTGATCCGTAGAGAGGTAATCTGATATTTTAACTCATCGTAGACGTGAGACTGTAACTCTTCCAAAGGGTTTTTGTCAATCAAAACATATATATCTTCATCATTTAACATCTTAGTCATTTTCTCTGTGTAATCATGTTTCTCTAAACAAACAGTAATAATAATTTCATCTCTAACCATTCAAAAAACCAGAAGATTGACATTATTTTTAAGTCAGTTGATCGGGCAATAAAACTATCTGAAAAAAAGTTCCATGACAAAAATATATGTTTAGTGAAAAATTTTGATTCAAAACGATTTCCCGAGAGAATTTTTTGAAAAGTATGTTAAAGAGAATATCCACGATAAAATATGGAATGAATTCTTTTGAACACAATGACCAAGATCTAGAAAAGTTTAACCTAGTTTTACCCTTTTGTGACTCATTTTTTTTTTAATTGTAAGAGCATTTTGAAAAACTTGAAATTTAGAATTATTCCTGGGATAAAAGATAAATTGACGGATATTATATATACCAGTTTATAAAATTTCATGCAATCATTGTCAAGCATCATATGTTGGTGAAACAAAAAGAGTGTCAGAACATAGAAAATTTTTTTATCATTTTTACGAATATTCCTGGGTTAATAGCATTAATTTCTTATTATTTAACTACACTATTTTATTTGCAACGTGAGAGAGGATCAATAATAAAGTTTAAACTGTAATAGTTCCTCTGGGAGAAGATACAATATTGATGATAGTTTAATAACATATTCAAACTTTCATCCTGAACTACACTCATATATCAATATCATATAAAATTGACTAGCCAAAGCTATACCAATGGATATTGTTATTTTTATTTTTATTTTATTATCTACCTAAGAAATTACTAAAATATTTTTATAGTACTCCTGATCACTCTAACTTTGAAATCAAGTCTTTGATGCGTGTTTTCGGTTACTCGTACTATACTATATAGTACTGGTGCAGCACGTCACCTGGGCTCTTTAAGGACCTCGTGCTCCGGTTTGCTGCGCACTCCGGTCCTTAAAACCGTCCCGGTGACGATGTTGCACTCATACTATAATATACTAATAAGTTAAACCTCCATTAAACTTTTTATTTTATTTTTTTACATGTAAAGGAAGTGACTTTGATTTTTATTCGGAGGTATTGCCTTGGCTCCTGAGGCCCTTTCAACGCCCTGATTCAGCTAAATCTCTCTCCTCTACGACTCAAAATAATCATTCGTTATGAGTCCTATTTTTATAAAAAAATAAAAACCCAAATAAAACTCAATTACTTAAACAATTTTTTTATTTAAACAAAATAAAACCCGCCAACAAATAATAGAACTTTAATTTATATCTGAAATTTTCATTCGTATGAAAAAAAAACTGAATTTGAGTTTATATGAAACATCAAAAAAAATAAACTATGATTTAGTTTATTAAATACATGAAAGCAAATTCTATCTCGCTCAACTACCTTAAACCTAAACTACATTAATTATCAACATAAAATCACACTGAGTTTACTCTACTCTAGAGGAGGTACCGTAAGAGATAATCTTAGTTTATCGCACATTTAATTTATCTTCTTGGTCCTGTCACTGTCACTTTTTTAAATCTCTCTAATTTACCTGATTAATAAAATTATTGTTAACTCGTCTGTGATTTTTCCCGATGTTCTTCGACGCCGGCGTTCTCGTCGTTGTTTCGATCAAGGTACAAACCCGTGTAGCCGCTGGTGGATTCGTTATCGAAAAATCCTCAGTCAATAATTCCTGCAATACCGCTGATGAAATTTGTCGAAAGAGCCTAAAGATCCTCGTGAATCCCAAAAATAAAAATCTCGAAAAATAATCAAGAAAAAAGTCCATCTCGCGCAACTCTAATTTTCAACTGCTTGTATGTTGCCTGGCAGCGGCGGTGGTGGCGGCAATGCTCTTTTCATTACTGGCACAGCGATCTTCTTTCTCTCTTCAATGACCGACTGGCGCGCTCGCTTTCGTATCGCTGCCACTGCATCAACTCAGTTGTTCGGCTGCTGCTGCTGCTTAATTCTAGCGCGCGTCTCTGTCGTGATTTTCTTCTTCATATATTTTTTTTTATTTACACCGCGTTTATGAAATATAAAATTAAATATGACTTTTTAAAAATATTTTTTATTAACTTTAGCTATGGCTGTTTAGGAAGAATAACATAAGTAACGAAGGAATTTTTGTTACATCTTATCCAACTTACCTAGCCCATCTTACCTACCTCACTTACCCTACTCACTCTTCACTATCATACCTTATAGAACTTGACTGCTGCTAGGTTAAGTGAGATGATTGAAACGATGTTTCTGAAATCTGACATGTGAATCAATCCGATTCCGGGGTTTTGTTTTTCTACTGCCTCTATTCTCGTTTTGTCCAAATGGAAATTTAAACGCTTGAAGAAACGATTTTCTCGGTTCGAAACCGAGAAAATCAGTCGATTCCCGTGCTGTTTACAGACCGAGAATCAGCCCGATTCTCGGTCTCTTTTTTAGCATTTGAAAGTATATCTATTTACAGGATAACGCATGCACAAAGTCGACCGTGGAGTCCGTGGTAAGCAGAGGTTGACGAATGATTATTCGTTCAAAATGCTAAAAAATCAACCTCAAATCATGCTTATTTTCGACCTGTAAACAACACGTTAATCAACTGAGTTATCGGTTTCGAACCGAGAAAAAATATTATTGGTCTCACCCAAAAATCGACTTGGGCTTGACCAATAACATTACATTCTTCGTTAGTTTTTTGTAAAACTTACGATGAGCCACGTTTCTTCGTTAGTTTCATAATCAATTAACAAACAGCTGTCCAAATTTCAAGTTTCTCAATTTCAAAACACTACACTAAAATACCAGTCTGCTACGTACTGTTTTACGGTCGTTTCATCCATCTCGAAATAGTGCTTTTCGTAACAATTGTGGCTGCTAATTCTTTTCCGCACTGGCACGAAGAGGCCGGTGTGAAGAGGCCTAGCAGCCGCACGAGTCACGAACACTATTTTGTAGTACACAAGTGGCAAAAATTCGTCACCTCTAAAAATAATTTAAACAATTCAGATAATTATGAACAGGGAGCGGATTATATACAACATGAAAGGTCAAAATATGCATGGAAATATGTCCGAAACATGCTGAGAAATATGCAGTAAAATATGATGAAATATGCAGAATCATACAAAATTTAGTCAAAATATACAAAAGTTTTAATAGTATTTTTATTGATTCTTTAAATTACTTATATTATGGTCACAGTAAACTACAATATGTTTTTCCAAATCATCCATTTCAAGTTTTGTCTTCGATCATTTAAAATAAATTTATGTGCCGAAAAAGAACGTTCAACATCAACTGAAGTAATAGGGCAGTATTTGAAGTTAGGCACATCATTTGGAGAAACGGATGTAGGTTAAGCAGCGTTAGTCTTGCCATTAACAAAATCATTTATCTGACACAATGCACAATAACCAGGATTTTTTGCCAAAACAGTATCTAATTTTTCTTTGAGTTTTGTCGGAATGTCACGGGGAAGCTGAGAAGTCAAAGCTACTGCATTTTTCATCAATGAAATCGAGTCGTGTAAACGTAAGTTCTTTGTTTCCAGTTTAGTAATATATTTTGGAATAAATAAGAAATGAGTATACATAGTTGCAAGATCGTGGGATTCTAGGAAGCTGCTTTGCATTCAGGAATTACAGCTGCATCGGAATTATCAAATTGATCGACGACATCTTTGACTGCTTGGAAGTTCTCGTGATAAAACTGCGCTGCTTCTATCCAAGGAATTTTCTTTCGGACTTAACCACTTTTTCACAAACGTGGCAATATAAGGTTTTTCCATCGTACGTAAACACACCAGGATATGGTTTAATCCAAGTCGTAACGAGTTTTCTGTCTGCATGCATAGTAAAATACTTCAACCATAATTTATGACCAATAAAGGGTATAGCCGGGTAAGATAGTCGAATCGGCCCCCACGGCGAACCCTTACTATATATATATATGTGTGTGTGTGTGTGTGTGTGTGTGTGTGTGTGTGTGTGTGTGTGTGTGTGTGTGTGTGTGTGTGTGTGTGTGTCATTCGAAAGGGCATAAAAAAAGAAAATTTTTTGCGCAAACCACAGCTCCTTATTCCCAATCTAGGGACCCTAGGGTCTAAAATAGTGATTTTTAAACTTTAATTTTTATTTCAGAACCTATAAGAGCTAGAGACATGCGGTTTGCGGCAAAATTAAAAAAAAAATGTAGTTCACCTATAATTTTTAATATTATTTTTGGCGCCAAATTTAAATCGTTTGGGCCATTTTTCGAATTTTTTTGCCTTAAATTTGTGATAAAAAAAATTGAAGACAAACGCCTCTAGAAATAAAATATGTGATGTATTTTAACGAAAATTAACCGCTCTGATTTTTTCAGATTTTTAAAAAGGGTGGAAGGCACTTTTCTGACCGATTTATTAAAACTCTTTACATAAAAAGCCGTCTAGCGGGAGAATATTTAGTCAAAATTAAAAATTATACGTACGGTTGAACTACGTTTTTTTTTTTGAAAAATTTGCTACAAACCGCGTTTTTGTAGCTATTTTAGGTTATAAGATATTAATAAAAGTTCAAAAATCACTATTTGGCTCTGCGCATGCGCAGTTGAGGGAAAAAAAATTGCAGTTTGTGCCAAAAATTTCCTTTTTTAAAGACCTTTCGATTGATATATATATATATATATATTGTAGGGGTTTCTTCGAAAACATATATGCCCTGTGCGTGGAGTTGAATAAAAAAGTAATTGTTTACCCCATAAGCTTAAAAACTGAAATACCTTGGGTGTCGATTTGATAAAAGAAAGTAATTGTTTATACCCCAAGCATTTAAACCTAAATGCCCTGGGCGTAGAGTTGAATAAAAGAAGTTATTGTTTATATCCCAAGCCTTTAAACCTAAATACCCTGGGCGTAGAGTTGAATAAAGAAGCGAAATGTTCATCTCAGAGGCTTTATACTAAAAATCTCTGGGGTTATCAAAGCCAGCGTGGCGGCTTCAAAGGTGGCGTAGAATCACCTTAGTTTTTTCTACGAATTGGGAAGAGGGGTAGGGGGTCCCACTGAATGAATGTTAAAATAAACTTGGTACGTAGGTATCATTTTCTTTTTCATACCTCCGGGCCGAAAATACCAAATCCCCGGAGCGGGACTTTGGGTTTTCCTCCCGTCGTTATGAAAAAAACATTACACACGACCCTGGAAAAGTATTAGCAAGCCCTAGCAAACCCTTAACACCCTCGCCTTCGGCTCGGGCGTCAATTTGGGTTTGCTAGGGCTTGCTAATACTTTCCAGCGCCCGGTGTGTAGTATACTATTTTAAAAACCAAAAATCGACGCCCAGGGTATTCAAGTTTTGAAGCTTGGAGGATAAACAATTACTTTTTTTAATTAACTTACGCACAGCATTATTTAGAATAAAGCTTTCAAAATAAACAATCACTTTTTTAATTTTAATCATGCCCTGGGTTTTTTAGTATAAAGCCTCTGAAATAAACAATTGGTTTTCTTATTCACCTTGACAGATAAACAATTACTTTTTTTTTTTTTATTCGACGCTCAGGGTATTTTATTTTAAATGCATGGTAGATCTTTCCCTTAATCATCAATCATTATTTCTCGGAGGTTATTTTTTAATTTTTGTTACAGTCTTAAAGAGTTATTTGTTTATAAAAATGAATAAATAATTTTTTTTTTTCTAATAACTTTACGAATCTGCAATGCCGATAACGTTCGGATTTCATAGCCTATAAACCGCTCAATATATATCGACCGTTTGTTTCTTGGTACGATTGTACGCCCTGAACACAGCTCACCGTCCCCACGAAGGAATATCGTATTCAACCCTGTCATTTTTGAACTTTTATTAATATCTTATAACCTAAAATAGCTACAAAAACGCGGTTTGTAGCAAATTTTTCAAAAAAAAAAACGTAGTTCAACCGTACGTATAATTTTTAATTTTGACTAAATATTCTCCCGCTAGACGGCTTTTTATGTAAAGAGTTTTAATAAATCGGTCAGAAAAGTGCCTACCACCCTTTTTAAAAATCTGAAAAAATCAGAGCGGTTAATTTTCGTTAAAATACATCACATATTTTTTTTCTAGCGAGGCGTTTGTCTTCAATTTTTTTTAATCGCAAATTTAAGGTAAAAAAATTCGAAAAATGGCCCAAACGATTTAAATTTGGCTCCAAAATAATATTAAAAATTATAGGTGAACTACATTTTTTTTTTTTAATTTTGCCACAAACCGCATGTCTCTAGCTCTGATAGGTTCTGAGATAAAAATTGAAGTTGAAAAATCACTATTTTATACCCTAGGGTCCCTAGATTTTGAATAGCTGTGGTTCGAGCCAAAAATTTTCTTTTTTTATGCTCTTTCGAACGATAGTAAGGGTTCGCCGTGGGGGCCGAATCGACTATCTTACCCGGCTGTACCCTTTAATAAATTAATTATAATTAAAATTTTGTACTGTTCCGTTCGTACATAAACAAACATGATCATAGTTACGCTCCAATTTTCAAAAAATATTCGCACAAGTTGATTGATATATGCGAAATATGCAACATATGCGTAAAGCAGCTTTCATACCAAAATATGCAAATATGCATTTTGCATATAATCCGCTCCTTAATTATGAAGATGATGAATTTTACAAAATTTTAAAACTTTAAGTTTAAAAAAAAATTAAATTTAAACTATATTTAGTTAAAAAATCACATCGTTTTTAAATTTACAAAAAAGATCTTTAGCTTAAAAACTTTCCGAATATAAACCAAAACTAGAAGAATAGTAAATTTAAAAGTTTGAAAAAAATTTACATTGATTTTAAAAATATGACTTTGTTTTTTAAATTGTTGATCGAATTAAATCTGTCGATCTTCCCGAGTTTCAAAATTTAAAATCACAATATACTGTAAAAAGTATTAACACAGGGACTGAAAGCGATGAGGAAACTTATTCCAGTGAGTTGGCCTCATTTTTCCTTCGAGGGCCGCAATTTTAGGTCGGTCATTTTGAATTTTCAAATTTTGATTTTGGATTTGGATTCAGCACCCCCGAAAACCCAAAATGCCATAGTTTTCTTTTTATTCCAGCTTATCTAAAAATAGGGGCATTTTGAACCGTTTAAGTCGCCGGTATTGATGTCGCAGGGAGATTATTGTACATATCACCTGTAACTTCTAGGAAAATCGAGGAAAGAGCTTGAAAAGATGTATGCTGAGTTGAGTAGAGAGATACATTCAATTGGGGTCTGGTAAAGTAGGTTCCGACTTATTTTGGCGATAACTCGCTGACAAATGCGTTTTAGAGGGTCTTTTTCGGACAAATGAAATGAGCCTTATAATGTTCTAGAAGTCCTCAATACCTTGAAAATACAAAATGTTAGGTTTTCCTGACACATTAAAAAGAATTATTGTACATTTCACCTGTAACTTCGAGGAAAAACGTAGAAAGAGCTTTAAAAGATGTATGCTGAGTTGCGGAGAGAGATATATTCGATTGGGGCCTGGTAGAGTAGGTTCAAACTTGTTTTAGCTTTAACTCGCTAACAAATGCGTTTTCAAGGGTCTTTTTCGGACAAATAAAATGAGCCTAATAATGTTCTAGAAGCCCTCAATACCCTGAAAATACAAAATGTTAGGTTTTCCTGACACATTAAAAAGAATTATTGTACATTTTACCTGTCACTTCAAGGAAAATCAAGGACAGAGCTTTAAAGGATGTATGCTGAATTGCGGAGCAAAATATATTTAATCGGGGCCTGGTAGAGTAGATTCAAACTTCTTTTCGCGATAACTCGCTATCAAATGCGTTTAAGAGGGTCTTTTTCGGACAAATAAAATGAGCCTCAAAATATTCTAGAAGTTCTCAATACTCCTACAATTCTAAATGTTAGGATTCCCTGACACATAAGTAAATAATTATTGTCCATTATACCTGTAACTTCAAGGAAAATCGAGGAAGGAGCTTTAAAAGATGTATGCTGAGTTGCAAAGAAAGATACATTCAATTGGAGTCTAGTAGAGTAGGTTTAAACTTGTTTCGGCGATCACTCGCTTACAAATTCGTTTTAGAGGGCCTTTTTCGGACGAATGAAATGAGCCTTAAAATGTTCTAGAAGTCCTCAATACCCTGAAAATACAAAATGTTAGGTTTTCCTGACACATTGAAAAGAATTATTGTACATTTCACCTGTAACTTTAAGGAAAATCGAGGAAAGAGCTTTAAAAGATATATGCTGAGTTGCAGAGAGAGATATATTCGATGGGGCCTAGTGGAGTAGGTTCAAACTTGTTCGGGCGATAACTCGCTAAAAAATGCGTTTTAGAGGGTCTTTTTGGGACGATAAAAAGAGCCTTAAAATATTCTAGAAGTCCTAAAACCTATGACAATCTTAAGGGTGAATATTTTATGACACAGTCAGAGGTTTTAAATGGTAAAAAATATATTCAATCAAGTCAGCGAATAAAAAAAAAAAAATTTATTTATTTCACCTTTTTTTGACAGTTTTTAAAAGAATTATTGGATACTATACCTGTAACTTCTTGGAGAATCGTGAAAAGAGCTTTAAAAGATGTATGCTTAGGTGCGAAGAAAGATACATTCAATTGAAGCATGGTAGAGTGGGTTCATACTTGTTTTCGCGATAACTCGCTAACAAATGCGTTTTAGAGGGTCTTTCTCGGACAAATGAAATAAGCCTTATAATGTTCTAGAAGTCCTCAATATCCTGAAAATAAAAAATGTTGGGTTTTCCTGACACATTAAAAAGAATTATTGTACATTTTACCTGTCACTTCAAGGAAAATCAAGGACAGAGCTTTAAAGGATGTATGCTGAATTGCGGAGCAAAATATATTTTATTGGGGCCTGGTAGAGTAGGTTCAAACTCGTTTTGGCGATAACTCGCTAATTAAAGAGTTTTAGAGGGTTTTTTTTCGTACAAATGGGACGAGCCTCAAAATATTCCAGAAGTCCTCAATACTCCAACAATACTAAATGTTAGTTAACCCTGATACATTTGTAAAGAATTATTGTCCATTATACCTGTAACTTCAAGGAAAATCGAGGAAAGTGCTGTAAAAGATGTACGCTGAGTAACGGAGAAAGATACATTCAATTGGGGCCTGGTAGAGTAGGTTCAAACTTGTTTTCACGATGACAAGCTAATAAATACGTTTTGGAGGATCTTTTTCGGACGAATAAAATAAGCCTTAAAATGTTCTAGAAGTCCTTAATACCCTGAAAATAAAAAAGTGAGGTTTCCTGGACACATTTATAAAGAATTATCGTACATTATACCTGTCACTACATGGAGAATCGAGGAAAAAGCTTAAAAAGATGAATGCTGAGTTGCGGAGAGAGATATATTCGATTGTGGCCTAGTAGAAGAGGTTCAAACTTGTTTTGGCGATAACTCGCTAATAATTGCATTTTAGAGAGTCTTTTTCAGATAAATGAAATCCTCAATATATTCTAGAAGTCCTAGAAAAATTCTTACAATCTTAAGGGTAAATATTTCATGACACAGTCAGAGGTTTTAAATGGTAAAAAATATATTCGATCGAGTCAGTGAATTTAAAAAAAAATTTTATTTATTACGCCATTTTTCGACAGTTTTTAAAAGAATTATTGGATACTATACCCATAATTTCATGGAGAATCGAGGAGAGAGCTTTAAAAGATGTATGCTGAGTTGCGGAGAAAGATACATTCAGTTGGGGAATGGAAGAGTGGGTTCAAACTTGTTTTCGCTAAAAATCGCTAACAAATGCGTTTTAGAGGGTCTTTTTCGGACAAACGAAATAAGCTTTATAATGTTCTAGAAGTTCTCAATACTCTCAAAATACAAAACGTTAGGTATTCCTGACACATTTGTAAAGAATTACTATCCATTTTACCTGTAACTTCAAGGAAAATCGAGGAAGGAGCTTTCAAAGATGTAAGCTGAATTGTGGACAAAGATACATTCAATTGGGGTCTGGTAGAGTAGGTTCAAACTTGTTTTGGCGATAACTCGTTACTAAAGCGTTTTAGAAGGTTTTTTTCGGACAAATGAAATGAGCCTCGAAATATTCCAGAAGTTCTCAATACTCCAACAATTCTAAATGTTATGTTCCCCTTACACATTTGTAAAGAAGTATTGTCTATTATACCTGTAACTTCAAGGAAAATCGAGGAAAGTGCTGTAAAAGATGTACGCTGAGTTACGGAGAAAGATACATTCAATTCGGGCCTGGTAGAGTAGGTTCAAACTTGTTTTCACGATAACACGCTTACAAATGCGTTGGAGGGGGTCTTTTTCGGACAAATAAAATGAGCCTTATAATGTTCTAGAAGTCCTCAATACCCTGAAAATACCAAATGTGAGGTTTCCGGACACATTTATAAAGAATTATCGTACATTATACCTGTAACTACATGGAGAATCGAGGAAAGAGCTTTAAAAGATGTATGCTAAGTTGTGGAGAAAAATATATTTAATTGGGGCATTGTAGAGTAGGTTCAAACTTGTTTTGGCGATAACTCGCTGATAAATGCGTTTTAGAGGGTCTTTTTCGGACGAATAAAATGAGCCTCATAATGTTCTTGAAGTCCTCAATACCCTGAAAATACAAAATGTGAGGTTTCCGGGACACATTTATAAAGAATTATCGTACATTGTACCTGTAACTACATGGAGAATCGAGGAAAGAGCTTTAAAATTTGTATGCTGAGTTGCGGAGAAAAATATATTCAATTGGGGCATTGTAGAGTAGGTTCAAACAAGTTTCGCGATAACTTGCTAATAAATGCGTTTTCAAGGGTCTTTTCCGGACAAATAAAAAGAGCCTTAAAATATTCTAGAAGTCTTCAAAACTCTAAAAATACTAAATATCAAGTTTTCCTGGCACATGAACCCCCCTACGCCCAACGACGAGTTATCTCGTCCAAATGAAAGTTGTAAAAAAAGACCGAGGACGAGATCACGCGTCCAAAATTTTCTCGTTCATAACTTCGTTTCTAATGACATTTGAGAACTCCTTAAGGGAAATTAAAGCTCAATTTATTAGCTTTTCATTAAAATCAGATTGGATAGCATAAAATTTCCTTTTTTTATTAAATTTTTAACTGCAAAATAGTTAAAAATAGAAACAAATAAAACTAGCAGTTTATGATCTTTTATTTCTGAAAAAACCCTTCAATAAAAAATTTGATCATTACATGCAAATAGGGAATCAAATTTTCGAGTATTTAAAATCCAAATTCAAAATCTAAATTTGAAAAATCAAGATGGTGGACCCAAAATGGCGGCCCTCAAACGAAAAATGAGGCAAATTCATTGGAAAAAGTTTCCCAGTCGCTTTCTAATTGTTGTGTACCATGTTTTCGAGGGTGCTGTATCCAAATCCAAAATCAAAATTTGAAACTTCAATATGGCCGACCTAAAATGGCGGCCCTCAAAGAAAAAATGAGGCAAATTCACTGGAAAAAGTTTCCCAATCGCTTTCTTATTGTAGTCTGCCATGTTTTCGGGGGTGCTGAATCCAAATCCAAAATAAAAATTTGAAAATTCAAAATGGCCGTTCTAAAATAGCCGCCCTCTATTGAAAAATGAGGCAAGTTCACTGGAAAGTTTTCCAATCGCTTTCTAATTGTAGTCTACCATATTTTCGGGGGTGCTGAATCCAAATCCAAAATAAAAGTTTGAAAATTTAAATTGGTCGACCTAAAATGACGGCCCTTGATTGGGGCCTGGTAGAGTAGGTTCAAATCTGTTTTCGCGATAACACGCTTGCAAATGCGTTTGAGGGGGTCTTTTTCAGACAAATAAAAAGAGCCTTAAAATATTCTAGAAGTCTTCAAAACTCTAAAAATACTAAATATCAAGTTTTCCTGGCACATGAACCCCCCTACGCCCAACGACGAGTTATCTCGTCCAAATGAAAGTTCTAAAAAAAGACCGAGGACGAGATCACGCGTCCAAAATTTTCTCGTTCATAACTTCGTTTCTAATGACATTTGAGAACTCCTTAAGGGAAATTAAAGCTCAATTTATTAGCTTTTCATTAAAATCAGATTGGATAGCATAAAATTTCCTTTTTTTATTAAATTTTTAACTGCAAAATAGTTAAAAATAGAAACAAATAAAACTAGCAGTTTATGATCTTTTATTTCTGAAAAAACCCTTCAATAAAAAATTTGATCATTACATGCAAATAGGGAATCAAATTTTCGAGTATTTAAAATCCAAATTCAAAATCTAAATTTGAAAAATCAAGATGGTGGACCCAAAATGGCGGCCCTCAAACGAAAAATGAGGCAAATTCATTGGAAAAAGTTTCCCAGTCGCTTTCTAATTGTTGTGTACCATGTTTTCGAGGGTGCTGTATCCAAATCCAAAATCAAAATTTGAAACTTCAATATGGCCGACCTAAAATGGCGGCCCTCAAAGAAAAAATGAGGCAAATTCACTGGAAAAAGTTTCCCAATCGCTTTCTTATTGTAGTCTGCCATGTTTTCGGGGGTGCTGAATCCAAATCCAAAATAAAAATTTGAAAATTCAAAATGGCCGTTCTAAAATAGCCGCCCTCTATTGAAAAATGAGGCAAGTTCACTGGAAAGTTTTCCAATCGCTTTCTAATTGTAGTCTACCATATTTTCGGGGGTGCTGAATCCAAATCCAAAATAAAAGTTTGAAAATTTAAATTGGTCGACCTAAAATGACGGCCCTTGATTGGGGCCTGGTAGAGTAGGTTCAAATCTGTTTTCGCGATAACACGCTTGCAAATGCGTTTGAGGGGGTCTTTTTCAGACAAATAAAAAGAGCCTTAAAATATTCTAGAAGTCTTCAAAACTCTAAAAATACTAAATATCAAGTTTTCCTGGCACATGAACCCCCCTACGCCCAACGACGAGTTATCTCGTCCAAATGAAAGTTCTAAAAAAAGACCGAGGACGAGATCACTCGTCCAAAATTTTCTCGTTCATAACTTCGTTTCTAATGACATTTAAGAACTCCTTAAGGGCTTAAATTAAAGCTCAATTTATTAGCTTTTCATTTAAATTAGATTGGATAACAAAAAATTTAATTTGTTTATTAAATTTTTAACTGCAAAATAGTTAAAAATAGAAACAAATAAGACTAGCAGTTTATGATCTTTTATTTCTGAAAAAACCCTTCAATAAAAAGTTCGATCATTACATGTAAGTAGGGAATCAAATTTTCGAGTATTCAAAATCCAAATCCAAAATCAAAATTTGAAAAATCAAGATGGCGGACTCAAAATGATGGCCCTCAAACGAAAAATGAGGCTAATTCACTGGAAAAAGTTTCCCAGTCGCTTTCTAATTGTTGTGTACCATATTTTCGAGGGTGCTTAATCCAAATCCAAAATCAAAATTTGAAAATCCAATATGGCTGACCTAAAATGGTGGCCCTCAATGTATAAATGAGGCAAATTCACTGAAAAAATTTTCCCAATCGCTTTCTAATTGTAGTCTATCATGTTTTTGGGGGTGCTGAATCCAAATCTCAAATAAAAATTCGAAAATTCAAAATGGCTGACCTAAAATGGCGGCCCTCAAACGATTTGTAATGATAAAGAACCATGTTGTCGAAATCATAACCACTTTGTCATGATAAAGAACCATGTTATCGAAATTAAATTGAAATTTCAAAATTTAAAATCACAATATACTGAAAAAAGTATTCTTACAGGGACAGAAAGCGATTAGGACTTTTTCCAGTGAATTTGCCTCATTTTTCCTTTGAGGTCCACCGTATTAGGTCGGTCATTTTGAATTTTCATATTTTGATTTTGGATTTGGATTCAGCACCCCCGAAAACATGGTGGAATACAATAAGAAAGCGATTGGGAAACTTTTTCCCGTGAATTTGCCTCATTTTTTCTTTGAGGGCCTCCATTTTAGGTCGGCCATATTGAATTTTCAAATTTAGATTTTGGATTTGGATTCAGCACCCCCGAAAACATAGAATACCATAGTTTTCTTTTGATTCCAGCTTAAAAAATAGGGGCATTTTGAACCGTTTAAGTCGCCGGTATTGATGTCGGGGTTAAAAAGTACAAAAGAAATAGATAGTTTTGTGTCTAGGTATCCAGTAGACCAGAAATTATGAATTCTATTTGGAATGGATTTTTAAAGTATGGATGAGCATTTGCTCCATTATTTTCAAAGTGGATTGAGTTTGTCCATCTATTATGTATGCAAAATGAATTCAAAAGCAGTTTATAACAGTAATTTATGTCTATGATTTTTATGTGTTCTGGCTAATGATAAAATTATATGAAAAGAAATTTTAAACAGAAGAGCTAGATATATCTAAGTTGACATGAATCAATTATTGAAATTTTTTTTTTTTTTCATCATTCAAAGGTTACAAATGAGTATTTGCTACATTTTAATGTAAATTAACATCAAATAAATTTTATGCAATGTGCATTTAAAAAATAGGTAAATACTAAATTGAATTTTTTTTTTACTTTGATTTAATTGATTTACTTAGGGCTTTTATAGGTTCTGGTTTATGTGGTTCTAATTACATCAGAAAAATTAAATATATATCTTAGCTAGTGTTAAAATATTTGGAATTTGTTAAGATCGTGAAATCATTTGTTAAGACATATTTCATCAATATTCATGATTCATTAATGTAGTTTGATTTTTTTGAACATGTGGACAAAAAGGAAATACATTTAAATATTTATCAAATTTACGCAATAAAATCTTGAAAAAAAACTTTTAAAAAAGTAATATTTACGGTGATTGGTTTTTTAAAAAGGAGTCTAAATAAAAAATTATACGCTAAATATGATCTTTAAGAAATACTTTTGAGGCGTTCTTCGTGAGATCGAAAGCGATCTGACGTGACATCTCCGATCTTGATGAAAATTAGCATAAAGTTAGTGTTTGGCATATACATGCACGTGGTAAAATGATTTTTCATAAATCCGCTTATTTTCAAAATGGCGGCCATTTGAAAATTTGGCAAAGAAAAAAAAGCTTGTTTTTTGAAATCTCATAACTTCTCGGGGTTTCAATCGATTTTGATGAAATTTGGTGGGTGATCGGAAAAAAACCTAAAGTTTCTGAAAAAATTATAAAAAAAAAAATTCCCATTATGTATGCCAAAAAAAAAGAATTTTTTTTTTTCAGCCAAAATTTGACCCCTGGGCACCCTTTTTATTTTTTTTGAAATATTTTTAATTAAAAGTAAATTTAATTAAGAAAATTTTAAGACCTTCCAAATGATGGTATGTCTTTTAGTTTCTGAGATATAATTTTTTGAAGTTGAGGTTACCGAAAATGGAGCTCGCGCGCGCTGCTGCTGCCAAGAGCACCACACTCGGTTTCGTGTTTTGTTTATATTTATTTCTTCTTTATTATGCAACCGATAGGGGGCCTTTACTAAAATAGGTGATGATAAACAAAACCTTGCGATTAACCTTGAGTATTAAAACGTTTCAGCGTGAAAATCTTTGAATTTTAAGTTTAACAGTGAATTTTTCAGTTTTTGAAATGAGTTCGCAAGCTCGTAAAAAAAGTCGTACGTGCTGTAGTAACCCTTTTAACATGAAGAATCATAAAAAATATGGCGATACTCTTCGATTGGTTAAAAATGGTGTGAATAATATTTTAGTTTGTAATACTTGTAGAATATATCTCACGAACGGCAAGCGTGGTGTTTCTTTAAGTGTTTCAAGTTTGACGAACTTACCAAACCCTGACGACAATAGCGAAAATTTAGAAATGCAAACGACTCAGTATGATTTAGAAAACGAAAATGAAGTTGCTGAACCAGTCACGGATGATGAGCTTTTTGAAAAAGAGATGGTGTCCGAAACTTTAATTTTAGAAATAAATAAGATTCTTGAGCTTTTAAAAGTTACTCCAATTTGCGCAAATGATCGTAAAACAAAAAAAAATCAACTGTCTAAAGTGCGTGAAATTCAAAATGCATTAAACGAAAAATTGAAAGAAATTTTTGAATTTCAAACTGATGATCCACAAGATTTACAATCACTTGTTAATGAAATCGAATCTAAAATTAGTCAAACAAATAAATCATCAGAAAAAATTAAATATTTGACTATGGCACCAATTACTTGGAGTCCTTCTGAGTTAAAATCACGCTTCTCAGTAAGCTATCACATGGCGGTAAAAGCAAAAAAATTACATGAAGAAGAGGGCATTGGTACCACTTCAACTCCGAGACCCGGTAAAAAGCTCGACACTGCTACTGATAATGCTGAATGGACTTTCATTATTTGTTTTGCGCGATGCATTTTTAGACCATTTTTTCAGCGCCCTCTGTTACGAAAAGTAATACAGTTGTCCCAAGTATAAAAAATTGTAATAACATATTTTTACTATATTGAATTTTTCATAGAAATTTTTTTTCGTAGATTTCGTTGATTTTTTGGAAAAAAATCATTTTTTGAAGTTTTATTTGGCCGCTATATTGAAGTTATGTGTATGCTACATGAAAAAAATAATAATTTTACATAAAATTTACCTAATAAATTGACAAAATTTTCAATAATTACTGAAAAAGTGGCAAATAATCAAGTATTGTATCAATCGAAACCTGGAGCTTTTGCCATCTGATACTGGTGGCGCCCTCTTTATTTATGACCAAAATTAGCTTGGCCATATACTCAATGACTTTTTTATACTCAAAAAATATGATTTATACCGTTTATAAAGCTTATTTCAATATTGGATAAATACATAAACATTTGAAAACTCTATAGTCGATGCCATCAGTCGTCTCAACTTTAAGTGCTCATAATTAATTTCCTGAAAAATATTTCAGTATTCGGACTTCAGATTCTTAAAAAGGGAGTCCTATTACTTATAAAAACTCCAAAACATTAAGAGTTTTCATAAGAATTACTTATTTTCTGATAAAAAAACCGATTGATTATAAATTGGTCGCCTGGGACTTAAAGGGTTAAACAAAATAACTCTGATATTAAAATAAGTTTTTCTAAATTTGCTGAACTTCGACCATCGGAATGTATTTTAGCTGGAGGCAAAGGCACTCATTCTGTTTGCGTTTGCAAAATTCACCAAAATGTGAAACTTATGATTGCTGGAGCTCAGTTCAAAGAATTAACAAAAAACGATGATGAAATCTCTTTTGTACAAGATTATAAATCAATTCTTCCAAAAATTGTATGCAATCCTGCCACTCTTTCTTGTTACTCAAATGAGTGTTCAAATTGCCCCGGAGTAACTTGCATAAAAAATGTTTTAAGGGAGTTATTTGATAAAAATTTTATTGACACTGTGACCTACAAAAAGTGGACGTCAACAGACCGTTCTAATTTAGAAACGCAAATAGATAGTATTGATGAATTTATTGAAAAATTTTGTGTTGAATTATTTAAACTTTTACTACACGACTTCGTTGCAAAGTCACAAAGTCAATACTTGGGTGAACTTAAAGCGAATTTGGAACCAGGAGAATTCTTAGTACTTGGTGATTTTGCGGAAAACTTTACATTTGTTATTCAAGATGGAATCCAAAGTTATCATTGGAATAATGCTCAAGCAACGCTTCATCCCATAGTGGTTTATTATAAAAAAGATGACCAGTTACTTCACGAATCATACGCCGTGATTTCTGATTGCTTGCAACATGATGCTATCACTGTAAATTTATTTATAAAAAAGTTTATTGAACAGCTCAAGTTAAAACATACACTCATTAACAAAATTAAATATTTTAGTGATGGAGCGGGTTCACAGTATAAGAACAAATCAAATTTCATTAATCTTACTCATCATTATAAAGACTTCAAAATTAAAGCTGAGTGGCATTTTTTTGCAACTTCACATGGCAAAAGTCCATGTGACGGAATCGGTGGTACAGTTAAGAGATCAGCTACCAAAGCTAGCCTACAACGTCCTGTTGGTGATCAGTTAACTACTCCGTTATCTCTTTACGAATGGGCCAAAGAAGCGCTACCTAATATGACTTTTATCTATAGTACTGAAGCCGAGTATGAAAATCACACAAAATATTTGAAACCACGTTTTGACAAAGCCAAACCTTTGCCTGGATCAAGAAGTTTCCACTGCTTTATTCCTATGAATGAAACGAGAATTTCTTGTAAATCTGTTTCAATCTCAGATCAATCTCAAGAATTTGAAATTCAGAAAAAAAAGAAAAAAAAGGTGACCCCTCGATTGAAAACAAAAGCTTTTAATGGAAAACGTGGGCGAAAATCCGCCGCGTCTCAAAAAACCGCAGCAGGCAACGGAAAAAAACGATCAAGACGCACTCAACCCTAATTTTATTTAACATGTGAAGCCATTTTTGTATTATAAATGTTGATGGAAGCCTGACGAATGAACTCTGTAAACAAAATTTGACATAAATTATAAAAAACTTACTTTAGCAACAGATTTTTCATTTCGCTTTGTATAAAAACTGCAGAAACTAAAAATGTTCAAAATACTGTAAATTTGAACATTTTAATTAACAAAGTCGTATATTTAAACAATTTTAAAACACAAAAATTAATATTTTTTGAGATACAATGGTTAAACTCTATGCCGGAAAGGCTTTAGTAGTATGGTGCTCTTGGCAGCCGCAGCGCGCGCGAGCTCCATTCTCGGTAACCTCAACTTCAAAAAATTATATCTCAGAAACTAAAAGACATACCAACATTTGGAAGGTCTTAAAATTTTCTTAATTAAATTTACTTTTAATTAAAAATATTTCAAAAAAAATAAAAAGGGTGCCCAGGGGTCAAATTTTGGCTGAAAAAAAAAAATTCTTTTTTTTTGGCATACATAATGGGAATTTTTTTTTTTATAATTTTTTCAGAAACTTTAGGTTTTTTTCCGATCACCCACCAAATTTCATCAAAATCGATTGAAACCCCGAGAAGTTATGAGATTTCAAAAAACAAGCTTTTTTTTCTTTGCCAAATTTTCAAATGGCCGCCATTTTGAAAATAAGCGGATTTATGAAAAATCATTTTACCACGTTCATGTATATGCCAAACACTAACTTTATGCTAATTTTCATCAAGATCGGAGAAGTCACGTCAGATCGCTTTCGATCTCACGAAGAACGCCTCTTTTAAAAAAGTAGTATTTACGGCGATTTTTTTAAAAGGAGTCTTAATAAAAAGTTATACGCTAAATATGATAATTTTTTTTTTGAAAATGAATTAAGGAAAGAAGAGAAATCGAAAAATTTATTACGGGTGACTTTTGGCCGAATTACTCATTATTTAAAAATAATTTTCTGTACTAAAAGATGATCATATTATGTTGAATCACCTTAAATATACGTAAAGTTAACAATTTTTTAAATATAGCACATACATAGGAAAACACATGCAAATTGCACACAACTCAAACACTTTTTGAAATTTAAAATATGTTGTAATTGAGTTAGAAATCAACTAAATCACAATGCATAGCTATACTTGACCTGTAAAAATTTAACATTCTTTGAACTTAATCATGTCGAAAAAAAGCATTGATACCTGTATTTTTTAAATTATATTTTGAATGCTCAGTGTGTTTATTAACAACATATTTTAATTTTTAATTTCAAAAAGTGTTTGAGTTGTGTGCAATATACATATGTTTTCCTATGTATGTACTGTAATTGAAAAATTCTTTACTTGACGTATATTTAAGGTGATTCAACATAATATGATCATCTTTTAGTACAGAAAATTATTTTTAAATAATGATTAATTCGGCTTAAAGTCGTCCGTTATATATCTATATACATGGATCGTGTATATAGATACGCCTTCAAAAGACGCAGATGCTGAACCGTAGTGACGATAGTCGATACATGAAGTTCATTACAAAATTGACTTAATATTAGATAAGAACAAATATTATTAATCGAAGATAATTCATCAGATTTGAGACAGTATTTTCATTTAATGAACAGTAAAGAAGCATTGATTCAGATACCAGCCACTGCAACAAAAGTTTTTTAAGTAAACTGACATTTAAAACTTAATAACAACAAAAGTATATTATAAATCTGAAACGACGCACTAGTTTATTTCAAAGAAATACTTTTTGGTTAAAAAATTACAATCTGTGGTTGAAAAATTAAAAAATTACTTTAAGATATATTTTTTTTATGAGTCGAGATCTATCGTATTGCTATTGAACTGTTCTCTAAAAGAAAATAACTCACCTTTGTTTTAATTTTATCTTTCAGAATTACGTCTTTTCTCTATTAACTGGATACTGTGATCCTCCAGCCGGAGTTGTTCTCAGAGAAGGCCAAAACTTCAATCCTTACTTTCCTGGAGGTGCTATTGGCATGGCTCCTGTAAGTACTTGCTTTAATAATATGATAATTATTTAAAAAAGGTGAAGGGTGAAGGTTAAGAAGTAAAAGAGCGAAAGATGGGCGGAAAATGAGCAAAAAAAATTAGAACAAGGCTATTTTATCGTGATTTAATGTTTTCCTGTTTTGGACCGGATTTTGAACCGGTTGAAGGGTAATTATATAAACCATCATAGTTTGAGTATAATTATTGCTAAGCACTTCAGAATCACCAAAAAAATCCCAGGTATAAATAATTATAATATTGACTTCATTTATTTCAATCTATAACAATATTTTAGAGATACGAAACACTTAAAGGACCCCGTTGAACTCCTTATGGAACATGGCTTTCTGTCAAATTTCCTGAAACTTTGGGAAATGGTAGTTCTTAATGAGAAGAAAAAAAGTTTCCACAGCCGCCAAGCTCAAAAGTCCATACATTTCGAGATGTTTAAACCCCTAATAGAGGCTTGCAGCCTTCGGATGAGAGAATGCACTTGTGTTAAATTGAAAAATATTATGTAAAAGATGGTTGGATGATTATTTGCAAATCCCTGTTCACAAAGTTGATGGCTCTTACATCCTCCACCCTGACTTGAGTGATGAAAATTCGGCCCCGGAAGTGTGATAAGTAGGGGTGGGGGTAAAAATTAAAAACGAACAATCGATTCAGGAGAGAAGTCTACGTATGAGTTTTTGGGGTCGCTGATCACGAATTTGACAGCTAATGTGCCCTAAAACCTTATTCAGAGAGCTAAAGTTAGGGGTAGTTTGGTAAGCAACACTGATATTTGAGTGAGAGAAAAACTTTTTTGTGTAGACCTCTTTTTGCTGGGACTATCAGTTACCTAAAGATTAAAAAATTATTTTTTAATTTTTAGGAAATACTTTTGTGTTTACGCAATAATCAATAATAAAAGTCAAGACATATAGGACCCGATAAATAAGCTTTGGTTGTTCATGAAAATTCAAAGCTTTAAAATGATTTTTTTATGGACCGGAATGTAGTTTTTCCACCTTTGAAGTTGATTGTTTTGAAATCTTCGAATGCGTTTTTTTAATCTTCGTTTTAAAAGTATTTAACAGTTTTTGAATAGAAGTGCTATCCACTGTCATTAATTGAAAAACAAAAAAATATTTGTATGTTAGTAGAATAATTTCGATCAGTTATACAGGTTAAAAGTAGTCACTACTGATACTCAAGAAAAACGGAAACAGTACACTGAGAAAAATGGTCTATTTACGACAAAATTACTCTCCTTTTGACTATCAATCTTTTGCGGGAAGTTGAATTCCTTCTATTGCAAAAGTAAAATAATTTCGCCGTAAAATCCGTTGTATTTGACGTAAAATTAAAATCCTTTTAGTAGGATCCTTTTGCAGTAATGCATATTTGCATTTACCGTTAAAGGATTTATTTTTGATATAATTTCGTGAAAATTTTACAAAAATTTTTTTTTCTTTTTCTAAACAATTTCCTTTTGACTGATTTTTCAAAAATGAAATAAATTTTTTTATTTCGTACGAAATAAAAAAATTATAATAAATAATAGAAGTAAATTTCATTATAATTTTAAACTTAATTTTAATAATATTTAAGTTAAAAATATTTATTCGCAAGAATCAAACATTTTCTTATTTCAAAAGGAAAAAAAAAAAAAAAAAAAATTTGAATTTAAAAACAGTCTATAACTTTTGGGATTTAAAATGTAAAAATATATTTCCTTACTCGGCAACTGACAAAATCTCTTTCTTAAATTTTATTTTAATAATAAGTAAAATAAAAAAAAAAAAATAAAAAAAAGACGTAATATAAAAGAAGTAATATAAAAAAAATAGTTGATTTTCTGAATCAGTGACTTTGCATCCCTTTAACACTTCATTTATTTATTTGTAAGCCGCTTTTTATTTATATAGACCATTTATTATTAAAATACTACGAAGGTGCGATGGCTCAGCGGCAGAGTACGAGATTTCTATCTTAAAGGTCCCGGGTTCGATTCCAGGTCATGTAGAATATGACTGGGAATTTTTAAGTGTGCACTAGTATTTTTTCAGCATTCAAAAATTATTGTGAGCATGCTTTGCTAATATGAGGATGAAAAAATAATTTTTTTTTTTATTTTAAGCATTTTTAATTATTCGCTGAACGAAATTACCTCAAAAGGAATTCCTTTTCTCGCTAAAGGATTTCTCTAGAAAAGGATTTTCCTTTTGAAACAAAAGGATTTCATTTAAGGGTCTATTTTGAGATTATTTTCTTTTTGCGACAAAAGAATTCCTTTTGTCTCAAGAGGATCGTTTTCTCAGTGTATAGCGCTACCTACTAGCGATGAATAGAACATAGAAAAATATCATCAGATTTTTATTTCATTAATACCAAATGATGATGTTGAAGGTGATGAAGAGAATGAACCAATTTTAGGTTATTGCTGTACTTGGGGTTATTACTGTACTGGGGCCAGAACACTGGGTACTTGTGCGCATATCACAAGTGTATTATGGTACTTGGGATTTGCAAGTCACCAGGGAAATATTAAGTATCCGGATAGGACATTGCTTGATACAACATTGGATGCTGCACACAGAGTTGTTCAACGAACATACCAAAACAAGGGGAAAGAAACTAAACTACAGCTAAAACGATGATACCTGATAGGCAAGAAGAGTTGTAGTTTTTAAGGTATGGGAACTGAATCATATTCGATATATTTCATAAAAACGACACATATTTGTCTATGCATAGTTCGAAAAAAAAAAAAAAAATACGTTAAAAAAAAGTCTTTTTTCGATATGAAATTATATATATATACACACACACTAAGATAGGTTTTAAAAAATTATCTAAGGCATCATCTTAACTGATAGTCCCAGTAAAAAGAGTTCTAGACTTAAAACTGTTTTTCTCTTATTCAATAATATATATATATCAGTTATATCAGTATTGCTTACCAAACTACCCCTAACTTTAGTCCCTTGAATGAGGTCTTAGGGCACAATAGCTGTCAAATTCGTGATCAGTGATCCCAAAACTCATACGTAGACTCCTCTCTTGGATCGATTATTCGATTTTTAATTTCACACCTCTGAATTTTTATCACTCAAGTAAGGGTGGAGAATGTAAGAGCCATTAACTTTGTGAACAGGGATTTGCAAACACTCATCCAACCATCTTTTACATAATATTATTCAGATTAACACATTTACATTCTCTCATCCGAAGGCTGCAACCCTCTATTGGGGGTTGAAACATCTCGAAAAGTATGGATTTTTGAGCTTGGCGGCTATGGAGACTTTTTTTCTACTCATTAAGAACTACCGTTTCCCAAAGTTTCAGGAAATTTGACCGAAGGCCATTTTCCATAAGGAGTTCAACGGAGTCCTTTGGTAAAAAAAATCACGAAAAAATTAAAGACTTATAAATAATTGCAAAGAATCAAAAAGATTCATCAGCGTTTTTCGAGAGCCCCTTGATAGTTAGATAATTTTTTTTTTTTTTTTATTAATAAATAATAAAAAAAACTTCTTTGTATAAAAAAATTTTTGTGTCATAGCTACAATTTAAAATCTATACTTTTTTCTCTTACTTTTTTTTACGATTAAATATTCGATTGCGACAAACTAGTAAAATGTCATTCAGTAAACTGGGAGATATTTTATTTCTCAAAGAATTAAAAAAAATTCAAGGTTTGAAAATAGTCGTTCTACGCTGACTTGTGTACTGGAACAGCTAGAAAATCGATGGCAAGTTTATAAAGTCCGGGTAACTTTTGTTTCCACCGCTCCAATATTCATGTATGTTAAAATCATGGGGAATTTTTTGCATACACCCCAATTCTTTTAGTAAAGTTTTAATGTCACATTCTGCTGCATTTAAAGGGCCACTTTCTTGAAACTGCTGTTTTTTTCATAGAGCATTGATTCGATAGGATCTATTTATGTAGCTAGTTTTTTTGGTAATTGTACTACAAGATTCTTTATTTTGAGATTCAGAAGACAATGACACTTTCCTTAACGTTGTGATTCTATTCCAAGTAGAAGCAAAATCCTGCATATCAGTATTTTTTTGAGCTTGAGATAGCATCATTTGCCATCTTGGATCCAAATAAATAGCGCATAAAATAGCTGGACTGTCAAATAATTTTTTTTTCTCAAGTTTCAATAGTAGAAATCGAATCAGCAGATTATGTGACAAATATTTGTCACTTAAAAAATTCAGATCATGGTTGATGGTTACTCAGCATTCACGGCTAAGTTACCCGAAACCAAGATGAAAAAGAACAAGAAAACAGTGAAAATACTTTAGTTTTTAAAAAATTTTCTGACTAGATCTATTACTTATAGAACATTCTGATCGGGCTCTTTTTTTTGTCTAATCTTAAATTTTAATAAAAAAATAAAAACTTATTACTTCTATTTTTTCGATCAATTTGGTTAAATCGTTATAAATATTCTACTGTTCAACTATATTTATGGTAAAAAATTTTGTTTAATGTTGAATAGACTTTTTTATGATAGATTGCTTTACCATCAAAAATATACACTCATATAAAGTGTATAAAATAATTATGAAAACTTCAGCTGTACATACACGGAGAAGGAGACACACTATGAAACACAATGTGTGCACCGTGTTTTCCAGTGTACGCATTTGACGCATGCTTTTTTCTCGGTTACTCAAGTTCTGCCGAATCTCTAACCTCGAAACTTTAAAATCGTATAAATATAAATATCAAGTTCGAAATCATAATTGAAGTTTATAAATTTGTTAGGAAAGATAGCAAGAACATTTCAAAGTAAGAATCGTGCACAATTTTTAGTGTAAAACTTTGATAAACTGGTTACGTCGGTGTTCCGAGCGCCGTCGTCTGCTCTATCGAAATTGTCTCTCTAAAAATTTTGCACTGGAAAACACGGTGCATGCACTTGGAAATGGCGCGATAAATATGACGAAGTAGTGACTGTTCAAAGATAGCGAGCGTTGTACGGGACCCTTGTGAAAAATGTTTTGGGTCAATAACATGACACTTAAATTTTTGTGGTGGGAACCGTGAGAATAAAGATCGAGAATCTCATCGCACGAGGCCGATTCTCGCATCAGATCATCGAGAATAATCAATTTTTTTTTTTATGATTATCAAAACTATTGTCTGCAGCGTTTGGCGAACCCTCTTAGAACTCAATTTTTCCTTTTAGTTCGCGATAGCTCTCTTGCTACTCTGTATAATATAATAAAATATGGTCAAACTTCACGTTGCACAAAATATCTGAGTGACGTAAAAATCACGAAACGAAAAAACTTTTTCCGTAAGCCGTTGGTCCTGCAACAATACTAGTGAAAGGATGCTTCCATTGAACACTCAGCGATGCCATTGTTGTAGACTGAAAGAAAAATTCCAAAGGTAGGTTTGTTTACGAGAGAGTTTTTTAGCCTGTCCTTGACCATTGTTTGCGTAGCCTTGGACTGTATATCAAGGTGCGGTAGCTTTGAAGGATTGAAATCAAAATCCGAGTATGAATAGGTGCTCGAAAATTAATTTTTTTGGAAAGTTTAAGGACCCGCGGTGGTGGCGACAGAGAGTGCGAGGCTTAACCCTCGACTGCGACGATACGCGTATAACATTTTAAATAATGAACAGGACCCGCGGTGGAGGTGCGAAGGTTAATACGCGTGTTACTCTCGATCGCAATGATACGCGTATCGTGCACGCCACCCGCATATGAGCGTCTAAAAAAAAAAAAAAAAAAAAAAAAAACACGAGAATAGGGTTTTACTGCTGAGCTTTTACCACCCCATGGTGACTTTCTTCAGAAAGATCGGGTGATTTTTTACAAAAGACGCTTAGATACAGTGAATTTCAAGCTTTTCCAGAAAACCCCCACCGATGTAGGATTTTTCAAAAAAGCTTTCCCCCATTCGATGAATGGTTCGCTTTTCCGGGGTACGAGGTGGTCAGTCTAAGATCAGCAACCATGGCCAACATAGCTATATCCGAAACCATCAAAAAGTACAACTTCGCGTTAAAACTGGGCACGAGGAATGCTGCCCTGTATGAAGGGCACATTGTGCTAGTGAGTGATCTACGCGGACGGTGTAGTGAAGTTAATAACTTACTCTCTGGGTAACGCTGATTTTGAGTTTAATCAAACTTGCCCAGGTATTTAAATGCTTAATAAATTACTAGATCACTGTACACCAGCTGATTTAGTAAATTTATACAGTGTACTGAAATCGTTGGAACCAATGATGACGATTCTAGGATACATTTAAAAAAACCAAATGGAGGATTTTGCTATATTGCAAAATATAATGATCCATTGTCATCTGATGGTAAAGAAGTAATTTTTTTGTTAACTATTTACACTTTTTTTTTACTAACTGTTAAAAATTTTTTTAAGTTTCCAGGGCAAGGAAGAATGCCGAGCTACAGATGAGGATCAAGACCCGCCCTGAGAAATTGGCGATGATTCATTCGCAAGACTGTAAAGTGCAATCAGAAAAAGCCGACTATATTCAGGCTGAGCTGGATAATTTATTATAATAAAAAAAAAATAAGCGAAAGACCACCAGCATCGAAGTAGGAGAAAAAAAATAAAACAAAACAGATAAAAAAAAAGGTCAGCTTTTTTTTTTTTTTTTTTTTTTTTTTTTAAACCGTAAAATTACGAACTTTTTATACAGACTAGAAATCGATCTGCGCGCGTACGCGCGCTTGTTGTTAATAAGATAGTAAAATAAATAATTAGATACTAATTTGATAATAAAAAAAAAAAAAATTATAATGTGAATCTTATAACTTTCATACTGTTTTTATAGAAATGAAATAAATCTTTTTTTAAACATGAAAAAATAAATTGTTTTTACACAGAATCAGTTTTATAAACATTCGTTAAAAATAATATAATATTAGTCTTTTAAGAGTATATTGATAATTTTTATTTTTTTGATTGATTATTAATTGTAAGTATTGGTCAACATGTGCGTGCATTCATGCATGCGTGCGTGCGTGCGTGCGCGCGCGCGCGCGCGTGTGTGTGTGTGTGTGTGTGTTTAGTCTTTGAAAATAACATTGTAAACCCAATCTGATTACGCTAACAGTTACATAGAGTTGACGTGTTAACAAAAGGATTAAATGATAAATGGATCGAAGAAAATAAAACATACACTCAAATTGGAAGTTTGACAGAAACATCGATTTTTGAAAAATATTTCGTGTCTAATATTATAATTACACTAACTACAATTAATTTACACCGGGATAAGGAGGTAGTAATGGCAAAGACATTTACAATTTAATGTTCCTGTCATCGAAGAGCCTTCGCTGGTTGATACAGTTGGTTCACTCGCTATTTTTGTTTAGTAACGTACCTAAATCTTTAAGGTTTACACGGCCATAATTCACTCACTATAGCTGATGAAAAGAACAATATCCAAAATGATACAACTGTTGAAAAAATGAAAAAAGTTACTCTAAAACTCAGGAGAAATCAATAAGACAAAAATTATTTATTGATATAAATTAGATTTATTTGTATTAGTTGGCATAAAAAGCATGGTTCAATAAATTACTCTGCACATACTCAGTCAACTTTAAGCTTTCTTATATAAAGGTTCTCTGCAGTATAATTATTTTAAGTTAAACGAAAATATATATAACTTATTTTATATGCAATTGAAATGGCAATCGTTTTATAAATTTGAAAATTCAATCAATATTTATTCGATTTTTTAATTCATATATCATTTTCAGTACAATATTCATCTCAACTGTCGCAATCAAGTTCAAAAAATTTTTTAATTCACTGAAATACAAAGTATAGACGTAAAACTTTTACTTTCTAAACTGTAATAATAGAAATTTAAAATTTTCTTTTTAAAGTATCAATCTGCGCTTTAAAATTTTGTGTTTAAAAAGTGTAAATTGTATGTACAAATTCAAACTTATTAAGATTTTGCTAATTTGAAGCTGTAGCACTAATTGATTTTTTTCTAATAAATACCAAGAATCCGTTATACGTTTTTGCTTAAGGCGAAGTCATAACGGAAGTTGCAGAATTTGCGAAAAAAATCATTTAAAATTAAACTCAAGCTCAAATAAAGAAAAGGGCTCTATAGCGCGTAAGCTACTTCCTTCAACTATATTTTAAGCCTAATCCCATCAAAATCGGATCAAAATTAACGTCAGAATATGTGAAACAGTTTTTTAAATTTTTGTATCTTAATAGCATTTGGCGGTCGTTGGGTCAGTGGTTAGCGTGCTCGCTTCTGAAATAACGTCGTTCGAGGGGTCTTGGGTTCGATTCTCCGCGCAACTAACTTGGCATTATTTTCTTCGTTCGTTGCGTCGGTTATGTCGATCCCTACGTTCACCCCGACTGCTTTGGAGTCGGTTTTACCGGGGGCCATCATTTCAGCGCTGGTCGTAAGTTTATCTCGACCGGGGGCAATATTTGGGGCATACCTTCCCAATGAGCCTACCCGCTTCGGCACTGGTCTAATCCAAGACTATCTGATTGGGGGCGATATGTGGGATAAAAAGTCCCAATGAGCCTGCTGGTTCAGCGCTGGTCTTACGATTAACTCGAATGAGGCACATACCCTGGCTTTCCCGTACTCCACATGGTCCATATGGGCCATGGGCTAATGCGAAGCAGTGTAGGGACAAAGTCGTCAATAAGCCCATACGGAGCATAAAAAGTCGCGACTATAAATAAGTATAAAAAAAAAAAAAAATTAATAGCATTTGCTATATATTTATATTTATTGAATCTTTAGGAAGTTTTTCCCATATTCTGACGCTAATTTTGATCCAATTTTGATGGGATTGGGCTCAAAAGATCGATTAAGTTAGTAGCTTGAGCGCTACAGAGCCCTTTTTTCATTTTCATTTTTTATTTTATTAAATCTTGAATTTTTTGTTAAAATGACCCTTATGACTTCGCCTTAAGTACAAAAATTGAAAGTGAGCATCAGACAAAATAGACACTTCATCAAGAAAATCGAAATTAAGCTGAAGATCATTTTTCATCTTTACACTGAAAAAAAGCAGCATTGATTATTTGAAAGTAGACGAAAAATAGAAAAATTATTTTTTTCAAATTTGCATAAAATTAAAATTTTATTTATTTACATCAACTTAAAAAAAAAAACTGTTTTAATCGTTGATAATCTTAAAATAGCACCATTATAATTTATTTCTGTGGATAAATGAATCCTGAGAATCCGTTAATTTTGAAGGGAGAAACGATTCGATGTCTTTTTGGTGGTGTACGAAATTTTTGTATCGTTGCGCTAAAAAGAGAGGTAGAAATATTAATAACTAAATAAGGACACAAAATAATAGAGATTATACTCATAAAATATTAAATCAATCAGAAACACAATAGTGATGATAATGGCTTTTCAGAAATAGTTTTCATAAAAATTTTAAGATTTTAAAAATAATTTTTTGATCAAAAATACTAAAGATTAGAATATGCGGTAAACATAACGTAATCACTAACAATTTTTACTGTGAATCTTTTAGTATATTCATGTAACAATTTGAAACTTCAAAAATTTATACCTCATCTTAATTTCTGTTTACTTTTTATGAAAAAGAAAATCAAATTTTAAATTAGTTAGCAATACAAAATAGGGCCAATGATAACTTTTCAGAAATATTTTTCTTTTAAAGTTAAAAATTTATTAAGATTTTAAATATTATATAAATAATTTTTTGAATACGTGGTAACCATAACGTCATTACAACTAATTTAAATTGTCTTAAGTTTTTTTTTTTTTTATATAAAAGTATGTAGAGGTTTTAAACATAAAAAATTAAATAAATTAGCAGTACAAAATAAGCCAATGACGATTTCTCAGACTTTTCTTGAAAAATAAAATAATTTTTGAATCAATTTCACTATGTAATAATCAGAAATATTGTCTTGTAAAGTTGACAATTTTTTAAGATTTAAAAGATTTTTAAAATAATTTATCATTCCAAAATATTAGAGATATAATTTTTTGTTTACTGGTGACCATGGCATCACCACTAACAATTTACATTTTAAATGTCTCTATAGATATACATGGATATAATAAAAAACTACTTTAGATGTTATTTTTCATAAAAAATAGAAATAGAATAAAGAAATTGAAGATTATGAACATAAATGAGTAAAATATAGGAAAGATGATGACTTAAAAAAAAAATTTCTTTCTTTCAACGCTTAAGTTTTAAGTCTTTGAAGATTTGTTTAAAAAGTTTTTGATTATAAATTTCAGAAATAAAATTTGTTTGAATAATGTGGTGGCCATGTCATCATCACTACCAATTTATATTTCAAATGTCTCTATAGATATACATGGACACAGTGCCGGATTAACCCTGATGGGGGCCTATAGGCTCAATTTTGGTGGGGGCCTATGCAAGAAAATTTTTTTTTACTATTTCAGTTAAAACGCATAAAAATTGAGGTCAGGGGCGCAACAACTCCTTCCAGCTAGTGCTTGCCGAGACCAAGACAAGGCCAAGATTTGGCATAGTCTTATCTTGATCTTGAAAAAAAAGGAAATTTAAAGTCTTGTCTTGGTCTTGTCTTGGTTTTGTCTTGGTCTTGTCTTGTTCTTGTCTTGAAATCAAGAAAATCTCGAAAATCTCGAATTTCATTCTGTGTAGCGAATTATATACAAAATTTGAATTCAGGTTAAGAATAAACGAAAAAATACTTGAATTTATTACTACTTACTTAAAATTTACAATAATTTTACTATAAAAAACGTTCACAAAATATTCAAATTAATCAATATCAAATATATGGGTAAATCTCACGAGAATGCCAATTTTCATAAATCGACGGCCCGTGCGAAGAAAAATCTTAGCCGAAAATCAGTTGATTTAAAATTACTCGCAAGAGGCTAAAATGAATTAAAAAGTCGGTTTTGATAGAAAAATTCAGTTAATTAGGTACCAAGTTATGAAGATTCTCGATTTAATCTAATTTTCTAAATTTTCGCAGCCCTTTTTTAATAATTTTTAATCGGCGGATTTCCGGCTAAGGTTTTTTTTCATGGTTTATGAATTGTACGTACTTAAAATTAGCGAGTGAAATCATTTTTGACCAATTTTTTCGTTTATAATTTTTATATAAAAATATTCATCTTATTTTTGTTCTTTTTCATTTGAGTAAAAATCAAATCAAACTATGAATGCATAGTTACACTACTTCCAAATTGTAAACGATAATAGATTGAAAATTCATACTTTCTTTCAAATTACTTCTAAATTTATAAATCTAAAAAGTCTCTGAGAATATATCATTTACTAGTTGAGTTTACGAATCGAATGTTTTTATTAAAATTATAAAAACAGTCAAAGATTTTTAAACGCTTTAGATTTTGTTTTTTTTTAATTTGTTTAAACAAAGTTTAATAAAATATGAATAATGAAATAAAGCCAATATTTTTTAAAATGTCTTGAGTTTAAATTTTTGATTTTTAAGATTTTCAAGATTTTCAAGATTTTCAAGATTTTCAAGATTTTCAAGATTTTCAAGATTATCAAGACGAGAGTGGGCTTCGTCTTGGTCTCGTCTTGGTCTTGAAAAACTGTGAGAATACAAATCTTGTCTTGGTCTCGTCTTGGTCTGGTCTTGAAATCAAGACAAGATCGAGAAAAAATCTCGAGTCTCGGCAAGCACTGGAAGTTCCAGCTGGAGGGTGTCCTGAGGACCTCCACCCTCCCGCCCCTAATAAAATTGACGTCTAAAAAAAAAAAATTGAGCCCAAAACCCTGGAAGCCCAAGTTCAACGAAAAAACTGATCAGCTATCCCCTAAGCTCTAAACCCCCAAAATCCTGGGCGCCCGAATTCAACAAAAACACTTATCGGCTATCCCTCAAGCTCTAAGCCTCCAAATACCCTGGGAGCCCGAGTTCAACGAAAAAACTAATCAGCTATCCTCCAAGCTCTAAACCCCCAAAACCCTGAGCGCCCGCGATCAATAAAAAAAATTGATCAGCTCTAAACCCCCAAAACCCTGGAAGACCGAGTTCAATAAAAAAAAACTGATCAGCTATCCCCCAAGCTCTAAGCCTCCCAAAACTCTGGTTACCGAGTTGAATAATTTTACAAGTTAAGCGTACTTTATATTTGTATATCAAGTCAATAAAACAGTGTTGTTGTTGTTGTTTTTTTTTTTTTTTTTTTTTTTTTTTTTTTGTTCCACTAAAAGGTTGTGGTGTACTTTTATTTACATCACTTGAAAATATTACTAAATAATAAAAAAAAAAATTTACACTTTTCTCGAAATGTGTCTTTTTTGTAAAAGCATTTAATTGATAGTTAAAAAAAAAAAAATTCGTTGATTATGTTGCGAACAAAGAGTCAAATGATAAGTAACAACTTATAGTGTTTTCCTACTCAACTACGCCATTTTGGAGTTAAAAATTTCAGACTTACAACTTTATGATATTATTGCACCAGTGCAGCGCAATCAGATATAGTTACAAAATTATTTATTTCATGCTTAAGTTAACGAAAATGCACTCATATTTTTAGAATAATTCAACTCGGGCTCCTAAAGTTTTTAGGGGGTTTGAAGCTTGGGGGATAGCTGATCAGTTTTTTCGTTGAACTCGGGCGCCCAGGGCTTAGAGCTTGGGGAATAGCCGATAAGCTTTTTTGTTGAACTCGGGCGTCCAGGGTTTTGGGGGTTTAGAGCTTGGGGGATAGCCGATAGTTTTTTTTTTGAACTCAGGTGCCCAGGGTTCAGGGGGTTTAGAGCTTGAATTAGGCAAAGTTCATTGTAAAAGAGATCATCACTTTTTAAAAAAGGCATCTAGTAGTATCAAATAATTAATTAGTGCTGATCATAATAAATTCGATAAAAAAAATTTGGTACTTTGTTTGAATTATATTTATTATGTATTCTAATATTAAATTAAAAAAAAAAAAATTTCGTACATGTGGTGGGGGTTTATTGTTGGTGGGGGCCTATAGGCACATGCCTGTTCTGCCTACCCATTGATCCGGCACTGCATGGACATAATTAACAGCTACTTTAGATAGTAGTTTTTATATAAATATAGACCAAAGAAATTGGAGAGTAAAAATGAGTAAAGTGTAAGAATGATGAGGACTTTAAAAAAGATTTTTCTTTCTTTCAACGCTTGAATCTTAAGACTTTACCAATTTACATTCTAAATGTATCTGTAGATGTACATGAATATAATCAACAACTACTTTAGATGGTATTTTTTATATAAAAATAGACCAAAGGAATTGGAGAGTTTTAACATAAATGAGTAAAGTGTAGGAACGATGATAACTTTAAAAAAAATTTTCTTTCTTTCATCGCTTGAATCTTAAGACTTTGTTGTTAAAAATATTTTTAATCACTTATATATTTCAGAAATAAAATTTTTTTGAAGAATGTGTTGGCCATGTAATCATCACTACCAATTTATATTTTAAATGTATCTATAAATATACATGAATATAATTAACAACTACTCTAGATGGTATTTTTTTTATAAAAATAGACCAACTGATTGAAGAGTAATAATATAAATGAGTAAAGTATAGGAAAGATGATGAGTGAAAAAAAATTTTTCTTTCTTTCAACACTTGAATCTTAAGTCTTTACCAATTTACATTTTTAATGTATCTGTAGATATACATAAATATAATCAACAACTACTTTAACGATTAAGTTTCAAGTCTTTAAATATTTTTTTAAAAATGTTTTTGATCATAATTTCAGAAATATAATTTGTTTTAATAATGTGGTGGCCATCTCATCATCTCAATCAATTTACATTTTAAATATATATATGTTATAAGATATACATGAAAAAAATTTCTGAAACTTCCAAAGATATATCTCTCTTAGTTTCTATTTTCAATACAAAAAAAAAAAAAAAACTTTGATGATGTTTTGATTAACTATATCTAAAAAATAGCAAAGCATACCACTTGAAGAATATTGTTTTTATCTGCCGTATTGGAGACACTAAGAGACTCCTTGCACTGCTTTTTAAAGTTTACTTATTTAATTGATGACTTAACTTTTTTTTCTTATAGAATAAATAATAATACCTACTTTTTTGTAATTGACTTTCTTATGTTAGATTGAACAGCACTTCGGATAACCTTTATTTTTTAATGATTGGTTACTTCTTAATCCGATATTTGTTTGCACTTCACTCGGATTACTAACTTTATATACTGCTTCCTCTTTTAAAGATTGTTTATAGTTTTTTTTTTTTTTTAATACGAAAGAAGCTTCTTGGCTTTACGCAGAAAGGTTAGCCTTCTGCTCGACAGACGAAGTTTTGAATTTCTAAACCAAACGGAATCGACCAATGACATCACGAATAAAAGTTTGAAACTTTTTTAGCCAATAGCATTTCACTTTTGACAATCGATCTCTAACTCGAAGATCGAAAATAGCCTTCTCCTTTTTATAGATGGATTGCCAAAAGATTTTCCTCACGCTTGGAGACAATTCGGAGACCCAGATAATTAATTTAACGGATGGTAAATAAATAATGTAAAACTTTTAAATGAGATAAATTTTAACATCGTTTTTTGTTTTTTCTTAGATATGACGGAGGCGTTTAGTCCGGTGGAGCAGCATGCGACGGTAATCGTTGAAGGCAACTGTAGGTAAAATATACTTATTTATTTTAATTTAATTTATAATAAATGTATATAAATATTGTCGATTTTCAGGCGATTCCGAAACCGAGATCCTAGTTCCGTCGAAAATAATAACAGATATTTTTGAGGGAGAAGGAGGAACATCCATAAAAAGAGCAGGAGCACCAGCAGCAACAGCAACAGCCGCATAGTTTATTCCACCATGGTTTGGAGGCAACCACAGGTAAGTTCTACTTTGTTTTGTTTTATTTGTACACTTGATAACTTTTTTTTTTTTCAAGTACAGAATCTCAGCAGTTCGATAGTATAATTAACCCTTTAAAAAACTTTTTTTTAGCTGGAAGAAGTTCAAAGTAATAATCAAGATTTGTAATACTAGTTATAAGTGAAACAAAAAATTTATTTTTTATAAATTGTGTTACTTCAGTAGGATGTCCCTTATTTCCCAAACTGCTCCGATGCTTGCTCCCCCCCCCGCTCCACTTTTTTGTTTATAAAAAAAAAGAAGCTTTAACACAAAAACACAAATTTTTTAATATCGCTGCAAGAGCCTCTAAGTTTTATGAAAGTGTAGATTTAAAATTATTATAATTACAAGGTAAAGTTGAGTGGGATATGGAGGGTTCGATCGGAACCCTTACATAATATATATATATATATATATATCGAAAGGTCTTTTAAAAAGGAAGCTCTTTGCCGAATTTTAGATCTCTATCATCGAATTAAGGTCATGGCATCCAAAAAAACCATTTTTTAACCCTTTTTTTACTATATTTTTGAGTACTTTTCGACCCTTTTTTTCACTGTAATTTTTTTTTATGCGTTTTCAACAAAATCGGCCAAGAAATCATAACTTTGTCTTGAATCAAAGAATCGGAATATGCTTGACGTTTTTTTCCCCTGTTTTTAAGTACTTTTAGAGCGCTTCAAATCCGTGATGACCAAAAAAAAAGTTTTTTTTTTTTTAACTACTGCGAGAGATCTGGGATTTAATATTCAAAATTCAATCGGGATCTTATAAGTAAATATATAACTTGATATATCATCAAAATACAAAGCTCTCGATGAAATTTCAGGTCTCCATCATGAAATCTCAGGTCGTGGTATGAAAAAAAAACCATTTTTTCACGCTTTCTTTCCACTGTATTGCGAGATATTTGGGACTTAATATTCAAGATCCAATCAAGATCTCAAAAGCAAGTTTATTTTTCAATGAATCATTGACAATAAATCTCTCGGCCGAGTTTCAGACCTCTATTATCGAATTTTTAGCCGTCACTTAAAAGAAAATGCATTTTTTTTATCCTTTTTTTGTACAATTAAATTTATTCATCTTTTTTGCTCTTCAATTTTTTAGAATTCATTTACTACAATCTAAGTTTATCATATATTTTTACAAAGTATCTGAAACTATTTTAGAACTAACTACGTAATGGCATCTGGTATTGAAAAAAAAAAAAAAAAATTAATTAAATATATTTTATCTTCTATTAGTCAACGCTATTTTTACTGAACATAGAACTCGCAATAGTTAAAAAAAATTACGTTTTTTTTTCTACATCACGGATTTGAAGCGCTCTAAAAGTATTTAAAAACAGGGGGAAAAAACGCCAAGCATATTTCGATTCTTTGATTCAAGACAAAGTTATAATTTCTTGGCCGATTTTGTTGAAAATTCATAGAAAAAGTTGCAGTGAAAAAAGGTCGAAAAGTACTCTAAAATATAGTTAAAAAAAGGGTAAAAAAATGGTTTTTTTGATGCCATGACCTAAAATTCGATAATAGGGATCTAAAATTCGGCAAAGAGCTTCCTTTTTGAAAGACCTTTCGAATGATATATATTATGTACGGGTTCCGATCGAACCCTCCATATCCTACTCAACTTTACCTTGTAATCATATTAATTTTAAATCCTCATTTTTATAAAACTTCGAGGCTCTTGCGGCAATATTAAAAAAGAGGAAAAAAAATTTTTTTTGTACCAAAGCTTCTTTTTTATTATAAACAAATAAGTGGAGCGGAGTCACTTTTTTGTATATATATTTTGTAAAATATTGATTTTCTAATTTTAGTAGTAATAAAGAAATATTACTGACTGTAAAAAACTCTGTATATTGTTTTATTTGGTAATTTTATTTCAGTAAAAACTATTGCATGAATAAACAATGTAATTAATTATTTTGAAGCTTATTCAAGCAAATTTTGAACCATGGAGACTTCTCAGAATACTAATTAATTACTATAAAGTAGAAAACTAATTATAACAATGCTTTGTTTCTTAAAGTATTGAAATTATATCTAATGAATATGGACCGAGAAAAAAACCTTCTATGTATAGTCGAAGTTTTCATAATTATTTTATACACTTTTCGTGATTACATATTTTCGATAGTAAAGCAATCTAACATTAAAATATCTATTCAACATTAAACAAAAAATTTTATCACATATATAGATAAACAATAGAATATTTATATCAATTAAACCGAATTAATCGAAAAAATATCGATTTGCAAAAATACTTTTTTGCTCTACATTACTACAAATACGGCTGCTAGAAACCACGGATAATTGTGAAAAAAATACAAAAAAATTTGTGATCACGACCTGCAAGTGTGTTACTGTCTCAATTTTTGATCAGATCTCGCAAGAATTTGTAGTAAATAAGAAACTGTAATTGGCATTAACACGTGCTGCAGACGACGATTTTAATGATAATTTTGATCAATTTTTTTCAACTATTTAGAAACACTTTTCGCAAAAAGCAAATAGTGTCACATTTGTAGAGTGATTTATACTATTTTTTAAGATTTTTTTTGGAATGATTATTTTTATTTTGTGGCTGTAGTTTGTAGGAAACTTTTTTCGTGCACCCAGAATACAACGTAAGATGGCGCTCTCTGCGGGCTCTTGAGCACTCTTAAATCACCCTCCATGTGTAGTAAATTCTAAAGAATTGATATCAGTAGAAGGCTCGTAAGATTTTTTTTCCAGTACTAATTATATAACATTTAATATTAATTGATATAAAGTTTCAAGGAAAACCTTAGCTCTTCTCCTGAAGAGGTAATGAAATGTCCTAACGGAACAGTAAGTTTTTTTACTATTCAAAAAACAATTAGTCTTCTACTGATCGCTATTTCTCACAATTTACTTATATTCAATCATTTTCAAACGATAATGTGAAATGAAAAACTAAACATTTTTCTTAACCTCGTTGATCACAAGTAATAACATGAGTCCCTACGATGCAAGCCTAAAGAACGAAATGTACTCACAGCGCCATCGATCAACGCGCATCCGGCCTACTGCATGCCCTCGCTTACGCTCGGGCCGCAACATGGCGTCCGGCTGCGTGTCGACCGCTGGGGCTTCAGGAATACATTTCATTCTTTTGGCTTTAATCGACTTCGTCTCGGGCTGCAATGGCAGCGGGCCTCCACGGAAAACTTTAGTCCCTTGGTGAATAATGTACAATTTTTTTTAATTTAAAGTGTAGGTTAAAAATTTTCAATTTTTTGATCATTACAATTTTTTTTTAATCGTTATATTTACCACTCTTTAAAGTGTTCAAAAGTAACTCAGAAGCTTAGGAATTTTCTGCAAACAGCATATTGTAGTTGTGAAATATTAATAAATTAAATAAACACTAAAATTTATCAAAAATCTAATTTCATAAACAAAAATTGTTTGAACTTGTTTAAAGCTCATAGTTTTTGAAATGATTTTGATAGTTTTCCAGATACTAATTTTGGGAAACCACTGAGTTTTTGTATAGACTTTCAAATTTATTCTATTGACATCTTTCATTGGCAAAGATATTTTTGAACCTGTAACCAAAAATTCAAACACAAAGTATCGATTCAAATTCATCTTAAAAAATTAATAAATTATGAATATTTTTTGTAACTTATCTAATAATCTGTCTGAACTGTTGCTCCCTGATGAAATCTCTCTCCATTTGTATTCGTCTTGCTATCGGCAAAAAAATTGTAGTGCGTTGATCAGTTCAACTCATCTTCTCTCGCCTCCAGACTATGAAAAATGAACCAATATGTTTGAAAAACAAATACAATTTCGCAAAGATAGTGCAAATTTTTTTTTCAGTAATAATTTTGGTAAAACTGTTTTTTAGGCTTTAATAATAACTTTAAAACCGTTGGGGTTATAATCCTTAATTTCTAACGTAAATAAAATGAACTTCGTTGGATTAAAAAAATTCGTCTATTACTTTCAGCTCAATAAACGATCACTATCAAAATACTACAGTATACTGCAGTATTTTTTATATTTTACTTCTAGTATTTTGTGTGCTAAAATATTTGCTGATACATTGTCTGTGAGTACTCCTAATACCTTTGGGGGTTCAATAGCACCAATAACTTCAGCCATTTGCTCTGATAAATAAGCTATGGAAGTTTTATTGAAAATTAGTTTCTAGTCAAGTCATCTGCCGATGTGTATTTTCTGCACGGCTCGGTGTAATTCTTATGTCATGCTGCGTATAAACGCATTATTTATCCCTTATAAAACTACCGTACAGACTTAAAAATTCACATCTGCTATGGGTTTCCTATGTAGATAGTGCGTTTTTAAATCTGTAAGGCAGAAAAGAGAGCTATCGCCATCTTGCGTAAGGGTACAATTTTTATTCGTGAGCGAATCAATGGAGAAGTTTTTAAAATTTCCGAAAAGTGCATTTTAAGGTTTCTATTATTGTTATTTCCTATGCGCGCTTGCAGCGCCCTCAGAAGGCTAGTCTTTTAAATGTTCATAACTCAGTCAATTCTTAATATTTTTTCATGAAATTAAAACAGAGCACTCTTGAAACCTAGTCAAAGACTTTTTCGAGTCGGTTAAAAGGGGGGTCTCGCCCCAATCAAAACTCACAATTTGCGTTTTACGGGTTATGTAGGTATTGTAGGAATTTTTAGAGTTTTAAGCTTGAGGGATAATCAGTCAACAATTTATTTAACTAGATTCCTAGCGTATTTAAATCTTCAACGATAATTACTAAGTAGTTTATTAAATTCAACGACTTTATTTACTGGTATCTGGCAGGAGGAGAAATTGTAGGCTCTTGCATGGGAAATCCCATGTAAAAATTATAATGCCCCCAATGTACCTCTCCTCATGCTAGATGCCAATAAGGGTTAAATAGGCTTGATGATGAGAAATTTTTGTACTATGAACCATTCATTATCAAATTAAAAATAACCAACGAAGTTTTTATTACATCTCTAAATTATTAATAACAACCAATTTTGAAATTTTTTTTTTTTTTTAATAAAATTGTAACGGTCTATTGGCCCGCTACTGATCCTCCAGAGGTTTTTCCCTTTAGTTATAAGTAATCACGTACCTGGTGAACATCAGGCCAATTTATAGCTTGAAGGAGCAGGCGCCGGGGGACAAGAACGAGAGAATCGCGCTCCGATGGAGCGAGAAGCAAAGGGACTCTACGTGCGGGACAGCTGACTGGCTGCCGCACGTGGGCCCGTCAGTGTCGCTTAGGCATCCACTACGTTTAGACCTACGTCAACGCCGTTGGTCAGCGCTGCCACAGCGACCTGACGCGCTACCGGGTTCTTACATTATCGGTCATTGTTTATAATTATTAAGTCGTGCGTGATTGCAGCTCCGGAATTATAAGTATCTTTGTTTCTCGTTGGGCCAAGGGCCTCGCCTACTCCTTCAGCGTGAGAGTTTGTAATCTTAATAAAGAATTGTCGTTGCAAATAGCAACTTACTTGTTGTAATTTCGGTTCCTCTGTGAACCCCCCCCCCCCCCCCCCACCTTAATAATAAACGAAACTAATAAGTTTCGGTTGAAGGGTAATCAACCCTTACAAAATTTATAAAAATAAAATCAAAAAAATTCAGTTCATCGCATAGTCTCCCCCAAAAGCCTGCTTATCAGCCCCCTGACTCTTGATCCGGGGTCGTAGCTAAGGTTATTCTGATAACCAAAAACTTGTTTGATACTACTGTAAATCATTATCAAGCTGTTTACTATAATTTTATAACTCTACATTTTTCATTTTTATTGATATTAACTTTTATTTTATAGCCTATTTATGATGAAGTATTAGAATTTGAAGACGGGACTCCTGCTACAAGATCTCAAATTGCTAAAGATGTAGCAACCTTCTTAATGTGGACTTCCAATCATGAATATGACGAAAGACAAAGGCTTGCCATTAAAGTAATATTTTATAATCAATTTATTGGTTTTATTTATAATAATTATTTGTTTTATTCAAAGAATTAAGGTATTTTATGCAATCGTGAAAATTTCAATTTTATCGGTTCCTCTTTAATCTTTACCTTTTTTTTTTTTTTTTAATCATAATCCTAAATATTTAGATATTTTTTACTTGTTTTCTGATAAAAAATTTTCCATATTGGTTAGAAAAGTTTCAGGAACATTATCCTCAATTTTAAAATGATTTTTAAAAAAGTTTTGCAATTTACTTCTTGGTTTATAACTGCGGAAAAGGAAATATCCGGGTAAGATAGTCGAATCAGCCCCCAGCGCGAAACCCTACAATATATATATCATTTGAAAGGGCATGAAAAAAGAAAATTTTTGACGCCAACCAGAACCAAAAAAAAAATTTAATACCTCTAACGAGACCAGTTCAACCATTTTCATCACTAAAAAATTGTATAAGTTATTTATTTTCAATCTAGGTTAGGTAGGCCAAATTTTTTTATGCAGAAACCTCAACTATATATATACTAGGGGGTACCCCCCTGCTCGCTTCGCTCGCCAACCCCCATAAAAATAGTTATAAAATATGGAGTTTTTTGATAGTTAATATTTAACATGTTTTTTGAGTTGGCTTTGTGTATTGAATAAAAGTTCAAACATGTTTAGGTAAATTTGTTGAATATGATTTAAATTGAAAAAAGAAAATTTCATTATGGTGAGTCTAAAAAAATAGTTATAAAAATTAACTAGTAAGTTAAAATACTTCAAGTACTTGAAACATGTAAAATATAATATTTTTTAACCGTTTTTAAGTACTCCTTTAAAAAGGGCTTTTAAAATTACGACTCCTCTAGGAAAAGCGCCCTTCAAAGAGGTTGAATATGGAGTTTTTTGACAGTTAAGGTGCTCGTACAGAAGAACTCCTATAATTTAAAATCAACTCCTCCGGGAGGAGCCCCTTGAAACATGTTGAATATAAGTGTTATTGACGTTTTGAGGTGCTCCACCGGGAGGAGCTCTGGAAATTACGGCTCCTCCGAGAGGAGCCCACTTCAAACATAATAAATATAAGGTTTTTTGACGTTTTGAGGTGCTCCTCCGGGAGGAGCTCTTTTTTTTTGGCTCCTCCCGGAGGAGCCCCTTAAAACATGTTAAATATAAGGGTTTTTGAAGGTTTTGAGGTGTTCCTGCGAGAGGAGCTACTAAAATTGGCTCCTCCGGGAGGAGCTTTTAAAATTAAGAGCTCCTCCCGAAGGAGCACCTCAAAACCTTCAAAAAACCTTATATTTAACATGTTTTAAGGGGCTCCTCCCGGAGGAGCCAAAAAAAAAATAGCTCCTCCTTTATATAACTATATAATATATGAATATATATATATATATATATATCATTTGAAAAGTCTTGAAAAAAGATAGCTTTTCGCGCAAACCGCAATTTTTTATTCCCTAAACTGCGCATGCGCGGGGCGAAATAGTGATCTTTCAACTATAATTTTTATCTCAAAATCTAAGAGAGATAGTAAAACGCGGTTTGCGGCCAAATTTTGTTTACAAAAAATGTAGTTCAGCGATATAAATATTGTTTTATTTTAACGCAGTATGGAGCCGCTAGGTGGCAATTTAGATATAAAATTTTAATAATTTGGCCTAAAAAGTGTCTTTCACCACTTCAAAAAACTTGAAAACATCTGTAAAGCTATTTTTTCTTAAAATACATCACATATTTTTTTTCTAGAGAGGTATTGTTATGACCGAGAAGTAGGTAGATAGTAATTTACGCGTGCATGATGTATCTTACCTATTCGAGGTGGGAACTTTTGAATTGGAAAAAGTGCACCAATATCTTTATGTTTTGATTGATTTTAGTCTGACTCAGGGGCATGGAGTTTTATCCACGAGTTTATGGGATGGCTCGAGTGGGTATTAATTACTAATAAATAAATGCGACTAATAAGAATGCGTAAATAAGGACCGAGTTGGCTAGCAAAACTCGGGAGAATTTCCCTGAGGGTTGAACCAGGGGTGACGTGAGTAGTTGCACCAGGTTGCGCAATTATTACTCAGAGCATGTGGTCATGACTAAGGATGACCCAGGGTGGGGGCCTATGGCAACGGAAGGGTCAGAGGGTATAAGTACGGGAGCTTCTTCGGGCTCGGGAGCATTCATTCGGGATCTTTTGCATTGAAACATTATTGATCCAAGTAAACTTCCCAAATGGTGATTGTATTAAAGCAACAAAGAAAGGTAATATTAAAGTTTATTTTAAAAGCTGTTATGGTAAAAAATTAATTGAGTTAAAAAATGTATTTTATGTGGAAGGTATTAAAAAAAATTTGTTAAGTTATCATCAAATTGCTAAAAATTCGATTCTTTATTCTAGTGATGATTATATTGAAATACATACTAAAAAACAACAATTAATTACAGTTGCATATGCTATTAATGATCTTTACTATTTAGAGAGTTTTATAAAGAATGAATTTATTAATGAAGGCATTTACACTAATGCAGTAAAATTAACTCAAAAGGAAAAATGACATAGAGCCTTAGGGCATGTAAATTTCAATTATTTAAATAAATTAGTAAATTTTAAATTATTTGATTGGTTACCAGAAAATTTAGAAAAAATTGATATGAAATGTGCTAATTGCATAAAAAGTAAAATGGCAAATGTTCTTTTCGAAAATGATGCAACAAGTTCCTCTGAAATTCTTGAATTAATCCATACAGATTTGAATGGACCCCATAAAACTTTAGGTTATGATGGGGAGAAATATTTTTTAACATTTGTTGATGATTACAGTAAATGTACCAAAATTTTTTGTATAAAGAGTAAGTCAGGGACTATTCATTGCTTTATAGAATATGTCAATCTTGTTGAAAATCATCTGAATAAAAAAATTAAAAAATTAAAATGTGATAATGGCAAAGAATATTTGAATAAGGAAATTTTTAATTTTATTAAATATAAAGGGATTAAATTAATAAATTGTCCACCCTACGTCCACGAATTGAATGGAATAGCGGAAAGGTACAATAGATCTGCAATGGATATTGGTAGATGTTTAATGAGAGAAGCTAAAATATATTTGAGATATTGGCCAGAAATTATTAATACAGTTGCTTATTTAAATAATCGAACATTGGCCAACACTATTGAAAAGAAATCACCTTATCAGATATTTTTTGGGAAAAAGCCTAATGATAAACATTTGAAAATTTATGGGGGTGAAAGAACACCAGAAGTTTTAAGAAAAAATAAGTGGCAAGATAAAAGCCAATTAGGAGTTTTAGTGGGGTATAATGATAATTGTTATTAAGTTTTGATTAAAGGCAGAATTATAAATGCCAGACATGTACAAGTTATTGAAGATAGGACAGAATTAATTTGTTTAGAAAGGAAGGATGATAATGCTGATGAAAATTTAAATTCTAGAGGAAATTTTATAAATTTTGACTTAGAGTGTGAAAATAATGATAATGAAAGTAATGATAGTGAGATTGAAAGAGAAAATGGTAACGGGAATGAAATTAATAATGAGAATAGAATTGAAATTGATGAAAACAGTGAAATAAGTCGGAACGAAGTTAGGCAAAGTCCAAATGAAATTAAAAATAAACAGAATGAAAATTTAATGCCAGTGAGGAAATCAAATCGTAAAAAGAATCCTATTGAAAGATATGGAAATCCTGTAACTATTTTTATATATGTAAATTATGTAGATGCAAATGTACCTAGTACAGTTGAGGAGGCGTTGAAATCCATAGAATCTTTAGAATGGCAAAAAGCTATGGAAAATGAAATAAAAAGTTTGAATAAAAATGAAATTTGAAATGGATTTTCTCGAAGAAAAATAATATTATATATAAAGCGCGTTTAGTTGCTAGAGGCTTTCAACAAAAGGATTATATTGAGAATGTTCATTCGCCAGTAGGCAAAATGCAAATCTTGAAAATTTTGTTAAGTTATTCTTGCGCTAATAATTTATTTATTAATCAGATGGATGTAGAAACAGCCTTTCTAAATGGCAATGTAAAGTCAGAACTTTATATTCGCGAACCACAAGGTTTTGAGACGGGGAAAGATAGAGCATGCAAACTGAAAAAGGCACTTTATGGTCTTAGAGAAAGTTCTAGAGTTTGGTACGATTGTTTTAATGATTATGTTGAAAGACTGAATTTTACTAGAAGTAATTATGATCAATGCTTATATGTAAACAAAACAGGGAAAGATCCTATATATATATATTAGTCCCTTACGGAAAAGTTGTGTACAATTGCATGCACAAACTCTTGCACAAGTCTGTGCATAAGCCTGTGCATAAGTTTGTGCACAGAGTTCAGTCGGGTTCTGCACAAGTATGTGCACAATATTGTACATCATATTGAATGAATATTGTGTACAAAATTCGGACTTTTGTGCACAAGTTTTTGCTGATGGTTTTCAGATTATTTGTGCATGTTTTTGTGCACAAATTGTGCAAATTATTTTTTGACAACTCGAACACGTTTTTGTGCCCAAATTTCTTGGTGGTTCGAATTTCGACAGATTTGTGCACAAATTTTTTACTTTTACAATTTACGATGATCCCAAATAAAGCGAGTGCACAGTTTTCAATTTGTAGACCTGTAGCAGATGTGTTGATGTGTAATATTTTTATATTTTTGTCCCGTCATTATAAAAACTTTTTTAACGACTGGAACTTAAGATTTTTATTGTAATAATCATTTGACAACTTTACTAACTATGGCATAGAATATGTCAAATACGCAGAATTTAGTATATACAATTTCCATTTTTAAAATTTACTTCCACCAGTCTCTCTCAGCGCGCAAGCGCGCACAACTGTACTACAGTAAAGTGATGAATTCAAGAAAGCGGGCATGGGGACAGCGGTTACTTCAGACCGTAGAAGCTCGACCAAGAGGTTATTTCAGATTGCTAGGGGTTTGTGTGCTAAGGGTTAAGAACATTCGAATGTTATTAAAAATATTAAATTTATTACAAAATTTATGTTACGAAATTTATACGATTGATTCATTTAAGTTTTTTTCATAAATAAATATTTAACCATTCCCCCAAGCTGTAAAATTCAAGAACCCTGAGCGTTCGGATTATTTCAATAAATAAAAAAATTAATGAATGATTCCCCCCACCACTAAACCCACGAAAGTTTGTGTGAACGAATTTAATTTTTTACCAAATAAATAATCCACCAAGAACTAAACTTTAAAAACCCTAGGAAAGCAAGTTTAATTTTTTAATTTACAAATGATCCCCCAAGAACTAAACCCAAGAAACCCTGGGCGTTAAAGTTTCGATTTTAACTCAATAAATAATCCCCCAAGCAATGAACCTTGAAAACCCTGGGAAGGCAAGTTTATTTTTTAATAAACAAATGATCTCCCAATCACTAAACCCACGAAACTCTGGGTATCTGAGTTTAATTTTTAACTAAATAAATAATCCCCCAAGCTATACCAACGAAACCTCGGGCGTTTAAATTTCATCTCTAACTCAATAAATCATCTCTTAAGTACTATACCAACAAAACTCTGGGCGTCCGAGTTTGATTTTTAACTAAATAAATAATACCCCAAGCCCTGAACCTTGGAAACCCTGGGAATGCAAGTTTAATTTTTAAATAAATAAATGATCCGTCTAGCTCTAAACCCAACAAACCCTGGGCATGCAAGTTTAATTTTGAACTTATTAAATAATACCCCAAGCCCTGAACCTTGGAAACCCTGGTAAAGCAAGTTTAATTATTGAATAAATAAATGATCCACCAAGAAAAATCGAATTTTTTTTTTTTTTTTTTTCTTATAGTAAAACATTTCAAGAATGCTGTGTTGAAATTTCTAAGGGTTTGGAGCAAAACTCACAAAGTTACAGAGTTTTAAGTCTGGGGCCTTCGAGCGGAGCAGGTCGAGGCAGCTGCCCCTCGGCGCGGACTCTTGGTGCGAATACCAGAAAGCTGTGGCATTGAACACCTTAGAAAACTTTTCTCACTCTAACGAGGCCTTACCAGTTGATGTTTTGGATGCAATGAAACCAATATACGAAGATCTGAGCAAAGACGAGCTTTTAGAAAGATGCGTTGGTGGATTTACGCAAAATAACAACGAGAGTTTAAATCAACTTATTAGGAAAATTGCTCCCAAAACATCGTCTGCTGGCTGCAACATAGTAGAGATTGCAGCAAATATAGCTGCATGTACTTTTAGTGAAGGAAATACAGCTTTATTAATGATTCTTCAATCAGCAGGAGTTGGTACTCGATGCAGCGCCCATGAGTACGCGAGGCTGGCGGACGAAACTCGCATAATGAAAGCCGACTCCGAAAGCACCGCTCAAACCAAAGAAGGTAGAATTCGGCGAAGACAAGGACAAAAAGATGCCCTGGACATTGCTGAAGCTGCTGGTGACTTACTTTATGGAGCTGGAATAGATGATTCAGTGTAAGTTGTAAATCAAATAGTTTTTCTTCACTTTTTTCGTACCGAAAACTTCAAACGCGTTTTTCTCGAGACACTATTTTTCAAAGTCGGTAAAAGTTCTCATTTGAAAACTACTGCACCGATCTTTCTAGAATTAAACATACGTCTTTAATGCATAAAAAACCCGCCCCCTAGAGAGTTACTTTTTTTTTTTTTTTTTTTTTTTTTGCCGAGTTTTAGACATAAAATGGCCGGTTTTGGTGACCAAAAAACAGTGTTTTGGCTTCAAAACGTCGCCAAAACTTCGAAATTGAAAAAAAATGAAATTGATCCTACTAGGGGGCGAGAAAAACTAATATATTAACTAAATCTACTTTATTTTTTGATTTCAGATGAACCGTTCGCGAGTGACAGCCTTCACCGCAACTCATCTTTTTTTCGAAGCGCCTTGTTTGGTTGGCTCCCATTGCCTCAATTTTTAATATTTTGATCTGAAATTTTGACAGAATGTTCTTTGAATGTTGTATGATATGTATATAAATTCTTATTAAATTATGATGAACAGGAGCTTCACTATAAATCATCGAAAAATCATCATTTTTTGACCGCTCAGACCCTACCCCCCCCCCCCCCCCTTAAAAAACTGAATGATCTCCCAAGCTTCATACCCACAATACCTCGGCTGAGTTAAATTTTTAAATGAACAAACAATCCCACAAACTCTAAGCCCACAAAGCCGTGGGCTCCTGAGTTAAAATTTTGAATAAACAAATAATCTCTCAAGCTTTAAAAACACGATACCCTGGGATTCCAGATTCAATTTTAAAATAAATGAACGATTTCACAAACTTAAAACCCACATTACCCTAGGTGCTATGGTTCAAATGTAAAATAAACGAACAAACCCCCAAGCTCTGAACTCATGAAACCCTGGGCTCCTGAATTCAATTTTTAAATAATTAAATGATCCCCCAAGCTTAAAACCCACAATACCCTGGACTTCTGAGTTCAATTTTTAAATGAACAAACAATCCCCCAAGCATTAAACCCACAATGCCCTGGGCTCCTGAGTAAGATTTTTGAATTAAAAAATAATCTCTCAAGCTTTAAAAACACGATACCCTGGGATTCCAGATTCAATTTTTGAATAAATAAATATACCCCAAGCTTTAAACCTCACAATGCCTGGGCTCCTGAGTAAAATTTTTGAATTAACAAATAATCTCTCAAGCTTTAAAAACACAATGCCCTGGGCTCCTGAGTAAAATTTTTGAATGAACAAACAATCCCCCAAGCTTCAAACTCACGAAACCCTAGGCTTCTGAGTTCCATTTTTAAATAATTAAATGATCCCCCAAGCTTCAAACCCACAATGCCTTGGGCTTCCGAGTTCAATTTTTAAATGATTAAACAATCCCCCAACTTTAAACCCACAATGCCCTGGCTCCTGAGTAAAATTTTTGAATTAACAAATAATCTCTCAAGCTTTAAAACCACGATACCCTGGGATTCTAGATTCAATTTTGAAATAAATAAATACACCCCAAGCTTCAAACCCCACAATGCCTGGGCTCCTGAGTAAAATTTTTGAATTAACAAATAATCTCTCAAGCTTTAAAAACACGATACCCTAGGATTCCAGATTCAAATTTTGAATCAATATCCCTCAAGCTTCAAACCCACAATACCCTGGGCTTCTGAGTTCAATTTTTAAATAATTAAATGATACTCCAAGCTTTAAACCCACAATGCCCTGGGCTCCTGAGTAAAATTTTTGAATTAACAAATAATCTCTCAAGCTTCAAAAACACGATACCCTAGGATTCCAGATTCAATTTTTGAATAAATAAATATCCCTCAAACTTCAAACCTGCAATGCCCTGGGCTCCAGAGTTAAATTTTTGATTATATGAACGATCTCACAAACTTCAAACTCAAAATACCCTGGGCTCCTGAATTCAATTTTTAAATACATAAATCATCTGCCAAGCTCTAAACCCACGAAACCCTAGGCTTGTGAGTTAAATTTTTAAATAATTAAATGATCCCCCAAGCTTCAAACCCACAATACTCTGGGCTTCTGAGTTCAATTTTTGATTAAATTAATGATCCCCCAAGCTTCAATCCCACAATGCTCTGGGCTTCTGAGTTCAATTTTTAAATGAACAAACAATCCCCCAACTTTAAACCCATAATGCCCGGGGCTCCTGAGTAAAATTTTTGAATTAACAAATAATCTCTCAAGCTTTAAAAACACGATACCCTAGGATTCCAGATTCAATTTTTGAATAAATAAATATCCCTCAAGCTTCAAACCCACAATACCCTGGGCTTCTGAGTTCAATTTTTAAATAATTAAATGATCCCCCATGCTTATAACCCACGATACCCTGGGATTCCAGATTCAATTTTTGAATAAATGAACGATTTCACAAACTTCAAACCCACATTACCCTATGTGCCATAGTTCAAATGTAAAATAAACGAACAAACCCCCAAGCTCTGAACTCATGAAACCCTAGGCTTCTGAATTCCATTTTTAAATAATTAAATGATCCCCCAAGCTTATAACCCACAATACCCTGGGCTTCTGAGTTCAATTTTTAAATAATTAAATGATCCCCCATGCTTATAACCCACGATACCCTGGGCTTCTGAGTTCAATTTTTAAATGAACAAACAATCCCCCAAGCTTTAAACCCACAATGCCCTGGGCTCCAGAGTTAAATTTTTGATTATATGAACGATCTCACAAACTTTAAACCCACAATGCCCTGGGCTCCTGAATTCAATTTTTAAATACATAAATAATCTGCCAAGCTCTAAACCCACGAAACCCTAGGCTTCTGAGTGAAATTTTTAAATAATTAAATGATCCCCCAAGCTTCAAACCCACATTACTCTGGGCTTCTGAGTTCAATTTTTTAATAAATTAATGTTCCCCCAAGCTTCAAATCCACAATGCCCTGGGCTTCCGAGTTCAATTTTTAAATGGACAAACAATCCCCCTACTTCAAACCCACAATGCCCTGGGCTCCTGAGTAAAATTTTTGAATTAACAAATAATCTCTCAAGCTTTAAAAACACGATACCCTGGGCGCTAGAGTTCAATTCGTCGGTTTGGAGTAAGAACCTGCTATCTCCGCGGGCCAGAGCAAGAAGTTGCTATCTCGGCGGGCCAGAGCAAGAACCTACTATCTCAGGGGCCGGAGCAAGAACCTGCTATCTCCGGACTTAAAGGCTACTATTTCACGGGCTCTTTTAAACAATGGCATCAAAATTTTTTTTCTTTTTTAAAGCATACTAGAGTAATAATATAAGTGTAGAAGCTACGCTTCAGGAAAGAAAAAAAATGTTGATGCCATTGTTTAAATGAGCCCGTGAAATATTAGCCTTTAAGTCCGCAGATAGCAGGTTCTTCCTCCGGCCCCTATGATAGTAGGTTCTTGCTCTGACCCGCCAAGATAGCAAGATCTTGCTCTGGCCCGCGGAGATAGCAGGTTCTTACTCTAAACCGACGAATTGAACTCTAGCGCCCAGGGTATTATGGGTTTGAAGCTTGTGAGATCATTTATTTATTCCAAAATTGAATCTGGATTCCCAGGGTATCTTGTTTTTAAAGCTTGAGAGATTACTTGTTAATTCAAAAATTTTACTCAGGAGCCCAGGGCATTGTGAGTTTAAAGTTGGGGGATTGTTTGTTCATTTAAAAATTGAACTCGGAAGCCCAAGGCATTGTGGGTTTGAAGCTTGGAGGAACATTAATTTATTCAAAAAGTGAACTCAGAAGCCCAGGGTATTGTGGGTTTGAAGCTTGGGGGATATTTATTTATTCAAAAATTGAATCTGGAATCCTAGGGTATCGTGTTTTTAAAGCTTGAGAGATTATTTGTTAATTCAAAAATTTTACTCAGGAGCCCAGGCATTGTGGGGTTTGAAGCTTGGGGGAATATTTATTTATTCCAAAATTGAATCTGGAATCTCAGGGTATCATGTTTCTAAAGCTTGAGAGATTATTTGTTAATTCAAAAATTTTACTCAGGAGCCCAGGGCATTGTGGGTTTAAAGCTTGGGGGATTGTTTGTTCATTCAAAAACTTTACTCAGGAGCCCAGGGCATTGTGGGTATAAAGCTTGGGGGATTGTTTGTTCATTTAAAAATTGAACTCAGAAGCTCAGGCTATTGTGAGTTTGAAGCTTGGGGGATCATTTAATTATTTACTAAATTGAACTTAGAAGCCTAGGGTTTCGTTGGTTAAGAGCTTGGCAGATTATTTATGTGTTCAAAAATTGAATTCAGGAGCCCAGGTTGTGGGTTTGAAGCTTGGGGGATATTTATTTATTCGAAAATTGAATCTGGAATCCTAGGGTATCGTGTTTTTAAAGCTTGAGAGATTATTTGTTAATTCAAAAATTCTACTCAGGAGCCCAGGGCATTGTGGGTTTAAAGCTTGGGGGATTGTTCGTTCATTTGAAAATTGAACTCGGAAGCCCAAGGCATCGTGGGTTTGAAGCTGGGGGGATCATTAATTTATTCAAAAATTGAACTTAGAAGCTCAGGGTATTGTGGGTTATAAGCTTGGGGGATCATTTAATTATTTAAAAATGGAACTCAGAAGCCTAGGGTTTCATGAGTTCAGAGCTTGGGAGTTTGTTCGTTTATTTTACATTTGAACTATGGCACATAGGGTAATGTGGGTTTGAAGTTTGTGAAATCGTTCATTTATTCAAAATTTTAACTCAGGAGCCCACGGCATTGTGGGTTTGGAGTTTGTGAGATTGTTTGTTCATTTAAAAATTCAACTCGGCCTAGGTATTGTGGGTATGAAGCTTGGGAGATCATTCAGTTTTTTAAATATTGAACTCGGAAGCCCAGGGTTTCGTGGGTTTAGAGCTTGGCGGATCATTTATTTATTCAAAAATTAAACTTGCATTACTAGGGTTTCCAAGGTTCAGGGCTTGGGGTATTATTTAATTAGTTCAAAATTAAACTTGCACGCCCAGGGTTTTGTGGGTTTAGAGCTTGACGGATCATTTATTTAGTTAAAAATCAAACTCGGACGCCCAGAGTTTTGTTGGTATAGTACTTAAGAGATGATTTATTGAGTTAGAGATGAAATTTAAACGCCCGAGGTTTCGTTGGTATAGCTTGGGGGATTATTTATTTAGTTCAAAATTAAACTCAGACACCCAGAGTTTCGTGGGTTTAGTGATTGGGAGATCATTTGTTTATTAAAAAATAAACTTGCCTTCCTAGGGTTTTCAAGGTTCATTGCTTGGGGGATTATTTATTGAGTTAAAAATGAAACTTTAACGCCCAGGGTTTCTTGGGTTTAGTTCTTGGGGGATCATTTGTAAATTAAAAAATTATACTTGCTTTCCTAGGGTTTTCAAAGTTTAGTGCTTGGTGGATTATTTATTTGGTAAAAAATTAAATTCGTTCACACAAACTTTCGTGGGTTTAGTGGTGGGGGGAATCATTCATTAATTTTTTTATTTATTGAAATAATCCGAACGCTCAGGGTTCTTGAATTTTACAGCTTGAGGGATAGGTTAAATATTTATTTATGAAAAAAACTTAAATGAATCAATCGTATAAATTTCGTAACATAAATTTTGTAATAAATTTAATATTTTTAATAACATTCGAATGTTCTTAACCCTTAGCACACAAACCCCTAGCAATCTGAAATAACCTCTTGGTCGAGCTTCTACGGTCTGAAGTAACCGCTGTCCCCATGCCCGCTTTCTTGAATTCATCACTTTACTGTAGTACAGTTGTGCGCGCTTGCGCGCTGAGAGAGACTGGTGGAAGTAAATTTTAAAAATGGAAATTGTATATACTAAATTCTGCGTATTTGACATATTCTATGCCATAGTTAGTAAAGTTGTCAAATGATTATTACAATAAAAATCTTAAGTTCCAGTCGTTAAAAAAGTTTTTATAATGACGGGACAAAAATATAAAAATATTACACATCAACACATCTGCTACAGGTCTACAAATTGAAAACTGTGCACTCGCTTTATTTGGGATCATCGTAAATTGTAAAAGTAAAAAATTTGTGCACAAATCTGTCGAAATTCGAACCACCAAGAAATTTGGGCACAAAAACGTGTTCGAGTTGTCAAAAAATAATTTGCACAATTTGTGCACAAAAACATGCACAAATAATCTGAAAACCATCAGCAAAAACTTGTGCACAAAAGTCCGAATTTTGTACACAATATTCATTCAATATGATGTACAATATTGTGCACATACTTGTGCAGAACCCGACTGAACTCTGTGCACAAACTTATGCACAGGCCTATGCACAGGCTTATGCACAGACTTGTGCAAGAGTTTGTGCATGCAATTGTACTTAACTTTTCCGTAAGGGGTTTTTGTTGATGATTTGTTGATATGTTGTAAAAATAAATCTAAAATTGAGGATATTAAATCGAAACTGATGAATAAATTTATTATGAAAGACATGAATAAAATCAGTAATTATATAGGAATTGATGTGAGTTATAATGATGAGAGGAATTTAATGACATTAAGTCAAACAAAATATATAGAATATTTATCTGTAAAATACAGGTTAGGAAATGCAAAATTATACGACACTCCTATGGAAAATAATCTTAAGCTAGAGCAAGCTTCTGAAATCGACGAAAGAATAAAATATAGAAATTTGATTGGTGAATTATTGTATATTAGCTCAGGTACAAAACCTAATATTTCTTTTGCCGTGAATTATCTTAGTCGATCGAGAATTGTCTTATTCAAACTAAAGATTTAAAATTAACTTACACCGATAAAAAAATGCAAACTTAGATTCTATGGTAGATTCAGACTATGCAGGCAATAGCATAGATAGAAGATCGACTACCGGATTTGTAATACGTTTGTTTAACAATGTTGTATTTTGGAAATCGAGAAAACAAAACTACGTAACAAAATGTTCAACCTTTGCGGAGTATACTGCTATGTCCGAAGCAGTGACTAGAAAAACTCGTTTAAAGTTTAAAAGCTCAGGCCCGCAGCGCTCGAAGGTCTTTGGATTAAAACTCTACTACGGCTCGAGTTTTGCTCCGATCGACCTGAAATTTTGACACAACATTCTTGAGATGTTGTGCTATTAGAAATTGTAAAAAATCGATTTTTTGAAAATGGCTTGACCATACTATCCCCTTAAGGATTCTGCTTTCAATCATGTTGCTAACTATCAATTGGTTGATTAATTATTTATTATAAACTAATTTATATTTATTAAATTTTTTGTTTATTTTTGTTGAAATATAGCTAAATATCATAATATTAGAATCGTGTCACCATCTATTGTCTCGACGCCCGACGGTGAACACGAATAGAATATGTGTATGTGTGAGCGAGAGCACATAACGCAACTACGTCACGCGACGCGACGCGACCAGTCGAGTACTGTACTAGCAGCTGACCGGTGCGGAGCACGATGCTCGCATGCGGATCATTTGTAACCTTACTATTAAATAATAATTAAATACTATTAATTAACCACAAAGTGTTTCACTAATTTGATCTACCTCTACAATAATCCCAACAATTATAAGCATTAACATATTGTGAGAGCGTTTAAATTCCGATTACAATTCTAACTTAGTTTGTCGCGTAGTTATCTTGTTAGTCAAATTGATTCCGACTTGTACTAATTTTAAGTTGAACGGGAAAATTTTTTTTGTGCATTTCTTACCATACTAACAAGGAGAGGACCAGACATTCGGGTCATGGATTTGGCTAAAACTTGGTATATGGGCTCCAAATATGCCCAAAAGAAACCTCCAACTGTCAGTTTCTCTGAATGGGCCTTTTTAAGTCATGTTCGCCCTACACCCCAATAAAAAAATCAGCATTTTATCAGCATTTTTCAATAAAAAGCTGTTTTTGACCTGATTTTCAAAAAAATATTGCTCAGACTCTATTACACTTACAGAATTCCGGAACCTCGCATTTTTTTCGCCCCTCCAAGTAATTTCTGGAAAAAATTATTTGAGATTTTCTTTTTTATGTATTAGACCATGTAAAATTGAGATATTTAAAATGAAAAAATGACGAAAAACATCTAAATTGTACATGGTCTAATACAAAAAAAAAATTTTCCAGAAAGAACGTGGAAAGACGAAAAAAATGCGAGGTTCCGGAATTCTGTAAGTGTAATAGAGTCTGAGCAATATTTTTTTGAAAATCAGGTTAAAAACAGCTTTTGATTGAAAAATGCTGATAATATACTGATTTTTTAACATGGGGTGTAGAGGGAACATGACTTTAAAAGGCCCATTCAGAGAAACTGACAGTTGGAGGTTTCTTTTTAGCATATTTGGAGCCCATATAGCAAGTTTTAGCCAAATCCATGACCCAAATGTCTGGTCCTCTCCTTGTAAGTAATAGATGAACTTAGGAGCTTTCAAAAAAAAAAAAAAAAAAAAATTTACCCATTAATTTCCATTAAATAAAGTACCAAGCGTTCAATGATTTAAAAAAGTTGCTAACCTATTAAATAGAAACTTTTTAAAGAACTTTTAGACTATTGAAGAGAATATTTTGGGAACTAAAAAATTATAGTTTGTTACAGTGGCCGAATTAATTTAAATAATCAGGATCATGTTCGACCTGAACGTGAAACCCTTCGTAGCCTTTCGGTCAGCTGTGAACAATGAAAGTACACTAGACTGTGTACTTTCCAATTATCTTCGATACCTGAAAATAATAATCAAGACATGCTTGGGAAGTATTGCGTTTACGAATTAAATACCCTCAATTCCCGCGATTGGACTAACCCGTTTATATCGGTAGTGGGCGGGGTTTTACCTATGGGAAAAGCGAACGAAGGAACACGGTAGTTTGAATCAGAATAAACTAAGTTGATTTTTAATATTTACTAAATAAAAACAACTTAAAACTAATACATGAATATGCAACCACCTTTTTGCTCGCGAGATAATCCGAATAACAAACTTAGCCCTTAGGCTGGTAAATAATATTACAAAATCCTCACAAACCTCAGATTTTCTGTACAAAGGAAAAGTCGTTAGACTCAATCTTCCCGCTTCTGGCTTGCTGTAGCCGACGCATGTAATCACACACTTACACACACCGAGTCGTAACGTTTTCAGCAGTTTCCTCGAGGAACAAAGTGATGACAATCACTAAACACTCGCGTGAATTTACTGCTACGCTACGACAAAGTAACAGCGAAAGATTAGCATCATATATTTGATTTCTTTGGAAAGTATATGTGTTTTATATGTAAATATAAATGTATGTATTTTCTTTGTAAATAAAACACTAAAGGATTATTTTTATAAAAGTACAAAGCAAACTTGGTTTGAAACTTGTCACGGAGAATTAAGTATTCGCGCCCCGCGTAATTCTCCGTTGCGAACGCACCTTTAGAAGTCTGCCTAGTCGAGCGCAGGCAAGTTGGGAATCAACACAGTACACAAGAGCACACAGTTTTGCGCGGTCGTGTTCTGACTACGCGGTAATTTTATGCTCGTTGATTGTTAATTAAATAAACATAGTAATTTGTTAAATCTTTCGCTGTTACTTTGTCGTAGCGTAGCAGTAAATTCACGCGAGTGTTTAGTGATTGTCATCACTTTGTTCCTCGAGGAAACTGCTGAAAACGTTACGACTCGGTGTGTGTAAGTGTGTGATTACATGCGTCGGCTACAGCAAGCCAGAAGCGGGAAGATTGAGTCTAACGACTTTTCCTTTGTACAGAAAATCTGAGGTTTGTGAGGATTTTGTAATATTATTTACCAGCCTAAGGGCTAAGTTTGTTATTCGGATTATCTCGCGAGCAAAAAGGTGGTTGCATATTCATGTATTAGTTTTAAGTTGTTTTTATTTAGTAAATATTAAAAATCAACTTAGTTTATTCTGATTCAAACTACCGTGTTTCTTCGTTCGCTTTTCCCATAGGTAAAACCCCGCCCACTACCGATATAAACGGGTTAGTCCAATCGCGGGAATTGAGGGTATTTAATTCGTAAACGCAATACTTCCCAAGCATGCCTTGATTATTATTTTCAGGTATCGAAGATAATTGGAAAGTACACAGTCTAGTGTACTTTCATTGTTCACAGCTGACCGAAAGGCTACGAAGGGTTTCACGTTCAGGTCGAACATGATCCTGATTATTTAAATTAATTCGGCCACTGTAACAAACTATAATTTTTTAGTTCCCAAAATATTCTCTTTAATAGTCTAAAAGTTCTTTAAAAAGTTTCTATTTAATAGGTTAGCAACTTTTTTAAATCATTGAACGCTTGGTACTTTATTTAATGGAAATTAATGGATAAAATTTTTGTTTTTTGAAAGCTCTTAAGTTCACCTATTACTCAGTATAGTAAAAAATGCAAAAGAAAACTTTTTCTCGTTCACTCGAGAGCGCTAAGTATAAGTAATTAAATAATTGTTAAGCAATTGTATTATCGCAAAATACTCTTATTATTTAGGCCTGCCAACTTTTTTCAGGGCTTAATCGAGCCGTGAAAAAAATTTTTTTTCAAAAAAAGAATGTTTGAGAAATAAAATCCCGCTTGCTAGACTCTGAAAGACCGTTTCTTCAGTTTTTAAAAATTCATCAAAAATTGTTAAAAAACGGCCAAAATTAGTGAAAAAATCAACTTTCCAGGCATGTACAAAGTTTGCAACGACACTTTTGGATTCTGTAATCGTAAAAAGGTGTTTATTAGATGCACATTTATTGAAATGATGAGTTATGGGCCTCAAAAGAATTAATTTTTATGACAATCAAGCAGATTTTTGAAAAAATCATTAAAGTAGCAAAAAATACGACAAAAATCACATATTTGTCGCTTGGTACAACAGAAAATTTCAACCTAGTGCGTCCAGACTTCACGTACTTTCAAGTTAGATATGAAGTCAAACTTCTATCGCTATTAGAAGTCGATTGTCGAAAATGACCCTGAAACGCCTCACCCTATTAATTAATAAGTCAAAAATTAAGACATTCTTAGACTGATGGGGATGAATGAAAATACTGTAAAAACGAAAGGCTGTTTATCAGTTAAAATTAATAATATAAAATGCATTTTTCACGTAGTAGATAAAAATTTTCCACTCCGCCAGGGTGCAATGATGCTTGATAATGGTATAATCCCTGAAAGCGATAGTGCATATAACGCTCCCTTTTTTGCGTGCCAAAAAAACCTAAAGAGAACCGTGAGCGCGATGTACGTCTCGTGTTAGATTACAGAAACATAAATTCAGTAATGGTATTGCAAATTCAACCGGCACCCAGTACTAATGCTATTTAAGACAGTTTACATGGTAGTAAGGTATATAGCATTTTCGATTTGGCGCAGGGGTTTTATCAAATCAAGCTGGTGGATAAAACAGCGGGGAAAACAGCATTTAGTACAGCCGATAATCATTACGAATTGTGTCGGCTCGGAATGGGATTAAAAAATTCACCGGGTTGTTTTATAAAAGCATTGAGGAAATTGCTGAAGGGGCTTGAGGGTATACTTAGTTATATGGACGATGTAAATGTATTCGCGGATACTATTGGAAAAATTATTTAACTCAAATCATTTTTTGAAAGACTTAGGGAATGGGGGGTATCTTTGCAACCGGAAAAATCGGTATTTTTAAAGGAGGAAGTTAAATTTTTGTATCATAAAATATCTAAAAAGGAATCGAGGTTGACGATAGTAAATTCTCAGCATTAAAATTGTTCCCCGTGACAAAAACGGTTAAATCATGTAAATAATTTTTAGGTGTCTGCTCGTACTACAGACGATTCATTTTTCAATTCGCAAAAATCGCAAAACCTATAACAAACCTATTACGAAAAGAGGTAGAATTTATTTGGGGCCCGCAACAGCAAGTATCATTCGAAACGCTCAAAAATAATAGCCTCATTAATAGCCCAGTTTTGTGTTATATTTTAATTTTTAATTTTAAAAAGTGTTTGAGTTGTGTGCAATTTGCATGTGTTTTCCCATGTATGTGCTATAATTGAAAAATTGTTAACTTTACGTATATTAAAGGTGATTCAACATAATATGATCATCTTTTAGTAGATAAAATTATTTTTAAATAATAAGTAATTCGGCCTCAAGTCGTCCGTAATAAATTTTTTGATTTCACTTCTTTCATTAATTCATTTTCAAAAAAAGATTATTATATTTAGCGTATAACTTTTTATTTAGACTCCTTTTAAAAAAACCAATCGCCATGAATAAATATATACTTTCGTGGATAGACATTTTAAGTAAATATTACGGGTATATACCTTTAAAAGAAACGTCGTCGCAAAGTATAGCAAAAGCTTTAGCGGAAAAATACATATGTAACTACGGGTGTATGGATATACTGCACTCAGATCAGGGAGCAAATTTTTTATCGAAAATTATGGCAGAATTCGCAAATATTTTAAAAATAAAAAAGATTCGATCGACTTCTTATCACCCCGCAAGTTTGGGATGCGGGGAACGTTCACATTTTGTTTTGATCGAGATTTTAAGATATGTAATTACTTCTAACGACTGGTGTGAAAAACTCCCGTATTGTGCCTTCGCGATGAATATTACAACGCATTCAAGCACGGGATTTGCGCCATTTACACTAATTTTCGGTCGGGAACCGAGAGTTCCTACGGATTATCTAGAACCTATTGATCCCCCTCATCCTCCCAATTACTTTGGCCTAAAAATAACCACAATAGATTCTAAAAATCCCACACATTACTGTTTCAACTCAAAAATGATAACTTTGCATCCATCAATACTCAAATCCACAATGCTCAATCCTCCAGAAATTTCTCCGACTTTGATATAAATACTAACTGTGAATTTTTATATTCCACGTTTAGGGCTTCACGATATTCGAGAAAAATATCGATATCGTCTCGAAATCGATACGATATCCGAGACGATACGTCTCAACGAATGTCGATATCGATACGAGAAAAAATTTTTATGAAGCCACCGATATTCTCGTATCGGCGATATTCCAGAGACGATAATATCGAAAAATATCGTCTCGAAAAAAATAAGATCTATGTAGCAATTTTAAATCTTAACGTGAATACCGTACACTGTTACTGGAGCCAATAAAACTCGAAAGTGTCAGTGGCGGATCCAGCAATCATTTTTGGGAGGGCGCTTTACTATATATATATGTGTGTGTGTGTGTGTGTGTGTGTGTGTGTGTGTGTATGAGATAGCTGATCAGTTATCCCCCAAACTCTAAACCCCCAAATACCCTGGGCGCCCGAGTTCAACAAAAAAACTGATCAGCTATCCCCCAAGCTATTTACCCCCAAATACCCTGGGCACCCAAATTCAATAAATAAACTGATCAGCCGTCCTCCAAGCTTTAAACCCCCAAATACTCTGGGCACCCGAGTTCAACAAAAAAACTGATCAGCTATCCCCCAAGCTATTTACCCCTAAATACCCTGGGCGCTCGAGTTCAATAGATAAACTGATCAGCTTTCCCCCAAGCTGTAGACTCCTAAATACCCTGGGCGCCCGAGTTCAACAAAAAAACTGATCAGCTATCCCCCAAGCTATTTACCCCCAAATACCCTGGGCACCCCAATTCAATAAATAAACTGATCAGCCGTCCTCCAAGCTTTAAACCCCCAAATACCCTGGGCACCCGAATTCAACAAAAAAACTGATCAGCTATCCCCCAAGCTATTTACCCCCAAATACCCTGGGCACCCAAATTCAATAAATAAACTGATCAGCCGTCCTCCAAGCTTTAAACCCCCAAATACCCTGGGCGCCCGAGTTCAACAAAAAAACTGATTAGCTATCCCCCAAGCTATTTACCCCCAAATACCCTGGGCACCCAAATTCAATAGATAAACCGATCAGCCATCCTCCAAGCTCTAAATCCCCAAATATCCTGGGCGCCCGAGTTCAACAAAAAAACTGATCAGCCTATCCCCCAAGCTATTTACCCCTAAATACCCTGGGCGCTTGAGTTCAATAGATAAACTGATCAGCTTTCCCCCAAGCTGTAGACTCCTAAATACCCTGGGCGCCCAAGTTAAATAATTAAACTGATCGGCTTTCCCTCAAGCTCTAAGCCCCCAAAACCCTAGAAGCCCGAGTTCAATAAAAAAAACTGATCAGTTATATAATTGCACCAGTGAATCGTAATTTAGGTATTGTTACAAAAATATTTACAGCTGGGCGGTGGGCCGATAAGTTTTTTTGTTGAACTCGGGCGCCCAGGGTATTTGGGGGTATACAGCTTGGGGGATAGCTGATCAGTTTATTTGTTGAATTTGCACTCGGAGAAAGATTTGATTCGATCAATTAAATATTCTTTGTTCCCTCAATAGTCTAAATATTGTAGCAGTTACAATACGTATGGTAAGGATAATAATACATATCGTTGCGACTATAGTAAAGCAAATATGCAAAAATTTAACCTAACCTAACTATTTTTTAAAATCTTTTTCTTTTTTTTCATTAATCTTTATTACCATTCATGGTTATGAGATACATTTTACTTTAAACACATAATACTGTGAGGTGCAGTAGGGTTTTAACTGTAGATTTAATTGCGTCTGTCGGGTGTATCAGTCCTGAATACTTCATCTTGATAAGGTGAAGATGCCATCAAAATTTCCATCAGCTATAGATGGTTAGCAGTGAAGGGTTAAACGGTCCTAAGCCTTATCTGGTGCGATTCTTTATAATTCTCAGTGAGCATTAATTCATTCTTCGGTGGCCATCTCCTTTGTTCCTCAGAACAAATCAGTATTCGACCAGAATTCTTGTCTAGTCCAAGGCGGGTCACTCAGCTCGCCTCGCCGCGTTCGAAAAGTTGAGCCGGCGGGGATTCGAACCGGCATCCCTCAGCGCGACGATGTTTCGGCCAACTAAGACGTGTGTCTTAACCGACTGAGCCATCGACGGCCTTTTTTTAAAATCTTAATTGAAGACATTATTTTTTAAATATTGTGATTTTTATAATCATTTGTAAATTTTTTAACATTAAAACTATTCATCAAATACATTAATTATACCAAAATCACAAAAAAGAAATTTTTTAAAATTAAGTTGTGCTATACCAGTGCAACTAGAAACATGTTAACCCTTAATACGCATTTAGTCAGCGCTACCATGATATTTTTACTGCTACAATGTGCATCTTTGTCTCTTCATCAATTATGGCATCTTATATGTTACAATATATTGTTGACTCAATCAAATCTTTCTCTGAGTGTGGACGCCCAGGGTATTTTAGGGTTTACAGCTTGGGGGATAGCTGATCAGTTTATTTATTGAACTATGGCGCCCAGGGTTTTGGGGGTTTACAGCTTTGGGGATAGCTGATCAGTTTCTTTTATTGAACTTGATGCCCAAGGTTTTGGGGGTTTACAGCTTTGGGGGATAGCTGATCGGTTTATTTATTGAACTCGGGCCCCCAGGGTTTTGAGGGTTTACAGCTTGGGGGATAGCTGTTCAGTTTATTTATTGAACTATGGCGCCCAGGGTACTTGGGGGCTTAGAAGATCAATTTTTTTGAACTCGATGCCCAGGGTTTTGGGGTTTAGAGCTTAAGGGATAGCTGATCAGTAAATTTATTGAACTCGGGCGCCCAGGGTTTTGGGGGTTCACAGCTTGAGGGATAGCTGATCAGTTAATTTATTGAACTCGGGCGCCCAGGGTATTTGGGGGTTTAGAAGATCAATTTTTTTGAACTCGATGCCCAGGGTTTTGGGGGTTTACAGCTTGGGGAATAGCTGATCGGTTTGTTTATTAAACTCGGGCGCCCAGGGTTTTGGGGGTTTACAGCTTGGAGAATAGCTGATCGGTTTGTTTATTAAACTTAGGCGCCCAGGGTACTTGGGGGCTTAGAAGTTCAATTTTTTTGAACTCGAAGCCCAGGGTATTTTGGGGTTTAGAGCTTAATGGATAGCTGATCAGTTAATTTATTGAACTCGGGCGCCCAGGGTTTTGGGGGTTTACAGCTTGGGGAATAGCTGATAGGTTTGTTTATTAAACTCAGGCGCCTAGGGTATTTGGGGGTTTACAGCTTGAGGGATAGCTGATCAGTTAATTTATTGAACTCGGGCGCCGAGGCTATTTGGGGGCTTAGAGCTTGGGGGATAGCTGATCAGTTTCTTTTATTGAACTTGATGCCCAAGGTTTTGGGGGTTTACAGCTTTCGGGGATAGCTGATCGGTTTATTTATTGAACTTGGGCGCCCAGGGTATTTGGGGGTTTGCAGCTGTTGTGGTTGAGCGTTTTTTGAGAACTGGCTCTCTCGTCGTGAGTGATACGAGAACTTGTTTAAAAGATGATTCTCTAAAAGCACTTTTATGTTTGAATTCGTGGTCAAAGTCTTCTTTAAATATTAGAAACAAAATATGTTTAACGGACTTAATTCATGATTACTAACTATCTTTTTTTTTTTTTTTAGATTTTTTTTCTTTGCTCATTTTGTATTTTTAAAATAAATGATAATTTAAATAAAAATATATATTATAATTACTGTAATTTATTATATAAAAGTGTTTAATGAATATAATATAATTAACAACTGATTTGTAGATGAAATTTTTTGAGTCGATATTTCTCGATTCTCGGGATTGAGCCGAGACGATATCGATAAATTTACAGTAAAATATCGTCGATACGATACTCGATACGATAAACATGCCCATATGTCGATACGATATCGATATAATTCAAAATATCGATATCGTCTCGTATCGTGAAGCCCTATCCACGTTACACAACGTTATCAACAAAAATATCAATAAAATTTCTATATATCACAGTAACTTTCCCCGCTGGTTTAATCATGAACTCAAGTATCTAATAGTTAGAAAGAAAACACTACACAAAAAATGAAAAATTACTCGTGACCATAATCATTATATTGAGTTTAAAAAATTATGCGCTATAATGTCTGAGATTATCTGAAATTTGCAAAGAGAAATTCAATGAAGCAGTTGAAAATCACATAAAACAAAACTCAAAACTATTCTGGAACTACCTAAATTCTCTCTATAAACCAGAAAATATTCCAACATCCATGGCCTATAATGATCTGAAATTAGACAACCACACAGACACAGCAAATCTTTTTGCATCATTCTTCAAATCCGTCTACCAGATTTATGAACCTACATCCCCTATATCTAATTTCAATACTGAATCATCGGCACCTTCCATATCATTATTAAAAGTTCAAACAGCAATAAATGATCTCAAACCAAACCTAGATACTGGACTTGATGGTATACCTGCAAATCTACTGAAAAATTGCCCATCTCTCATAAATCCATTAACAACACTTTTCAACCAATCCCTAACTTCTAGTACTTTTCCAGATTGTTGGAAACAATCAATAGTAATACCGATACACAAACAAGGACCCAAAAATTTAGTAAAAAACTACAGATCTATCACCCTCATATCCTCTATTTCAAAAATTTTCGACAATATAATGTCTCAAAAACTTAGCTGTCTAACTACCTATTAAATTTGCAAAGAGCAACGCGGCTTTATGCCAAACAGGTCAGTCATAATAAACCTTACAATATTCAATAACTTTATAGCCAACATTCTAAATCAAAACTCGACTGCTCAAGAAGACACCGCATATATTGACTTTACAAAAGCATTTGATAGCGTAGACCATTCTATATTAATCAATAAATTAAAAATCTTAAAACTAAATAACACCTTAATTAACTGGATTGAATCATATATAAGTAACAGACAATATAAAGTACGTATTAATAATCACCTTTCAGAACCCTTTATCTCAACTTCTGGTGTCCCTCAAGGGAGTCACCTTGGACCCATTCTCTTTATCATTTTTATAAATGATCTAAACAAAGTTATTAAATTTTCTATCATTTTATTATTTGCTGATGATTTAAAAATTTTCAAATCAATAAAAAATTCTACTGACTGTTCACTCCTACAAGCTGACTTAAATGCTCTATATACCTGGTCAATAAAAAATCACCTACCTTTCTACATATCTAAATGCAATATAATGTCATTCAATCCATCTAAAACATATGTTCACTATGAATACACCATTGCTCGAAATATTATTCAAAGAAAATCATTATTGATAGATTTAGGCATTACATATAACCACAAATTTACCTTTGATGACCATCTAGACCATATCATCACCAAAGCTAACAAAAAATTTGGATTTATCGAATTCGCTACAAAATCGTTCAAAAACCTCACTAATATTATACACCTATACAAAACGCTAGTTTTACCATTACTTCATTTTGGATCGGTTATTTGGACACCTACATATGCATACCAAATTGAAAGATTGGAAAAAATACAACACAAATTCTTAAGATATCTAGCTTTCAAGTCTAACTCACCACTTCACCCTTTTTCATATGATTATTATGAAATCGCTAAAAAGTTCAAACTACTCACCATCAAAAGTTTACATGACTATCATGATACACTCTTTGTACATAATTGTATTCATAACAATACTCTAGAATTCACTCAAACACCAGTATTTACCATAAAATCAAATCAGTATATTTTAAGATATAATAATATGCTAGTTAACCCTACCACAAAATTAAATACCATACAACACAGCACTTCATTTAGATTGAGAGATAAATGGAATCATCTAAACGACAACTTAAGACTTCTGCAAGATACTAGTAAATTTATAAAAGATACCAAAAGAATATACTACTCCATTTATGTTTAAATAAATTTGAATTGTAAACTAATTCTTATTAAAATTAAAATTAAGCTATTTCCATTGTTAATCTTCGCTTATTATTATTGTTACTTATCACTGTATTATAGTATATAATATCATATGTTATTTATCGTGTATTTATAATTCTCCTAGAGAGAAACTTTGTAATGGGTTTTGCCCGTATATTTGAATAAAATAAAATAAAATAAAATAAAAAAATAGTTAGGTAAACATAGGGAAAAAATTGTTTAAACAATTTCAAAAATTTCACAATTTTGCACTGTAAAAAATGGTTTCATATTTTTCAAGAAAAACAAAATTAAAAGTGTCCTCAGTTATTTTTTATTTAAAGCCTTAGGTTATGTGAAAAAAATCATTGGAATTGAAAAAAGAGTTCTTGATCACGGAGCCAGAACGTTCATGATAGTTTCATTTTGCAATAACTTCGTTGGCGAACTAAATTTTTTGTTATTGGATCAAGTCAGAAATTACAATAATAAATAGCTGTCAAAATTTAAAAAGTGTGCTCCAATTAAACTTGTATTACTTTATAATACTTTAAAGTATTATAAAGTATTATAATACTTTAACAAATCTTATTAATTTTATTCTTTATTTAGTATTCATTCTTTTACCAGTTCTACTTGGCCTCTTTGATTTAAAAAATTTTTTCCCTTATGCTGAAGTAATTGAAAGTTTAATTATCGATTGCCAGAGCCTAATTTATTCATTCTTCTAATTGATTTAAATGCTATCAGATATTATTCATGAATAGAAAAGACTTCATTCGAAATGAATATTAATTTTATAATTACTGTTAAATTTATTGGTGAGTTCAAGTACTATTGTTTTACATAGTTCTAGTCCCGGAAAAAGTAATTATTTATTTTTTTTTAGTTAATTGATTTATTATTTTGAATTAAAATTTTGAGTTGAATCTAAGTCGTCAAAATGATAGATATATCTATTCTTATTTTGACGACGTCGTCGAAATCATAGTTTAATCGATTTACATAACAACAATTATTGTCAAAACCGGGAAAAGTCTTCGAAATAGGTAATATTCATCTTTTTTTATTGCCAAAACCGGCAATATATCTTACTATATTATATAGTTGTAATTTGCTCTTCGCTCCCACCCCGCTCCCACCCTTAATTTTTCATTTTAGACCGTAAAATAGGTCAAAAACTGCATTTTTATTCCGCTCCCACCCCGCTCCCACCCCCGCCCTTTCTCGCCCTTTTTTTTCTCACCCCATTCCGCTCCCACCCTCTCCCACCCCGCTCCCACCCTTAATTCTTCATTTTATACCGTAAAATAGGTCAAAAACTGCACTTTTATTCCGCTCCCACCCCGCTCCCACCCCGCTCCCACCCTCTCTCTTTTTTACAACCTCCTCATTTGTAAAAATGTTATTTAAGGTAAACGACCCAATTAAAGATCAGTTAAGGATTTCGTTAGGTTAGGAAGATCCATAAAAGTTAATATTTTAAATTTTAAATATTTTAAATTAAATCCATAAAATAAATTTAGCTATAAATACAAACTGAAAATAATTTTTTCTGGACTAATAATCTTCATCGGATTCATATTATAAATTACAAATTTAAAAATAAATTTTAAGCGTTCTTCCTATCTTTCTCGAATTAAATCTATTACTACATTAATATTCAACAAACAATATTAAAATAAACAATATTCAATTGACAATATTTAAATAAAAAATTTAACATCTTCATCGATCTGTTCTTTTTTTTAAATTTTTTTAAATATTCTTTATAACTTATACTTTAGTATAGTTCTTAACAACTAAATCTTGCGCCTATGGTGAGATGGTTTAAAATTTTTTTATGTTTCATTTCTCAGGTTTTTAAAGTTATATCTTTTTTAGTTTATTACTTTCTTAATGCTGAATGATCAAACATCGATAACGTTCGATCTTTTCAAGTTCAACGTGAATCTCACCACTCGCCGGTAATTTTCACTTCAATAACCTGAACTTAGCCATCCGCCGGGCCATAAAAATATATTCAACAAACAATATTAAAATAAACAATATTCAATTGACAATATTTAAATAAAAAATTTAACATCTTCATCGATCTGTTCTTTTTCTAAAATTTTTTTAAATATTCTTTATAACTTATACTTCAGTATAGTTCTTAACAACTAAATCTTGCGCCTATGGTGCGATGGTTTAAAATTTTTTTATGTTTCATTTTTCAGGTTTTTAAAGTTATATCTTTTTTAGTTTATTACTTTCTTAATGCTGAATGATCAAACATCGATAACGTTCGATCTTTTCAAGTTCAACGTGAATCTCACCACTCGCCGGTAATTTTCACTTCAATAACCTGAACTTAGCCATCCGCCGGGCCATAAAAATAATCGCTTTCGACACTGGTTCTTTATTTTATCTTTGAAAATTATTTCAATAACCTATCTATACAAAATTGTATTATTAACTTTATATTGAAGTGTTAAAAAGTAAAAATGAGTTGCAGATTTTGTGTTGAAGATTTTTTTAAAAAAGTTTGTCCTGATTGCGGAAAACTAATTGAGTAATTTATTTTTTACATTAAAGTTTTTTTTTTATTTTTATTTTTTTTTAATTTCTCATTATTTAATTTTTTTTAACAGCACTGACATGTGTGGTTTTGGCAAAATTTGCTCTCAACATTTAAACTCAATTTTTGAAGTTGGAACTCAAAATTTTTTGTTAAAATACTGCAAATGGTAAAAATTTCAAATTTTATTTTCATACTTAAATAAATATTATAAAAATTTCATCCTTAAATTAATATTATTAAAATAGTTAAAATCAATTTTTAGTGCTTTGCATGCTTTAGTGTAAATAATTAAAATCAATTTTTAGTGCTTCCGATAATCAATCATCTAATTTAAATTCCTCCTGCCATACATCGAAATTGTATCTGCAACAAATTTAGAATTGATCTTATGGGGTCGGTTAAGGTAGTTACAACCCATGTATATATAGGTAACATAGAATATAGTTATTAGAATCTAGCAGGAGGGAAAATTGAAAGCTGTTGCTGAAGAAGATCTGTTTTTTTTAAATATTTTAAGAAAATTGAATTTGCAATCCAAGAATAACCTCTAAATTTGATCCATTTTACGCGCTTAGCATAGGAATCACACGTGAAAAGTTGAAACTTCTGAGCTTAATATCTCAAAATTTATCTCCGCTTGGAATTATTTGCAAAATACTAACATGTTGCGGACGCAAAGAAACTAACTCTGTGCAAAGTTATAGAGATTTTTTAAGAAACTCAATTTTTGCGGTAATTACCTTAACATAATGAATAAAATGCAAATAAATAGTTTTTTCAGACGGTAGTCAAAATCAAAGTTAATCAATGTATATAGTATATGCCTTTATTTTGCAATCAGCATGTCTCTGGCTGTTATAGGTTATGAAATATGAATTAAAGTTTAAAAATAACTATTTTAAGCGCTATAGTCGCTAAGAAAGAAATAAGTAGCTTAGGTTAATGCCAATATCTTCTTTTTTATTTTATATAAAGTAATATGAAGGCGAGGATTTCAACAACGAATTTATTACTGATTTCATCGAGGATACTTTGAATGAGTTATATAAAAATTTATTCATAAATAAAATTTTAATTTGTATTTCAGAAATTACATATTACATTAAAATTAAGACATTAGATGATATAAAACAAATAAATCAAAACGAACTTATGGAATTAGAAGATTTAATGAAAGGATATAGATTAATAAAAAAAAAAAAAGTAATATAGTAATATAGTAACATAGTAATTAATTTATATTTGTCTTAAAATTAAATTGTTAATAACTCTCACATGAGATAAATAATTTTTTTTAATATAATGTTATAATAAATAACATTAATTTTTAATTTAATAATACAATCATAAAATTATCATTAAAAAATAATTTTATTAATATATTATAATTATAGTCAGGATAGTGACCACTTTTTGGATTTTTTGTCACGATAGTGACCGCTTAATCTATTTATATAATACATGAAAAATAATTGAATTATTAAAACGGAAGATTTTTTGATATTACAGATATTTTTTTCAAGAAAATAGATTTAAAAATTATTAAATCAAAAAATTAAAAATTTTAACGGAAGAATATAATTATAAATATTTATTTTTTTTCATAAATATAGAATTGAAAATTATTAAAGAGAAAAGTTTTTTAAAATGAATTATATGTGGTTTGTACGGCTACTGGCAAAGGGTTCCACATATAGTTTCTTTTTGTTCTTAATTAAATATGAAAAAATTTTCAAAATTGTTGAAAAAAAAACCCAATGCGCCTTGCAAGTGCCTCCTGGGTGGTGTGGAAAACTGCATTAAGTAATTTAAAATTAATAAGTTGAAAATAAATTCATTTGTAATTCAAGTATACTTATTACTATTTTATTAGAAAAGATATATAGTGTAGATTCAAGCATTTAATTCCCGTAGTATATATATATTATATATATATATATACTAGGGGGGGTACCCCCCTGCTCGCTTCGCTCGCCAACCCCCAGAATTTTATGCTTGAATCTACACTTGTACCTACGCTTATACATATACTCTCGTGTCTACCTCTGTACCTACTCTAATACATACCATTGTTTCTACTTTTATAGCTTGTGACTACACCTGCACCTTATTTCATGCCTACCTTTGTTCTCACCTTTCATCTTACTCCAAACCCTTGTAACTACCCTTGTTCTTACCGTTGCACTTACTGCTTTTTATAACTAAGCTCTTACCCAGGAATATTCTCATGTTTATATATATATTTCTATCATGGTGATAAGTGTAGTTTGAATTTTTTTCATGCCTTTATTTCTAATTCTAAGACTACTTTGTTCTAATCTTTGATCATACTTTCATTTCAATCCTTTGTTAAACATCTGTTTCTATGCTTTTACCGACTTATTTTCGTCTTTTTATTTATTAACCTTCCCTGCTTTATAACCTTGCTACTATCCACGTCCGTTGAGTATTTTTTTCCGACTCTCTTTACTACGTCTGTTGATTTTTTTTACTTCCTACATATGTTAATAATCTTGTGCTTACTACCTATTTTTTACTCAAGCTTCTAACGCCGAACCTTCTACACATGCATTTGTTTCAACATCTGTTTCTACTCCCATGCTAACTCTAGTTCTTTATTTTTTTTGTTTTTTAATTTTCTACACTGAATCTAGCCTTGTGCATAATCTTTTTTATCCTCTTGTACTTACTATTCTAAATAACCCTATAACAAACCTTGTTCATAACATTGTTTCAAACTTGATAACTACTGTGGTAACTTCATTGTACCTACTGCCGTACCTGGACTTGTCATTACGTTTGTAACTTTGAACCTACGCTTATATGTACATTTTTGCTTAATATTGTTTCTATCTCTTTCACATGAATCTACTTGCTTAAATTTTGGTGTTTGCTGTTGTTTTTTCTTTTTTTCATGCTTTGGTCTCTAACTTTGAATCTTTGTTCTCATCTTTGTGAAAACTATCTTTTCTATTGTTTTTCTCAAATTTTTTTGTAATTGCAATCGTGAAACTAATCATCTTCATACAATTTTGCCCACACAGCTCTTTAACTTTTTTGACAAATATTTCCTACATCCTTTTACATTTGTTATCAACGCTTTTTCTACGTAGGTCTGTCCCAATCAACCTATCTTGATTAATATTGAAGTTTATCTTACAACATCAGTTTCCAGCCATGTGTAGCCACTTTCACTTTGTTATTATTTTCATACTTCAATTTGTAACTTTGAACGTATGTTGTACTTTTTTTTTTTTTTTTTCTCAACATCTAACCCTGAAACTAACATCTTTTATACTATTGTTTTCGATCCTGTACAAACCTTTGTAGGTAAATACTTATCCACTTTTGAATCTACTGATGTACCTACCCTCTTGCCTAACCTTGAAGCTCTCTAAGCAAAGCGCATGCACAATTGTATTATATTATCTAAAACAAGTTTTGTCGAAGCTTCATCTAAATTAATCGACAATTGTATTATATTATCTAAAACAAGTTTTGTCTTCATCTAAATTAATCGACAATTGTATTATATTATCTAAAACAAGTTTTGTCGAAGCTTCATCTAAATTAATCGACAATAAGTTATATATACCCTTTACCTTTGCGCTACGTTCAGAGTTCATATTCATTTAAACTTTTGTGGTTATAGATTAATTGGTTCTGTTTCAGTTTGTATACTAATGATTATTATTTTCATGATTATAATCGGATAATTTCGAACACTTGATTACATAATTATTTTTTCATCAAATCTATTCTCTAGATGTTTTCATTGAATTGTAATATAAAAATTAAAAATTTAAATTCAAATTTTAAATTTTGTTCTTCAACCAATCACATCACGAATAAAATGCTGACATTCTTTTTGGGTTCTCTCTTTTATCTTTGGATATTAGTTAATTTTTCTAATGCTTCGTAGTTACTTTTTAAATTTCTTCTATAGATACATAGCTGATAACTTGTATCAAAAATTGGCGATGTGGGTAGAAACTGATAACATATATCGAAAATGGGGGGCGTAAGTAAAAAAAAGGGCATGGGGGGGTGATTAGAAAAGGGTCTAATTTATTAGCACGGGAAAAAAAAGCAAACGCACGGGAAATTTTAGGTCAAATTCACGGGAAAAAAGACATTTGCACGGAAAAATAAGTGATTAAACGGGAAAGAAAATAAATGCACGGGAAAAAAATACTGAAGCGGAAGTTAAATGTATTAAACGGGAAAAAAAATATATTGAATGGGAGTAGAATTAACATTGCGTGGGAAAAAAATGTATTAAACGGCAATAGAATTGATCTCGCACGGGAAAACGTCATATATTTTCTAGTGAATGGATTATCCCACAATTCGATTCGATTTACTATTGCACCTGCCACACTTACCCAGTTAATAAATTTTGTTTCCTGCCCTATAAGTCACTTTGTTGTAAGTTAATTTATAGTACCCCTGGTCACTCTAACCACAAAATCAAATCTTTGATGCGTGTTTTGGTGACTCGTACTATAAAATAGTATATAGTACGAGTGCAGTACGTCAACAGGGCTTATTAAGAACCTCGTGCCAAGCTTCGCTACGTACTTGGGTCCTTAAAACCGCCCCGGTGACGATGCTGCACCTGTACTATAATATACTATTTTAAGTGCATTTATTATTCTACCTACGAGAACGTGCTATTATATATTATATCTTCGTTATTTACTTCGTTGTAATCTAATTTTAAGTGCATTTAATTATCTATTTATGCGAACGTGTTACCATATATTTGTATCACTCGATGTACTTGTCAAGCGACCAAATAAGGTTATACCCCAAGGCCGAAATAAAAACCTTATACAGTCAGTCAGTCAGGGTTGGATAAGTTTTTTTGGATCATCGATTGCAGAAACTTTGGAAATTGCTTTCTGGTACCGAATGATGAGCAAAATCATCAATAATTTTTCGAAATGGTCCTTTTTTCGATTATCCACACAAAATGTTTGAATTATTTTTGTTTTTTAAATAATTTTCAAACAATTTGTGTTCAAAGCCCATTGCACTCCTAGACATGTGTATCCTCGCATGTTTCTGTCTCTTTATGAACTTTAAAAGAAAAATATTTTCAAATCTTAACTCAAAAAGTGTAAATCTGAACAATTTATATTTCAAACCTCGGAAAATGCTAAAAAGTACTTCTAGTAACAAATTATTCCTGTTCAATTTTTTGAGTTTGGATTTGAATTTAAGTTGGTTGAGATCTTCTTTATATTGAATATTGAATCAATTGGGATGTGTCTTGAGTTTTATTTATTTTTTTTATTTTAACAAAGAACTTTTGAAGAAACGATAAGTCGACAGGTTAGATCAATAAGATAAATCTCGTCTATGCTGTGCAATAATATTCGCATATAATTTATTGATCTAACCTGTCGACTAGGAAAGATATTTTCGACCGAACAAATTATATTATAGATTTTTAAAAGTATTTTTGGAAAAACCTTGGCCACGATTATTTTGGTCAATGTTCTTTTTACAGGCATCACGATACTGTTACTGCTTCAATAAGGCATGTTCAACAACGAATATTAATGCACAACGTAGTCAATATTTATCTCATTGATCTAAATGTAGTACACAGTAAATTTCGTTTAAAATTTGTATCTTATTTTTTTCAACAATCCACTCTGTTATTAGGTAGGGTCCCTGTACCTAATATGCCCCCCCCCCCTGTTATTTTGAATATGCTCGATATACGGCATTTCCACAATTAGGTAGGAAGAAGTCAAAAACACTGATTTATGAAGTTTTGAGTTGTTTTGAACATTTGAAAATTATTTTTGCGCACGCCTTATAGCTCAAACTAGTTTCGTATACCTTCGTTATTATTTTACGTTGTAATTAAATAGTCTGCCAAAAGATTTAGACTCACCTGACCGAAATTTTCATAAGTAGCTTCGATTTGTTATTGTTTCAGCTTTAAAACGTGGTTTTAGTTTTTGTTCAACTCGTTTTTTAACGGCTTTTATTCTTAAATAACTTTTTATTCTGCAGTGTACCTAATATGGCCCCCCACGAATTAGTAGAAATACCGATATTTCATAGATTTGCTTTCATTTTGCGTGGTATAAAAATTTTATAAAGTAGTATTTGGAATATCGTTTTAATTTAGTGTGTAAAATTTTAAAAGAAGCTGTTAAAGTATACACAATTTATTCGCAATTAATAGATTAATTTAAAGGGGCCATATTAGGTACACAAATTTTTGGTGTCTTAAAAAAACGTGTTTTGGTAAATCCTCTGGCATTTCAAGCTCATTGATCAAAATCGAACGCGTAAAGTCTCATTTTAAAGACCTTGAATTAACCTTACACGTCAAAAAATATTGATTTGATTCGCCACAACGTCGATTCTCGCTTAGGGAGCCATATTAGGTACATCTACCTTGCTTATTTTTCGTATATACTAACGAAACTGATTTGCTAAAAGTTAAAAGAACGTACGGAAATACTGAGTCAAACTATTTTTTTTTTATAATGCTTTATTCAGCAGACAAAAAAGACCGTCCAAAATAATTACTTTTAACATGGTGTACTGAATTTCAGTACACTATTCAGGAAGCTTTCCCAAACAGTGAATTAAAATTATCAATATTAGATTAAAAAATTAAATTTAAATACAAACTTGAGTTTTACGCCATTTTTAAATTAATAAAAATTGAAAAGTACTTCATAATTATCTGCGTCGGTCGGTGATCGGTTTTTATTATTAGTGTGCGTAAATTTTTGTTTTTTAATCGCTTGATTCACGCAAATATTTAAAATTTAACAATTTCCTTAAAAAGCACAATTTTTTTTCTCATTTGACCATACAATGTAGACCCCCACCTTTATTATGCTTTTCATCGGCATTTATATTTATTTAAAATTCATGAAATTTGAAGTTTATTGTAGCTAAAACTTACGAAAAATTAAAAAAATATGAGGTTTAACGTACTGCAAAGGTAATTTTTGGCTAATTTTATAATATGTATTTTGAAAAAATTTATTTAAAAAACGCTCAAAAGTTAATTTTGTTAACTTTCAAGCTGACACAATAGTGTCTACGAAACGACTAAGTTCAAAATCATTTGAGGTATTTGATTGTGAATTTACCTTGAGTATATTCAAAATAACAGGGGAGCCCATATTAGGTACAGGGACCCTACCTTATAACAAAGTGGATTGTTGAAAAAAAATAAGATAAAAATTTTAAACAAAATTTACTGTGTACTACATTTAGATCAATGAGGAAAATATGGAAATCGTTGTGCATTAATATTTGTTGTTGAACATACCTTATTGAAGCAGTAACAGTAATCGTGATGCCTGTAATGAGGACATTGACCAAAACAATCCTGGCCGAGGTTTTTCCAAAAATCCATCAAAGACACTTTTACAAATCTATACTATAATTTGTTCGGTCAAGACACATCCCAATTGATTCAATATTCAATATAAAGAAGATCTCATCCAATTTAAATTCAAGTCTTAACTCGAAAAATTTGAACAGGAATAATTTGTTACTAGAAGTACTTTTTGGCATTTTCCGAGGTTTGAAATATAAATTGTTCAGATTTACACTTTTTGAGTTAAGATTTGAAAATATTTTTCTTTTAAAGTTCAAATAGAGACAAAAACATGCGAGGAGACACATGTCTAGGAGTCTAATGGGCTTTGGACACAAACTGTTTGAAAATTATTTAAAAAACAAAAATAATTCAAACATTTTGTGTGGATAATCGAAAAAAAGGACCATTTAGAAAAATTATTGATGATTTTGCTCATCATTCGGTACCAGAAAGCGATCTCCAAAGTTTCTGCAATCGATGATCCAAAAAAACTTATCCAACCCTGAGAGGAGGACCCGCTAGGACTAGACATTTGGGTCACTTCTTTGGGTTTTTAGCTAATTTTCAAACAATTTGTGTTCAAAACCTGAGCCAAAGGCGAGAGTGTCAAGGGTTTGCTAAGGGTTAGCTCATACTTTTTCAGCGTCGAGTGTAATGTTTTTTTTTGTGTGAGAGGAAGTCCTATTCCATTCATTAATTTAGAATCAATCTTTTTTTTATCTTTTTTTTTACATATGAAAACGATAGTTAATATTCGCAGACGCAACTATTATATGAAACCGTACTGTTGTTTTTCATAGAAAACAGAACGCTTCCACGCCTTTGTTCTTTTTGGCGCGCTGCAGCTAGCAGCCGAGCTCGCGAGAGTGAGTGTGTGTGTGTTGGTGTGTTTGCTAACTGCTGCGACACCGAACGACGAAACGTTGTTGTTATTGAATTAATTTTCGGCGAAGTAAGACTAAGAGTCATTTATGTTTATTTGTTAGTAAACAATCGGGTAGAATTATTTCGAATTATTTTGTAACATTTTTATTTTATTTCTGATTAAAGTTGATTAAATTTATAAATGTTGCTCGATTTAATTAGCCCGTGTTCCTGCGATCGGTCCTAATTAAACTCACGCCACTACCGACGAGAGAGAGCAGCCGCGCCGCGCAACAATTATATTAGTTCGCGTACGCGTCTTTCCCCAGAATTTTAGGTATTGGAAAAATCGACAAATTGTCGTATGCACTGAATGTGCATTTTGTCTACAGGTCAGAGGAAGCCAGACGACAATCGCCGTGGGTATTCGTGAATAATCACGATCCTTTGTGAAATAAATCTTTTAATTCCAGCCCTGTTACAACCTTTGACTCTAACATTAGGTTTGTAAATTTTATAAAAAAATTTTGTAATCAAATTTCTAATTTGTAAATAATTATTCTTTGTTAACTAATAATTTTACTTCAAACAGTGCTTGAAAAGGTCCGCACATCGGTGGAAGAAACGTTGCACCAATTTCAAGAAATTAATGACTCGCTAATAAGTGTTAATTGTTTTTCGCCCCCAGAGATCCTTTCCAATTAACTTCTTTTAACCCTTTAAGTCCCAGGCGACCAATCTATAGTCGATTAGTTTTTTACTTGTAAAATAAGTAGCTGTAATGAAGCAATGTATATTTTGATGTATATGTAAGTAGAAAGACTCATTTTTTAAGAATTTGACGTCCGATTACAATAAATTTATCCAGGAAATTAAATATAACCGCTCAAAGTTGAGTATTGTCATAGTACCTACTATAGAGTTTTTAAATGATTATTTTTTCATAAAATACTATTATGAACGGTGTTTATCGCTTTTTTAGTTGCAAAATAGTAGTAAAGTACATAATCAAGCTAATTTGTCTCGTAAATAAAAATTGCGCCATCAGTATTAGGTGACAAAAGCTCTGAGTATTGATCAATGAAATGCTTGAGGATTTTGCAGTGATTCAGTTTTTCTAGAACTTCAGGAAGATCACAAAGGAAAATTTAATAATGTGTTAATATAACATACTATTGAACTTTCTAAGGAATTTTCATTTTTTTTTGTTAAATAATATTTTATGAGAAAATAATCATTTGAAAGCTCTTTAGTCGGTACCATGACGTAACTCAACTTTGAGCTGTGATATTTAATTCCCTAAAAAAATTTTTAGTAATCAGACTTCAAATTCTTAAAAAATAAGTCTTTCCCCTTATGTAAACATCAAAATATACGCAGTTTCATGAAAGCCACTTGTTTTACAAGTAAAAAACCAATCGACTATAGATTGGTCGCCTGGGACTTAAAGGGTTAACATGGAGGGCACTAATCATCATTATTTATCAAAAAAATGTTTATTTAATATTTTAGCTTACATATCATCATGAAGTTACGAATTTAACAAATTAAACCTATATAAAAAAGCGATAAAATTATTGTTTTTATTAATTTTTTTTGTTTACATAAAATAACATAATGTTAAAAAGAAAAATTGTTTATATTTTATTTATTAAATGCACAAGCATATGCTCAAGTATTAAGACTGCTTTGTTTTTCCCAAAAATTTTTTATGTAAACATATGTTTTAAGTTTTGAATAAACTCTAGCGTACTAAATGTTCCAGCAAGTGGTTCATTGCTTACTGTCAAGTATTGAATATTCGCTTACTCATAAATAGCCGACTGAGAAAGATGTCTTTTCTTTCTATTGTATCTTAAAATTTTAATTACTTTTACTTGCCTGAAGATGTTGATTATTACAGTCGACGAAACGTTGCAAACTCAATAATTGATTGTTTTTAATTTGCCCTGGCCCCGTATGATCCTTTTCTTCACATAATTTTAACTACTGTAGATGAAAATTCTTCAATCTATTGAATATTCTCTCTTCGTATTCTATGACATAAATTTTTTTTTTCTCCAGCTAATTTCATTGAAGTTAGTGTTTACATTAAACCATGGTTGATCACGTTTATGAGTTTCCGTTTCAACGCTCGGTCTTTTTGTACTAGCTACGACAGCTTTATTCTTTGTGGATGGTTTCTCTGATTTTTTAGATTGCATTTCCCATTGATCATACCTTTTTTGTACTTCTCAAATCTTTCACCAATAAATTTAGTTTTTATTCCTCCGTCCCGTGCTTTATAGTAAAGATGATACAGTCGTTTTTCTAGAGCTTCATCTTTTTCTTTCGTTTAATCTTCAAGTTCGTGAGGGGTTCAAGGTTTTTAAAGATTTGATAAGATTTCGTAAAGATCTGTTGATCTTTATGAAAGACCTACATCAACAGGAGAACCAGACATTTAGGTTACTTTTTGGTTTTTAAGATAATAATCTTCAAAAAGTTTGTGTGCAAATCCCAACGTACTTAATTGCAGAACATAGAGTTGTTTTTGTTTCATAAACTTTAAAGAAAAAATATTTTTAAATCTCAACTTGAATAATTTTATCATGAATAATTTATACTTAAAAGTAAAAAATGTACTTCCAAAAACAATTATTTATCAAATTTTATTTAAAAATTTTGAGTTCATTTTACTTGAAATTATTTTTCTTGAAAAAAGAAAAGAAAAAAGTTTTTCCAGAGGTACTTGGAGAGTCGGAGCTTCAAAGTGCTTACCGAGTATAAGTCTTAAACCTTTGCGGCCCAGCAGCAGTCGGACAAGGCCTCCCCAAAGCAACAGCGCCAGCTGAATTATATCCTCCAATTCAATGTCACCCTAGAGCACGTGAAGGGTGAGGACAGTGGCTGATACTCTGTCCAGAGTCAACGCAATCGCCATGCAATCCGCTCTGCTTGCTCGGGACATTGAGGTAGCACAGCTCGAGGATGACGAGCTGAAACTTCTGCTGGACAAAGGCATTTTGGATCTGCAGGTACAAAGTCGATGGCTCATCAATCGCCTGCTCCATCAAGGATGGCATCATCAGGTCCTACTTTCTAGCCAACCTGTGGCGTCGTGCCTTCGATGTCCTGCATTCGCTGACGCACCCCAGTCGGCGCACGACTACTAGAATCGTTACCTCCAAGTTTGTCTGGCCTGGCATCAGAAAAAACGTCGACCATCGGGCTCGATCTTGTGAACCATGCCAATGGTCCAAGGTCAGTCGCCATAACCGAGCCGCACTTGACACCTTCTACGGGCCCAGCAACCGCTTCAAGCACGTCCATCTAGACATTATCATCATGCCGCAGGTGGACAACCTGCGTTACTGCCTTACGATGATTGACAGGTTCTCGAGGTGGCCCATAGCAGTTCCGCTGTCGGACATCACGGCAGAGACCGTTATGGCGAGTTTCTACCAGCACTGGGTCTCGAACTTTCCCAATCGAGACTACCACTGATCAGGGCAAACAATTTGAGTCGTTACTCCAGGTGGCTCTTGCACGAATGATTGGAGCTAAGCCAATGCACACCACACCCTGGCATCCGAAGTCCAACGGAATGGTGGAGCGTGTCCACCGTACTTTTAAGGCAGCTCTCATGTGCGAGGGTGAAATTTCTTGGCCACAACGCATACACCTCGTGCTGTTTGGCCGGCGCAACTGCTTCAGGGAAGACCTACAAGCATCACCGGCCGAACTGATCTTCGGTGCCACACTACGCGTGCCAGGAGAATTTTTCACCCATACTACGAGAGAAGTTAATTTCAGAAGCTTCTTGGAGAAGCTGCGAACCCTCATGCGGGAAATCAAGCCAGTCCCAACCTCAGACCATGCCAAACATCTACCGTTCACCTTCAAAGACCTCAAAACCTGCTCGCACGTCTTCCTAAAGGTGAACACCGTCAAGACCTCCGTACACTGGCCCTCACAAGGTAGCGAAGCGTGTCAACGAGAAGGTTTTTTCATCAAGGTCAACGGCAGAGAGAGACTCGTGTCCACCGACCACCTGAAACCGGCGTACCTGGCCACCGCCGACTTGGAAACTCCTTATTTACCGGAGCCATGCGAGTGGTCTATGGAACCTGCTGCAGAGCCAACGACTCCAACAACTTCGGCCCCAGCTGCATCGACGCCATCCTCTCCTCGAAGAACGAAGCGGGTATCGTTCCCTTCGCTGCTTCAACCTGCGAAGGCCTCTGGAGGAGGAGTGGCTGTGAGGATCGCTCTCCAGAACGTTCCGCGTAGGCACAGGCGCAAGCAGCAACTTCAACCGCGACTGTGGACCGACGTCGTGAACAATTGAGCCACGCATAGCCAGGCGCCGCCTTCAGTCTTGTACCGGCCACGTCACGAACAGCAGCTAACCGTGTTCCGCACACCACTTACACTAGCTTAGTAACGGCCCTAGAGCCGTTGTAAAACTTCAAGATTTTATTAAAAATATTGTTAATAATTGGACTGTATTTTCATTATTTAAACCCGAACCTTGTTCAGTCCATGCTTGCTCCTACTCTTGCCCTTTTTAGATCCTCTTCATTCATCAAAGATCGTTCGAAAATGCAACTACAGTTTGATAATGACCATTTCGGATAATGTGAAACTTTCCAAGGTTCTCTGAGACCGGGCAGAACTTTGATTCAAAACGTAGAATCGATCTTGAATTTGAAGGACAAGAAAGGTACATTTTTATCCATTGAACATTGTTTGTCAATTCTTGGAATTATCTAGAACCTCCGAAAGATAATCTAGAACCGTTTGTATTTACCTATACAGGGTCTGGAAAAAGTATGGAACCGGTCAATTATCTCGAAATACAAGCATTTTTGTATAGCACATGCAACGGAGAAGTTATCTGAATTTAAATTTCTGATCAGGTGGGCCAGATGAAATTGGGCCCAGAGCCTTATTTTGGGCCCTATAGACCCAAAGTCCGATTTTTTAAATGGGAACCCCTATTTTTGGTCCCAGATTCAGAAAAAGCGGAAAATTTTAGGTCCGCATAGTGATTTGAAAAATTTTTACTGGCCTCGCTGAGGTCGTCACAAGGGCCCAAAGGGGCCCTGCGTACCACAAATTCATCCCCGGTATGGCTACCCCTTAGCTGCTACCCCCCAATAACCTAAGGGGCCCTACGTACCACAAATTAATCCCTGGTATGGCTACCCCTTAGCGGCTACTCCCAAAAAACCTGTTAATGATATTTTGGACGAAAATTCCGAAAATTTGTAAGCTCTCGGAAATGATGCAAGAATAGTCAATGGATCTTAGGACAATATGAAAAAACAGTTAATCTCCCAAGCCGTTAAACCTAAACAGACTGGACTTCAAGTAAAATAGAAATACAAACAGTTTATTCCACAAGCCTTTAAACCTACATACCCTGGGCGTCACATCGAGTAAGATAGCTGATTGTTCACCCCCCAAGCATCCAAACCTAAATACCCTGCGCGTCAAGTCGAATAAAAAAACTGATAGTTTCTCCCCCAAGCCTTCGTGTCTGTAGGGACCCTTAGGTTATTGGGAGGTAGCAGCTAAGGGGTAGCCATACCAGGGTTTCATTTCTAGTACGCAGGGCCCCTTAGGTTTTTGGGGAGTGGCAGCTAAGGGGTAGCCATACCAGGGTTCATTTGTGGTACGCAGGGCCCCTTAGGTTATTGGAGGGTGGCAGCTAAGGGGTAGCCATACCAGGGATCAATTTGTGGTACGCAGGGCCCCTTAGGTTGATGGGGGTCGTCAGCTAAGGTGTAGCCATACCAGTGATTGATTTCTTGGCTGTAAAACGATCAATGATTATTGGGCACTTTGGGCCCTTCTGAGGACCTCAGCGAGGCCAGTAAAATTTTTTCAAATTACTATTTGGACCTAAAATTTTCCGCTTTTTCTGAATCTGGGATCAAAAATAGGTGTTTCCATTTTTAAAAAAGGACTTTGGGTCTGTAGGGCCCAAAATAAGGCCCTCGGCCCTATTTCATTTCAGCCGCAGGTTTGTAGTTTATTCAGAATACCCTCCTGAGGCTTGTGCTGTAAGAAAATGTTTTTTTTCTATTATTTTACGATCAATGATTACTGGGCACTTTGGGCCCTTCTGAGGTCCTCAGGGAAGCCAGTAAAAATTTTTCAAACTTAAAGTGGACCTAAAATTTTCCGCTCTTTTCGAATCCGGGATCAAAAATAGGGGTTCCCATTAAAAAATTGGACTTTGGGTCTGTAGGACCCAAAATAAGGCCCTGGGCCCAATTTCATCTGGCCCACCTGAACAGAAATTTAAATTCAAATAACTTCTCCGTTGCATGTGATATACAAAAAATGCTTGTATTTCGAGATAATTGACCGGTTCCATACTTTTTCCAGACCTTGTATATGTATTCTAATAGGGGATTTCAAGTTTTTTTCCAAACTGTATAAGATAATACGGACCATTCAAGGTGGTTTTCTATCGGAGCTAGTCAAGTCAAAGACTAAAAAAAATTAATCTTCCAAATTACTAAAAATTGTTTATTAAAATTTAATTTTTAGTTTTTTATAACTTCGGAAATTCTTCTCGATCAAAAAAAACATTAGCTATCACATCAAAACATTTTTCTTAAATTTCTACTCTCCATTGAATACCACGGTTTTGGAGGTTACACATGTGAAAACGATTGTCATCGAAGGTCAATTTTTTGCCGTTTAAAGCAATTAAATTTTCGATAGTTAAACTGTACATGTGTGGTTTTTCTTGAGGATCTCTATTGTTGGAAGACTTATATCAACAATTTTTTACACTTTTTCAGCTCCGCGGCCATTCGCATAATAGAAATAATGCAAACTCTAGCTTGTTATAATTTTTAAATTAAATGGTGAATTTTGATCAGACTTCGTAAAAATGTTTAATTATATCTTATTAACATCTTCAGAAAATTTAAACTAATTCTCTATTGTCATGCTTGGTAGAAAAGCACCTTAAAGGAAAATGTGAAAGAAATTAAGGTTCATTGGAATTCCCTGTTTTACCTTCGGTCAAAGCCCATAGGTTATAAATATAATCTAAACCTAAAATTCTACAAATTTTTTACCCGACGACGTTGTTTGATACCCACGGGTCAAGCGTGACTTTCCCAAGGTCAACCCGAAGCGCAATTGTGGGTGCTTGTCATTCAATTTGTTGTCCGCCTGAATGATTAAAGTGAATTCAATAATAAAATATTGATCGATAAACAAATACCCTTAAGCAATACAATCAAAGTCTGCGACGTACTTTGATTATTAAATCAATAGTTTTCCGCTACCTCCCAACCAGCCATTGATCAAATGCTGACATTTCAATTCAATCTAATATCATCCTAATAAAACATAAAAATAAAATCGAGCTATCTTCAAACCCACTACCAATAATAATTACAATATCTAAAAAAAATATAATTTGAATCAATTTCGAAACATGTGCGGCAAATATTTCATGTACAGTGCAATACAAACCCATAAACAAATGTATGCATATATTCATCAACTGCTATCAGTCAGGAACCAAAAAAACATAAAATATAATTGCATTAATCAAACAGCAAGCAGCAAATCAATACCCCAAAAGAAATATAACTGTCGCAGCAATCGAAGTAAATGTCGAAAGTAAAAGAAAAACAAGTCGTTTGTTTCAAACAATATACTTTATTTATCTAGGAACTGACGGTTCACAAACTCTTTTAATCACCTTAAATTAAAGTAAAAGAAAACTGAAATTTTAAGTTCAATAACAAATCAAAGTTTCTTTATTATTATTATACGTGTTTAATTAGTTTAAATAAATTCTTGGTTAAGAAAATCAATAAAAAAAATATAATTTTAGTTACCAACTCTTAATTATCAAGATAATAAAAAAATATTAAATTTCGTGTTCCAAATTCTCAATCACTATATATATATTATGTATTTATTTATAATCTAAGAAAAATGAATTATTTAATTGAAAGTAAAGTAATTTAAATAAGGAAATTTACTTATTCTGATCTTATCTACGCACCGGAGTTCTAGGTATTGGTTAGCTTAAAAGAAGTTTACAAATGAAATAGTCATCCAGGACTTTGAGCACCTATATAACCTCGCCATGCCGCGTCGAACTCGGTTTACGTTCGCTGAACGCTTGCTCATCGAGATATTGTACTCCGGTGTCTGCAATTCATGAAAGAAACCCAATAAAATATCGGTTTCCCACCAGAGTATACTATGTATAAAAAAAAAAAACAATAACAAAAAAAATTTTTATCCATCCATTGATTTCAATTCGCGTGTACCGATTATCTCAATCAATTGACTCAGGCATATAGAAATGTTGATACATCATGAATAGCGTTAATTCATGCTACTCGTTCTTCTTCCTTTACTCAATTTAATCGAATATTTTAGTTATTCGCTATTACTATAAGATCAATAATAAACCTGATTTTTAATGATAACACGACGATCCAGGCCCCAGGGTATGTCCTAAAGGCTACTCAGGAACTCGCGAGATGCAAAATTTCCGCATCCCGCGTCCCACGGCTCGCACTACCCTAACCTTACTTCACTTCACAGTCAAAACATGCGACGCGGCTTGCGGGAATTCTCGCATCCCGTGAGTTCCTGTGATAGCCTTAAGCGCCTGCAGATTGCCAGATCATCACGAGGAGTACCACAGAAACCAACCCAAGAATTTGAGCGTTGACAAAAACCCACGCCGGAGGAAACGATGAGATGTGCGTGTCAGTGACGTTGCAGGTTATGTGCCCAAGTCAGCTGGATGCGTTAGTGTGTGTATAGTATGAACGTGTGGTCGTCTTGGCGATGTGTGAGAGATTGCCTTTGACCACGACTTCACTGCGTTAACCTTCAACGGATATAAAAAAAAAATATTCTGCCTCACGCTTCACGTGGTCGGAGCGATTAGATTTCTTGATGATATTTTTTTATTATTTTCTTTCTTTTTTATAATCTCATTTTAAATTATTTCGTTGATTTAATCCCCTTACCGAGAATCAATTGTAGCAAATTAAAAAATTTATTTTTAACTCAAGACACGTGTTCACCGTACGTGATAATCAAAATTAGTAATTTTCAATTCGTTCTACTCAAATTCAATATCACAAAATGAACTTTTTTTTTTTTTTTTAACTAAACTTTTATTGTCTTTTTTTATTGAAAACTTAAATCTGAAACGCTAATCGTTGCTGTACCTGACGGAAATCATTTTTTTTAACATAAAAAAGCTCTATTTATGGTTTGAAACAAAAGGATTAAAATGAGATCTTGCTTCAATTACATAAAATGTTTTTTTCAAATATGGACAAGTCATATTCGTACTGACTGAGTTTTCGAAGAGTCACTCAAGAACTTTAACTGGCATAGTGCTACTAGTATAAATCTAATTTTATACTCTGAAGGCAAATAATTGGTACGCCAAGTTTGGGGGTTGGAAAATTTATCCGCTTGTTTTTTGACTCTTAGTCAATAAACAGGCGTTAACTGCTCGTTGGTACAACAGTTCAGCCATGAAAACACCGACACAATTGACGGAAGTTCAGCCATAGTGAGCACTGGCTTACATGCCTATAAAAATCATTATCTAATAATATGTCCTTTATTTTGTAAACTGCCCTTAGTGCCCTCTCTATTGCTCTTGTGAAACTTTTTGATTATGATCAAAAAGTCACTATACCTCTTGAATAATTTTTTTTTCCAATTTCACACTGTCTTAAGTGTTTAAAATTAGACAATTATAGAAAAAAATTGGAAAGTACGTGAACAGTTTCATCTTATCCCTCACTTAGCCCTTAAAGTTCGCACATAAAAAATTTACCCAAAGTTCACGCGGCTCTTATGGATCTTAACGTATATAAAATGTTTATAAATTTTTTAAATTCAAAAGTACCGTCACAAAAAAATGTGTACATCTTCTCCAACATATTTTTCAAGTTACTGTGCAGTCATTTTTATCAGACTTAATATAAAGTATCATTTAAATTTAAAAAAAAAAAAACCATTATCAAGTAAATAAAAAATATTTATTTTTTATCTATTTAAAGTTTCTAGGAGGTCGGTGAGCCCCCCCCCCCCAGTACTTATATATAATATATTTAGTAATAATAAATATAGTAATAATAATAAAAAAAATAATGTATAGTATATTTTCATAACTCTATTTTCTTTTTCAGGTAATCGGGATCTCAGCACTTTTGGCGTCTATTCTTTTCTATATGAAAAGGCACAAATTTTCTCATATTAAGAGCACCAAGTTAGCGTATGTACCAAAAAAAAATTAGAAAATTAGCTCTACGAAAACTCATCATAAATTGAGGGTCCCAAAAATTTACTCTTAATATTAATTGTGGTTCTGTTGTAAAAAAAGAGTAGATTGTAAAATTTTAATAAAGCAGTAAAATTAATTTTTTATTAGAGCTGTTCTAAAATTATTTATTTATCATTTGAAACAAGTACTATAGAAGCTTTGAGGAAATTTAAATAATGTGAAAACAAAACTTGTTTTATTGAATCAAATAGTATTTTATGTTTCAATATACATATTTTTTAGATTAAATATCAATGTTTTTTCGTTGTAACTAGGGCTTCACGATATTCGAGAAAAATATCGATATCGTCTCAACGAATGTCGATATCGATACGAGAAAAAATTTTTATGAAGCCACCGATATTCTCGTATCGGCGATATTCCAGAGACGATAATATCGAAAAATATCGTCTCGAAAAAAATAAGATCTATATAGCAATTTTAAATCTTAGCGTGAATATCGTACACTGTTACTGGAGCCAATAAAACTCGAAAGTGTCAGTGGCGGATCCAGCAATCATTTTTGGGAGGGCGCTTTACTATATTATATACATATATGTGTGTGTGTATATGAAATAGCTGATCAGTTATCCCCCAAACTCTAAACCCCCAAATACCCTGGGCGCCCGAGTTCAACAAATAAACTGATCAGCCGTCCTCCAAGCTTGAAACCCCCAAATACCCTGGGCGCCCGAGTTCAACAAAAAAACTGATTAGCTATCCCCCAAGCTATTTACCCCCGAATACCCTGGGCACCCAAATTCAATAGATAAACTGATCAGCTATCCTCCAAGCTCTAAACCCCCAAATACTCTGGGCGCTCGAATTCAACAAAAAAACTGATCAGCTATCTCCTAAGCTGTACATCCCCAAATACCCTGGGCACCCAAATTCAATAGATAAACCGATCAGCCATCCTCCAAGCTCTAAATCCCCAAATATCCTGGGCGCCCGAGTTCAACAAAAAAACTGATTAGCCTATCCCCCAAGCTATTTACCCCTAAATACCCTGGGCGCTCGAGTTCAATAGATAAACTGATCAGCTTTCCCCCAAGCTGTAGACTCCTAAATACCCTGGGCGCCCGAGTTAAATAATTAAACTGATCGGCTGTCCCTCAAGCTCCAAGCCCCCAAAACCCTGGAAGCCCGAGTTCAATAAAAAAAACTGATCAGTTATATAATTGCACCAGTGAATCGTAATTTAGGTATTGTTACAAAAATATTTACAGCTGGGCGGTGGGCCGATAAGTTTTTTTGTTGAACTCGGGCGCCCAGGGTAATTGGGGGTATACAGCTTGGGGGATAGCTGATCAGTTTATTTGTTGAATTTGCACTCGGAGAAAGATTTGATTCGATCAATTAAATATTCTTTGTTCCCTTAATAGTCTAAATATTGTAGCAGTTACAATACGTATGGTAAGGATAATAATACATATCGTTGCGACTATAGTAAAGCAAATATGCAAAAATTTAACCTAACCTAACTATTTTTTAAAATCTTTTTTTTTTTTTTTATTAATCTTTATTACCATTCATGGTTATGAGATACATTTTACTTTAAACATATAATACTGTGAGGTACAGTAGGGTTTTAACTGTAGATTCAATTGCGTCTGTCGGGTGTATCAGTCCTGAATACTTCATCTTGATAAGGTGAAGATGCCATCAAAATTTCCATCAGCTATAGATGGTTAGCAGTGAAGGGTTAAACGGTCCTAAGCCTTATCTGGTGCGATTCTTTATAATTCTCAGTGAGCATTAATTCATTCTTCGGTGGCCAACTCCTTTGTTCCTCAGAACAAATCAGTATTCGACCAGAATTCTTGTCTAGTCCAAGGCGGGTCACTCAGCTCGCCTCGCCGCGCTCGAAAAGTTGAGCCGGCGGGGATTCGAACCAGCATCCCTCAGCGCGACGATGTTTCGGCCAACTAAGACGTGTGTCTTAACCGACTGAGCCATCGACGGCCTTTCTTTAAAATCTTAATTGAAGACATTATTTTTTAAATATTGTGATTTTTATAATCATTTGTAAATTTTTTAACATTAAAACTATTCATTAAATACATTAATTATACCAAAATCAAAAAAAAGAAATTTTTTAAAATTAAGTTGTGCTATACCAGTGCAACTAGAAACATGTTAACCCTTAATACGCATTTAGTCAGCGCTACCATGATATTTTTACTGCTACAATGTGCATCTTTGTCTCTTCATCAATTTTGGCATCTTAGATGTTACAATATATTGTTGACCCAATCAAATCTTTCTCTGAGTGTGGACGCCCAGGGTATTTTAGGGTTTACAGCTTGGGGGATAGCTGATCAGTTTATTTATTGAACTATGGCGCCCAGGGAACTTGGGGGCTTAGAAGATCAATTTTTTTTAACTCGACGCCCAGAGTATTTTGGGGTTTAGAGCTTAAGGGATAGCTGATCAGTTAATTTATTGAACTCGGGCGCCCAGGGTATTTGGGGGCTTAGAGCTTGGGGGATAGCTGATCAGTTTCTTTTATTGAACTCGATCCCCAGGGTTTTGGGGGTTCACAGCTTGGGGGATAGCTGATCGGTTTTTTTGTTGAATTTGGGTGCCCAGGGTTTTGGGGGTTTACAGCTTGAGGGATAGCTGATCAGTTAATTTATTAAATTCGGGCGCCCAGGGTATTTGGGGGTTTAGAAGATCAATTTTTTTGAACTCGATGCCCAGGGTTTTGGGGGTTTACAGCTTGGGGAATAGCTGATCGGTTTGTTTATTAAACTCGGGCGCCCAGGGTTTTGGGGGTTTACAGCTTGGAGAATAGCTGATCGGTTTGTTTATTAAACTCAGGCGCCCAGGGTACTTGGGGGCTTAGAAGATCAATCTTTTTGAACTCGAAGCCCAGGGTATTTTGGGGTTTAGAGCTTAATGGACATCTGATCAGTTAATTTATTGAACTCGGGCGCCCAGGGTTTTGGGGGTTTACAGCTTGGGGAATAGCTGATCAGTTAATTTATTGAACTCGGGCGCCGAGGCTATTTGGGGGCTTAGAGCTTGGGGGATAGCTGATCAGTTTCTTTTATTGAACTTGATGCCCAAGGTTTTGGGGGTTTACAGCTTTGGGGGATAGCTGATCGGTTTATTTATTGAACTTGGGCGCCCAGGGTATTTGGGGGTTTGCAGCTGTTGTGGTTGAGCGTTTTTTGAGAACTGGCTCTCTCGTCGTGAGTGATACGAGAACTTGTTTAAAAGACGATTCTCTAAAAGCACTTTTATGTTTGAATTCGTGGTCAAAGTCTTCTTTAAATATTAGAAACAAAATATGTTTAACGGACTTAATTCATGATTACTAACTATCTTTTTTTTTTTTTTAGATTTTTTTTCTTTGCTCATTTTGTATTTTTAAAATAAATGATAATTTAAATAAAAATATATATTATAATTACTGTAATTTATTATATAAAAGTGTTTAATGAATATAATATAATTAACAACTGATTTGTAGATGAAATTTTTTGAGTCGATATTTCTCGATTCTTGGCATTGAGCCGAGACGATATCGATAAATTTACAGTAAAATATCGTCGATACGATACTCGATACGATAAACATGCCCATATGTCGATACGATATCGATATAATTCAAAATATCGATATCGTCTCGTATCGTGAAGCCCTAGTTGTAACTTAAAGAAATACCTTTTTTTTTACCTTACGACCAAAAAGTTATCCTAAATGACCCACCTTAAGTCTCATAGACTTTAGATTAACATTTATGTGCCACGTACCGTGCAACGTGCACCGAGTACGGTATGCGGCGATGATACCTAGACACTTTCTATATTTTTCTCTTAAAAAATACTAATATTTTAATTTTGTGAATAACCTTGTTGTTCCTTATCGTAAAAGGTGTTATTTGTGCTACAAGTCTGCTAAAATCTAATTTTTAAAGTCGAATAAACTTATTCTTGAAAATATATAAAATTTGAATATATTTTCATGGACTTGAGAAAAAGGTTACTAACCCATTAGGTCCCAAGAGTTATGAATTTTTTTTTTGTACTTTGAGCTTATAAATCAAAGCGAAAAAGTTGAAAAATAATTTAAAAAATACCCTACCCCCCCTTTTTCGGATATGCCCTACACGATGGCATTGTTTAAAATACTCAAAAATAACATTTTAATTTGTTAATAAACAAATTTAAAAAAAAAATGAAAATTTTTACGTCATTTTTTTTTTTCAAGCTGGTGAACAATGCCAAAAAAATTATTTTTGCCCTCAAAAAGTTGACCACGGGTGTTCACATTAGTTGAACTTTTCGTGCATATTTGATTTTTTTGGTTTCGATTTTTTAAACAAAATGGCGGACTAAAAACTTCAACGCCAATAATTGTACGGCAGCGCATGGTTGAATAAATACCGAAAAATTACTTTTTATAAAAAATGACTGTGGTTACTAAGATTTTTATGGTCGCTGATTATGAATCTGAGATCAGAATATCAAAATTGTAAGAATTGGGCCCAATACCGTAGGACCCAATACTCAAAGTTAAGATTTTATAAAACCAAAAAATATCATCATATTTTACGTAGAATTTCAAGATCAAAGTATACTTGGTCGTTTTTCGAAAAAAATCGTCATTTTCGAGTAAAAAATCAAAAAAAATTCAAAGTATTGGATTTACTTCCAGAGATCCACAACAGCTCGTCCCCGTGTGCCTGTAACGAATTGAACACAACTTTTGAGATGGCAAAAATATATTTACGAGGTTTATGGGTTGCTGATAGTGTATCTGAGGTAAAAACATGAAAATCCCAAATATAGGGCCCAATACCGTAGGACCCAATAGTAAAAATTGAGATATCATAAAAATAAAAAATGAGATAAAAAATCTGTGCAGAGATCCTGCATTCTAATCATTTCACGTGAGTTACGTCGTTTAAAAAGATCGACGAAATAAAAAAACAAAAAGTAAAAAAAATTTTTTAAAACCACGTGGTGCTGCATGTCCTTGAGTCCTTTTATTTGGAATTTTCATGTTATTACCTCAGATACCCTATTAGCTACCCAAAATATATTTTTGCCATCTCAAAAGTTGTGTTCAATTCGTTACAGGCACAAGGGGACGAGCTGTTGTGGATCTATGAAAGTAAATCCAATACTTTGAACTTTTTTTGATTTTTTACTCGAAAATGACGATTTTCTTCGAAAAACGACCAAGTATACTTTGATCTTGAAATTTTGCGCAGAATAAGATGGCATTTTTTATTTTTATGATATCTCAATTTTTACTATTGGGTCCTACGGTACTGGGCCCTATATTTGGGATTTTCATGTTTTTACCTCAGATACACTATCAGCAACCCAAAAACCTCGTAAATATATTTTTGCCATCTCAAAAGTTGTGTTCAATTCGTTACAGGCACACGGGGGCGAGCTGTTGTGGATCTCTGGAAGTAAATCCAATACTTTGAACTTTTTTTGATTTTTTACTCGAAAATGACGATTTTTTTCGAAAAACGACCAAGTATACTTTGATCTTGAAATTCTACGTAAAATATGATGATATTTTTTGTTTTTATAAAATCTTAACTTTGAGTATTGGGTCCTATGGTATTGGGCCCAATTCTTACAATTTTGATATTCTGATCTCAGATTCATAATCAGCGACCATAAAAATCTTAGTAACCACAGTCATTTTTTATAAAAAGTAATTTTTCGGTATTTATTCAACCATGCGCTGCCGTACAATTATTGGCGTTGAAGTTTTTAGTCCGCCATTTTGTTTAAAAAATCGAAACTAAAAAAATCAAATATGCACGAAAAGTTCAACTAATGTGAACACCCGTGGTCAACTTTTTGAGGGCAAAAATAATTTTTTTGGCATTGTTCACCAGCTTGAAAAAAAAAAAATGACGTAAAAATTTTCATTTTTTTTTTAAATTTGTTTATTAACAAATTAAAATGTTATTTTTGAGTATTTTAAACAATGCCATCGTGTAGGGCATATCCGAAAATAGGGGGGTAGGGTATTTTTTAAATTATTTTTCAACTTTTTCGCTTTGATTTATAAGCTCAAAGTACAAAAAAAAATTCATAACTCTTGGGACCTAATGGGTTAAACCCATTTCCATGAAACAGTCTTGAATAAACACTTTCAACCAAAAACCCATTTTTTGGAAATTTGTATACATATTTCTTAAAAATTTTAAAAGGGTTTAGTTTTTAATTTTTTATAGCCTAAAAAAAAGCTTTGCCGAGGTAGGCCTACTGGCAAATCAAATACATTCAAGATGTTATCTCTCGAAGAAAAAAATGAAAATTTTTTTCACCTCGAAATAAAGTGTATCGTTTATATTAATTATTATGTTAATTAAATTCATCACTTAAAATTTTAATTTAAAACTGTTTGGTACTTACGAAAAATAGCAGCCGTTTTATCAATATATATCGGATCTTTTTATAATTTATATCAAAGTAATCATTGCATTTTTGGCATTTTTTGTTTAATTTGGTTTTTCTAAAAACCGAAGTTTTTTTTCAATAATTCAACCCGGAGTCTTATGGAAATCAAAGAATTGTTTTCTTTGATCGTATGCCACTCTTTCAAAAATGAAAAGATCGTCAAAAGAATCATACGGAATTATAGTTTTCAGCTTGAAAAAAATTTTAAGATTTTTTTTATAATACCTTTCCGATAATTTTGAAAAGATAACAAAGAAAAACAAACGCGCAGCGATGAAACATGCGCATCTGAACAAAAAATGCTCCAACTTTTTGTTATTGCATGTTTTGATCTAAAAATTTGTTCAGAATGTTTTTAATGAGAAATTTAAAAGATTAATGTTTTCAAATTTTTCTCGCAGAGTTTTGTCAATATAAAATACAAAAATAGGTTATGGTTAATGCAACATGTTGTAAAAAAATAAAAAGTGGCCTTGACATAAGAAGTTACAAAAATTGAAACACACTCTTGAAGAACCGCAGTCTATCAATGTTTAGAGAAAAACTAACCGTTTTTTTTCTAGCACCAAGACTTCATATGATCATTTAAGACAGTATTTTAGATATGTATCAAATTCTCAATAAAGATAATCTAACTTTTTAAAATTATTGCAGATCATACTTTGTAACTTACGCTTTCGTAGAGTTTTTTACGCAGTCAACTGCTAAGTCAAAAACTTTAATAAAAACTAGCTTCTATACCTCGCTGCGCTAACGCTTGCTCGGTTGATAATTCAATAATCTTTATTTTATTTTTAAATTAAAACAAAAAGTTATAAATATTGTTACTTAAAGTATCTAAAATAAAGTACATATAAAAAATAGTTCATACCAAAATATGTTAAATTTTAAAATTTTTATGAGAAATATATGGTTTTTATAGCTTTTACATTGGTCAATTTTAAAAATGAAGGTCAGATTAATAATCAGCAACCCTAAAAACCTCGTTCATGAAGTTTGAAAAAAAATGCTATAAAAATAAATTTTTATCTTAAATAAGTAGCCTTTTAAGTAGACCAAATTAAAAAATAAATGTCAGATTAGTAATCAGCAACCTCAAAATTCCCCGTAAACAAAGTTTGAAAAAGAAACTATTAAAAATAGATTTTTACCTTGAGTAAGTAGCCCTTGCGTAGGTTAATTTTAAAAATGAATATCAGATTCATAATCAGCAACCCTAAAAACCCCGTTCATGAAGTTTGAAAAAAATGCTATTAAAAATAAATTTTTACCTTACGTAAGTAGCCCTTTACGAAGATCAATTTTAAAAATAAAAGTCAAATTCATAATCAGCAACCCCAAAAACTTCCATGTACGAATCTTCAAAAAAATTCTATTGAAAATGAATAATAAAAATCAAATTCATAATCAGCAACCCCAAAAACTTCCATGTACAAATCTTCAAAAAAATTCTATTGAAAATGAATTTTTACCTTAAGCAAGTAGCCCTTACATAGGCCAAATCCAAAAATAGAGGTCAGTTTCGTAATCAGCTACCCCAAAAAACCCTGACTACTCAGTTTCTAATCAATCATAGACGTCAAAGTCTGAAATGAGCCTGAGAAAAAATAAAGGAGGGGTTGCAATTTGGCCGAAATTTGCCCTACGCCAAATCGGCTGAAACTGCAGGATAAGGTGTCTTTTTGGATCTGAAAAACATCCCGTGATTGTTTTTTCGATAAATTCATTAGCCGCGCATGCGCAGAAACATTTATCTCCCATTTAAAATACATGGGAAACCACAATTTTAGGTAGTTTTTCGTTTATTTCTCGAAAACCAGACTAGATCCCTCTCTGAAATTTTAGTATGTTATGAAGACATGAAAAATTCAACTTTTCAGGGTGATTCCGTTAAGGGGCAAGGTGGGCCACCCACTTTTTAAGGCCTCTGAAAGACCCGAAAAAGAATTTTTTTTTTTTCAAAAATTCATAACTCGGCCTCTAATTATCCGATCGGAACCAGGTTTGGCGCAAAATTTTTGTCTTTAGTTGTACTTTTTAGAAAAATTTTTGTCTCTATGGTTTTAAGAAGTTTTACTGCACGTAAATCGTCCATAACCTCAAAATTTTGAAAAAAACGTGGTTTTTTGGACTTTTTAATGCCATTTTGTTAAAAAACCGTTCAAAACTTGAAAATTTGGCGCGTAAACCCCCATTTTTTTTTTCTTAAAAAGGTACCTTTTTGCTGTAGTTTACGTTGATATATATTTTTATATACTTTTATTCAATATTTACTGTGATAAATTCATAAAACATAGAAAAAATACAAAAAATGCCCCTTTTTTACTCAAAGAATATAGCCGGGTAAGATAGTCGAATCAGCCCCCACGGTAAACCCTTACAATATATATATCATTCGAAAGGGCATAAAAAAAGGAAATTTTTGACGCAAACCGCAGCTCCCTATTCTCTCCCTAGGCAGCCTAGGGTCTAAAATAGTGATTTTTCAACTTTAATTCATATCTGAGAACCTATAAGAGCTAGAAACATGCGGTTTGCGGCAAAATTAAAAAAAAAAAATGTAGTTCGCATATTTTTTTTAATATTACTACTCCCTCTCAGCAATTGTAAGCGTGACCCTCCCTCTCGCAAGCGCGTGCAATTATTGTATTACATTATCTAAAACAAATATGGTCGAAGCTTCATCTAACCTACAATAAATTATATATACCCTTTACTTTTGACGCTACATTCAGAGTTTCCTTTACACTTTTGTGGTTATCAATTCATTGGTTTTGTTTATGTACTAATAATTATTATTTTCATGATTTTAATCGGATAATTTCAAACACTTAATTAAATAATTATTTTTTATCAAATTTATTCTCTAAATGTTTTAATTGAATTGTAATATAAAAATTAAAAATTAAAATTAAAATTTTAAATTTTGTTCTTCAACTAATCACATCACGAATAAAATGCTGACATTCTTTTTGGGTTCTCTCTTTTATCTTAGGGTTTTTGGCTATAAATTTAAACCGTTTGTGCCATTTTTTAACCTTAATTTTGCGATTTAAAAAAATCTAAGACAAACATCTCGCCAAAAAAATAAATATATGACGTATTTTAACAAATCTAACAAATCTAAAGCTGATTTAATGTTTTTTTAATATTTTTTTTTTTGGCGAGATGTTTGTCTTAGATTTTTTTAAATCGCAAAATTAAGGTTAAAAAATGGCACAAACGGTTTAAATTTGGAGCCAAAAACCCTAAGATAAAAGAGAGAACCCAAAAAGAATGTCAGCATTTTATTCGTGATGTGATTGGTTGAAGAACAAAATTTAAAATTTGAATTTTTATTTTTAATTTTTATATTAAAATTCTATCAAAACATTTAGAGAATAGATTTGCTTACGCTTACAATTGCTGAGAGGGAGTAGTGTTCGATAGCGAATGGACTGTATATATGTTGATGCTCGTGCGTGTATGAAATAAATTAAAGAATCGAGATTAATTATATGAAAAATCAATTTAATACGTTTATTCAATTAAAGCAACAAAAATTAGTAGTTTTAACAACAAAAAGTCAGTTTTTAGGTTTTTGGTTAAATTTCAAGTTATTAGCAGTTTGACAGCTGCGACGAGAGTGAACTCATCTCCGCGGGCGTCTGATGTTGCCGCATAAAACAAACGCACAGTGTTTTCGAACTTCGAACATTCCGCCCACCATCGTTTCATCCAGGAAACGATTTTTTTGATCACGGTAGACGGGCATTAGGTGTTGTTGAGTCGTCAAGTCTCTCGAGGATGACCAGCTTCTGGATATGGCGCCTGAAGGTTGAGTAGGCGGTGCGGACTGTATATTCTCGGGTTTAGCCAACCTGAGGAGAGTGAACCTCGACGATGCGTGCGAGTGGCCATTTAGCAGGAGGCGTCAACTCGCTCTTCACTAGGACTAAATCGCCAACTTTGAGGGGCTCCGTCACTCGCTGCCACTTTGGTCGCTTTTGCAGTGATGAGAGGTACTCAGCGGACCAACGGTTCCAAAAGTGTTGAGCTATTTGCGAAACTAATTGCCACCGACGACTAGCTGGAATTTTCTCGGAGGTGTAGTCGGGTTCAGGTACTAAAAATGACGATCGTAAAATCAAAAAATGAGCAGGCGACAAGGCATCTAAATCCAAAGGATCGTCAGTTAAAGCATTCAGCGGTCGTGAATTGAGACACGCTTCAATTTTACAAAGTAGGGTAGTGAGTTCAATAAAAGTAAGTAAAGTGTCACCCATTACTCGTCGTAGATGGTATTTTACTGACTTAACAGCTGCTTCCCAATATCCACCTGTGTGAGGGGCAGCTGGAGGGTTGAAACTCCAAGTTGTACCATCTTTGACAAGGACTTTGGCAACGGTTTGCCATTGTGATGAAGCTTCTGTGAATAGCTCTCGCAAATCCTCATCTGCTCCAATGAAGTTCGTGCCACAGTCACTGTATAGTTTACGATAGTGACCTCGACGAGAAAAAAATCGTTGAAAAGCTGCGATAAAAGGTGGTGTAATCTTTAACCGGCTCCAGATGAACTGCTCGGGTACTAAAACAGATGAAAAGTGCCATGTAACCTTTACAAGTACCTTTCCCTCTGTGTTTTGGTTATCCGCATGGAGATCGGGCCTGCATAGTCCACTCCTGAGCACTGAAACGGGAAGTTTGGTCTCAAACGTGCAGCTGGAAGGTTGCCCATCAGCTGACTGGTAGTTTCCGCTGCGAATCTCTTGCACTTCTTGCATTTGTGAATCACACTCTTGACAGCGCTGCGACCTTTGGGGATCCAGTACTGACGACGTATAGTGCCAAGGGTCAGCTGTGTACCACCATGAAGAGTTTTGTGATGAGTATCCAAGATGATGAGCTTCACGAAATAACTTTCGCTCGACAATATCAGCGGATGCTTTACGTCGTGATTAAGCAAAGCGTTATGTAAACGTCCACCAACTCGAAGCAGATCATTCTCTAGAATTGGGTTCAAACTTATTAAAGGGCTTTTTACCTTAACCTCTTGCTTTTTTAAGAGCTGACCGATTTCTTCAGGAAATTGAGCTCTCTGATGTAGATAAACCCAAAACAATCGAGAGTTTTCGAGTTCTATCGGGAGCACGAGGTATTGCCATTTTGACTCCAATAAAGCCTGAAAATAATAAATTTGAGTTTGTAAATTTTAAGTTTTGAGTTATTCAATGAAACTTTCTGGCCTGAAGATAAATTTAAATTGATACAATCTTGATTGGCATTGTGTCACGATAATGACTGACTAGATCAACAAGCATGTGAGCTGCGTTGAGCTCTAATCTGGGTATGGTCATGGTTTTGAGAGGAGCTACTCTAGTTTTTGCTAACTGTCGAGTAACGTTGATTTGAGATGATTCAACACATCTCAAGTAGATGACAGCACCATAAGCACGCTCTGAGGCGTCTGCAAAACCATGAATTTCGCAAAAATCAAGGTTAGGTGACCAATTTATGTATCTAGGAATACGAATGGTATTAATGGATAAAAGCTTACCACACCAATTTAACCATTGATCGCTAAGATCTCTTGGAAGAGGATCGTCCCAATCACTCTTCAATAGCCACAGAACTTGAATAAAAATCTTAGCACAGACTACGACAGGGGCTAACCAACCCATAGGATCAAAAATCCTGGCAATTTGCGACATGACTACTCTTTTTGTCAATACAGCTGCATTGACAGAGCAATCAATTTTGAAAACAAAACAATCCTCACGATTTCTCCACCCAATTCCAAGAACTGTGGAGGGATTTCTCGATTCTAACCAAGAATCTGGGTCAGTTGCGATAATATCAGATGGTAACCATTCTAATAATCATGGATCGTTAGCTTGCCATTTACTCAAGGGGAAACCGCCCACCATGAGCAAATCTATCAAAGATTTTTGTTTCGTCAAGGCTCCATCAATCGTGTGAGCACCAGACAAAGAGTCATCCATGTAGGTCTCTTTTTCAGTAATCGTGGCCGCCAAAGGATACTGATCACAGTAATCCTTGGCTAGATGTCGTAGAACAGCTGTTGCGATAAAAGGCGAACAACTCATGCCATAAGTGGCGGTTGACAAATGATAAGTGTGGATGTGTTTCTGATCCGAATCACGCCACAAAATTGCCTGAAAGGGCTGATCTTCGACGGCAACCTTGATTTGTCTGTACATTTTGACAATGTCAGCGATGAAAACAAATTTGTAAATTCGCCAACAGCAAATGAGATCAGGCAACTCGGGCAATAAGTTTGGACCTGTGTGAAGAATGTCATTCAATGAATTACCAGAGGAGGTTTTGCACGATGCATTAAAAACAGTCCGAAGCTTGGTCGAAACACTTTGCTCTCTGAGAACACCACGATGAGGTCAGTGATACCTGGTTGAATGCAAGGTATCGGTGTCAGTGAACAATATACGATGCATGTGACCAAGGTCTTCATACTCTCGCATGAATTTAACATAAAGATCCTTGAAACGAGAATCTTTATCAAATCTCTTCTCCATTCTATACAACATCTGAGTAGCAGAATTCAATGAAGACCCTAACTGATCAAGGGTAGGCTGAGCAGAATTTTTAAACGGAAGCTTGATGACGTAACGACCAGAAGAATCCCGTGAGTGAGTGGTATTGAAATGATTCACACACTCCTCTTCCTCGGGAGTATACAAACGTTTCTTTGGCAATTCTTCCTGTTGCCAAAAATTCTGCACAGCTTTGTTCAAATCGTCCTCTACTGCACAATGCAACGAAACGAGGTTTGAGGTTAAAGGCTGATCGACTGATGGAATTGCACCCATCAGTATCCATCCCAAAGTCGATTTGATAGCCACAGGCTGACCGATGTCACCCTTAACGATTTCACCGAGCTGAATTTGAGCATAAACGTTTGCGTCTAAAAGAACGTCGATCTGAGAGTTATCCAAAAAATTTGGATCAGCTAGCTCTAAATTCTGAAGGTACGAGAATGAAACAGCCCTACTTACTTTAGGAGGCGAGTAAGCAGCGACTTTGGGAGCAACCAAGGCTTCGACCTCGTAAGAATAGCTCGATTGAAAATGTGGCTGAATTCTGAACCGAGTTGATTTTTTAGCAGTGAAAACTGCTTGTCCACCTGCACCAGTCACTGGCAAGTTTACGGTTTTACTTTGCAACCTTAACTGTTGACAAACGAATTCTGAAACGATGGAAGTCTGAGAGCAGTTATCGAGCAAAGCTCGAGCCAAAAATCTAAAGCCTTTAGGTGCTACGAGAATCACACGCGCGGTAGCTAACAAAACACCTTTCTTGCAGGACTGATTGCCTGAAACTGGGGTCGCGAGACAATTATTTGTCTGATTTCCTGGAAAAGAATACTCAGATTTGTCAGTCGATGTTGATGGCGAAGGCTCCGTTTGTACAAAAGAAGCTGGAGGTTCCTCATCGAAATGCAAGAGGCTATGATGCCTGCCTTTGCACTGACGACAAGTATAAGTCGAAGGACACTTATTCAAGAAGTGATCTCCTAAACAGTTAAAACAAAGTTTCCTTGATTCAACGAAACTCTTCCGATCGACAGTTGTTTTATTCTTAAAAGAATCGCATCTTGAAAGATAATGTGATTGACCACACAATGGACAAGGGGGTACCTTGTTACCCTTTGATGAATTCTTGTTTGATTGAGTCTGAGTCAAATTAACAAAGGAGTTAATTCTCTCTTTGTTACCTTTGCTTGTGTGACTAGCTGATGACTGCTTGTCAGCCACACTAGAACTGATGCTACCTTCAATTGACTCTAAAGTCATGATCTGAGTATGGAGAAACTCTTTGATTTTGGCCACAGTAGGCATGGTAGCTGTATTGCCTTGGAATTTCTCCCAATCTTTACGAGTGTGACCGTCGAAGCGACTCGCTGTAATAAAAACTAAGAGATCGTCCCATTGATCAGTGGGTCGACCTAAGGATTGAAGTGAATCGATAGGGTCGAAAGTCTCTCGCAAAATCCGCTTGAGCTCTGATGACGACTCTGACTTAGCGGGTTTGACTGCAAAGAGCTCAGCCAAATACAGATTAATAACCCTACGTTCGTTCTCGTACTTCTCTGTCAGCTTTTCCCAAGCTTTCGGATAATTATCATCCGTCAATGGTAAGTTTTTTACCATGGCAAGAGCTTCATCTTTGAGATGAGTCCTAAGGTAATAAAACTTGACCACATTAGGAACATCGTCCTTTCGATGAATCATAGCCCTATACACATCACGAAAATTTTCCCACTCCAAATATTTCCCTGAAAAGCTGGGAATATCGATCTTTGGAAAGGATTGAGAAAAACTATGAATGTCCTGATTGACAGTGTGATCATGATTACCTTGAGTGACATTGAGAGCTCGAGTGACTTGATTCTCATCCAAAGTAAAAAAGAAATCTTTGTAATCACCTTTCCTGTCGTAATAAGAATCGGTGATTGCATCAAACAATCTCGAGGAGAAATAGTTGTGATTTGGAGGAGGTTTCAATCCGAGAATTTTCGAATGAATTGATGAAGCTTGAGCGTACAGCGTCTCTAGCTCCTCTAAACGAGATAGACCCTTACCTCGAGTCATTTTATCTTGGTCTTTCTTTCTGAAATTCTCAAAGGAATTGGCAATCCTTGAGTGGAGAGTTTGCTGAGCAGCAACGTAATCTTCCATGTTAAATAAATGAGATTATTCAATCAACGATAAAAAAAAAAAAAAAACAAAAAAAGAAATAATTGTCGAACGAGGGCGACTTTGAAAAACGTACTATAACCTTAAATGAAGAGTGTCAGGATAGTAAGGTTAAAAATAATATTTTGTCAAACACTCAGCAGCGTGGAACAGCGAGGGCCCACTAACAACTCAGAAAAACTGTGAGGTTAGCCTATTATTTAACCTGACCACTAACCTAGTGAGAGTTAGATCTCAAAATTTTAACTTGAAAACGATGAGTTCAAGTTGAAAATTGCGTAAAAGAGGTACTTTTAACGATTGAGAAAAAAAAAAGACTAAATATCAAAAGAAAGTAACTAGGTTCATAAAAAGAATTTTTTCACCAACTGAATCAAGAGTTTTGAAGATCCTTGTCCCGTGCGGCGTGAGATACTCCGGAAACATCCGATTTTAGCAGCTGAAGAAAAAGAAAAAAAAAAAAAAAAACGGAGGACGATGCTGACAGCTGAAATCGAACCGTAGGCTGGATGACGATGATGATCCAAAAGCTAAGTAACCTAGTTCGAAAACTTCCCAATGAAATTAGTAAAGCACTCAAAAAAAAATATTCTCGAATGAATAAAAATATTGAAAAATTTTTAGTTCAAAACGAAAATAAATCATCCATACCTCTTGAACTATATTTCTTAACCTTACTAAACAAACGAGGTTATTTAGATCAAAAAAGAAAAGAACTTAAAAAAGGAAAAAAATATCGAAAAAATCAAGCGACCTGAGTTTTGTTCCACGGATTTTTAACAGCGCTCGCAGATGACGACTTCGAAGCTTATTCCGCTTGTAGGAACGATGACTCGAACAGCAGATCTCTCGAAGAACGCAGAGTAGATAATTCACCAAACCGCCAAAGAATTGATTTTTCAATTAATCTCGATGACACCAGTAGATCCGACGAGGAAGGACCAAAATGTTCGATAGCGAATGGACTGTATATATGTTGATGCTCGTGCGTGTATGAAATAAATTAAAGAATCGAGATTAATTATATGAAAAATCAATTTAATACGTTTATTCAATTAAAGCAACAAAAATTAGTAGTTTTAACAACAAAAAGTCAGTTTTTAGGTTTTTGGTTAAATTTCAAGTTATTAGCAGTTTGACAGCTGCGACGAGAGTGAACTCATCTCCGCGGGCGTCTGATGTTGCCGCATAAAACAAACGCACAGTGTTTTCGAATTTCGAACAAGTAGTAATATTAAAAAAAAATAGGCGAACTACAGTTTTTTTTTTTTTTTTTTTAATTTTGCCGCAAACCGCATGTTTCTAGCTCTTATAGGTTCTCAGATATGAATTAAAGTTGAAAAATCACTATTTTAGACCCTAGGCTGCCTAGGGAGGGAATAGGGAGCTGCGGTTTGCGTCAAAAATTTCCATTTTTTATGCCCTTTCGAATGATATACATATTGTAAGGGTTTGCCGTGGGGGCCGATTCGACTATCTTACCCGGCTATATTCTTTGAGTAAAAAAAGGGCATTTTTTGTATTTTTTCTATGTTTTATAAATTTATCACAGTAAATATTGAATAAAAGTATATAAAAATACATATCAACGTAAACTAGAGCAAAAGAGGTATTTTTTTAAGAAAAAAAAAATGGGGGTTTACGCGCCAAATTTTCAAGTTTTGAACGGTTTTTTAACAAACTGTCTCGATTTTTTACCTTTAAAGTGAGTTAAATCGACTTTAAACGCATAGATCGAATATAGACCATCGAAAAGAAAAGATGCATTTTTTTGAGTTCTTTCAGAAAATATATATTTTGTTATACTTTTAAGCTAAAATGGCATTGAAAAGTCCAAAAAACCACGTTTTTTTCAAAATTTTGAGGTTATGGACGATTTACGTGCAGTAAAACTTCTTAAAACTATAGAGACAAAAATTTTTCTAAAAAGTACAACTAAAGACAAAAATTTTGCGCCAAACCTGGTTCCGATCGGATAATTAGAGGCCGAGTTATGAATTTTTGAAAAAAAAAAAATTCTTTTTCGGGTCTTTCAGAGGTCTTAAAAAGTGGGTGGCCCACCTTGCCCCTGAACGGAATCACCCTGAAAAGTTGAGTTTTTCATGTCTTTATAACATACTAAAATTTCAGAGAGGGATCTAGTCTGGTTTTCGAGAAATAAACGAAAAACTACCTAAAATTGTAGTTTCCCATGTATTTTAAATGAGAGACAAATGTTTCTGCGCATGCGCGGCTAATGAATTTATCGAAAAAACAATTACGGGATGTTTTTTCAGATCCAAAAAGACACCTTATCCTGCAGTTTCAGCCGATTTGGCGTAGGGCAAATTTCGGCCAAATTGCAACCCCTCCTTCCAACCTTGATTAAGTAGACTTTACATAGGTCAAATTTAAAAATGAATGCTGGATTCGTGATCAGCAGCCCCAAAAATCCCCGAGTTTCAAATTTCTAATTGATTTGAGACGTCTAAATCACTTTTTTTTGAAAAAGGAAGTCGACGACTATGGCGACGACGACGACGAAAATAAACTTCTTAATATAATAGAGGATATTTAAAATTTTCATAAAATGCTTTTATTATAACTTGTTTTCTTAGTTGTGGTAGTAAAAGTTACTCGAAAATTCAATTTAAAACTATTTATTAATGAATGAGGAGTTGGATGCAACAAGAAACGTTGCAGAAACTTTTTTTTTTAATTCCTGGACTAATTTAACATGGGTATATGCAATAGGGAAGTTTCATGAGTCTGAAAATGAGTTTTTTCAAATAAACATCTAAAAGGTGGGTCTGAAAAAATAAAATTAGTAAAAGAATAAAATTTTAATTTTTATACAATATTTAAAGAGATATTGACTTAGGGAGTCTGTAATTTTCATAGCTATGAATATACTTCCCAACGTTAAATACCCTTCAGTGACGTCACTAAATTTAATAATTAATATCTTAAGCAATTTTGATGTAAAAATTATGAAAAAAATTTTAAAACTCATTAAAAATCGCAAACTTTCACAACAAAATGTTTTTGGAAAATGTTCAACTTCTCTATTGTAGATATAAACATAAAGTTAAATCATTCCATTTTATAATGTTTTTTGCGCGCCCATACTCGCAGGAATCTAAGTCATCTGAGCGCACCGTAGTCGGATTATTGCCGGCTGGCAGTTGAGTAGATACAAGGTTTTGCTCTATGATCTCTGTAGATAATAAGCTAAATAACTTTAAATAATAAAATGAATAACTTTTTTAGACAGCTTGTTTTTTTTTTTTTTTTTTTTTTTTTAATACGAAGCCTTCATTTTAAGAAAAATCTATCAAAGATTGTTATGTGACATTTGCATTATAAATGTCACGTAACAATCTTTGATAGATTTTAATGCACATACAGTGACCCAGGAATGACAAGTAATCTAATAAATTTTGTGTGAGTCTAGTAGTTCTAAAATAAACATAGTTGTGAACGGGCCAGCGATCCTTCGTGGAATACGCTGTAGTTTCTATTGGTGTAGTTGTGTATAATTATTACCTAATAAATAAATAGTTAAGTTCAATCGCCTGTTTTACTCGTCGATTACCCTTCATTGGAGCAGAGTACCAGAGGCTTTGCATCAAATCTCAAGGTAAGGTTTCAATCCATAAAACCCCTCTATAGAATTTACCGTTAGGATTCCCTTTAGATTAGGCCCTTAACTTATTCCCGTCCGTCGACACACGAGTGGGGACCGCGATCCCCCGGTAGCATTCCTTTCCGGGCTCCAAGAATCGGGAAAAACGTTAGGTGTTCGTATACACCTAAATGTTATACAAAAAAAGATGAAGATGTTAATAAAAACCATCATCAGTATGTCTGAAAAATATACATGAAATGTGAGAAAAAAAGCTAAAAGCTAAAGGTTATGTTAACGCTCTAAATAAAAACGCAGTTTCTACAAAATAATTTCAAACAATTTCCCGAAACTGTCCAAAAGAATGCTATAGAAAATTTATGTTTCATTTTCATAAAATAAAATGTAAGGAAAGCTGTATGACCCTAAAGGGTCCGGAAAGCTTAATAAAAATAAAAAAAATATAAGAAATTTCATAAGGTTATGTCTAAGTACCGTGCACCATAAACGTACTAAATAAGTAGGATACTTTTTTTAATTAACTCCGTGCAAAATTTTAGCATTAAAATGAGGCGTTAAAACCAACCAAAAAAAATAGATATAATCATGGCAATACCAATTAAACGATGAAGGAATTAAACAAATCACACGCTAACAATTTTTATTTTCTTCATCTCAAATTACATATGAAAGAATGTGTACAGTACTCAAATTTTGCAAATAATCAAAATGAAAAGCTACTGAAAATAAAGGAAAACACTTTAGTAGACCCTACCGGGTTTCAGTGGATATTAGTGGATTCAGTGGATTTCAGTGGGAAGTGATCAAAGAGCTTTACTACCCCACAAAAAATCACACTACAGTAAAAAAAAAAAAAAAAAAACAGAAGAAAATATTTTTGCAATCCCAACCTCTTGATTAAAATAAAATTTATTTAAACATTATTACTGTTTTAAAACTAAGAGAAAACTGTCTGTGAATTTCTATACCTACTTTAAGTTTTTTAAGAAAAATTTTACCTACCAATTCAGATCTAGCAATGAAATTTGCGATCTTGGAACTGAATGCAAATTTATGCTACGCTTGAGTAACTAAAAACTGGAGTCGTGCGGAGGAAATGACCGTTTTTTTTGAATAAAAATAGGAAATTTTATTGATTTTCAATTTATTGATAAAACCTTAAAATTACTACAAAAGTTAACAGGCAATTCCATTACTGTATAAAAAAAAAAAAAAAACAAAAATGTAATCTGTGTAGTTATGATTCGCTTTTAAAACAAGCTAGCGATGGTTAAACAAAAGAATCCGATTCTACTCACATTGATGCTTTGTGGCATCACACACATGTGATCGGAAAACTCGAAATTGGATTCGAGAAAGACAAAATGCAAAACATACATTTCTGCACGCTCACGCATACACACTTTTCAGACATTTTTCGCTGATTAACAACTCACTAACAACCGCAATGCCGTAGATGCACCTTGCTGATTTCCGATACGAAGAAAAAGTCGTTAGACTTCAATCTCTTCGCTTCTAGCTTGCTGTAGCCGACGCATGTAAATACACACACCCGTAGAGTTTCCCGCAGTTTTCTCAAGGAACCAAGTGTTGACAATCACAAAAAACTAGACTTTCCCGATATTGATACGATACGATATTTAAAACATATCGATATCGAAAATATCGATTAAAAATGAAGTTTTATTATGGAAATTTGAATTAGGGATTGAAATTTTTATTAAAGAATACAATGCTTAGCTGATGATTCAAAATTACAATTATTTGATTACATTCGTCAGCTCGCCAATCTCGCCAAAGCTTTAACCTCGATTTATTTTCCAAACTATCAAGTTTTAATAAAAATAAATTCTCTAAATTATGAAGTTTTCAAAATTATATTATTACGTTTTTTCTTAGAAAAACCCACAAATTGTAAACTGGGATGGATTCATAATTGTATGATTGAGTAAAAAAAATCTTCCTCTGAGCTTTTTTGACAACGAGTTATCTAGAAAATTTTTGGTTTATTGAATCGAGCTATCAATATGCCATTCTCTGCAGGATCTTTAACAATGACAGCCAATCGATTAAAATTACTGGACAAAAGACTGAAGTCACTTATAATAAGAAATTCTGATGATTCTGATGAAGGTCAAACGAACTGTAGTTTATGAAGACGATTAAAAATTACATTTATTGCCGACGTTTCGTCATCGTTTTTTAGATGACTTCTTCAAGACTAAAATAATTAAAAAAATCACAAAAATTAACATTATAATAAAAATAACACTCAATTGTATACATAGTTTGACAAAACGTTACGTTTTAATAATTGAAGTATAAATATTCTTAGATCGACACCATATTCTCGATACTTTACGATGTATAAGATTTTTTGAAAAAACCCGCGTGAATTACTGCTACACTACGATGAAGTAATAGCAAATGATATGATAAATTACAACTTATATTTAATGAATAATCAGTGGGTTGAAAATTATCACGGGATTACCGCGCAAACCAGTGTGTTAAAGTTCGTTCTCCCTGCCTGCGCTTTACCACGCAGGCTCATAAAGGTGCGTTTGCAACGGATAATCACGTGGGGCGCTAATATTTCATTCCCCATAACACTTCCCTCCGGACGCGATGTATCAACAAAGAGTCGTCTCGATACCTTAACAAGTTTGTTTCATGTCTAGAGAAGGTAAAGTGACAAACACGATTAATCAAAAGAGTAGGTTAGAGGAGTAAGCATTCATGCCGTGTACAGGCTACACTTGGCTTGCCACTTTTTTGATCTGGCTCCGTTCCATGTTTCAGTCCACAGACTGTATGCTTAAAGTATAACCTAGACTTCTTGTCTGCTTTCCATGCCAAAACAAAACTTCGGTGATGGTGTAAAGAATCATACTTGATACATCTAAAAAAGCCAAGTATAAAAAATTAAACATAAAAATAAAATTGAGCTATCTTCAGACCCACTACGGATAATAATTACAATATCTAAAAAAAATATAATTTGAATCAATTTCGAAACATGTGTGGCAAATATTTCATGTACAGTGCAATACAAACCCATAAACAAATGTATGCATATATTCATCAACTGCTATCAGTCAGGAACCAAAAAAACATAAAATATAATTGCATTAATCAAACAGCAAGCAGCAAATCAATACCCCAAAAGAAATATAACTGTCGCAGCAATCGAAGTAAATGTCGAAAGTAAAAGAAAAACAAGTCGTTTGTTTCAAACAATATACTTTATTTATCTAGGAACTGACGGTTCACAAACTCTTTTAATCACCTTAAATTAAAGTAAAAGAAAACTGAAATTTTAAGTTCAATAACAAATCAAATGCTTTCCATGCCAAAACAAAAGTTAGGTTGGTGAAGGAATATTGTTGATTGCTCGATTTCGATCCAAGGATGTGCCCAGCATGGGAGGTCCTGCAGGATCTGCGAACATCCTCAGGTTGAAAATATTTGCGCGCGAATTGGTACCGTACCGACCGGACGGTCAGTACAATAGGCGCGGAAGATCGAGCAAACGGCAGGCATTGAATTCGTAACCGCCAACACGGTGTTTTCGAGCTGGAGACTCTTGCTTTTTTATCGGTTGGTTGTTTGTCTGTCAACGCGATAAATTGCTGCATGCAGCCGTGGTTCACTCGCGATAAGTGATACGGTTATTTTGTTGTGTTCGGTGCACGGTGTGAGTGCTGAGTATCGCAGTTTTAGCCGAGGAAAATTCTAGCACGTGCCTCTGAGACACAGGCCATTGTTTGATTATCGATTTCCTCCCCCCCCCCTTCTCGCGTTTGTTTTTTTGCGGACTAGCCGCATACGCACAGGCATTTTCGCGCGCGGCCAGCCACCGGATAGTCAGAGTTCGTTGTTTTTTTTGTTTTTTTTTTTTTAGAAAAAGACAGATTTACTGTTTACAGTAAAAATGAGTGTGATTAGACGGACACTCGGACTTAATTGAATTTGATGAATTTAATTGACTCGATTTTTTTGTAAGTAGTAACAAATGTAAAAGGCCATTATTTTTTTTGTTTTTGTTGTTGTTTAGATTCAATTGAAAATTTTTGTTGATTTTAGTAAATTCGTTTTTTTTTGGTTTTCGGGTTTGGAAGATAAGAGACTCGAAAATAAAATTCTTACCGGAGTCATTTTTGTTGATAATCAGTCGAGAATTTTCGCCACGGAGGATCACTCGACTGATTATCGATCGTGCTGTCGTGCGATTAGAACTTGTTTTATTTTGGCTTTTTGGGCTATTAGGATTTTGACTCCGGCACGGATAGTTCGAATAGCGAATTTATTAAAACTCTGGCCATTGTTTGTTTTGACGTATTTACGTCGTTTTAAGGATATTTCACACTTGTTGAGACCCACAGGGCGTGACAGTATAGTTCAGAGTACTGCAGGATAAAATTACATTGCGGACTGTTGTACCTGTCCATTAATTAATTAATTATTATTGTAATTGTTATTGTTTTTTTTTTTTTTTTTTTTTTTATAACAGCCTGGTACTGACTAGAGATTTGTAGCAACTGTGATTGTATTTTTGTCGCCAGACAAAAAGTTATTGTTTTTTTTTTTTTTTTTTTTTTTTTTTAATCTGGCAAATCGTTTTTTTTACTGATCCTGAGTTTTGCCAAAACCGGGATAGGATTAGCAGGCCTCACAGCTATTGTTAATCGGTACTGTCACATTGGTTAGGATTTTTTTTTGTTAGATTTTATCATCAACAAGAAAGATGGCAGATCAAAAAACCAAGGAAGACAATATTTTTTCATGGATTTTGATTGAGGGAGGAGGCGTGGTCGACGAGGCTTTGAGAGATCTTGATCTCAAGATTCTCTTGTTCTCCAGAGCCAACGTCGGTGGTTGGCAATAATTTCAAGCCGGTGGATGAAGGCGCAATCGTCTGGAGATGGAATCTGAAGCTCTCCGGCGATTCAGAATTGAGCCTGGAGCAATTCCTAATGGAAATTGCTGATCATAAAAACCTGGCTGGATTGTCAGACAGGCAACTGCTAGAAGCCTTGCCAATGATACTGACAGGCGTTGCGACGACCTGGTACCGGAACAAGAGCAGAATCAATTCTTGGAAGGATTTTTACCAAGAAGCTCGAGATTGGTACGGTATTGAGGACTACCAGTAAAGAGTTCGAGCTAAGGCTTTCGCTCTGACGCAAGGTAAAAATGAACTGGTAAGGGGTTTCATGACCAACTTGAAGTCATATTTATTGAAAATAAGACCGATACCGTCTGAACAAGAACAAATTGAGTTCATGCTCAGAAATATGTTGCCGGATTCGCGAAGGCAAATCCGACGCAACGAGATTAAATCTATTAAAGATTTAATAAGTCAGGCGGTTGAGATTGAGAGAGCCTCTCTCAACGCCATGACGTATAAGCCACCACCATCAGCTTCAGCATCGATGTGGCCATGTTTAGCCTATGAAGAAGACAATGCCAACAAAAAACCAAAGGTCAACGTCGCAGTGACAGCGATAGACGACAAGTCAACTGAGAATTTGGTAGTTGGTCGCCTCAATTGGTTTATGGATAAACTAAAGGCTTTAGCAAAGAATTTTGAGAGGCCGAAGGGCTCTAGGCCCTATAATTCTAGCAAAAGTGGACAGGCCAAAACAAGACGCAGGTCCGAAGGGTATGATAAGGCTAGAAGCCCATCCCCAAAACCAAGCAAGAGTCATGGCATGAAAAAGAAGAGTGTCAAGGATGCACCTGTGATATGTTTCTTCTGCAAGAAGGAAGGGCATATCAAGCCTAAGTGCCCAGACCGCCAGGGAACCGACAAGAAGGCGGAGTAGAGGTAAGGTACCAGCTACTCCGCCGAAATCCTGGCTAGGCCATCACTCGGAGATGGCACTAAAGCTCAGTTCAGGAACCGCGAAGGGTACTGAACAAGCCATTGGTAGAGAGAAATCGGCTGCAGACGACCTAGATGCGGAAGACAAATGGTGGTTACCTGTGAATATTGGCGATTTCCGCATCAGGGCGTTGTTTGATCCCGGGACATCACGGACTGAGATGGGGTCAGAGGCTATTCACATAGCGGTGGCATGCAACCGAAAGATCGAGGCTTATTGTGGCAAAGGCGCAAGGGTAGCTGACGGGCGTACATGTCCTATTGCCGGACACGAGGCGCGTACGTTTGGATGCTGTAAGAGAGTTTGTTTTTTTAACCAAGAATAAACTTACAAGAATTTTTTAGCAAAAATATGGTTTGAGTTTCTGGAATTACTCGAGAAAAACTCTTAAAGTGAAGTCGCTGGGGAGAAACGTGACATCAGGGTTGCCATTATAAAAGATCTCGATGCGCCATGTTACCTGGGTACAAACTTTATTCGGACATTTCAGGCAGTCCTGAACCCGACCACGGACAAGTTGGAAATCAAGATTGCTGGTAAAAAGTTTGATCTGGAAGTGGCATCCATCGGAGCGACCGAGCTCTAGACCTTAGCGTCGATCGGTCTAGCTGATTTGAGACAGGATGAGATTGACCGGTTAAAAGAGATGTTGGATAGAGTTTCACTGGCTACAGGGTGTACCACGTGGCTCGAACACATGATCAACGTAGGTGACGCCAAGCCCATCAAACAAAGGTACTATCCAGTGTCACCTGCCGTGAAGCTGGAGATGTGGGACCAAGTGCAGAGGATGCTGGACAACGTAATATTGCGTCGGGTTAGCCACCCTCTGTATCTTCGGCCACAAGCGGTCTACGGAAACGGGGTGGATGTCATATTTTGTAGCTTTTTTGTAGCTCGGACATGGTGCGATTCGCTTTTGCGATATCCGACCCCGATCACCCCTGCCAACAGTGCCAGTGGCTGCAGGGGGTAGAAATCTTAGTTTATGACTATGACCAAGGGACGAGGTCACCTTAATTTGTAGCTTTTTTGTAGCTTTTTTGAAGCTCTCTTTTGCGACCGACCACGTTTTTGTATCTACCCCCAGTTCTGAGAAATCCTGGCTAGCCTAGCGTAATATTACGCAGGGTTAGCCACCCTCTGTATCTTCGGCCACAAGCGTTCTACGAAAACGGGGTGGGTAGCATATTTTGTAGCTTGAAGACAGCTTTAAAATTTTTTTGAGAATGAACACATAAATTCCTATTTTGGTTTATGTTTTTTTAACAGTAAAATTAAAAATAATCTTGTTGTGAGTCAAATTTCTTACATTTGAATTTTATGTACTACCAACATTTTTTTTTACTCGTTGCGTAGTTTGTTTTCTGAAAACTGCTGAACTTTTATTTTGTGGGCTGTCAATTAAATTAAACGCGTGCACACACTGTCGCTTTTTTCTTGCATTTCACTTTCTAATATCATCCTATATAAACGTTCACATTTTTATGAGAACTACAGACTTTTTATTTTAAATTCTTTGAATTATAGAGGTTAATTTTTTATTATTTGTTTACTAATTGACTTATACGATTCAACTTTCGGCTTAGAACCGGGCAAACCCGAGTCAGTGCAATGTAAGCCTATTTATGAGTATGTAACGGTCGTTTGGCCCACTACCGCTCTCCCGGAGGTTTTTCTCACCGACAGTGATGAATGAATTATAATTTACCTTAGGTTAATAAAAATGTACCTGCTAATTGCAGGCCCGTTTATAACCTGTAGCAGCAGACGGCCGAGCGGGAGCAGGTAATGAAAAGGCACCATAGCAGACAGTAGTCTGAGGTGAGCGCGGCAGTGTCGCTACAGTAGTTAGCTAGATTACGTATGTCAGCTGCGACGCCGGAGCCTGCTGTCGCGATACCCCGCGCTGTATTAAGATATTTGTTGTCTGGGTGATTAAGTGCATCATTATTAAGAGTACCTTTTAACATTCACCTTTTTCGTACCTGCTGGGCCAAGGGCCCCCGCCTGCTCCTACGGTAGTGTGTTGTGTGTATTTAAGTAATAAATCGTGAAGTTGCAAGTGCAACTCTGTTGTTATAATTTTGTTCCTCCTAGTGTTCTATCCACCTTCCTTGTTCTGTTCGATTTTCATAAGGGGAATAAAACCCATACAAATGGCATCCCTTTAGTGGCACTCGGTGAGCGAAATTTTAACAACAGGTGTGAAAATTTCGTGTGATGGTTGATTCACAGTGTGTTTATTAGTGCCAGAAGCACGGAGGAGAGGAATCCTCGAATTAGTGGTGCACGGCTTAGGACGTGACATAGTGCGGTACGGACAAGGTGTCCTTGAGTCGGTAAGCCGACTGCTCTCGTGCGAGCGAGAGAGAGAGAGAGAGTGTAACGACCGGCGATCGATCTTTGTTTTGATAGCGCGCCTCTTCTCTCTCGACTGATTATGTAAACTTTTGTTTACATGTGCGGTGGTTTACGCGTAGAGTACAAGTGTCGCCGGCTGCTTTCGTGCCACATACGAGAGCGAGAAAGAGAGTATAACGATCGTTGATCGTTTGTTTTGGTTTGGCGCTTCGCGCGCATCTCTCTTCTCTCTCGCCTGCTGGGTGCGTACGTGGATGAAGAGCGGCTGAGCGAGAAAGAAAGAAAGAATTTAACTATCGTTGATTGATGTTGTTTTGTTTATGCGCAAACGGCGCATCTTTCTTCTTTCTCACTCTCGTGCATGCGAGTGTAACTACCGATGAATATATTTGTGTGAGTGGAATTTCAGAAAATTTGAAAACAAATAAGTTTCAATTTTGTCGTTTTGGCTTTGATTATAGCCGTGGGATATTCCCTTTGATCTTTTGGACTTGAATAACATTCAAGTTGGGATTTTTTTTTCCTGCCTTTTTTCTAATTGAAATTTATTTGTTGTTCAACTCGTGGGAAAATAGTGTGCGGCGTGAGTGTAAGTAGTAGCACTGTACCGAGATACAGTATATCAAGAGAATTTTTTTTTTTTGGTATTGTATTTTGTTACAATTGTTTGGATTTTCGTATCAGAGGATCAATAATTCGTAGATCGTTATATTAACTATTATTTATTAATAAGTATAATTGTAGTTTAGTTTACAAATTAAAAACGTGCGTCCCGATGCACGTGGTGTCTCTAACGGACGACTCTGCGACTGCTACAAGCAGCGCCGTTCACGCATGTGTCACTCACGCATACTCGTACTGCACACACACACACACGTACGTGCCGCTCTCCCGTTGAAGCGGAGATTTACCTTATTTCTCAACACATCTCCTTAAATTTCCGCTACAACAATTTTAAACAATTTCATTATTTTATTCGTTCATTCACAGTATCATTAAAATAATTATCTCAGTTCGCACATAGTGATATTTTATTCGTATACAATAATAATTTTCTTTTAATCTTACTTTAAACAATTCGCAAATTTTCACGGAATTTTTCAAACTTAATTCTACTTAACGCTTTCGTTAATATATCGGCCATATTTTCATCTGATTCTACTTTTACAATATTAATTATTCCCTTTTCGTAACATTCATTCACAAAATGATAATATACTTCAATGTACTTAGAATTTTTTGTCATATAACCATATTTCGCAATAGCAATAGCTCCCGAATTATCTTCGTAAATTTTCACTGAATTTTTCACTTTAATTCCGAAATCTTTCAACAAATTCAGAACCACTTTCACTTCACTTACAGAATCAGATAAAGCTACATATTTAGCAGCTGTCGAAAATTTAGTTACACTACCCTGTTTTCTCGATTTCCAATAAATAACATTTCCAAAAATTCTTATAAGATATCCAGTTGTAGATTTTCTATCTACTTTATCACCTGCCCAATCAGCATCAACATAACAATCAATCAAATCAGCATTAAAATCTCAACAAAAAGTCAATTTCAAATCTTTAGTCAAGTATAAATATTTCAAAATTCTCATCGCATACTTATAGTGTGTTTCATCATAACAATTCTGAAAACGACTAAGGTAATTCACACTATAGCTTATATCCAATCTAGTACTCGAACAAATATATAACAAAGCACCAATTAAATTTCTATATCTCAAATCTGTTGAAGCTGATTGTGCGGGTTGTAATCTCAAGTTCTGCTCCATTTTCGAAATAATTTCGCATTGTTTACATTGTATTTTTTCGCTAACGAATTTATATAATCAGTCTGATCTAATGTCATCTTACCGTTTTTACGACTATAATTTATATTTATACCTAAATATGTATTCACCTTACCCATATCTTTCATACTAAATTTATCAGACATTTTATTTTTTATTTTCTCTAGCATTTCAATATTTTGACAAAAAATCAATAAATCATACACAAACAAAATTATGTACATATCGTAATTTCCTTCGCGTTTAGTGTATAAACAATAATCACTCTCGCTTCTTTCGAATCCTAATTTTGTTAAATAATCATCGAGACATTCATACCAATCTCTCGGACTTTCTCTCAGACCGTATAATAACTTTATCAATTTTCCAAACCTACCTGTATTATCATCAAAACCTAATGGTTCTTTCACAAATACTTCTGCCTTAACCTCATCATTTAGAAAAGCTGTCTCAACATCTAATTGGTGAATAAATAAGCCTTTCTTGCAACAAAATGAAACAAAAATTTCAACGTCTGCACCCGAGCTACTGGTGAGTATATGTCCTCAGCAGGTATACACCCCGACTCCTATGGAGTCAAAACTTCCTGGGAAAATCATCTCCAAGTCGTTACTATTACCAAGTTCACCAGGTGTCTCTCCTGAGCTCTCTGGAGTCAAAACTTCCTGGGAAAATTATCTCCAAGGCGTCACTGTCATCAAGTGCACCAGGTATAGACCCCGACTCTTATGGAGTCAAAATTTCCTGGGAAAATCATCTCCAAGTCGTTACTATTACCAAGTTCACCAGGTGTCTGTTCTGACCTCTCTGGAGTCAAAACTTCCTGGGGAAATTATCTCCAAAGCGTAACTACTACCAAGTGCACCAGGTGTCTGTCCTGACCTTTCTGGAGTAAAAACATCCTGGGAAAATCATCTCCAAGGCGTTACTATTACCAAGTGCACAAGGTGTCTGTCCTGACCCTTCTGAAGTCAAAACTTCCTAGTGAAATTATCTTCAAAGCGTAACTACTTCCAAGTGCACCAGGTGTCTGTCCAGACCCCTCTGGAGTCAGAACATCCTGGGTTTTTCTTTCAAACAAATCAATTTTTGAGCGAATAAAGCTTTAATTGTTACTTTCGTAAAGCAAATTAAAATTATCATTTTTAAATTTTCATTACTATAATTTCATTTTGGCCTGTAAACAAATGTTTAAAGTGTCATCCTAATTCTAATTACATAAATGTAGTTCACCCATCATACCAAGTCTCAAATTTTCATAAATTTGATGGATTTACATTCTTTATGACTTGTTAAATATAATTCTCCAAAAAATAACATAGAAAGCGATGTTAATTTTCGAGATATTGATATTCAAACAAGGTACTTTTTCACGATTACCGAGAAAATGCGGAAAAAACTTAAGATTTATGAAGAGTGTAAAGTGAATAATACTTATGAAGGTCTGAAAAAACAATATGTTATACTTTGAATTATGAGAAACAACTTGCAAATTTAAAAAATAAGGCAAGTGGTGCTACCTTTTGAGAAAAAATAGAAATTACTCCGAAAAATAAGCCAAAAACAATTGAGTTTCCATATCTGGTATACTTCAACTGTTGTAACTTTTTTATTTTGAATATATTTTTGTGATAGACAATTGATTTTAATAAATAATGTATAGATCTTGATACTATTTTAATGTAGAGATGCTAGTTTTATTAGTAGAAAGCATTAAAATGCTATATATATTTGTATGTTAGTTTGAGAAACACTGACATGAGTGAACTACCTTAACTGCATTTTAGCTATTAGATAATTATAATTTTCAAATTAATTAATTCTTTATACCAACTTACGACATTTACAAAACAGCGCGAGGCCTGAACAGTAGGGTGGATATGTCGTCGAGCCCTTGCGAGGTCGCCCGCATAATTGTCGTGATACCCTATTGATAAGATGGGACGTCTGAAAAAGGGAAAATAAACGCCTTATTATACATGGTGAGAGAAAAAGATATTGGGGAATAGTTGAATTAAATTAAACGTACCTGTGACGTACGTGCGAAGGCTACAAGTAAAACAGATATAGATGTAACTTCTAACTTATTAAGCGCGAGCGATAGCAACTAACACACAAATTTGAGACTTGGTATCATGGGTGAATTACCTTAATGTAATTAAAATTTAGATGACACTTTAAACATTTGTTTACAGGCCAAAATAAAATTATAGTAATTAAAATTTAAAAATGGCAATTTTAATGTGCTTTACGAAAATAACAATTAAAGCTTTATTCGCTCAAAAATTGACTTATTTGAAAAAAATTCCGTGCAAGTGTTTCAAATTAACTCTGTTGCAACAATTAATTTAATAACTTAATCTTTCAATGCAATATTTTCTTCTTTAACAAATATTCTTCTACCCAATTACATGATCGATAATAATTAATAATATGGTTCATGATATTTATAATACAGAACAGGCTAGCCTATATATACTTATCTCTACACATTCTCTATTTTCTCCTTTAGTTTTACTTTCGGCGTGTCATCGATGTTCCTCCCCAGGATCGAGAGGTTCAATTTATGGGCACTTGAAACGCATGCGTCCATGTAGCTAGCACCGTAATCAGTTAAATTTAAATTGTTATCACTTATAATTAAATATACGATAAGCAATTAAATATAATTGTATATGATTATTAATAAACTGTATTTACCTTGGCTTACTTCATTATCTCCCCGCGCCTATTCATTCCTATCAGTGGCCGAATTACTCCTCTCTCTTCCTCGAACCTTATCCTTGCTATCCTTCCAAGAATAATTTGTTTTTCCAAAATTTTCCCATGGACACCCACGTCCAGGGGCCGCGGAAAAAGATCTTTTTTTCGCTTTCTTACTCTTGCGTGCCTATTCTTCTCTTGGACCGGGATATCTAACCCGTACGCCCTATTGAACGTATGGAATAAGCAATGACCCGGTGGATTCGCTGGTATATTATTATCAAGATATAAAATCCTCTCTGGCTCTGCGCACTCTCCGTGCTCCGTTTAGTTTGCCGCTCCCTGCAGCCTCCGCAGGGCCTCTAGTTCTTCCTCGGATCCCGGCCGATAGTTCAATGTTCCAGACAGAAAGCTACTATTACTTCTGTCCTTCATAATTTCTGTCTCATCTCTCGTGTGGCTAAGGTCCACCAATCCTTCACTCCCTTCTAGTCCAGTGGCAGCACTGACTTTCATCCCTTGATGATATGCCTCTTCGTTCCTCTCCATTCCGTCATTCGTCCTTTCACTGATCCTTATATTTGCTTCCGTCGTTTGTGCGATATCAGTGTTGTCTTCATTACTGATCCTTCTTGTCTGCAATGACACCCGTAAGATTCCTTCCATACGAATCTTCTCATCACCATCCAGCCTAAACGTACCTTCCGTTTCTCTTTCCAGCATTATACTCGTCAAAATACTCTGAAAAGGGACTTCGCCCTAGTAGTCAAGGTAATACAGGTCCTCACTCACGCCCTCCTTCGTTAGCCATCTTACTCTAACCAGTTTCCCATTATTCTTCGCTTTTCTTACCAATTGATATAACCAAAATCCATCTTCCTCGCTTCTTACAGCCAAAAATTCTCCCTTACTAAACCATAAGTCCCTATCCTGCCGACTTCCTTCACTAGGCCTGCTTAAGGATGTTTGGCACTTACGAAAAAATGCAGCCGTTTTGTCAATTTTGAACGGATTGATTTATGATTAATATCAAAATAATCATTGAATCTTTTGCCTTTTTTTGTTTGTTTTTGTTTTTTTTAAAATCAAAGTATTTTTTAAATACTTTAACCGAAACTCTTTTGGAAATCAAGCAACTTTTTTCTTTAATCCTAAAGCACTCTTCCAAAAATACAGAGATCGTTAAGAAAATTATTGCGATTTGTAGATTTCAGCTCGAAGAAGATCTTATGATTTTTTCATAATATCTTTCTGACCATTTGAAAAAGATAACAAAGAAAAACGAGCGCGCAGCGGTTAAATTCAATGCACGTCAGAACAAGAAATGCTCTAACTTTTTTTCTACTGCATAATTTGATCTAAAAATTTGTACACAATGTCTTTAATCCTTAATTTTTAATGTGAGATTAAAAAAGTTAACGTTTTTAAACTTTTGTCACAGAGTTTTGTAAATTGAAAATTAGGTTATGTTTTCGTGATTTTTCCTAAATTTTTAAAATATTTTTTAAACATAAAATTAATACTACATGGAAGTAGAGACTTTCAACTATGTTGTGTAAAATTTTCATAATGATTCATTTATTAGGGTGAAAGTACTAATGAGTTGAAAATAAAATCGTCCAGTCCGGCGCTGCGGTGCCCGTCCCCTCCCCTCTTTTCCCCTCACGAAAGTACCAAACATCCTTAATTCTTTCGTAGGCTCCTTTTCTCCTTCTTCCACGCTTTCTACCTGTGAGAGCCTCCCTGGATCCTGCTCGTCCTCTGACTCGGATATCGCTCCAAAATTCTTCGCCCTTTGATCCAGTATTCTCCTATTCCTTTGATATCCTTCATGCAATTCTTTTATGTATTCCTGAGACTTCCTGGGCGTGCTCATCACCCTCACTCCTCTCTCCATATTTTCCTTCTCTTGCCATATCTTACATATTCATACTTGCCAAATCCTTTCCCTGCTCCGACTGACTGATAATTTTCTCTCCCGTCCCTTCCACTTGGACCTTTTCACAGATCGGGTATTGCTTTCCTGTCGAAGCCTTCTTAGTGTATTTTCTTTTCCTAGTAGTAACAGGGTTCTCCCAATCCGATGCCTCGCTTACTGCCCTCTCGCAATTTAATTCATTCCTTGGTTTATTTCTTTCATGAGCAATCTTGAGCGTTGTGTGACTTCCTCGCTTGATTCTCTCCGGGTCCTCTTACATACCCACACCTTTACTGGCGGTGCTTCTTCCACATAATCATCTTTTATATCCTGTCGGTTGGCCAGCTCGTAAATTTTCCCTTTTTTTACTTCCCCCAAAAAATTTCCGAAAACAATATCGGGACCCACACTTTGTAAGGAGTAATATCCTAAATTCGCGCTGCGACTTCTCGCTTTAGCATATATCATTTGTCTAGCTTTGGGTGGAATTATAAAACACTCGTCTTTCGTAAAGGGAATTATCATATCTCCAAACTCTAATTTTTATATTGACAAAAATTTCAAATTTCAAATTAAAATTTTTAATTAAAAAATAATTATGCTTTGCTTCTAACAAACGTCCAAGACACCTTTTTTTTTTTTTTTTTTTCTTTTCTTGATTATTTTATATGTAGGTATACAATTTTTTAGTGATAAATAAATAAAAACAAGCATTAAAATAAACTTGGTAAGTGAGATGAGCAATTTTAGTTGAATGTAGTAAGTAGGTAAACAGAGTGGGTCCGAACTCATTTTTCTGCGCAGGCGCAAGTTTAAAATAGTGCTTTTTTGAGTTGGGGGGGGGGGGGTTTGGCGCGCAACCAAATCCATCCACGTGGAGATTCTGGCGCGCGGCCAAATTCATCCACGTGGAGATTCTGGTACGCAGCCAAATTCATCCACGTGAATGCTGGAGCGCAGCCAAAATGCATCCGCGTGGACCCTAAATATAGTAGCTGCGACGAACACGCAGTCATTACGTGGACGCTGATCATTGCGCATTAGCGAGAGTCACTTTTGGACAACACCGCTAAGCATTTCGCGCGAGTTTTCTTATTATTTTGAGGTTAAGAAAAACAAAAGACTATTGAACGGGAAGACGACCGATCGCGACGACGGTCGAAGCCTGACTTCGGGTTGGGGCAACGCCGCTGAGCATCTCGCGCACCAGAATTGCGCTGCTAGTGCGCGCGCTTTTTTCTAAATTTGAACTGATGCTAAAGCTCTAATTATAATAGGTTCAAGGTCAATAGTTTTATGTAATTGAGAAGACTCAAAAAAATTAAATATTTTGAACTTTTATTCACACACATTATACATAGTATTAGTTGAATTTAATTTCACTCAAATTGTTAAACACATTGATTAATTAAAAAACATTGAATATTTTTTCACACTTCACAAATTTAAAAAACACGCGCACACACTTTTAACATAATTTTTGCTTTTTAGCCGGTGATGTTGAATCGGGAGCACTTCCTCCTTTCGTTTTATAATCATCGCCATCATCGGAGTCTGACCTGAAAATTAATTAAATAATTAATAATTTAGTTAATTTAATTACTAAGTTTTAAATTATTATACTCACTCTATATTAATAATCTCGTTTTCGGCAGGTCTGAAAAAAAAAAAAAAAATTAATTTATGATTAATTAAAAAAAATTAACTTATGTTTAATTAATAATTATAAAACTTACTTTTCCAATTCCACTATTTCCAATCCCGGTTCATGATTAGTCCTAGTACAATTATTGCATATTGTCAATTGTTCCAGCCAATTTTCTTGATGACAAAGAGATTTATTTTTTGCCTTTGCACCTGCCAGTGCGCTAAAATAAAAAAATAAAATTAGATTAAAAAAAAATAAATAAATAAAATAAAATAAAATAAAATAAAATAAAAACTAACTCACCGATTCAAATCGCCCGGGAAAAATAGTAATGGTTCCTCATAACAAGGTTTATTACAATATAAACATAAGAGCATAGCATGCTCTTCATTGCGACGAGCGTGACACGGTTTCACCATGCTACCCTGAAAATTACATTTAATTCAAATTTGATCGTGAAAATTATTTCTAACAAAAACTTACTGTTAAATCTATTGTTTCCATTGTTCGAGCCATTATTTTTAATATCTCAACTTGCTTAAATGAAAGCCACAACTATACTGCGGAAATCAAAAATTTTTCATAGGAAACTGTTCTATAAAAAATTTTTTTTTGAAATCTTTAAATAAGTTGTTTTTTATCGAATTTAGGGGGGGGGGCTTTTCGAAATCTTTAAATAAGTTGTTTTTTATCGAATTTATGGGAGGAGGGGAGGGGGATAAAACCTTTTTTGGTGGCAGCTCAGATTTAAGATAATTTTTTCCAAGGACTAATTTGTTGGAAAACTCAAAACTACGTTTAATTTCTCATTCTCACAACAGCTTTCGAGTGGAACGTTTGATTTTGAAAAGTTCAGTGTTTCAGTGTTTCAGTATACGATTATTTGTGAAAACGTAATTGTTCCAGTCCTTATTCAACGATTTTCTCATAAAATCTTCCGCAGAAACTTGCAAATTAAATAAGTAAGAAAATTTATTATTTATGATTTAAGATTATAAATGTACAATTTTTTTTTTAATAATTTTTATTGTACAATTAATGTACATCTTCAAGTTAACGTTTGATTTATTCATAAGTAAAATTTTTTTATAGATTATGGATTTCGCAGCATTAAATTCAGCCTCTCTTGCAAACTATAAGCCAACAAAACCTGTTGCAGAATTAGAACTAAGATCGTACATGGTAACGAAATTAAAAAAGGTTCAAACGCGCTTTGGCGAAAAAGTAGTAACCGAACTAGAATCGGAGTTTGGTGTATTTCTACCCAAAAGACAAGTGGAATTCTTACTAGAAAATCTAGAATTTTACAATGCGATGCAACAAATGGCAAATAAGATGCGTTTGTTTCTTACTTATCAAGGAAATGGAGTTATTGAATTTTCATCTGTTTAAAATACACGCGCAAGTGGGAGGGTGGGGCATTTTGACCCGGTGTGCGCTTTAAGAGTTAAAAGTGTTTCAAATTAAAAATTATTAACAGTGTTTTCAAAATACTTATTAACAATGTTTTCAAAATAAATATTAACAAGTTTTTCATGTAAACAGTGTTTTTTAAATAAAATTAAATACTAATGTAAAAATAAAAATTTTTCGATGATTTTTAAAATAAATATTAACAAGTTTTTCATGTAAACAGTGTTTTTTAAATAAAATTAAATACTAATGTAAAAAAAAAAAATTGTACATTTATTTAAAAGAATTATAAAAAATAAAATAAAATAAAAGTTCTCCTCTTTTTATTTTCAGCTTTAAAGATTTCACATGTAAGTAATGTATGACGAAGAGATTGAAAATTTATTTTGTGAGGAAAAATTTACTTCTCGTGTGCCTACACTTTGCGAGTTTGCAACAGCTCAAGTTTTCAATACGTTTAAAAATAATATTAATGATGAAATTGAATTTATAATTAAAAGTTTAATGAAAGATAAAATTAAAATTTTCATTCATTATATCGAGAGTGGTAATGATAATAAAATTAAAAAAAAATGTATAACTCCTTTAGAAATTTTGGATGATTTAAAAAATAATAAGTATAAAGCAGTAATTTTTTTCATTGATATGGATTTTGACAATTGATATTAATTATATTTGTATGAGTTATACATTTATTAATTTCAATCAATAAAAAAAAAAAAAAAATGTAATAAAGTTGATTATTTTATTTCCTTAAAGTTCATATGAGGTGTAGAACATCACTATTAATTTCATATGTGTTCGTGCAACGTTACCTATACAACATAGTACACAGTTGCGCCATCTCTCGAGCATCAAGAGCACTTGTGCGAATGCTCAGCACGGTCGCGCCATCTCTCGAGCATCAAGTGCACTTGTGCGAATGCTCAGCACGCTGGCGCCATCTCTCGAGTATCGGCGCACTTGCTGATATCGAAAAATACACATGTAGTGCCATCTCGCGATCATCACGCGTATGAGTCGAGGCAACCACCTGTGTGTGCACATGTTACCGGAAATAGCGCAACCACTTGTTCGACTTCTCCCACCAGCATGATCTAGCAATAAGAAAAGCGTGCTCATCCTCAACTCATTTAGTAGCATTGGCGCGGTGTTTGAAACATCTCATGTGAACTTTTACAATAGTTTTTAAAGTACTCACTTATCAATAGGTTAATTTAACAAGATTTTTTTTTTTTTTTTTTTTCAATAGATTTCAAGATGGAAATGGTTGACTTTGAAAACTTTTTAATATCAATGAAAAAAGCATATGAAGATTTGAAAGCTATACAGTCTGATAATTATGTTGAACTTTAAAAATGGGTTAATTTTGAAATTCAAAAATGGATTGCTGATGAGAAAAAAATTAATAAAAAAATTAAATTATATTTACAAAATAACAGCTTAACAACACAGCAAAGAAGTCATTTATACAACATTGAAATATCACTCGGAGGGTTGCAGTCACAGTTTAAAAAATTATTGTTTAAAACGGGAGCTGGAAATAGAGTAAAACTTAGTGATAGAGTTTCATGGGTTGATATAAATGCTGCTTTTCAAGATCGTGTGCGAACCGGTGCAGTTATTAATATACTACAGTAGTGATCAAAATTATAAGGCCCCCCCCTAAAATTCGTCTGTTTCAAGTTAATATTTTGACTTTGTGCATGCCTGCACATGTTTAAATATTTTAGTAATCATCTCTAAAAATTTTTTTGTTCAAAACAAGTTTAGTACTTGAAAAAAAAACGTTTACTTTATATTAATTCGTCTTTCCAATCAATTTTTATCCTCTTTTAAGCTTAAAATGACTTTTTTTAAAAAACAGCTTAATTTAGTTCTTTTATGATCTAGATAGTGTTCTGTAAAATTTCTATAAACACCTAAGTGAATAATATATTTTTTTTTGCGTTTCTCCGATGTTCAAGTTTATCGAAAAAAATTTTCAAGCTGATTAATAGAAAAATGTTCAAGCCACAAAGAAAAAATACATTTTTTTAAACTTGAAAAAACATTGATTTTTTGTACTTTTACATTGTTTTTCGCTTAAATTTGCTTTTTTTATTAATTTGGGAGGTAAAAATCATATTAAACTGATATTTGATGATGTTTAAACTAATTTAATTTATTATGAATCAAAATCTTACAGAGAATTTTAAAAAAATATGTTAAAAAACAGTTTTTCTAATACAATTAAATTTCACAAAAATAACTTCAATTTGTATTTAATTGATTACAAGTAATAGTATTAATTTATTTTTAGATATAATTATTATATTCATTTTTATTATTTAATATAATATGTTTTTTATATATTTAGTAATTAGTTTACCCTTCTTTAGTACTTAGTTGATCCTCCTTTAGCCTCGAAGCAAGCGCGAACTCTTCGGACTATAGATTCTGCAAGTTTTTTACAGTAACTCGGACTCAATTTTTGCCAGGCTACAGCAATCTCTCGTTTTAAATCTTCCAAATTTCTCAGGTATTTGTCTTTGATCATTATATCTATTTGATCCCAAGCATTCTCAATTATATTCAAATCTGGAGAACGTGCTGGCCAATCTAGTATAGGTATTTTATTATCATTAAACCATCGCATAGTTTTCTTTGATTTGTGACACCGAGCGTTGTCTTGTTGGTAATACCAAATTTTTTGACGTCCATAAACCTTTGTTTTTGATGGAAGCATAAAATTTTCCATAGTCTCGATGTATTTTTCGCTGTTCACTGTACCTTGCACAAATTGAAGTTCTCCTTTTCCTTTTTCTGACAGGCAACCCCAAACCATAATTGATCCACCACCTTTCTGCACTCTTGGAGCAAGGCAATCAGGATTGTATTTTTCACTGCTGGTACGTCTTATTCGCTTTGGTCTATTTGAAAAAAGTTGGAAGCTAGATTCATCGCTAAAAAGAACTAAATTCCATTTTTCAACTGTCCATGATAGCTTGTCTTTGCACCATTTATACCTAGCTTTTCGGTTTTTTGCAGTTAGAAGAGGCTTACGAGTTGCGACAGCAGATTTCGTGTTCTTATCAAGCAAACGTCTATTAACTGTTACTCGAGACACTTTTACATTAAGTTCTTCATTTATTTGATTTTTGATATTGTTTGCTGTAACTGCACGATTATTCTTTGCCTTTTTAATAATAATTCAATCAATCCGGTTACTTGTTATTCTTGGCTTGCCAGCGCCACTTTTCTCTTTTACGGATTTCGTGCTTTCGTACGACTTAATGGTGTTTTGAACGCAACACCTACTAACTTTTAATATTTTTGAAATTTGACTCTGATTTTTTCCTCCTTTCAACAATCCTATAATCTGCCACTTAATTTTATCAGAAACTGCTTTTCTTCCCATGATGAAAGTTATGCAAGCTTATAAACATTTAAAAAACTAATTTATCAATAATGACGGCTCGGTCGGTAATGTAGATAAATTCTTTACCGATCGAGCAATTATCGCTACTGGCATCCGAATTCTACGAATTTGAAAAATTACTTCAAGTTGAATAAACTCTCTGAAACTTCTAACTGAATATTAAAATTAATGAAAAAGTCAATACGATAAATATATTGCTTGTAATCAATTAAATACAAATTGAAGTTATTTTTGTGAAATTTAACTGTATTAGAAAAACTGTTTTTTAACATATTTTTTTAAAATTCTCTGTAAGATTTTGATTCATAATAAATTGAATTAGTTTAAAATTCATCAAATATCAGTTTAATATGATTTTTACCTCCCAAATTAATAAAAAAAAGCAAATTTAAGCGAAAAACAATGTAAAAGTACAAAAAATCAATGTTTTTTCAAGTTTAAAAAAATGTATTTTTTCTTTGTGGCTTGAACATTTTTCTATTAATCAGCTTGAAAATTTTTTTCGATAAACTTGAACATCGGAGAAACGCGAAAAAAAATATATTATTCACTTAGGTGTTTATAGAAATTTTACAGAACACTATCTAGATCATAAAAGAACTAAATTAAGCTGTTTTTTAAAAAAAGTCATTTTAAGCTTAAAAGAGGATAAAAATTGATTGGAAAGACGAATTAATATAAAGTAAACGTTTTTTTTTGAAGTACTGAACTTGTTTTGAACAAAAAAATTTTTAGAGATGAATACTAAAATATTTAAACACGTGCAGGCATGCACAAAGTCAAAATATTAACTTGAAACAGGTGAATTTTAGGGGGTGCCTTATAATTTTGATCACTACTGTACATAAAAATATAAATGAATTTTTTAAAGATGCTTTGAGTTTATTTATACCACGTATAAAAAATGCTTTGAAAAAGCTAGACGAAGTCAAAGTTTGGGGTGTTTTATCAGCCGAGTACGTATTGCAAAAAGAGGGAGATGATAAAGAATTTCACACAAAAAATTTCAATACAAAAGCTGATGTAATTTATAAATTGACCAATTTAAAAGAATGGTTTGAGGAAAATATTAAAAAACCAATTGAACATGACATGTTAGAATTCGATCAAAAACAATCTGGCTGGCAACTTAAATCAATAGTTAATCTTGGAATAAATGTGAATAAACACAGCTCATTTCGAGGTAGTTTATACTGTGATCTACCAAAATTCATAAAAAACAAACAAGCTTGCATAAACGTGGTTAACTCAGACGATCAATGCTTTAAATGGTCGATTTACTCTGCATTATACCCTGTAAAAAAGAATGCGCAAAGAATTGAACATTATAAAAAATATGATAATGAGTTCAATGACGATGGTACTAAAAATGAAAAGAAATTAAATTTTTCAAACATTAAATTTCCAATGCATCCAGATCAAACGCCATTATTTGAAAAAAGAAATAACATTTCTGTTAATATTTATTATTTAAAGCAAACCGATAAGAATGATGAAAAATTTATAGTTGTTCCAATGTATGTGACTAAGTTTGAACAAGAACGACATGTCAATCTATTATTGGTTCTTAATCACAATATAAATGAAGCAAATAAAAACGAATTCGAAAAAAATAAAACTGAAATATACTATCATTATGTGTGGATAAAAAATTTATCTCGTCTAATCTGTTCTCAATTAGCTAATAAGAAAAAAAGAAAATATATTTGCAATTCATGTTTACATTTTTTCCTTTCACAAAAAAAGCTCGATATTCATAAAGAAGACTGCGAGAAAATCAACAAAGGTCGTCGATTATTACCATATTATGGTGAAGATAAAATCAAATTTAAAAACTTTTCGATTAAAGAAAGACTTCCTTTTGTTATTTATGCGGATTTAGAAAGTATTTTAAAAGAAGTTGAGTCTAACAATGATGATAATGAATTAAATAAACGAGAAGAATGTAAAAAACATGAACATGAAGCTTTTAGCATTGGTTATTACCTAAAATCTAATCATGATCAAATTAAGTCAAAATATAAAAGTTCTCCCAAAGGTAGTAATCCTGCTAAATGGTTTATCAAAGAATTACAAGATTTAGGAAAAATTTTTGACGAAGCTTTTGATAATTATATTGAAATGAAATTAACTGAACAAGAAAAAGAAGAGTTTGAAAAGGCTGAAAAATGTCATATATGTGAAGAGGCCTTTGCAACAACGAATGAGATTGCGTTGAAAAAAGTTAGAGATCACTGTCACTGGAGTAGAAGGAAAAATTTAATTATTAACAACTTTGATAAGAACTAATTAAACTGTTCATTATAGATACCGCGGGGCCTCGCATAGCAAGTGTAATTTATCGTATCAGTGTTCACAAGAAGTCCCAATAATAATGCATAATTTCTCAGGGTATAGTCCATATTGTTTGTATTGTTAAAAATCGTAATATTAATTTTCTTTTTTTACATCTTATAGGTATGATTCACACTTTTTAATAAGAGACATTGCGAGAGGTTTTAAAGGAAGAATTGAAATAATACCTCATAATAAGGAAAATTTTATTGGATTGAAAAAACATGTCGAAGGATATGATATAACCTACAAATTCATTGATAGTTATCATTTTTTAGCTGAATCATTGGATAAATTATCATCAAATTTAACAGATTTTAAGATTCTTGATGAAGAATTTAAAAAAAGATTTTCCTAATTTATCTAGACAACAACTTGATTTGTTAAAAAAAAAGGGTGTGTTCCCATATGAATATTTAGATTCTACGGATAAGTTAAATGACTCGAAACTACCAAACAGAAAAGAATTCAAGAGTTGTTTGACGGGTAGTCAAATCACAAAAAAAGATTACGAATATGCAAAGAATGTTTGGAAAACATTTGGCATAAAAAATCTAGGTCAATATAGTGAACTTTATTTGAAAACCGATGTTCTGCTTCTCACTCAAGTTTTTGAAAATTTTCGAACGACTTGTTTAAAAGTGTATCAACTCGACCCTGCAGCATACTATACAGCTCCCGGTCTCTCGTGGGACTCAATGTTGAAATACACTAAAATTGAAATTCAACTACTTAAAGATATAGATATGCATCTATTCATTGAAAAAGGTACTTTTTTAAAACTTTACTTATCTTTTTATAATTGAGTTAATCATTATAAATACTATTTGCTAATTTGATTACAGGTATCAGAGGAGGAATATCTCAATGCAGCAATAGATTTTCTAAGGCTAATAACAAGTACATGAAAAATTTTAATCCTAACGAAGATATCAAGTATTTGTTGTACCTAGATGCTAATAATCTTTATGTTAAGTTTAAATAAATAATTTTTGATAAAAAAGAGTAGATGAAATAAAAAAAAAAAAAAAAAATGTTTATTTACAGGTTGGATCATGGAGCAACACTTACCCTATAATGGCTTCACTTGGGTCACCGAACAAGAAATCGAGAAGGGTAATAAAGATTTGAAAGATACTGAAAAGCTGATACACATGCTAAAAGACGATGGTGATGTTGGTACTATTTGGGAAGTAGATCTTGAGTATCCCAAAGAATATCACGATAAACATAAAGACTTACCGTTTTGCTCTGAACATTGGAAGCCAAATGGTTCTTCTTCCACGAAATTAATGACAACATTAATGGATAAACAAAAATATGTTATACACTATAGAAATTTAAAGCAGGCGTTAGCAAATGGTTTGATTTTAAAAAAAATTCATCGAGTTTTAAAATTTTTTCAAAAACCGTGGTTAAAATCCTATATAGATTTAAATAGTAGTTTAAGAAAAAAAGCAACAAATGCATTTGATAAATATTTCTTCAAGCTAATGAACAATAGCATCTTTGGTAAATTTTTAGAATCGACAAGGACCCGTAAGTCTATTAAAATAATTGATCAATGGGAAGAACGGTACGGAGCAGCGGCTCGATTAGCAGCACCTAACTGTCATAGTTATTTGATTCTAGATGATGAATTATTACTAGTTCAAATGGATAAATTAGAAGTATACTTGAATAAACCTATTTACATAGGATTTTGTATATTAGAACTGTCTAAACAGTATATGTACGACTTTCATTACGGTTATATAAAAGAAAAAGTTGATGATAATTCGATCTCTTTGCTTTATACGGATACTGATTCATTTCTTTATGAGTTTCGTAATTTTAACATATATGAACTAATGAAAAAAGATTCTGACAAATTTGATACATCAGCTTACGTTGATGGAAATCAATATGTAATAGTTCCTTTAAATGACAGGGTAGTAGGCAAATTCAAAGATGTAAATAATGGTTTAATAATGACTAAGTTTGTGGGATTGAGATCAAAGATGTATGCTTATGAGGTAGAAAAAATTCTAAATGATGATGATGATGATGATGATGATGATGATGATGATGATGATGATGATAGCGACTATGAACCTGTTAATAAAAGAGTAAAAAGTACAAATAACTATGTAGAAAAGCGAGCGAAAGGAATAAAAAACTCTGTTATGCGAAAAATTACTATTGAAGATTATGAAAAATGTTGTTTAGTCATAAAGCTTTTCAAAAAGCAGATCAATTTGTCATACGTTCACATAGTCATAAAGTTTACACAGAAAAATTTTCAAAAATAACTCTGAGTCCTTATGATGATAAAAGAGTTATTTTTGAAGGTCAAACAGATACTCTACCGTGGGGACATTATTCATTGAATAAATAAAAAAAAATTTAGTTTGTCGGTATTTATAATTTTCATAAAAAACTAACAAATTATATAATTGTGTGTTTGTTTGTTTGTTGAAAAAAAACTAAAAAGCCAAATTATTTTATTGTTCACGTTAATTTGTTAAAAACCAAATCATGTAATTGTATTTTATAATAAAAAGTAACAAGGTCACGGTTGAAATAAAAAAAAAATCATTTATCTTCTATATGAGTATTTATTTATTTATTCATTTCAATTCACACACTTGAAACTTATTTAATAGGTTAGTTACATTCACTTAAGTTCTAATCGTTCTAAACGAGTACAAATATCTTCAATATCATTACGAAATTTAAAGTCTCTTAGATCTTGAAATTCTTTTAATTCAGCACTACGACTAATATAATTTTGAAATTCGAATGCTCTATTATCTTGAATAAACTTCAAATTATCAATTTCTTCTCGGAATTCAGCTGCTCTTTGATCTTCAATAGCTTTCAAATCAGATAATTTCACTTCTAACCAGTCAACGGTCTCATATAATTTTGAAATCCTAGATTTTGAGCTTCTCTCAGAATGTTCTTTAACTCGAGATTCAGGTTTTAAGGTCTTTTCAACCTGACTCGAACTGTAAACAAAACAAAGTATTAATTTTATAATTGGTCATAGTGTTTATGCTTAAAACTTATCTTTGCTTATTGTAATCTTCCATGTTGTTGACTGAGCAAGTGTTATTATTAGAATGAGCAAAAATGGAAAATTGATGAGATTTTATACACTTTCTGGTTGTTGTGGGAATTTTTCGTGGTCTAGTAGGGATTCTTATAATTGATGGATTAATTAAGCATGGAATATTTTTTTTATTTATATTTAATTCTTCATCATCACTACCATCATAATAAGGTAAACAATAATTTTAACAATTCACACGAGGAAGTCTTTGAAGTTTTAACTTGAAGGAACTCGTGATGATTTTATTTTTGTACTCTTGAAAACTTATTTAAAAGTTGAGAAAAATAATTTTCATCTATAGCTTCTTTGGAAAATTCATCCAGATCAATATTTCTCTTATGCGCTTGAAGAACATTCAAGTAAATGGGATAATCTCCAACGACATTATTTTGTAGTGGATAGTGTTCATTCAGGCTTAGAAGCCATGTTTTGAGTAAGCATGCTTTATACAAAGTACAATACTTGAATGATGAGTTTTCTTTCAACTCGTGAATTAAACACTGATCTTGAGATGTTGAAATCGTTTTAATATTATCATAACTTGGAAAATGATACTTTTTAATATTAATAATAGAACGACAGACTAAGGTTTCCAAATACTTCAAATCTTTTTTACCATGAACGAAAATTGCTCTTGCACTTCGAGCAATATCAAGCAAACGTCGTTTTAATTGATCCTCAAGTATATCTCCCTCATACCATTCTAAACCATGTTTATACTGTCTATAATGATCGTTGTTCACTTTTACTTGATTCGATAAAGATGAATATGAAATAGATGGTCTAATAATCCAATGTCCGATGGAATTACTTTGCAGCGATAGGACGGATACCTCCTTTGGTGTTAATTTTAATTCACCACTCTGATACCACTGAATCTTAATTATATAATCTTTTTGAGAGCTAGCCATGTTTGAACCGTACTAAGCAAAATTCGTTCCATAACAAACCTTTTATAATCTAGTTTGATATTCCCCCTCCACCTTTCAACAAATATTTCATATTCAAAGCATCATTCAAAGAACAAGAATATTTTTCACTAAATTTCTCACCATGATGAAAACAAAAAGCAGAAATTTTATAATCTTTTATACCTGAATCATCAATGTTGTAATGTTTCATTTTGATGATGGGTTTTTCTATTATTTTAAACAATAATTTAATCATCTCATTCCTATTTACAAAAATACATCTCGATGCTTGTGTTATTGATCGAAGATCGTCATAAATTTCCGAAAGAGGAACGTCACCATCAGACCACTTAAGACCATGCTGAATTTCGGTGTATAAGTTATAGAGTAATCGAATCGGATATGGTAGCTCTGACCAGGGACATGGAGGCTGTGCAATCCAATGCTTAATGTAATCTTCATTTACTGCAACTATAGCCAATTCTTTTATAATAAAATCTCGTTTGCTATCATAGAAACATTTTGCGTCTACAATGAGATCCATGATGACTGAACTATAATTATGAAAATGTAGTGCTTTATACATCATTTCCCCACCACCTTAGAGGTAGATGTGATTGGTGCGTTTTTTTTTTTTTTTTTTTCAAAGTGGTGTCCCCTGTAGGCCTATTCCACTAATAAAAAAACTTTTAGTCTTCTCAGTTGTCGATAAAAAAACTTTTAGTCTTCTCAGTTGTTGATAAAAAAACTTTTAGTCTTCTCAGTTGTCGATAAAAAAACTTTATGGTATGAGTTTATTAACCAGTTTTTTAATAAAATCCATTATGGACTGCACAGTGAGGATGGATGCTACTACGTTTCATTTTGTTGTGATGATGACAAGCATACTTAATTGATTGCGATCGAAGTTTTTTTAATGAAGGACATTGTATATCTTCTAAATTTAAAACATTTTTTATTCCAATTTCATCTAACCATTTTTTTTTTCAAGACCTTTGATGTATATAACTTTAGCATTGTGAAGAGTATTATGGAGAGTTTTACCCAGCTGAAAAAATCCATATGGAAATCCATGCAGTACCCCATACGGAAATCCATATCGAAATCCATATGGAATTCCATATGGTGAATTGAAACCGATTTCCATATGGATTTCCATGTGGATTTCCATATGGATTGTCAAAAGCAATGAATTTTTTTTTTTTAATAATTTTTTTTTCTAAACTTTTTTATTATTTAATAATAATTAAAAAAAATTGATTAGCATAATTATTTTTATGCCATTTTCCAAATCAATATTTATTGTACATCTTTTCTCCTTATCCAAATTTTTTTTTTTTTTATTCAATTCTTTTCATTTTGATTTTATTAATATTTTAAAAATTAATATTTTACTATCTTCATATTTTATTTTGATTATTGATAACTATTGATAGTTATATAATTTAATGTAACCAAACAGTATAATTAATTGTGATTTTTTTTCAATTTGATTAATTATTTTTTTGAAGTATAATATACTGAAAAAATTAATAATTTACACAAAATTTTCAAGTAAAAAAATTTATTTTATTTTTCAACATGTGATTTCTAATATGTGATATAGTAATTTTATCAATGGATGACAAAAAGATTTTAGTACATGAGTATATATACAGTTAGTCGCAGAAAGTTTCTAACAAAACAATAGTTGCTTTTTTCTGTTTTTAGTGAATCCAGAGTAACCAAGTCCGTAAATTTTCAGAATTTTCTCAGCATGATTAATTTTTAGAGTTAGATGTCCTAAAGCAATATGAACATGTGATTTATTGATACAGATTTTTAACAAGTATCTCACAACAGAAAAACTAAGAAATTATATTATTGTAATTTAAGAAAAAAAAATTAACATTTGCAATTAGTTATGTAATATATCTCATCCATACTTTGCCTATACTTACAAGATATGATTATGAAAAAATCAGGTAAAAACCATGCTAACCTGGAATTATGTTCTAGGTTTGAAATTTCATGATCATACAAATTGCACACTTTTTTACACTTACTAATTCAAATTTCTTCACTTTTCAACTTAAAATCTGCTAGTTAAATTTTAAACTACACTTCGAAAAGAAATTTGTGGTAAAGCGTCAACAGCAAATACTCCCATCTTTTTCATATTGATCTTTAATAATAGTCTTCAGAATATTCAGCTAAGGAATCGTAGCGTTGACCCAAGTCCACTCCCAACACCAAGTGTTATCGGCCAAGACTGAAAGAAGAATTAACACAAGTCCACTCCCAACACCAAGTGTTATCGGCCAAGACTGAAAAAAGAATTAAAAATTGCACAAAGTTTAAGGTCTTATATTTTACCACTGAATGAATTGAAGCAAATAGTAAGGTGAGCATAAGCTTATCTAATGATGATGAATTCATTAGTAATCATCAATAATTTCTTCATTGGTGCAATTGAGTTTCATACTATATCACTTTAAATTATACTTAGTTTCAATTTTGTAAATATTTATTGATGGGCGAAAAACTTTTACTTTTTTTTAATCAAAAAGTCCACCGTCTTTATTCTCTACAGACGTACTAAAATCGCGGGTCTCTGCTGTTGTCTACTCGGCAGTCGGCGGGAACAACAATCAATAAAGGCTTAGTAGGTACGCTTAAGGCCCGCGCATTGATTTCATTAACCGTAACTTTTCCTAACGATAAATTAATCGATAATGACAGTGCACAGACATTTTTCTGATAGTACACAACATTTTAAGTAACTATTTAGTAAGCTTTCCATTATAAATTATGTTTCACGTTATTTTGAAACTCAATGCTAATGCTGAAAGCTAACTTCACGTTACATTTAAGTAAGTCTCTTGATCGATGCGCGGGCCCTAAGCGTACCTACTGAACCTTTATCGTGACCTTTATTGATTGTTGTTCCCGCCGAGTAGACAACAGCAGAGTGCAGACACTCGCGATTTTACTTAGTACTCTCAGTGTACGTCTATAGAGAATAGAGACGGTTGACTTTTTGATTAAAAAAAAGTAAAAGTTTTTCGCCTGTCAATAAATATTTACAAAATTGAAACTAAGTATAATTTAAAGTGATATAGTATGAAACTCAATTGCACCAATGAAGAAATTATTGATTATTACTAATGAATTCATCATCATTAGATAAGTTTATGCTCACCTTACTATTTGCTTCAATTCATTCAGTGGTAAAATATAAGACCTTAAACTTTGTGCAATTTTTAATTCTTTTTTCAGTCTTGGCCGATAACACTTGGTGTTGGGAGTGGAGTTGGGTCAACGCTACAATTCCTTTGCTGAATATTCTGAAGACTATTATTAAAGATCAATATGAAAAAGATGGGAGTATTTGCTGTTGACGCTTTACCACAAATTTCTTTTCGAAGTGTAGTTTAAAATTTAACTAGCAGATTTTAAGTTGAAAAGTGAAGAAATTTGAATTAGTAAGTGTAAAAAAGTGTGCAATTTGTATGATCATGAAATTTCAAACCTAGAACATAATTCCAGGTTAGCATGGTTTTTACCTAATTTTTTCATAATCATATCTTGTAAGTATAGGCAAAGTATGGATGAGATATATTACATAACTAATTGCAAATGTTAATTTTTTTTTCTTAAATTACAACCCTGGTATGAAGCATCACGTGCGAAGTCAAGTGATTTCGCAGCTGCTTTTATTTAAGATGATTTCGCACCTGATTTCGCATCTTCCGAAAATAGAAAAAAAAATTTTACAACCCCTCTGTCTAGGCAAAACATTCATAATTTTTAAATTAAGTAATGAAAGTTTAGGCCCCAGTCAGAGGAGTTATAGACGTAATTATACAATTATATCAGGTTTGGAGATAAAAAAAATTTGATAAATATAATATGATATATATTATAAAAAAGATACTTCATGCGTAGAATCGAGTATATTAGATTCTACAACAGTTTAATTTTTTAAAGTAGTCTGCATTATCCTTTGTTTCTTACTTTCGTAAATCAAACTAGTTCCAATAGATGGTGCTTCAGGCACTTTTTACTAGGGATCTTAACTTAATGTAGATGCTGCGTCACTGAACTTAACGTTACCATAATAAAACTAAAAAAAAAAAGGTAATTTCATAAATTTTTTTATCAATCAAGTCAATTTATGCATATGAATTTAATTTACCTATACGCTACCCATCAACCTGACTAATCCTCTTAGAAATTTTTAACTAGTAAGATTAAAAGTATAAGTGAATTTAATATTCTTGAGCAGACAAAGCAGTGGAAAAAAAAGAAATTTATTTTTAAAAACCCTAGGAATCAATTGTGAGCAATTTTCAATCTCATACGAATGAATTTATTATACGTTAAATATGTACTATTCTTTTTTTTTTCGTTTCAAACTTTTGATGTCAATTCATCAAACGGAAAATATCTCTGATGTGCTTACACGCAGATACAAAGTTAAAAAATTTATTATTGATTGTGTTTTTGTGTACTTGAAAATTCATGTTCAATGCAATATAATATCGGATTCCTTAAAACCTGAATTTTTCAAGAATTAAAACCGAGAACCTCTAGGCAGGTATTGCGTCGACTGTTTAATATCCCAAGTATACTTTTCCACAGATTGCGGTTTTATAATACGAAAACTAAAATTTATGTAATGCACTTTACAATTACTGCAAATAACTTCTTATAAAAATAAATACAGACATCATAAGTTTTCCCACACATGAATAATACTAGATGTATCAATATTTTTATCAAATACACTTTTGAAAATTACTTTAAAAAATTTTTAATTCAAAATTTATGGAGAAAAGACAAGATAAATTTTTGAAACTACACGTCCTGATGACGTTATTACGGCGAAGTAACATTAAGAGTGTAAATAAATTTCTTAAAATTTTTAATACTTTTAACGCTCGCTCCTTCGATTTTTGTTTTTACGAATGTGAATAACAAAATATTGTAAATTTAAATAGATGACAACTATATTTAGAATGAATCGTTGACATATTACCTTACCTTTTTTATATAGTATCATGTTTGAACCGAAAAATACTCGACCATATGATTCAAATTAAATTTATTACAATGGAATAAGTAAATATAAACTAACAGTCAAATTTTCTAATTATTTTGAAAAATTTGGAGCTGGAGCCAAATTTAATTATTGCGCAAAATTATGATAACAATTAATGCCTTTTTCTTTTTTCATACATTTAATAATAAACATTCGAATGATCAGACAATTTGAATAATTTGGCTTTGAAAATTTAAAAACAATTACGTTTAAAGTTGACATTAAACTTTGAAACAAATTTTCATGTTATCTAGAAATAAAATTGGCAAGTGTTAAAAGAGTTTTGTAACAGTGCCTCAGTATTTTTAAAATTTTATCACATTACATACTAACGCTAAAATTGAAAACTAATTACATTATTTTTGCTATAGACAAAAAATACAAAATTTTACATAACATATCTCATAACTTTGACGAAATATATTATATATAAATTTATTGCTCACATGTAACAAATTCATTATAATGTAGCTTCTAATTGATACTAGCAGTAATTTAGTCTTTTTTCAAAAATATTTACGACACTATTAAATAATTAACTTTTTAATATAACTTAAGTCTCCAACATAATTTTCGATTGAACTACATTATAAATTGTACTGGTTTCATTTAATATATCTAGAAACTTATCTATATTTTATTCGTCTTAACCAAATATATAATAAATTTTTATGCTTTTAACAATTTATGCTGAACTCCGAATTTTGCCAAGGAAATACATTTCCCACATTTTAATATTTCAAAAATTAGGCGCTATCAAGAATATTTTTACTTATCTTACTTACGACAAAATTTACAATACTTTCTCTTAATATAATTCTTCATCGTTTTTAACAAAAAATTTTTTAAAATAAATCGATTGCCCGTACGAAGAAAAACCCCCGACTTAGCTCACAATCTGCCACGAATAAAGTTACAACGAGGATACTTTCGGCATCTAGAATGTCTCAAACTATTTTTTTTTACTTTAACCTGCGACAATAGAAGTTAAAATGACCTTTGCTACCAATCCGTTGATCCACGGAGGCGAAAAATTGAAAAATTATTTCTAGACACACCAGCCGCGAATAAAGCGACATAACGTTTTTAAGCTTATAAAAGTTGCAAGGGTCGCTTTATTTGCGGCTGGTGCGTTACAAATAATTTTTTCCGTGGATTAATGGTTTGGTAACAGAGGTCAATTTCACTTCTATTACCGCAGGTCAAAATCATAAATAATGCGGTTTTGAGACATTTTAGTTATTGGAAGTATCCTCTTTGTAACTTTATTCGTGGCAGATTTTATGCTAAAGTTTTTCTTCGCAGGGGCAATCGAAATAATTAAGTCTTATATTCAGGTGCATTTGCTCTTCCATTGCAGTGTGAAGTGGCAGTGATTGAACTCCAAGTAATATTGACAGATTTCCCATCTTGTTAGTAATGTTGTCCATTTTTATGTTAACTACAAATTTTCGATTGTTTGTAAGATTATTTAAAAACATGATTCAGTGCTACAATCTAACATTTATACTTGTTTGGTAGGTATAAAATTATTTTATTTTAGTTACCAGTTACCACGTCAGCAATGAAATTTAAAAAACTTTTAGATAAAATACTTTATTTTATTAAACAACCAATTTTTAAGCTCATTTGATTTACAGGAGGCCTTCAGTCTTTACAGCCCTCAACATATTCAAAAATATAATAATGTTATCCGAACTAACAGAGATGTTGGTAAAACGAGTGGTTTCCCTGAACCTATTATTGGGTCGAGAAGGTATTTATTTTTTTTTTTACTTTAAATTTAATTTTAAGCGTTTTTTCAGAAAACCATGTTGTCACCAAATTTATGGCACAAAGCATGCATGATAATAATTAAGTTGCCTTGACAGAGTGCCATAAGAACATGACACGAGAACATTTATTTTTTTCAGTATTTTTCATAACACTAACACTAAAAAATTATGTATTAAAAAATACTATTTCAAGTTGAGCCGCATCAGATTTCCTTCCAGAAGGCAATGATCGTTTAAAGGTCCAAAAACGGGCAGGATAAAGGTGCACCACTTTTTCTTGATTATGACCGTGCGCATCCAATAGCAACGTCGTAATCTTGTGGAAGAAAAAAATAAATATTATGATAAACTAGTTGATCGAATCATATAATTTTGTCACGTCTAAAAATTTAATAGGTTTTCAAGTTTATTTAATTTTTAAAAAACAAAGTAAAATAAAAACGGAGAATTTTTAAAAATCGATTGAAAAAATGATTAATATGACAAAATACAAAAAAAAAAAAAAAAAACTGCGTGCATATTTTACAGGGAACTGCAGTTAAGACTTTCAAAAACAGACTAAATTACATAGAGTTCTTTTTTTCAAAGTCCGACTCAGGGTTTTTACAGAGATTAAATACAAAAACTTGATAAAATATCTTTAAATCATGAATCGACTATAAAAAACAAGTAAAAAAAAAAATAAATAAATACTTAGTTTCAAATAGAATAATTAGCTTAGAATTTCATGAAGGGGTGGGGTGTTTTTGAGGGAGTAGACTACTGCATAAATAATAGTTTCTCAATAAACTTCGGAATCACATAGGCTTCATTTCACAGGGGTTGGCGTGATTGTACTTATGACGATGAAACTCAACAAGTTATAAAAAAGTATATAAAAAAAAACTGAATTACTTACGGAATCTGGGAATACGATGATATGAGTGTGACTGATGGATCGAGTAAGGCGTGATGTACCAATTGGGCTCGAATGGGAGATGTACCAAAAACTGTGACCACACAACACTACGAGGATAACCGATTACGGTAAAAAATACCCCTTCTAACGCGAGTACTCAACGGTGTCCGGTGCTAGTGCAATGTTATTTCCTCAACGTCAAACTTTTTAATCTATGAGTTCCTCTCCGCAATCCAAGAACGTACTGATGCGCCGTGCGCGCGGTTCAGGCCCTGCAGACAGCAGTACTCCCACTCTCGGCCCAAAAAGGGCGTAGCTATGCTGCATCGAATACTAGCGCACACGGCGCTAAGTTCCCTCTCTGCTGATTTTTTGTATCCACCACTGGACCCAACCATCCCCTCTCTCGCCCTCATTTTCTTCTTCTTCTTCTTTTTTTAACATTTCTTTAACTACGAAGAACTGTTTTTTCTGATTTAACTTAATGTATTAATTTCATATTTTAACCAAGATGAACACTGAAAAAATGTTGAAAATTTTTTTTAATCTTTAGAGGGCCTCAAGTAATTTGACGTACGAGACTTTTTTTGTAGGATCGCACGCATATCACGGGAAAAGAAAAATCTAGCTGCGTGATTACACTTTTGCATGAAAACTCCTCATAATAAAACGGAGTGTCACAATGCCACGAACCACACAAAAAATCCGAACCTTATTCGTACTAACTTTTGTACCAGTTAGTAAAAATATTTTTGATGCAAATGCAACGCATAAGGAGTTCGAGGGTTACACAGACACAAGAAAAGATAAACTCTGCACCATGGCCTGCTGCTACCTGGACTCGCAGCAGGCCTGCAGCAGTAAGCCACTCAGATCTGCTCCTTAGGCCAGAGCTATGTGTTCAAACAAGATCGTAAATCTCAACACTTCTCGTTGCCACCCAATACTGATGCTCGTCTTTTCGTCTCTTGTCCGCACCTCCTCACAACTAACTTTTTTCCCCTGACGGAACGTATTTACGATGTTTCATACAAGTTACCGTTTTTAGTAAAATTTTACTTTGTAAAAATTTTCTTTTTGTTCTTGTAGCACATACTCACAAACATTATTAAAGAGAGTACTTTATTTATAACAATACTTTAGAGTAAAATTTTTTTTGATTAAGCACTAAAACAGTATACATATCGTCGGTCCTAGCAAAGAAAAACCTTAGCCGAAAAGCTGCCACGAATAAACTTACAATGGAAGAACTTTCATCTACTAAAATTTATCTAAATCACTTTTTTCTTGGTTCTAGCGTGCGGAGAATTGAATAAATACAACTGATACACCAATACTTTGATCCATGATGGTGAAAAAAAAAATTAACGAAACACTAGCTGCGAATAAAATGAGCCTTAAATAAAACTTACAAGTTTTCTTTATAAAAAGCGGAAGGCTCATTTTATTCGTAATTTGTTTCTTTTTTCACCATCGTGGATCAAAGTATTGGTGTATCAGTTATTTTTATTCAATTTTTCATAGGATATAACCAAGAAGAAAGTGTTTTAAAGACATTTTAGTAGACGGAAGTCCTTCCGCTGTAACTTTATTCGTGGTAGATTTTCGGTCAAGGTTTTTCTTCGCTAGGACCGACAATGTATTTGTTCGTAGATCGCGTGCTTGAATCCAATCCCAGAACGTAACAAATGTCTTTTATAGTAATGTGTTCTATCAGGTAATTCTATATCAACTTATTATTTATTCATTTTCTATTTCACCGTGTTCCGAGAGAATGAGCCGATATTACATTATATATATATTTATACTCATAACAAACCAAAAAAACAATTTCAAAAAAAAAACCAGAGTAAAAATTGATGGTATTCAAAAATGTGGAAACGCGCCGCGTTTGCTTCCTCATGGTACGTTTGGTAGTCGGGAATGAGAAACCGAGCGAAAAAAAAAAAGGGAAATCGTCAGTCGACGCTGTGCTACCCTTGAGCTGGAAAGATTTTCTCGCTGCAACTCGGAGATAATTTGGAGAGGCGCGTGGCTGACATATGTTTAAATAAAAGTTTCGGGAAATAAAGACGACCTTGAGAAACGCATTTGGAAATCTTGAACGAGACTAAAAACCGTTTTCCTCGTCACTACTGCGAGCTTTTCCACCAGAACGCAGATCCTTGCCTGCTCTCATAACATTTTTTTTTTTTTTTAATAAACGTAATATTATAATTTAATATTATAAATTTATTAACAACAATGAATTTATAACCCATCACTTTTTAAATGAACTGATAACTTTAACACTTGCAAATAAACTATTTTACACTATTTAAACTTATAAATACTCGATCACGAATTGAAATTCAAGAAAATGGAGCTTTCCTATCGAGAGCTTTTTCGGGAATGACCACTGCAGAGAGCCCGCGCTCGCCTTTAGTGTGCAGTCTGCATTAGCTCTGTATGGATAGCCCGCGGCTTGCATCCCTAATTCGGAACCAATCGGAAGCGAGCCCCAGAAAATTCTGTTGGACGCGAGCCCTTTTTTTAACTCTTGTAGATAACGAATGATATTCTACTCGAATCGGTACTCCGCGCATATAAATCGAGCTGCGTAAGTTAATTATTATAATAATAAGCGACAACTCGAAAATTTCTCAGAAAAATACGTCCTTGAAAATTTCTACCGTGGTAAAAACGTTAAAAACTTTACTTTTATTATGTTAGTAGCAAAATTAAATTTTAAGCAAACTTGATTTCAAATTTATATCATTACATTCATTTATGCTTGTTAATTTTTTACGTATACATTTTTACAAAATTTGGGCATATACATTGCGTGAAATTTGTTTTTTAATTACTGAGCATAGAAATTAAAAAACATATTTTAATAAATTTTTTTATGAAAATTATTTTAAATCCAGCAAAAGTTAAGCTAGTATCAAAAAATCACTTGAAATAAATAAATATTTATCAGTTAAGAGCCAATTTTTTATCAATAATAACAACAGAAAATTTTCAAATTTTTTTATCAATACTTCGTAGCAATAAAAAATTGGCACTTCATGATTAGTTAAGTTGCCATTAAACCAGTAACAATTTCTCTAAATTCAAATTTTTACACGACCAAAAAAGAAAAATTATAGCTCGGCCGGTTTTTCGAAAGAAGGAAAAACAACAACGTGGATCGCATGTGTCGAAAAATTTCACCGTAACCGGGAAAATGTTTTACAAGGGTATACGTCCATAAACGAGACAGAAATCAGGTAGACTTCGTGCCGAAGCTTAGATCTGCCCGGATTAAGTTCGGGCCTCATACTGACGCCCGACGGACCTCGGGGGTAGTTTTATTAGGGCCGTGTTTGTACAGCAGCGCAATTAGTGCAGTACTCGGCGCGATGGCTTAAGCGTGGCAGACGTTCGGTCTCCCGGCGACCCGCGGCCTGTACTTTTTAATCCTCTTCTCCTTCTTTTTTTTTTTTTTTTTTTTAGAGTTTTGCTTATTCTGCAGAACAGATTTAAGCATCCTCTTCTCCTCTCCTCTTTACTTCTTCTTCCTTTGGGTATTTTCTATTCTCAAGTACTCTTGAGCACAATGATTGTCTATCACATGCTGCAGAATATATATTCACACAGAGAAGCTAGCCTCTAAGAATAATTGAATTAAAATTTATGAAAAAATTATGAAAATTTTGGTCAAGTGTGTCTAAATCCTTTGGCAGACCATTTAATTACAACGTAACATAATAACGAAGTTATACGAAACGAGTTTTAGTATAAAGCGTGCGCAAAAATAAGTTTTAAATGTTCTAAACAACTCAAAACTTCAAAATTCTGTGTTTTTGACTTCTTCCTACCTTGTAGAGATGCCGCATATCAAGCATAATCAAAATAACGGGTGGGGGGGGGGGGCATATAAGGTTCGCCTACCTTAAAATACTTCATAATCGTCGAAACTCCGGCACCATATTTTTTAGCATTTAGAGTTAGTATGAATAATTAATTAACAGATATTTTGAAATTAATCTTGATTATTCATAGGTACTTTTAGTTCTGATAGTCCTGTTATAGTGTTGTCATAGTAGTGTTTAAAACAGGACTGAACCATGCGAAACCTCATGCAACGTTTATTAAAAAAAAAAATGTGATGAGAGCAGGCAAGGATCTGCGTTCTGGTGGAAAAGCTCGCAGTAGTGACGAGGAAAACGGTTTTTAGTCTCGTTCAAGATTTCCAAATGCGTTTCTCAAGGTCGTCTTTATTTCCCGAAACTTTTATTTAAACATATGTCAGCCACGCGCCTCTCCAAATTATCTCCGAGTTGCAGCGAGAAAATCTTTCCAGCTCAAGGGTAGCACAGCGTCGACTGACGATTTCCCTTTTTTTTTTTCGCTCGGTTTCTCATTCCCGACTACCAAACGTACCATGAGGAAGCAAACGCGGCGCGTTTCCACATTTTTGAATACCATCAATTTTTACTCTGGTTTTTTTTTTGAAATTGTTTTTTTGGTTTGTTATGAGTATAAATATATATATAATGTAATATCGGCTCATTCTCTCGGAACACGGTGAAATAGAAAATGAATAAATAATAAGTTGATATAGAATTACCTGATAGAACACATTACTATAAAAGACATTTGTTACGTTCTGGGATTGGATTCAAGCACGCGATCTACGAACAAATACATTGTCGGTCCTAGCGAAGAAAAACCTTGACCGAAAATCTACCACGAATAAAGTTACAGCGGAAGGACTTCCGTCTACTAAAATGTCTTTAAAACACTTTCTTCTTGGTTATATCCTATGAAAAATTGAATAAAAATAACTGATACACCAATACTTTGATCCACGATGGTGAAAAAAGAAACAAGTTGCGAATAAAATGAGCCTTCCGCCTTTTATAAAGAAAACTTGTAAGTTTTATTTAAGGCTCATTTTATTCGCGGCTAGTGTGTCGTTAATTTTTTTTTTTTTTTCACCATTATGGATCAAAGTATTGGTGTATCAGTTATATTTATTCAATTCTCCGCACGCTAGAACCAAGAAAAAAGTGATTTAGAGACATTTTAGTAGATGAAAGTTCTTCCATTGTAATTTTATTCGTGGCAGCTTTTCGGCTAAGGTTTTTCTTCGCAAGGACCGACGATATGTATACTATTTTATTTCCTAATAAAAAAAATTTTACTCTAAAGTATTGTTATAAATAAAGTACTCTCTTTAATAATGTTTGTGAGTATTTGTGCTACAAGAACAAAAAGAAAATTTTTACGAAGTAAAATTTTACTAAAAACGGTAACTTGTATTAAACATCGTAAATACGTTCCGTCAGGGGAAAAAAAATAGTTGTGATGAGGTGCGAACAAGAGACGAAAAGACGAACATCAGTATTGGGTGGCAACGAGAAGTGTTGAGATTTACGATCTTGTTTGCACACATAGCTCTGACCTAAGGAGCAGAGCTGAGTGGCTTACTGCTGCTGGCCTGCTGAGTCCAGGTAGCAGCAGGCCATGGCACAGAGTTTTTCTTTTTTGTTTTTGTGTAACCCTCGAACTCCTTATGCGTTGCATTTGCATCCAAAATATTTTTACTAAAATTCGAAACTGGCCTCGATCTTATCTCAATGGTATTATTGAAAAACATGAATCATTTACGTACTGTGCAACGCACGAATTATCGTCAAATTTTGAAAATATTTTAAAACATTTCTGTTCAATTCGAAAAACTAAAAGTATGAAAGTCTTTCCAAAATTGCGTTTTGGTTTTTATCGTCACCTCGCATAAACGGTTGAAACTTTTTAATACAAACGACTTGTTTACGCGCCCCCCCCTCTATCCCTCTGACTGTCAGCAATGGTTTTTCTATGTCTAATGTCTTAACCGCTTCAGATGTTCATAAAGGAATCAGCACGTAAACAAAATTTCTTTCATAAAAAATTCGAAGTTCCCAAGTACGTGACATAAATTTTCTTTCTCTTCGGCATGTTTTTTAAAGCGAGCTAACTTGATCAAGCAATAAAGCACACATTTCGATTCTTACTTTGAAATTGTACCGCCCAAATCATTTTTGAAAAACTCATCAGTAGAGTTCACAATCATGCTCGGATGGGAACCGAATATACAAAGTAACCGTTCGTAAGTTCAAATAGAATTCTTTTGATTACCATACAGATACAAACAAAATCGAGTGCGTAATTTTTTAAAAGTTAAAACTATCCAGAAAAATTTTCCTGATATATAAGTCGTTGCGGGCTAAAGCTGCTGTATCTTGCAACGTTAAACGAGCTGGCAGTAATTTTTCTCCGCCACAAATTTTACACTAACGTACAGTACTTTAGAGACCTCAAAATTCCTGTTGTTTGTCTCTAATACTCCCAATTTTTCAATGCTACGCGTGCCGTACATGAAAATCGCAAAGTGCGTGCAGTGTTTAAGGTCGAGAAAAATAATATTCATTCGTTTGTCCACATGAATTATACGCATCTATTTTATTGTACGCGCAAAAGTCAAAATAGCAGCATATCATTCTTTTTGATTATTTTAGTGATAAATTTATTCTTCGGAAAAATACGGTAAGTTCCATTGTTAAAATAACGTTTTTCAAGAAAAAAATCTGAAAGAGCATTGGACTCGTGTTGCTTATTTACTTGATAAGAAAAAATGCGATCGCTCGGAAAAGTTAGAAGAAATTTATAAGTGTATTTATAACATATGAATGAGATATTTGACGGTAGAAGCGCAAAGAAATTTAAGTCCTTTGTTAATTTAAGATTTAACGCTTCTTTGCGTTATTCGTAATTTTAGATTCTGCAAAATTTCAAAATATCTCGCGATTGTTACAAAGCTGGTACAAAAGTTAGTACGAATAAGGTTCGGATTTTTTGCGTGGTTCGTGGCATTGTGACACCACGTTTGATTATGAGGAGTTTTCATGCAAAAATGTAATCACGCAGCTAGATTTTTCTTCTCCCGTGATATGCGTGCGATCCTACAAGAAAAGAGGCTCGTACGTCAAATTACTTGAGGCCCTCTAAAGATTAAAAAAAATTTTAAACATTTTTTCAGTGTTCATCTTGATTAAAATATGAAATTAATACATTAAGTTAAATCAGAAAAAACAGTTCTTCGTAGTTAAAGAAATGTTAAAAAAAGAAGAAGAAGAAGAAAATGAGGGCGAGAGAGGGGATGGTTGGGTCCAGTGGTGGATACAAAAAATCAGCAGAGAGGGAACTTAGCGCCGTGTGCGCTAGTATTCGTTGCAGCATAGCTACGCCCTTTTTGGGCCGAGAGTGGGAGTACTGCTGTCTGCAGGGCCTGAACCGCGCGCACGGCGCATCAGTACGTTCTTGGATTGCGGAGAGGAACTCATAGATTAAAAAGTTTGACGTTGAGGAAATAACATTGCACTAGCACCGGACACCGTTGAGTACTCGCGTTAGAAGGGGTATTTTTTACCGTAATCGGTTATCCTCGTAGTGTTGTGTGGTCACAGTTTTTGGTACATCTCCCATTCGAGCCCAATTGGTACATCACGCCTTACTCGATCCATCAGTCACACTCATATCATCGTATTCCCAGATTCCGTAAGTAATTCAGTTTTTTTTTATATACTTTTTTATAACTTGTTGAGTTTCATCGTCATAAGTACAATCACGCCAACCCCTGTGAAATGAAGCCTATGTGATTCCGCAGTTTATTGAGAAACTATTATTTATGCAGTAGTCTACTCCCTCAAAAACACCCCACCCCTTCATGAAATTCTAAGCTAATTATTCTATTTGAAACTAAGTATTTATTTATTTTTTTTTACTTGTTTTTTATAGTCGATTCATGATTTAAAGATATTTTATCAAGTTTTAGTATTTAATCTCTCTAAAAACCCCGAGTCGGACTTTGAAAAAGAGAACTCTATGTAATTTAGTCCGTTTTTGAAAGTTTTAACTGCAGTTCCCTGTAAAATATGCATGCAGTTTTTTTTTTTTTTTTTTTTTTTTGTCATATTAACCATTTTTCAATCAATCGATTTTTAAAAAATTCTCCGTTTTTATTTTACTTTGTTTTTCAAAATTTAAATAAACTTGAAAACCTATTAAATTTTTATACGTTAAAAAATTATACGATTCGATCAACTAGTTTATTATAATTTTTATTTTTTTCTGATTTGAAATACTTGATTAGCTTTTACTTTTTTGTCGTAGGATTACAATACTTTGATATATTGTCAAAAAATGTTGTTACTCGATATAGTTTTATTTCGTTCGTATATTCAATTGAGCTCTGAATGCTTAAGCGGTTACTTCAAGCTGACGCTCTTAAAATTACTTGTTTCAGAAAAAAAATCATCACAAAAATTCTTTTCTTACTTTGACTTTTACAGTCAATTATTCATTTTATATATTAATTTGAGCATTTACGTGTGTATAAATTTAAATTCCAGAATGTCACTTAAAATAATTTTTTAATTTAAATAATAAAAAAATAAACAAATAAATAAATAAAAATTTTAGATCTTACGCTTTATCAACGAGGTATGGTAGTTAGTTTTAATTATAAGTTCATTATCATCATTAACTGCAAGTTATTATAGAATAAAAAAGTTTTAACTCTGTTTTAATAGCTTTGTTTTTTTGTTTTTTTTTTTTTATTTTAACGAATGAAATATTATAGCAAGTGTAGAATAATTAATCAGATTAGTATTTTCATATAATTTTTTATTTTATTAAGTTTATTTATTTTTTTATTTTTTTACATTACAAAGTTTTTATGACTATTTATTGAAACATATTCAAGTTTTGTTACTTCCAATTCGTTCTCGCATGAATTCTGATATTTTTGTAGCGAGTTATTGAGCTGCTAGACAAAATTATTTATTTATAAAAAATTTTCCGATGTTGAGCGTCATATCAAATAAGACAAACAAAACGAAGTTAAAAACTAATTACGGTCATGATAACGAATAGAATTCAAAAATTAACATTAAAAGAAGTTAAAATTAAAATTAAAAGTTAGAGTTATAAGGACCTAAAACGTTTAACCCGTTTTTTTGTCTGTTACCGTGTTTCCCCGAAAATAAGACCGGTCTTATTTTCTTTTTTTTCTCCGAAAAGGGCAGGAGGCCTTATTTTCGGGGGAGGGCTTATTTTTTTCAGGTAATAAATTAGAAACACCTGTTGCAAAAAAATTTATTTATTTAAGACAAATTTATAACATTTATTATTTTTACAGTATCAATTTAAAAATTTACTCATTTGTAAGAGCTATTTCATCATCTTCTGAAACGTCTTCAAAAATATTCAAGTCATCATTTACATTTGAAGCGCTTAATTTTTCTAAAAATAGTGGACCTAACCTCTCATGTTTTGCGATAGATGAATCTTCTACGGTAAATTTTTTGTCTTAATAGCTCGAACGTAAAGCTTTCGCAACAGTAGCATCTGATATTTTATCCCATGCATTTTTAACCCAACTTACAAGAAGGCCAGGTTTGACAAAGTTTCCTCGTTCGTTCCTCACCATTCGGTTCTCAATGTAATCGTTAATCTCTGCACGTAAGGCATCTTTAAAAGGTTTATTAATAACTATATCTAGCGACTGCAGATACCCCGTTGTCCCAGCAGGAATCATGACTTGGTCTATTCTCTGTTGAGCTAAAAATTTTTTCATGTTTATAGCTCGATGAGTACTTGCTGAATCCCAAACTAGAAGTCCTTTTTCTGGTGTCCATACTCAGCCAAAATACGATATTTTTCACATTGGTTCTTCCATTTACGAACCATACGTTCATCCAAACCTTTTTCTGTACAGAAAGCTGAAAAATTTTTGCCCTTGGTGCGTTGCAATTCTTGAAGGATTTTCAATTCATATTCGATACTGTAGGATTTTCTTGTTGAACTCATGTTTGTTGCTGCACACAACGACGACTGCTCAAAATTATGATTTTCCATGGCTTATGTTACTGGCCTTATTTTCGGGGGCGGGCTTATTTTCATGGAACTTTGGAAAATTTGACTAGGCCTTATTTTCGGAACCGGCCTTATTTTCGGGGAAACACGGTATTTGAGAGCAAAAGTAAATCAGCAATTTTGAAGATGGACAAAAAAAAATTCGTTAAATTGTAGTGTTATAATAAAATACTATAAAAAATAAAAAACGTTCTCATGTGATGTTCACTAAAATATACAGATATTTGAACAAATCTAAAAGCTTAAATCTTTAGTCTTGACTTCTTAAATGTAGGATTTTATTGAAAACTGTTAATCCAACCAAATTTTTAATAATGTAACATATTAGGTACTGGAGATACGAAGTCACACTCATCATCGTTCAAATAAACACAAATTTTTTTAATTTGCGCGCTATCGATAGGAACAATTTTTTCGGCCACTCTTGTTATTTTTTGAAATCTTGTTTCACTTGAAAATAAATTAGTTGTTTCAAGTTTATAACAGTAACAAATTTCTTGATTAAATTCTTCATCTGCCACGAAACTGTAAATTTTTATAAAAGAGCCATCGTAAAGTTGAGCAAATGAATTGTTTGATCTTTTGTTTGGAAGTAAGCAAGACGAAAACAAACAGTTGAATTTTGAAACACGTAAGAAATATTGCGCTGATTCGGACAATTCTATTTCTGTAGATTGAATATTTTCTATTTCTTTTCCTGCACCGAAATAAGTAATGTCTTTTAATTTTAATGCATTTCTTAGTTTTAACTTCAAAGTATCGTTACAAAATTGTTCACTTTTTTTACTAAGTTTTGTTTTAATTGTTTCCTTTAGATTAAAAACACTATGCTTGATATTAACATATCTAGAAATTTGTTGTGGAACTCCTTTAGCACATTTAATTCCTTTTAATAAATTACCATTTTCTGATTCGAAAGGGTAGCCAGTATGTGCCCAAAGTGGACCCCAATCAGTTACACTTTTACAAACGTGTAAAAGTTGATGGACATTGTATGTCATCGCTTGGAGGCCTTCAGTAGCCTCAGAATATTTAAGAAATTTTGTCAACTTTTTTTTTGTAGTTTCTACTTCGTCTGTAGTAATATCATCTTTTAAAAGTATGTACAATGAATCTACCAGTTGTCTCCAATGATAAAAAGTTGCGTCTTCTAGTATCGATTGAAACATAGGAATACTCCCGTATAAGCCAAAGTTTTCCCAATCACGAGAGTTCCAGCCCCCTCGACAACTTAATTTCTTGGTTAAACGATGAATTTGGTAGGGGTATCTCAAGTTTAACATCATATCATCCAACTCTTCTATACACTTATCGGTTAAATCTTTTAAATGGTACTCTGTAAACTGCTTTATGACACCGACCCAAAAATGCATAGTATCAGGCACAAACCCGGAAGCGATGTTGAACTTGGTAAAATTTATGAGAGGAGATAAGTATTTGACTCCGAAAACTGGTTCTTTCGGTGTAGCGTTCAAACTTTGTTCAATCATTCTTTGATCATCTCTTAAACGTCCATTTTTTTTTGACGAATATTTCCAATTCCCATGAGCATATTCACCTCGGTGTTCACACCAGTTACACCCATACTCTCCATTAAATCTTTTAATACCTTGGATGAGGTATCGAGCATCAGAATCAACACAGCAGGTTAAAACAAATAAATGGATTTTACGTTTTTCACCACTGATTGTACAGGGAATGCCCGAATTTGTTAATTTATCTATCATGTCAACAAACGGGGTAAGCAACTCTGTCATAGCTGGTTTTTTTTTATGAAACCACAAGCCACAAGTAATAACATAGTTTTGTCTATCTTGAGGTGGTATTTCATTGAGCAATAAATATAAAGGCCAAATCGAATATGATGATGACTCATATTTGGGAGCGCCGTCTGTGTTAAAAATTGCAGTAGCGAAATTTTTTTTCAATTCCTCAGGTAAAGACTCAACAAATTCACGGTATTCACGACCATCATAAATATCTTTGAAGTGACCATCCTCATGTATTCTTTCATTCATAACCCAATTAAAATAATCTTGATGTTTTTTAAGTGCATCGGAAATAGCATTTGATGGATTTATTAAAACAAAAAAACTACTATTTGACGGATTAGACAAATCCAAATCTTTTCTGCAAGTAGAACACGTTTTTAAATGTTTAACTTGACTAAATTCGCCGATATAACTGGAACAGTGATGACACACTGCATGAAACGTTGCGATTTGGTTCGAGTTTAGCATATTATCCAGGACGTATTTTGAATCGGGCAAAACTGGTTCTTCAAAAATTGCGTTAATTAATTTGAACAAATTAATCATAGCAATAACAGACAAGCGGTTCGATATGCTGTATTCCAAAATCATGTAAAACAATTCTCCTTTTGAAACATTTGGATTACTTTTTATTGTTTCAAAGAACCCATCACTCTCAACAAACTCTTCTAGAGTTTTTGGAGAGTTATCGTTTTTAGAAGTACTGGTAAATATGCTGTGCAAGTAGTCATGCATGTCGTCTGGAAAAGTTTCGTCCGCAAAGGCATGAATAGTATCCTAAAAAAATCAATGAAATAAAAAATTAATGTAACGTTTATTTAACCCTTAACGTCATGAAATGACAATTTTCTTTTTTTATTTCTTCAAGTTAAAAAACTGTGCTGAAAAAATTAAAAAACGAATAAATAAATATACCCTAGTCAACTATTTTCAGGTATGCTTTACTCGATATGATGTTTATAATTCATGAAAAAATTAATTTTCAATTGTTAATTAAAAATAAAAAAAATAAAAATTCGCAAAATTAGCTGGTTTTATTTTTAATTCTTGAAAAAAAAATGGTAAAACATTTTTTTTTATACTATAAAAAACACAAAACATATTTTTAGACTTCAAATATTAATTCTTATTTAAATCGTCTCTACAATTATCTACGTCAAAATGGCACAAGTTTAGAGTTAAACAAAATTTTTAGTTTCCGGCACTGACATTTTTTTGACGACTTTTGCGCTTTATTGTAATTTTAATCATGTTATTATAAAAAATTATGCTCTTGATTAGTTTTTTTTCACTTAAAGAATACTTTGATGGTTGATAAAATAATCATCACTGAACAATTCTTAAGAAAACATACAGTTTATGTATATATATTAGTTAAATAGATTGTATTCTTACGTCATTTTAATTACTTTCTTTATGAAAAAATTTATATTTAAGTAAATGTTTATGCTGCTGAATTAACTCATTATAAATATACATAAAAATCAAAACGGCACATCAAATATGAGCGCAAAAAAAAAAATTTCTAGCTTACAACGCAATAAAATTAAACGTAATGGGAAACCATGCAGGATTTCACGAGAGTAACCTTGTGGGTTCACATATAGGCTTTTTTGGCAGGGTTGTACTTAAAATTTTTAGTTCCGGGACACCGAAAACTAAAATTTTTTTTTAGCTTTAAACTGACGCTATTTTGACGGAAAAATTCGTAGAGACGATTATAAAAGAGAATTAATATTTGAAGTCTATAAACACGTTCAGTGTAAATTATACCACTAAAAAAAAATTTTTAACCACTTTTTTCAAGAAAAAAAAAAAAAAAACCGGTTAATTTTTCGGACTTTTTATTTTTTAGTTGTTAATTAACAATCAAAAGTCATTTTTTTCATGAATTAAAACTACACCATCGTGTAGAGCATACCTGAAAATAGTAAACTAGGGTATTTATTTATTAATTTTCAAATTTGTCCAGTAACGTTCTTCTTCTTGGAATCGAAAAAGAAAATTGTCATTTCAGGAGGTTAAGGGTCAATAATTTAAAATTAAATCTAAAAACCCTCTTTAATAAAATTATACACGTTCTATAGTAAAATGATACTATGACTGCCTTGCCCGCCGTAGTGCGTCCTTTTACAAACGTATAATTTGAAATTTTTAGGTAAAAATTGAAATTTTTTAGAATGTTTTCTAAAGTTGGTTTTCCACTAAATGCATGACATGAGGAAATCACTTCAAATTTTTTGGAGGTGCTATTTAAATACCAAGAAACATTTTTAATCGAAATCGACCATCTTTAAGTATGAGAGTTATAGCTTGTTTAAAGTTGCATAATTCCCACTGCGCGTATACCCGATGCGTTGAGAAAATCTAATAAATGATTGGTATTTTTTATTGTTAATTTCTCAAGGAAATCGCTTAAAACCTTCTAGAAACTTTATATTAACATTTAAAAAATAATTTTTACGTGAATAACCTGGAAAACTGCGTTCTATGGAAAGTTGAAACGTTGAATAAAATGTTTTGATGTGGTTAAAAAGTTAAAAAATATGTCTAATAAAATATAATAAATTGTAATGACTAATTTTTAGTTATTTGGCGTGCTACTTTTTTATAATCCTGTTCTTGACGAACTATGGTGGAAAAGAACCTTAAAGTTAAGAGTTAATTGTAATTTAATTGTATTTAACAGTTAAAATTTTTTTTTTAAGGCTTTTTAAGAAAGCCATTCATATACTCGAAAAATTCGACACTCGAGTGATTTTTCTCGCGTACTTGGCCCAAACTCATTCAAAAGCTTGAAACCACTTAAACTCGTAAAATCGCAGACGCACACTTCTATAGCTGAAATATAATAATGAAGTTTCTTTTCTGAATATTTAATGAAAATAATTTATCTGTCTAAATAGAATCATTTAGAAGTAAAATAAATATTGTTTTTAAGAGCTTTAAATTGGTCGATTCTCGGGGAAAATTTGTATCTTACAAAATACTATTAATATTAACGTGATAGATAAGTTGTCAATAATAACTTTGAACGTGCAAAATTATTTTAAACTTTTTGAAATGATTAGAAGAGCAGAAAGTCATGAATATTAAAAGAAAATTTGATAAAAATATATAAGCAAATGTAATAAACTGACTTGTGAGTTATAATGAAATTCTTCTTCGTCGTTGGCAACATTACTCGTTTTATAAAGATCTGGAATCTGAAAAAAAAACAAATTCGAAAAATTGCTACTATTTTATAATATTATAAATTATCCGAAACATGTAATGTTTGAGAAATCGAATTTACCAAGTTTTCGGAAGAGTTTTGTACACTATGCTCAGCAGATTCTTGGGATAAATGAAGTTTTTTGAAATATGGTGATATTCCAGAATCTTCTACTTCTGCATGTAAATATCTCTTTCGAACTAATATGTCATCCATTGCTAATTTTATTCATCAATCCAACGGCTCTAAGACAAAAATTTAATGAGACGTGAAACTTTAAATAATATTTTATAAATAAGTAAAAAGCGGACTTTTATCGCACCCTAGCATGAAATTATACGATACGCGTTTAATAATTATGCAATCATGAATGGCGTGGTCATAAAAAACGCAATTCGCAGATTGCTTATACATCGCACTAATTGAATCGTAATTAACTATTAATAAATACGTGAAATTTATGTTCGAAGAAAATAAAAATTTGAAAAAAAGCATTATATTAAAATGTAATTACCTGTATTACTCCAAACTTCAAACTAAGAACTAAGATGATTGAACTAAGATTTAATAACAAACAATAATGCAGAAACACCTTAACGATTCACAACCAAAGAGATGTTTCTCTCGCAACTTCTCCATTCCAACTGAATTTCGAGTAACTGCGGTTACTTTAGCTAAAATGTAAGCCTCCCCCTGAACTTGTCTGTAAAGATGGTTCTGTATTACCTGACGTTCATAAATCCTTCAAAATTTAGCCCGCTAAAAGCAGGTGTTGTTTCAGATCCTGAGTTTGCAAAGGAAAATAAGTTTTTCAGTTTATAAAAAAATATAAGTTATTTAAAAGAAAAGCTGAAAATATAAAAAATTTATTTGTAATAAAATTAACTAGATTTGTATATAAACGCAAGGGGGAAATTTTTTTTCATTGGTTATTATTATTAGTTTTTATAACAAATAAATTTCGATAATTGTTTAACTATTTTTATTTATGCATTTCAGCTCGATATGAAAAATAAAAAAACAAATGAAGATTCTGAAGACCGACTGCTTTCCATAAAATTTCGAAATGGAGGAAATGTTGGTAAAACAGAGATTGTTCATCGAAGTAGAGTCCAAAACTTTCATCTCGAAAAGCACAAGTCAAATAAAAAATACAGGTTTACTCGAAAAGGAGAAACGTACATCGTTACAGTAAATGGTTGGGGTGGTAAGCGAAACTCAAAATAATATTTCGAAATTATATTATAATTATGGTGTAAATAGTTTTAAAATTGATTGTACATTTTCAAGATTAAATCTTTATGAATATTTTTTTAATCAATTTTTAATCAAATCATAACAATGAATTTTCTTTATAAAGTATAAATTTGTCTAATAAACTAAAATTAAGTTTATGAGAAAATAATGAGACTAAAAAAGTCTTATAGAGAAACAAAACATTTCCGTGGATTTAAAACATAAAAAAAATATATGTACTTCATAGTAAAGTTAATAATATACATGATAAAAAAGGAAAAAAAAAATTACAATTTTTCCTATTAAATAAAATTATTGGACAATCTCCCTGCATTTATCATGCCTACAGACAAAAATTTTTCTTAGTTTCTCCTGAAGCTACGATATTTCAAACAATAGATATTATGATTTTAATTTTATATTAATAGTGTACGCACAATTTTTTTACTCTGTCGTTGATTTCCTTATAATGAAAAAAAAAAAAAAAAAAACAATTTTTCAGCGACTGAAGCAGAGATAATTGAAAGAATGAAGAACAAACGACCAGAAACTGCGCCAAGCAAGTATTTGGTCAGTGCGTCATCTGGATCTGAGTCCAATAGAAGAAAACGTAAAGCAGCTGCAAGGAAGCAAAAGGTAATATTGATGTCAATATCTGAAACTTTTATAGGCCGCAGAGTAGAATGGGCATTAGCATTTTAACCAAAATCTGATCATCGTAAAAAATTTTTTTGTTTTATTGACTGCATCAAAGATTCTGTATTTATTTTTTTATTTAGTATATATTTACGAAATAAAAATAAGAATTGATCAACTTTTTAAATAATATTTGATTATTAAAATTAATAATTTTTAATGAACCATGAAAGAAATAATCCTTAGCGGCCAAAAAATGGAGCTGACTTCACAAATATTTTTTCATCATACCTTGGCCGAAAGTAGCAACTTTTCTCCCTGCGCGGTTTTGGAAATTGCTACTTTCTGCCTAAGGTATGATGAAAACCATATACACGCCACGGGAGCGAAAAAAGAATCCCTCAGAGCACATTTTTATCACCCTCGCTTGCGGCTCGGGCGATAATTGAACGTGCTCTGAGACATCTTTACTTTCGCTCCCTAGATGTGTAATATACTATTTAATTGATCAATGTGCATGTTAAAATTGTTAAGTCGAAGTTGACCTATATTTGAAATGAAGGCGAAAAAGATTGTTGTCAAAATAATTGCTTTCCTTTGCGATCATTTCTTCGAATAATGAACTGAACATTATAATTGATGTTAATTTTTTGCAGAAAGAACAAAAGGAGTTTGAAGAAATTCTGTTTGAAAGAAGTCAACAACGAACGTTATCAACTTTTTTGAAAAATGAAGATTTAAGCAAGAACCCCTCGACTGTAAACGGTTAGATGATTTTTTTTTTTTTTTACTTTGGCTTTCATTAATTTTCTTAAAATAATTTAATTATAAATTAACATTAATTTTTTAATTAAACCACATTTTAGAAAGCTTGGAATCGACTGATTCACCCGGGATTCGCATAATGGAAAATATTAAAATTGGTAAGTTTCTCGCAGTAATTTTTTAATTGCATAACAAAAAATCTTTATTGATCTGAAATTAATAAATTTGCATTAAATTGTAGATGAAGCCAACAAACAGAATCTTCATAAAAAAATCAGAGATTTATTGAATGAAAAAAAGAAACTTCGCTGTGAAAAAAGTAAATTGAAAGAAAACGATGGATTTCTAGAAACTATGAGAAAAAAATTGACTTCGTACAAAAACTCGACAAAAAGAAAACTGAGAGTGTCTGAAGTTTATTCTTCAGATACCGAAAGTCAGCTGTGTAGTTATTCTGAACGGCGAGATCCAACTTCTGCGAACCTTCACCTTGCAACACAAAGAAAAATACATCAAACATTCGAAACTCCTTCTTCACCGCTAAGTCAACGTTTACTCACTGAAAGAAGTATAAGTAGATCAGTTACTCGAAGTCGAAGCAGTTCTAATGAATGAAACGATTGGAAGTCGTACTTCAACTCCATCAACTCAACCTTCACCCCTCCAGAAAAGTCAAAACCGGTCAGTAAGAATGAGAAGTCGAAGTCGTTCCAATGAAACAATACGAAGTCGTCATTCTCCGTCGCCATTTGAACGCTCGCCCCCCCGAAGAAGTAGAAGTCGATCCGTAACGCGAAGTCGAAGGCGTTCTAATCAAACGATCGGAAGTCGTAATTCTACTTCGCCAAGTCAACGTCCAGCTCCCCGAAGAAGTCAAAGACGGTCAGCGACGAGAAGTCGAAGCCGTTCCAATCAAACGATACGAAGTCGCAATTCTCCGTTGCCAGTTGAACGCTCGCCCTCCCAAAGAAGTAGAAGTCGAGCCGTAACGCGAAGTCAAAGCAGATCTAATCAAACAATTGAAAGTCGTATTTCTCCAGTGTCAAGTCAACGTTCGTCTCCCCGAAGAAGTAGAAGTCGATCCGTAACGCGAAGTCGAAGCAGATCTAATCAAACAATTGAAAGTCGCATTTCTCCACTGTCAAGTCAACGTTCGTCTCCCCGAAGAAGTCATAGTCGATCTTTTCGATCAATCGGCAGTCGTTCTCAAACGCCAATTCAACGTTTGTCCCCCCTAAGAGATAGAAGTCGATCTAATCAAAGTCGTTCTACAAGAAACAATTTGCGTCTTGGAAATAGAGGGAGTCCGTTAAACATTGACAGTTTTGCTGGCTCATCCAGGAGTAACAGTTGTAGTAGTGCATCCAGCAGTGACAGCAGTGGCTCTTCATTTAGTGATGAAAGCGTTAATGACGACGACGACACAAATACAGAAGAGTTCGTAGATCCACGATACCCAAATTTATCAAAATATAACAGAAAACTGTACCTGCATTATAAAAAAAAACATAAAAAGGAATTTTATAAAAACTTACCCGAGGAAACAATGACCAGTGGGGACCGCTTTGTTAATGAAAAGGTTAAAGTACAGTTTGAAATAATGCATTCTTAATAGAGTATATAGATCAAGAAAAGTTTTATTCAAAATAAAAACTTTCTTTTTAGGGATCTGAAATGGTGTACCTGGGTCTAGGAGCATCTGTAGGAAGAGAAACCTGGAAAACGATCATTCATAAGAAGAGACACAGCATTTACTATCGCGAGTCTCTCATCAAGATATGGCGTTCAACGAAGGAATTGGCCAACAGATGTTTGCACGTTAAAAAAACAAAGACCATTATTCCTGGCAGAAATCCTCCAAAAGTTGCCACTCCTCAAAAGTTGGAACTAAGCTTAGGTAATTCGATTCAATATTTTATCAAAAGTTCACGATATTGAATTCCTCAGTTATTGATAAGAGTATTAAGTGTAATCCAATATTTAATATCATCTCAAAATGGAAATAAAATAATTTTTTGAAAAAAATTTTAAATTAAATTAAAAAATTAACTAAAAAAATAATAATAATAAAAAGTTTGTTTGTAAATCAGAGTTAAAAATAATAATAAATTGTGTTAAAAATAAATAATGTAAAAATAATGATCCTTTACTATTCAGAATTATTATTCTAATTCAATTTTTATGAAAAAAAAAAAATTTATCTTACTTGTGCTTAAATAGACTACGTAAATGAATTTTATTAATACAATATTAAACATTATTAATTTAGTGATAAAATAAGTTTAAAATCGTATTTGCATTGTAGAAACTACGAAAAAAAAAACATTGAATAAAAAAGTAAATGACACACTGGTTCCAAAGGATCCCACGTAACTGTTAGTGTTACAGTTATGAATTTAGGTGTGTCATTCAAGGGTTAAGCTTAATAAATGTATTAACTGAAACTTTTTAAAATTTACGTTTTTAAATTTCCATAAGTTATATGTTCATAAAAATTTAATATTTGTATAAGCAAAAGTGTATTTTTTGTTTTTTATTTTAGCCCTGTACAAAAAAAATTTGGCTCAGAGGGGTTTCAGTGTCAAGACCCAAAATAAAATTTTAGAGAATGCAACTAAAATTTTTACTAGTCATGTAAGAGATCTAAAAACAAAGTACACCAAGAAAGCTAAAAAAGAAGAAAAACGACGCCAGAAAAGAGCTAGGCGCAACTTGGAGCAGGATTATTAGCAAATTTTTTTAAACCATAATTTAATCCTCCCATTGGTTTTTTTTTTAATTCTAAGTTAAATATTTGTGAGAATGCGACTACAAACTGTAACTAAATATTCTGTTATTATTTATCAAATTCAAAAAGTTTACTTTACATGAAACAGAAACTTACTTTATATTAATAGTTTATAAATTCATATGATTAAATTAAATTGATAAATAAAAAATTAATTTAAGTTTTATGTTAACTAGAGTAAGCTAAGATCCCTAGCATAAAGTGTCTAAAGCACCATCTATTGAAACTAGTCTGACTTATGAAAGTAAGAATATCCGACTATCCGAGCAAGGATAATGCAGACTACTTTAAAAAATGTAATTGTTCCTCGGTTGTACTCGATTTAATACGCGTGAAATATCTTTTTTATATCATATATCATATTTATCAAATTTTTTTTATCTCCAAACCTGATATAAATGTATAATTACGTCTATAACTCCTCTGGCTGGGGCCTAAACGTTCATTATTTAATTTAAAACCTATGAATGTTGAGCCTAGACGGAGGAGTAATAAAAATTTTTTTTCTATTTTTGGAAGATGCGAAATCAGGTGCGAAATCATCTTAAATAAAATCAGCTGCGAAATCACTTGACTTCGCACGTGATGCTTCATACCAGGGAATAATATAATTTCTTAGTTTTTCTGTTGTGAGATACTTGTTAAAAATCTGTATCAATAAATCACATGTTCATATTGCTTTAGGACATCTAACTCTAAAAATTAATCATGCTGAGAAAATTCTGAAAATTTAGGGACAGTTAGATATGAACTTAAAAATACTCTGTTAAAATTCTGAAATGATTCAGAGTCTAATAGTTGAAAAATTAATTTTTTTTTTCGCTCTTTCGTAGCTTATTTTCTTAATATTGTCCTGACATCTATATTTACAATATTATTATGTAGTGTTGTTGATTATCTAAAAAATTATAATTTTGTTTATTTAGTCAAAAGTTGTGTTCATTAGTAAAATAAATAGTAGCAATAGCATAATAAACTACTTCAAAAATTAATAGAATAATTTTGGTTACTCTGGATTCACTAAAAACAGAAAAAAGCAACTATTGTTTTGTTAGAAACTTTCTGCGACTAACTGTATATATACTCATGTACTAAAATCTTTTTGTCATCCATTGATAAAATTACTATATCACATATTAGAAATCACATGTTGAAAAATAAAATAAATTTTTTTACTTGAAAATTTTGTGTAAATTATTAATTTTTTCAGTATATTATACTTCAAAAAAATAATTAATCAAATTGAAAAAAAATCACAATTAATTATACTGTTTGGTTACATTAAATTATATAACTATCAATAGTTATCAATAATCAAAATAAAATATGAAGATAGTAAAATATTAATTTTTAAAATATTAATAAAATCAAAATGAAAAGAATTGAATTAAAAAAAAAAAAATTTGGATAAGGAGAAAAGATGTACAATAAATATTGATTTGGAAAATGGCATAAAAATAATTATGCTAATCAATTTTTTTTAATTATTATTAAATAATAAAAAAGTTTAGAAAAAAAAATTATTTAAAAAAAAAAAATTCATTGCTTTTGACAATCCATATGGAAATCCATATGGAAATCGGTTTCAATTCACCATATGGAATTCCATATGGATTTCGATATGGATTTCCGTATGGGGTACTGCATGGATGTCCATATGGAAATCGGTTTCAATTCACCATATGGAATTCCATATGGATTTCGATATGGATTTCCGTATGGGGTACTGCATGGATGTCCATATGGATTTCCATATGGATTTTTTCAGCTGGGTATATAAATCATCGTACGGAATATCCCCTTGACGCCAAAAAAGTCCATGGTAATTTGATGTTAACCAAATATTTACACTCATCTCTTCTTTAGTTTGATTTGACCAGTTGTAAGAAGATGCAAATAAATACACTAATGGCAAAGAATCTTCTTCTAGCGTATAAATTGCTACTTCTTTGAAAATAAATTCATTAGGAAATTTTTTAAAACCTTGTAGGTCTATTATGTACTCCATGCTGTATAAAACTAACTAATTCCATTAAAGTAACTCTTATTTATATTAATAATGTTTTTTAACTATTCCCGAAACAGCATTGTATTCGATGACTCGATCGTGTAAAATAAGACAGTATGCTTTGGTATAATCTTTAATATTATTTACTGTTTCAAATTCTAAAATTATATCCACTGGAGCATTTTTTAATGAGTCATTTTGTTTTGAACAGTCTATAACCACGATGGGTGCATATGTTATAAAATCTGCTTTACTAAGAAAAGGTTCAGGGGGCTTATCATAGTAAGCATATTGAAAGTTGAAGTACATTTCATATAACTTAGAATATTGATTAGCTAATATATCAAGATTTAAATTGCTATACGGATAAGATTGTCAACCTAGATGGAGTTTTACATCGCGAATCTCGCAGTGATCAAAGTTACTTGTACTATTGTTCTCAATATTATTACGATACGTTTGGAATGCTAGTATTACAAAGCGAGGTTTTTCTAACTGTGTAGAGGTCTTAACAGTCCAAACATGAGACTTAGTAGTTGGTAGTAGAGGGTATTCATGCATTTCCCACGAGCGAAAACTCATTATAACATTGTTATTCAATTGATTTATTAGGTCAAATTTCATTTTATTTGATTCAAGGAGGTGAGGTAAAAGCCATTCTATTTTATTTATGGTAATCTTGAATTCTTCAAATTTTTGAGGTTCAGTTGCTGCTGCCATATTAGTTTGTACAACTGCATTTTTATCGCTTCTCGATCTAATAAGTATTAATTCATGTTTCGCATGCATAATTACTTTTCGATAATCTTCAGCAAACCCTAAAATCATACTCAGAGGAATGGTTACATCAAATTGACCATTCTCATCAGTAACTTTAATCGTTCTTTGAGGTAAATCTACCCAACCTGCATTTTGCATAACATTGAACTGAGAAGGTGTTTTTGAAATAAAAGCTTTTAACAATGTAGTAATAGCAACATTTTTACATCTATCAATTTCAACTGAATTTATTTCGTAACGAATTTCATCAAATAAATGACAAAGCCCATTATTAACAACTAAAGTATTAGTGACACTTTCATTGTTTGCTTTCTTCTTTATTTCACCACAAATATAAAGGGAGCTTTGTGATGGTAGAAGGATAAGATCTTGAGATTGTATCATAATTCTAATCTCATCATTGTTATTATAACTCTTTGAATTATAAGGTTGATATGGATGAATCTCATAATGAATTATTGATTCATCAAAAACGGTTGGTTCTTGAAAATTTAGTATCTCGTCCATGATTGCAGCAGAAACAAATTATTTTTATCCACGCACTCTTAAACCAATACTTTGAAGGAACTTTTTGCTTTCTCGTGTTAACGCCTTGATGGAACGTTGACGACTGATGATTGGTTTCCATACTGGAGTTGTACTTATATACCTTTTACTATTGAATACGATTCCCATTATGATGCTTTAATATGAAGTCTGATTGTAATTTCTTCACCTCGAAAATTAATTAAATTATCATTCTGATCAAGGATACGTACTTCTAAATGAGTAATGCTTTGCACTGTGATGGGTAGATATATGACTTGATTAGGTACTTCGATAATCTTATAACCAGGAGGAACTGCTGGAAAAAACTCGTGTATACAATGAGAAAGTCGTCCATTTATATATGCTCCAGCGGTGAGATTACACTCCACTCTTAAAGCATTAATCTGAATGATTTTTACAGGTATATCTGAAATGTGTTTTAAATTTTTTTTAATAATTCGGTTACTAAAACCTAAAATTTTCCCAATTGAATCAGATTGTGTAAAATCAATATCTTCGTTACTCTTAATTTAACAATGAAGAGTATTATTGTTAGTCGTGATACTAATTGCTATTTTTTTATTTTTATTTTGAAGCTCATCTTCTATGAAGTTTATAATATCTTCAAGCTCATAATTACCAGTCGGTATAGTGATTACTTCTTTACCGACATAAAACTTGTTGTGACCTTCATCGATATTAGGAATTGAATGAAAAGTTAAAAATTGAATTAAACCGAGAGAATAATTTTTATCAGGCGATAGCTCGATTGGTGGAAAATATTCTGCTTTCAGAATCGATGATTTTCCGGATAAAGTAAGTGTTAATGACTCCTCCATTATTTATAAAATGAAATCATAATTTAATTCTACTCTCTTTATATAGCTTCACTGAGAAATTTCAAACAAAGCTCTCCGCAATTAGAACTATTAAATTTTTGAAATCTTTTATAATTATATTTCACTGATTGCACGCCGAGATATATCATTAGATCTATAGGAGGGGGAAGATCTCCAAAGCTATCAAAATATGTAACGTCATCACCTTGTTTACGATATGCGACCCAGTGTGTTCCAGGTCCACTAAAATCATCTAAATTTACAATTGCACACTCATTGTCATGAGAATGTGATGGTAAAATATTTCTCATAAAAACACCTCGAAAATTAGGTATTTTTAATGTTTGTGCAAACTTCAGTAAATCAATGTTGTTTAAAGCCCTTTTCCGTATTTCTTCGAGCTTTTTTTTAATCCTTTTCCATACGGTCTCAAATGTAGTCCATAACCTTTTTTATGTGGGCTAAGATATAATCCTTTACCTAGTGCTATAGCCTCCATCGTTTTATTATGTCGTTGAGACTCATCTAGTTGTTTTTGAGCCGATCTGTAGTCATTAACAGCTTTAGCTACACCAGCAGCACCTCCGGCCAATGCTCCGGTTGCACTTAATCCGGAAAACAGAGGTATCAGAAACGGTAAGTATCCTCCAATTTTTGATGGTACAGGTAAAATGCGTGGTACAGCAACTTTACTTTTACCTCCAGCATTTTTAATATACTCTCGAGCTTTATGCAGAGCTGATTTTATCGCATCTTTCGCTAGTTTTTTTTCATCATGTTTTTTTGATGCAGCAGCTTTCATTACTTTTGTAAAATTAACCTTTTTCTTTTTCAAACCCATACCCAACTTCCTTTTTATTTTCATTGCATTCGTTACTGCGTAGGCTGCGGCTTTTTCTCCAAATTTAGCGTCTTTAGCCGAAACTCGTTGCCAAGCTTTATTTTCCAAGATCTTGTCTGCAGCTTTCTAAACGCTGAGATAATTTAGTACCAGGGCCGCAGTAATGGTAACCGGGAACGTGTAGCTCGAACGGCAAGTTGTTGATTAATTTATTAATTAGACCGCGACCTCGTTTCTTATACTTAATCATTACTTCATGGTTGTTGAAAATCAACTGAAAGTATAAATAGGTGGCGATGTATTTATATGTTTCATTACATGAAAATGGATTTCACAGAGCAGACGGTTAAACTCCCCGTTGACAATTTTGATATTGCATAAGACAAAACATGCAATCGTCATGGTGACCTCTTACCCAGCGATATACGTGCTGTATTCTGCGGACCTTCTGGATCTGGAAAAACTAACAGCTTACTCGGTCTCATTAATCACTTAAACGGTGTAAGATTTGAAAATGTTTATGTCTATTCGAAGTCACTTAATCAACCGAAGTATAAATTTCTCAAAGAACTACTAGACTCTATAGAGGAGATTCAGTATTTTCCCTTTAGCGAACACGATGATGTAATAACTACGGATAAAGTGTTACCTAACTCGATTATTATATTCGATGATATTTCTAGCGAAAATCAAGATAAGGTAAGAGCTTACTATTGTATGGGTAGGCATAAAAAAGTTGATTGTTTTTACCTTTGTCAATCTTATGCAAGTATACCAAAACATTTAGTCCGAGACAATGTTAATTTCTTAGTAATATTTCAACAAGATGACACTAATTTAAAGCATATTTACAATAATCATGTAAACACAGATATGTCTTCTGAAAAATTTAAAAATTTGTGTTCCGCGTGTTGGAAAGAGGGTAAGCACTGTTTTCTCGTAATAGATAAAGAGAGAAGTATAAATGATGGGAGATATCGAAGAGGTTTCGATTGCTCTGCTATAAATATAGCGTAATTTTTTTTAGTTCATCATTACTCATAAAGATGGATAAAGTGCAACGAGAAAAAGATGTTCTTCGAAAGCTTATTAAAGCTCGAGATGCTATAAAACGTAAATACAAACTGATAAAATTCAACAAAGTTAGCACTGAACAGCTGCTGAGTGACACGTTTAAGCCGATTATAGATCCTCTAGAAAAAATAGCTACCAACATTAAAACTGATAATTCTCCGTCTCAGTTTGATTTGAAAACTCCATCTAGTGTTAGAAAATTTCAATCTCGTGTGAACTTTGGAACTCCTATTGAACAAAGTACTCCAAATAGAAGTAAAAATGCTCTCATAAATAGTTTACGGAAAAAAGATGAAAATACAAGTGGAATTAATTTTTTCATTGATAATTTGAATGAACCTTTAAACATACCAAAAATCGGAGATTTTAATTCAACCTTCACTGGTGATAATGAAACCGTAATGTATAATGATAATAATGATGATGAGTATATTCAACTTCTCAAGTCAAATGATTCAGTCTTAGATAGAATTTATGGTGTAAAACGAAAAGAAGATGGTACATATACTCTTGGAAAATCAAAAATTTCTTTTAACTCTGATTATATCATAGTTGATGGAGTGAAATTCAACAAAACAAATGGTTTGATGGATTTATTACTACTAAAAGCACCAGGAGAACCTCGAAGTTCTGAAAAAGCAGATTATAAAAAAATCTTAGAGTTATCTGAGGCTCATTTAAATAAAGACGGTTCATTGAAAGTACATAAAAGTAAAAAGTTCGTCGAATTCATCGCTCCTTTGTTTCATGAGATGCAAAAACGTGGTGGTGGTATTTTACCTGATTTGAAGATTGCGAGAATAAATTCAAGTGTTGATTACAAATACTGGGATGATCCCAATGAATTAGTTGAACGATTACGGTTACTCATAGCTGAACGTACAGCTGGAAACCTTGCACATAATAATGAAATTTTAGCAATTATTGAGGAGCTTCGAGAAGCGGGGTATATATATTGAATTGCACTTGCTTTAAATTTTTAGTTTCATCATGAGTATCGATGTGTTTGGTCATAAGCTAAAGTCCCGAGGAGAAACCAATTATAAATTAACAGCAGAAAAGCAGTATGACGTTAATGATAAACGTTTATGTAACGTTGCTCCTTCCAAAGACTCGAAAGATGCAGTTAATCTTGACTTTTCAACATCAAAATTGAAAACTGCAGAAAAATTATACGAAGCGAGTATAAATGAAATTAAAAAAGATTTTCAAAGCAACAAGGCATTTAAATTAACTCCCGATCACCATATAGATATAGAAAATAAACGTTTATGTAACGTTGCTCATCCTGTGAGTCAAAAAGATGCGATCAACCTTGAATATTTAAATAATTACGTGGAATTCACGAAAAAAATTGATGATACAGATTGGAATCGTCTGAGAGGTTATATAAAATGGAATGTAGATGAGTTAGTTAAAAGGTTTGATGTCAAACATCAAGAATTATTAAAAAAAGTAGCTGATAGTACAAAAGCTCCAGCGAAAACAAAACCTGTTAGTACAAAAGCTCCAGTGAAAACAAAAACCTAAACATGATAAATGGAACGTAAAAAAATAGTGGAAGAACTTCATAAGTCTGCAAGGAGAAATTATCCTCGTAGAACATTCGATTATCGAGATGTTGATGAAACTTGGCAAGCTGATCTCGTAGAAATGCAACCTTATGCTAAAGAAAATAAAGGTTTCCGGTATATGCTCACAGTCATTGATGTCTACTCAAAGTATGCATGGGCTGTTCAAATCAAAAGTAAATCTGGTGAGAATGTTACTGCAGCCATGAAATCAATACTCGAGCAAGGTCGAGTGCCAAAAAATCTTCAATCATCATAGTCGAACACTAAAAAGTATGATGTGGAAACAATTTAGTTTGAATGGAAATTACAAATGGATAAATATTTTACCCGAATTAATTGCTACTTATAATAATAAAACACATCGAACTATAGGCATGAAGCCAAAAGATGTAACCAATAAAGATCAAATTGTATACACTACTAATATTTATAAAAAAAAACCAAAATTCAAGGTTGGTGACAAAGTACGCGTAAGTAAAACCAAGCATACATTCGAAAAAGGCTATACTCCCAACTGGACAACTAAAATCTTTACTGTGAACAAAGTGTCAAAGACTAATCCTGTTACTTACCATCTTATCGATTATAAAAAAGAGCCAATTTCAGGTGGTTTCTATGAGCAAGAACTTTTAAAGTCTAAATACCCTGATGTCTTTCTTATGGAAAAAGTTATTAGTAAGCGAGGGAATCAAGTGTACGTTAAATGGTTAGGATTTGATAAATCACACAATAGCTGGATTAATAAATCAGAGGTTACATAAAAATATTTAATTTTTGTTTCTTGACAATTACATAAAACTATTGACCTTGAAGATATTATAATTAGAGCTTTGGCATCAGTTCAAATTTAGAAAAAAGCGCGCGCACTAACTGCGCAATTCTCGTGCGCGAGATGCTCAGCGGCGTTGCCCCAACTCGGATTCAGGCTTCGACCGTCGTCGCGATCGGTCGTCTTCCCGTCTTTTGTTTTTCTTAACCTCAAAATAATGTGAAAACTCGCGCGAAATGCTTAGCGGCCTTGTCCAAAAGTGACTCACGCTAATGCGCAATAATTAGCGTCCACGTTATGACTGCGTGTTCGTCGCAGCTACTTTATTTAGGGTCCACGTGGATGCATTTTGGCTGCGCGCCAGCATCCACGTGGATGTATTTGGCTGCGCGCCAACCCCCCCCCCCCAACTCAAAAAAGCACTATTTTAAACTTGCGCCTGCGCAGAAAAATGAGTTCGGACCCACTCTGTTTACCTACTGTAGTAATCGTGTTAAAAAATAAAATTGTGGCTTTTCAATCATTAATTCAATCAATTCAATCAATAGTTTAAAAAATTTTCAAACTCGACAATTTCAACTCATTCAGAATTTATTAATGAAAAAACGATTGTCAAAGTATAAGTTTGATTTTAGAATGATAAGAGGTATAGGATGGTTTAGTGAACAGAAAGTCAGTCTCAAATTAAGAGAAGCCGGGTTCACGTCCTACCTTAGCAATTTAATTATATGACCAAAGTAATAATTTATAAGTAAATTATAGATTTTAAAATTATTTGTGTCACCATTGTTCATAAATGTGAAAGAAAAAAAAAAAAAACTTCAGAAACAACATGATTTTTTTTTCATGTTCTTCGTGAAGTTTTTCAATTTTTTTTTTTTTCACATTTATGAAGAATCGAACGATAAGCAATTGTATTTACAATATGTAAAAACGAAATATAATAAGGAAAACATTTTTTTCTAGTAAAGTAAATTAAGTTTCATAATAAAAATTTTGTTTTATGAACAAAAATTATACGTCAAACATACATAATATAATAAATGTTTTTTATGGTTGTCTATTTATCTAATTATTAGTTTTTATAAGACTCAACAGATAAAAACAATTTTTTTATAGTGTCACGTACGCACTGTCCCCTGGACAGGCGTACGATGGGCTCTCAGGGCCTTAAAGAAGCTTTAGCCACGCGAGCTACAAGCGCAAAGCTACGGGTCAGCGGATCGGTAGCATCGAGCGGTGGCCTTGACTGCGCGCTACTATGGTGAATGAGAAACGTCCGGAACGCTTGATGTCAGGCGATGAGACGAACCCCAATCAGCGGGCTTGACCGTGTGCTGACAGGGACAGAAAAGCTTCTAGAACTCTCGAGTAGAGCGACGTGGCAACTCCTCCCAGGGGGCCTAGCTGACGAAAATCCGCGTAACCGCGGATATAAAAACTACGGACACGAGGCCTCGACAGTGCAGAATCACCGTAACACACCACACCCAATCACACTTCCTCTCTTGGGACTCAGTCTGTGCAAATAAAGAACAAGTTGAAGATCAATACGGTATTATCAATTTCTCTTCCTGTGAGTATCCCAACTCCTTTCGGTATCGTTTAGCTTGCCTAAAGGCCGGGACAGAGATATTTGCACAGGATTCTGTGCGCTTATGCTGCTCGATTCTTCATAAATGTGAAAAAAAAAAAAATTGAAAAACTTCACGAAGAACATGGAAAAAAAATCATGTTGTTTCTGAAGTTTTTTTTTTTGTTTCTTTCACATTTATGAACAATGGTGACACAAATAATTTTAAAATCTATAATTTACTTATAAATTATTACTTTGGTCATATAATTAAATTGCTAAGGTAGGACGTGAACCCGGCTTCTCTAAATTTGAGACTGACTTTCTGTTCACTAAACCATCCTATACCTCTTATCATTCTAAAATCAAACTCATACTTTGACAATCGTTTTTTCATTAATAAATACTGAATGAGTTGAAATTGTCGAGTTTGAAAATTTTTTAAACTATTGATTGAATTGATTGAATTAATGATTGAAAAGCCACAATTTTATTTTTTAACACGATTACTACATTCAACTAAAATTGCTCACCTCACTTACCAAGTTTATTTTAATGCTTGTTTTTATTTATTTATCACTAAAAAATTGTATACCTACTTATAAAATAATCAAGAAAAGAAAAAAAAAAAAAAAAAAAAAGGTGTCTTGGACGTTTGTTAGAAGCGAAGCATAATTATTTTTTAATTAAAAATTTTAATTTGAAATTTGAAATTTTTGTCAATATAAAAATTAGAGTTTGGAGATATGATAATTCCCTTTACGAAGGACGAGTGTTTTATAATTCCACCCAAAGCTAGACAAATGATATATGCTAAAGCGAGAAGTCGCAGCGCGAATTTAGGATATTACTCCTTACGAAGTGTGGGTCCCGACATTGTTTTCGGAAATTTTTTGGGGGAAGTAAAAAAAGGGAAAATTTACGATCTGGCCAACCGACAGGATATAAAAGATGATTATGTGGAAGAAGCACCGCCAGTAAAGGTGTGGGTATGTAAGAGGACCCGGAGAGAATCAAGCGAGGAAGTCACACAACGCTCAAGATTGCTCATGAAAGAAATAAACCAAGGAATGAATTAAATTGCGAGAGGGCAGTAAGCGAGGCATCGGATTGGGAGAACCCTGTTACTACTAGGAAAAGAAAATACACTAAGAAGGCTTCGACAGGAAAGCAATACCCGATCTGTGAAAAGGTCCAAGTGGAAGGGACGGGAGAGAAAATTATCAGTCAGTCGGAGCAGGGAAAGGATTTGGCAAGTATGAATATGTAAGATATGGCAAGAGAAGGAAAATATGGAGAGAGGAGTGAGGGTGATGAGCACGCCCAGGAAGTCTCAGGAATACATAAAAGAATTGCATGAAGGATATCAAAGGAATAGGAGAATACTGGATCAAAGGGCGAAGAATTTTGGAGCGATATCCGAGTCAGAGGACGAGCAGGATCCAGGGAGGCTCTCACAGGTAGAAAGCGTGGAAGAAGGAGAAAAGGAGCCTACGAAAGAATTAAGGATGTTTGGTACTTTCGTGAGGGGAAAAGAGGGGAGGGGACGGGCACCGCAGCGCCGGACTGGACGATTTTATTTTCAACTCATTAGTACTTTCACCCTAATAAATGAATCATTATGAAAATTTTACACAACATAGTTGAAAGTCTCTACTTCCATGTAGTATTAATTTTATGTTTAAAAAATATTTTAAAAATTTAGGAAAAATCACGAAAACATAACCTAATTTTCAATTTACAAAACTCTGTGACAAAAGTTTAAAAACGTTAACTTTTTTAATCTCACATTAAAAATTAAGGCTTAAAGACATTGTGTACAAATTTTTAGATCAAATTATGCAGTAGAAAAAAAGTTAGAGCATTTCTTGTTCTGACGTGCATTGAATTTAACCGCTGCGCGCTCGTTTTTCTTTGTTATCTTTTTCAAATGGTCAGAAAGATATTATGAAAAAATCATAAGATCTTCTTCGAGCTGAAATCTACAAATCCCACTAATTTTCTTAACGATCTCTGTATTTTTGGAAGAGTGCTTTAGGATTAAAGAAAAAAGTTGCTTGATTTCCAAAAGAGTTTCGGTTAAAGTATTTAAAAAATACTTTGATTTTAAAAAAAACAAAAACAAACAAAAAAAGGCAAAAGATTCAATGATTATTTTGATATTAATCATAAATCAATCCGATCAAAATTGACAAAACGGCTGCATTTTTTCGTAAGTGCCAAACATCCTTAAGCAGGCCTAGTGAAGGAAGTCGGCAGGATAGGGACTTAAGGTTTAGTAAGGGAGAATTTTTGGCTGTAAGAAGCGAGGAAGATGGATTTTGGTTATATCAATTGGTAAGAAAAGCGAAGAATAATGGGAAACTGGTTAGAGTAAGATGGCTAACGAAGGAGGGCGTGAGTGAGGACCTGTATTACCTTGACTACTAGGGCGAAGTCCCTTTTCAGAGTATTTTGACGAGTATAATGCTGGAAAGAGAAACGGAAGGTACGTTTAGGCTGGATGGTGATGAGAAGATTCGTATGGAAGGAATCTTACGGGTGTCATTGCAGACAAGAAGGATCAGTAATGAAGACAACACTGATATCGCACAAACGACGGAAGCAAATATAAGGATCAGTGAAAGGACGAATGACGGAATGGAGAGGAACGAAGAGGCATATCATCAAGGGATGAAAGTCAGTGCTGCCACTGAACTAGAAGGGAGTGAAGGATTGGTGGACCTTAGCCACACGAGAGATGAGACAGAAATTATGAAGGACAGAAGTAATAGTAGCTTTCTGTCTGGAACATTGAACTATCGGCCGGGATCCGAGGAAGAACTAGAGGCCCTGCGGAGGCTGCAGGGAGCGGCAAACTAAACGGAGCACGGAGAGTGCGCAGAGCCAGAGAGGATTTTATATCTTGATAATAATATACCAGCGAATCCACCGGGTCATTGCTTATTCCATACGTTCAATAGGGCGTACGGGTTAGATATCCCGGTCCAAGAGAAGAATAGGCACGCAAGAGTAAGAAAGCGAAAAAAAGATCTTTTTCCGCGGCCCCTGGACGTGGGTGTCCATGGGAAAATTTTGGAAAAACAAATTATTCTTGGAAGGATAGCAAGGATAAGGTTCGAGGAAGAGAGAGGAGTAATTCGGCCACTGATAGGAATGAATAGGCGCGGGGAGATAATGAAGTAAGCCAAGGTAAATACAGTTTATTAATAATCATATACAATTATATTTAATTGCTTATCGTATATTTAATTATAAGTGATAACAATTTAAATTTAACTGATTACGGTGCTAGCTACATGGACGCATGCGTTTCAAGTGCCCATAAATTGAGCGTCTCGATCCTGGGGAGGAACATCGATGACACGCCGAAAGTAAAACTAAAGGAGAAAATAGAGAATGTGTAGAGATAAGTATATATAGGCTAGCCTGTTCTGTATTATAAATATCATGAGCCATATTATTAATTATTATCGATCATGTAATTGGGTAGAAGAATATTTGTTAAAGAAGAAAATATTGCATTGAAAGATTAAGTTATTAAAATAATTGTTGCAACTGAGTTAATTTGAAACACTTGCACAGAATTTTTTTCAAATAAGTCAATTTTTGAGCGAATAAAGCTTTAATTGTTATTTTCGTAAAGCACATTAAAATTGCCATTTTTAAATTTTAATTACTATAATTTTATTTTGGCCTGTAAACAAATGTTTAAAGTGTCATATTAATTTAAATTACATTAAGGTAATTCACCCATGATACCAAGTCTCAAATTTGTGTGTTAGTTGCTGTCGCTCGCGCTTAATAAGTTAGAAGTTACATCTATATCTGTTTTACTTGTAGCCTTCGCACGTACGTCACAGGTACGTTTAATTTAATTCAACTATTCCCAATATCTTTTTCTCTCACCATGTATAATAAGGCGTTTATTTTCCCTTTTTCAGACGTCCCATCTTATCAATAGGGTATCACGACAATTATGCGGGCGACCTCGCAAGGGCTCGACGACATATCCACCCTACTGTTCAGGCCTCGCGCTGTTTTGTAAATGTCGTAAGTTGGTATAAAGAATTAATTAATTTGAAAATTATAATTATCTAATAGCTAAAATGCACCTAAGGTAGTTCACTCATGTCAGTGGTTCTCAAACTAACATACAAATAAATATAGCATTTTAATGCTTTCTACTAATAAAACTAGCATCTCTACATTAAAATAGTATCAAGATCTATACATTATTTATTAAAATCAATTGTCTATCACAAAAATATATTCAAAATAAAAAAGTTACAAAAGTTTAAGTATACCAGATATGGAAACTCAACTGTTTTTGGCTTATTTTTCGGAGTAATTTCTATTTTTCTCAAAAGGTAGCACCACTTGCCTTATTTTTTAAATTTGCAAGTTGTTTCTCATAATTCAAAGTATAACATATTGTTTTTTCAGACCTTCATAAGTATTATTCACTTTACACTCTTCATAAATCTTAAGTTTTTTCCGCATTTTCTCGGTAATCGTGAAAAAGTACCTTGTTTGAATATCAATATCTCGAACATTAACATCGCTTTCTATGTTTTTTTTTGGAGAATTATATTTAATAAGTCATAAAGAAAGTAAATCCATCAAATTTATGAAAATTTGAGACTTGGTATGATGGGTGAACTACATTTATGTAATTAGAATTAGGATGACACTTTAAACATTTGTTTACAGGCCAAAATGAAATTATAGTAATGAAAATTTAAAAATGATAATTTTAATTTGCTTTACGAAAATAACAGTTAAAGCTTTATTCGCTCAAAAATTGATTTGTTTGAAAGAAAAACCCAGGATGTTCTGACTCCAGAGGGGTCAGGACAGAAACCTGGTGCACTTGGAAGTAGTTACGCTTTGAATATAATTTCACTAGGAAGTTTTGACTCCAGAAGGGTCAGGGCAGACACCTTGTGCACTTGGTAATAGTAACGCCTTGGAGATGATTTTCCCAGGATGTTTTTACTCCAGAAAGGTCAGGACAGACACCTGGTGCACTTGGTAGTAGTTACGCTTTGGAGATAATTTCCCCAGGAAGTTTTGACTCCATAAAAGTCGGGGTCTATACCTGGTGCACTTGATGACAGTGACGCCTTGGAGATAATTTTTCCAGGAAGTTTTGACTCCAGAGAGGTCAGGAGAGACACCTGGTGAACTTGGTAATAGTAACGACTTGGAGATGATTTTCCCAGGAAGTTTTGACTCCATAGGAGTCAGGGTGTATACCTGGTGCACTGGATGACAGTGACGCCTTGGAGATAATTTTCCCAGGAAGTTTTGACTCCATAGGACTCGAAGTGTATACCTGGTGCATTTGGTAATAGTCAGGCCTTGGAGATGATTTCCCCAGGACTTTTTTACACCAGAGGTCAGGACAGACACCTGGTGAACTTGGTAGTAGTTACGCCTTGGAGATGACTTTCCTAGGAAGTTTTGATTCCATAGGAGTCAGGGTAAATACCTGGTGCACTTGATGACAGTTACGCCTTGAAGATGATTTTCAAAGGAAGTTTTGACTCCATAGAAGTCAGGACAGACACTTGGTGAACTTGGTAGTGGTTACGCCTTGGAGATGATTTCCCCAGGACGTTTGACTCCATAGAAGTCGGGGTATATACCTGGTGCACTTAAAGACAGTTACGCCTTGGAGATGATTTTCCCAGGAAGTTTTGACTCCAGAGAGGTCAGGACAGATACCCGGTGAACTTGGTAGTAGTTAGGCCTTAAAGATGATTTTCCTAGGAAGTTTTGATTCCATAGGAGTCAGGGTGAATACATGGTGCACTCAGTAATAGTAAGGATTTCAGATGATTTTCCCAGGAAGTTTTGAGTCCATAAGAGTCAGGACAGTCACCTAGTGAACTTGGTAGTAGTAACGCTTCAGAGATGATCTTCCCAAGAAGTTTTAATTCCATAGGAGTTGCGGTTTATACCTGGTGCACTTGGTTTCAGTTACGTCTTGGAGATGATTTTTCCAGGAAGTTTTGACTCCAGTATGATCAAGAAAGACACCTGGTGCACTTGGAAATAGTAATGCCTTGGAGATAATTTTCCCAGGATGTTTTGACTCCATAGGACTCGAAGTGTATAACTGTTGCATTTGGTAATAGTCAGGCCTTGGAGATGATTTTCCCAGGAAGTTTTGACTCCAGAGAGGTCAGGACAGATATCCGGTGAACTTGGTAGTAGTTAGGCCTTGAAGATGATTTTCCCAAGAAGTCTTGGCTCCATAGGAGTCAGGGTGTATACCTGGTGCACTTGGTGACAGTTGCGCATTTGAGATGATTTCCCCAGGAAGTCTTGACTCCATAGTTGGGGCGTATACCTGGTGCACTTGGAAATAGTAGTGCCTTGGAGATGATTTTTCTAGGATGTTTTGACTCTATAGGACTCGAAGTGTATAACTGGAGCATTTGGTAATAGTCAGGCCTTGGAGACGATTTCCCCAGGATCTTTTAACTCTAGAGTAATCAGGTCAGACAACTGCTGCACTTGGTAACAGTATCGCCTTGGGGATGATTTTCCCCGGAAGTTTTGACTCCAGAGAGGTCAGGACAGACTCCTGGTGAACTTGGTAGTAGTTACGCCTTGGAGATGATTTCACAGGACGTTTTGACTCCAGGGGTGTCAGTAGTGACACCTGGTGCCCTTGGTAATAGTAACGCCTTTGAGAAGATTATCACAGGAAGTTTTGTCTCCATAGAAGTCGCGGTGTATACCTGGTGCAGTTGGTAATAGAAATTCCTTGAAGATTATTTCCCCAGGATGTTTTTACTTAAGAGGGATCAACAACAGACAACTGGTGCACTTGGTAATACGAACACCTTGGGGATGATTTTCCCAGGAAGTTTTGACTCCAGAGAGGTCAGGACAGACACCTGGTGCACTTGGTTATAGTAATGCCTTGGAGATGATTTTCCGAGGAAGTTTTGACTCCAGAGAGGTCAGGATAGACATCTGGTGAACATAGTAGTAGTTACGCCTTAGAAATGATTTCCCTAGGAAGTTTTGACTCCATAGGAGTCGAGGTGTATACTTGGTGCGTTTGGTAATAGTAACGTCTTGGAGATGATTTCACAGGACGTTTTGACTTTAGAGAAGTCAGGCAGACACCTGGCTCACTTGAAAATAGTAACGCTTTGGAGATGATTTTCCCAGGATGTTTTGATACTATAGGGCTCGAAGTGTATACCGGGTGCATTCGGTTATAGTCAGGCCTTGAAGACGGTTTCCCCAGGATCTTTCAACTCCAGAGTAATCAGGACAGACAACAGGTGCACTTGGTAATCGTAACGCCTTGGGGATGATTATCCCAGGAAGTTTTGTCTCCATAAAAGTCGAGGTGTAAACCTGGTGCAGTTAGAAATAGAAATGCCTTGAAGATGATTCACAGGAAGTTTTGACTTCAGAGAGGTCAGGATAGTCACCTGGTGAACTTGGTAGTAGTTACGCCTTTGAGATGATTTTCCTAAGAAGTCTGAACTCCAGAGTGGTCAGGACAGACACCAGGTGAACTTAGTTATAGTAACGCCTTGGAGATGATCGTCCAAGAAAGTTTTGATTCCATAGGAGTCGGGTCGTATACCTGGTGCACTTGGAAATAGTAACGCCTTGGAGATGATTTTTCCAGGAAGTTTTGACTCCATAGGACTCAAAGTGTATACCTTGTGCACTTGCTAATAGTAAGGCCTTGGAGATGATTTTCCCAGGAACTTTTGACTCCAGAGAGGTCAGGACAGACACCTTGTTCATCCGTGTTAAGTAGGAAAACTGTGACTTTTTATTCAAAAAATGTTGACTGATAAAATTTTTTCAACAATTCATTTGATAGAAACCCAAAAAAAAACTTTAAAATTATAATAAAACTCGTCACTTGATTAAAAAATGTGAATTTGCAACTTTGTCTGAAATAAATATACGGCTATGTCTAGGCACCATTGCCGTGTACTGTACACCACAGCTTTTTACCTTAAATATTATAATTTATGCTAAATAACTCGCCTAAGTTTTAAAAGATACTAGTTTTAACTTTAATTCCAAGAGTCCATCTAAAATCACCCATTAAATTTTGCATAAAGTATAAAATAACTCTTACGAGCCGTGTACCGTGCACCGTGTACCGTATGGTACCTACACTCTTTCTTAATATTTTATTTAGCAATTTTATTTTCTTATATTTTTAATAAATGAATATATTATAAGTAAAAAGTGCTTATTTGTGATTTTACTCATTATTTCAATCGCAATGCTTTTAAATCAAGGATACTTAGACTCGATTCATCGTAATAAAAAGACATCGAAACATCCAGATTCTTCTTTACAACTAGAATGTTTAATAAACTAGTCTCCATCGGTGCGTAAGTGCGCTCAATTTTGAATGTACGCAAATTTTTAATCTTGAAAGTAAAAAAATGATTATATTAACTTTCAGTTTCAAAAGAAGGAAGTTAAAAAAACATTGCCTGTGCGTTCTCTCAATCAACCTGTGATTTAAGTCTTAACTAAATGCGATAAAATCAACAATTTTAAAAAAATTGTATCAAAACAAAATTATTCAGAGTTATTTTCGTTATTAAATGAAACTTCAAGTAAAACATAAGGATTAATGAGAATGGAGAAATTTTTTTTTCAAAAAATCATTGGCGCGATTATTATAAACATTAAGGGCTAAAATTCGAGGATCGTGCTGACGACGACTTCAATAAAACATATTAGTTTTTAATTTCACTCAAAAATAAAATGTAGTTAAGAAAATTATTGTTTCAAGTCATCTTTTTCTTGGCCTGAGCTATGATGGGCAGTAAGGGGGGAAGCCTGAGAGATCGCGCGAACGAAACTTGTTATGCAACTTCAAATCTAAAGTGTCGGTAAAAGTCGCGTTTTCTCGGGTCGTACTTATTGAAAATTGATGATTTTTTTTCCTACAGAGCTCCTTACAGAAATAAGTCGAATGTATCAAATGTAAGTTTGTAATTTGCTCTGTAGATTTCAAATAATCGTAGAGGTCGTAACTTGGATTTGGAGAGCACAAGCAATCATCATTAATTGTCTATATGTATAGGTACTTTTGACTGCCTTTCAAATTGAAAGGATGCAGAAAAAAGATTTTTTTTCAAATTTCATCATCTTATAACGATAGATGAGTTTAAAAACAAAAATTGAGAAAGAAAAAAATCCGACTCCAGGACCAGGATTTGAACCTGGGCCATCCCGATTGCCGGTCGGATGCTTTACCAACTAAGCTATCCGTGGAGCCGCAGGTCAAATGCTAGTTAGGAAGCGAAATTCTTTCTCTCTCAATTGCTGTTTTTACAGTACGCCGATGAGTTTATTTACCTCGAATGGCTAAGATTTTCCACAAGCCGATTTTATCAAATGTAAGTTTGTAATTTGCTCGACAGATTTCAAATTATTGTAAAGGTCGTAACTTGGATTCGGAGAGCACAAGCAATCATCATTGATTGTCTACATGTATAGGTCTATATGTATACTTTTGACAGAATGTACTTCATGAAAATTTTGAATTTCCAAAATGAAAGAGGAAAAAAAGGTTTTTCTTAAAAAAAAAAATAAAAACTTAATTCATCGGAAATCATTTTCAACTAATTTTCGTTCGATATTTTTGTGGTTAACGATTACAAAAGATGTTTTTAAAATGATAAAGATTTTTTTAATAATCTCATTCATTTTACTGAGTAACAGAAAAAAATTTTTTCAATGTATTGAAACGATGCATTGAATTATACTAAATACTATTGAAAAAAAATTCAATATTTAAACTTTCACACTGTTCAAATTTTTCATTAGATTGTAACGGGCAACCCCGGTACAGCTCCCCTGGGCCTCAAGTTAGCATAAGTAACATTGTAGTTAGCGTTAACGCTAACCCCATTGTGAACGCCGGCAAGCAGCAGCTCGGGCGAGCGCCGCACGAGAGTGAGTGAGACAGAGAGAGGGTCGCGGCAGCGCCCACGTACAGATCCTTTGTATATACGCGCTGTAAAGTTCTGTGCCGTGCGTGGTTTCCGAGCGCCGTTTCGCCGCCCTCAACCTCCGACACTGCGCCAGGTTGCCGACTCGACGTCGTGCACCGTCATACACCCGCAGGACTTCCACCAGTAGGAGCCGACGTGTAAGTTTACCTTCTCTCTCTCTCTCGCTCGTTGGGTCATCCCTGCTCGCTTGCGCGGTATAAGTCCGCTTATAATTTCTTAATAAAGAAAGTCTTGTTACAAAGACTAACTAAATGTCTTGATTTTTCCCCTAACTCCTTCCAACGAACCCGTATACTTTATTACTTGGTCCTTCTGACCCTGACGTAACATTAGTTACAAGATATGTATTGTAACGGTTATCGCAGGATATTTGTATTTTCGTGGTAATCGTTATTGAACGCGGAACGAGATCGAGACGTCCGGCACGGTCGGACGGAGGATCACTTTTGAAGTAGCCGTGGTGTAAACCAGACGGCACTTTGATTTCGCGCGCAATTTTCGTTATTGATCATTGTCATAGATCAGGAAAATTGCATCAAACTTGCTAGTTAGTAATAAGTTGCGTGTGTGTGGTGTGTGCGAACGATTGTCATCGTTCAGTGAGTGCACGATTTGGCTACACGGGTTTCCAGCGAAAGACGGACGTTTTGCTGTGCGCGCGACTTGGCGGGAGAAGCCTGACGACCTTTAAACAGTCTGCCGATTGTTGTGTTGCGTTCTTGGTGCACCTGCGGTAAAGTAAGTTGTTAAAAAGCGAGAGAGAGTCATTGTATGAATGGGTGTTATTTGAACACCACCCGGAGAGATCGCGGATCTCTAAATTTTTTTGTCTCTTTATTTATGACGGACTTCTGTTTCTCTTGCGCGCGCCGCGCAACCTGCTACTTGCGTGAGTGTGTTTGTGAGTGAGAGAGAAGGAAGAAAGATTACGGCTAAGCCAAAGCCGAAACTTGTTGATTGTTTACTTTTCGGGCTTATAGCCATTCGAGTTGATTCTGCGAACGACACGGGTCGTTATGTAAATATTGTAACTAGCTTTTAAGATTTCTTTGATTCAATTTATTGTTAGAAATTTTTATTTATTTAATCGCAAACCCGGTGTTCCTTCGAACGATCCTATGTAACTTCACGCCGCTACCGACAAAAAAGCTACCGCACCGCGAAAGGTGAGAGAGAGAATATCTTAGTTCACAAATGGTTTTTTGTCCTTTTCAGGAAGATTATAACGGCTTTATACGCCGAAGGCACAGTCGTGCCGAAGTTTGATTATAGAGCCTACGATCAGCGATGAAGGTTTACGAGGGTTCTTGTGGACACAGCCACAATCCTGACTTCGTCTCTTTAGCAGATCGAGCCCTATAACAGTATTATCGACCAATCACATCAATTATAAATTAAGGATATTCGATCACCGTTCATGAATATACTGAGGAATTATGTCCATCATTCATATTTTTTTTTACTAATAATGAAACAAAATCTTTAAACTGAGTGTTCACGTTATAAAACGACCTAAAATTTCGATTAGTTTTTTCAAAAAATGACATTTTACTAAGGTTTTTACGATACCATGCCCCCCCCCCCGCCCCCAAAGGAAAGGAGAATAAAATCTGCTAGCTCTGGTATTAAAACAAAGTATAGAGGTAAACCGAGAGTGAATAGAGTCCTTTCTTAAAAAATAATAGCCTTATCAGTGAAGCCGATATAGCATTGGCTAATCTAACCAAAACAATTCATGTCATTGGTTGTAACCAAATGATTCACGCCATTGGGCGATCTGAAAGAGTGATTGTCACATGCGCAGTATGAGAAAAAAATATTCAAAAAATTTAACTATAAATAAAAAAAATTCAATTTTAGGCACGCGTAGCGCGAAAATTATCCCTAGTCTATTAAAAGATCCGAAGTATCAGGAATGGCTGGAATGTGTACCAAGTGATATAGATCATTATCGTTGCACTATTTGTTGTAGTAAACCTCTTCACATTAATTCAATTTCAAATCATTGCAAAGGTCAAATGCACTCTGAGTTGGTCGCGGCAAAAAAAAAGAAAATTTAAATAAACCGTTAATTGTTGATAATAGTCTCAATAAAATTGTACAAAGTAGTAACTTAGATAAAATGGATATCGACAATTATAATAATTTTGAATTCCATACCAATAATGTTGATGTTGAAAATTTAAATTTAAATAGAGTTTTAATCGACCATAGTTACAGTTTGTTAGATAATCAAGTAAACAGAGAGAGAGAGGCCTTTACAATTTTAACGAATTTTTTTACTGAAAATGAAGTCTCTGTTTCACTAGTTAAAAAATTAGTACATCTTCTGAAACGCCTTTTTAAAGAATAACCTGATGTATTTCAAAATGAAAATTTTAATTTAGGTAGGGATAAATATATTGCAGTCATCAAAAACGTCCTTGCTAAAGTTGAGTTCGAAGAATTAGTCTCATTATTGAGATATATTTATTACTCTATTATTTATCGATGAATCAACCAATCGCAGAAATAAAAAATGGCTTTGCGTTGGTGTTCAATATCGTAATCCAGGCACTGGTGATGTTACTTACTGCCTTCTTAATTTGTTAGAAATTGATCCGACAGATGGTACTGCAGAAAAACTCTTCAAAGACTTCAAAAATTTTTTTAATACAAACCATATTCCCTTCAGAAGAATTTGCAGTCAGGCAAGCGACAATTCTAGCGTCTGTACAGGTCCTAAAAATTCCTTTTATTCCTGTTTAAAAGAAGAACTTCCAAAAGCTGTTCTTATGAACTGTATTTGTCACAGTCTGTCCCTTGTTGTGAAAAAAAGCTTTGAAGCTGTACCTAAACCTCATCCTGATCAAAATGAAAATGTTACTGAATCTCATCTTGCTGCAGATGAAACGCAGAAAAGTCATTCTGTTCAAGAAGTTGTTAAAGTAAATAAAACCCCATTTATTAGTAAAGTTGATCAAAATTTTTCCCTTTATGATAAATGCGAGTATTTAATTCGTGGACTTTATTCTTATATTAATAACGGCCACAAGAGAAATAGCGAATTTGAAGTTATTCAATTTAAATTCGGTTTTACGAATCCTTTAAAAAATTTGAGATTGGTCGACATAAGATGGCTTTCTTTAGGCCAATGTACAGATAGAATACTTACTTTAATTAATCCATTAGAAGTTTATTTAAAATCGAAATCGGACGATGAAAAAAAAATTAAAAAAGATTCAGAAAAAAAAGCTACCGAGCTTTATAGATTATTAACAGACTTAAAAGTAAAATGTTTTTTAAACTTTATGAGTTTCGTTTTACAATTTTTTAATAAAATGAATATTTATTTTCAAGGTAAAAGAATTTTGGTTCATAAACTTTTTCCATACTCAAAAGCTCTAATGCTTATAATAGGTATGAAATTTTTAAAAATTGATTCATTAGCTGACCCAATTGTAATGGTGTGAAATCAGGGCCCTCCTTTAACTAGGTAGCGTTCAGAAAAAGAAGTTTTCCTGCCCCCTCCCCTCCCATCACAATAACAATTCTGCAGTAATTTTGGGAAAATTCCTTTCTCAATTCAACACCGCACAAAAACCAAACTCAGGAAGGTAGATTCTTACGAGAGAATCGTCGGGAAAATTACGATTCAGGTGAAAAAGGTAGAAAAAAGACTCAAGAAAATACGTTTACACGTTTATTCTTGTCTACTTTAAAATATGGTTAAAAAAAGTCTACAGTTATTCATGATTCCCCTAGAAACTTAAGAAAAATACTGTCTACAAAATGGCGTCCGAAGGATGCTTCGGGTTACCTATGATTTTATTATAATTTTTACGTTCAATCGTTCATCCACAAGATAATAATAACCACACACAAACAAGATTTTAATAACAATAATTCCATCCACACTAATAATAAACAAAAGTATACCTCCAAAAATCAACTCACAAACTCAACCATAACCAACCACTATTCCCTCGACTTGCGACTACTTATTTTATTTCGGCAGAGGACGAAAAGGAGCGTAGAATCAGAAACGTCGAGGAACCTCCCTTGGTAATCCTGGATCGCTTGAGACAAATTTTAATACTCGAACACACGCTAGATTTTTGGAAAGAATTAATTTTTGAATGATTTTGATAACACTCTTCACCGTAAAAATATCTATTACACAGTTGACATCGAGTCATTGGCTGTTGCTCGTTGCACACAGGATATTGTAAATACTTTGAACATCTGTTCGTGCATCTATGGCTAAGAAATCTTGAATAACTTTTATTGCATGGAATGCAATAAACTATACTTCCTGATACACCAACCAAATTAATTATAGGTTCAAAATGATTTAAAGAGGCATAATACATTATACGTAAAATATACTTAATGCTTTTGTACTTGTAAATAACTAAATTTGATCCATCGTAAAGAGGTTTTTCACCTCGCGCGAAATCTCTAAAAGAGTAAACTACTATATCTATTCCTTTTGCTGCAAAATATTGTTGAAATTTTTCGATTTCTCTCATTCCACAACTTTCTGCAGGTACAGTGGTCTCCGCTTATATGAATCACGGATATACGGATCAACCGCTTTTAAGAATCAAATTTGGCTGGAACGGTCCAGCCGTATCTAAGTACATTGAAAAAAAGCGGCTATAAGAATCATGACATCGGTTATAAGAATCAAATTTAGCTTACAAATTTTACTTTTATTTTTAATTTTCATGACTTTGTTTTGATTTCAATCTTATTATATATACAAGAAAGTTCTTAATTGTTTTTCTTATTTTTGTTTTGGTTTGAAGCGCTATGGAATCCGCAACTGTTTTCGTCATGGAGGGTTTGTAAAAAGTACTGAAAAAGAGCCAGCAGAGCATGAACCTACTCAGTTACTGAAAACACCTGCAGGTCACTCTAACGAAGCTTATCAGGATTGGATAAATGTGGACGACACCCTCGAAACTTCTGAAAATTACTCTGAGGATCAAATTAGCGAATCAATTCTGTCTGAAGATGTCAGCGACGACGATGAATCTGAGATTGGAGAACAAGAAGATGAAGTTGTTCAACCACCTTCAAATAAAGAAATTTTAGAAGCTTTACAAGTTTTGAGAAGAGCTGTGCAACAGGGAGGCACTGACTTTGAAATACATTATAACTACGAAAAGTTTATTACTGAAATTATAGAAAATAATAAAAAAAAATCAAAAATGACTCAGTTTTTTAAACGACAAAAATGTTCAGATTAAATTAAGTTTAATGAATTATTATAAATTTTTAAAACATTTAATTAAGTGACTACTGTATTTTTTTATTAAAAATAAAAAAATTCTTATTTTTACTTTGATTTTTTTCTTATTTTTTAGCACCTCGCTTTTAAGGATCATCGGTTATAAGAATCATTTTGGGTTGGTCCCGAAGTACATCAACTCGAGCTAATTTTATTAAATCAAGAGCTGCTTTTTTTTTAGTAGATTCATTGATTTTGTTGAATTATGTGAATATTCCGACATCATTTATATTATTTGAATACACGTGGTATAAGTGTCGCGTGCAATGCAATGCGCATGCGTGTGTTCTCAAGCTACTGACGAAGGCCCAGGGTTGGACACGATATTTTTTCTAAAGGCAAAAACGCTATGTTCAGAGCTTACAAGCCGAGACAATGGTTCGGGCATCCGATACATAAGTATATAAGCGGACCGATTCCATTTAACATCGAGAATATCTACTGCGGACTGTAGAACTATTTTATTGTTATTTCTTATGAAAATATATTTTTGCTTGTGGCTTTTTGCACGCGGGTTTTTTTTATAAATAAATGACTCAATACATAATCCCCCGAGCTGCTACAACCCCATAACGCCAAGCTCGCTAGTTTTTTTTATGAATAAATAAATAAATACAAAATCCCCCAAGCTGCTACACCCCCATAACGCCGAGCTCGCGAGTTTTTTTTATAAATAAATAAATAAATAAAAAATCCCCCAAGCTGCTACAACCCCATAACGCCGAGCTCACGAGTTTTGTATGAATAAATAAATGGAAAAAAATTCTCCCGAGCTCTTGCGAGTTTTTAAGAGATAAGTAAATTAAAATAATCCCCCAAGCTGCTACAACCCCATAAGGCCAAGCTCGCGAGTTTTTTTAATAAATAAATAAATGAATACAAAATCCCCCAAGCTGCTACAACCCCATAGCACCGAGCTCGCGAGTTTTTTTTTATGAATAAATGAATAAATACAAAATCCCCCAAGCTGCTACAACCCCATAGCGCCGAGCGCGCGAGTTTCGTATGAATAAATAAATGGAAAAAAATTCTCCCGAGCTCTTGCGAGTTTTTAAGATATAAGTAAATTAAAATAATCCCCCAAGCTGCTGCAACCCCATAACACCAAGCTCGCGAGTTTTTTTAATAAATAAATAAATGAATACAAAATCCCCCAAGCTGCTACAACCCCATAACGCCGAGTTCGCGAGTTTTTTTTTATGAATAAATGAATAAATACAAAATCCCCCAAGCTGCTACAACCCCATAGCGCCGAGCGCGCGAGTTTCGTATGAATAAATAAATGGAAAAAAATTCTCCCGAGCTCTTGCGAGTTTTTAAGATATAAGTAAATTAAAATAATCCCCCAAGCTGCTGCAACCCCATAACGCCAAGCTCGCGAGTTTTTTTAATAAATAAATAAATGAATACAAAATCCCCCAAGCTGCTACAACCCCATAACGCCGAGTTCGCGAGTTTTTTTTTATGAATAAATGAATAAATACAAAATCCCCCAAGCTGCTACAACCCCATAACGCCGAGCTCGCGAGTTTTGTATGAATAAATAAATGGAAAAAAATTCTCCCGAGCTCTTGCGAGTTTTTAAGAGATAAGTAAATTAAAATAATCCTCCAAGCTGCTACAACACCATAACGCCAAGCTCGCGAGTTTTTTTAATAAATAAATAAATGAATACAAAATGCCCAAGCTGCTACAACCCCATAACGATAAGCTCGCGGGATTTTTTTTTATAAATAAATTAATAAAATTCGGTTTGGTTTTAGAAGTTTACAACTCGGCACGTTAGATTAAATAGGTGGCAACTCAAAGTTCGAATTAATAAGGTTGCTACTCAAAATTTCATTTTTGAAAGGTGACAACTCATAGCTAAAATAAAAATGAAGAGGTTAGTGAAGACACACGGTATAGCAGGCACTGCCTCCGGCCTGGACATAACTAAAAAGTACTATCCAACAAGCCTCAAATCCACAATACCCTGGGCGTAGAAGATCAACTTTAAATTAATAAATATCCCCCAAGCTTCAAACCCACAATACCCTGGGCTTCCTAGTTCAATTTTTGAATAAATAAATGATCCCTTAAGCTTCGAATCCATAATACCCTGGGCTCCCGAGTTCAATTTTTAAAAAAGCGAACAATCCCCCAAGCTTCAAACCCACAATACCCTGGGCGTCCAAGTTCAATTTTTCAATAAATAAATGATCCCTTAAGCTTCAAACCCACAATACCCTGGGCGTCCGAGTTGAATTTTTAAATAAGCGAACAATCCCCCACGCTTCAAACAATACCATGGGCGTCCGAGTTCAATTAAATAAACAATCAATTCCCCAAGCTTCAAACCCACGATACCCTCGGCTTCCGAGTTCAATTTTTAATAAATAGTAATATTTACCCAGGGTATTGTGGGTTTGAAGCTTGAATGGATCATTTATTTATTTAAAATATAATTCGGGTGCCAGGGTATTGTGAATTTGAGGCAAGGGGGTTGTTTGTTTTTTTAAAAATTAAACTCGGAAGCCCAGGGTATTGTGGGTTTGAAGCTTGGGGGATCACTTATTTATTTACAAATTGAACTCGGACGCCCGGGGTATTGTGGGTTTAAAGCTTAGGGGATCATTTATTTATTATAAATTGAACTGGGGCGCCCATGGTATTGTGAGTTTGAAGCTTGGGAGATTGTTCGCTTATTTAAAAATTGAACTCGGAAGCCCAGGTTATTGTGGGTTTGAAGCTTGGGGGATCATTTATTTATTCAAAAATTGAACGTGGACGCCCATGGTATTGTGGGTTTGAAGCTTGGGAGATTGTTCGCTTATTTAAAAATTGAACTCGGAAGCCCAGGTTATTGTGGGTTTGAAGCTTGGGGGATCATTTATTTATTCAAAAATTGAACGTGGACGCCCAGGGGATTCTGGGTTTGAAGCTAAAAGGATCATTCATTTATTTATGAGTTGAACTCGGAAGCCCAGGGTATTGTGGGTTCGAAGCTTGGGGGATCATTTATATATTAAAAGTTGAACTTGGACGCTCAGGGTATTGTGGATTTGAGGCTTGTTGGATCGTACTTTTTAGTTATGTCCAGGCCGGAGGCAGTGCCTGCTATACCGTGTGTCTTCATTAACCTCTTCATTTTTATTTTAGCTATGGGTTGTCACCTTTCAAAAATGAAATTTTGAGTAGCAACCTTTTGAATTCGAAACTTTGAGTTGCCACCTTTTTAATCTATCGTGCCGAGTTGTAAACTTCTAAAACCAAACCGAATTTTATTAATTTATTTATTAAAAAAAATCCCGCGAGCTTAGCGTTATGGGGTTGTAGCAGCTTGGGCATTTTTTATTTATTTATTTATTTATTTTAAAATCTCGCGAGCTCGGCGTTATGGGGTTGTAGCAGCTTGGGGGATTATTTTAATTTACTTATCTCTTAAAAACTCGCAAGAGCTCGGGAGATTTTTTTTCCATTTATTTATTTATACAAAACTCACGAGCTCGGCGTTATGGAGTTGTAGCAGCTTGGGCATTTTATATTTATTTATTTATTTATTTTAAAATCTCGCAAGCTCGGCGTTATGGGGTTGTAGCAGCTTGGAGGATTATTTTAATTTACTTATCTCTTAAAAACTCGCAAGAGCTCGGGAGATTTTTTTTCCATTTATTTATTCATACAAAACTTGCGAGGTCGGCGTTATGGGGTTGTAGCAGCTTGGGGGATTTTATATTCATTTATTTATTTATTAAAAAAACTCGCGAGCTTGGCGTTATGGGGTTGTAGCAGCTTGGGGGATTATTTTAATTTACTTATCTCCTCGCTTATCTCTTAAAAACTCGCAAGAGCTCGGGAGAATTTTTTTCCATTTATTTATTCATACAATACTCGCGAGCTCGGCGTTATGGGGTTGTAGCAGCTTGGGGGGTTTTGTATTTATTCATTTATTCATAAAAAAAAACTCGCGAGCTCGGCGTTATGGGGTTGTAGCAGCTTGGAGGATTTTGAATTCATTTATTTATTTATTAAAAAAACTCGCGAGCTCGGCGTTATGGGGTTGTAGCAGCTTGGGGGATTTTTTATTTATTCATTTATTCATAAAAAAAAAACTCGTGAACTAAGCGTTATGGGGTTGTAGCAGCTTGGGGGATTTTGTATTCATTTATTTATTTATTAAAAAAACTCGCGAGCTTGGCGTTATGGGGTTGTAGCAGCTTGGGGGATTTTTTCAATTTACTTATCTCCTCGCTTATCTCTTAAAAACTCGCAAGAGCTCGGGAGAATTTTTTTCCATTTATTTATTCATAAAAAAAACTAGCGAGCTCGGCGTTATGGGGTTGTAGCAGCTTGGGGGATTTTGTATTTATTCATTTATTCATAAAAAAAACTTGCAAGCTTGGCGTTATGGGGTTGTAGCAGCTTGGGGGATTATTTTAATTTACTTATCTCTTAAAAACTCGCAAGAGCTCGGGAGAATTTTTTTCCATTTATTTATTCATACAAAACTCGCGAGCTCGGCGTTATGGGGTTGTAGCAGCTTGGGGGATTTTTCATTTATTTATTTATTTATAAAAAAAACTCGTGAGCACGGCGTTATGGGGTTGTAGCAGCTTGGGGGATTTTGTATTTATTTATTCATCCATAAAAAAACTAGCGAGCTCGGCGTTATGGGGTTGTAGCAGCTTGGGGGATTATGTATTGAGTCATTTATTTATAAAAAAAACCCGCGTGCAAAAAGCCACAAGCAAAAATATATTTTCATAAGAAATAACAATAAAATAGTTCTACAGTCCGCAGCAGATGTTCTCGAGGTTAAATGGAATCGGTCCGCTTATATACCTATATATCGGATGCCCGAACCAGCGTCTCGGCTTGTAAGCTCTGAACATAGCGTTTTTGCCTTTAGAAAATATATCGTGTCCAACCCTGCGAAGACCGACGGCGAGACACTCTCTCTTCGTTCTGGTACTCGCGCGTACGGTCACGCGATGTAAGCCCCAGCTGAAAAAATCCATATGGAAATCCATATGGGAATCCATGCAGTACCCCATACGGAAATCCATATCGAAATCCATATGGGATTCCATATGGTGAATTGAAACCGATTTCCATATGGATTTCCATATGGATTTTCAAAAGCAATGAATTTTTTTTTTTTTAATAATTTTTTTTTTCTAAACTTTTTTATTATTTAATAATAATTAAAAAAAATTGATTAAATTATTTTTATGCCTTTTTCCAAAATAATATTTATTGTACATCTTTTCTCCTTATCCAAATTTTTTTTTTTTAATTCAATTCTTTTCATTTTGATTTTATTAATATTTTAAAAATTAATATTTTACCATCTTCATATTTTATTTTGATTATTGATAATTATTGATAGTTATATAATTTAATGTAACCAAACAGTATAATTAATTGTGATTTTTTTTCAATTTGATTAATTATTTTTTTGAAGTATAATATACTGAAAAACTTAATAATTTACACAAGTTTTTCAAGTAAAAAAATTTATTTTATTTTTCAACATGTGATTTCTAATATGTGATATAGTAATTTTATCAATGGATGATCGATGCGCGGGCCCTAAGCGTACCTACTGAACCTTTATCGTGACCTTTATTGATTGTTGTTCCCGCCGAGTAGACAACAGCAGAATGCAGACACTCGCGATTTTAATACTCTCAGTGTACATGTATAGAGAATAGAGACGGTGCCCGGTGGACTTTTTGATTAAAAAAAAGTAAAAGTTTTTCGCCCGTCAATAAATATTTACAAAATTGAAACTAAGTATAATTTAAAGTGATATAGTATGAAACTCAATTGCACCAATGAAGAAATTATTGATAATTACTAATGAATTCATCATCATTAGATAAGTTTATGCTCACCGTACTATTTGCTTCAATTCATTCAGTGGTAAAATATAAGACCTTAAACTTTGTGCAATTTTCAATTCTTTTTTCAGTCTTGGCCGATAACACTTGGTGTTGGAAGTGGACTTGTGTTAATTCTTCTTTCAGTCTTGGCCGATAACACTTGGTGTTGGAAGTGGACTTGTGTTAATTCTTCTTTCAGTCTTGGCCGATAACACTTGGTGTTGGGAGTGGACTTGGGTCAACGCTACAATTCCTTTGCTGAATATTCTGAAGACTATTATTAAAGATCAATATGAAAAAGATGGGAGTATTTGCTGTTGACGCTTTACCACAAATTTCTTCTCAAAGTGTAGTTTCAAATTTAACTAGCAAATTTTAAGTTGAAAAGTGAAGAAATTTGAATTAGTATGTGTAAAAAAGTGTGCAATTTGTATGATCATGAAATTTCAAACCTAGAACATAATTCCAGGTTACCATGGTTTTTACCTAATTTTTTCATAATCATATCTTGTAATTATAGACAAAGTATGGATGAGATATATTACATAACTAATTGCAAATGTTAATTTTTTTTTCTTAAATTACAATAATATAATTTCTTAGTTTTCCTGTTGTGAGATACTTGTTAAAAATCTGTATCAATAAATCACATGTTCATATTGCTTTAGGACATCTAACTCTAAAAATTAATCATGCTGAGAAAATTCTGAAAATTTACGGACAGTTAGATATGAACTTAAAAATACTCTGTTAAAATTCTGAAATGATTCAGAGTCTAATAGCTGAGAAATTAATTTTTTTTTTGGCTCTTTCGTAGCTTATTCTCTTAATATTGTCCTGACATCTATATTTACAATATTATAATGTAGTGTTGTTGATTATCTAAAAAATTATAATTTTGTTTATTTAGTCAAAAGTTGTGTTCATTAGTAAAATAAATAGTAGCAATAGCATAATAAACTATTTCAAAAATTAATAGAATAAATTTGGTTACTCTGGATTCACCAAAAACAGAAAAAAGCAACTATTGTTTTGTTAGAAACTTTCTGCGACTAACTGTATATATACTCATGTACTAAAATCTTTTTGTCATCCATTGATAAAATTACTATATCACATATTAGAAATCACATGTTGAAAAATAAAATAAATTTTTTTACTTGAAAAACTTGTGTATATTATTAAGTTTTTCAGTATATTATACTTCAAAAAAATAATTAATCAAATTGAAAAAAAATCACAACTAATTATACTGTTTGGTTACATTAAATTATATAACTATCAATAATTATCAATAATCAAAATAAAATATGAAGATGGTAAAATATTAATTTTTAAAATATTAATAAAATCAAAATGAAAAGAATTGAATTAAAAAAAAAAAATTTGGATAATGAGAAAAGATGTATAATAAATATTATTTGGAAAAAGGCATAAAAATAATTTAATCAATTTTTTTTAATTATTATTAAATAATAAAAAAGTTTAGAAAAAAAAAATTATTAAAAAAAAAAAAATTCATTGCTTTTGAAAATCCATATGGAAATCCATATGGAAATCGGTTTCAATTCACCATATGGAATTCCATATGGATTTCGATATGGATTTCCGTATGGGGTACTGCATGGATTTCCATATGGATTTTTTTAGCTGGGGCTTACATCGCGTGACCGTACGCGCGAGTACCAGAACGAAGAGAGAGTGTCTCGCCGTCGGTCTTTTGAAAATCCATATGGAAATCCATATGGAAATCGGTTTCAATTCACCATATGGAATTCCATATGGATTTCGATATGGATTTCCGTATGGGGTACTGCATGGATTTCCATATGGATTTCCATATGGATTTTTTCAGCTGGGTTATTAATTTTCATATTAGACTCTCTAGAATTGTCATTTGATCTGCAGCGACTAGTCGTGGCAACCACGCAGTATATATATATGTTGTCTTAAGTCGACTGAATGTTCAGTGAATACCTTCACTTCACTGAACACAGCAACCATGACTGCAACCCATTGCATAATATACTATTTTTCATTTATTGAGGATATATGCTTATTTGATCAAGATTGATATCATTGAGGTTGACGGATTTATTATTGTTGAATAATAACTGGAGATAGTGTTGGCAGTGGATCTTTTATCCAACACCGACCACAGCTCTTATCACTGCAAACCCAAGTGTCTTAAAAAGTTCGATACAGGTATACTTGACGTGTAAATTTTGTCACGATTTAAAAACACTTCCAAGTGTTTTAAATACCTAACCTGCAAGGTTAGGCGCATAAGACTTTTAAGTGTTTTAAAATCATGACAAAATAAGACACTTGGTTTTGCAGTGATGCTGCAGCAGCAGCAGGAGACTCAGAGTGCCTGCGCGGCAGGCGCTTGGTAAGTCCCACGGACGATTCCAATCGTCCGTGGTAAGTCCCCAGCCCGCAAAGGGCAGTTCGAGTATGGCCACCAAGGCTAACGCGTGTGTAGAGATCGCTATCCCAGGGGCGGGATTATATATCTATGTTTCGTGACGGACGAAACTTTATGTCGACGAAAAAAATTTTTCGTCAGCGAATAATTTTTTTCGTCGACAAAACATTTTAGACGTAAAATACGTATACGTGACGTAAAAAACCTCAACGGAAGTCGTGGAAAATATTTAAATTAAAATTTAAAGATTTCAATAATTATCTTAATTGATATGAGCATGGAGTTATTTATGTGTAAAAATGCAATATATTTTAAACAAAATTTCGATTAAAATAAAAAATAAAATTACTAAAATTATTTTCTGGGTCAGTCCGCGTAAAAGTGAACCTCGGCGCAAAAATAAATACTAGTGATAACTTTTTTAAAATTGAATTTTTATTTAAATTTATAATTGTAGACAAAAGATACGAAGAGAAGCTATTTTTTAACCCTAATTTTGTTTTGAAAGTTTTTTTATGTTCTCTGATATTTCAACTTTTTAGTTTACCGCTTAAAAACTGAGGTAAAAATACCCAAAAACCCGTTTTTTAAAGATGAAAGAAATCATAAAAATTCAATTGTATGGTTAAAATTAATTATTTAGAGAAAGAGTCGAATAGTTGTTGTAAATGTTAGTAATCTCGAATAAATTTAGAAAATTTTTTTATGGAAACTGTTGAATGTTATTCTACGCGTAACACCCGTGACACAAAGATAGATTTTTATAAAGTAGAGAAAATGAAAAATTCCAAAAACCTTTATATGAGCATAAAAGTTCAAAGACTTAACTTTAACATAGATTTTTTCCTGAACTACACCGTTTCATAATTCGCTGAGTTCTTGCCTCCTTGGCGGAATCATCATAATCACTTTTATTTTCAGTAACACCCGTGACGACCTTTGCATTAAATTTTTAGTAAAATGTAAAGTGTTAAAAATTTTTGAATGATATCAAAATTTTCTTTAAAAAAAATACTTCCCTTTAGTATAATCATATATCTTTATAAAATAATTTTACGTGCATAAATATTCGAAAAACTGCGTACAACGTAACACCCGTAACGTACGGACAGACCCTTCTTTGAGAATTCAATAAAATTCATGTGATCTAAAGTACGGTACAAAATATAATTATAATGACTATAAAATGATAGAAAATAAACTATTTTGGGTGATTTAGAAAATTTTTGTCATTCACTCACTGTATTGTACACATTTTTCTCGATAAATAATTTTCATGAATGGTTAACCAGAGCTATGAAAAAAAAAAAGTAAAAGTAATGAGAATAATAAAATACTACGCTATAATTTTCCATGCTATTAACAATGAAGATAATTATTTAAATCTTTAAAATTTAATTTAAATATTTTCCACGACTTCCGTTGAGGTTTTTTACGTCACGTATACGTATCTTACGTCTAAAATGTTTTGTCGACGAAAAAAATTATTCGCTGACGAAAAATTTTTTTCGTCGACATAAAGTTTTGTCCGTCACGAAATGAGATATATAATCCCGCCCCAGGGGTGACATGCTGTAAAATAAAGAATATTTTGCGAACGCTTTCGTGCGCTCGCGCGCGTGCGCCTTGCTAATTTTTCACCCACCAAATTCAAATTTGGAAAAAAAAAAAATTTTAATATCAAAAATAAGAATTTTTTTTTTTTTTTTAGTTTAAAACAAAGCAAAAAATGATTAAAAAAAATAAATAAAAAACAAATAACCAACCATAAAATTTTTAACCCCCATATCGCTGGAAAAAAAGATAAATAAATTAAATTATTTTATATAAACAAATAACTAACCCGCAAGTTTTAAACCACTGTAATGCTGGAAAAAATGACAAATAAATAATTTATTATAAAAAAATAACAAGCTTTAAATCCCTGTAACTCTGGGAAAAAAGATAAATGAAAATTTTTTATCGCAACAAATAACTAACCAGCAAACTTAAAACCCCTGTAACGCTGGAAAAATATATAAATAAATTATTTTTTATAAACAAATAACTAACCAGCAAACTTTGAACCCCTGTAACGCTGGAAAAAAAAATTAAATATTTTTTTATAAACAAATAACCGAGTAGCCAGCTTTACACCCCTGTAATGCTAGAAAAAAGGTAAATGAAAATTTTTTTACAAACAAATTAACTAACCAACAAGTTTAAAATCCTCATAACGCCGGAAAATTAGATAAATAATTTATTTATTGTATAAAAATAATTAACTGACAAATTTTAAACCCTTATAACGCTGGAAAAAACAGGTGAATAAATATTTTTTTATAAACAAATAACTAACTAACAAACCTTAAACCCTAAAGCTCATAATTTTAATAAATAAATGGTTCCCTGAGCTCTAAACCCACAATATCCTGGGCAACCGAATTTATAACAAAAAAATATTTATTTATCTTTTTTTCCAGCGATATGGGGGCGTAAAGCTTGTTTCTTGGTTATTTGTTTATAAAAAAATATTTAATTTTTTTTTCCAGCGTTACAGGGGTTCAAAGTTTGCTGGTTAGTTATTTGTTTATAAAAAATAATTTATTTATATATTTTTCTAGCGTTACAGGGTTTTAAAGTTTGCTGGTTAGTTATTTGTTTATAAAAATAGTATATTATATACATTAAATAGTATATCGAACCCTCGAGCCTAAGGGAAATATACTATTTTTCGTCCTTCTAACCGAAAACAAGGGGCGAAGTTCCGTTTGTGAGGTTGGAGGGACGAAAAATATTTATTTATCTTTTTTTCCAGGGTTATGGGGGTTTAAAATTTTTTGGTTAGTTATTTGTTATTTATTTATTGCCATTTTTATAAGTTACCATGTTGGATTAAGTGTTTTGGTGTTTTATGTCATCGGCGAGTGATATACATGGTGCCCCCCGCTTTATTTGGGAAAATTGACCGTCACAGTTGAAAGCTGAATAACAGAAACCGTTGCAAATAATTAATCAATAAATAAATAAATAAACCGACAAGCTCGAAACCCCCATAACGCTGGAGAGAGCGATAAATTAATGATTTTTTATAAACAATTTAATAAACCACCAAGCTCTAAATCCCCATAACGCTGGGGAGAGCGATAAATAAATTATTTTTTATAAACAATTGAATAATTGTTTATAAAAAATGGTTTGGTGCAACTATATCTTAAAGTTGTAAATCTGAAATATTTAACTCCAAAATGGCGTGGTGGAGTAGGAAAACGCTATAAGTTTTCACTTATTGTTTAACTCTTTGTTTGCAACATAACAACAAATTTTTTTTTTAACAATTAATTAAATGCTTTTACAAATGAGACACATTTCGAAAACACGTGAAAATTTTCGTTTGTTTCTTGGTTATTTATTTTATTATTTTATACCGATTTTTTTATTATTTTTTAGTAATTTCACGTGATGTAAATAAAAGTACACCACAACCTTTTTGTGGAACAAAAAAAAATACTTTTTATGGACTGTACATTATTCCAAGTACCTGTAAAGTATTTCCACTCCGTAACCAGGGTTTAGGGAGGTTTAGAGCTTGAAGGATAACTGATCAGTTTTTTTTATTGAACTCGAGCTTCCAGGGTTTCGGGGGTGTAGAGCTTGAGGGATAGCTGATCAGTTTATTTATTTAACTCGGGTGCCCGGGATATTTGGGGGTTTATAGCTTGGGGGTTGGACGATAAGTTGATTTATTGAACTCGGGCGCCCAGGGTATTTGGGGGTTTACAGCTTGGGGCAGGGGCGGCGCTACAGGATTTTCTGGGTGTGAAATTCTTAAAAAAAAAAAAAAAAGCTTATCGCTCCTAGAGATGAGCTTTTTTTTGAAACTGACGTCTAAAAAAAAAAAAAAACTGGTAAGCTATCCCCCAAGCTATAAACCCCCCAATACCCTGATGGCCCGGATTCAATAAAAAAATTGATTAGCTATCCCCCAAGCTCTAAACTCCCAAATACTCTGGGCACCCAAGGTCAACGGAAAAAATGATCAGCTATCCCCCAAGCTCTAAACCCTCCAAACCCAGGGCGTAGAGTTCAATGAATAAACTGATCAGCTATCCCCGAAGCCTTGAACCCCCAAATACCCTGGGCGCCCGAGTTCAACATAAAAACTGATCAGCTATGCCCCAAGCTCTAAACCTCCAAATACCCAGGGCGCCCGAGTTCAACAAAAAAACTGGTCAGCTATCCCCCAAGCTTTAAACCCCCAAATACCCTGGGCGCCCGAGTTCAACATAAAAACTGATCAGCTATGCCCCAAGCTCTAAACCCCCAAATACCCAGGGCACCCGAGTTCAACAAAAAAACTGGTCAGCTATCCCCCAAGTTTTAAACCCCCAAATACCCTGGGCGCCCGAGTTCAACAAAAAAAACTGGTGGGCTAGCCCCCAAGCTCTAAACTCCCAAATACCCTGGGCGCCCAAGGTCAACGAAAAAACTCATCAGCTCTACTCCAAGCTCTAAGCCCCCAAAACCCTGGGCGTCGAGTTCAATAAATAATCTGATCAGCTATCCCCCAAGCTCTAAACACTCCAAACCCAGGGCGTAGAGTTCAATGGATAAACTGATCAGCTATGCCCCAAGCTCTGAACCCTCCAGACCCTAGGCACCCGAGTTCAACAAAAAAACTGGTCAGCTATCCCCCAAGCTCTAAACCCCCAAATACCCTGGGTGCCCGAGTTCAACAAAAAAACTGGTCAGCTATCCCCCACAGGGGAACTCGGGCACCCAGGGTATTCGGGGGTTCAGAACTTGGGGGATAGCCGACCAGTTTTTTTTGTTGTCCTTGGGCGCCCAGGGTATTTGGGGATTTAGAGCTTGGGGGATAGCCGACCAGTTTTTTCGTCCGCCAAATTTAAATTATTGGTTTTCACGTCTTACATAAATTTGAATAAATATTTTATTTGGTCAAAAACTTCAACTTATAATTTCAGGGTCTGGAATTCCATACCTACTTTCAATCTGGGTCTGGGTCCTTCCATACTACCCAGAGGGCTCGCGCCGCCCCTGGCTTGGGGGATAATTGATCAGTTTTTTAGTTGAACTCGGGCGCCCAGGGTTGTGGGGGGCTCAGGGTTTGAGAGTATTTTTTTTAATAAATTAGGTACTGAACTGTTCGAGTTAAGAAAATATTAAGATTAGTTTGGGGGGGGGGGGGGTTCGAACTTTATCCAGACCCGAACTTTATCAGTAAAAATGCATTTTACTTGATTGATAATTTTATAATTTTTTGTACTAAAATAAATTTTACTATTTTATTTATTTAAGGCTAAGTAGGAGTGAGGGAAGGAGGAGGGCCTCATAATTTTGATAGCCTGGGGCCTCAAAAATCTTAATCGGGCAAAATTGATCGGCTACCTCCCCCCCCCCCCCCCCCCAGCTCCAAGCCACCAAAACCCTGGGCACCCAAGTTCAACAAAATACTGATTGGTTACCCCAAAGCTCTAAGCCGTAAATACCCTGGGCGCCCAAGTTCATAAAAATCATGATTGGCTATTCCCCATGTGAAGCATTTTTGAAGGCTTAGAGCTTGAGGGGTAGCCAATCAGTTTTTTTATTGAACTCGGGCACCCAGGGTTTTTGGGGCTTGAAGCTGGGGGGGGGGGGCAGGGGGTAGCCAATCAGTATTTTGTTGAACCCGGGTGCCCCGGGTATTTGAGCGTTTCGATCTTCGGGAATAGCCGATCAATGTTTTTGTTGAACCTAGGCGCCCAGGGTATTTGGGGCTTAAAGCTTGGGGGCAAGCCAATCAGTATTTTGTTGAATTCGGGTGCCCAGGGTTTTGGTGGCTTGGAGCTAAGGGGGTAGCAAATCAGTATTATGTTGAACTCAGGTGCCCAGGATTTTGGTGGCTTGGAGCTGGGGGGGTAGTCGATCAATTTTCTTGTTGAACCTGGGCGCCCACGGTTTTTGGGGCTTAAAGCTTGGGGGATAGCCAATCAGTCTTTTGTTGAACCCGGGCGCCCAGGGTATTTATGGCTTAAAGCTTGGGGGGTAGCCAATCAGTATTTTGTTGAACCCGGGCACCCAGGGTATTTGGGGCTCAAAGCTTGGGGGGTAGCCAATCAGTATTTTGTTGAATTCGGGTGCCCAGGGTTTTGGTCGCTCGGAGCTGGGGAGGTAGCCAATCAATTTTTTTTTGTTGAACCCGGGCGCCCAGGGTATTTGGCGGTTAGAGCTTGAGGGGTAGCCAATCAATATTTTGTTTAACTCGGGCACGCATGGTTTCGTGGGCTTAAAGCTTGAGGGGTAGCCAATCAGTATTTTGTTGAACCTGGGCACGCATGGTTTCGTGGGCTTAAAGCTTGAGGGGTAGCCAATCAGTATTTTGTTGAACCTGGGCGCCCAGGGTTTTTGGGAGTTTAGAGCTTGGGGAATTGCCGATCAATTTTTTTCTTGAACCCGGGCACCCAGGGTATTTGGGGCTTAAAGCTTGGGGGCTAGCCAATCAGTCTTTTGTTGAATTCGGGTGCCCAGGGTTTTGGTGGCTTGGAGCTGGGTGGGGGGGGGGGGGGTAGACGATCAATTTTTTTGTTGAACCTGGGCGCCCACGGTTTTTGGGGCTTAAAGCTTGGGGGCTAGCCAATCAGTCTTTTGTTGAATTCGGGTGCCCAGGGTTTTGGTGGCTTGGAGCTGGGTGGGGGGGGGTAGACGATCAATTTTTTTGTTGAACCTGGGCGCCCACGGTTTTTGGGGCTTAAAGCTTGGGGGGTAGCCAATCAGTCTTTTGTTGAACCCGGGCGCCCAGGGTATTGAGGGCTTAAAGCTTGGGGGGTAGCCAATCATTATTTTGTTTAACTCGGGCGCGTACGGTTTTGTGGGTTTAGAGCTTGGGGGGTAGCCAATTAGTTTTTTTGCCATCTGACAGAAATTTTATTTGAAAACTGTCTTACCGTCAGAGAATTTCTTTTTCAGCCAAAAAAAATTTTGTTGGTAAGATTTTTGTCGGCGAGATTTATTTTCGGCGAGAATTTCATTTAAGGATTTGCAACATACCCCTCAACTTCCATAACGATGGGGAGAGCGATAAATCAATTTTTTTTTATAAAAAATTGAATAAACCGACAAGCTCTAAACCCTCGTGAAGCTGGAGAGAGCGATGAATAAATATTTTTGTATAAACATTTGAATAAACCATCAAGCTCGAAACCCCCATAACGCAGGGGAGAGCTATAAATAAATTATTTTTTATAAACAATTGAATAAACCGACAAGCTCTAAACCATCGTGAAGCTGGCGAGAGCGATAAAAAAATATTTTTTTATTAAAAATTGAATAGACCACCAAGCTCGAAACCCCCATAACGCTGGGGGAAGCGATAAATAAATAATTTTTGATAAACAATTGAAAAAACCAACAACTTTTAAATCCTCATAACGCTGGGAATAGCGATAAGTAAATAATTTGTTATATACAATGGACTATACTGACAAGCTCTAAGCCCCCATAACACTGGGAGAGCGATAAATAAATTATTTTTTATAAACATTTCAATAATTCGACAAGCTCGTAACCCCTAAAACGCTGGGGAGAGCGATAAATAAATAATTTTTTATAAACAATTTAATAATTCGACAAGCTCGTAACCCCCATAACACTGGGGATAGCGAAAAGTAAATAATTTTTTATAAACAATTGAATAAACCAACAAGCTATTTACCCACATAACGCTGGGGAGAGCGATAAATAAATACTTTTTTATAAACAATTGAATAAACCAACAAGCTTTAAATCCTCATGACGCTGGGAATAGCGATAAGTAAATAATTTATTATTAACAATTGACTATACCGACAAGCTCTAAGCTCCCATAACACTGGGAGAGCGATAAATAAATAATTTTTTATAAACAATTAAATAATTTGACAAGATCGTAACCCCCATAATGCTGGGGAGAGCGATAAATAAATAATTTTTTATATACAATTGAAAAACCAACAAGCTCTAGACCCCCATGACGCTGGGGAGAGCGATAAATAAATGATTTTTTATAAACATTTAAATAAACCGACAAGCTCTAAACCCCCATAACGCTGGGCGTCCGAGTTCAAAGAAAAAACTAATCGGCTATGCCACAAACTTTAAGCCCCCAAAACCCGGTTTGACCAAGTTCAACAAAAAAGCTGTTTGGCTACCCCCCAAGCTCTAAGCCTCCACACCCTGGGCGCGCGAGTTCAAAAAAAAGCTGATAGGCTACCCCTCAAGCTCTAAACCCCCAAGACCCTGGGTGCCTAAGTTCAATATCAGTTGGGGGTTAAGAGCTTTGGGGACAGCCAATCAGTTCATCTGTTGAACTCGGGCAACCAGGGTTTTGGAGGCTTAGAGCTGGGGGGTAGCCAATCAGCTTTTTTTGTTAAACTCGCATTTCCAGGGATTTGGGGGCTTAGAGCTGGGGGGGTAGCCAATCAGCTTTTTTGTTGAACTTGGGTATTCCGGGTTTTGAGGGTTTAAAGCTTGGAAAATAGCCGATAAGTTTTTTCGTTGAACTTGAGTGGCCAGCGTTATGGGGTTTTAGAGCTTGTCGGTTCATTCAATTGTTTATAAAAAATTATTTAGTTATCGCTATTCCCAGCGTTATGGGGGTCTAGAGCTTGTTGGTTTATTCAATTGTATATAAAAAATTATTTATTTATCGCTCTCCCCAGCATTATGGGGGTTACGATCTTGGCAAATTATTTAATTTTTTATAAAAAATTATTTATTTATCGCTCTCCCAGTGTTATGGGAGCTCAGAGCTTGTCGGTATAGTCAATTGTTAATAATAAATTATTTACTTATCGCTATTCCCAGCGTCATGAGGATTTAAAGCTTGTTGGTTTATTCAATTGTTTATAAAAAATTATTTATTTATCGCTCTCCCCAGCGTTATGTGGGTTAATAGCTTGTTGGTTTATTCAATTGTTTATAAAAAATTATTTACTTTTCGTTATCCCCAGTGTTATGGGGGTTACGAGCTTGTCGAATTATTAAATTGTTTGTAAAAAATTATTTATTTATCGCTCTCCCCAGCGTTTTAGGGGTTACGAGCTTGTCGAATTATTTAAATGTTTATAAAAAATAATTTATTTATCGCTCTCCCAGTGTTATGGGGGCTTAGAGCTTGTCAGTATAGTCAATTGTTTAAAAAAAATTATTTACTTATCGCTATTCCCAGCGTCATGGGGGTCTAGAGCTTGTTGGTTTTTCAATTGTATATAAAAAATTATTTATTTATCGCTCTCCCCAGCATTATGGGGGTTACGATCTTGTTAAATTATTTAATTGTTGATAAAAAATTATTTTTTTATCGCTCTCCCAGTGTTATGGGAGCTTAGAGCTTGTCGGTATAGTCAATTGTTAATAATAAATTATATACTTATCGCTATTCCCAGCGTCATGAGGATTTAAAGCTTGTTGGTTTATTCAATTGTTTATAAAAAATTATTTATTTATCGCTCTCCCCAGCGTTATGTTGGTAAATAGCTTGTTGGTTTATTCAATTGTTTATAAAAAATTATTTACTTTTCGCTATCCCCAGTGTTATGGGGGTTACGAGCTTGTCGAATTATTAAATTGTTTATAAAAAATTATTTATTTATCGCTCTCCCCAGCGTTTTAGGGGTTACGAGCTTGTCGAATTATTGAAATGTTTATAAAAAATAATTTATTTATCGCTCTCCCAGTGTTATGGGGGCTTAGAGCCTGTCAGTATAGTCAATTGTATATAACAAATTATTTACTTATCGCTATTCCCAGCGTTATGAGGATTTAAAAGTTGTTGGTTTTTTCAATTGTTTATCAAAAATTATTTATTTATCGCTTCCCCCAGCGTTATGGGGGTTTCGAGCTTGGTGGTCTATTCAATTGTTAATAAAAAAATATTTTTTTATCGCTCTCTCCAGCTTCACGATGGTTTAGAGCTTGTCGGTTTATACAATTGTTTATAAAAAATAATTTATTCATCGCTTCTCCCAGCGTTATGGGGGTTTCGAGCTTGGTGGTCTATTCAATTGTTAATAAAAAAATATTTTTTTATCGCTCTCTCCAGCTTCACGATGGTTTAGAGCTTGTCGGTTTATACAATTGTTTATAAAAAATAATTTATTCATCGCTCTCCCCATCGTTATGGAGGTTTAGGGGTATGTTGCAAATCCTTAAATGAAATTCTCGCCGAAAATAAATCTCGCCGACAAAAATCTTACCAACAAAATTTTTTTTGGCTGAAAAAGAAATTCTCTGACGGTAAGACAGTTTTTAAATAAAATTTCTGTCAGATGGCAAAAAAAACTGATTGGCTACCCCCCAAGCTCTAAACCCACAAAACCGTACGCGCCCGAGTTAAACAAAATAATGATTGGCTACCCCCCAAGCTTTAAGCCCTCAATACCCTGGGCGCCCGGGTTCAACAAAAGACTGATTGGCTACCCCCCAAGCTTTAAGCCCCAAAAACCGTGGGCGCCCAGGTTCAACAAAAAAATTGAACGTCTACCCCCCCCCCCCACCCAGCTCCAAGCCACCAAAACCCTGGGCACCCGAATTCAACAAAATACCGATTGGCTTGCCCCCAAGCTTTAAGCCCCAAATACCCTGGGCGCCCGGGTTCAACAAAAAAATTGATCAGCTATCCCCCAAGCTCTAAGCTCCCAAAAACCCTGGGCACCTAGATTCAACAAAAACATTGATCGGCTATTCCCCAAGCTCTAACCCCCAAAGCCCTGGGCGCCCGAGTTTAATGTATATGTATATGTTTGGAGGTTATATTTAAATTGTTGCCCTTACGGGCTTGATTATTTGTTTATTTAAAAATACATTTGTACTACTAACTTTTTTCACGCTAATTTATTTCACAATGAGGTCCTTGTGCTTATGAAAAATAGAAATCATAATATCTTTAGAACAGGATTTAATATTATTCATAAAGCTTTGAACTTACAATTGTTCTTAAGTACTGTAACATTACCTTATATTGTTAATTTTGTTTTTTAATAGATTTTTACCATTTACTTTATTCTTACAATAACTTTGAAGTTTTCTATATTTTATTTTTAATTTTGTGCAAAAAAAAGAACAATTTGCAATAACAACCCCAACATTAAATATTTAATTTGTTTAAACATTTGCGACAAATATTAAGCTTTTATAATGAGTCATAACTACTATACACTTTTTTTATGGCGTTTTGACTTACTTTTAAGAATATATAAAAAATAAAATTCACTTCGAATACACTTTTTTATGGTTTTTTTGCAATAACAACTTTTTACAATAACTTTTTTTTCGAAAGCGGGGGCGTTGCTTAAAGTATTTGAAAAAACAAAGAGAATGACACCAGAACGATTTCTCTATATTTAAAATTTGGGCATATATCAATTTTTGAACTTTGATATCTCACCCAGTCTTCCGTGCAGGGTTTGGGGGGTTCAAGACGTGGGGGATAGCTGATCAGTTTATTTATTGAACTCAAGTTCAAAGAAAAAACAGATCAGTTATCTCTTAAGCTCTGAGTCCCCCATAACCCTGGAAATTCAGGTTCAATAAAAAAACTGATCAGCTATCTCCCAAGCTCTAAACCTCCAAAACTCTGCTTACCGAGTGGAATAATTTTATAAGTGAAGCGTACTTTATGTTTGAATATCAAGTCCATAAAAAAGTGTTTTTTTTTTGTTCCACAAAAAGGTTGTGGTGTACTTTTATATACATCACTTGGAAATATTACAAAATAATAAAAAAAAAAATAAAAAAAAAAAATAAAATAACCAATAAACAAACAAAAATTTTTACACTTTTGTCGAAATGTGTCTGCTTCTTAGAAGCATTTAATTTATAGTTAAAAAAAAAAAATTTGTTGAGTTCAGTAAACGAAGAGTTCACCAATAACTAAAAATTTATAGCGTTTTCCTAATCAACCACGCCATTTTGGAGTTAAAAATTTCAGATTTACAACTTCATGATATAATTGCACCAGTTCAGCGTACTTAGGTATCGTTACAAAATTATTTATTTCGTTAATTAAAATGCACTCATATTTTTGGAATAATTTAACTCGGGCGCCCAGGGTCTTGGGGGTTTAGAGCTTGGGAGATATCCAACCAGTTTTTTTCTTGAACTCGGGCGCCCAGGGTCTTGGGGTTTTAGAGCTTGGGGGATAGCCGACTTTAACTTTCGACAGTAAAATATTATGAATCGAAATATCGATTCATGCACTTTAAAAATCACGTGCCTTTCTGAATCAACAGCCCTACCCCCCACGTAACCTTTCGTAGCCTTTTAATCGCCCCCCCCCCCTCCCCCCCTATTTGGGCCACGTGGTTTGTGAACGTTCCCTTAGGTCTAAAGTTGAAAGTTTTCTTTCAGTTCGAAATATTTTCTGTGTGCGTGAGTATAGTATATTCCTGTACAAGTAAGGGAAACGCGTCGTTTCCACGAGAGTTGGATGTTTCATCACGAGACGAAGTCGAGTGCCGAAAAAATCCAACTCGAGTGTGAACGACAAGTTTCCCTTACTTGTACAGGACTGTGCTTTCTCAAATTTGATGGATAATCATTATTACATGTTTAAAATATTTTCACAGTCAGTGCAGTGTTTTTTGTTTTTAATTTTGTTGGTTATAAGTTCGAATGTTTCGGTCTGCTTTGCTCGGTGTGTTGTTTACTTGATTGAGCTTGAATCCTCCGTGTTTTTAACAAATAATAATTATTAAAATTTTGGTTGTTTTTATCACTTTTATTGCGTTAGCGTAGTACGCAGTGTGTTTTTATTTTATGCGCGCAATGGTTAAATTATTTCCCCGCATGCGCTTTATTAATGTATAATTATTAATAAAGTTTTAGTATTTATTCCACTCGCGTATCGTCCACTGTGCTAGTTTTTTTTATAATCACCCACAGAACACTTGAGTTGCTGCAGGTAAATTTTTAGATTTTCATGTATCTCTAACCCAAGGCAAACTATTGCTGGCAAGATTTCATGTGCTTTTAAACCTAAGAAATTCGATTGTTTGTTAGAAAGTAAATGAATTACACTTCTGAATAATTAGTTTGGTCAATTTTTAAGATTGAGTGAGTTTCAATAAATATTTTGTCAACAACAATATTGCTATTTATTTTTATAAAATCCAACATCCACATTAAAAAAAAGTAATTTTTTATTCAAAAAGTCTTGTTTTATTTTACAAAAAATTGTTTATTTATATTATTATTTGGTAATTTAATATATATTTTTTATCGGAAGCATTAAGAAACATTATTTTACGAAAATTGTTCATTTTTTAATTCATATATTTTTGAGGTTTTGATTAGAAAAGCTAATCGTGTATATTTTTTCTATGGAAACAAAAACAGTGGTGGGAATGGCCCGTTTCTGACCGTGTTTTGAGGCATGGAAACGGGCTGTTTCCAGGATCAGATTTGAGAAAATTAAATTCAAATCAAGACTATCGAAATTATAACTTTTTCTTAGGTCTAAAGTTATAATTTCTTGTTCGATTTCTTCGTGTGTGTAAAATTGTGCGTGTAACTTTTCATTTGGGTATTCCCCACGTGAAAAGACTTTATAGACTAAATTGTGACTGCGATTTCCCCGCAGTGCAATAAAACAGTTGCGGCTCCTACCTAGGTTTGGTTTTGCGGCAGAAAATTCAAACCTCTCTCTCTAACCAAAACAAAAAGTAAGCAGTAAGTTTTTGTATCTCTATTTTGTATCTTGATTTTTGTATTATTCTTTAATTCAATAAACCAGTAACATTTGAAATTATTTAAATTTTCGAATCTTTTCAAATAAACCTACCCTGCTATAAAGCCACACGTGTGACACACGGTTGGCACACGTGTGGTCCACACGTACATTCCACACGTGTGCCACACGTAAAATAAACTTGAGCAAATTTTTTTAAAGTTTGCTAAACATTATAACATTATGAAGTCGGGGTGGACACCAGGTGCACCTGGTGATGATAACGCCTCGAAGATGACTTCCCCAGGAAGTTTTGACTTCAGAAGGGTCAGGACGGACACCTGGTGCACCTCGTCATAATAACGCCTTGTAGATGATTTCCCCAGGAAGTTTTGACTCCGGAGGGGTCAGGACGAACACCTGGTGCCCCTCGTGGTAATAAAGCCTCGGAGATGATTTCCCCAGGAAGTTTTGAATCCAGAAAAGTCAGGACGAACACCTGGTTAACCTGGTGATAATAACGCTTCGGAGATGATTTCCCCAGGAAGTTTTGACTCCGGAGGGGTCAGGACGAACACCTGGTGCCCCTCGTGGTAATAAAGCCTCGGAGATGATTTCCCCAGGAAGTTTTGAATCCAGAAAAGTCAGGACGAACACCTGGTTAACCTGGTGATAATAACGCTTCGGAGATGATTTCCCCAGGAAGTTTTGACTCCGGAGGGGTCAGGACGAACACCTGATTAACCTGGTGATAATAACGCCTCGGAGATGATTTCCCCAGGAAGTTTTGACTCCGGAGGGGTCAGGACGAACACCTGATTAACCTGGTGATAATAACGCCTCGGAGATGATTTTCCCAGGAAGTTTTGACTCCGGAGGGGTCAGGACGAACACCTGGTGCCCCTGGTGGTAATAAAGCCTCGGAGATGATTTCCCCAGGAAGTTTTGACTCCAGAAAGGTCAGGACGAACACCTGGTTAACCTGGTGATAATAACGCCTCGGAGATGATTTCCCCAGGAAGTTTAGACTCCAGAAAGGTCAGGATGAACACCTGGTTAACCTGGTGATAATAACGCCTCGGAGATGATTTCCCCAGGAAGTTTTGAGCTCAGGGGGGTCAGGATGGACACCTGGTGATGATTACACCTCGGAGATGATTTCCCCAGAAAACTATCTCCGAGGCTTTATTACCACCAGGTGCACCAGGTGTCTGTAGTGACCCTTCTGGAGTCAAAACTTCCCGAGTGAATCATCGCCGAGGCGTAAGTATCACCAGGTGCATCAGGTGTCCGCCCTGACCCCTCTGGAGTCAAAACTTCCTGGGGAAGTCATCTCCGAGGCGTTATCATGACCAGGTGCACCAGGTGTCTGTAGTGACCCTTCTGGAGTCAAAATTTCCTGAGTAAATCATCGCCGAGGCGTAATTACCACCAGGTGCACCAGGTGTCCGCCCTGGCCCCTGTGGAGTCCAAACTTCCTGGGGAAATCATCTACAAAGCGTTATTATGACCAGGTGCACCAGGTGTCCGCCCTGGCCCCTTTGGAGTCCAAACTTCCTGGGGAAATTATCTACAAAGCGTTATTATGACCAGGTGCACCAGGTGTCCGTCCTGACCCTTCTGAAGTAAAAACTTCCTGGGGAAGTCATCTTCGAGGCGCTATTATCACCAGGTGCACCAGGTGTTCGTCCTGACCCTTCTGGAGTCAAAACTTCCTGGGGAAGTCATCTCCGAGGCGTTATCATGACCAGGTGCACCAGGTGTCCGTCCTGAGCCTTCTGAAGTCAAAACTTCCTGGGGAAGTCATCTCCGAGGCTTTATTACCACCAGGTGCACCAGGTGTCTGTAGTGACCCTTCTGGAGTCAAAACTTCCCGAGTGAATCATCGCCGAGGCGTAAGTATCACCAGGTGCATCAGGTGTCCGCCCTGACCCCTCTGGAGTCAAAACTTCCTGGGGAAGTCATCTCCGAGGCGTTATCATGACCAGGTGCACCAGGTGTCTGTAGTGACCCTTCTGGAGTCAAAATTTCCTGAGTGAATCATCGCCGAGGCGTAAGTATCACCAGGTGCATCAGGTGTCCGCCCTGACCCCTCTGGAGTCAAAACTTCCTGGGGAAGTCATCTCCGAGGCGTTATCATGACCAGGTGCACCAGGTGTCTGTAGTGACCCTTCTGGAGTCAAAATTTCCTGAGTAAATCATCGCCGAGGCGTAATTACCACCAGGTGCACCAGGTGTCCGCCCTGGCCCCTGTGGAGTCCAAACTTCCTGGGGAAATCATCTACAAAGCGTTATTATGACCAGGTGCACCAGGTGTCCGCCCTGGCCCCTTTGGAGTCCAAACTTCCTGGGGAAATTATCTACAAAGCGTTATTATGACCAGGTGCACCAGGTGTCCGTCCTGACCCTTCTGAAGTAAAAACTTCCTGGGGAAGTCATCTTCGAGGCGCTATTATCACCAGGTGCACCAGGTGTTCGTCCTGACCCTTCTGGAGTCAAAACTTCCTGGGGAAGTCATCTCCGAGGCGTTATCATGACCAGGTGCACCAGGTGTCCGTCCTGAGCCTTCTGAAGTCAAAACTTCCTGGGGAAGTCATCTCCGAGGCTTTATTACCACCAGGTGCACCAGGTGTCTGTAGTGACCCTTCTGGAGTCAAAACTTCCCGAGTGAATCATCGCCGAGGCGTAAGTATCACCAGGTGCATCAGGTGTCTGCCCTGACCCCTCTGGAGTCAAAACTTCCTGGGGAAGTCATCTCCGAGGCGTTATCATGACCAGGTGCACCAGGTGTCTGTAGTGACCCTTCTGGAGTCAAAACTTCCTGAGTAAATCATCGCCGAGGCGTAATTACCACCAGGTGCACCAGGTGTCCGCCCTGGCCCCTTTGGAGTCCAAACTTCCTGGGGAAATCATCTACAAAGCGTTATTATGACCAGGTGCACCAGGTGTCCGCCCTGGCCCCTTTGGAGTCCAAACTTCCTGGGGAAATCATCTACAAAGCGTTATTATGACCAGGTGCACCAGGTGTCCGTCCTGACCCTTCTGAAGTAAAAACTTCCTGGGGAAGTCATCTTCGAGGCGTTATTATCACCAGGTGCACCAGGTGTTCGTCCTGACCCTTCTGGAGTCAAAACTTCCTGGGGAAGTCATCTCCGAGGCGTTATCATGACCAGGTGCACCAGGTGTCCGTCCTGAGCCTTCTGAAGTCAAAACTTCCTGGGGAAGTCATCGCCGAGGCGTAAGTATCACCAGGTGCATCAGGTGTCCGCCCTGACCCCTCTGGAGTCAAAACTTCCTGGGGAAGTCATCTCCGAGGCGTAAGTATCACCAGGTGCATCAGGTGTCCGCCCTGACCCCTCTGGAGTCAAAAATTCCTGGGGAAGTCATCTCCGAGGTGTTATCATGACCAGGTGCACCAGGTGTCCGTCCTGACCCTTCTGAAGTCAAAACTTCCTGGGGAAGTCATCCCCGAGGCGTTCTTACCACCAGCTGCATCAGGTGTCCGTCCTGACCCCTCCGGGTTAAAACTTCCTGGGGAAATCATCTCCAAGGCGTAATTACCACCAGGTGCACCAGGTGTCCGCCCTGGCCCCTCCGGAGTCCAAACTTCCTGGGGAAATCATCTACAAGGCGTTATTATGACGAGGTGCGCCAGGTGTCCGTCCTGACCCTTCTGAAGTCAAAACTTCCTGGGGAAGTCATCTTCGAGGCGTTATCATCACCAGGTGCACCTGGTGTCCACCCTGACTTCATAATGTTATAATGTTTAGCAAACTTTAAAAAAATTTGCTCAAGTCCATTTTACGTGTGGCACACGTGTGACGCACGTGTGGCTATACAGCAGGGTACTCTCTTCATTTGCACCCTATGCAAGAAATCCCTTTTAAGGGTTAAATAAATAATCCACCCTGTGGATAATTTGACATCATATCCGCTCTGTGGATAAATATAAATAAATTTCATAATTCACCCTGTGGATTACTTTAACATCATAATCCACCCTGTGGATTATTTAACATCAAATCTACCCTGTAGATAAATATAAATAAATTCATAATCCACCCTGTGGATTATTTGACATCAAATCTACCCTGTAGATAAATATAAATAAATTCATAATCCACCCGAACAAGCGCCGCCCCACCGGAGCCCCGATTGACTTGAGGGCCCTCGCTAGACAAAAACGTCACGCCCGACGGGGGCCTCGCAGGGCTCAGCTTAAAATGTAATGCGGCGCTAGCGGGGGCCCGGTAGGGCGGATTTATTTTGCCAAGAAAAGGAAATTTAGGGATGCTAGGTTAGGTTCGGAAAAGTAATTTTTTTTACTTTCATATTGGTAATTTTTGATTTATAATAATTAAAAAATTGACAATAGGAAAAAAAAAAAAAAAAAACAAACAAATAAGTATTCATATTTATTAAAATTTTTATAAATATATACGCGGAGAAAAATAAATACGAGTTTCTCCTATTTTTTACAGTACTCTTCGCCGGCAGTTACCTTCTTAAGTTTATGTAGGACTCACCCATACTTTTCTCATAGGTACTTAGAAATAACTCCTGGTGCACCGACTCGACTTCTCTTAGAACTTTTTGTCGTAGCTAGTGCTTGGAACCAAGAATACCGGGTGCTTCAGGTCGACTCCTGGTGCACCAAATCGACTTCTCCTTGAATTTTTCCTCGTAATCGGTAATCGGGACCTAGAATAAGGTACCTGTTATTCTGGGTCGAAACAAGGAAATATCCTAGGAAAAGCTGACCAGGTGCACCAGGAGTCGACCCGGGGTACCCGGTTGGCTTTTCCTGGGACATATCTTGGGTTCGACCCAGGGCACCCCATACCTTATTCTAAATCACGAGGAAAAGTTTCAGGAGAAGTTGACCGGGTGCACCAGAAGTCGACCTGAAGCACCCGGTATTCTTGGTTCCAAGCACTAGCTACGAGAAAAGTTCTAAGAGAAGTCGAGTGGGTGCACCAGGAGTTATTTCTAAGTACCTATGAGAAAAGTATGGGTGAGTCCTACATAAACTTTATTAAGAAGGTGACTGCCGGCGAAGAGTACTGTAAAAAATAGGAGAAACTCCTATTTATTTTTCTCCGTGTAATATATATTTATAAAAATTTTAATAAATATGAATACTTATTTGTTTGTTTTTTTTTTTTTTTTTTTTTTCCTATTGTCAATTTTTTAATTATTATAAATCAAAAATAACTAATATGAAAGTAAAAAAAATTACTTTTCCGAACCTAACCTAGCATCCCTAAATTTCCTTTTCTTGGCAAAATCAATCTGCCCTGCCGGGCCCCCGCTAGCGCCGCATTACATTTACCGTTCAGCCCTGCCGGGGCCAACCTAGAATATCGGGGCAACTGGCGAGGCCCCTGCTAGCGCCCGGCTAAACTTTCTGTTCGGGCACCCTGTGGATTAATTGTGTTTAATAATTAATAATTATATTATTCACAGTTTCACTGTGAAAAATATTACAATCGCTCTCCCCAGCGTTATGGGGGTTTAGAGCTTGTCGGTTTATTTAATTGTTTATAAAAAATTATTATACCCCTGCTCACTCTGCAGTGGCGACGGGCGAACAGGGCGAACACAGTTTGTGGAGCCTTTATCTGAAGTTGGTTGTAAAAGGTTCTTAAAAATTATCGAATCCGAATGTAATGTCTGGCTGTAGTTATTCTTATTTTTGGTATCTACAGGAAGCTTTGCTTTTTCTGCACATTAAATCTTGGAGTAGTTCAACACTTAAAAAACAATCTGTACTGTATAAATATTAGCCTGTGGTAATATAATTTTCTTGATTTTTCTGATCAGTAACAATTAAATGAATAATAAAAATCATGCCTTCTGTAACAGTCAAATGATGTTCATATTAATGCACTCATTAGTAATATTATGTAAGTGTTTTTAAATCAATTTTTAGACGCGTTTTTTAATAGTTTTTTTTTTCTTTTTTTTTTTTTAATTGTGTGCAATTACTGAAGTTGTAAATTTTTCAGAAAATCGTTTTTTTTATGTGATATATTTTACTGTTTGAACTGTAAATCTCCTTTTCATAAATGCTTATGTCTTGCCATTTGTGGTCATTGTTTAAAAAATTTTTTAATTTCAGTAAGTATTCTCTTTAAAGTTTTATAGTCTAAATCGGATTTAATAGCAAAGTGTAAATTTACAAAATTGGCTTCAATATCAAATATGTATACATTCTAATAAAACTATTTCATCTGCTTTTTCAATAAATTGAAAAAACAGATCATTTACAGTGTTTTACATTTTTAGTCAATTTAAAGTTGAATTAAAAACTTTTGAGTTGGATCAGACTAATTATTTATTGAAAAATTATGTTGGGCAATGATTATAAATACTTATTTTTTATATAAAGTTTATGATAACAAATTTTTTATATCAATTTAAAAAATTATTACTTAATATTTATATTATGTAGCAATATTTTAGAAATAAAAATTCAAATATGTATAATTACTCAAATTATTGGCAATTATGATAAAATCTAGAAAACAAAACTAAAAAATTAAATTTTACATTATTATATGTGAAATTAATTGTCCATTGTTACATGCATGCAAATCTGTAAAAAATCTAAAATTGTATTAATAACATTTATGAAAAAAACAAAATAGTTTTACTTTTTTCAAAGATTAGACAAGGGAAGAAACAATTGTAAAATTTATGAACAATATATAATTAAATTCAATAAATTTTTTTACAAATAATATATAATTACTAAAAAATACCGAAATATTTTTATTCATTTAGTTGAATATCTTTTCATCACTTAACAATAAATTTCAATATTTTTTTCTGCAGGTTAACTGAATATATTTTTATGATTTCATTTTAAATAATGTAAAAAAAAATACTCATTTTGTTGTTTATCAGTTTTTTATAATTTTCTTCCTTTGTTTAAAGATTTATATAAGTTTGAGATGATTTATATAAACTCTGATCCAAATAATTTGAATAAGGAAGAAATCAAAATTCTTAGTGGTGTTTATTAAAAAATTTGTTATAATTTAAAATAGTTGTGTGATTTTTGAATTTTGATTGTTTGGGGGTATTTTAAATTGTAGTATGATTTAAATTTAAATTTTTCATTTTTTTATTTTCAATTTTGTATTTTATTAAATTTTATTTTATTCTTTTAAATTTTATGATAATTGATTACATGTTACAAACAAATGACGTGACTATATTTTCATTAATGATCTTGATTGTATTTTATTTTTTGAGAAAACTACTAACTGATGGTTATTTTTGTTAAAAACAATCTCTCTTATCGTTTAAAATATTTCTTTTAACTTGTATTTGTACTATTATTTAAAAAGTGAGTTTTTAAAATTTTTTATTTTATATTTTTGATGATTTTTTGTTACATTAATGTTATAACCTAGTTTTGAATTAAGATCTCCTGATGAAGCAGACAAAACAAGTCAGCAAACGTTGAGAATTTTTGGAATTTAAAAAAAAGAAAAAACTACCTCCAAGTGATCGATTTGACTTGTTCTTTTTATTTATAAGATTTGTTTAAAAGAGCTTAAAAAGTCTGATAGATTAATTTTTAATTATTGACTTGAATGATGAATTTATTCAAGTACTTTGTTTATTGAATAGATACAAAAAAAAAATTTCCCTCTTTTAAATATAGATGAAGTACCTGCTATGTAAGCTGCGACACTCCATTCACATTGCTCTTTATCAAAACTTCAATTTTCTTCTGTTTTCTGTTTTTTTTTTTTTTTTTTTTTGAAGCAAAGCTTTTTAAATGAGGAATCATCCGTAAAAAACGACACAAAAAAGCGGCATAAAAATCCGACACCACGATATATTGATATGTATATATACTATATACAAATATTTGTATATATAGTATCTAATATGGCCTAGAATATAGCAACCCTTCTACTATAGTATACATACATATCTAATATGACTTAGAATATAGCAACCTACTGTAGTAGAAGAGTTGCTATATTCTAAGCCATATTAGATATGTATGTATATATACTATATAAATATGTGTATATAGTATGTAATAAGGCCTAGGATATAGCAACTCTTCTACTGTATATATACACATATCTAATAAGCCAGATTGTGGTAGATGTTATTTTACCAGTACAAAATTTTAAGTAGGAAAATTTTTTTTTAATACTCTAAATTTTCAGTTTTATTTTATAATATATAAATTTAATTATATACCTAATTTTTATACTGTTACAATTTCTAATTTTCAAATTGAAATTTTCAATTAAAAATAATTATGCTTTGCTTCTAACAGGCGTCCAAGACCAAGTACCAAACATCCTTGAGGGATAGCTGATCCGTTTTTTTATTGATCTCGGGCGCCCAGGGTTTTGAGGGTTTAGAGCTTGGGGAATAGCTGATCAGTTTTTTTTGTTGAACTTAGGCGCTCATGGTTTTGAGGGTTTAGAGCTTGGGGCATAGCTGATCAGTTTTTTCTTTGAACTCGGGCGCCCAGGGTTTTGGGGGTTTAGAGCTTGAGGCATAGCTGATCAGTTTTTTCTTTGAACTCGGGCGCCCAAGGTTTTGGGGGTTTAGAGCTTGAGGGATAGCTGATCCGTTTTTTTATTGATCTCGGGCGCCCAGGGTTTTGAGGGTTTAGAGCTTGGGGAATAGCTGATCAGTTTTTTTTGTTGAACTTAGGCGCTCAGGGTTTTGGGGGTTTAGAGCTTGGGGGATAGCTGATCAGTTTTTTCTTTGAACTCGGGCGCCCAAGGTTTTGGGGGCTTAGAGCTTGAGGGATAGCTGATCCGTTTTTTTATTGATCTCGGGCGCCCAGGGTTTTGAGGGTTTAGAGCTTGGGGAATAGCTGATCAGTTTTTTTTGTTGAACTTAGGCGCTCATGGTTTTGAGGGTTTAGAGCTTGGGGCATAGCTGATCAGTTTTTTCTTTGAACTCGGGCGCCCAGGGTTTTGGGGGTTTAGAGCTTGAGGCATAGCTGATCAGTTTTTTCTTTGAACTCGGGCGCCCAAGGTTTTGGGGGTTTAGAGCTTGAGGGATAGCTGATCCGTTTTTTTATTGATCTCGGGCGCCCAGGGTTTTGAGGGTTTAGAGCTTGGGGAATAGCTGATCAGTTTTTTTTGTTGAACTTAGGCGCTCAGGGTTTTGGGGGTTTAGAGCTTGGGAGATAGCTGATCAGTTTTTTCTTTGAACTCGGGCGCCCAAGGTTTTGGGGGCTTAGAGCTTGAGGGATAGCTGATCCGTTTTTTTATTGATCTCGGGCGCCCAGGGTTTTGAAGGGTTTAGAGCTTGGGGAATAGCTGATCAGTTTTTTTTGTTGAACTTAGGCGCTCAGGGTTTTGGGGGTTTAGAGCTTGGGGCATAGCTGATCAGTTTTTTCTTTGAACTCGGGCGCCCAAGGTTTTGGGGGCTTAGAGCTTGGGGGATAGCTGATCAGTTTTTTCTTTGAACTCGGGCGCCCAGGGTTTTGGGGGTTTAGAGCTTGAGGCATAGCTGATCAGTTTTTTCTTTGAACTCGGGCGCCCAAGGTTTTGGGGGTTTAGAGCTTGGGGGATAGCTGATCAGTTTTTTTATTGATCTCGGGCGCCCAGGGTTTTGGGAGTTTAGAGCTTGGGGGATAGCTGATCAGTTTTTTTTGTTGAACTTAGGCGCTCAGGGTTTTGGGGGTTTAGAGCTTGGGGCATAGCTGATCAGTTTTTTCTTTGAACTCGGGCGCCCAGGGTTTTGGGGGTTTGGAGCTTGGGGAGTAGCTGATCAGTTTTTTCGCTGAACTCAGGTGCCCAGGGTTTTGGGAGTTTAGAGCTTGGGGGATAGCTGATCAGTTTTTTTTGTTGAACTTAGGCGCTCAGGGTTTTGGGGGTTTAGAGCTTGAGGCATAGCTGATCAGTTTTTTCTTTGAACTCGGGCGCCCAAGGTTTTGGGGGCTTAGAGCTTGGGGCATAGCTGATCAGTTTTTTCTTTGAACTCGGGCGCCCAAGGTTTTGGGGGTTTAGAGCTTGGGGGATAGCTGATCAGTTTTTTCTTTGAACTCGGGCGCCCAGGGTTTTGGAGTTTAGAGCTTGAGGCATAGCTGATCAGTTTTTTCTTTGAACTCGGGCGCCCAAGGTTTTGGGGGTTTAGAGCTTGGGGGATAGCTGATCAGTTTTTTCTTTGAACTCGGGCGCCCAGGGTTTTGGGGGTTTAGAGCTTGGGGGATAGCTGATCAGTTTTTTCTTTGATCTCGGGCGCCCAGGGTTTTGGGGGTTTAGAGCTTGGGAATAGCTGGTCAGTTTTTTCTTTGAACTCGGGCGCCCAAGGTTTTGGGGGTTTAGAGCTTGGGGGATAGCTGATCAGTTTTTTTATTGATCTCGGGCGCCCAGGGTTTCGAGGGTTTAGAGCTTGGGGGATAGCTGATCAGTTTTTTCTTTGAACTCGGGCGCCCAGGGTTTTGAGGGTTTAGAGCTTGAGGGATAGCTGATCCGTTTTTTTATTGATCTCGGGCCCAGGGTTTTGAGGGTTTGGAGCTTGGGGAGTAGCTGATCAGTTTTTTCGCTGAACTCAGGTGCCCAGGGTTTTGGGAGTTTAGAGCTTGGGGGATAGCTGATCAGTTTTTTTTGTTGAACTTAGGCGCTCAGGGTTTTGGGGGTTTAGAGCTTGGGGCATAGCTGATCAGTTTTTTCTTTGAACTCGGGCGCCCAAGGTTTTGGGGGTTTAGAGCTTGGGAGATAGCTGATCAGTTTTTTTTGTTGAACTTAGGCGCTCAGGGTTTTGGGGGTTTAGAGCTTGAGGCATAGCTGATCAGTTTTTTCTTTGAACTCGGGTGCCCGAGGTTTTGGGGGTTTAGAGCTTGAGGGATAGCTGATCCGTTTTTTTATTGATCTCGGGCGCCCAGGGTCTTGAGGGTTTAGAGCTTGGGGAATAGCTGATCAGTTTTTTTTGTTGAACTTAGGCGCTCAGGGTTTTGGGGGTTTGGAGCTTGGGGAGTAGCTGATCAGTTTTTTCGCTGAACTCAGGTGCCCAGGGTTTTGGGAGTTTAGAGCTTGGGGGATAGCTGATCAGTTTTTTTTGTTGAACTTAGGCGCTCAGGGTTTTGGGGGTTTAGAGCTTGGGGCATAGCTGATCAGTTTTTTCTTTGAACTCGGGCGCCCAAGGTTTTGGGGGTTTAGAGCTTGAGGGATAGCTGATCCGTTTTTTTATTGATCTCGGGCCCAGGGTTTTGAGGGTTTAGAGCTTGGGGAATAGCTGATCAGTTTTTTTTGTTGAACTTAGGCGCTCAGGGTTTTGGGGGTTTAGAGCTTGGGGCATAGCTGATCAGTTTTTTCTTTGAACTCGGGCGCCCAAGGTTTTGGGGGTTTAGAGCTTGGGGGATAGCTGATCAGTTTTTTCTTTGAACTCGGGCGCCCAAGGTTTTGGGGGTTCAGAGCTTGAGAGATAGCTGATCAGTTTTTTCTTTGAACTCGGGCGCCCAGGGTTTTGGGGGTTTAGAGCTTGAGGCAGAGCTGATCAGTTTTTTCTTTGAACTCGGGCGCCCGAGGTTTTGGGGGTTTAGAGCTTGAGGGATAGCTGATCCGTTTTTTTATTGATCTCGGGCGCCCAGGGTTTTGAGGGTTTAGAGCTTGGGGAATAGCTGATCAGTTTTTTTTGTTGAACTTAGGCGCTCAGGGTTTTGGGGGTTTAGAGCTTGGGGGATAGCTGATCAGTTTTTTCTTTGAACTCGGGCGCCCAGGGTTTTTTGGGTTTGGAGCTTGGGGAGTAGCTGATCAGTTTTTTCGCTGAACTCAGGTGCCCAGGGTTTTGGGAGTTTAGAGCTTGGGGGATAGCTGATCAGTTTTTTCTTTGAACTCGGGTGCCCAGGGTTTTGGGGGTTTAGAGCTTGAGGCATAGCTGATCAGTTTTTTCTTTGAACTCGGGCTCCCAGGGTTTTGGGGGTTTGGAGCTTGGGGAGTAGCTGATCAGTTTTTTCGCTGAACTCAGGTTCCCAGGGTTTTGGGAGTTTAGAGCTTGGGGGATAGCTGATCATTTTTTTTTGTTGAACTTAGGCGCTCAGGGTTTCGGGGGTTTAGAGCTTGGGGCATAGCTGATCAGTTTTTTCTTTGAACTCGGGCGCCCAAGGTTTTGGGGGTTTAGAGCTTGGGGGATAGCTGATCAGTTTTTTCCTTGAACTCGGGTGCCCAGGGTTTTGGGGGTTTAGAGCTTGAGGCATAGCTGATCAGTTTTTTCTTTGAACTCGGGAGCCCGAGGTTTTGGGGGTTTAGAGCTTGAGGGATAGCTGATCCGTTTTTTTATTGATCTCGGGCGCCCAGGGTTTTGAGGGTTTAGAGCTTGGGGAATAGCTGATCAGTTTTTTTTGTTGAACTTAGGCGCTCAGGGTTTTGGGGGTTCAGAGCTTGGGGGATAGCTGATCAGTTTTTTCGTTGAACTCGGGCGCCCAGGGTTTTGGGGGCTTAGAGCTTGGCGGATAGCTGATCAGTTTTCTCGTTGAACTCGGGCGCCCAGGGTTCTGGGGGCTTAGAGCTTGGGGAACAGCTGATGAGTTTTTTTGTTGAACTCAGTTATCATGTTTATAAGAAAAATTTTGAGTTGTCATGTTATTAAAAAAAATTCTGAGTCATGTTCATAGAAAAAATTCTGAGTTGTCATGATAATAAAAAAAAGTTTTAATTGACACCTTCTTGAACTCAAGCGTCGTAATTGGTTATTAAAACTCATTTTTTATCTTTTTATGCCTTCTGAGATTATTTTCTACAAAAAAACATTGACAGTCACAACAAAACATTTTTTTTAACTTTTAACCTCACCTTTGAATACCGCAGTTTTGGAGGTTATTCACGTGAAAATTATTTTTGTAAAATTATTTTTAAAATTTCAAGAGATCAATCTAAGAAATGAATTCTTAGAAACTACATGTAAGTTGTTTTACTAAAGGATCACTATTGTAAGAAGATAAATATCAATAATTTAGTGCACTTTTTCAGATTGGCGGCAATTCGCGTAATGAAAACAATTCAATCTTTAGCTTGTAACTTTTAAACTATATGGTCAATTTTGTTCAGACTACGTAGAAATGTTTATTAATATCTAATAAACCCCTCCAGAAAATTTGAGCTGATTCTCTATTGTCATTCATTCGGTAGAAAACCACCTTAATGTTTTTATTATTCCTCAAAATAGAGGTTATAAATAGAGGTTACCATTTTGAAAAACGAACTTAGAATCCATAGAGCCTGAACTAAAGTATAAGGTCCAATTTTATTGTAGATCCTGTTGAAATAAATTAATAAAAGTTTATATATTTTGCATTACTATTGTAGTTATATAGAATCGTAGATCTTGTGTTAGTTCGTAATTAATTACTCTGAGGTTATTTGTATATAAATGAAGTTTATTAGAGTAATATTATTAATGAATATGATTAACAATTTTGATCTTACGGTTATTCTTATCTTGATAACAACAACTTTATACGTTACGTAAATTTATGCTGACTACATATCACATGTGTCGCTAGCTCACTTTATCTTACTGCGGCTACTACACCTAGTAGAGTGGACTAACGCAGACGAACGACTGGTCTCGCCTCGCGCGCGCTGCACGATCGAGCCTACACACACACTCTCACACGCTCGCTTACGTCACTCGCTATGAGCTGTATGTTTGCATTTCAACTTTGACCTAAGCTCTTGGTGAAAATATCAGCCAAGTTTTTATTTGTATCAATTTTCACGATGTCTATGTTACCATTTTCGTAATTCTCATTTACATAATGATATTGTACTTCTATGTGCTTTGAATTTTTAGTAAGATTACCGAATTTAGCAATTGAAATTGCTCCCGAATCATCCTCATAGATTTTCAACGGTTTTTGAATTTTTAAATCGAATACTTCTTTCAACAAATTTCTCAAAAATAAAATTCGGTTACAGCCTCAGACATAGCAGTATATTCTGCAAATGTCGAGCATTTGGTTACAGTACTTTGCTTGCGCGATTTCCAATAAATTATATTCCCGTACAATCTCACCAAGTAACCTGTTTTTGATTTTCTATCGGTAACATCACCTGCATAATCGGAATCTACCATACAATCAAGTGTCTCTCTCTTTGTGTCCTTATTATCATAAGTCAATTTCAGGGATTTTGTTTTAATTAAATATTTTAAAATTCTCACTGCATATTTATAATGAGTTTTATCATAACTTGCCTGGAAACGACTTAGGTAATTCACGCTATATGCGATGTCTGGTCTGGTGCCAGAATTTATTTATAAAAGCTCTTCAATCAAATTTCTGTACTTTAAATTGTTATCAATATTTTCTGCACATTCCAACTTTAAGTTACTCTCCATCGGAGTATCATGTAACTTGGCATCATTGATTCCATACTTTTCTGCCAAAGATTCAATATAATTTTGTTGACTTAAGGTCATCACATTTTTATCTTCATTATAATCCATGTCAATTCCAATATAACTCTTCATTTTGCCTAAATCTCTCATAGTGAGAATTCTCATTAATTCATTTTTGATTCCATCAACTCTGTTTTGATCTTCACAACAAATTAACATATCATCTATGAATATCAAAATATATATTGGATCTTTGGCAGAGTTATTTACATACAAACAATAATCGTACTTACTTCTAACGAAATCTAACTTTGTGATTTCTTCGTTAAAAGTTTCGTACCAGTCCCTTAAACTTTTTCGCAGGGGGTATAATGCTTTATGCAATTTACATACTTTATTATTACCCGTGTCATAACCTTCTGGCTCATGTATGTAAACTTCAGTTTTAACCTCGCCGTTTAAGAACGCGGTTTCTACGTCCATCTGGTGAACATGTAAATTTTTAACAACGCAATATGACAATAATAATTTTAGCGTTTGCATTTTCCCGACCGGTGAATATACATTTTCAATGTTTTCAGTTTGTTGAAAGCCTCGCACGACTAATCTAGCTTTAAACTTTCCGTCATTCTTTCTTTTAAAGACCCATTTTACATCAATTGCTTTTTTATCTTTCGGTTTTTCGACAATTTCCCAAGTGTCGTTTTTTAATAAACATTCAATTTCTTTGTTCATAGCTTTACGCCAATTTGCTTTATCTTTAGAGGTTAACGCCTCCTCAACCGTTTCGGGTACGTTTGCGTTTGCATAATGACCATATATACAATGAGTTATGGGGTTTCCATATCGATTAACTGGTTTCCTCTGTCTTTCAGACTTTCTAACAATTTCATTATCATTAACATTCCCATCCTTCATAGAATTAGTCTCGCTTTCAGATTCAAATTCGTCATTCTCATTGCATATAGGTTCATTAGCATCGCCCAACTTTCCAAGATTATCATTAGTATCACAATCGCTCTCATAATTTTTTTCAATTCTTTCTAAGCAAATTAATTTAACTTTATCATCAATTACTCTTTCATGTCTAGCATTCATTACTTTATTGTTTGATAAAACTTTATAACTGTTGTTGTTATAACCTACAAGTATACCCACTTTAGCTTTATCATCCCATGATCGTCTTTTTTCTTCGGGCACTCGAACAAAAACTCTACTTCCATAGATTTGTAAATATTTAACATTAGGTTTCCTATTAAAAAATATTTCAAACGGAGTTTTATTTTCTATCGTGTTTCGTCTAAACTTCTATTTTTCAAATATGCTACTGAAGTAATTATTTCAGGCCAATCTCCGCCACACCATTCGACTCGTGGACGTAAGGTGGACTAGGTAATAGTTCTATACCCTTCCTGTCTATGAAAACATAAATTTTATTATTTAAATATTATGTACCATCATCACATTGTAGTTTTTTAATTCTTTTATTCAACTGATTCTCTACTAAATTCACATATCTCTCAAAACAACCTGCCACTTCTGACTTACTTTTAATGGTATATATTTTTGTGCATTTACTATAGTCATCAATAAATGATGAAAAATAATTTTCCCCTTTATAACCTATAGTTTCATGTGGTCCCTTTAAATCTGTATGAATTAATTCTAAAGTTTCTGTCGAGGCAGTTCTATCATTATCAAAGGGAATATTCGTCATTTTACTTTGGATGCAGTTTGCACATTTCATTTCACAATTCTCTAATTTAGCTGGCAACCCATCTAACAATTTATTTGATACTAATTTATTTAAATAATCAAAATTTATGTGTCTCAAGGCTCTATGCCATTTTTCCTTGTCAGTTAGTTTCACAGAATTTACATATACATGATTCGAATCTATCTGTGGATGATAACTTTTTATTACATATAGATTATTAAACTTGCTAGCTTCAGCTATCAAATCACTATTCATCTTATAAATTTTACAATAATTACCCTGTGAAACTATCTTACAAGTTTTTGCTATTTTTGCATAACTCAATAAATTTTTCTTAAATTCTTTGATATAATATGCGTCTCTCAAGTCAACTACATTTCTACCATATTTTGTATAAAAAATCAATTTCATTTTACCTATCTTACTAGCTTTCATTATATTGCCATCTGGCAGTTTAACATGTACAGAATTTTTCAAATTTATGGATTCATAAAAATATTTATTATGTGATTACTACAACCTGAATCTAATAACCATTCTATCTCTTTCTCAGAGCAATCATAATTTATCTGGGTATCGCTAGAATTACAGAAATTAGTTTCGCATCTGTTTTCAATTTTACCTTTTACTATACCTGTTATTTTCTTTGCTGCTGCTTGCTGGACTTCTATTGCCCCTGCTGAATCGTCGTGCTGCCCTTGGTTAGTTTGTTGGCCACGACCTTGGCCTTTTTTTCCACCACCTCTCTGTTGTTGGTTTTAGTAGGCACCTCTACCTCTGCCTCTGCTCGGGTAGGTTCCTCTGCCCTTGGAGTTGTTCTGGTTCATCTTGTCGGATCAGCAGTTCTCTTGTTTGTGACCTTGTTTGCCACACTTCCAACAATTGTCTTTGATTTTCACATTGAAAGCACTTACAGTTTGTTTTTTGCATTCTTTTGGTTGACTTAATTCCTTTTTTTGTATTTTTGCTTTCAAATATTCAAAGTTTCTTTTCTCAGCTGGCATAACGTCAATAAAGTCACCATACAACTTAAATCTGCAGGCAATGCATTAATTAAATATTTCATTTTTTCTTCTTGTTGAATTGTGCCACCAGCTGTTATATATTTATTGCATAATTTTTCAAATTGATTAAAAAATTCTTCTGCTGAATCGAATTTATTATATTTAATATCATTCAGCTTTGGTCTACAAATTATTTGCAAGCTTGTTGACTGATTTAAATAAATATTATCAAACTTACTTATGATGCTAAATGCAGTTTCACATCCTTGGATGTATTCAAGTTGTCTGTTTGATATTGTACTCATTATGATGGTCCTTGCTTTTAGATCCATCTTTTTCCAACTAGTTTCGTCTTAAATAACCCTTTCTTTTATTGCAGGTCATTTGCACTCTCTAAATTCCAGTACCAGCATAATTATTGTTTTCCAAGCTGAGCACTCTGCACCATCAAAATTTTGTTTTCATGAGCCGTTCTTCTTCTTTCTTCTCTGCTTATTTTTATGTAATTTTTTATTATCAAGATTTCCTCAGTAGTGTTTATAAAACTGTTCAACAAATATTTCACTTGTTTTTCACTTAATATCAAAGTATTTTCTTCAATTTGTTTTGACAAATTTTCAATGTCTGTTACTGTGTGTAATTTAACCTCTTGATTGCTCCAGCTTCTGAGATAATTCATTTATTTTACCTCACTTCGAATTTTAAATCCGTTTCGATTTTTGTTTAATTGAATTTTTAATACATAATTTATTGTTAACTTCGTTGTTTTACTTTTCTTTTACTCGTTGACTTAATTCAATCATTTATCGGCCACGTGGTTGCATGTCTTAACCTTACTTTTCACCATGCGGTCGCTCGGCTTATCATCGTACAGAATTTTGTTGTTTAAAACTACGGCCTCGGCTACCATGTTGAAATAAACTAATAAAAGTTTATATATTCTGCATTACTATTGTAGTAATGTAGAATCGTGTATCTTGTGTTAGTTCGTAATTAATTACTCTGAGGTTATTTGTATATAAATGAAGTTTATTAGAGTAATATTATTAATGAATATGATTAACAAGTTTGGTCTTACAGTTATTCTTATCTTGATAACAACAACTTTATACTTTACGTAAGTTTATGCTGACTACATATTACATGTGTCGCTAGCTCAGTTTATCTTACTGTGGCCACTACACCTAGTAGAGTGGACGAACGCAGACGAACGACTGGTCTCGCCTCGCGCGCGCTGCACGATCGAGACTACACACACACTCTCACACGCTCGCTTGCGTCACTCGCTATGAGCTGTATGTTTACATTTCAATTAACATCCAGTTTACATCCATCTAACCCGAGCGGTGGTTTATATATCTATATATACTCAGCATTTAGGCATCAGGCGTCGCCTCTCAGGTACAGAGCGCTGAGTATCTTACTACAAAATCAAAAGTTTGATCCTTATTTTTGATTATATTGAATTAATCTGGGTTGTTTCAGAGCTCTGCTTACCTCCAAGTGGTGCCTTCTGGTGATGTACTACTCGGCATCGGGATTCGTATTGTTCGTTTTACATAATTAATAATTATGTATCTGATTAATTATGTAACTGATTAATTAAAAAAAAACTAAAAATATTTTATGAATCTATCCTCAAAAATGGTAATGTCTAGATTTTTGATTAGTTTCCTAAGAATATTATAAATAATGTTTTTCTGTCAGCTTGAGCGCCGCGGCGCGCCGGCTATCTCCTGTCTCGTGCTGAAATATTGCAAAGACATTCTCCTAAGCTGCTTTCTTAAAAACATTTTTTATAATTTTCTTAGGAAACTAATTAAAAATCCAGATAGTATTACAATTTAGAATTAATTCATGAAATTTTTGAAGATTTTTTTAGATTAATCAATTAATTATTGGGGGGGGGGGGGGGGGGGTATACCCTGGAGGGCAAAAAAAAGCAATTTTTTGGGTATTTTTCATGTGCAAACGGCAAAACTCAATTAAGTCAAAAGTCAATATTTAATGACTATCTATTTTAACAATATTTGAAGTATCTTTAGTAATTTTTGGTGTAGAAATATTAAAAAATAGGCCGATGCCAAGGCTTTTCCGGAGACGCCTCCGCTGGAAACTTTTTTGCCGTGAGGAACGCCTTTTTTCAGGATTATCTAAAATGAAAAAATAAATAAGATTTAGTTAAAAGATAAGTTTCTCCTGGTAATAACACGAGTTTTTTTTTCATGATTTTATGGCTGTTTGAAGATAAAAGTCGTTTTTTTGTCTAAAAATTCCGCCATTTTGTAGCTGCCAAATTCACAAAAATAAAAATTTTTTGAACCCTCGTGTTATTACGTCAAAAAATATGTAATAAAGAAGCAGTCAAATTTTTGATACGAACGGTGCAGCAGTTGTTGAGATATTTTCCTCACCGACTTGAAAAAGACTAGTTTTGAGAAAAACGCGTTTAAAGTTTTTTAAGTTTTATCCTTAGAATGAATCGTCGATTCCTGCACCATAAAGCAACTCTTCTGCTTCAGCTTCTTAATCTTGTGCATGCCTTTTTTCCCATCTTCTTTGAATTCTAGCATCTTTGCTGTCTCTGGTAGCTTCTTTTTCAGCCTTCTTCATGCGGTTATTATCCTCGATTTCTGCCCAAGTGTCAGCATTGTAACCGCAGATCAACTCGAAATTACTTGAAATTTTGACAAAACATTTCTAAGATGCTGTACTTTAAGAAAATGCAAAAAAAAAAATCGATTTTTTTGTTACCTCAAGGATATTAATAAAATACTAGCTTTCATACCTCGCTGTGCTAATGCTTGCTCGGTTAAGAATTTAATTATTTTTATTTTATTTTTAAATTAAAACAAAAAGTTTAAAAATATTGTTATTTAAAGTATCTAAAATAAAATACGAAAATGAAATACTTATAAAAAATAGTTCATAACGAAATATATTAACCCTAAAAACCCTGTTCATTTTAAAAAAATGCTATTAAAAATAAATTTTTATCTTAAATAAGTAGCCCTTTAAGTAGACCAAATTAAAAAAAAAAATAAAGGTCGGATTAGTAATCAGCAACCTACAAAATCCCCGTAGACAAAGTTTGAAAAAGATGCTATTAAAAATAGATTTTTACCTTGACTAAGTAGCCCTTGCCTAGGCAAATTTTAAAAATGAATATCAGATTCATAATCAGAAACCCAAAAAACCCTTTATACGATGTTTTAAAAAAAATGCTATTAAAAATGAATTTTTACCTTACGTAAGTAGCCCTTTACGTAGGTCAATTTAAAAAACAAACGTCAAATTCGCAATTAGCAACCCCAAAAACTTCCATATACGAAGTTTCAAAAAAATGCTATATTGAAAATGAATTTTTACCTTAAGGACGTTGCCTCGCAGTGGCATGCCGCGGCAGTAGTGGGGGAAGCCGCCCATAGGTTAGGCACGGGAACAGCTGACATTTGCTTCGAGTCTACGCGGTCGATTAACAAAATTATTTTATTTTCAACTCGTTGGTACTCGAGACTGAATTAATAAAACTTTCTGAAATTTTTACATGATATTACTAAAGACTTCTCGTTTTTAACAGTGTGAATCATAAGTCTAGAAAACTTTTTTAAAAATTAGGAAAAATCAGCAAACTTTTTACTGATTTTTTAATAACAAAACAATGCCGAAATTGTTTAAAAATCCATAAGAAGTTTTCCAAAAACATAGCAATTTGTTCTTTAAAGCTCTAGGAATGACATATCCAAATTTCAAGATGATTGCCAACCTGGTTCGAAAACTACAGCAAAATGAAAACAGCATGGTTTTCCCATAAGAGCCTATGTTAAATCACCCGATTTGAAGCGATTTTAGCCCAACTTTGAATTAAAATATCTCAAGAACTGTATTGTAAATCCTCTTGAAATTTTTACACGTTATTCCTTAAGCTTAAACTTAAAGATTGCAATAATTTTCAAACGATTCTTATGGATTTTATTCCACGAGGCAACGTCCTTAAGTAAGTAGCCCTTACATAGACCAAAACAAAAAATAAAGGTCAGTTTCGTAATCAGCAACCTAAAAAATCCCCGTAGACAAAGTTTGAAAAAGATGCTATTAAAAATAGATTTTTACCTTAAGTAAGTAAATTACCTTAGTAAGTAAGTAAATGCCTAGGTAAATTTTAAAAATGAATATCAATTTCATAATTAGCAACTCAAAAACCCTTTTATACGATGTTTCAAAAAATGCTATTGAAAATGAATTTTTACCTTAAGTAAGTAGCCCTTACATAGACCAAATCATAAAATAAAGGTAAGTTTCATTATCAGCAACCTCAAAAAGCCCTGACTAGTGACTACTCAATTTCTAATTAATCATAGACGTCAAAGTCTGAAAAAAACCTGAGAAAAAATAAATTTCAACCTTGAATAAGTAGACTTTACATAGGTCAAATTTAAAAATGAATGTTGGATTCGTGATCAGCAGCCGCGAAAACCCCCGAGTACCAAATTTCTAATTGATCTGAGACATCTAAGTCACTTTTTTTTGAAAAAGAAAGTCGACTACGATGACGACGACGACGACGAAAATAAACTTCTTAATATAAGAGAGGATTTTGCTTATTTATCATTTTATATTAAATTAAATCAAATAGTTAAGCTACAAATAACACTTTTTTACTCTGCGTGATTATAGTTTGAGAGTTTTAAAAATGCATTTAACCGATGATAAATGTACCAAAATTTTCATAAATTAATTTAACGTTGCTATTTTCATAAATTTTTCCAACAGTTTTAAAATAAATTGAAGCTTGAGTATGTTGATCACGTATGAATGTTCTTCACTTAGTTCATTTTTCAGCCACCATGAGTTCTACGATCGAATGCGCTATCCCCTCTCCTCAGCCTTGCATAGCGAATAGCCTCCTCTCCCAGCAGTTCAGCATGAAGCCAATGTTTGAGTGTGTGTGTGTGTGTGTCGTTTCACGCATTTGCACACAAACAAATGACTGCTCCACGCCAAAGTGCTGGCAGAGGAGGCTATTGCCAGTAGCGCCCTCCAGTGCTGCACATTTCTAAAGGTCCCCATTGGGCCCAATACTTGTAATGTATCTTGTAATTCCAAGAATTGAGCCCAACTTGAATGAATTTTTATCTAAAAAACGGAACGTCTAATTAAAAAAAATACCATGTATATTTTAGTCTTAATATTTTACGTAGAAAATAATAGTATTTTTTTTTTCAATAACTCGATTTTTACTTTTTGGCCCCCATGGTATTAGGCCCAATTCTTGGAATTTTGCAAATTAAATGATCAAAAGTTGAAATGTCGAACTTTTTAAAGACTTTTTATACCTTGGTAATAAAAAACTTTGTGCGAAATTCATTTTTCGACGCTGTTTTCGCATTAGGCTGTTAAGCGATTATTTATGTCAAAGCTTTTTGGCCGCTATTTTGTTTAGTAAAATCATAGCACAAGAATTCAAAAAGTTTTGAAAACTTTGAACATTTTTTACACCATTCATCATATTTTCAAGTGTGTGAAAAAAATTTTCCCCCACTTTTTCTTTCGATTAAAAAAAAAAATGCATGAAAATTTTTGATTTTTTTTTTTAAATTTGTTAATCAACAATTGAAAATTGAATTTTTCCGTTTTTTAAACTATTTCATCGTTTAGAGCACACTTGAAAATAGAAGGTTCAATATTTATAGATAGATTTTCCGAGGTTTTTACCAAGATTTCTTAGCTCAAACATAGAAAAAAAAATCGAAATCCTGGAAGTAATGGGTTGATTGGCAAGTTACTAAAAATTTGGAGAAAATCCCACATTACTCCGATGTTCAAACGTGGTGATGAAACGATTATCCGGAACTATCGCCCTATCGTGAGGCTGAGTATTATGGAAAACTTTCTTCATTTCTAAATCGTTTTATCATCAATCAACAACATGGATTTTTCCCCTGTAGATCAACAGTGACTAATTTGATGACCTATTGTGAATATATTTTGGAATTCCTCGATCTTGACTACCAGGTTGAATCTGTCTATACTGACTTCAGTGCTGTCTTCGACTTAGTGAATCATTCTCTTCTGATTAGAAAATTGTCTAGTTATGGAGTCCGTGGTACGCTGAGAAAGTAAATTGAATCATATCTGGTAGGCCGTAAACTAGCAGTCAAATACAATAATTTTATCTCAGCTGAGTTCATTGCTACGTCGAGAGTCTCACAGAGATCGCACTGCGGATATTGCCATTAACGATCTTGGACTTGTGATTAAATATTATTTATTTTTGCTTTTTGTGGACGATCTCAAGATTTATAAACGTAAACTGTCTGCTTACGATTGCTATTAACTCCATCTTGACCTGTGTAACATCCGGTCATGGTGTGATAAAAATGAGTTTTCATTTAGTATTCCAAAGTGCAATAAAACCCGATCACCTATAATTATGTTCTTTGTGGCCAAAATTTCACCCGATTGCACGCTGTCAAAGACTTAAGGGTTTTCTTTAATGAGAGCTTGGGTTTTCATTACTATGTTAATTTATTTCAAAGAAAGCCTCAATGTTACACTGATATTACGCCAGTCATGAGACTTTACACGTACGCTTTATTTGACAATTGTTCGCCCGACACTGATGTATGCTTCCACTGCATGGTATCCATCTACCAATAAAGATTGCGATATACTTGTGCGAGTTCAACCCAGAGTTACTAGATTGCGTTGAAAAAACGTGGCAACGCTGTAGCAGCGAGCGGCGGCGACTCCTTCTCTCTCTCTCCTCCACGCGTGAGCCCTTCCCCCACTCTTCCAGCATGCGTAGCTTGACGTTAGAAAGAAAAAAAAAAACAAACATAAACAAAAACAAATGTTTGAAAGGACATAATTATTTTTTTGAGCTCTTACTTGTAATTTTATTATTTTCCTTGGATTTAGCTTGATTATATTTGAAAGAATAATTCGTATAACATAACTTTTAATTATGCAAAGCTATATTATGTAAATATGTCTGAAAAAAATATACTTATGCTTAGAAATTAATGATAAAAATATTAAATGAAGATAATTATACCTGAACAATTAAACAATGTAACCAAGCTTTTATAATTAAGCCCCGAAGGGGCACAATTTTAATATAATTTCCAAACATTAAAAAACAGATAACTCGATTGGTCTGGTGGCTAAAGTCACCGTTTCTCATTTTGCCGTCATCGGTTCAAATCTCGGCACTTCAATTTTTTTTCTTTTTTTTTATTTTATATTTTTTTTTGTTGATTTTTATTAAACTTTGAGATGTTTTAAGATTTTTAGGAACTTTTTTTAACTTTTTTTTTTTTTAATTTTAAACAAATAGAGAAATGATAAAATAAACAATGAACGTTCAAATTATGATTTTAACAAAGCAGTAACAAAAAAATAAATTTCTATAAAACCAAAAAAAGCTTTGAGAGTTCTTTTTTATAAGTTTTTAATTATTAAATAGGCTAACGAAGAGATAATTTAATAAATTGATAATCTTTGGAGTACTTAGTAATTTTTTTTTAGTGAATCTCTTGAAATATATAGAACAGGTTACTGTGTTGACAAAACAGTTAAACTGACACGGAGAGCAGACTTTGGTTACAGCAGCGAGAGTCTGTAGTAGACACAGCTAAAAAATTATGGTAGCCACTACTGCAATTTTATACATTTTTTAAATGCCTTTTTTTAGCATTTAGAAGTGTAAAAAGCTCAAATAAGTGAGATCACAAGATTTTTTGATATCAAATTTCATTTATAAGAATTTTTTCGATGATTTTTAAATTCATTCAAGTGTTAAACAAAGTGTCGAAAAGTCAAGACTAAACTAACCCTCAAAAAGCAGACGCGCACAAAATCAGAATCTGCATTATCGACACTGCCGATTGCTACGGCAGTTTAAAAAATTTTGGTTGTGGCTACCATTATTTTCTAGTGGTTAGTAATTTTTTTACTAATGTTCCAGTAAAAAACTGTTCTAACCTACAAAATGTTTTGATCAACGTCAACGAATAAAAAAATTTCAAAAATATAAACTTTGCAAAATGAAAATATTGATAATACAGTACTGCTCAAAAGTTTAAGACACCCCCAAATTTCACTATACACATCTGTCAAATTTGAGTTTGCCCTTAGCCGTAACGGCTCAAATCGGTGTGTCAAGGTCTTAAACTTTTTTTTTTTTTTTCATAAATATATTAATTTAAAAGAAAAACCATTATTGTAATAATATTTAATTTACAAATGAATGTTCTCTCACGTTTCTGTTTAAAAAGTTAATTTTTGAAATACAGCAAATTTCAGCCATTTTTTCACTTTACACCTAAAATTGTCTTAAAATTGTCTTAAAATTTTTTACCAAGATCCTAATGCATACACTATTTTTTTCCAAGTTTTTACAATGTTCAAGTTTAACGAGAAAAAATTTCAAGTCGATCCATACAAAACTGTTCGAGCCACATAAGAAAAATGCATATTTTTAATCAGTTATAAATAACTAGTTTTTTAAAATTTTAATCAATTTTATGCCTAAACTTGTTATTTTTTTCTAATATAAGGGACAAAAATTATATAATAACTCAACTTTTTTCTATTTTTAACTTATTTAATACAAATTACATAGAAAACTTAAAGGATTTCATGAAAAGTACAATTTTTTATGATAATAATTGAACTGTTTAACGAGAAGAAAAACGTAAAATTTTTAAATTAATTTATTCGATTAAATTAATAGAACGGACAATTTGATTTTTAACGTGATTTTTTTAAATAAATTAGTTGTTTGAGCTTGACATATCTCGAACTGACTTCTTGGAATGTTATTTTCAAATTATTTAACGTTTAGCGCCATCTACACGATAAAGTTAGAAATTAAATAGATACATTTGTTTTAAATTTTGTAATTTTATCGGTTAAGATTAACATGGGGAAAAAAGCAGTGTCAGAATCAGTAAAATGGCAAATTATTTGTTTGTTTAAAGTTAAAAAAAATCTAACAGAGATTTCAAAAACTCTGAATGTAAGTAGATGTTGTGTTCGGAATACAATTTTCGCGTACCAAAACACAGCAAACGTCAAAAATAAAAGCCGGTCGGGTCGACCTCGTGTAACAAGTGCCAGAGTAGACAGAATTATCATCAACAAAGTAAAAAGAGATCGGAAAATTACAGCTAATAAATTAAAAAATCAATTAAAAGATGAAGTGAATGTGGTAATATCCAGACAAACTGTCAACAGGCGTATGCTTGATAAAAATTTGAAAAGTTGCGTGGCAGTCCGTAAGCCGCTTCTCACTAAAAAAAATCGTAAAGATCGCTATGAGTGGTGCCGTGACAAATTATCTTGGACTGAAGAAAAGTGGAACACTGTTTTATTTAGTGATGAATCTTCATTTCAACTGTTCTCCAATCGGCCGAGAAGAGTAAGACGTACCGCAGATGAAAAATATAATCAAGACTATCTTGCCGCAAAAGTTCAGAAAGGCGGCGGGTCTGTGATGATTTGGGGCTGTCTTTCAGGAAAAGGAACAGGTGAACTTTATTTTGTAGAAAGCACAGTCAATAGCGACAAATACATTAAAATTCTCGATAACTCTATGATTCCTTCAAAAAAAAATTTTTTGGAAGGCGCAAAAATTGGCTGTTCCAACAAGATAATGCTCCGTGCCATACTTCAAAGAAAAGTTTGCTGTGGCTGTCTGATAATAAAATACCTTTGCTAAAATGGTCATCTCGCTCGCCGGATTTAAATATTATTGAGAATGCTTGGGATCAAGTAGAACGTATAATTAGGGCTGTTCGAGACTCGAGACCGAGACTTTTGAATATGAAGACATTTTACATTTTGTAAATGACTAAATCCACACCTACTATAGGTCATACCTAGAATTCCTGTGTGTTATTGGCCCACCCCCAAGACGACTTTACCTGAATCTTATACCGGCTCTAAACTGAACGTATATAAGCTGTCTCTTATGTAGCCGCAGCAGTTGTATAGTTCTGACCAGTGTGTTGACTGAATATTCATGTATAGTTTGAAACGTTTTAAAATTGTTTTTTACTGTTTTAAATAATGGTTAAAAGAAAGTTCAGTTATTCTCCGGCAGTTAACGGAAAAAAATTCAAGTCTTCTGATGAGAAGATCGACGATAGTAATGAGTAAGTTCATAAAAGTTTTTTTACATTTTTGCTTTTAAGCCTTACACATTATCACCCAAAAAATCTAAGTTTATCACGTTTAAAATAAGTTTTCATAAATCTTGTTGGTTTTGTTTTCAGCATTTTAACTTGTGATGCTTGCTTAAAAGGAGATTTACCCTCAAATCATGAGTGTGTTTTTTGCAAAAAAAAAGTTCACATCCACACTGCGCTGTGCTCCTCGCCTATTGACGGCGAGGAAGAAGGTTTCAGCGAAAAAAGAGTCTGCATCAAATGCAGTAAAAGTGAGTTTTTGAAATTAAAAAAATTTTTTTTTTAACCATAAATAAGTATTTATTTGTTATTATTTTAGAAAATGTAGCTGACGAATCACAGCTGGAAAACCGTAATTTCCAGTCAACAAAATGTGACTATAAAAAATATTTTCGATACGAAGTAACAAATGGGACTGAGGTGGGCGTTTGTTTGGTTTGCGAGAACAAAAAAACACGAAGAGAAATAAAACGAAAAGATGGAAACACAAAAGGAATGAGGAAACACTTAGAATCATTTCACATAAATATATTTACGGACAGTTTTGGTCAAAACAAAAATATGGCAAAACATCAGAGACAAGTAGATCAGTACTTCCAGGTAGAAGGTAATGAAATCGATTGGAACCGACGATTAGTGACATGGGTTGGCTACAAACACCTGCCATTGAACTTTTTTGACGACAAGTGTACGCAGGACTTTTTCAGCTCTATACCACGCAATGCTCAAGTTCCGAAGAGAAAAAAATTTCAACAAGTGTTATTAGAGGAATTTGAAAAAATGAAACTTAATTTAAAAACAATCTTAGAAAAAAATGATTCCAAAGTTTCATTTAATGTTGATGGTTGAACCGCTGCATCAATGAAATCATATTATGGAGTTACTATACATTTTATAGATAATCATTGGAATTTTCAATCTATAGGCTTGGATATTTTGCCAGCAGAAGGAAAGCACAAAGGTAATAAATAGCAGTTTTTTTAATTGCAAGATAAAAGAGAGAACCTAAAAAGAATGTCAGCATTTTATTTGTGGTGTGATTAGTTCACGAACAAAATTTAAAATTTGAATTTTTATTTTTAATTTTTATACAATTCAATTTGCAAATCAATTAAAATATTTAGAGAATAGATTTGATAAAAAATAATTATTTAATCAAGTGTGCGAAATTATCCGATTAAAATTATGAAAATAATTATTATTAGTATATAAACAAATGAATTTATAACCACGAAAGTTTAAATAAACTTTGAACTTAGCGGCAAAGGTAAAGGTAAATTAATTTTTTCAGGCGCTGACATTGCGAAACTTTTTTTTACATGTTTAAAAGATTTCGGCATTCAAAAAAAAATTCAAGGAATCACATTGGACAATGCGTCAGCAAATTTAAGCTTCATCGTGGAATTGGCTCGTCTTTTGGAGGAAGAAGAGATTGATTTTAATGTAATTTAATTAGTTATAATATTTTAGAATAATGATTCATATTTATTCTTACAGAAATTCTGTATTTTATTTAATATTTTGTGTATTTAGAAAATAAACAACAATTATTTTTAAAAAATTTGTCAAATTATTGAGACCGAAACTAAAACCGAGACCGAGACTAAAACCGAGACCGAGACTAAAAACCGAGACCGAGACCAGAAAATTTTTTCGAGACCGAGACCGAGACCATCCAAAGTCTCGTCAGTCTCGGTCTCGAACAGCCCTACGTATAATTCAAAACAAAGACTTAAGAAATCTCAATGATTTGAAAGTAGAAATAGCTGCTGCTTGGCAAAGTTTAAGTTGCAGTTATTGTTTAGACCTTGCAAAGTCGATGGTCCGAAGAGTCGCAGCTTGCTATAAAGCCAAAGGAGGAGCAACAAAATATTAGAATTCTCGGATAAAAAAATTCAATGTGGTGTAATTTAAATGATTTATTTGTGTTCTTTAATATGATTATGATGATAGTTTTTTTTATGTATAATTAATTTAAAAATTTTACGTTTTTCTTCTCGTTAAACAGTTCAATTATTACCATAAAAAATTGTAACTTTTCATGAAATCCTTTAAGTTTTCTATGTAATTTGTATTAAATAAGTTAAAAATAGAAAAAAGTTGAGTTATTATATAATTTTTGTCCCTTATATTAGAAAAAAATAACAAGTTTAGGCATAAAATTGATTAAAATTTTAAAAAACTAGTTATTTATAACTGATTAAAAATATGCATTTTTCTTATGTGGCTCGAACAGTTTTGTATGGATCGACTTGAAATTTTTTCTCGTTAAACTTGAACATTGTAAAAACTTGGAAAAAAATAGTGTATGCATTAGGATCTTGGTAAAAAATTTTAAGACAGCTCCTAAAGTGAAAAAATGGCTGAAATTTGCTGTATTTCAAAAATTAACTTTTTAAACAGAAACGTGAGAGAACATTCATTTGTAAATTAAATATTATTACAATAATGGTTTTTCTTTTAAATTAATATATTTATGAAAAAAAAAAAAAAGTTTAAGACCTTGACACACCGATTTGAGCCGTTACGGCTAAGCGCAAACTCAAATTCGACAGATGTGTATAGTGAAATTTGGGGATGTCTTAAACTTTTGAGCAGTACTGTATGTGATATCTTGATAATCTTTGTGATGATAAAATAATTTTCCTAATCTGAGCAAAAGCTTAAAACAAAGGTAAATATATAATTAACTATTTTAATAATAAAAATATTAGAATTTTTTAAAATTTAATAAATTACTTGAAACTGTTTAAATAGACTCGTAAAATGGTCATACAAACTTAAGTCTATTTTATAAAACGTTAAATCTAATTGAAAAAATAATAATAAATCCAGTAACCGTTTAAAACGTTGAAATATTTATAATTATTGTTAAACTAATTTTATTGTTCTACTTTATAACTTGCTCAGATATCAGTTGTACATAATCAAATAAAATTAGCAAACAAAAATTTATTGAATTAACTAAAAAGGTTACTAATTCCATAAGTGAAAGTTAAATAAACAATACAAATTTATCATGTTAAAAATCGAACAGTCGAATAATTTGAAATCAATTGTTCGATCAAATTGAATCATCTTTTAAGACCTTATAGTTGAATAAAAAAATAAATATTTTTATTATGAATTATTATTTTTTAAGTCCTATAGATAAGTCTGCGAGAAGGTTTTTTTAAAAGAAATTGTTTTTGATGACAGCGCTTGTCAAAACTATGGTAAAAATAAAGTACGAGTCATAAACTAATATTATATCCTATTGTACATATAAAGGATATACTTTAATTTTAAGTTAAAATTAGAATCCTGGGGTGAACAGTTTTTATACCAGCTTTAACATAATATTTCTATGTGAAGTGATGGCCGAGTGGTTAAAGTGCTACTACTAGATTTTGTTTTATTTTTTTGATCCCAAAGGTTCCAGGTTCAAGTCCTGGTTGGAATTTTTTTTTTTTTTTTTTTTTTTTAATTTTTTTTATATTAATTATTTAAATTATGACTAATAATGTAGTAAAAACATTTTTTATCTGAGTTATTTAAATAAATACTTAAATAACTAAATAAAAAACTTTTTACTAATGAATTAGTAAAACTTAATTTTTACTAACTCAATAAGTACCCAGTCACTAAACTTTAGTGGGATAATTCCAACCTATTGAATTAGTGACCGGTTACTATGTTTTAGTAAAATTTTACTAATTCGTTTTCAGTGAGTACGTTTAAATTATGTAGACTATGTACTTTCTTTTAATTGGTTTAGAACAAAATTATTTATCCTATTTTACACAAACAATTAGAGAAAAAATGAGCGTCGAGATTTGAGTATACAACGGCCAAATTTAAGTTATTTTTAAAGAGATTTACTAAAAAAAAAAAAATTAATAAGCACTCCAAAGATTATCACTTCATTAAATTATCTTTTCATTAGCCTATTTAGAGATTAAAAATTTAAAAAAATAAATCGAAGCTTTTTTTGGTTTTATAGAATATTTTTTTCTTTAGTTACTGCTTTGTTAAAATCATAATTTAAACGTACACTGTTAATTTTATCATTTCTCTATTTGTTTAAAATTAAAAAAAAAAAAAAAAAAAAAAAGTTAAAAAACGTCCATAAAGATCTTAAAATATTTCAGTTTAACAAAAATCTACAAAAAAAAAATTGATGTGCCTGGAAGACTCTTATTCACGGGGGTGTTTAAAACCCTGAATGGGGACTTACCATGAGGGAAATTAGATGACGATATTTCCCCTTTAATAGCGCCGTCGCGCACCTACAGCTCGTCAGGACTCGTGCGCGGCGGTTATGTTGTCACTACTCGTTGGAAGTTAAATAAAAACAAAATGATAATAATAAGAATACTATTTCTTAGAAGTAATAGAAATCAAAATCCATCAGCAAATACCCAAAAAAAAAACTTTTATTCATTTAATTATTTCCATGCCGCGTGCGGCTACAAAGTTCCGGGCTTCTCAAAAAAAAAAGCAATTCAAAAAAAATCACAGTAATGAAACCCCGTCGCAGTGAGCGAGAAAAAAAAAAAGAAAAACAATCCGAGATTCCGGTGGTATCGAAATCCGAAAGAAAACGCGTTATCGTGACTGCTACACGGAAAATGTACTGGGTTCTGTCCACCGGGAAATCTAGCTGATTTCCCACTCTATCTAGCTGACATGAGCTAGACTCACCGCATGTGATGAGAGCTGTGGACGTACTCCAGTAGTGAAGAAAAAAAGAAAGTTCGAAATGGCCAACTTGAGCAGGACTTACGTAAGAGGTTCCTGTCTCTTGGCCGCGTACCGCTCGGTATTCGTCTTGGTTCCCAAGAAAGCGACGATCTCGACCGACTTCTGGTTGGTTTGGCAGGAAACCGAAGAGCAAATCCACCAGGAACAAAAAACTACAGACTGCTCCTCTTGCGCGCTGCGATCCCGAGTCACGATTACGCGGAAGCTAAAGGTCGCCTGGTTGACCTGGTACACACTAGTCGGGGTAAAGCGAATGTAAAATAAACTTCGAACTAATTCGCTCGGCGAGTAGCACAAGTTTGGAATGTCTTCGAGTACAATAAATTTATGAGACGATTTATTGTGTACTCGAAGACAGGAAGATTTTAAGTGTCCTTCCCGCGGCGCGATCGAGCTTTTAAAAGACCGGGAAAACCCGATCCCTTTGCCCAGCAGAGCGGCCCGGGGCCCGGCTGATGGTAGTGGGGATACATGCCGAACTCTGGCCTTTGACCTGGCGGGGTGGGAGATTTTCCAAGCGATTAATACGGGCGAGCGGGAACTATAAAATTTCGTTTCGACGCGCATATACGCGCTCACTGCGACTTGGCCATACCAAAAAAAAAATAAATAAAACTAAATGAAGAAAATAACTGAAAAAACAAAGGTTGCATATAAAGAGGTACCACTGCAAGGCAGGAACCTTGCAATAGCCCCCTTGCGAAAGAAAAAAAAATAGTAAAGAAAATAAGTAAATAATAACAACTCTAATTAATATCAATAAACAAACAAATGACTTGATAGATACTTTTTCTTTTTCAAACTTGCACGTAAAAGTTCGTAGCACTTATAAATAATCAACCAGTTCTTTATATAAACAAAACTTTTCTCTTTTTTTTTTCTTTTCACTCTTACACAAAACACGTAGACTCAACACAGCTCGAATGGCGGTGCATCGATTTGTAAATACTCCTCATCTTCGTCGCTGGCCTGCACCTCTTGCCGCTGAGTGTCCTTGATTCCTTCCAACCAAGATTTTACCCTAGCCACTTTACGGTTAGCCTCCATGATCTTGTCTTTAGGATGCCTTCGTGATCGAGTTGGTCGTGGGTCAGCATCCCTTAAATGAAAAGCTGGCTTCTGCGTGCCTTTGGACTTTTCTTTTAACAAGCTCTGAGCGGCCCGTTCTTTCCTCGTTGCCTCGACGACAGGTCGCCATGCGAGATCATACGTAGGTGGCAGCAACTGGTCGTACGTCATCGGGAAGGCGGTAGCAGGGTCTAGCTCGTACTCCGTTGGCCCTGCGGTGCTTTGTTTCGATGTAGCCTCGTTACGGATCCTGCAACGGTAGCGCTCCCTGAAGGTCTCTGCTGTCTGTTCACCGGCTTCATTGTAGATGCGGTCCTTTGACGTGGCTTCCATGACCTCTTGGCGCAGTAGGCTCTTTTTTATTTGTTGCTCTGGTGACAGGGTTTTGAGGTATTCTTCGCATTTGCGGTACTCGTGGACCTGCGAGTGCTCGGTGATCTGTCCGTGCATCAGATCCTTGAGCTTCCGGAAGTTACGTTGATATTGCTGTACTCGCCGCTGTTCGTTTAGGTTCCTTTTAAGGCCTTTTTTCGAGTGCTCTACGATTTTCTCTGTAAGCTGCTCGATCTTTTTCTCGAGATGATTAATATAGCGTCGGAGCCGCTGTTTCTTCGCCAGCCTCTTCCTGCGGATCTGCTTGCCCGTCTTTTGTGCCGGCTGCTCCATTCCTGGGAAAATAAGGGCGGAGGGATGACCCGTGAAAGTAACCTTTTACGGGCTGTCCCGTCAAGTTGGCCAACAAATATGTGCAGTCACGATATCGCGAAATCACGTTGTACGGGCCATTATATAATGGCAAAAATTTCGCGATAGTATTATCCACCGCGCTCGAAATATTGCTTGCTTTGACCAGTACTTGGTCATTTTTCTCGTAGTGAATCAATTTATGTTCGGAGTTAAACTTATCGGCACGTACTTGCCCGATTCGGGACATTCTGTCCCTCGCAATTTCCAATTTTTCCTCGTACGTAAATTTATTAATAAGCTTACCCGGGATCAAATCATTCCAAGGCCGACTGGGTTCGCGATTGAAATGCAGCTCGTTTGGGGTGAAACCGGTAGTTTGGTGTGGCAATTCGTTAAGGGTATATTCTATAAGTCCAACCCATGCAGCCCAATTTTTATGCTTATCTGACGATAACGTGCGTATGCACCGACCCAATTCTTTATTAACGCGCTCCACCATGTTTCCCTGTGCATGGCGTACACCACAGAAAACCGCCCGGATACCCTCGCTCGCAAGTTTATTAATCCACATTGGCGAAGTGAATTGGGACCCATGATCTGATGAGATCCGGGCCATTTTCCCATGAGTGGGTATATAATTCCCAAAAAGTTTCTGGATCACTATCTGCGTAGTAGCTCTCTTGATTGGGTATAACTTTACCACTTTCGAGAACGTGTCGTGGATGGCTAAAATAAATTTAACCCCCCCAACCGACGTGGGTAGCGCGCCCATAAAATCCACGCTAGCAAGCTCGCTTATAGTTCTCGGCAAAATGGGTCTCGACTTCGCCGCTGTGCTTTGCGTGTACGTTTTGTTTCGTTGGCACGAATCACAGGTTCTCACAAATCTTGAAATGTATTCTTTTAAACCCGGGTAAAAAAAATCAGGACTCAAAAGCTTTATCATTTTTTTAGCCCCCGGATGGCAGTACACTTCGTGAGTGCAGCGTACCAGTTCAGACAATAATGCAGTGGGCACAATGACTTTGGGATCGAGCTTTTTAAAGCTCTTACATAACAAATCTCCGATAATCTCGTATCCCGGAACTTCCTCTTTCGAGTTCAATTGCCCGATTATCTCCGACAGCCTCCCATCGTCCCCTTGTGCTTTCTGAAAGTTTCTCATGAGCTTGCACATCGTGGCATTGGGCTCTTTAAGCATCGCCGCGGCAATCAGAGCTTTCGTACCCCGATATGCATCAGGATTTCCCATTCTGCTCAACGCGTCCGCGACAATATTGTCTTTGCCCTTAATATACTCTATGCGTGGAGCGAACTCGCTGATAGACAGAGCCCAACGATACAATCGACCCGATAAATGCTGGCAACTAAAAAGAAATTGGAGGCTCTTGTGGTCGCTTTTGACCACAACTTTCCCACCCAAGAGGTACATCCGATATTTAATTAACGCCCACTTTATCGCGTTCAATTCTTTCTCTGTGGCAAAATAAGATTGTTCCGCCAGGTTGAAAGTCTTGCTCGCACACGCTACTATCCTGAGCTTACCTTCCTCGTCCTCCTGGCAAAGCAACGACCCCATACAAAAATCGGACGCGTCGGTAAAAAGAACAAACTCACGGTCCTTGACCGGGTAATAAAGGCATGCGTCTTTGCAAAATAAGTCTTTCATTCTCTCAAAAGCCGTCTGCTGAGCACCTCCCCACTCCCATTTCCGCCCAGCTTTCAAAAGCTCGTAAAGAGGCCTCGATTCATGCGCGATCTGGTCGGTGTACTTCGCGGTGAAATTCGCGAGCCCCAGGAAACCCCGTAATTGTTTCAAATTCCGTGGAGGGATAAATTCTCGTATACCTTGAACCTTCGAAGGGTCGATTTTCACCCCGTTTGGCGTTAAAATGTGTCCCAGGAATTTCATCTCTCTCCGGAACAATTCTACTTTCGAGAATTTCACGGTCGCGCCCGCTGCTCTAATTCGCATGAGCAATTTTCTCAAAACCAAAAAATGCTCTCTGACCGATCGCGAAAGAACCAATAAATCATCCACGAAGTCTAGCACATCTTCCAGACCTTCAAGCATTCGTCGAACAGCCTCAAAAAGCGCAGCCATTGAGCACCTGGTCCCAAACGGCGTGACAGTGTAACGTAGCACTCTCCCGTTGTGCATAAACGCCGTGATGTCCCTGGACTCGGGATCAAGCTCAATCTGCCAAAAAGCGGCACTTAGGTCAAAGCCTGACATGATTGGTTTCCCTTCGCACCTGCTAATCACAATCTCAATTCCCTCCGGGTTATTGTAATCGGGATCGATCCGGTTATTCAGTGTCCGCGCGTCCAGGCACAGCCGAATACTTCCATCCTTCTTCGCGACTGAGACCAGTGGATTAACATACGGGCTTTTGCAATACTCAACAACCCCGAAGAGTACCATCCGGTCGATCTCTCTCTGCACTGCTTCGCGTTGATGCAGCGGAATCGGGTATGATTTCTCCAAGTAAGGGGTTTTATCGCGGATATTGAAGCTATAGGAATAATTCTTAAACTTTCCCGGCACGTCACTAAAAACATCTTCAAACTCGCGCAACAGATTGAATAAGTGTGTCTTTCCTTCGTCGTTTATTTCGCTAATAGGGCTCACTTTCTCCCAAATTTCCTCATCGGAGGGATGATTATGCTCCAGGTGGGGTTCCGGACTGTAATTTGACTTAATAACGCCTACAAAATCTTCCAACTCTCCCCGATTCTTCAAAAAATCCAACCTCAAATTATTCTCAAAAAAATCCAAACAGTCACCCTGTATATTAATATTAAAATTCAACTGCTTAATTATGTCGCGACCGATTATACAGGGCCTAATCAATCTAGAAATGATCATTAGTGTGCCCTCGCATTCCGAGGATCCAATTATGATCGGCGCGAAAAACTGTCTCTTTAATCGAACTGATTTCTCACCTACGAATCCTGTAGCTTGCAGCCCTATGACCGGAAGGGTGGGCAAGCTTTTCCAAGACTCGCGATGTTCATTGTACAAATCTTCCGATACGCAGGAGATACTGCTGCCCGAGTCAATAAATGCATTAATTTCCACGCCATTCACTCGTATCGGGACTACGGGCTCTACATCAGCTCGCTTGATGCCTGACTCAGACTCTTCCTCAAGCAAAAAATCCCGGGGGCAATCAAAAATCGATATCACACTCGCGTCTTTACGCGGACTCGAATCGGACTCGTAATCGTATGTAGGTGTAATGCTACCGGCGTTTACTAACTCGCGCTCATTAATTTCCCGGTCGGTTGTAGTGGGCGTGGATATGCGCGAAAAAATAGGATCCACGTCCGACTCTCCCACTACAACTAGTATGCGTTTCCCTCCTGGAAACTGCCCTCGTTCTCCCCAGATGGCTCAGTCACTTCCTCGACCACAATTTCATTGACCTGGGCGTTACGCGACGGATAGCGAGGACCGTTGCCCTGGTTATTACCACCTCCATTAGACCTGTACTGTGCAGATGGAGTGTTTTGGTTACCGTTGTTTGACCTCACGGGCGTAGGCGCGCGAAAAGTGGGGTTGTCACGCGGACCTATAGCCGGATTTGTCATAATACGCGTCGGTTGTCGTCGATCGAACGACGTGCTTGCAAAGTTCTCACGACGGCAATTTTCGTACGATGAGTTTAGCGAGTTCGGGCTCTCAAGCCGGTCGAGCAATGACAAAAAAGCATCGAGGTCGATGATGCCGCGAGTAACCGTTGCCGACTGCACTTGCTCGTCGAAGTGACGTGATAAGCACTGCACGATGTAGCTCTCCTCCGGAGGATTACCCAAGGCTTTGACATCATTGAGCAGCTTGATTGCGTACTCCGATTTACTGAGATTCCCTTCCGCGGTGTAGTGGCCGAACTCCAGCTTGCGTTTAACTCCAAGCTGGATTTCCTCACTCCAAAAACGTCGTAAAAAAGCTCTCGAAAAACCCTCGTAATTATCAAAATTATCACTGGCGAACAAGAACCAGTCCAGAGCCAGCCCCTTGAGCGATTGCTCAATGATGTGTTTCACCCTAAATCCCGGGACATTCATAGCTTCCAAATAAGCCGATAAAAGCTTCAAAAAGCGCGCCGGGCGCTCACGCGGCAGACCCTCAAACGTGGGTAGTTCGAGCTTGAACCCGCTCATAACATTCAGATTCCCGGAATGATTATTCATAGCTGGAGCTTGCTCTTGCAAGCCCGGTTGCGATGATCGCACGCCCGATCCCAGATTTGAAATATTATCAGCCCCAGCACGTACTATGACCCCAGGATGATTCCTTACGTCCTGCGACCGAGATAACCCGGCGTTGGGCTGTCCCGGAGGCAGGTCTTGCCCTAAAAAATTGTCTTGATTAGGCGCGGCGGTCGAATTTGTCGGCAAGACACCCGATCGGCGATTATTTAACCTCTCCTCCTCCCTTTCGATCAAACTGCCCTGCATATCGAGCATACGATCGATGGTATGCCCCTGCGTGGCCAGGTTTTCACGTAAATCATCAATTACGTCGTCCCGGCGGCGTTGGGCCTCACTCACAACTCCGAGTCGCACGTCTAGCTCTCCCACTCGCGTATCCACCCTTGCTATGTCCGCCCTCGCAGTAGTTTCCCATCGCAGCAGACGATTTAAATTACCCGTGTTTTCAGTAACCCGTGCATCCCGCTGATCATTGCGCTGCTCACAAACAAGACGGGTGCGCGTAAGTTCGGCGCGGATCTCCATGATTTCGCGACGCATATCGTCGAGGCTCATTGGGAAGCTACGACCTTCGCTGCGAAGCATTGGACTGTCGATCGCATTCCTTTGGCTCTCATTTAGCGTCGAATGCACTAAACTCTGAGGGTTGGGGAATATATACTCATTTTCCCCCCCGGCCGCGACCCCCCTTACGTCACGAAGATTAGCTTGGGTAATCGCGATCTCAGGTGGTTGCGCCGCTCGCGGATGATCCCGTCCCAACTCTAACTCCGAGCTTACCCGATCCTGAAAATCGTTCACATGCTCCCCGGCATTCTTCCTACCCGCTTTCGCTGCTTTCTTTCCAGTCGCCATGCTCATTGATTCGACCGTACTCAAGCAGACAAAAGTACCGACAAAGAAAAAGAGAAAGAAAAAAAAGAAAAAAAACCGAGCTAAAATAAATAAAAATAATCACATATAATCAAGACTTCAATCAGCAGACTTAAACATCCCAGCTCACGAAAGTCTCAAAAAGCTCCAGTTCACAGCTCGAATAAAAAAAAATCCACGCAACTCGATATACAAAATTCCAGGAAGTTTAAATGCCGTCACGTCAAAATACGTGACGTGATCATGAGTACACGCGTATCCCTTTAAATTTCAGTGTGAGCTTTGTTTACTTCCTCTCTCTCTCGCACAATTCAAAACAAAAACAAATTAAAATCCACTAAGAAAAAATTGGAAATGCTACGGAATTTAAAAGCCTCGCTCCCGATAAGCCCCCTCCTCTAAATTTTGGGGCTAAATTAATTCAATCGACAGTTTCGATCAACGTTATTATTATTATCTTTCCTCGAGCTTCCACGACGCTAGCCAGAAAGACGTAATGTAAATATGAGGGTACCACCGTATGGATACGGAAAATTTAAATAAATGATTTCTATCAACCGTAATCGATTTATTCCCAACCCAATTACGCTGATAAACAAAATAGAACTCGAGAAAGGAATGTGCGGTTTATCCTTGTTGGGACTCGAATCCACAAATCACGGTTACTATTAAATTATGAAACTTTCGATTTTTTTTTTTTTATCTATCCGGTTCTTCACGAGATTTTCTTCATTCATTCCACCTTAAAAAAAAATTGGATGTTTGCCCCTTTGCCTCAAAAAAAAAATTGCTTTCACAAATCGGTTCTTAGACCAGGAAAAACGTCCGAGTAACGCGCTATATTCAAATTACCGCGTTACCTGTCCCATTCCCGAGGGTACCATTGGAAGACTCTTATTCACGGGGGTGTTTAAAACCCTGAATGGGGACTTACCATGAGGGAAATTAGATGACGATATTTCCCCTTTAATAGCGCCGTCGCGCACCTACAGCTCGTCAGGACTCGTGCGCGGCGGTTATGTTGTCACTACTCGTTGGAAGTTAAATAAAAACAAAATGATAATAATAAGAATACTATTTCTTAGAAGTAATAGAAATCAAAATCCATCAGCAAATACCCAAAAAAAAAACTTTTATTCATTTAATTATTTCCATGCCACGTGCGGCTACAAAGTTCCGGGCTTCTCAAAAAAAAAAGCAATTCAAAAAAAATCACAGTAATGAAACCCCGTCGCAGTGAGCGAGAAAAAAAAAAAGAAAAACAATCCGAGATTCCGGTGGTATCGAAATCCGAAAGAAAACGCGTTATCGTGACTGCTACACGGAAAATGTACTGGGTTCTGTCCACCGGGAAATCTAGCTGATTTCCCACTCTATCTAGCTGACATGAGCTAGACTCACCGCATGTGATGAGAGCTGTGGACGTACTCCAGTAGTGAAGAAAAAAAGAAAGTTCGAAATGGCCAACTTGAGCAGGACTTACGTAAGAGGTTCCTGTCTCTTGGCCGCGTACCGCTCGGTATTCGTCTTGGTTCCCAAGAAAGCGACGATCTCGACCGACTTCTGGTTGGTTTGGCAGGAAACCGAAGAGCAAATCCACCAGGAACAAAAAACTACAGACTGCTCCTCTTGCGCGCTGCGATCCCGAGTCACGATTACGCGGAAGCTAAAGGTCGCCTGGTTGACCTGGTACACACTAGTCGGGGTAAAGCGAATGTAAAATAAACTTCGAACTAATTCGCTCGGCGAGTAGCACAAGTTTGGAATGTCTTCGAGTACAATAAATTTATGAGACGATTTATTGTGTACTCGAAGACAGGAAGATTTTAAGTGTCCTTCCCGCGGCGCGATCGAGCTTTTAAAAGACCGGGAAAACCCGATCCCTTTGCCCAGCAGAGCGGCCCGGGGCCCGGCTGATGGTAGTGGGGATACATGCCGAACTCTGGCCTTTGACCTGGCGGGGTGGGAGATTTTCCAAGCGATTAATACGGGCGAGCGGGAACTATAAAATTTCGTTTCGACGCGCATATACGCGCTCACTGCGACTTGGCCATACCAAAAAAAAAATAAATAAAACTAAATGAAGAAAATAACTGAAAAAACAAAGGTTGCATATAAAGAGGTACCACTGCAAGGCAGGAACCTTGCATGCCGAGACTTGAACCGATGGCGGCAAAATGAGAAGCGGTGACTTTAGCCACCAGACCAATCGATTTAAGTGATTTTCAATGTTTGGAACTTATATTTAAATTGTGCCCCTTCGGGGCTTTATTATAAAAGCTTTATTACATTGTTTAATTGTTTAGGTATTTATTTCGACTCTCAGTTTAACTGTTTTGTCAACACAGTCACTTGTTCTATATACTTCAAGAGATTCACTAAAAAAAATTACTAAGTACTCCAAAGATTATCATTTTATTAAATTATCTTTTCGTTAGCCTATTTAAAAATTAAAAATTAATAAAAAAGAACTCTCAAAGCTTTTTTTGGTTTTATAGAAATTTATTTTTTTGTTACTGCTTTGTTAAAATCATAATTTGAACGTTCATTGTTTATTTTATCATTTCTCTATTTGTTTAAAATTAAAAAAAAAAAAAGTTAAAAAAAGTTCCCAAAAATCTTAAAACATCTCAAAGTTTAATAAAAATCAACAAAAAAAAAATATAAAACAAAAAAAAAAGAAAAAAAATTGAAGTGCCGAGATTTGAACCGATGACGGCAAAATGAGAGGCGGTGACATTAGCCACCAGACCAATCGAGTTAACTGTTTTTCAATATTTGGAACTTATATTTAAATTGTGCCCCTTCGGGGCTTAATTATAAAAGCTTAGTTACATTGTTTAATTGTTCAGGTATAATTATCTTCATTTAATATTTTTATCATTAATTTCTAAGCATTAGTATGTTTTTTTCAGACATATTTACATAATATAGCTTTGCATAATTAAAAGTTATGTTATACGAATTATTCTTTCAAATATAATCAAGCTAAATCCAAGGAAAATAATAAAATTACAAGTAAGAGCTCAAAAAAATAATTATGTCCTTTCAAACATTTGTTTTTGTTTATGTTTGTTTTTTTTTCTTTCTAACGTCAAGCTACGCATGCTGGAAGAGTGGGGGAAGGGCTCACGCGTGGAGGAGAGAGAGAGAAGGAGCCGCCGCCGCTCGCTGCTACAGCGTTGCCACGTTTTTTCAGCGCAATCTAGTAACTCTGGTTCAACCCCGTCTCTTGAAGGTACTGGCATTCAGGGTAGGCTATCCTGTGAGCTTGATCACACACGATTATAGCTATCTCGAAAAGAAGTTTTATGTATGTACATTGCGCTCACTGAGAGAATACCATGATGTTATGTTTCTTTTTGAAAATTATTTGTAATTATATCGATTCGCCTTATTTACACTCCTTTGTTAAATTCAAAGTAGCAGCGAGTATACTAATACTACGTGACAGGTATATTCAATAAGTCAAGAGAGAGAGAGAGAGAGAGAGATCTATTTGATTTTGATAAGTTCATTGATTGTACATTATGCTGTTCAAAATACATAAGTTGATCAACAAGTAATCCATTCAAGATTAACAATAGTAAATTTATTTATTTATTTATTTGTTTGTACACGGGTTTTAAGCCCTTTTCTTTACAAAATTAGATAACATATTATTGCTAGGTGACTAATAAAAATATAATATCATATATAAGATTAAGTTTGACAAAAAAAATCATTAATATCATCATAATAACGAATAATAAAAATTCAAAAATGTAACAATCAAAATGAGATCAAATTTAAATAATCATAATAATACGATAAACTAATTGTTAACCAATACTTAAAAAAATTTTAATATAATACATCATTCAGAGAAATATTTGAGTTCCTTACTCTTACAAGCTAGCTTAAATCTATCCAAACTCATATTAAAAATATCTGTGGAGGTGTTAAGTTTATTAAATCTTATAGAAGCACGGTCAATCACTGAACGATGGTTTAGGTCCGTATTTTTGCGGTTGATTAAAAATAGCTGCTGTCTATTGGGAAGTGTTCTTGATTGATTGAAGAAGTTTAGTTTACTATATAGAAATTCAGAAGAATTTAACCCATTTATCAGTTTAAATATAAACAGGTCTTTCTGATAATGGTGGGAAGATTTTAAGGAGCAGATGTTGAATTTTTGGTAGTACATGGTGTAGTCGTGATTGAATCTAGTCATTGGCGCATCAGTTTTTGAGGATAAAAAACGAATGAAACGATGTTGAATTTTTTCAAGATTCAGTGATTGTAGAGATGTATTTGGAGACCATATAATCGAGGCATAACAAAGATTGGAGCGAACATTTGTGTAGTACAAAGTTTTTAATGTGTCTATATTTTTGAATGAGGCTGTGGATCGGATAAGCGCATGGAGAGAGCGAGATGTTTTATTTTTAGTATAGTGAATATGGTTATCAAAAGTCAATCTGGAGTCAAAGATGACTCCGAGATCTTTAATTTAATAGGCACGTTCCAACAAAGTATCAAAAATTTTATAGTCAAAAATCACAGATTTGGATCTGGAGAAAGTTTGAATATAGCATTTCGTAGTGTTAAAAGGAAGTTTATTCAGTTCGGCCCATTGAGAGACATTCCATATATCTTGTTGGAGCTCAAAAAAATCAGTCTGACTTTGAATCTTCTTATAAAGTTTAAGGTCATCTGCAAATAGGAGAAAGGAAGAATGACTAAGAACTGTCTTTATATCATTGATAAATATAAGAAAGAGGAGTGGTCCAAGGTGGGATCCTTGTGGAAGTCACGAGGTAGTAACAAATCCATTTGAAATATGGCTTCCAATTTTAACTAAATATACACGATCGATAAGATAAGATTGTAGCCAAGATAAAAGAGCGCCTGTGATGTCAAGTGCTTCAAGCTTAGTTAATAGAATAGTATGGTTCACACAATCGAAGGCTTTCTCAAAATCCATGTAGACGCAGTCCAGCTGGTTTTTGGTTACAAAGGAATCAACTATGTCTTCCATCAATATCGCAAGATTTGATAGTTCAGTGTGACTTTGTATTCCAGACGATCCAGGCATATTTCGCGCAAACATTCCCACTTTAGAAGCATAGCCTCCCAAACATGAAAAAATTTCTAAAAAATGATAAATTTAATTAAAAATGAATTTAAATAGATCCCCCCACCCCCCCAATAATTAAATTGAGAAAGATAAAAAAAATTTTGGTTAACCCAGCCAGGAATCGAACCTGGATCACCTACTTTCGCGGTCGGTGCGTTACCATTACGCTACCGGGCTCACCGATTCGCCTCTGACTATGGGACCGCTATTTATTTATCTTTCTCAATGCGACCAATCTCTCTCAGTCAGTGTCGAAGAATAAGTTTATTAAACAACTTTGTATTGCCTAGTGGATAACAAGAATAGTTCAGCCTGACTTTGTATTGACGATCCAGGCATATTATATCAAGAGTTGATTCAGTCGAGCGATTTGGCATAAAGCCATGTTGTTCAGGAATAATGTAATGAAGAAGACAGGAGGATAGTTTCGATTCAATTATTTTATCAAATAATTTAGCAATTACACTCAATTTAGCTATGGGTCTGTAGTTCTCAATAATATTCCTGGGACCTTTCTTGTGAATAGGTGTAATATAAATATTTTTCCAGTAAGAAGGAAAGATTTCACGTTTCAATGATTTATTAAACAAGATATGAAGAGGTTTAGTTAGAGAAGTAGCACAATTCGAGATAAACAGTGGTTGTAAACCATCAAATCCTGTACTAAGTGATATATTCATATTGTTTAAGGCCTTAGAGATATCATTAAGAGAAATGTCAAAGTTAGAAATGGTAGGAATGTTCGTAATTGATGAAGGGGTAAAATTTGAGGCAGATTTTTTGAAAACAGATGAAAAATTATCAGAAAAATATGAAGTTATAATGTCAATATTGTTGGAGTTCTGTCCTTTATAAAGCATTTGTTCTGGATAGGTATTCGATCCTTTACCTTTGTTCACAAAATTCCAAAACTTTTTGGGGTTATTGCGGAGATTGTTTTCCGTGTTGGAAATATAATTGTTGTAGTCTCTATTGGCAAGATAATGTGTAAAAGTTCTTTGAGCTTTAAATTCAGAATGAAAAAATGCTGAATCAAAAATTTTGTATTGATTATGAAGATATTTTTTCATTCTTATTGCCTTAATTAATTCAGAGCTAAACCAAGATGGAAAAGTGGAGGATCCGTGATATGTTATAGGAACTTCAGATTCAAAAATTTCAAACAATTTATCATAAAAAATTTTAACACAATAATCTATATTGTCAAGATTAAGAATCACATCCCAGTTAATAAGATTCAACCTATCATTAATGATTTTATAGTCAGCCAATTTAAAATTAAAAAATGATTCATTAATTTAGATAAATTTATCATCAGGCAAGAGTATTTGTAAATCCAGAGGTGGATGATATGGATCAATCAGGTTGAGAGCATCGATAGCAGGATTGACTGTGAGATTAGGCAAATTGGCAAAAACTAGGTCAAGAATATTACCTGATTTGTTAGAAATATTGGAAAGTTGATTTAGAAGAAGATAGTTAATTGAATTAGAAAGTTTAGCAGCAGAATCGGAAATAATTTTACTATCATGATAACACTGGGCTGCACAAAGTCCATGTTGGTAAGACCATGTAGTTTTAGGCAAGTTAAAATCTCCACACAAAATTAAATTCTGGAGAATTTTTTCAGGCAAAGATTGAAGATAATCGCAGAAAGAAGAGATGTAATCATAAAAAAGAGAACAGTCAGAAATGAAGTAGAAGGTGGAAGGTAAACCGGGAAAAAAGTGATGCCATTCTTTATTGTGTGGATTTGCAGCAAGATAAGTTCAAGACCAGTGTTATGGGGCAGTGAAAGTGGATAATTGTTTATTCTTTGTTTATTAATTTTTTCCATAACTTATTTATCAATATAAAAAAAATTAAAATTAAAATCGGTACCAGCAAAGTTTCTTACACTTGATCAACATAATATGAATAATTCTGCAAAATTTTTAAATCGAAGTTTTAATTATTTTCGTTTTACCATTATCAGTCGTTTTAACAAAGCACTGTTTTTCAAGCAAAATTTCGATAAAATACGGCTGACAATGTTTTTCCAAATGTAATCAAAATTTTGATTTCAAATTTGGCAGAAAATTCCATTACTTGTATATCTAGTGTAAGTTTCTCTTCATTTTTAATAATATTGTTTGGTTTAAAAAAAAAATAATAATAATATAAGAACTATCAAAATCAGATAAAGATATTGTGGTAAACAAGAACTAAAATAACTTAAATATTGGTCTCAAACTTAAACAGTAAACAATATTATTAAAAATGAAGAGAAACTTACCCTAGATATACAAGTAATGGAATTTTCTGCCAAACTTTTAAATCAAAATTTTGATTACATTTGGAAAAACATTGTCAGCCGTATTTCATCGAAATTTTGCTTGAAAAACAGTGTTTTGTAAAAATGACTGACAATGGTAAACCGAAAATAATTACAACTTCGATTTCAAAATTTTGCAGAATAATTCATATCATGTTGATCAAGTGTAAGAAATTTTGCTGGCACCAATTTAATTTTTATTTTTTTATATTGATAAATAAGTTATGGAAAAAATTAATAATCAAAGAATAAAAAATTATCCACTTTCACTGCCCCTTATCAGATGCTATTTGAGTTGATTGGATGGAGTCTTTGATATAAACGATGATACCACCACCTTTGGATTTGCCAGTGTTTGCATGTTTTCTGTCTACTCTGTAATATTTGTACCCAACAATGAAGAGTTCCTTATCTAAAACCGTCTTATCAAACCATGTTTTGACAAAAATTAATAAATCATAATGTTTCAAGGATTGAAGGATATTTAGTTTAAATGTATGAAGTTTATTTTTTAAGCTTCTGCAATTTTGATAGTAGATATTTAAAGAAAAGGAATCAATTATTTTTTTGGGGTTAAGTTGGATTTAGGAACAATCAGAGGAATGCCATTTATATGTTTGATCTGAATATTTACTTCCCCATGTTTCTTCCTTTGGTCAAGCTCATCATAAACAGACTTGTAGAGATTTCTTTGTCTAATTGTTTTATCGGTTGATATGGTAATATACTTGAATTCATCTTTGCAAAGGTCTGTTTTATTCCTGAAGATCCATCCAACATCACTACTACTAGAAAGACAGACTTTCAAAGCTTGAGGAGAGGCTTTATTCTTATCAAGCTTATCAAGTCTAAATACATGCATGTTTGTTAAGTCAACTACTATATCCTTGAGAAATCTTGAGACAGCGTCAATGTCATTCTGAGCATTTACAGGCTCAGGAAGACTTCTTATAATAAAGTTTTTCTTCCTACGCTGGGTATCGTTCACTTCAGCCAAATGTCAAGTTCAATCTGATGTTGTGAAGATAAATCTGTTTTAAGAGATGCCAGATCATCGGTATTTGTTTGTAGTATATCCAGAATTTCTTTTATTTGTGCATCATGATTGTTGACAGTTGATGAGATATTTGCCACTGTTGAGCAGAGTGTTTTTATAGTATTGGAAAGAGATTCAATATTATTATTTATGGATTGTAAATGTTTTTTATTTTCAGCTTGTAGATCTTTAAGTAGTTTAGCATTATCATATTTAATAGTTTGTAGTAGTTTATCTAAATTCCCATTAATAGATGAGTTTGTGTGACTTACTGTAGATCCATCAAGTGGTGTAGAATTTTTAAGTAAAGTTTTACCCAAGGATTCAGTAGATGATGATCTTGAAGAATTTTTTTGTTTAGCTTCAATCTTGGACGAGCAGCATTTTTTAAAGGAGACATCAGATAGTCTGCTAGCTCTATTAGGAGCTGAGCATGATTTGTGATAAATTGTGGAACTGGCAGGACATTTGATAGCTGAGTCCAGGGTAGCTACGTTATTCAAGCAATAACCACATGTTGACATATTGAGGTTAGAAGTGGAGTATATAGTGATAACACGCACGCGGTTAAATAAGAGAAATAAATATAAAAATTATAACTCAAATTTCGTCTTTTTAACACAGGAACTGCGTGAATAATAAGAAAGGTGTAAAAAAATTACTCTGAGTGGATTAATATCAATCGTTTTTACAATGATATTAGAAGGCACTGAACGGAATGCTGCCTAGCAGAAGACTAAAAATGTAAATAATAAATAATAATAACAAAATAAACTTAATAATAAAAAAAAAAAAAAAGGTATACATCAAGATATAACAATCTTTGGTAATCTAATTAAATTAAATTTAATCTAATCTGTGCCTGCAAAAAAGTCATTGCAAATCAGCCACTGCAAATGTACTACAAATTCTCACATAGTTTAAGCACAAGTCGTTCAGCGGCACAGAGTACTCAACCTTCTGCCTCGGTAGTAAAGATGTTTGATTTAATGCGATGTTTAAAAATTGCAAATGATGATGCCTGGCGACTATTAGGGGGTAAACTATTCCAAATGTAGGCAGTTGATATATGAAAGGAGCGTTTCAAGGACTCTGTGCGGAAGGAGAGAATGGTCAATGTATCCAAAGCCTGCGGATTCGACACCCTCTTTGGACGCGAGCTGTGCTTTTCAATAAAAAAATTTGCCGAATAAGACGAAATTCCTGAATTCAGAATTCTATAGAGCAAACAGGCCGCAAAGTAGTCTCTACGACCTGAAACTCGAAGCCAGCCAAGCTCATGTCTGAAAGGAGTAACGTGATCGCTCTTCCTAATCCTAAGTATGTATCTGATCCCACGACTGAGCACACGCTGCAGCATAAGGTCCTGTTCATCTGAGATATTCCGATAAACAAGACAGCAATAGTCAACCATAGGAAAAAGGAGGGTTTGTATAAGGTGCTTCCGCAGTTCAAAGGTGGTGCTGCGTCTGAAGTGGTTAAGACGGTACATGAGAAAATTAGCTCTGCCACAGACATACCGAACATGATCTTTCCAGGTCAGCTTGGAATCCAGCACCACCCCCAGACTACGTGTAGACGAAACCAACGGGACAGTGCACTCTCCAAATTGCAGGTTGCGAATACCCAATCTGTCAAAGTCATTGACATAAGACGCGGTACCCAAAATCATGGCCTTAGTCTTTCCAGCATTCAAAATCAGCCCATTCGCGGCAGCCCAGCAACATGCTCAGCACCTCGGCTCAGTCTGTCCAGAATGGTACGTACGTCCTCGACTTGGCCGCGCACGTAAATCTGAAGGTCGTCCGCATAAATTATATGACAAACACCAGGGCCAAGACCCAGGGCAATGTCAGCGACAAACAGAGTAAAAAGCACGGGACCCAATACAGAGCCCTGGGGCACACTCTTATTGGAGGGACGAGAAGAGGTGAAACTCCGGTTCTCAGCTATCACCGCCTGCGAGCAGATAGGAAGCAATCCCTGCGCGAAAAGCCAAGAGATTGTAGTTTCTCGAGTAGCAATATGTAAGAGACCGAGTCGAAGGCTTTGCTGAAATCAAAGAGCAACAGTGCAGTCACCTACCTCCTGTCCATGCCCTCTAGGATGTCGTCTGTAAGTTTCAGTAGTGCAGTCTGTGTACTGTGCCCTGCTCTAAAACCTGCTTGTTGCCCATCCATCAATCCCTGCGATTCAACAAAAGAAGCAATCTGGTCATGGACCAGCCTCTCAAGTACTTTCGACAAAAAAAAAAGCAGAAAGATCGGACGGAAATCATTCAGGCAAGATGGAGAGGGAACTTTGTTGAGAGCAATAACAATAGACTCCTTCCACCGTTCAAGGAATGTTGATGTGGATAAGGAAGTATTGAAGATATTGTAAATAGTATGGCCTATGGATGGGAATGCTGTTTGAATAAAGCTCTGTGGAAGAGAGTCAACACCCGCCGCTTGAGATGTCGACTGGCTAACAACAGTAGCGATTGCGTCACAGTAGAAAAATCAAAGACACTATCATCTCTCTCATTTTCTAAACAACTTGGATCCGGTGCTGCGGAGTCAAACGAAACAGAGGCGAAGTGAGCGTTGAGGTCCTCCAAAGAGAAACCACCCAAGTTGGAATCAGGGCTAGGGGAGATGCCAAGGTGTCTAAGTTCCTTCCAGAGCTGTTGAGGGTCAGAGATGTCCTTGAGTCTGTGGTAGTAAAAGTTGAGTCTTGCAGACTCAATCTGCTCATGAGCAAAATCACGTGCCTGTCTATATAGGAGTAATTCAATATCAAGTCCCGAGCGTCTGTAGCGTCTGTAGAGTCTATCTCTCACAGATATTAATGAGTGATGATAGGTGGTGAACCACGGATAGCGATTCTTACTATGTTTGAGAGTTTTCAGTGGAGCAAATACGTCAAGAGCAGCATAAAGATTAGCATACAAACAATCCAACTTCGCACTAAGAGAGCTTGTCCCATCCGTGACAACCGACCAATCACATTTAAGCAAGTAATCATTCAAAGCCTCAGTATTCACAGATTTTAAGTTGCGGTAGGTGAAATCATGAGTCATCAGTTGCGGCGTTTGAATGTCAAGAGAAGCTGTCAGTAAGTCATGCCCAGCAATAAATGGAGTATCAGTCTTCATGTATTCAGTCACAGTATAAAGAACATCGACAAGACACAGGTCAAGCCAGGTATCCGAGTGAGAGGTATGGTGTGTAGCCCCATATGGCACAGAGAATAATGAGTTCTCCTCAATAAATTTACGTACAAAAACCGCATCTGCATCTGAATCTGACAACTGGTTAGCATTAAAGACACCGAGGATAACTTTGGAGCCATACGTGCATAGTATCACGCAGATCAGACACAAAATTGGTACCAGCAACAAAGGGGGCCTTAGGGGGTCTATACACCACACCAGCAAACACAGGGTCACTCCCTCTAGTGGAAACCTCAGCAAACAAATATTCAGGATGACCCGGCTTACCGTCCAATTCCGTAGTTGACGAGCAGAGGTGCTCGACCGAAAGCGATTCATGCACAAAGAGAGCAACCCCACCCCCCTGAGTATTACGGTCCCGCCTAAGGATGACATAACCATCCAGTGCGACAAGCGTGTCCTCAATCGAAGGGCTGAGCCAGATCTCAGAAACAGCTATCAGATATATCAAGGGCTGCGTCAAAAGAAAAAGTCTGATTTGCTCAATATGGCTGTGCAGAGAGTTCGCATTAAAATAACACACGAAGTTTATCCCCTTGCTTACGCACAGAATTCTGAGAGGTGTGAGGTATGTTTGAAGGTGAACAGGAGAGCGTGTAGTTTGAAGAGCGATAAGAGGGTGAAGGATTAATAAAACTGTGATGATATGAAGAGAATTTGATATTACCGCGAGAGAGAAGATGATTCAGTATACCTGTTGTGCTAAAAACCGCATGAGATCCTGTTCAGATTTGATGAGCGTAGGGACATCTCCCCTTTTTCTTCTGGCATAGATGTGACCATTACGCACGAAGGAGACGAAGTCAGAGTTCGGAGCATGTACAGTTTGGTACACATTACGGCGAAGATCAAAGATGTCCTTATGTAAAAACTCATTGATGTTAATGAGAGCAGGTACGAGGGACGTAGCTTCGATGCCAGCAGGAAGGTTGGGTGTAAGCGCAGAAGTATGCAGCTTACCAACTTGAATTTTTTTTCTGATGACCTCCAAAAGCAGTGCACGGGAGCAGTGCACTGAAAGTAACTATGATCGAGGGTGGTCGTAGCTTGCGTGGAGATCTTGCAGGTCAGGCAGAGGAAGAGGTAGAAGGCGGCTTTAGGGGACAACTGCCCGGCTAATTTGTGCCTGCCTCGTCAAGGGCTGAATTTACAGCAGCTTTGCTGATAAGCAAACGAGTCGAGATGATGTCGCGTGGTTCGATATCTGCATGGACAGATTTTAGAGCAGCAAGAACCAAGCATTTCAGGGATGTATCATCTGGAACAGACAAACCACTAATTACTATCTCGGTGGATGTCGAAGGTCTAGAGTAAGAGAGCTGTGCGAGGCGCGTAGACAGCTCTGCATTTTTTTGCTCGAGCCCAAGGACTTTGTTGAGAAGCTCTGGATTTCCAGAGAGAGAGAGAGAGAGAGAGAGAGATTGATTGATTGATAGTTTTTATTATCGGGTAAAGGGATGATCCCTGTCTTACCCGTCTTTGTAAAATACATCGAGTGTAACAGTGATGATATAATATAAATAAAATAAATAATAATAGGAAACAATTCAATTGACTTATACATGTAGCAACGATAGAGATAATTTACATTGTTTTTCATTTAGAATTACATAGTTTGTTTTCTTTCAATAAATTTTTAAGTGTACACTGTTTTCACACTGTTGAAGTGAGGAGGGTGGGAGGAGTCCTCAGATACAATGCAATGGTTTAGCGAAAAATATAGTAGAAGGAAGTTTAAAAGTGAGCACGAGGGGGGTGAAGCAGAGGAGACAAAATTGAGTGAAGTGGTGGGGGAATGAGGGAGAGGTTTTCTTTATGGGAGCGTTCGATCCAGTCTGCACAATCTATTTCAAAAAGAATGGATTTTAGGGAGTTTTTGTATTCATTTATGGAGGTACTATTATAGAAAAGTGAAGGGTGATTGTTTATAGTGCGTGTGGTTTGCAAGGTGAATGAATATTTCAAGGTGTTTGTTCGTTGGGTAGGGTCAATAAGGGGGGGGGGGCGAAGGCGATGATCTGAACGGTTAACGGTCTAACGGTTTCCTTGCCAGGGTCAATTCTAAAGTTGGTGTAAAGACACGGGGGTTGACCCGATTCTATCATAGCGTAGGCCATGGAAGTGTTCAAATATTCACGGCGGGAAGCGGCTGAGAGCCAGTTTAGGGAGAGGCGGTAGGGGGTGACATGAGTAGTGCGGGGAATGGACCCAAAGGCAAAACGAGTGCAGGCGTTGTGTAGGGTGTGAAGTTTCTGTTGTTATTGCTTTGTGATATCAGTTAGAAAGGGAGCTGCATATTCAAAAAGGGGAAGAATAAGTGAGTTTACGAGAAGGGTGCGTGTTTGACGGGAGAGGGACTTTCGAAAGTGGCGGAGGGAATAAAGGGAGTAATGTACACGTTTGGCAGTTTCACTGATTTGTCTGTTGAAATTTAAGAAGGAGGAGGTGTGAATGCCGAGGGATTTAATGGAGTTAGAATAAGGAATGGTCTGACCGTTGATGATTAGGGGGGTAAGGGAATCAAAGTCGATCTTCGAAAGGTAGGACTCGCTTGCGATAATGGTGAGGATGGTCTTGCTGGGGTTGAGATTCAGGTGATTAGCCGAGGCCCAGGCCGCGACCGAGTTAGCATCGTGAAAAATGAGGGAGAGAAAGTGGAGGAGTTCTGCGAAGGGGGCATGGGTGTAGAGATTTGAGTCATCGGCGAAGATGGCCCATAATGAGTAGAGGATGAAGAGGCTGAGGTCGTTGATGAAAAGAGAGAGGGAGAGGGGGAGAGGGAGAGGGAGAGAGAGAGAGGATGAATCCCTATCTTGCTCGTATTTGCAAATACATTATTTAGTACAACAAAAAAAATATAAAAGTATAACAATAGATATAGAGAGTGATATATACTGATAAGAAAAACAAAATAAAATATAAAAGTATAATATTAGATATATAGAGTGCTAAGTACAGATTAATATTATGCATATAATTAAATAATGTAAATAGATTTTCTTTTTTAATAATTAATGAGATCACTTTCATTTTTTTCGTTCACTTCACTTCTGGGGGGGAGGGGGTTCTCAGAGACAGTGTAACGTGTAGAGAGGGGACAAGGCTTATAAAGGTTTAGAGGTGAGCAGGTTGGGGTTGAAGCAGATATGATAATATTGGGTGGGGAGGTGGGGGGATGAGGGTGAGATTTTCTTTGTGGGCACGTTCAATTCAGCCTGCACAGTCGATTTTAAGGAGGCTCACGCGACTTTTTTCTATGAGGTCAATCATCTTAAGATTTTCAGGACATATAGTTTTTTTCCTCTAGATTAAAATTCTAAAAAAAAAAAACAAGTTGCCGACCTAACTTTTGAGAAATCTCCAATACAAAATTTTCGTTTATAACACGTGTTCTTATGAGGATTCCACTATTTTTCTTTCGCTTAAAAAACTGATGAGGCCGATCCTTACGAAAAAATTCATACAAATAGATTTTTTTATTCTTGATATTTTAGCATAAAAAAAATGTAGGTTGCTGGATTAGCTTTTGAGAAATAAATCATCGAAATATGATACTTTAGCAGAACAGAATATTTTAAGACGGATGACATCTGTTTGTAAAAAGTGGCAACGTCGCATAGGCACAAGTCGTCGCCGACGCGCAGACGACAGCAGAGTCAGACGAACTTACTGCAGACACAGTTTTTGCACTCATCTCGTAGAAAAAAGTATAGGCAAACAAACTAATTCATTGATAAAAGTTGTAACAAAGTAAATTCGTGTCTTGACAGTTATTTTATTTACTTAGTTGAAAAATCATAAATACATGTAGCTTGAATAATTATCGAAACTATAGGAGTTTGCAACGTATAACCTATTCGGTACTTCATGACTCCGGGCTGTAGTCTTGCAAATTATTAATCTTATAATAATGTGTGCTTGGATTATTTTTGGAATAAAAAAAAATTCATTTTAAAATTTCATAAAAACTTTTATTGCTTATCTGATGCATATTTACACATATTTACATTTATTATATACAAATAGATAGAGTATGACTAAGGCATTTACTCAATAGTCAATAACAAAAATTATCGAGTAATTCTTTGTACTTATTTTGGTAAATTCCTAAAAATACAAGTGATTATTTTTGGTGAATTAGTCACGCGTGGTTTATTATTTACACTTTCTCCTAGCAAAAGTTTTAAACCTTTTTCTCATCCTGTTTTTACAGCTTCTTGCATGATTGACAAATTAATACCAGCTGCAATAATTTTGTTTTTAATTTTAGTAGAAATATTTAGAACATCTCATTCTTGAAAATGTTCGCTTTTTTTTTCTTCTTCTCCTTTCTGGCTGAGAGATCAAGCATTATTTCAAAAGATTCAGTATGTTTTATAATTATTTCTTTAGTAGCACCTAATTTATGAAGTAATTTTTGCAACATGACTACATCATTGATTGCGTTGTGAGCAAAAATAACATCATTTTTATCTAAATAGTCTGTGGCCAAGTCGGGTTGCTTAAAAGATTGCTTATCTTTTCTTCGTTTTGGCAGCAAGGAATAGAAGATATGAATACTATCAGCAAACCCTTTGACAAATTGTTTTAATTCTTTAAGTAAATGCGGGTTAACTAAGTAACCGCCCACAGGGTGTGGGCTCGATCCACGTATACTCCGCTTATCCCATTTATGAGTTGCACCGCGCGGTTCCCGCGTTACAAGCTGCAGTGCTGGCAACTGCCCACTCAGTTGTACACCTGCGCCCCGGTATTGCAACAGCTTCACTCTCGGCTTCGACAGAGCATACGGAACTACGACTTCACTAATTTTCCCTGGATCTTGCACAGTGAGCATGCTTGAATACGGCTAAGGTCGCTGCGCCTGGCAACCACCATAGGCCGCACCCAACCGGATTGGTTACCGGAAGTAAGATGGTGAACCATCACAGGAATGGAATCACAAGACCCCATATATCCCTTTATCTTGCCAAGTTTTAGCGTAAACCCCTGCCCGTCAGAGGCCGACACCAAATGGAAGGGTACTGCAGCCGCCGCAGTAGGGCTCCCTTCCCCCTGACTTCCTGTTTTGTTTGGATTCCTCCTAACACTAGACAGGTACCAGCTCGAGAAGCTTCCGCCATCTCTACTCTACATCATGTTCGGTGTGATGAGAGGGGTGTTCCAAACACCTCAAGAGGCGTCCGTTGTGCAGACGTGGGCACGCGGGGGTCACCATGATCGTTCCGAACGCAGCGTATACCGTTCTTTACCCAGATACCTGGGATCGACCGTTGAGGCAGCTACTTTATGGGTCAACCAGCGTAGAGTGTACCGGCAACCCATCTCACTCGTTCAAATTACTAAGAACTGTCTGAGACCGTACTCGTGCACTCTTTCGAGAAACACTACCCTGCTGTGCCCGATTGACGGGACTACCTGGGAGTGTCAATTCCTTTACCTCAATTTTGCGCTGCAGGACTGAGGATCAGAACCACGTTGCCCAGGTTTTAGGGGCAAACGGCACAGGGTTAACCGTTTACCCGCATTATAAATTGTTTTAATTCTTTAAGTAAATGCGGGTAAACCTAAGGATTGTGCCAAGCTTAAAATTCTGGGAACATCGAACCTAAAATACAACGCGAATATAGATATTGAACGTCCTTATCAAAAACGAAAATAAATAAAATATACTGACTTAAAGCCATTATGTGCGACTAATATGCAGGGTTTTTCTCGTTCTTTTAAAAGCCATAAAAAATTCATGAATCCCTCTCTTGAAGTGCGTGAAATAACCTTTTCATTATTAAAAAAAATTTCTGAATTTATTATTTTGATCCCAGTCATATTTGCAGCGTCAGGGTTCATATTTTTTCCGGGCAAAATGTATTCGCTGAAAGTAGAACTTTCGTGAGCTGCCCCTATCTGTAAACGAATTGAAAGTTAATGGGCGTAGAATCAAAACTAAACATTTTTCATCATACGCGCGCCGAAAGTTCGTTCCTAGTCCCTCGGAGCAGGGGCGAAACCTCGGGACGAAGGAACTATCTTTTGGCGCATGCTTATGGATGAAAAATACAGTACACACCTTGGGGCGCATGCGCACTAGCGCCGCCGCGCACTCCGCCGCTGCCCTCGGCTACTCCTCGGGCTGCAACCACGCGCGGGCGGCCGCGGCATTAGTGCATTTTCGCCCCTAGATGTGTAGTATACTATTTTTTTATCAAATAGTTGCTCTTTTTTAGTTATATACTATATTCCAAATTTTATTTTGATTATTAAGTATTTGTACCTGAACAATTTCATCACTTTTTGCACGGCCCGTGGTTTCAAGATCAAATACAACAATACAGCTATCATTTATATTAGCTTGTTCTGTAAATAAATTTTACTTAAAAAAATATTGAAAATTAATTTTAAAAGATACTTAAATTTATAAAATTTTTTATGTTTACCAGCTATAACAACTTCGTCAATTAAGCTTGCTGTATTTAAGTAGCCAGATCCTGACTCATAAGTAATACCTTCTCGTCTTACTGCTTGTGTATTTTTATTTGATCTGTTATTTTTTAATTCAAGGCGTCTTCTTTTGAATGGAACAGTTTGCTTTCTGGCATCAGTAGTAGCAAATATCTCGGTTTTTCTTTTACGAAATATTTCCTTGTGTTTACCAGGTGAGAGGTTTAACGATTTATTCAAGTGGACAATGTGCTCGTATCCTAGGTTTTTCTGACACACTGAAATGCCAACTCGAAAAACATGCGATTCAGATCCTCCATAAAAAGACGACTTTGAATGCTCACTGCAAACAGTATTGTTGAAGGACTCATTGGCTTGACTAGACCCACATGGTGCAAGTTGCGCAGCATTTTTTATAAATGGCTGCAAAGCTTTGTTTAGTTTATCACGTAAATTTGTATCTGTTAAACATTTGCCATCTTTAAAGTATTTGTAAACGTGTTCTCCTTGCTCATTTTTCGTACCAAATGATCCGCAATTGTCGTGCTCACCAAACGCGTGACAAGTTATATTTTCTAAGGCCTGCTTGACTTTTAACTCATCACCCTTATTTTTTTAATACATAAGGAAAAGGCCTTTGAAAAAAATTGTCTATTTATAACATTTAATTTCATTTCATACAATTTTGAATTAAAAGTTTTTTCTGCGTGATTAATGTCAGACCATTTCTCGATCGCATAAGGTGACAATCGTCTTAAAGCAGCTATGGCAGAGGAGTCGTCCTCTCCAATTAATATTTTTATTCGACAATTTTGTTTCGTGAGGTTTTCCTTTTTTTAAATTAACTTGACAGCTATATCAGCTTCCATCGCCCTTGCAGAAGCATGGTGATTTAATTTGCAGTCATGAGGTTTTGAATCTTTCTGTTTGCAAGAAATATTACGGCATGCCCAAGCTATTACTTTTTTATTATAAAAGCCAATGAGTGAACCATGACCTAGTATAAAAATTATGTAACTCTGACAAAGTAGTATGAATAAAACCTTTATAAAAATTGATTTTAGTACCGCTCTGACTGTTGTGTTGTCGATCTCTTTTTGCCCAAGCTGCATCATAAGACGAAATTAAATCTGTAGGTTCTTCAGTAATGACACTTTGAGCAGTGATATTATTATCATTGTTATTATTATTTAAGCTATCTTTGCTGTCTTTCCTGCAGATAAATTTAAAAGCACTTGATTAAAATTAATTTCGTTATTCTTAGTTAAAATATCTGGTTGCGAATGGAACGATATTGGGTAAAGATACAAGATGAATTTGATCTGGTGACACGCTTGTAGAGCTTATCACGGGGTTCCATTTTATTAAGGATCGCAGGGGTGATTTAGGGTTTCACAAGGGGTTTTTTCCTAACTTGTTTGATTGGAGCAAGAGTGTTAAAAGCTGTCAGGGTAATTTCAGACAGTCTTGATGCTTGTGCATCAAGTTGATCAGGCTGCGTGGGGGTAAAGTTGAAGGAGCAATTCGCAAGGCCGGGGAGAGGGGGGGGGGAAAGCTGTGGATAACTTGTCAATGATTAGATTGTGAAAGGTGTGAGGGTCTATAGTTTTGAGGCTGCGGGTGGTTATGGTGTGATTGGGGCGAGGGGGGGGGGTTTAATATTTAGTTTTAATGAGATGAGGTCGTGGCTGGATGTAAAAGAGGTGGATGATTGAGAAAAGGAGATAATTTTATCAATTGAACGAGTGATGAAGAGGTCAAGGCAGGTATGGTGGGTGGAGCCATCATGCCATAAAAGGTGGTGAGTAGATTTACTATTTGCAAGGGTTAGGCAGTGTTCTTCTATTAGGTTGAGTAAAAAAGTTGATGAAAATTCTGTGGTGGACATGTCTATATTGAAGTCGCTAGTTATGTTGACGTTCTCGTAGCTTGGGAGTAACGGGGAGATAGTGGTAAAGAAATAGGAGGGGAGGGCTGCTTTTGGTGGGCGGTAGATGACAGATAGAAGTAATTTAGTTGATTTCAGGTCGACGTCTACAATCAGAAATTCAGGTTATGCCTGATATGGGATTGGTGTGGGGGATGTGGAGATGATGGTGATATCTAGGTCGTCGCGAATGTAGAGGGCAACACCCCCACCAGGTTTACCGACTCGATCATGGTGAATAAGGGTGAAGCTAGGGATGTTGTACATGTGCGTGGGGTGTTTGGCTTGAGGTAGGTTTCGGTGAGAGCAATGATGTCATATTTCTCTTTGGCAATCTGAAGTTTAAGTTCTCTTAAGTGAGCAGAGAGATGACTGATGTTTACGTGAGCAATATGAAGATGAGGGGTGTGCTTGGTGGTTGGTGAGAGAGTAGGTGTTTGGAGGGTGCATACGGAGAAGGTTGTATTTATGGGAACAGGTGTGTTTAAGGGAGGGCATTGCGAAATGCTTGAACTTCATGGAGATGAATGATTTGAGGGAGACTTACGTGGGGTGCTAAGAACATCAGAGGTTTGAAGGTCCATTAAGGCTGTAAGGGAAGTAGAGGAAGTGGATGAGGGGGTAGGGAGGGATTGTTCGAAGAGGGATATATCAAATTCCGTGAAAATTTCTACCAGTTCGCCGTTCTGCGGCAAACTTTCTTTCTTTGTAGGGGTAAGACTGGGTTTGCGGGTGAGTGGTTGCTGTTCTGGCGAGGCGTCCGGTGGGCGTTTACGATTTTCTTTCTGAGAAGATTCTATGGTGCAGGGAAGTAGGGGGGATATGTGGGAGGAAGCAGAAAGAGTTGGAGAGGTATGAGATGCGTTTGTGGTAGTGGGAGGGTGGGTGGTGGGGGTGGGTATCTGTGCAGAGCTATTTAAGACAGGTTTTTTGATGATGAGTTTACGGGGTCGATTTGTGAGAGGAGTGATTGTGTAGCAGTTTAAACATAGGAATAGTACAATTTTTGAGTGAGCTTTAGGGACACAGTTTGCATGGATGAGGGAAAAACAACCGTTACAGAGCAGAGAGGACTCACCACGTTTTACTGTAGATGTGCAGAAGGGGCAGATACTGGTGTTGCTGACGAACATCTGCGAGCCAGTTTAAGGTGTGAAGCATTGGGGCAGGTGTGCCAACGGTGTCTCGCTGAACTCTCTGGTGATGAATTAACCTCAAAGTTTGAGAATCGGATTTTTCTGGGACCTCTAGCTCAGTAATTAATGAGCCAGGGTGTGGGGCGTGAGTAATAATATGCGTAAGAGCCACAAGGTAATCCGGAAAAATCTGAATCAAAAATTTCGCAGTCAAGCGATGCGATGGTAAGCAAAAAGATCAGGAAGAGCGGAGCAGATAGACAAGCAGTACAATACTTACCAACGCCAGAGAGAGAGAGAGAGATTTGATTTTATTTTGATTTGATAGATTTATTTACTGTACTGTAATTCCTTGTTATACGCGGTCTTGGTATACGTGGTTTACCCTTATACGCGGTTTGCCAAATACGACTAAACCTTGTTATACTCGGGTTAGGTCACCCTTATAAGTGTTTACAGATGGTTAAAAAAAAAAATGAAAATCATAACCGGATTATCGCAAATAAAATTTTGATAACCACTTGCACAAAATTATTACAATATTGCAGTACGTATATAAAAATATCAAATAATGGCTCCATCAACAACTCCAAAAACTTCAAAACCACCAAAAACTCCATGTAGAACTAGAAAAGTTATGACTTTGGCTGATAAATTTAAAATTTTGAATGCCCTTCAAGAAGGTGAAACTGTTGCCAGGATTGCAAGGCGTTTCAATGTTAATGAATCAACGATACGAACGATTCGAACTAATGAAGAAAAAGTTCGATCTAGTGCCAAAATGTTAGAACATCATGCTCAATTTACTAAAGTCGTGCGACGTAACCTAATCGAAAAAACTGAAGAAATGCTAATCGTTTGGATTCAAGATCTCATTCACAACAAAATTCCAATATTAACTGGTGCGATAAGAGATCAAGCAATATTTTTTCATGATTATCTCACAGAAAAATATGGCAAAAATTAGAAAGATAATTTCAATGCATCAAGGGGTGGTTTGAAAACTTTAAGACAAGATTTTTTCCTGCATAATGTTAAATTTTCAGGTAACAATTTCTCGTTAAGTTTTTCAGTCAAAGAAATTAAATTAAATTTTACAAAAAAGGTGAGATTGCCAGTGCCGATCATGAAGCTGCTCGTCAATTTCCTACTAAACTTCAAGAAGTCATCGATGCAAAAGGATTTCGTCCTGAACAAATTTTCAACTGCGACGAAACGGGTCTGTTTTGGAAAAGGTTGCTAAGTAGAACGTGGCTGACTAAAGAGGAACAAAGAGCTCCAGGTTTCAAAGTTGCAAAGGATCGTTTGACTCTCTTATTCTGTGTAAATGCTTCTGGTGATAAAAAGTGTAAACCGATGCTCGTGTATCGCTCAGAAACACCAAGAGCTTTGAAAAAAAAGAAAAGAGCATTTGCCTGTCTAGGGAAGAGTGGGGTGAACAGAACGTGGGGTGATTGGAATGACCATTAATAACTTTGTAAAAAAATTTTAATTGAAAAATTAAAAAATACAGCGTGAAAGCTCGAACTCTAAAGCGATTTTTCGAATAATTAAATTGTGAATCAAAATCATAAATATTGAATAAAAAATAGTGATATCACACCTTTACATTTTTATTCAAAACATGATTTTTTAACTTTTCTTTGCGTCATAAAAACTGATTAATTATGATCCCACATTGAAAAACAAAAATGCTTAACTGAAACTTTAACTTTTTGGCTTCACTTTTACATAAAATTTTTAAAGAATATTAGTATTTTTCAATAAATTAATCTGACTTAAAAAAAAAAAGTCATGTGGGGTGAATGGATCATTTTTTGGGGGGAATAGAACGAGAACTTACGTGTAAACTGCATGGTGGCGTCGTCTGCTGTTTAGTTTTGTTGAGACATGCATCGACGCAGACCAACTAACACAGTTATTTTTAAGTGTTTTTTTGTTTAGTTTACAATTAAAAATGGTTCAATAGTATTCAGCGGAGTTGTAGTATCATTATTAATATGCAAATACTATTGAAAAATAGAATTACGAAGAAAAAAAAGTGTTAAAATCAGACCGGCTGTGCACAGTCAGGTTAAGAAACCTTCAGAAGTTAATAAAAATTGGTGAACAATGTAATGTTAACTTTTTTTGTGAATTTTTATAATATTTTCTGTGTAATAAAAAAGTTTTTGAACTGATATATTTCTTAATAATTGTTTAATGAAGCGTTCTATTCACCCCATTTCGTCAAACTCGTGACTACACGGAGGGAACTATTCAGGGTCAAAGACAGTGAACAAAAATCGCTCACGCTCCCGAAGCCTGCGTTCACGGTAAAATATAGTGAACCCTAAGCGTTAACTGAAAAATCCAGTGAACAACACTACAATACCCGTGTAGAGGGCGCGCGTTCGCATAAAAAGATGACGCCGAGCACAACGCAGCACGCTGAACGATCACCTGCTTTGACTGTGATTGCTGATCACTGAAAAACACAGTGAATTGTTCTCTCCGTGTAGCTCAGGATTTTATTTTTTTTAAGTTTTTGTACTGCTCTGAGGTAATTAATTTTTTTTTTTACTCTTTCTGTAATTGTTCGCCTCCTTGTTAAACTTATTTTATGTACAAAAATCATAAATTACTTTCTTTTTCTAAAAGCGTTCTATTCACCCCATCCTTGACGTTCTATTCACCCCACTCTCCCCAACTGGAAATCGAATAAAACAGCATGGGTAACAAAAGTAAATTTTGGAGAATGGTTTCACCAGTCGTTTATACCAGAAGTCAGAGAGTATTTTGCAAAAAAAACTCTTTCTCTTAAAGTCCTCTTACTTATGGATAACTGCAAAAGTCACGATGCATCTTTGCAAACAGCGCATCCGGATGTTGAAGTATCTTAGGCGCACTATAACTTCAATGGTACAGAAAGTTAACCTTCATCGTTCTTGTGACAATTTTATTCCAGAGAATGTTGTTCGAAATTTTTGGTGGAATTTTTCAATCATGGATGCGATTAATTTCATTGAAGAATTATGGAGTGAGGTTAAATCGACAACCATTACTGGAAGCTAGAAAAAAATTTTACCGCAAGGAGCTTGGAACTTACCCGATAGACCAACTGAACCTGATCATCCAGCCGTTGTTCGAGACATTGTTAGCTTAGCAAGAGAAGTTGCAGGTGAAGGATTCGATGATCTCAGAGACACGGAGATCTTAGATCTAGTGATGCCTGAAAATGTAAACCGAACGCCAGAAGAAATTGAAGAACTTGCAAATTATTCAGAAGAAGAACAGGGCGTAAATGAAACAGAAGAAAGTTCTTTTAATGCGAAAATGATTGTTGAAATTCTGAGCCTCGTCGAAAACGCTGTCGATCAAGCGATGCTTCATGATCCAATTATGGTGCGGAGCTTAAACTTTAAAAGACTCTGCGAAGAAGCGATTAAAGTGTATGAAGATCTGTACAAAGATGTTTTAAGGCGAGCCAGTCAATCTAAAGTCACTGATTTTTTTATTAAACCTCTTTAATTCTGTTTTGTAGTAGTTTTTTTATAATTACAACGTATACATACAATAAAAATTGCTGTAAAGTTCAACTTTGAACATGCAAAATCATTTATTATATCTCATTTCAAGGTTTTCGGAACGTAACCCCCCTTTTCCCACAATAGCTTGGTCTTGTTATACGCGGTACTTTTCCGGAACCTAACCCCTGCGTATAACGAGGGATACATTATGTTGTACAAAAAAATTTAAGTTAAACAATAGAAGATATAATCCTAAAGGGCGGTAGCCCTTGACGGGGTGTGGGTTTTTAAAACCGACTACCGTGAAGCCGTACTGCTTTATATACTTTGAATTTCAGTTTAGGGAGGGTCGCTCATGAAAAAAACTCTATTAGGATGATTATTTTTCCTTGACCATACATTCTACGCGTAGCCTATGATCCCCTGAGAAGATTAAAAAAAAAAATCATCCTGAAAAAGTTCTGCGTTAAAAAGTTATGACCGTCTCAAAATTCGAAGCGCTGATTTCCTTTAGATTTTTTCGTTTCCAGTCCCTGAGCATCCGATTCTCTACATGCGCTGCATGTGGATTAAACCGGATCTTACGTAACGCTGTCTCACTCTTGCAGCCTGCAGCAAGGCATGCGAGTAGGATGCGCAGAGGAGGTGCGCGTACTCAAGAGGCCGAGGCGGCCGAGGCGGCCGAGCCGCCGGGGCCGCTGACACTGCTCTGTCTCTCAGCAGGCCGCATAGCTCAGGCAAGCAGCTGAGTAGAATACAGTGGTCATAATTGTTATTATTTTATTACATGATTTAGAAATAATTAAGTAATTAAGAAAGTAATATACAATAAAATATACAGCGGTATCACGCTAAATTCACAATTAACATAATTTAATTAATAACTATTATGACCGTTAACCTTAATAATCAATAATTTGGCTATAATTTTTCAAAAGAAAATATCTAAAGTCGCCATTTGATAATCATCTATGAGTTAGAGTGAGTTGAAAAATTGTGAAATCTTCTGTTGAAGCTGTAGAGGTTTATTTATCCAGTGAAAAATGAAGTTTTTTTTTGAATGAGAGAAGTTTTTTTTGAGTGAGTGAATGATTATTCTTGATATGAAGTCTATGTATTGTATATACAGGTTTAAGTTGAATGCACTTTTTTATAATAAAAGCACATCCTTTGAATTATTAATAGATGTCAGTAAGTAGGAATCATCTTTGAAGTGTACGGTTCTGTTATTTTGTTCTCACTTTATTTTTCAAGATGAATTTGTCTGAGTATCAAGTTTAATTTTAGTTTTATCCGCTGTATACCAACTGCCTCAACTTGGTCATTGACATTTGCTGCATTTAAATGTGATGGTGATCAATTCAATCAAAGACCCCCCATGTCCCATGGGGTTATTCAAATTATCAGACAAGTAAATACATTTAAATCATCACTGGAATTTATAAATTCTGAGTCAATACATTAACACGGATAATGTTTATTGTTCTCAGTTTATTTTCCAAGTTGAATTTGTCTGACTATCAAGTTTAATTTTAGTTTTATCCGCTGTATACCAACTACCTCAACTGGGTCATTGACATTTGCTGCATTTAAATGTGATGGTGATCAATGTCTTATGGGGTTATTCAAATTGTCAGACATGTTGCAAAAATTGTTAATATAATCTTATCACCAAAAATTTCATCAGTACAGTATCTGTTATATAACTACAAATCACAATGTTTTTGTGTAACCTTCAAATTGTGTGGGATTTAAGTCAGTTTAGTCATAGTGATGTGTTTTAAGTTATTTTTTTTTTTTTTTTACAAATAGATAATTTTTTGAATGAAACTATTATGCTTCAAGCCTGAAAAGTTAAGATTTAGAGTAAATAAAATGATGAAATAAATATAAAACAATCTAGTAAGATCAGAGATTTGAGAAAATATTTTTGACTGCGTAATAAAAAAAAAAAAAAATCTCAAAAAATTCATTTAAGCATAGTTTGGTTCTTACGCCAAAACTTCTTTTGCAGAGCAACAACAACACATAACTAAGAAAAAAAAATCTTTTCAATTTATTTTACCCTCATTTTAATTGAGAACTGAAAAATAAAAATTTTAACTAATCAAAATAAACTTAAGTTAATAATTATTAAACAGTTTGAAAAATAAAAAATTAATAGTTATTAAAATATCATTTTTTTTTTTAAAGCCTGGAGATAAATGAAATTAAAAAAAAAAACATTTAAAAATGCAAGATACCAACGGCAACTTGGGTTTTTACTGCTATAGTTGCTATAACAGAATTATCAAAATAAAAATTTTTTTTTATACTTGATGTTTAAAAATCAGTAAAAAAAGTATACTATAAAATCAATTCATTTTAATTGTCCTTCAATATCGATAAAATCATTCATCTCAATGGAGTCATAAGTTTGTTCTACCCAGGTATCAATTGGTAAATTTTACCATTTTTTTTTAGTTTCACCTTATACCTAGCGAAAGAAATGAAATCTTTAAAAAGAAAGACCTTTAAAAAGGTAAGAATTTACGGCGAGTGGTTTTTTTTGGACAGAAATAAAACAAACATATATGTTGTTACTTTCAGATCTATGTTAATATTAATCAATTTATCCCGAAAGATACGAATAGATGAATAAAATAAAAAAAATAAATAAAAAACCATCTTTCAGTAGAGTTACAGTGAATTCTGTTTATTTTTTTTAACTTTAATTATAAATTAATTCGAGTATCTACTCTGATTTTGATATTATGTTTTCGGGGATACGAACAGATAAATGAAATGAAATCAAAAATCATTTTCCGGATGAGTTTTTAATAAATTTTTTTCAGTTTTATTTCTTTAATTGATTTTTACTCAAATTATTTAAAATTCCTACTCTGATTCTGCTGATATTTTTTTGGAATATGAACAGATGAAGAAGATGAAATCAAAGAATCATCTTCCGGACGAGTTTTAAGTAAATTTTTCTTTTCTTTTTTACGCATCTTTTTTCTTTTTTTTTTTTTAAACTTGAATTCAATTATTTTTTAGTAAAAGTTTACTATCAATTTATTCAATTTAGGTGTCGTTCAATATCGTTAAAATCATTCGGACTCGACGGAGCCGCAGATTTATTAATTAGAATAATATTACTTTTCAAAGGATCAATTAAAAAAAAAAAGCTCTTAGATTTCTAAGTCTTTTTATTTTTAGTTACCACAATACAGTTTCTGCTTTTCGGTGATGCATGAATATCTTTGATCGACTGTTAATCGTTAATCTGCGGCTCCGTCAAGTTTGAATGATTTTAACGATATTGAACGACACCTAAATTGAATAAATTGATAGTAAACTTTTACTAAAAAATAATTGAATTCAAGTTTAAAAAAAAAAAAAAGAAAAAAGATGCGTAAAAAAGAAAAGAAAAATCAGATATTACAATAAATAGAAAAAGAAAAAAATTAATAAATTACATAAAGAATCAACAAAAATAATAATGACAATAATAAAAATAATAATAAGTAACATGAGAAAATAATAGTTGAAATAGATTTGAAACAGTCCCATTGATAGTAAAAAAAAATTGCACTTCAGCACTAACTGGTATTTGATGTTATGGTCCAGGTCAGTGTTCAGACAGCTGCTGCTCACCCTCTGCGGCAAAAATATGAGTGTTAATGAGGCGTTTGAAGCTAGAAAAGGATGGGGCTGAACGGATGTTGGCGGGTAAACTGTTCCACAAGTATGTGGTGGATACGTGAAATGAATGTTTGAGACAATTTGTGCGACAATTGGGAACAACTAGAGTGCCATGGACTTCTCGGTTTGGACGTGCGCTGACTCTGGCGATAAAAAAGTCCACCAGATATGCCGGTAGTCCCGATGTAAGCAATTTATATAAAAGACAGGCTTCAGAGTAATTCCTGCAACCTTCCACACGAAGCAAGTGATGTGATTACTCTTTCTTACTCCGTAGATGTATCTAATGCCCCTGTTCATTATGCGCTGAATTTTAAGATTCAGCTCAGCAGAGATATCACAGTCAATTATAGTACGGTTAAGGAATCTATCAATATGTAATAAGCCTGTCGATGCTTGTTCTAGTCGCATCATGAGAGATAGACTGAAAGTATATGAATTTTTATTGGGGAATATATAATTGCACAGAAAAAATACCTTTGCTCGGAAGCTAAGTGAACGGAAAAAAAATTTTTTCGCACGAAAAAAAAAACCTTTACACGGAAAAAAGTTACTTAATCACGGGAAAAAAAAAATTTTGCACGAAAAGAAGATACTAATACACGTGAAAAAAAAAACTTTTGCAAAAAAAATACTTAGGCACGGAAAAATAATTTAAAAATTTTTTTGTTCAAATTTTGAATTCACTTTGAACGTTCAAGGTCAAATCATATTAATTGACGAATCATATTAGTTGCTTTTCTCTAATTGACACACCCACTCATTTAGAACGTTCATCGTCGGGCCGTTGTTGTTATTCCTTCAGTTCCAGCTCCACCATCGCACAAAGCAGTTTTTTAACTATGGCTAGTGACCTGAAATATTTTGAAAGTGATCAATTTAAGGAGCGGATTATATGCAAAATGCATATTAGCATATGAGGCGTTGGATGGAAAAAGGGCGTAACCCGCATGACAGCGTATTTGAGAAAAAGGCAAAATAAGTTTAAGTTCAGGTATTTTTGTTAAAATATGTAAAATTAATGGGGTTTTTTATTTTGATATGATAGTTTCACTGCTAAGGATGATATTAAACCACATTAAACATTGATGAATCGAATATAATTGTTTAAATAAACTTAAATAGCTCGATGCAGTTACGCCCTTTTTCCGGAAATCGATATATCGTACTGATAAATTACGATATTCATTCATAAATTAATGAGAAAATAATTAAATTTAGAATGATTTTATTATAGAAGGTATTAACTACATCACAGAGGATAAATCCATAAAATTTTAGTCATTTTTTATAAACAAATTGCAAATCTTATTACTCAATTATACTTTATCGAAAAAAAAATTAGTTTTAAAAAAATTTTATTACACTACATCACAGTGGTAATAATCTACTAAATATAATTTAAATTTAAATAACAATAATTGTAATAATTTTTAAATAATTTATTTGATATTGCCAAGCATTTTCCCTATTTTTGGTTTTTGGGTTTGCGTCGGCTCTTTTGATTTTAACTTTCGACACGCAGCTCATTAAGAACGTATCTTGATCTTCTTTTTTTCCCAACTTATAAAATTCATTAAATTTGTTACTTTAAAAGTTCTTTGAAAAGCTATTAAAGCATTTTTTTTGGCAAGAAGAAGATACAAACTGAAATTTTTTAGATGGGATTGATACATTTTTTTGTGTATCAACATAACCTTTACCTTCTGCTCTTTTAAACTTTTTGATATTTCTTTTCCACTTTTCAGGTTGAAGTCGTTTTTTCCTAAACTCTTCGTCTTCACTGCAACTTTCACTCGATGAAATATCCATAGTATTAAAGAAAAACTACCTAAAAGCTTAAATATTTACAGCAAATGTACAGCTCAACCTCGTCCTTCACTGTCTCGATCGCATCAGCTGATCACATTGACGGCCGAGCGCTCGCGATTTCTCGCTTCCTACACGAGCGCGCGTGAAAAATAATATAAAATTCTTGTCAAATCTTCATTTATTAATCTGAGATTACACATACATATGTAAAAGTGGTCAAGGAATGCGAAAATGGTGATTTCCGGAAAAAGGGCGTAACCGCCATTACGCCCTTCTTGCATCCAACGCCTCATATGTAATTGCATATTTTGGTATGAAAGTTGCTTTACGCATATGTTGCATATTTTGCATACATCGATCAACTTGTGCGAATATTTTTTGAAAATTGGAGTGTAACCTTGTTCATGTTTGTTTATGTACGAACGGAACAGTACAAAATTTTGGTTATAATTAGTTTATTAAATTTACTGGTCATAAATTATGGTTGAAGTATTTTACCATGCCTGCAGACAGAAAACTCGTCACGACTTGGATTAAACCGTATCCTGGTGTGTTTACGTACGATGGTGATATACGAAAACCTTATATTGCCACGTTTGTGAAAAAGTGGTTAAGTCCGAAAGAAAATTCCATGGATAGAAGCAGCGCAGTTTTATCACGAAAACTTCCAAGCAGTCAAAGATGTCGATCAATTTGATAATTCCGATGCAGCTGTAATTCCTGAATGTAAAGCAGCTTCCTAGAGTCCCACGATCTTGCAACTATGTATACTCATTTCTCATTTATTCCAAAATATATTACTAAACTGGAAACAAAGAACTTACTTTTACACGACTTGATTTCATTGATGAAAAATGCAGTAGCTTTGACTTCTCAGCTTCCCCGTGACATTCCGACAAAACTTAAAGAAAAATTAGATACTGTTTTGGCAAAAAATCCTGGTTATTCTGCATTATGTCAGATAAATGATTTTGTTAATGGCAAGACTGACGCTGCATAACCTACAACCGTTTCTCCAAATGATGTGCCTATTTTCAAATACTGCCCAACTACTTCAGTTGATGTTGAACGTTCTTTTTCAGAATATAAATTTATTTTAAATGATAGAAGACAAAACTTGAAAATGGATGATTTGGAAACACATATTGTAGTTCACTGTTACCATAATATAAGTAATTTAGAGAGTTAATAAAAATACTGTTAAAACTTTTGCATATTTTGACTAAACTATAAATTACTCAGCGCGCAAGCGCGCACGGACCCTTATTTATTGCTTCTGCAAAAGAAATTTTTGTTAAATAAAATAAAAAATTCTAACTCCATCAGTTTTTAAGCGCGCAAGCGTGCATAGAAAAAAAAACAAAAATAGTAACCTCAAATGCCCTTTTCGAATATTTTAAAAACTTCTTCACCAATCAGCTCACGAATAAATTGTTTACGCAATATGGCGATAGCTCTTTTTTATAAAGGGATTTTGTATTTTTCTGCATATTTCATGATATTTTAGTGCATATTTCGGACATATTTCCATGCATATTTGCATGCATATTTTGACCTTTCATGTTGCATATAATCCGCTCCCTGATTCATGAAGATTCATCGGAAGAAGAATTGATAGAGCAGCCAGCTCGAAAACGCAGGCGACCTACTCGTACGTGGCGAGAGTATAAAACGTACGAATCGGCAGCTGTGGATGAAATGCTGTGAATAGGGTTGGCAACTTTTTGAAATTTATAATATTTTTTTGCTTATTTAGCTAAAATATCGAAAAATAATTGACACGTATTTTTTCTTTAAAAAAAAAAACTAAAATTAAAAGAACTACAAGTGTTTAAATTTTTAAAAATTTCAATATATATAGATATACTTTTAATGGAATTTCGGGTAAATGACGTCATCAACCCGTAGTTTTAAAAAATTTTCTTAATTTTCTTCTTGCTCAATTTTGATTTAAAAATTCTAAAAAAAATGTTAAAATTCATTAAAAATCAAGTACTTTTAAAAAAATATATTTTTAAAGTGCCGGTTGCCAACCCTATTCAGAAAAAAATTGGAAAATATGTTCATTGAGTGTAACAAAAAGTGGGAGATGAGTCGACTACAGATGTACAAAAGGACACTATTTAGTATCGGAGTGTCTGGTGGGCGTTTATTTATTGTATCATAGTAGCGTGCAATCCACACGGATCATCTAACTCAGGGCTTATTATCAGACGGTTAAGTGTTTATAAAAGAATTAAATTAAAAAATTGTGTCACAAAGCCGATTGCAATTTTAAATCATTTTCATTGCAATCAGAAAGTCGAGCCCGTAAAATCGAAACTTACTAACCCTTTAAAGCCTGAAATGACAAATTTTTTTTGTCGATTTCAAACTGTAGAATCGTACAAAAAAAATAAAAAAATGAATTAGAAAATACCCTAACCTACTATTTCCGGGTATGCTCTACACGATGGTGTAGTTTAAATTAATGGAAAAATTGATTTTCAATGGTTTATTAACAATTTAAAAAAAAAAAGGCAAAAAATAAGTGGGTTGAAATGTTTTTTGAATTTGACGTTTTCTCTTGACCTTGCCATTTCAGGGTCATGTAATTATTATGCATTTTCTTAATCTACCATGAAATCTTTTGATTCAATTAGTTCAACTCGATTACTTTACTCTTCTTTCTCAATTTTTTCAAAACTAAATTCAAAAACTCTTATGGGCAAAAGTCAAAAAGTCGGTCACATTTCCATCGCGTCTGTCCTGTAATTCGGTACAGAAAAAATGTACTTTAAAATGATACAGTAAAACCTGTCTATAGCCGAAACTGAGTATGATTGGAACGTGGCTATAGCGGAAAATTTTTACGGTCCCGGCAAAAAAGCTATCTAAGAAATGTATTAAAAACTTCTATACAGCAGAACCTGTTTATAGCGGAAACGGAAAAGATTTTTGGTCTCGCAAACCAAAAATCAATAGAAAAAAACCTGAGTATAACGGAAAATTATAAAAATCAAGAAAGTTTAAAAAAGTAATTAGTAGGTACGTCACCGTAGTAAACCAGGCCTATCGCACCAAGTAGATATAGAGTACAGTCAGCAGACATCTTAACTGGCAGTCGTTTCAATTTGTCGTGGAAAAAAGATACAAGCTAAAAGAGCAGTTTTGTGGCCTGTCAACCCAACTATAGAGAACAAATTTTTTTTTATCCAAAATTGTATTTTTCCACAAAATTATCGACTCTTCCCGTAAAATAAAATCCTGTGTTGCTTGGTCTAACGAACGTTTATTTAAATTATTTTTTCCAACGTTTCGTTATCGTTTGATGATGACCTCTTCAGGGCTATATAAATTACAAAAATCGCAAATTATACAAAAATTATAAAAATTACATTATAAATTAATAAAATTAAAATTAAAAATTTTTTTCACCTATAAGATTATAAAATCAGTCGATAAGTTTATCGTGGTGTCGAGTACCTGGCTTACATATTACTGATTTTGGGACAAACTTTTTTGATCATAAGTCTGTCGTAACGCCTCTATAGTCTTCTTATAATCCTTCCTTAACTACATAGCGTCCTTCTGTTTATTGATGTTATTAGGATAAAAGTGAATGTGGAACATTTCCAGAAATGCTCGTCTTCTCAGATCTGGCTCCGTATCAAGGACCTTGGTGTTCTCAAAATCGAAGGAATGATTATTTTCGAGACAGTGAAGAGCAATGACCGACTTATCATCATAGTTTTTTTGTATATGATTCATGTTCATCGACACGTTTTCTCAAATATGGTTTGGTTTGGCCTATATAGGTTTTGTCACAATCTTTACAGTCAATTTTGTAAATTACATCAATTTTTTCAAATTTTTGAAGTGGGTCCTTGCCTAAATTTACATAGGTATTTATTCAACTTATCAATATATCTATAAATAACCTTGATCCCAAATCTTTCAAAAATATATCGTATTCCTGGGCTGTAGTATTTATTAAAAAGAAGAATAAAGAAAGGTTTATCATGAAAAATTTGTCGACTCATTGGTAAAGCATTGTTCATGTTGTCTAACCTACGTTTGGTGTATAAGGAAATAAAGTCTTCAGGGTAACTATCATTTGTTAATAAATCTCTAACAATTCGTAGATTTTTCTTATGAAACTTCTTATCACTCAGTTTTATGGTTTTGTCGACTAAGGTGTAAACAACAGCTTTCTTTATTTGTATAGAGTGGTGGGAATCAAAGTGTACGTATCTTCCTGACACCATATCCTTTTGAAAACAATTAGTAATTAATTTGTTTTTTTTTTTCTCTTTATTTTCAGGTTCAAAAAATTAAGTTCCGAGTTGTTGTCTTTTGGTAGTTGATTACTTGCACTACGTTATATTCCCCTACGGTATAGACTCAAAGAATTCAGCAAGCACGCTTTCTGGCCTTACTAGATTCTTAGGAAATATACAATCCGTCTCACAATGAACCTGCACACCAGGGGAACCGAGAATACCAAGCGCCCCAACGGATAGCACGCGGGAAATCGATCCGGTGACTCTCGTGACCGCGCGTCGCATAAGTCGGCTAAGATGTAAGCATTAGCCGACTGAGCCAATGACGTGACGATTTATGATTCTAAAAATTCAACAGCTTCTATTTTTAGACTAAAATTTGAAGCTGTTAAATTTATATAATCATATCTCATGTGTAAAATTACAGGACAGATGAGACGAAAATGTGGCCGACTTTTTGACTTTTGCCCTTATACTGTTGATTAGTTTTATAATCATGCGAGTGTAACTTTATGAATTCTATTGTCACCACCTCGCACAATTACATCAATAAACTTTTTCGATATCCTTGGGTGCATAACCCGTACTTTACAATACACAAATAAATAAATATGCCCTCTCGATTTTTAATTATATTTACAATAAGTTTATTCTATATATATATACAGTTGAAATTTATTTACCACCACTGAAAGAATAAAAAAAACTAAAAAAAGACGTTCAAAGCTTTTTTTTCTTCTATATCTGATTTTAAAATCGAAGTACTTGAAGATCAGTAACTGTTAGTTAGAAAAAAAAAATATATTTCCAGCTTCCCAGACATTTTTTGAATGTAAGCTGTAAATTGACCTGTGGTTTCCATTAAAACTCTCGATTTAAAAGTTATAAATAGAATTAAAAGCTATTGAAATTGTCATTTTATTTAATAAATATCGCAAAAAATTTTTTTATTCATTTGACCACAAATATGGTATTAAACCATCTTAATTTCTTTTAAAAATTAAAAACTTCAATAATGCTTCGCCAATTTATGTCGAGGCACACCTAGTAACATAACCACTGATCCTTTGGATTTGCTCACTTTTGTACCTACCTCTGCGACTTCCCTGATTTCTATACTTGTACTTTCCAATTTTTCTACTTAGGTTACTACTGATTTACTTTTTCTTGTTTCTACATCTATTTGTACTACTATGCTTACTCTGTAGCTACCTTTTTTTCTACTTGACATCTAACCCTGAACCTATCATCTTCCCTACTATTGTGTCTGATCCTGTACCAACCCTTGTACTTACAAACCTGCCCACTCTTGAGTATACCCATGTACCTACCCTCCTGCCTAACCTTGAGTCTACCACTGTGCCTAACTCCTGTACCTAGCCTCGTGCGTACCCACGTACACAGTTGTGCCTACCTTTGTTCCTAACCTTTGTTCTATGTTTATATCTACACTTGGAGTTATTCCTGCACGTACTCTTGTGCCTACCCTTGCTCTTACTTTTGTTCCCACCCATGTAACTTTGTAGCTACCCCTGTAATGACACTCGTGCCTACCATTGTTCCTAACCTTGTTGTTGACCTAGTACAAACACCTTTATTTACTTAGGGTCCTACGTATGCGCGTACTCTTGCTTCTACATCATATTGTGCCTTAAACGATTTCAATTCGATTTCCAATTACTTTTTTACCCACCCTTGTTGCTACCCTTGCACCTACCTTGTGTCTATCATTGTTTCTGCCTGGTACCTACTCTTAATTTTTATTTTATTAAATATTAGTTTTTTTCTTAGTATTTCAGTAGTTGCTTTTTAACCCATTAAGTCCCAGGAATTTGAAATTTTTTTTCTGCGTTTTAGTTGGAAAATCTTAAAGAAAACGCTAGAAACCTATATGAAAATACCGTACCCCCCTATTTTCAAGTATGCCCTACACGATGAGATAGTTTGAAAGACTCAAAAATTTGATTTTCAATTGTTTATTTACAAATAAAAACAAAAAATCAAGATTTTTTCTGCAATTTTTTTTGTTTTTTTAAATCAAGAAAAAAAGTGAGGAAATTTTTTTTCCCATACCTGAAATTATGATGAACGGTGAACATTTTGTTTGAAGTTTTCAACACACGTGTGGAAAAATTAGCCTCCCCATTAAACGTTGGGCGCCATGTAACAGGGGTGGATTTAAGGGTTTTGTATGAGCCGATACAAATACCCACGGTGCGTACTAAATCCTTATCACCTGTACTTAGTGCTGATCCAAGCACTCGTCGAACTGCAACTCGTCGACCTGAAATAATAAAATGAGGAAATCGCGTCCGCGAATATTACTATACTTCGCGACGCGGTCGGCTAGTTCGTTTATCGGTAGTGGGTGCGGGTATTAAAACAGGATCGATTCGCAGGAACACCAGGTTTAGTCAATAAAAATTAAATTAACAATTTAATAATTTATTAAAACAAATCTAAACCTAAAATACAAATTCCGAATTACGACTCGGTGTCGTTTAAATCAGTAAACAAAAGAATCTTTAATGCTCTCTAAATCGTTGCGCGCGCACACAAATTCCTGCTGCTATCGGCAGCTAACGCGCGCAAGAGAAAAACAAAGATTATGACAATAACAGTGTACTAAGGACACTCACACGCATTCACACTCACTCGCACATTTACAATTAACTTACGGAGTCGCTAAGGTGCACTTCATACCAAGCCGTCAGGCTAAACAAAATGCCAGGCTACGATGCCGACCAGCCGCAATATCTACCATACTCGAGTCGCCGTGTAGCCGTCGGAAAGCGGTCCAGGCGATGACGTGAAATGACAACTTCACAAATAACACCACACTCTCACACTACGGCTCTACCACAACGCGCGACGCGAATGTCAATAATTGCCTTGACTTCCGTAACGAGTAAGCTGCTTCAAGATCTGCCATGAATCGATCTCCAGATCTTTGCGTGTCTGCCGGACGTCGGTCAGGTTCCCCGACGTCCACGGCTTCCAAAAGCCGGTTGACTCGTCTAGACAGAAGAATGCTTCCCGGGCGATGACCATCGATCCCGCACCCTCTGTCTCTGCCAACTCTCTCTTCGACGACATTCCACTCCCGAGGAGTTCGGTTAGCCGTCGAACCGAGACAAGTTAAGTTCCATGTACGTGCGAACACTCGGACACGAAAACTACGAGTGGCTTCCCGATTCCCGCTCTACCACCTCAGAGATCCGCTCTGAGCTGCGTTTGACAGTCATGTGACTCGCGCCAAATCCTAAATCGTTACCAACGATTTAATTACGATCGCTGACTGTCACAATGAATCGCAATAGTTCTACCACAGTTCACCCAAGTTTAATGAACTTTTATGCAAAAACGGTGCATCTAATTGAAAAAACTGAAAGTATAATTTATTCTTGAAATTTTTCGTAAAAAATAGTGATATTTTTTTTTTTTTTTCAATAACTCTAATTTTTCTTTTGGGCTCCCATGGTATTGGGCCTAATACTTGGAATTTCGCTATTTTTATGATAAAAACGTAAACAATGTATTTATTAAGGACTTTTTATGGCTCGGCGATAAGTAGTTTTAGGCGAGACTCATTTTTCGTTGTTGATTTCGCCTTACGCTCCTGTGCAGTTATATTTATGACGTAGTTTTTGGGCCGCCATTTTGTTTAAAAAAATCGCAGATCAAAAATTCAAAAAGTTTTGAAAACTTCAAACAAAATGTTCACCGTTCATCATAATTTCAGGTATGGGAAAAAAAATTTCCTCACTTTTTTTCTTGATTAAAAAAAAACAAAAAAAATTGCAGAAAAAATCTTGATTTTTTGTTTTTATTTGTAAATAAACAATTTAAAATCAAATTTTTTAGTCTTTTAAACTATCTTATCCTGTAGGGCATATTTAAAAATAAGAGGGTATGGTATTTTCATATAGGTTTAAGATTTTCCAACTCAAACGCAGAAAAAAAATTTCAAATTCCTGGGACTTAATGGGTTAATTTTCTATAGTTACATTGGTGATATAATATCAAAAATGGGAGGTATAGGTAAAAACTGATAACATATATAAATAATGGAGGGCGTGGGTAAAAAAGAGCGAGGGAGGGGGCGTGATTAGAAAATTATAGGAAAAATTAAAACAGATAGAAATAATCATTTTGGTACAATTTTACGGTTAGTTAAGCACTTTTTTTGGGGAAAAAAAGGGCGTGGAGAGAGCGTGAAGGAAGAAAAACAACTATATAATATAGTAAGATACTCACTTAAAAAAAAAACAAAAATTTTGCGACCTTACAGAAATCTTCACAATTTTGTTTTCACAAGATACAGCCGTTAGAAGTTTTCAAAAAACGCAAAAAAAACGTTTTTTATGATTATTTCATGCTCACTTGATGAAAGAACTCTTTCAACTTTTTTTTTTTTTATCTTATTCATAGTTGCCATATTTGTGCTGCTTTGAGCAACTTTTCGCGTTTGATATAAGTTTTTACACTGCTTCGCATTTACCCATGTATTAAATGGTTCATCGAGGACTCTAAACAAGATTACTAGATTTTTACGGAAAACCTAGAGTTTAGAGCGGCCCCCGTCGAGATAATCAAATTGACAGCTCTGAACCGGCAGGCTCATCATTGGTGAAATAAAGTTAAAAGGTGTGGCCATGTGCACCTCCCAAATTTAAGCCAATAAGCGTGTGACAAACCGGGAGCTATGTTGATTTCAATAAGCGCGTGTAATTTAAACCACAAAAAACATTTTTATTATTTTTGAGATACGTAGACCGAAAACAACTTTTAAAAATTAACTCCTAAGCCCTTAAACCCCCAAAACCAGGGGGCCGAGAGCAGTAAATAAATAAATTTTTTAATAAACAAACTATTAAATTAAAACAAATAATTGTCTCCCACTACCCAATAACCCTGGATGCTGAAAATTCTTTAATTAATAATCCTTAAAGTTTTTAAATTCCCAAAGTCCTAGATCTAAGACAAAAAATAATTTATTATTCAATAAGCAATTTAAAAAATAAACAAATACCAGACTTCATCAACTTAGTAACCCTAAACAGTTAAAAATTTTTTAATTAACACTCTTGAACTCGATAAATCTAGGTGGCTGGAGTGCTGTAATTAAGTTAAATATTTAACAAATAAATTATTGAATAAATAAACAAACACCCAATTTCTACAACCCTAAAATTCTGGTCACTGAAACTCTTCAAAAAAGGTTTCCCCCAAGCTCTTCAACCTCGAGAACCCTGGACACAGAGTTAAAGTAATAAATTAATTGTTTGATAAGTAAATAATTAATAAATAAATAAATACTGAAACGAATAAACAAATACTTATCCCTTCAAACCCAATAACTTTGGGCTGAAAAAATTTTTTAACTATTTTTCACCCAAGCTCCTGATACACCAAAATCTTGGGATAAAATAAAAAATTTTTAAAAAGTAATAAATAAATTAATTAATCCCAAGCTCTACAACTCAAAAACGCTGGGAGTCCGAGTTTTCTTATTAAACAAAGTAAAAGATAAACAAATTAACCCCAAACTCTAAAACCCAATAATTTATTTATGGGTCAAAATAATACTTTTTTAAAAAACCGTCCGCACGAGGTTCACCGATTTTATTGCAATTTTTTTTGGCAAAAGTACTATTTAATAGAAGACTTTTGCCACAAACTAGAGGTCTCTATCTTACTTCTGCTTGGTGCTAGATTTTTTCAAAGATTGAAAAATGGCCTATTTTTAAGCTGTTTTAAGCAATTTTAAGGTATTTCTCGAAAAATTCTAACTTTTGATCGAAATGAGATAGAAACCTCTAGTTTGCGGCAAAATTTTGTTCAAAATAAGTTCTTTTTTATAAAAATATTTTGACAACATAGTTTGGTTATTTTTATAATAATACAGTCCTACACAGATATTGCTATTTTTGCTCATTTGCAGGTATCTTCAAACGACCGTAGCTTTTTCTAGGCTAAATTTTAGTGCATACTAAAAAATTGTTAAATTTTTTTTATGAAAAAACACCGGACTAACCGGAACCCTGTACGATCTTCCGCTTCCAAGATACAGCTGTTTAAAGTTGTCAAAAAACACAAAAAACGCGTTTTTTACGATTTTCACACGCATTTTTGAACAGTTTCGACCTTTTTTTTTCTCTCAAAAATATGCGGAATCTTCTCTTCATATGTTTTCAAACAAGCTCCCATAGTAATTGTAGTGCGGATTTGGGGTTTTAGTTGATTCCAAAGCATACACTTTTGACACATTTTATGTGCTAAACTAGTGTTTTTTTAACAATATACACGCTACACTTAACTTTTTCGTTCATTATAGATGTTTTGAAGTTATTTTTTGGCTAAAAACTATTCAAATTCCAGCCAAAATTAGGTCACCTGCTATGAAAAAATTGATACTCAACGAAATATTGATCCCAACATCAAAATGATATACTACTTTTATTCAGTTTTTTAGTTTTTTGATTCGTTAAAAATCTATGTTCAAATATTGTAAAAAATATACCACTTGTTTAATTATTTTTTTCTATTTTTGAAATTACAAATAATTGATCATAGTTTATCAATTATTCTGATAAAACAATCATGGATTACTATTGCTTACTCTGAAAAAAATGAGTCCAAATTAAAATTGTTATTTTTTGAATGCTATGAAGCATGCAACAATCTACCAATCTACATTTTACTTATAATTATATCCACTTATGAAAAAGAGAATGAGAGATTCGATTAGAAAGTCGAGTTGATATATCGAATCGAAACTTGATCTTTGATTCTTGGAGCAAGAGCGCCCCCTTTCTGGCCTCTTAAATGTGTGAACCAGCCAGACGCGTCAAATTTAAAATCTTCAGGCATGCTTGATTTGAATTTTTTTTTTGTTTATTTTAATTAATAAAGTGAGTAACGAAATTTAAATTTTTAATTAAATATCCACTTATGAAAAGGAGAATGAGAGATTCGATTAGAAAGTCGAGTCGATATATCGAATCGAAACTTAAACTTCGATTCTTGGAGCAAGAGCGTCGCCTTAAAGGCCTCTCAAAAGTGTGAACCAGCTGGACGCGACAAATTTGAAATCTTCAGGCATGCCTGATTCGAATTTTTTTTTTGTTTTTTTTTTTTAATTAATAAAGTGAGTCATGTAATTTAAATTTCTAATAGCCAAATATGCGGACAAGCCTACAACCCCATATCCTAGGCGTAGTGAATAACAAATAATTAACTTTTGTAATAAACAAATAAGCCGATAAGCTACGACTCCAAAACACTGGGCGTACTTAGTAAAATTAATTAATTTTTTTTAATAAACAAATAAGCCAATAAGCTACAACCCCATAACCTTGGGCATGGCTGAAAAGAATGTTAATATTTTTAATAAACCAATAAGGTGATAAGCTACAACCCCATAACTTTGGGCATGGCTAAAAAAAATGTTAATATTTTTAATAAACAAATAAGACGATGAGCTACAACCTCATAACCTTGGGCATGGCTAAAAAAAATGTTAATATTTTAAATAAACAAATAAGGTGATAGCTACAATCCCATAACACTGGGCAGAGTGAATGAAAAATGATTAAATTTTTTAATAAACAAATAAGCCGATGAGCTACAACCCCATGACGGTTGGCGTAGCGAATGAAAAATAATTAATTTTTTTCATAAACAAATAAGCCGATGAGCTACAACCCCATAACAGTGGGCGTAGCAAATGAAAAAAAATTAATTTTTTTATTAAACAAATAAGCCGATGAGCTAGACTTCAAAACACTGGACGTACTTAGAAAAAATGATTAATTTTTTTAATAAACAAATAAGCCGATAAGCTACAACCCCATAACCTAGAGTATTGCTAAAAAAAATTTTAATTTTTTTAATAAACAAATAAGCCGATGAGCGACAACCCCATAACATTGAGCGTAGTGAATGAAAAATAATATTTTTTTTTAATAAACAAATGCGCCGATGAGCTACAACCACATAACATTGGGCGCAGCGAATATAAAATATGTGAATATTTAAATAAACAACCAAGCAAACAAGTTTACCACCCCATAACCTTGGACATAGATGAAAAAATTTTTTGAGCCATGCCCAATGTTATGGGGTTGTAGCTAATCGGCTTATTTGTTTATTAAAAATATTAACATTTTTTTTAGCCATGCCCAAGGTTATGAGGTTGTAGCTCATCGCCTTATTTGTTTATTAAAAATATCAACATTTTTTTTAGACATGCCCAAGTTTATGGGGTTGTAGCTTATCACCTTATTTGTTCATTAAAAATATTAACATTTTTTTCAGCCATGCCCAAGGTTATGGTGTTGAAGCTTATCTTAACTTTATTAATTAAAAAAATAAAAAAAAAATAAAATTCAAATCAGGCATGCCTGAAGATTTCAAATTTGGCGGGTCCAGCGGGTTCACACTTTTGAGAGACCTTTAAGGCGACGCTCTTGCTCCAAGAATCGAAGTTTAAGTTTCGATTCGATATATCGACTCGACTTTCTAATCGAATCTCTCATTCTCTTTTTCATAAGTGGATATAATTATAAGTAGAATGTAGATTGGTAGATTGTTGCATGCTTCATAGCATTCAAAAAATAACAATTTTAATTTGGACTCATTTTTTTCAGAGTAAGCAATAGTAATCCATGATTGTTTTATCAGAATAATTGATAAACTATGATCAATTATTTGTTATTTCAAAAATAGAAAAAAATAATTAAACAAGTGGTATATTATTTACAATATTTGAACATAGATTTTTAACGAATCAAAAAACTAAAAAACTGAATAAAAGTAGTATATCATTTTGATGTTGAGATCAATATTTCGTTGAGTATCAATTTTTTCATAGCAGGTGACCTAATTTTGGCTGGAATTTGAATAGTTTTTAGTCAAAAAATAACTTCATAACATCTATGATGAACGAAAAAGTTAAATGTAGCGTGTATATTTTTAAAAAAACACTAGTTTAGCACATAAAATGTGTCAAAAGTGTATGCTTTGGAATCAACTAAAACCCCAAATCCGCACTACAATTACTATGGGAGCTTGTTTGGAAACATATGAAGAGAAGATTCCACATATTTTTGAGAGAAAAAAAAGGTCGAAACCGTTCAAAAATGCGTGTGAAAATCGTAAAAAACGCGTTTTTTGTGTTTTTTGACAACTTTAAAAAGCTGTATCTTGGAAGTGGAAGATCGTACAGGGTTCCGGTTGGTCGCAAAATTTTTGTTTTTTCATAAAAAAAATTTAACAATTTTTTAATATGCACTAAAATTTAGCCTAGAAAAAGCTACGGTCGTTTGAAGATACCTGCAAATGAGCAAAAATAGCAATATCTGTGTAGGACTGTATTATTATAAAAATAACCAAACTATGTTGTCAAAATATTTTTTTAAAAAAGAACTTATTTTGAACAAAATTTTGTCGCAAAATAGAGGTTTCTATCTCATTTTGATCAAAAGTTAGAGCTTTTCGAAAAATACCTTAAAATTGCTTAAAACAGCTTAAAAATAGGCCATTTTTCAATCTTTGAAAAAATCTAGCACCAAGCAGAAATAAGATAGAGACCTCTAATTTGCGGCAAAAGTCTTCTATTAAATAGTACTTTTGCCAAAAAAAATTGCAATAAAATCGGTGAACCTCGTGTGGACGGTTTTTTAAAAAAGTATTATTTTGACCCTTATTTATTTAATGAAAAAAAAAAAAAAAAACCCAAAAACGCTGGGCGTCCGAGTTTTTGATTAAATAAAGTAATAAATACTCGAATAAATAAATGAAGCATCAAGCTTACAACCCAATTACGCTAGGCATATAAATTTGTTTGTTTATTACTTTGTTTAATAAAAAACTCGGACCTCCAGCATACATTTTTTTTTTCTAAAGTAATAAATAAATTATCCTGCAAGCTCTACAACCCAACAATGCTGGGCATACGAGTTTTTTTTTACAATTAAATAAATTAATTATCCTTCAAGATCTTAAACTCAATAACGCTGTGCGTCCGAGTTTTTTTATGAAACAATTATTACTTTTTTTAATAAAAAGCTTGGATGCCCAGCGTTTTTGGGTTTAAGATCTTGAAGGATAATTCATTTATTTATTAAAAAAAGTAATAATTGTTTCATAAAATAACCTCGGACGCCCAGCGTTATTGGCTGTAAAAATTGTGGGATAGTTAATTTATTCAATTGTAAAAAAAACTCGTATGCCCAGCATTGTTGGGTTGTAAAGCTTGCGGGATAATTTATTTATTACTTTAGAAAAAAAAAATCGTAAGCTGGAGGCCCAAATGCCCAGCGTAATTGGGTTGTAAGCTTGATGCTTCATTTATTTATTCGACTATTTATTACTTTATTTAATCAAAAACACGGACGCCCAGCGTTTTTTTTTTCACTAAATAAATAAATTATTGGGTTTTAGAGTTTGGGGTTAATTTGTTTATCTTTTCCTTTGTTTAATAAGAAAACTCGGACTCCCAGCGTTTTTGAGTTGTAGAGCTTGGGATTAATTAATTTATTTATTACTTTGTTTAATAAACAACTAGGACTCCCAACGTAATTGGGTTATACAGTTTAAGGAATAATTTATTTATTTAAATTTTTAATAAAATAACTGAAATGCCCAGCGTCATTGGGTTAATTTGTTAATTTTTTACTTTGTTTAATAAAAAAATAGGATGCCCAGCGTTTTTGGGTTTTATTGCTTGGGGCATCATTTATTCATTCAATTGTTAATTAAAAAAACTTGGATGTCCAGAGTTTTCGGGTTCCAAAGCTTTGTAGATAATTTATTTATTTATTATTTCAATTTAATTCATTAATTAACCATTAACAAAATTCTAGACAGAAAAACTAAACTAGGCGAAATTTTAATCTGAATCTCGCGTCAGTTTAAAATCCATCATGGCTGACGGTCTGTCACCCCCCACTCTACATGCGCAGACGTGAACGAAAACTGGTTCTCCTTATGTCTACACCTTTTAACTTTATTTCACCATGGGCTCATCGAAAGATGCTCCAAATATTGCCTTCAGTCGAGATTTTCAAATGATTAGCGCTGTTAGGCAAGCCTCCTGGTCAAACCGGCCACAAAGCAGTCGGGCGAACGTAGGGATCGATATTCCGACATATCAAACGACGAAAATAATTCTAAGGTGGTTGCGCTGGGACTTGATCACAAGACCCCTCGAATGAAGATGTTTCTGTGGCTAGCGCGCTAACTACGCCATTGCCGTTTTTATTTTAAAGTTTATTATACTTGTTACATCTGTAAAATTTAATGGTTGGATCCTTGGAGTGTTCATTCTCAAGTTATTATATACAGGCTTTACAAAGTTGATTTAGAGCTTTCAAAAAAGCTTATAATTATAGAATTTATTCAAAATAAATTTTTATGTTGTGTCAACCTATTCGAGATGCAAAGAAATTTTCTTTTAAATTTCACTATTAACTTTTTAAAACACTCTCTGCAAAATTCGCAACTCAGTACACGGCGCCAAACTTAAGCAATACGTTAATCTTGATTTATTATTTATCTTTTACTTTATTATCAATTTCCCAAAAAATATCAACAAAATATGTAAATTAATTAATAAGAATTAAAATTAATCATTTAAAATCGTTAAAGTAGACACATCTCATTTTGGTAAAACTACAAAAAAATGTTTAAGGTTTTTATTAGAAATAATTTTTTTTATTTGATTAAAAAACGCTTTTATTCATGCAGACTTCTTTCAGCACAATAACTTAATTAACACTTAAATTATTTTTTACTTTCAAATATAATCAAAACACAGTGGGCAAGTCTTATTGAGTTAAAAAAACTACAATGATATAAAAATTAAAAAATGAAAAAAAAATTCAAGATCAGCTCTGATTCCCGAAATCTCAATTAACTATTTAAACTTTCATTACTTTCAAATACAAATCACTTTGGCTTAAACCCTCTTACAGGTCTCTATAACCGCTTTAATTGATGAAAAATAGTTGCAAGACTTCAAGAGTAATGAAAATGCGTGTCTAGGGCCAATCCGATTGCCTTAAAAATATTATGCGTTACTCAAATTACGCTGATAATAAGTGCCCCGCTATCTATTAAAACGGCTTAAAGTCAATGCAAAAATGATTAGTATAATAGTTTGGGGTTAGAGAAATTAAGTTGGAGTAGTATTTATTGAAATTAAAATGAGAGTTTATTGACTGAATGTTACATTGTGACTGAGGTACCGCTTGGGTGTCGACCGCAGCCTTTGAGACTCGCATGACGCCTTGTCAGCACATTCTTTGTAAGTCACGTTGTGCTTACTTTTAGTTTACGCTTGCTTGTATTTTTGAATTTACAAACTGCATACGTTACAATAAGAGCTTGTTCAGAAACGTTGAAAGATTTCTTTCACCAAGTTTTAGAAAAAAAATTAAAGGTCGAATACGCACAACAGAGCATGAAATAATTGTAAAAAATGTGTTTTTGCGTTTTTTGAAAACTTCAAATGGCTGCAATTTGGGATAAAAAAATGTGCAGAAGGTTACAGAATTTTCTTTTTTTTTAGTAAAATTTTAGTATAATTTTGATGTACAAAAAACGTACCCTGGAGGGAGTTACGGTTGTCTATAAATACCTTACAATGAGTAAAAACAGCTTTTCTGTAAGAGATGGTATGAGACAAAAATAAAACAAATTTATGAGTGGATCAAACCCAAACCAATCCTTAAACACCGCCCTTAGTGAGCAATGCTCGTGGAATTGGAGATGCTAGCATGTTGAAAGCCGAGCACGCGCGTCTGCTAGCCTGTTGATATTATTTTTGACTTGCGAACAGGGATAAAAAAATTATTTTTAATAAACAAATAATTTATCGACAGGTTTAAAACAACACAAAGTATGGGCGCTGCGATAAATAAGTTATTTTTTATAAATAAATAACCAACTGACAATCCTAAAACCACAATAACGCTAAGTACGGTAATCAATAAATTATTTTTTATAATTAAATAACCAACCGACAACAGGGTACGAGGATAAATAATTTTTTTTTTTTTTTTTTTTTTTTTTTTTAACAAATAATTAACCAACAAGCCTAAAATTACAATAACACTAACAAGTGACGACTTCCTTTTTCAAAAAAAAAAAACTATGACGTCTCAGATCAGTTAGAAATTTGGTACTTTTCAGAATTTGAAGTCTATGATTGATTAGAAACTGAGTAGTCAGGGATTTTTGGAGTTGCTGATTACCTCTATTTTCTGATTTGGCCTATGTAAGGGCTACTTACTTAAGGTAAAAATTCATTTTCAATAGAATTTTTTTGAAGCTTCGTATACGGAAGTTTTTGGGGTTGCTGATTAAGAATTTGACTTTTATTTTTAAAATTGACCTACCTAAAGGGCTACTTCCGTAAGGTAAAAATTTATTTTTAATAGCATTTTTTTGAAGCACCGTATAAGAGGGTTTTTGGGATTGCTGATTATGAATCTGATATTCATTTTTAAAATTGACCTACGCAAGGGCTACTTACTTAAGGTAAAAATCTATTTTTAATAGTTTCTTTTTCAAACTTTGTCTAAGGGGGTTTTTAAGGTTGCTGATTACTAATCTGACATTTGTTTTTTAATTTGGTCTACTTTAAGGGCTAGTTATTTAAGTTAAAAATTTATTTTAATAGCTTTTTTTTCAAACTTCATGAACGGGATTTTTAGGGTTGCTGATTATGAATCTGATATTCATTTTTAAAATTAATCTACGCAAGGGCTACTTGCTTCAGGTTAAAATCTATTTTTAATAGTTTTTTTTTTTTCAAACTATGTCTGCGGGGGTTTTTAAGGTTGCTGATTACTAATCTGACTTTGTGTTGTTTTAAGCTTGTCGGTTAATTATTTGCTTATTAACAAGAATTTATATACCTCGGTTGGCAAGTCAAAAATAATATCAACAGGCTAGCAGACGCGCGCGCTCGGCTCTCAACATGCTAGCAGCTCCAAGTCTACAAGCATGCGCACTGAGTGCGGTGGTTACGGATTGGTTAGGGTTTGATCTGCTCGTAAAATTGGTGAGAAAAATATTTTTATTGAATAGTACTTGCTCTGAACAAAATTTTGTCGCAAAGCTGTTGTGTCCATCTTAATTTTAACAAAAGTTAGAATTTTTAAAATAAAACCTTAAAATTATCTCAAAATGAGACTTATTTCTGACTTTAAAATGATGTTACGCACACTAGAGACCTCTTGTACTTTAGTAAAAAAAAATTTTAAGAAAATCGTGGACCGCGTGCCCACGATTTTTTAAAAGTATTATTTTGACCCATATTCACTCATATTTTTTCTAATAAAATGGTCTGTTTACGAATATATGTTTTATTAACCCTCTAAATATTCAATTTATTAAGAAAATGTAAATAAACGCATAATTTTTCAATAGAATATGATTAAATTTAAACTAATTAGTTGGTGGTGTTTATCCAGTGTTTGCGGTAATAATTAAGGTCATGAATAATTGAGCTACCTACGCCTTTGATAAAGCTTTGACAAAATTTTTAAGCAAGGTTCTCGATTTTCTTGGGAGTAACGTCAAAAATAGCTTCGAAATAAAAAAACAGGTCGTCGAACTAACTTTGGGTGATGAACATCATTTGGTTTCGTTCGACGTTGTGTCGCTATTTAACAACATCCCCCACTCTTTGATCTTGGATGCTATTGCCGCTAAGTGGGACTTCATTTCCCCCTACACTCTACTAAGTAAGCGAACGTTTATGTCGGGTATCGCGGAACTACTGGATAATACATATTTGCAATTTAATGACAAATTTTATAAGCAGATTATGGGAGCCCATATGGGATTCTGTAGCAGCCCGTGTTTTGCAAATTTCGCGCTCGAGACCTTGGAAAATAAAGTTATTAATGCGGCCATTAATGGCATCTTGTATTTTAAAAGGTACGTCGATGACTGCTTTTTAATTGTTGAGCGAGAGAAAATAGAGTCGATCTTGAGAAAATTGCTGAATAATGAAATACAATTTACTCGTGAGAGGGAGCCTCAAATTTTTGGACTTGTCGCTGACTCGAGTTGATAATAGATTGGTGACCAATTGGTTTCAGAAACCCACTGCATCTAATAGGCTCGTGAATTACTTCTTGCACCACCCCCGTGTCCAAAAGGCGGCTATTATCAGCAACCTCATCGATCGCGCGATAAAATTATCGAGCCCTTGCTATCATGAGATCAATATTGAGAAAGTAAGGAAGATTTTAGCCATCAATGATTACCGCATTGACTTTATAGATAAACATATCAAGAAGAGAATAGATAAAATTAATGGCATTGACAAGAATAATAATAATAATAATAATAATGATAACAATACTAATAGTAACAGGAAGAAAAAACAATTTATAGTACTGCCCTTCGTTGAAACACTATCGAGAACTAATAAATATAAGCTTCAGAGCCTTAATATTGATCTCATTAATAGAAACATTAATAAATTTTATAATATAATTGGGCTAGGTAAAGATAAAATTAAGAAGGAGGAGACAACTAACATTGTATACAAAATTGACGGCGGGGATTGCAACAAATGCTATGTAGGCCATAGCGGAAGAAAATTTAAAGAAAGATTGTATGACCATAAGTATGCTACTCGGAAGGGTAATATGAGAAACTCTATCGCAGTGCATGTGGCTGATACTGGCCATAACATTAATTTCGAGGGTGCGCAATCAATTGATAAAGAGTGTAATTATTACAGGCGAACTTTTAGCGAGTCTCTGAATATACATTATCATGACCACACTATGAACTTACTCAGTGACACCAAGTTTCTGAACAAGGATTATAAAAAATGTGTTGATACGCTAAAAGTTTACCTTAATAACATTAAGAATAAAGCTTTAAAAAAATTCGCCACCAAAGTACACGAAAATCAAGCTTGACGACTACTCGATATATAAGAGCTCTTGCGATGAGAGTGGGTAGCAACCTACCAGAGCTCACACTTGTACGCGCCTGATCACACTCACCACGCCCTACCCTCCTATAACACCTTAGCATGTGGCTCTTCGCTCGGGCCGCCTACTTGCTGCTTACCTTGCCCCTCACGGCTACTGGACCGCTTGACTGTAGCAAGTGAACGACTTGACCGGTGACCGCTCCGCCTACCTCTTACTTCCTCATATATTCCTACTACTCCTTATTCCAATCCCTTAGCTTCCTATGCGAATTTCACATATCCCCTCCTTAAGACCTCGAGGTGGTGGTAAAGTATAAAAGTGACGCAATCAGCGTACAGTCAGACTAAATTTAGACGTGCCATATTAGCGTTAACACTCATTCGTCGAATCTTCCTGTGAAGACCAATTAACGTTTCATTGTAAGTCTATAACCTAATTATTATAAAACTATTGTAGAAATTATTGTTAAAAAAATTATTGTAAAAATTAATGTACAATCTTCATAATTACTTTCACACCGATTTTGTAAATTCTAACATGAGTACTATTCTTATTTATAGCTCCTGAAGAGGGCTACTCAGTATAGCCGAAACGTTGAGAAATAAATAACTTATTATTGCTTGCAAACAAGGGTATTGGCTCAATTATTCATAACCTAAATTTAAACTGTCAAAAAAAATCTGCACTGAAGTTAAAATTTTTGTGTAACTTTGAAAGGCTGCTATTTTGACTGAAAAATTGAAGAGAGGCGATTCAAAAAAAGAATTTAAATTTGATGTCTAAACACACGTTTGTTAATATCGAATGAAAAAAAAAATTATTCTCACTTTTATCAGAGTTTGAAAAAAATAAAACTGCTGTAAAACATTCGAGTACGTTGTACTAAAGGCCTAAAAGAGAACTCGTTCCCGGATGCATGTCTTTGAGTGTTTAAACGCAGCGTCTGCTCTCTTTCTATGGAAAAACGTATTCTACATTCTATTACTAGCTAGATATTTAGGCTAATTTTTATAGTTTTTCTGTCCTTTTTTCGGTTGGAAACTTTGATCATTTCTAAATAATTTTTTTTTTGCTTTTTAGTTGAAAGCTGTTCAAAATCTACTAAAAATGGAGATTTCTAATGATGTATTTATGAAAATACATAGAAAACAGAAAATAACGAGCACTTTTATCGGTTGTAAGAAAATATAAATCTTTTTTGAAAAGAGATTCGGAATCCAAAATTATGGTAAAACATCTTCATGTTCCAGCATAACTCGTTAAGAATTTTGTAAGTAATCAAAAAATTTATGAGTATGAGTGAGATAAGTTCATTAAATCGCCTTAATTTTAAAAGCTGTCCTAGATATGCCTAAAGTATTCGAGAAGCCAAAATCAAAAACAACTTATAATATATTTCTGGCTAATTTTCATCAGAATAAATGATTAGGTGATTGAGCCGTGGTGGCTCAATGGGTTGGATACCGCACTCTCAAGCCGAGGGTCCGGGATCGATTCCCGCTGTTGGCAGCTCTAAAAGTTAATTTCATGTGCTAAATACCGTGGTTTTAATCGGTGGGTACGGCTTGATCAGAGACCTATAAATGCTTTCACGATTGAAGCGTGCTCCTCACAGAGGCCGTAAGTGTGAATCCGGATGGAAACATACCGCCCCCTAACATGGGCTTGGGCGTCCGAACTGGACTCAACACTTAAGGCCTCCACATGAATAAATGCCAAAAGGCAGTAAAAAACTTTCGACAGCTTATGACAAGCTTATGGCCGCTTAAAGTCGCTTAAAGCAGCGTTAAAGCTAACTTTAGTCCACTACTCTGATTAGTTTTTTTTTTTTTTTTTTTTTTAAATCGACTTTGATTGACATCCAGTACCTGCGTAAAATTAAAGTGTTTATCTTTTTCGCAGAAAGACTTTTTTTTCTTAAATTGCTTATTTCCAAGTTCTTATTAGACAAACAAAGTAAGCTTATCTTTAACGCTTGCATTGAGCTGCCATATGCTTGCTATAAGGTTCTTACGGCTTACGGCATTCATGCATGTGGAGGCCTTTAGATCTCTTTAGGCCTTTTCTCCCTACAATGTTGGTTTTTACTATACTCACACTGTAGTAGCATTGCACCTACCGGCTAGTCTACGCTGTGTTAGGAGACTGGGAATTTATAGGAGGGAGGAGCGCCTCCTCTGAAGTCGAAATTAAGGACGTTCAACTCGAAAAATTAATCATGATGAATAAATTATGAAAATTGACAGATATTTTGATTAAAAAATTAGAAGTCCTCTGTTAAAATATGGAAGCAATTAGGAGTCTAATAACAAGATATCAATAATTATTGTTTTGATCCATACCACAGTGTCATATGGGAAATCGAACTTTCTCGTGCTTCTTAACAAAGTCTCTCAACAATAGATGATGACACCAAGCACAGTTTTTTTGAGGTGTTAAAAGAGCATTTCAGGATTATTTTAAGATGTTTACGGAGACAATTAGGAGAATATTGATAATAGAAAAGAATAGTCAAAAAAAAAAAAAAAAATAGTAATTCTGGGGTTAGGTTAGACTCGAGCAACCAATCAGCGTGTTTCTATATCGGAAAAATAGTCATACGAGAAGCTTGACTTGAGTAGTCAAAGTTGAACGTCCATAAAAGACTTTGGTTAAACAGACACCTATGGAGGCGTGGGGGTAAGGATACAATGGCGAAAAGCTAAGTTTCCCATAGCTTAAAGGCAGCTCGGTCAATTTGATGAGCAATAAAGCAATAAAATAAATTATTAGGTGCGGTCACAGTGGGCCTAACGCGAAAAATATTAAAAAATTAATCCCTGATACCCGATAAGAAGTTATATGGGTATTAAAAATTCACCGTTAATTCCAGACGGCAAAGGGCCATAAGAAACACAAGTTTCAATTATGAATTAAGGCTGCTATTAGGAATCAACTGGGAAAATTAATAGATAGTTTTCTCATTAGGTAACCTTAGAGACGTTTGAAAAGATTTCAAACTCTGTTGCGTGATCGAACGGACCTTGAAATTTTTTTAGTCTTTTGAGATTTTCGTGAATTACCTGAAACTTTTATCTGTTGGGAATAGGCCGGAACTTTTAATGTATAAGGTAGTCTAAATCATTATTATCTGGGAAAATTACATTTGAAATTTTTTAAATCTTTTTCGTCTTCAACTATTTTCATACAGGGCTCTAGGGGACATGTTTCGTCTTGTTTTTCAACCGCCATTTTTTCCGCTGTTGAGTAAGAGAGTTTGAAATCATTTACAAGCTCTAGGAACCATCGGTAAAATTTGAGATCATTTTATAACACATAAGATCTTGTAGGTTCGTTCAAAACCATTCAGATCGAGTAAGATTGTCAGAGACTATTAAGAACCATCGATGACCGTTCTTGATCGTGACGAATCGTTTGGAAAAGCCTTAGACAGATTGTAGCCACGTTGTGTCATCTAGAATCATTAAATGTCGTGTGGGAACGGTCAAAACAGTTGGCGAACATCTGGAATCGTTGAGCAACGTATCGGACTACGTGGATTTATCTTGAACCGTTCAAGATTATCAGTGGATGATCGGGTTCTTCGGATCCATGATCGGTCATTTAGGACCGTTTCGATCCATTCCGCGACGTACATAAGTTCCTCAGATTCAACATATACAGTCATCTGATTAAAAATCAACCCCTGCAAAACTTTCAAAAAAAACTAAACAGTGAGATTGGGCGAAAGTCGCCCAAGTACTCGGGAGAAGGAACTTTATTGAGAGCAACCACACTAGATTGCTTCCATTGGTCAGGAAAGGTTGAGGTTTGCAAATATTTTTTTGAGATGTGTTGAGTGAAAGGGCCTATGGAGGGTAGAGCAGATTGAATGAAACTCTGTCGAAGTTGATCAACGCACATAGCCTACGAGGTTGACTGATTCATACCAGTTGCAATGTCACTGAGTGGGACCTCCGTAAATTCAAGAAGCCTCGTGCTGTCCCTGTTACTAAGATCATCCAAGCACTCAAAAATGGCAGGAGCGGCAGCATCAAACGTAACAGAGGCGAAGTGGGCATTCTGTCTCGGAGCCGATGTCAATAAAATTCAAGTCTAGCTGCTGCAATCTTTTCATGTGCAAAGTCAGGAGCAAATCTGTATTCATATTGATAACGAAGATAGTATATTTACATCAATCTTTTGGTGATGATTACATGAATGAACTTTTGCAAGAAATCAATTTATATTAATTATAATAATTAAAAATTATGTAATCACCACATATATTTGAATATAGATAACATAAAATTACCACTAATTATCTATATTATTCATAAATATAGATAACATAGATAATATAAGATTGTTGAGAACAGGATGGGTATAATAAAATTAAAGTTCTTCTTCAGCCTTGTCAGTTTCTTCTATTTCCTTAGGCATGGTGATTGATGCATCGCATGCATCAGGATTTGGTTAACTTATATTAAGGTACTGGCCGTACTTTAAATACTAAATAATTGTCATAATAAGACTGCAGCAGCCTACTGTTCTAGAACTAGTTTCACACGAAAAATAATATTGGGAAATAGAATCTTGACCACTTTTAGATCTGTCTACTAGCACAAAAACATGATGATATATTCCTCTGCGGTAAAGTGACTTCATGTTAGCTTTTACAAGCAACGGATCTGAAATGATGATGTCATAATTGTAGTTCAACTTAGCAGTGGGTTGTCTTGGATTTGGGTCAAACTTGTGAACGAAAAAAGTCTCTTCTAGTAGATGCTCTGCGTAATACGACAGAGTATTTTTATTTGATAAGGACCACAAGCAATTTTATGTTAGTCATCCAGTGTAAGTTTGGATGGATGACTGATTGAGTGGAGGATTCGATCTGTAATTTAAGAAGCAATTGCGAGATCAACTTATCCAACGACTGGAGGCGGAAGTCTTCCATTTGGGGAAATGGATAGCTAATGATCCCGCAGTTTTCAAAGAAATTAGCCAGGAAGACAAACTTGGTCCAGACTGGGTTGATTTTTCAACAGAAGGGCTCGCAGTCGAGCTTGGAGTATCTTGATATCCCATAGAAGATCAAGTTCGGTCAGCTTGTCTCTTACAAGTGCAGGTACTCTTTTCATTAAGAGGGGGCAACTTTCTGAATTGGCCAGCATTTTCGACCCCGTAAGCTGGCTTGCTCCTGTAGTACTGGTAGCCTAGTTGATCATTTAGGACTTGTGTGGAGCTAAATTCAATTGGGACGAGATTCTCCCTCAGCCATGGATAAACAGATGGTTAGTATTTAGAAGGGATTCAGAAGGTCGGTGACTACTCCATCCTGCGCTGGCTAGGTCTGTGCATTTCAATAGCATGCATTTTCGGACGCCAGTAGAAGAGCGGTAGCGGGTATAATTTATTTCAGGATCGAGTATAGTGAGAACGGCACGGTTACAAGGCTGGTGGAAGCAGAAACTAAGCTCGCCTTGTAACGTTGAATAACCTTATCGTTGTGTGCGTTAACTTGTTCGTTGGTTGGGTAAATCTGCAGTGTGACAGAGTAGACACCGCCACTTTTCGAAAATATGCGAGCTTAGAGCCTTGACATCGGTTGCTAGGTGGCGTGAGACAAATAAAAGCGAAGTACGAATAATCTAGTTCTAACGTCAGCAGCTACGTGGCTATCGGTGACGGAAACTCATCAATGAAGCAGATCAACAAAGAATATATAACCATGTAAACCACCTGTTTGAATTCGAGCTCTTCTCTGGTCGCCATTGTTCCCGTGACTGACGGGGTATGAAGATGCATCTAACCAGGCTGTGCAAGGTGCAACCTTCAGCCCTAGTCGTGGACGCAAACTAGAGTTCGACGGAGACATGCCACTGTGGCGTGTGTTAATTCCACACAGTAGCATGCGCTCATGTCTTTACATTGTAAATAGTATTTTGATGTGGACGGTTAAATAGTACAGTAAGTCAGATACGCGTAATTATATCAATTGTTTTTACATCGTGAGCCGTACCTTCGACGACCAATTACGTGGCTTAATCGTTAAACCTTTGTACTCTAGATATTAATTATTAATAGACATACATAAAGATTTTCATTTTTAATTTTACTAAATCTTCAATTTTTTATTCAAATGACCTTTTTGACTTCGCCTTAAAGAGGACCATGATGACCTAGACAAACTACATACATGCTAAAATTTTTTTTAAGAATCACTCCATGGTCAATTTAATACTAAAAAAGCTACAATTTTTATTTAGAAAATTTTGCCGCAAACCGCATGTCTCTAGTCTCTGTTTCCAGCTACGCACTTTTGGCGTCTATTTTATCTTATTAAATTGAGAGAAAATATGAGGCAACAACGCAATCAAACTTTTGTTAATCTGTTAAATGCGTTAAGAGTCAGAGAAATAACTGCTGAACACATGAAAGTTTTGATAGACAAAGTTGGGACAATAAGTGATGAAAAATTCTCATTGGAAAATGTAGTCAGGATTTGTAACGAAAAAGGTTAGGGTAGGATAGAGGAGTGGTACACGAGCCGGTTGCGCTCTAACTCAGTGCCAGGTAGGATAGTCGGGGTGGTAAATAATAAGACTAAAGTTTAATGCTAAAAAAAATAGGTTCAAAACTGGATGACAAATAAGATAATATTACAAACTAAAAATAGCAATACAATCGAACCGACATTGGATCACTCGCGCGCACTTAACCAATTCTTAAAAGGTCGATCTTGGGGCAAAGAAAGATGCGTCCTTGCTTAATATAATGATAATTAGAACTGCCCTGTCTGCTCTGCAGCACCGGCCGGTTGGTAATTTCCCCCGCTAGTACGACTTTTTCCCAGCCAGGGTGTCGTGCTGACGGAGTGTGCAGCCATAATTTTTGCTATCTAAGCGAATTTTGCTTGGTTAGCAAAAACTTGTCGTATTTTTAGTTGTGTGCATTGTAATTGTCATATAACACTGAATAGTAAATAAGTATTCAAGCAGTAAAAACAAAGTAAATTATTTTACCACTATGGCTGTATCAGCTTAGTCTATATTTTGAAAGCTCTCTAACCAACTACAAATTGAAATATTTTTAAAGTAGTTCCCTATGGTATATATAGTTAACCTAAAATATAGTTATAGACGCTCGTTGACCCCAATATGAATACAGCTCTTAAATTCATCGGTTAAAGAAAATAAGGTGGCCAATGTCACAATTTTTCATCATTTATTTGTTTCTTTGCATAACTTGCGAAACAAATAGTAAACATTAGCACCCTCCATGTTAAAGAAGTTTGATTAGAAAGGATCTTCGGGGGCGAAAAAATTAACTTTAATTAACTTTAATAATAATAAGTAATTAAAATTACTTATTATTGAGTCATTAGTTTATTAAAATTGGTGCAACGTTTCTTCCGCTGATGTGTGGACCTTATCAAGCACTGTTTAAAGTAAAATCAACAAAAAATAATTATTTACAAAGAAGTAATTTGATTACAAAATTTTTTTTGTAAGATTCGCGAACCTGAAGTAAAAATTAAAGGGATGCAATTTTTATTTATATAATTTAACACCGAAGGAGTGATGATCTTCGGTAACGTCAGAATGAGAAGTGAGAGGAAAAGGAGTATTAGAAATAAGGTATACAAGGGAGTTAATAAGTAAACAAGGTGGAGTTACAAATGGCGCCCGAACATAATTTTTTTTGTTGATTTTTTTTTTAAAAAATTAATCCACGGAGAGTTGGTGAGGAGAGAGGAAGTATTTTGTTTTTTTTCGGTTATTGCAATTTTTTTTATTTTGTTTAGTTTTGACTAAGGGTGTTTTGTTTTTTTTTTTTCCCGAGAACAAAGGGACTTAGAAAATTTTTGTAGACAGGTTAGGGACTTAGAATAATTTCGGAAGGGTTGAACTTAGAAAAATTTTCGGCGAGAGAACTTAGAATTTTTGTTAGCAGTTGGACTTAGTAGAATTTTTCATAGGTGGAACATTGAAAAATTTCGAAAAGTCGACTTAGAAAATTTTTCGGTGATAGAAATTAGAATTTTTTTTCTTTTGCGGAAGTTGGACTTAGTAGAATTTTTCATAGGTGGAACATTGAAAAATTTCGAAAAGTCGACTTAGAAAATTTTTCGGTGATAGAAATTAGAATTTTTTGTTCTTTCGCGACAGTTAGACTTAGTAGAATTTTCCAGGGTGGTACATAGGAAAATTTCGAAAGGTTGAACTTTAAACGGATGAGTGTGAATTTATGGAAATTAACAATTGGTGATGGATATTTGGGAATATTTATGTGATTTTTATAATTTTATTGTTGGCTAGTGACCGACAAAATATTATAATTAATTGTTGGCTAGTGTCCAACCAATATAATTATTTAATTGTTGGCTAGTGTCCAACTGAAATATTTATTTTATTTTTTGGATTTTACCAGGTTTTAGGAAGATTTATTTGTAGTACAAAAGAGAAGAGCTAATAAAATGAAAATAACCTAAATTTCGTATTATAATTTATTTCTTCTCTCTCTAGCTCACCAACCATTCCCGGAGGTTTTCTCTCCGTGGAAACCCTGACCCCAGATTAAGGAGTTTTCCCCGAGAGTTTTTGTGAGAAATTTTCTTGTAACGGGAGGGCCCGGGAAACTCCGTTAATTATTTAAGGGAGGCTCTTTTCATAAGAAATACCCCGTTACAAATGACGGGTACCCCGTTACAAAGAGTTGGGTCAAAACATAAGAACGATGAATAAGAATAGAGAGTGATAAGCTCTACTGTGTGTCTCTTGTTTCTTGTTGATAGTATTCTTATTCTGTCACCACTGGTATGGTAGCATCATTTAATTTTTTTCTTTTATTCATTACTGTCTACCAGATAAGTTTTTGAAGTTATAATTAAATTAAATTCCAGTTCCCACTTACATTGGTTGTAAGCTTTCTATTCATTTAACTACTTCTTGATAATTGCAAGTTTATATTAATTTACATATTAATATTGACTTAATGTTGGTCCTTAGCATTACAGAGTTGATGAATATTTGTCAAACTTTATATTTTGCTTGTAAGGATAAAAATATTATAGAGATATTTACCGTTCTCAATTAATTTTTTTTTCTCAAGCGCCATGAAACGAGAAATTTTTTATTCAAAAAGATCTGGTTTGAAAAAAAAAAAGGCCACTCTTTCGTTCGAAAGATGCTTCTATTTTAACAAAAAGGTGCTACTATTGCTACTTTTTTGAACTGTAATAGTCGCTGGCATCCCTGTACATTGTTACTTTTTCAAAATCCAATCTTCAAAATAAAAAAAATTAATTTCTATTAGATGTTTTTAGAACATCTAACAAACACCTGAAATTTACACATGAAGTTGAGAATTGTGGTAGCATGAGTTTTTTTGACACAACTATCATAAGAAGGGGTGAGAACCTTATCATGGATTGGTATCAGAAGCCCACTAATACTAGCCGCTTGACCAATTTTAATTCTAATCATTCGATTTAGCAGAAGAGGAACATCGTGATGAATCTCGTGGATAGAGCTATTCTGCGATCTCACTCCTGTTTTCACGAGAAGAATTTGAGATTGATTTAGCGACAATTATTGGAGAACGATTATCCCGAGAGGTTTGTAGATGTCGTTATCAATAAGAGACTTCGACATATCGAATCTTCTCGTGAGTTGGACTCTGTTGGCAGTGATCGACCCATGCTTGTTTCTCTACCATATGACCAGCAGTTCTTTTATAAATGTAATAAAATGCTTCGGAAATATAGTATTTGTCCTGTCCCAAAAATTAGTCATAATATGAGCATTTTTGTGAAGCTTGACAAGGACACTACAGAAAAATGGGACGTGACGAATGTCGTCTACAAATTTAATTGCAAAGACTGTCTAGCCACATACGTGGGGCAAACTAAACGTACGCTGGGCGTTCGAATAAAAGAACACAGAAAGAAAAAGACCAAGAATTCAGTAGTTAGTCTACACTCTGATCTTCAAAAACATACTTTCGATTTTTCAAACACGAAAATAATGGATTGAGAACCAACATACCGAGAACGACCAATTTCTGAAATGCTATATATCCGACAGAGTAAGAATACTATCAACAAGAGAGAAGATACACAATTCCTCAGTAGACTTTATCACTCTCTATTCCAACTCATCGTTCTTATGTTTTGACCTACCTCTTCGTACACATTATTTACATATTATCCCCATGATCTGTATATCTTAATTCCAAAACCCCTTTTCCTCTCGCTTCCCATTCTGACGTTACCGAAGAACATAACTCCTTCAGTGTTAAACTATAGAAATAAAAATTGTATACTTTTAATTTTATATCAGGTCGTAAATCTTATTATAAAATAATTCTTGTAATCAAATTAATTCTTTATAAATATTTATTTTTTGCTAATTTTAATTCAAACAGTGCTTGAAAAGGTCCGCCCATCGGCGGAAGAAACGTTGCACCAATTTTAATAAATTAATGACCAAATAACAAGTGTTGTTAATTGTGTTTTCTCCCCACGGAGACACTTTCTAATCCAACTTCTTTAAAGAAAATAATCTTGTTTTTCGATATAAAATTTTTTCAAATTTATCAATTTGGGGGGTGAGTAACAGTGTTTCACTCCACAGCTTTCTAAAAAGGCATTAAATTCCGCGCTTGCTAGGTTTTTTTCGTTGTCTGTGCCAGGTGGTCTGGAAAGTCGTGTCTACCGAATAAGTCTTGGAACGCTTCAACGAATTTATCAGCTTTGGTGTTTTCTTAAAGCTTGTCACTTCTGGCCATCTTGAGTGTGCGTCAAAAATGATCAAGAAGATAGGTTTAAAAAGTCAGCGTGTACCCTTTTCCATGGTTTTTTCGATCTCGGCCAAGGGGTTGATATCGCTCGTAACAGTAGTTTCTGATTTTGAACTCAAATTTTACAGGCTTCAACCATACTTTATATGTCAGATTATCGCGCCAATGCTTTGATCTTGACCATCCCCCTAGGTATGAAATTCTTGAAGTAATCGTTCTCTAAGCTGATCTGGCATAATAGATCAGTATCGATAATATTTTTAAACAAAAAAATTGCAAAAAGGATTCTGACTGGGAAAATAAGTAGTAAATATTATCTGTAGTGTAGGAAAAAAAATTTACACGTTTGGCATTTTTGATCACAGAATAGGTTGGTTTTTTAGGTGTGAAAACCGATTTTTTTTCGTTTTTTAAATTTTTTGAAAAAATTATTGATCTTATCAAAAAAGTTTGAATGTAAAAGTTGTAGATAATATAGAAATCTACAACTTTTGTTCAATACATTTTTTCACACAACCTAAAAATTTTCGAGAAAAATGAAAAAAAAAGTATTTCTTTGCATATGTAGAATTTTCATTTTTTGCGTTAGTAGAAAATCCAGTTTGGGCTCTTTTTGTTCCTCTAATTTTAAATTTTCATAAAAAAAAAAAAAAAAAAAAATTATGACCTTACCAGAGGAAAACATTGAAAAAATCAAGATAACCAAAAAATTCAATATTTTTTAAAATAAAATTGATTTTATTGTTATAAATATTGTATTGTTTAACAATATTTATGGTAATAATTTATGTTGAATGTTAAATATACTCTACTATTGATTGATTAACTATCAAAGAAATTTAATCACGAAAAGTGTAAAAATAATTATTGAAAAATTGACCGTTGATTAAAGGGTATTTACATGATCAATGTTCATTAATCTTAGTTCTTTTTTTATAATGATAAATTTATTAGTAACTGAAAAAAATATTATTCCCCAAACTTTGCTAAAAAAAGTTTTTACTGAATTAATTAGGCAGTTTATAAAGTTTTGGAATCGAGGTTTTAAAAGCCAACAAAACACAAATAAGTACAATCGTACTGTTAAACTTTATTTTAAAATATAAGTGTGAATACAATTAGGTTAAAACGAGCGAGCGTCTGGCAACTCGAGCTGATAAGCTAAGAATGAGAAGAGCTGCAGCAGCAGCACGAGCCCCGCGCACAGCATTTGTTTTATAGGAGAGGAGCGCCTAACACCCTGAACCTCGACACTCCCTCCTGTTAAAGCTCCACTCAGAAGCCTTTTTGAAAAATGCCCTTTTACATGATTTTCCTGTGATTAAATGTTTTCCATAGAAAAAGGACATGCGTACGTCCTGGTTGAGATGATTTGGTAACCACCAGCTGAAGCTCCTAGGCTTAGTTTTTATCACGAACCGGAACCTGTAATCAGATCAAACAAAGATTAGAGCCTATAAAAATAAAAATTAGTTTACATTGTTATCAAGATTTAATATTCGCCCTGACAAATCTTCATGGGTGACGCGTGCTAGCGGTTTTGTAAATATATTGGCAATTTGATTTTTCGACTCAATCCAGTAAATTTCGATCATTTTCCTACGTACACATTCTTTCACATAATGCTCCCGTATTTCAGTCATGTGTTGAAGTTTTTTTACCCCCGTTAGTCTTCGCACATAACTCAGCAGCTGTATTATCGCACCACATCCGGATTGGAACGAATGATCGATTCAAAGCCAACTTAAGAGAATTATCTAGACCGATAGCGTCCTGACATGCTTCACTCATAGCTACATATTCAGCTTGACATGTCGACAAAGCGACATATGGTTGTTTGTGAGTCTTCCAGGAAACTGACAAGGAGAGGTCACACCCTCCGGGTCACCGATCTTGACGAAACTTTGGGGATCGTTTTCTTATACCAAAAGATGAAGAAATCTACCAATCATCCCGTCTAATGGGCCTTTTATACCTAGTTCCTACATAGCTTATATCGTATTTTTAGCTCTTTTTGGGTTTTTTTGCGAATTTTCAAAAAATTCCTGTTCGAAGCCTATTACACTTACAAAATTCTGCAACCCCGCATTCTCTTTATTTTTTCATCTTCTTTTGAGAAAAAATATTTTTAAATCTAATTTTGAAGAAATAGTCTATGTAAAATTAAGGTAATCAAAAGCATTTTTTTACTGTTTTTTTGGTTTTATGGATTTAAACTGTACGTCGTCAGCCTTATCAAAATTATGTCTAAAAATATTTTTTCTAAAAAATTCATAAAAAAACAAAGAAAATGCAGGGTTGCAGAATTCTGTAAGTGCAATAGGCTTTGAGCAGGAATTTTTTGAAAATTAGCATAAATAACCACAAAAGTCGCACAAAAGTGTTGAAAGTGTCAAAACAAGCTGACTTTCAAAAAATTCCTGCTCAAAGCCTATTGCACTGACAGAATTCTGCAACCCCGCATTTTCTTTGTTTTTTTATGATTTTTTTAGAAAAAATATTTTTAGACATAATTTTGATAAGGCTGACCACGTACAGTTTAAATTCATAAAACCAAAAAAACAGTAAAAAAATGCTTTTGATTACCTTAATTTTACATGGACTATTTCTTCAAAATTAGATTTAAAAATATTTTTTCTCAAAAGAAGATGAAAAAATAAAGAGAATGCGGGGTTGCAGAATTTTGTAAGTGTAATAGGCTTCGAACAGGAATTTTTTGAAAATTCGCAAAAAAACCCAAAAAGAGCTAAAAATACGATATAAGCTATGTAGGAACTAGGTATAAAAGGCCCATTAGACGGGATGATTGGTAGATTTCTTCATCTTTTGGTATAAGAAAACGATCCCCAAAGTTTCGTCAAGATCGGTGACCCGGAGGGTGTGACCTCTCCTTGTGAGTCACCAAAAAGTCTCACAACAAAACCACATGTAGTGAGTGACCCTTTGCAGTCTGCAAAGCTCGCGTCAGAATAAACTTCCATTCCGTCCTGTCTAGCTCTGTAAATTAAACTTAGAGTTTTTGTGTGTACGAGATAACCATAAATTCTTTTAATCATCTCCCAGTCAGATTCAGTTGGATTTGATTGGTGTCTACGTACATTATATCAGGTCTAGTAGCATTTGCTAAGTATGAAATACTTCCTACTGCTTCACGGTACGGAAAGCTCAAACGATTTTTGTTTGAAGCTACTGACAGAGTACACACATCATCCTCACGCATCTTCCTGTCTCGATTCAATACTTGATTAGTAACCATCGGAGTAGAAACGGGTTTCATTTCAGAAAAGCCAAATCTTTTCAACATTTTATTTATGTAATCAACCCGACTTAATTCTACAGTACGAGTCTCCCTGTTACGCTTGATATTAATGCCCAGAAAAAGTTTAGGTTCGCCCAAATCAGTCATTTCAAATTCGGCCAGTAAAAAGCTTTTGAATTTTTTCAATTTTTCAATATCATTACATACCATTAGTATGTCGTCAACGTACAGCAAAACAATCAAAAATTTATCTTCCTCTCGCCATATGAAAAGAACGGTTCCAAATCACTAGAGATCAACCCATGCTTTCTCATCGCTTCAGAAAACGTTTCGTTCCATCTTTTTGGACTGATTTTCAGCCCGTACAGTGCTCGTTCTAATTCCGCTACCTTGTCTCTTTTTTCAGCCTCAGACTTTGCAACACCATCCGGTAATTCCATGTAAATTTCCTCATTCAACTTCCCATTCAAGAGTACGGTTTTCACGTCCAGCTGACACATTTCAAGATCAAAATAATTTGCAATAGCAATTATAGATCTTACTAGCGGAAGTCTAGAAACAGGTGCGTAAATTTCAGACAGTTCGTAACAGTTTTTGTCTTTAAAGCCCCTGATTACAAGCCTGGCTTTAAATTTTATTTGACCGTCCGGTAGCACTCTCTTTTTTAACACCCATCGCGAGTCCATGATATTTGGACTGCTGCCATCTCGAGCGATTTAAGGTCTATCAACGATTTTCCACACCCTGTTTTTACGCATAGAATCCAGCTCCTCAGCGATTGCTTTCAGCCATAAGTCTCGATCTCGAGACCTTACAGCTTCAGCAAAAGTAGTAGGATCTTTATATAACTTGGCTAACAATGCGTGATATACCTCATCCTCAATTCCATGATCTACTGATGGATCATTTTCATCCTGTGAAAAGATTATTGCAGCATGATGTGCTACAGCAACCGGAATGTCTGAAAAACTCTTATCATTGATCGCTTTAGGCAATTTATTTGGAGGTTCACTTACTGAATTTTGAACTATCTTTTTCGGCCTGCCTCTTTTACGAGAGGGTACTCCCTCCGTTTTTGACAACTCTTGTTGAGTTTTGTCATTTTCATCGTCCTCCTCCTCAAACTCAATAAACCACTTGGATTTATCAACTTTATCTATCGGTACATCCCAACCTTTAATATTATCCTTACTGAATAAATCACCGTAAACTACTTTTTCGTTAAAACGCACGTGCCTGCTTTCATAAAATTTACCTTCTTCCGGCTGTAATAATACATAACCTGTTGGTTTGTATCCAACCAGAAAAACACGTCTCCCTTCCGGTCTAAATTTGAAGCCAACTTTACGTTGTATTTTCATATACGTGACACATCCAAATCTCTTAAACTGAATCATATCAATTTTAATACCTGGTTTAAATCTCATCAAAGGAATTTCCATTTCAATACCCCTGTAAGGAGTCCTGTTATAAGTATAAACTGCAGCACCGACCGCCATTCCCACATATTTTCTGGCAATTTTGAATCAAACATATAAGCTCTAACCTTCCTTGACAGAGTCTGATTTAATCTCTCAGACATACCGTTATGTTCTGGAGTATCTGGACACGATACTTGAAGTTCAGCACCCAGTTTCCTTAGAACTTCAATTGTGTCACCTCCTGTAAATTCAGTACCTTTATCTGTTCGTAAATAGCAAACCTTTGCATCTCCAACCAGCAAATTCCGAGCACTTTTAACAAAATTATCGATACATTCTCCGGTTTCGCTTTTAGATTTCACACAATATGCCATTGCAACTCTCGAATAATCATCCATACAAGTAACAATAAATTTTAAATCCCTGGGAAAAGAATGTGGATTAATTACTCCCGTCAGATCTGAGTGAATTACTTGCAATGGTTTATTAGCACGCTCCCTGATAGTTTTAAACGGTAATTTACTAAATTTTGCAATCTTACATAATCCGCAATCTTTAATTTCCTCAGTAAATTTAATTTTATTCAGCCTGTGATTTTCAGGAAAATATTTTTGCAACTGCCTCAAATATTTTAATGACATACATCCCAGCCTTATATGCCACATTAATTGTTCGCTAACTTTACCATTCACTCTGTAATAATCGTCAAAATCATCGTTTACATTTAAACCGTTTTCCCTGCTATCAACCAAATGAATCAGACGATTACACACACTGCTATCAAAGTCGGATTTATCTTGGTACGGACTGCCAGTATCGACATTCATTTCAGGATTTTCATCAGTTATAGAAACTTTGGTCGTAATCTCAGTACCTTGACTACCAACTTCTCTCACATTCTCTATCGCATCCTGAATTTCGGTATTTGATGTATTTTCTGTTATCACGTCCTGTGCTAAATTTTTATTCGCTGTTACGCTTCTGGTATTATAACGATGAGTCGCACTGTTGTCTGAGCTTGTTAAATTTGCTCGCAGAATCTCATCTCGACACCCTGTATTACAACCCGAGGGTTTATTTAATTCAAACTCGACCAGCCAATATGGTTTTCCATATATTCCTGAAAACAAAATTTCGTTTGAATTAGGATCTACGATGTCAATCTTTCTATTATGAAGATAAATACTTAACCCGAGATCAGCAAGCCGACGGAGTGATAACAGATTTTCGGACAAATCATTAGCACATGTTACAGAATCAAGAATGAATGCTTTATTTCGCCCGGTTTCAAGAACATCGATTGTCCTGACTCCCTCCGTTTTAATATTCGCGTCAGAGTCTTTATTTGCGCATTTTATTACTCCCTGTTTACTATCATCAAAACTAGTAAAACACAGTTTCGAATTCACCATATGTTCAGTCGCGCCTGAATCTGCCACAAAATTAATTATCTTATCACGAAAAGGTGAATCCTAGTTCCCGAAATGATTTTCGTTTAATTTTTCGGCGCAATTGACAAAATGAGTCTTACCTGGTGGTTTACTGGTCGTGTTTCCACCTTGCGAATCACGCTGTTTTCCTCGAAAACCACGACCACACCCACGCCCTCGAAAACCTCTTCCGCTAGCACCACCGCCACGTCCGTGTCCACGTCCTTTTCCTCGTCCTGAATAACTACCTCTTCTGTCACCCTTATGCGAATTATTTTCCGCAAATTTCGTCTGCTTAACCTCAACCAGTCCGCCCTGATTATAAATTTTTCTCTTCCTGTTTTCTTTCTTATAGTCAACATACACATACCTGTCTTGATGTTCGAAGGCTACTGTTGCGTTAGGGCAGTTTCTGCCCTCGTGCTTGTTTGTGGTTAAACCACAATTGTAGCAGCGGCGCTCACCATCCTCATATGGACAAACTTTAGCCATGTGACCGAAATTGTCACAACTGTGACACTTAATGCCAGCCATCCTGTTGTTTGGCTCAAGGACAGGTGTTGTCCAGGTTGCGAAAGCCTGTGTAGGCTTTGTAACTTTAAGCTGTCCCTCAGCTTCAGCCTGTAACAAAAATGTTTTCAAATCATCATAGTCTATTACCTTGCCTTTAGATGTTTTTACAGCAAAGTTCGTCACAGGCAGGCTTGGAACTACAGGCAATATTGCACTGTAAAACATATCCCGCTTTTCAGTTTCTGTCACAGGGGTACTACCTTCTGCATTATCACATGACCTGATTAAACTCTCAAATTTATCCAAAAATTGAGAAGCAGTCTCACGCCCGGGATTGAATCTCAAAGCGTACAGTTGTTTACGAATTGAAAGTGATGTTCAATTAACTTCACTCAACTTTATGGATTTCAATTTATTAAGAAGATCAACCGGATCTTTAATATGAATTACCTTACTATAGTATGATTTATCAATCCTGTTCATTAAAATGTCAAGTACTTTAAATTTCATATCATGAATGGCTACATCACTAAACGGAATACCGGGTTTAATATTCGAATCAATAATATGTAACAAACCACGCGCACGTAAGTCAGACTCGAGAGCATACAGAAAATGTCCGAGATTAGAATCAGGAGTCAGTCTGTAGTCACGTTTAATGTCATCGTTGCTGGCCATTAATTCATACCGTATTTGTTCAGTCATTTTTTGTATCATACTGTTATCGTTCACATCATTACCCCCGAGGACATTTACATTCTGCCTCGCGTGATTCATATTGTTATCATTATTACATGCAGAATTAGTACTTCCTGAATTTACCTGTGATCGTCCTGAACCTTGGGCTTGAGCCAACACTTGAGCAGTCGAAACCGAAGCTGGCGTTGACTGATTTACGGCCTGTGAAACAGCTGGTTGAGCAGAAGTAACAGACTGGGTAGGAGTAGTAGACTGCGTGGCCGCAACAATGGCGAGTTCTACGCCAGATGCTACAGCACCAGCAGTCACAGCCTGTAGTTTTGTTTGGGTTGACTCCGTTGGTTGCGAACTTCGCTGACCTTGGGATTCAACCGTTGCAGTTCCAGAGTCACCAGATGTATTACCTTCCAGCTTGATAACTTGACTTTTTAATACAGATATGCTCTGCCGAATTTCTTTCAGCATATCAAACAGAGCTGATCTCCCTGTAAAATTTAATTCATTGTTATCAAGTTTCACATCCTGATTATTATTATTAATTTTTCTCCCAGTCAGTGCACCGGTGCCTTCCTGTATCGTATTCCCGCTTCCTGTTTTTACACCCGGAAATTTAGCATACGGACCATTTCTAACTTTGAATCTCGATACAATTCTGTCTTTTGAATTTTCTTTCTTGGCACAATTTTTGATAAAATTACCCACAACTGAGCTTATTATTTTAGGCTTTACTCTACCTGTATTAATGTTTTCGTCCTGTGCAACTACAACCGGAGGACTCTGGATAACTGCCAACTGTCCTGGAGCATTAGAGTTTTGTGTCTGGTCGCCCTGTTGCAGAGACACATTATCAGACGGCGTATGAGGATCGACCTCGACTACTGGGTTGAGAGTCATATTGTCCTGGTTTGTTGACTCAATCTCGGATTTAGCCGTGGTAATGACGTCAGCCGCAGGCTGCTCCACGAGAGAACCGTCAGTTGGCTGATCCACTACAGCTGAGTTCGTAGTAAATTGAACAGCTGACGAGCCTGCTTCAACCCTTTGCTCTTGCTCTCTGGTTTCTTCTTCCTCTAGAAGGGTTAGCTCAAATAGATTAAATTTGAGCTCCTCTATCCTGGCCAGCATATTGTAGTCCTCCAATGACAAATCGGCAATTGCTAAAACAAAAAATTCACAAATGCTGATAAAGAAAACCAGAGTATGGGTTATGTATAACTGAACACAAGTTACACATTCCCATAACCAAGACGTGTAAAATTCATGCGCACGGCGCTTCAATTTCACATGCATGGTGTGACGACCGTTTTTTTTTAAATATTTTTCTACTCATTGATCAAAGTCAGAAAAACCATGGGTGAACACAAGCGTCCGCACGCAGTCGATGAACTTCGCTCACCGCTCACGCACGTACGCCGCGCACACCCTGCTCGGGCATTTTCGGTTCCAGGCTTGCATCGGCCCGGTTTAAGCACACCTATCTAGAATTAAAGGGTACCCCTAGCCTCGAGATTGATGCAATTTATAAAATTAGGTATCTGTAGTACAGCCTGTAATATTCTCATCCTGTCAAACTTCTCGAACCATGCATGGAATTTTCACGTTACACCTTTTACACATCCTGAATAAATTAAATAAACTCACGTTTTCTGATTATTTCTCTCGCCCTGTCCAGCAGAATAAAACAGAAGCCACCTTTTCCTCGCTCGGCAATCAGCTGATAATCTGTGCCGCGAATATACATGGACCTGATTGTCATCTGGTAACGTCTGACAAAGTCAATCAGCCGGTCGATGTCTGCACAAAATAAATAAACGGCTGATCAGTACAGATCCAAGCAAAATATTGTGCATGCATGCAATTAATACGTACTGATTCGATCGAATTAATTAAATAAAGTATTTTCATCCCGAATAAATACTTGAAATAAAATAAAAGAAGAAAAGAAAGAATAATCATAAAAGAATAACTCCCTGCATTGAGCTCCGAAAAAGAAATAGGAGCGTAATTTCAGTCCACTTATGATACGGCAAGCTTGCACAGCCGATCGTCACCGGCCGCACGAACCACCGCACCGCGGTACAACACAGCTGACGGCAGACGGATACATCGAAGCGCGCAATAAATAGAAGTGTCATGGTTACCGACTCAACATCGGTCAATAACTAAAGATGGTAAAATTAAATCATTAGTTAATATTATTTTTCATTTCGAAGCCGATAATTAAGGCTTGCCGAATGGTGTTTGTTGTACCTGCTTAAATAAGTTGCATGCGTCAAAAAAATCTAATGAGAAGCTTTTGCAACCACCGAAGTTAAACTTCAACTATAAGAGTGTAAATACTAGATGTTCTGCTGAGAAATCATTGTGTGACTGCTTAATATGCGAATTAGCTCGAAAAATTCCAGAATCGTTTGCTAAGAATGAAAAAATCAAAGGCGTTGGATCGAAATCGAAAAGTTTACCATGTAGTGTTTTTTTTTTCACTCATGTGTCTATTTATAAATATGTTACATGCTTCATGATTTTCATTTATCAATCTAGGCAATCCTGTGAATGAAAATCCCCCAAAAAAAACCTTGCCAAGGTAAACAAACTAGAGAGAGTTTTTGCAATAGTTTATTTAACAAAAAGGAAGTGATATCATTTAAAATATTTTTAAGGAAAGTTTTTCACTCTTTTATACAAAATCTTATTATTTTGAAAGAGATTTGCAATTTTTTATGGTAATATTTTTCAGTAGAATTCTAGATAATTCTGCCAAACCAGTTTGAAGGTTCAATTTTAGCGCGATTTTACAGAGTTATCTAGAATTCTACTGAAAAATATTACCATTAAAAATTGCAAATCTCTTTCAAAATAATAAGATTTTGTATCAAAGAGTGAAAAACTTTTCTTAAAAAATATTTTGAATGATATCACTTCCTGTTTGTTAAATAAACTATTGCAAAAACTCTCTCTAGTTTGTTTACCTTGGCAAGGTTTTTTTTGGGGGATATCACTCATTTTTGTTTGAAAATTTGATTTTCACAATTTTCAAATCTTTAAATACCATATCATCAGATTTCATCTCAGTATCAAAGTGATAAGTATGGAAACCCTTTAAAGTGATTACCACCTCCATTCTCCAAAAATTTTTATTCCATGAAGGTTAGAATAAACATTTGGTAAACCTAGAGACAATAACGTGCCCTAGATTAAAAAGTGTTTAAAAAAGAGTATAAAACAAATAAATTATTGATTACAATTAGTTAGGTCATAACCTCCACAACTCGAGCAGGTAGCTTGTATACAGAATATATCATTAGTATATTTTTTCACCAGTGTTCGCTATTTTTTTACTAACGACGTCACACTGAAGAGTCAAAACTTCCTGTTGAAAAATCATCTCCAGGGTGTTACTACCTGCCTTCGTGCAATGTTCCATCTGACCTTTACGAAGTAAAAACTTTCTTTGAGAAATAATCTCCAGGGCGTAATTGTTCAGTAAACTATACAGGGTGACCCATTTTAAAAGACCCACCCAAATAACTCGCTTGGAAAGGCACAAATCGAAAAAAATGTGGCGAGCAAAGTTTCATTATTTTTTGGGGCTAATTTGATGGGCCCAAAAAATTTGGTCCAGGGCCTTATTTTGGGCCCCATGGACCTTAAGTCCGTTTTTTTAAATGGGAACCTCTATTTTTGACCTCGGATTCGAAAAGAGCGGGAAATTTAACGATTTTAGGTATTTTTTAAAAATTTTTTTGGGCCCCACATGAGGCCCACCAGGGCTTATAAGACTTTTATAAGCCCCATTTCTTTTTAACCCGAATTAACTCGAAAATAACGCATTTTTTGCATAGCATATGCATTGGGAAAGTTTCTTGGTTAAAAATTTCCAACCAAATGGGCCCAAAAAATTTGGGCCCCACGGACCCTAAGTCCGTTTTTTTAAATGGGAACCCCTATTTTTGACCTTGGATGCGGAAAGAGCGGGAAGTTTTACGATTTTTAGGTTACTTTTTGAAAATTTTTTAGAATCCTCTTGGGGCCCGGTAAGCCTAGGTAAGGCCCAATTGTGTTTGGTAGCGTTATTTTCGAGAATAGTGCATTTTTAGTGTAACACATGCAATGGAAAAGTTTCTTGTTTTGAATGTCTAGGACCTACGACGAGGACGTAGCAAGATGGATTTTTAGGTCTTACTGGGTCCTATCAATTAAAATAAAACCCGAAAAATATTAGTGGTACAATTAAAAAAGTGGGGGGGGGATTTTTTTATTGTTTTAAAATGCACAGATCAAGTTTTCGCTCGAAGCTTCTAGCAGTTTACAATTTATTTAAAAATTTCAATTCATTAATTCTTTAACAGTTCTTTTGAAAAATAAAAAATTTTGAAAGTCTCAATGTTGTTTGAGGTACTCAATGAACATTTAAAAACTATAATTTTAAAATAGTATCGAAATGTAAAGTTTAGGTTTAAAAAACAGCGATATTTAAATTTGAAGAATAAAAATTGAAAAAGTATTTAATTATCAAGTTTCAGTGTCGAAAACAGCGCTATCTACATTTAATGAATACAAATTAAAAAAGTATCAAATTATAAAGTTTTAGTATCGAAAATAGCGATATTTATATTTGAAGAATAAAAATTAAAATAGTATTTAATTGTAAAGTTTCAGTATCGGAAACAGCGCTATCTACATTTAATGAATACAAATTAAAAAAGTATTAAATTATAAAGTTTCAGTATCGAAAATAGCGATATTTACATTTGAAGAATAAAAATTAAAATAGTATTTAATTGTAAAGTTTCAGTATCGAAAACAGCGCTATCTACATTTAATGAATACAAATTAGAAAAGTATTAAATTATAAAGTTTCAGTATCGAAGACAGCACAATCTACATTCGAAGAATACATATTTAAAAAAAGAATTGGCTTACGTTCAAACGTCACGGGCTGAAATCGATAAATTTTTTACCTTAATAATAACGGAGGAATCTTCGAACACTTGATTCGCTGAACAAAAAATTGCGATTTTTTGATTGCATACATATAATATTTTTCGGGTCTTATCTTAATTGATAGGACCTAGTGGGACCTGAAAATCCATCTTGCTACGTCCTCGTCGTAGGTTCTGGATATCGAGGTTCTCGATGACTAAACGCAAGCAATGGTATTCAAAATTTGAATAAAACTGATAAATGGGCCCTGTGAGGGTTCAGAAAAAACGAGGTCTCAAAGAATACCTTAAAATCATAAAATTTTCCGTTCTTTAAAAATTCGGGGTCAAAAATAGTATGTGATCCACTTTTAAAAAACGAAGTTAGGACCCGTAGGGCCTAAAATAAGGCCTTGGGCCCAATTTTTTTGGGCCCATTTGGTTGGAAATTTTTAACCAAGAAACTTTCCCAATGCATATGCTATGCAAAAAATGCGTTATTTTCGAATTAATTTGGGTTAAAAAGAAATGGGGCTTATAAAAGTCTTATAAGCCCTGCAGGGCCTCATGTGGGGCCCAAAAAAATTTTCAAAAAATACCTAAAAATCGTAAAATTTTCCGCTCTTTCTGAATCCGAGGTCAAAAATAGGGGTTCCCACTTTAAAAAACGGACTTAGGGTCCGTGGGGCCCAAAATAAGCCCCCGGGCCCAAATTTTTTGGGCCCATTTGGTTGGAAATTTTTAACCAAGAAACTTTCCCAATGCATATGCTATGCTAAAAATGCGTTATTTTCGAGTTAATTCGGGTTAAAAAGAAATGGGGCTTATAAAAGTCTTGTAAGCCCTGCAGAGCCTCATGTGGGGCCCAAAAAATTTTTCAAAAAATACCTAAAAATCGTAAAATTTCCCGCTCTTTCCGAATCCGAGGTCAAAAATAGGGGTTCTCATTTAAAAAAACGGACTTAGGGTCCGTGGGGCCTAAAATAAGGCCCCGGGCCCAAATTTTTTAGGCCTATCAAATTAGCCCCAAAAAATAATGAAACTTTGCTCTCTACTTTTTTTTGATTTGGGCCTTTCCAAGCGAGTTATTTGGGTGGGTCTTTTAAAATGGGTCACCCTGTATAGTTTGAAAAATGCTTGTATAGCTGCTTCCCCGAGCGATCTCGTGCCACGTTCAGCAAACGCATTCACGGCATCGAAACACATCAAATCGTCCTTACACGGAAATTAATGTTCAAATTGTTGTTTCCATTTTTTAAAATAAGATATTAAGATCAATACGTCTTGATTGAAAAAGTATAAATTCTTTATCTTAAAGTTTACATTTTCGCGACGCTGGCACTCTTACCTCTAGGGCGTAATCGTCACCCAGTGCACCAGGTGTCCATCTACAAACTTGAAACTTCCAGGAGGAATCATCTCCATGGCGTCATCACCGTCCGGTACCCCAGGTGTCCATCCTAACCCCTCTGGACTCGGAACTTTCAGGAGGAATCATCTCCATGACGAAATCACCGTCCGGTACCCCAGGTGTCCAATATGACCCCTCCGAACTCGAAACGACCAGGAGAAACCATCTCCAGGGCGTAATCACCGCCCGATACACCTGGTGTCCACCCTGACCCCTCCGAACTCGAAACTTCCAGGAGAAAACATCTCCAGGGCGTAATCGGCGCTTGGTGGTACACCAGATTCTACCCTGATCTTAAACACCTCGTAAGAATAATCTTCATTGTTTAGTTTGAACTGATTTTACGTAAATTTTGTAATTTTCTTATTATAACGAAACGCTATGAAACTATTAATTAAACTATGTTGAAAATTTTTTTGGTTATTATTTAAGTATTATTAATTATTATTATTTAATTAATTATCATTAACGTTAATAATTAAATAATCACAATAAATGTTAATAATAAATTGATAAATTGTTCTTTCTACAAATTAAAAATTAAATATCTTTATTGTCTTTCAGCTGATACATTATGTATACTCTAGGTTATATCGACAGAACGCAATTTTACATGTACATTTTATCACTCGATCAGTTACATTATTATCGCATATGTAGGATGGATCGGCATCCCCTCACTCAAGAGTATTTCAGGTTGCGTTTCACTTCCCGCTCTGAAAAAAATTTCTGAAAAATTTTTCCGGAGTGGGACGCGAACCCGTGACCCTCGGCACGAGGTTGTTTCAACCAGCCATTTAGCCGACTGAGCCAACGACGGCTCTGTTCTTTCTAAATTTCGCAAACTGCCGTCACGCCACCTGTCGTCAGATTTCCAAGATGCCGAAATTTTCAAAAAATTCGAACGCCGAAGGGTGAAGAATTTTTTTTCGGCCGTTTTCGAAAACGTGAATTTTAAATAAAAGATATAACAAGTGTAGGCCGCTGAAATGGTTGGCATGATGAATGTTATACTGAAGTAGAAGCTTTTAAAGAGTTTTAAGTTGTGAACACTTGAAAATATTTGAGAAAACCTTTAAATCAAATTATTAGTGAGGGTACGGTAGCTTTTGTTCCTGTAAATAAAGCACGGTAGTTGGCTACTTTTTTTTTTTGGAAAACTCTCTCAATGCAGTTACCGCTGGCTTTGTTGTTCATGAGATTTTGAAAAGCCAGCGCTGCGAATCTTGCTTGTCGATCTTAGGTAAAGGTTTGAAACATGCATGCAATTCTTCCACGAGAATTAAAAATGTTCAAGCATTAATATTGGATTCTGCACCTAAAGTTCAAAATCAAATTATCTCTTAATAAATAATCTATAAATGCTGCATTTCATCTCCAATTTTCAATGCTGATGAAGATAAAACCATTCTTGACATATTAGCACCTCCACAACTTCATTTATATTTAGGAGTTGTAAATGGTTTATTTACTCACATGTCAATAGAGTTTGTGGAAACAGCCTCGTCATGGACAAAAGTCTGTAGTTTAGAACGGCAAATGATTTATGGTGAAGATGGATCATTTAACCCATTACCGCCCAAGGAAAAATCAAAAGTGATATAAAATAACTAACTGTTGGAAAACCTGTCTCATGAAAAAATAGTAGATACGTATTTTTTCTTTTTTCAATTTTCATTGTTTAAACATTATTTATTTAAACAATGAAAATTGAAAAAAGAAAAAACACGTATCTACTATTTTTTCATGAGACAGGTTTTCCAACAGTTAGTTTTTTTATATCACGTTTGATTTTTCCATGGGCGGTAATGGGTTAATGGCAACAATTGTAAAAAATTATTAGACAAAATCGACGATTTACAGAAAATCTCCCCTTTAGGATGTCTCAAATATGTTCAAGTCTCTCGTGATTTCCGAAAAGTGGTATACTCCTGTTTTAGTAATACTCTAGATCTAGAATTTTCTAAGCATATTGATAATTTTAAACAAAGTTAGGGTAACTGAGGGCGCGTGTGCGAGGGGGGGCGTGTGTGCGAATAGAAATGATAAGAATGAATTTAAAGTCAAATAAAATGTGGCATATTTAAAAAAAATATTTTTAAATAGCTAATTTTTAAATAAGTAAATTTGTCATCTCAGTTTTTGATTTAAAATTAAAAAAATTAAACTAAAAATCATTAACATGTTCAAAATTCGCACTACCGTCCGAACTTGGCGTTTGTGACGTCATTCAGGGTGCTTGTGCGAGCTACCTAACCTGCAATTTAGTATTGCTCCATGCAACCTGCTTGGTGCTTCCATGGGGTGCTTCTTTGATTTTTTTTAAATTTTGTATATGGGTTAATAAAATACTTTTGCTACCAATTCTTTATTTACTTCAACCAACCTAACCTGTACATTCAATTTTATAACTCGCACGATCGCCCTCGCACAAACAGCCTGCATCGCACAAACAGCCTCGCACTAACGGCCTTGCGTTCGCACAATCACCCTGACTTTATTTTTTTTTTTTCAAATTTAATTATTTTATCAAAAAATGTTTTTATTGTACTAGGAAATTTCAGGGGTATTTCTAAATAGTTCAAACATTTGTTTAAAAAAAAAAAAAGATTAAATTTTTAATATAGTTTTTTATTTACTAGCTGTCAAAGTCATAGGTACAACTCCAATTCGCACACGCGCCCCCACTTACCCTATTTGGATCTAGGAATTTCGATGACGCCTAAAGTGCACTGCATTTTTGTTCACATGAAAGAGTATTGTGTAAAACATCGAATAGGATTAGGTATTTATAGTGAACAAGCTTTTGAATCTGTTCATTTTGAATTCCTAAATATCTGGAAAAAACCTAAAGTTCACCCTAGTCATTTGGAATACAATAAACATTTATTACAAGCTGTTTGTGAATTTAATGGTCTCCATGTATAGTTTATTTATATTTATTAGCTTTTTTACTGATTAAATGTAAGTTAAAGAATGTTTGTATGTATTGTACATAAAATTTATTGTAACTGTATGTAAATCAATTTATTATTTATAAGGTCTCTTATTTTTTCATTCAAAATTTTTTGAACGTTCATTTAACTTCAACTTGTATCATTGAAGAAAATTATTAACTATTTTAATATTTCTTTAAAAATATAGTGAATGAAGCTAAAAATTTCAGAACCAAATTGTAAGCATAAATTCAGAAAAAAACATTTAGTATCTATCCAATATTCCTTAAAAAATACTTTTTAAGATTTTGAAGTAGCAACTGGTTACTCTTGTAATTCGCATTGGATATTTTAAAAAAAAATTTTATTTTAAAAATTCAAAAATTACTTAAAAAATATTTTTGGTTAGAAAAAAATAAAAAATTTTTGATAAAACCGTAAAAACTCAATTTGGGTTCCCTATTATTATTATTATTATTATTAACTCACAGCATACGGGTGCTAAGCTTAGGGACACTAAGTTTTCACCATTGTATCCCTGTCCCCCTTGCTATACCTCCGGAGTGTTCGTGAGTCCTAACACCCTGCAATATGCGAGTATGTTGTCCACACTCACTCTTTACTCACGTAAAAGCTCTCAGGATCCAGGATCCCGGTTCCCAACCATTTCAGGCGGTGGCCTGTCCGTTTCACGGTGCACGGCGCACAGTGCACGAGCGCTATACCTAATGAGCTTTTATGTACACGGTACACGGTGCACTGTGTACGGAGGAGTTTTTTGGTGCACGGTGCATGGCGGAAAGCAGGGAAAAGTTTTTGTTTTGCTATTGTTTCGTACACGGTGAACCGTACACCGCGTACGGTTCAAAAAATGTTTTTTTTATATCTTTTTTTTATATCTTTGCGTACACCGTACACCAGACACCGTATACTGTTCGGTACACGGTACACGATGCACCGTGCCACAGGTGAAAATATTTTTTATATCTTTGCGTACACCGTACACCAGACAACGCGCCATGCTCGGTACACGGTACACGGTGCACCACGTACGGTGCAAGGTTGAAAAAATGTTTTGGCGTACACCAGACACCGCACACCGCTCGGTATACGGTACGCGATGTACCGTGCACGGGTGAAAATTTTTTTTATAACTATGCGTACACCGTACACCAGACAACCCGCACTGCTCGGTACACGGTACACGGTGCCCCACGTACGGTGCAAGGTTGAAAAAATGTTTTGGCGTTCACCAGACACCGAACAGTGTTCGGTACACAGTACACGATGCACCGTGCACGAGTAAAAAAATTTTTTATATCCTTGCGTACACCGTACACCAGACAACGCGCTGTTCGGTACACGGCACACGGTGCACCACGTGTGGTGCAAGGCTGAAAAAATGATTTGACGTACACCAGACACCACACACTGTTCGGTACACGGTACACGATGCACCGTGCATGGGTGAAAATAAATTTTATATCTTTGCTTGCACCGTACACCAACAACGCGCACTGCTTGGTACACGGTACAAGGTTGAAAAAAATGTTTTGTGTACACCAGACACCGCGCACTGTTCGGTACACACTACATGGTGCACCACGTACGGGGCACGGTAGAAAAAATATTTTGGCATACACCAGACACCGCACATTGTTCGGTACTTAGTTTCACCCACATTACGATGTCAGGTTATTCAGTAGCAGTCTAATGCTTTAAGAAGTCATAGCAATTTACCGCAGTTGATTCAAAAAAATTAAATGGATTCAAGCACGTCGAATACCCTACGTGGAGTATGCGTCTTAATTGCAAGACAGCAGCTGCCCCATACACGTGGGTATTAAGAGAACAACTGCAAGTCTACTAGCAGCTGATTTTTGTACCGTATAGTCATTGGGCTCTCGAGTCTGAAATTCCGAGATCGAGGAATCCAGAAATCCAAGTTCTTTAAGCTGTATAAGTTTGTATTCTTATTTTTAAGCTCTGAGTCAAGGTTCGGACTCTGTATTCTTCGTTGTATACTCGAGAGTATAACAGCTTGAATTTCGCTTGGAATTTCGGATTTGACTTTGTATACTCTGGACTCCGAGTCTTTGCCCAGCTATTGATCTCACAAAGTCATAGGAATTAAACGCAGCAATTCTTGGAAGTCAAAGTCGGACGTTGTTAAAGCGAGTTTCGAATACAGGGCTACTGGATTACAAGTCACGCGCTCTATTCAATGAACCCTACCGGACCTCTTATAATCTTTATATTAATCTTATAGGCCTAATCTTTATAATCTTTCTAATCAGAATAAGCCCAGATATTTGAAAGACTTTTTTTGTTTTTTTCATCAGTAATATAGTTTTAGATTTGTGTTTTAAAATATTTTTGATTAAAGATATACTCTAAACAAAATTTAATCATTTACGTAATATCATTATATCATAATATTTGATATTATTGAATAAAGGGTATAGCCGGGTAAGATAGTCGAATCGGCCCCCAAGGCGAACCCCTACAATATATATATCATTTGAAAGGGCATGAAAAAAAAAAATTTTGGTGCCAACCAGAATTTTTTATACCCACATGCACGCTCCAAAATAGTGATTTTTCAACTTTGATTTTTATCTCGAAATCTAAGAGGGCTACCAAAACGCGGTTTGCGGCAAAATTTTGTTTACAAAAAATGTAGTTCAATCATATTTTTTAAAATTGTTAAGGCTATTTTTCGAATTTTTTTCCTTAAAAAATGCGATTAAAAAAAAACAGTAATACATACCTCTCTGGAAAAAAAATATTATTATTGGGGGTTTACAGCTTAGGGGACAGCCGATAAGTTTTTTTTGTCGAACTTGCGCGCCCAGGGTATTTGAGGGTTTAGAGCTTGGGGGATAGCTGATCAGTTTTTTCGTTTCCCTCGGGTGCCCAGGGTTGGGGAATTTAGAGCTTGAGGGATCGCTGATCGGTTTATATATTGAACTCGACGCCCAGGGTATTATTATAAAAAGACAAATCCAAAATTCCGAGCGAAATTCAAGCTGTGATACTCTTGAGTCCAAGTACTCGAGTCTTTGGACTCTGATTTCTGGACTCTCGAGTATACAACGAAGAATACAGAATCCGAACCTTGACTCAGAGCTTAAAAATAAGAATACAAACTTATACAGCTTAAAGAACTTGGATTTCTGGATTCCTCGATCTCGGAATTTCAGACTCGAGAGTCCAATGACTATACGGTACAAAAATCGGCTGCTAGTAGACTTGCAGTTTTTCTCTTAAAACCCACGTGCATGGGGCAGCTGCTGTCTTGCAATTGAGACGCATACTCCACGTAGTGTATTCAACGTGCTTGAATCCCTATAATTTTTTTGAATCAACTGCGGTAAATCCCTATGACTTCTTAAAGCATTAGACTACTACTGAGTAATCTGATATCGTAATGTGAGTGAAACTAAGTACCGAATAATGTGCGGTGTCTGGTGTACGCCAAAACATTTTTTCTACCGTGCCCCGTACGTGGTGCACCATGTAGTGTGTACCGAACCATGCGCGGTGTCTGGTGTACACAAAACATTTTTTTCAACCGTGTACCGTGTACCAAGCGTTGTCTGGTGTACGGTGTATGCAAAGATATAAAAATTTTTTTACTCGTGCACGGTGCATCGTGTACCGCGTACCAAACACTGTGCGGTGTCTGGTGTACGCCAAAACATTTTTTCAACCTTGCACCGTACGTGGTGCACCGTGTACCGAGTACCAGACAGTGCGCGTTGTTGGTGTACGGTGCAAGCAAAGATATACAAATTATTTTCACCCATGCACGGTGCATCGTGTACCGTGTACCGAAGAGTGTGTGGTGTCTGGTGTATGCCAAAACATTTTTTCAACCTTGCACCGTACGTGGTGCACCGTGTACCGTGTACCGAGCAGTGCGGGTTGTCCGGTGTACGGTGTACGCAAAGTTATAAAAAAAATTTTTACCTGTGCACGGTTCATCGTGTACCATGTATCGAATAGCACGCGTTGTCTGGTGCACGGTGTACGCAAAGTTATAAAAAATATTTTCATCCGTGCACGGTGCATCGTGTACCGTGTACCAAACAGTGTGCGGTGTCTGGTTTACGCCAAAAAAGTTTTTCAACCTTGCACCGTACGTGGTGCGCCGTGTACCGTGTACCGAACAGAGCGCGTTGTCAAGTGTACGGTGTACGCAAAGTTATAAAAAATATTTTCACCTGTGCACGGTGCATCGTGTACCGTGTACCAGGCAGTGCGCGTTGTTGGTGTACGGTGCAAGCAAAGATATACAAATTATTTTCACCCATGCACGGTGCATCGTGTACCGTGTACCGAAGAGTGTGTGGTGTCTGGTGTATGCCAAAACATTTTTTCAACCTTGCACCGTACGTGGTGCACCGTGTACCGTGTACCGAGCAGTGCGGGTTGTCCGGTGTACGGTGTACGCAAAGTTATAAAAAAAATTTTTACCTGTGCACGGTTCATCGTGTACCATGTACCGAATAGCACGCGTTGTCTGGTGCACGGTGTACGCAAAGTTATAAAAAATATTTTCATCCGTGCACGGTGCATCGTGTACCGTGTACCAAACAGTGTGCGGTGTCTGGTTTACGCCAAAAAAGTTTTTCAACCTTGCACCGTACGTGGTGCACCGTGTACCGTGTACCGAACAGAGTGCGTCGTCAAGTGTACGGTGTACGCAAAGTTATAAAAAATATTTTCACCTGTGCACGGTGCATCGTGTACCGTGTACTGAACGGTGTGCGGTGTCTGGTGTACGCCAAAACATTTTTTCAACCTTGCACCGTACGTGGTGCACCGTGTACCGTGTACCGAGCAGTGCGGGTTGTCCGGTGTACGGTGTACGCAAAGTTATAAAAAAAATTTCCACCGTGCACGGTACATCGAGTACCGTGTACCGAACAGTATACGGTGTCTGGTGTACGGTGTACGCAAAGATTTAAAAAAAACATTTTTTGAACCGTACGCGGTGTACGGCGTACCGTGTACGAAACAATATCAAAACAAAAACTTTTCCCTGCTTTCCGCCGTGCACCGTGCACCAAAAAGCTCCTCCGTACACAGTGCACCGTGTACCGTGTACATAAAAGCTCATTAGGTATAGTTCCCGTGCAACGTGCGCCGTGCACCGTAAAACGGTACACGGCGATGGTACCTAGACACAACCTCTTTAAAACAGATTCAAAAAAGACATAATGTTTGAATTTGGTTTAGTTTTCTATGTATTGTCATTGTTATCATTATCCTCAAAGTCATTGAAATTCATTTGAGAGTTTTTACTTTATTTTCATTTCCTTAATTTCTTGTATTGCAGGTTATGTGATCCAGGTATCACTCAAAAAAGATATACATATATATGTATATGTATGTATGTAATTACTTCAAACATTAGAAAAAAAAAATAATTTAAATGAAAAATAGATAAGGGAATTCTGATTCATATTAAAATTTTTTTATTATATCTGCCTATATTATAATCTGGTTTTTTTTATGATCCTCAAAGTTGAGTCCTCAAAACTGAAAATCAATAAAAACACGGTCAAAAGACACGTAAAAAAGATACTTACGAGTCCTCAAAGTTGAGTCTACGATGGGAAAGTTGAGTCCTCAAAGTTGAGTCCTTCTTTTCTCAAAACGGTGTTTTTTAGATTCTCATGTAATATTTTCTATAGAAGCAGCTTGGTGTATAGAAAGATTTGAATTGTGTAAATGTAGTCATTCAGTACAACGTTTAGCAATTCGTATAAAGAAAATGCAGAAGAAAAAAGTTAAAAAATTGGAAAACAACTTTAGCAACTTGGTTTGAATTAAATAAAATTGATCTGTTAGAAATATTAAAAATGCCATTATACCAAATTACTATAGATTTCTAGATGATAAAACTTTTGTTAGATAGAAAAATAAAAAAATAAATTCAAACTATAGGTAGAATAAACGTTGTTTCTTTTAAAGATTCAGAGAGTTTTCACTTAAAATTAATATCAGATAAAGTAAAAGGTGCTACTTCTCCCGAATAATTGAGAACTCATAATAAAATTATTTATAAACATATAGAGAAGGAGCTATTTCAATGGGTCTAATAGTAAATGATAAAAATGTATATGCCATTTTTGAAGAATCTATAATCTATTTAACTCCGAAAAAATTACAAGAATTTTTCGGATTATTTTTATTGTCTGAAAAAATTTCTGGTAGTTTAATTTGGAATAAATATAAATTACATTTTATTAAAGATTTCAAAGATAATGCAGAAGGTAGAGGTTTAAATGAAATAAACAAATTTCTATCTAGCGAAGATTCTAATTCAAGTTATAAATGTTTTGGTTTACCAGAATCACGCTTAGAAAATATTTCTAATATTTCTGAAAATTATGACTGCAAAATAAACTGAAAAGAAGAGTATGAAAAAATGTTTGAAAAATTTAATAATGATCAAAAAAATATATTTAATACAATAACAAAAAGCAAAAATAATATGTACTTTATAGATGGACCAGGTGGTACAGGTAAAACATTTTTTCCTTTTGGAGGAAAATTAATAATTTTAGGTGGCAAAAATACCAAACTACGCATTTGATGCGATTTTCACCTCTCACATTTTCTTTCAGGAAATTCACTAAACCATAATTTTTGAAATTTTATACATATATTTTTTAGCTAATTTCAATTTATTTTTAATTTACGATCGTCTCTGTTATGTAGGAGGTGATGGGGGTTATTAAGCCTAAAAATGACTCCAATTCCTTACCGTTAGTCGGCGTTGGTGCTTCCACCATAGCCTTAACTTTAGATTTAGATTTATGCAACCCTTTACGATCGATTACAAATCCCAGAACCTCTATCCTTTCTTGCATGAATTTACATTTTTTCAAATTCAATCGCAAATTACACTCATTCAATTTCTTGCATACTTCCTCCAAATTACGTTTATGTTCATCATCCGTACGCCCGGTTACATAAATGTTATCTAAATACGCGATCGCTCCCTTGATTCCGATCAAACACTCATCCATTTTCTTTTCTACATCTCCAGGCGCCGGAGAAACTCCTTCTGGAATTTTCTTATATCTTAACAACCCTTTGTGGGTAATTATAGTTAACAACTTCGAACTCTCTTCATCTACCGGGAATTGCATGTAGGCATGCTTTAAATCCAGCTCGGTGAAAGTTTTTTCCCCTTGCAATCTCGAAAAAATGTCGTCAATGGTGTGCAGTAGGTAATTATTCATAACGATACACGGGTTTACAGTTAATTTAAAATCACCACTGATTCTAATCTGCCCTTCACCCTTCAACACCGGCACGATTGGCGTTGCCCACTCACTTACATCAACGGGCTCTAAATGTCCCAAATTAACCAAACGCGAAATTTCACTTTCAACGATGGGTTTTAAAGCGTGCGCTACCGGCCTGCATTTTAAAGCTACTGGCTTTGAGCCTTCTTTAATGTGAATTTTCGCTTCACTTTTATTGTAGCACCCGGGTGAATCACTAAACAGTTTGTCGTATTTTTTGGTTAAAAAGTCGAACATATTCACATCCACAATCTTATTCAAATTTTCGTCGCTTGGTAATTTTAACGGCCAACACTCAAATTCTTTGAGCCATTCGCGTCCCATTAGCGGTGGACCGGAACCCGACAAAACAAAACAAGATAATGATCTTAATTAACCGTTAAATACAACATTTTAATTATTCAATTTACCGATAGGCTTTAAACCGTGCCCATCGTACGCTCTTAGTTCTTTATCGGTTTCTGAAATTTTAATTTCGCTAAACATCTTGCGATAAAAAGTCTCCGAAAAAACTGTCGAATACGTACCCGTGTCAATCTCTAATTCAATATTGACTCCGTTTACATTCATTTTCATAAACATATTAAGCGCATTAATAAAATTTAAGTCGTTACCTAATTTTTTACTGCTTATCCTACCAACATGTTTTTCGGCTGCCGCAACGTTACACGATTTCGCACCCTCACTCACATACAAACTTGCACCTGTCGATACAGTTCTCAATAATTTGAAGTCGCTGGCGTTCGCCAGCTCCCAGGATTGCTCGTAGGCGTCGTCGTCGTCTGCTGCTGCTGCCTCTCCGATCTTGTTGATTCCTCTGGTCTGCTTCTGTTCAGTTGCTTTCTTACGGCACACTTTTTCCAAATGTCCTTTGCACTGACAAAAATTACAAGAATAATTCTTGTATTTACAGTCAGTTTTCACGTGGTTTGCTTTACCACAACAATAACACGACACACTTTGCTCGGAACGCCCTGCCGCTCCGTCACCTGATCGTTGTTGTTGTTTATACCGTGAAGACGTCTGGCCGTTTCGCTCTGCGTTCTTACGGTGCTGCTTGCCTCTGAATTGATTATCTTTGTTATCACGAATAGCGTACACATCTTCTTTGCTATTCTTTTTCTCTAAAGCACTGATCGATGTAGTTGCGTTTTTCACTGCTGCTTCGTGCGCAGTTGCTATTTCAAACGCATTTTGATACGTTAAACTTTTTGTTTCAAAAAGCTTCACTCGGGTGTCCTTATCCTTCACACCACACACAAACTGATCCCTTAAGGCCACATCCAAGTCCGTGAAGTTACAATGAAGTGCCAACTTTTTTAACCTAGCTGAAAACTCAGCGATAGATTCTTGTGGGTCTTGCTTTGCGGTGTGGAACGTACATCTCTCCATAGCCTCTGATGGCGTGGGCTTCAGCTGCGCCGTCATCAGCTTGATGAGGTCTTCGTACTTTTTTGTTGTTATTTTTACCGGAGCAACTAGCTGCCGTAGTAGCGCGTGCGCGTCATCACTCAATCGTGTAACTAACGTCGCCACTTTAATCTTGTCGTCCTCAATATTCTTGGTCACAAAATAACTTTCTCACTTCTCAGTGAAGATTTCACAGTCACCCGTTTCTAACTGAAATTCTTTCGCCCTGTCGACTTCTTCCGAGTCCGACTCCAGTGATACAACTGGGATTAACTTGCCCGACTTACTTTGATCTTCTTGGCTTTTGGTCGGTATTGCAGGTTTTGACTCTGTTTCAAAGAAGATGGTGTTATTTAAGTCCGATGAAATTGATTTATCCGAATCTTTGTCGGAATTTTCAGTCAACTCCTCTACCGAATTTTCACTTTCACCACTGTCACCTACTTCTTTATTTTTTTCAGCTTCAATTTCTCTTTTTACGATTTTTCTCAGTTTCTCCCGAAGAACATCGAATTTTTCGTTTTCACTAAAAACTGCGTCTCGATTTTGTAGTTCAACGATTAATTGTCCTTTATTTAAATTTTGTATCCACGAGGTTCCTTTTTTAACCTCGGACATTAATTAAATTTTGCTCCGTGCGATTCTCCTTTCAGAATCTCGAACTCGGCGTGCGGTAGCCTAACCTCACTTTCGACACGTGGTGTCACTCTTTTCACGCTTTTCGCGGGTTTCTATTTTACCTCGTCGCCAGTTGTTATGTAGGAGGTGATGGGGGAAATAAATATATATCTGACGTTATATTTATTATAAATATGTAAATATGCTTTATTCCAATACTGTTACAATTACGGTATGAACCGGAGAGCCGTGTGCTCGGTACAGCGGTTGGCACGGAACTGCTGCTCGCAGACGCATACACACATATACTAGGTACACACGCAGGTGTAGTTCTCTCTTGCTCACACACGTATAGCAATACATCACAGTCTCATTGATATTTTTTTAAAGGGTTACATTTAATTCAGAATATCAGGAATACGTTTAGGTCAACAGATAATTTTATTTACAATATTTTTAACAACATTTTTTACCAAATTTTTTACAAATTTTTTTTTTCAAACTATTTACAAAAATTTTTTACTGTCCTTATTTTTTAATGAAAGCACACTTTTTCCAAGAAGTGTTTTAAACACAAAAGTTTATTACAATGTGCACATTTTATAAAAGCTATATTTGCGCAGCTGACACAATTAGCCAAAATTTCATTTTTACCAAAACAAATTTCATTAACATTTTTAAATTTACCTGGATGAGGCACAGAGTATCCACTTTTATACCAAGCAAATTGAATCATTGGTCGAAAAACGTTGGCTGTCAATTGATTATGTACAAGTGAGTGAATTAAAAAAAAAAAAACGATCTATTATAAACTTGCTGTGCTTCGAACTCTTTTGTCTGTTTTTCACCTTTATAACTTAATGTTCTTGTTGAATGAAACTCTTTCAAAAATCCAGATTGATCGGAATTTAATACACAATCTAAACTGTAAGCAGGAATTTGAGCATTTGTAAGTTGTAAATGTTGGCTTAAATTTTTATCTATATTAGCTTTTTCAGTCGAATGTTTTCTTGTTACGAGGTGAGTCACTTTGTGTGAGTTAATTCGAAGTCGACGTTTTAAATTTTTCACAAATTCCAAACTGGCTTTAAAATTTTCTAATCCCATTTCTCGTGCTTTTTGGATTGCCCAGCGCCGAATATGTACATCATGGACAGCTGATAAATCATTTTTTTCTACACTTATCAATATTATTCTTAAGGTACTGCTCTAGTTCATACATTTTCATGGCAAAGGTTCCTTTAGCTTCTACATATTTTCGAAATCTCGTAATGTGCACAGGATATAGCGTCGGATATAAATTTTGGATGGATTTGAATGATCGTTTATGAGTATCTTTTAATTCAATAATTTTTTTCATAGTTTTTTTCATATGAAGATGTGTGATCGGGATATTCTATTTCAAGAAAGTAATCATAACCATCCGCCTCAAGTTTTTGTTTTTTCAAACCAGGCTTCGAAAAAGATGGGGATTCTGAATCATTGGAAATACTTGCTTGAGAGTCAAAAGTTTGTGAAAGTTTGAGTTCTAAATTGTCATTAGCGTCGTCACTCACAATTTCAGTCTTAGAAAATTCACTGTCATTGCTATCACTATCGCCGTCGCTATCACTTTCAATACATTAAGTTTCTTCTGTTTTTACTTCGATCGATTTGTTGCACAAATTTTCAAAAACATCCCAGAGACTTCTAGCAATATCAGCATGATGAATGTCGATTTTTCCTCGGAACTCCTCTGGTTCAACGGGTCCACACTGTTCGTTAAAATATATTTGAAAAAGAAAAAATACTTGACGAGGATCAATCTCCATGATGAAATGTATTTTTCAAGCAGTTAAAAATAAACATGGTTAACTCTTAAAAAACTTTTCATACGAACTAAAACTTAAATATTTATACGAAATATTAAAAACAAAAGAAAAACTCATAAGTTTAAGCTAATCGACTTCAAAAACGGTAAATGCTATTTAAGCGCCACCTAGCAATGACACCTAGTAATGACAACCTCAACTTTACTTTTCAGTTAAAAAAATTAAGTTGGTATTTATATTTATACAATCTTTTACTGGAATTTTAGGAAAAGTTTTCTAGGCGCCACCTGTCAGTAATAACTTTAACTTCCTTTTAAATTCGTAACAATGTCAATATTAATAATCATACATTCATCTACTTTGATTGTAGAAAAAGTGTTTTAGGCGCTAACTAGTGGTGGTTGCCTCAACTTACTGCTTTTTGTTCGAGAATATTTGCTACAAAATAAGTAAAAAGTACTTTTATCAATGTTACTGTGTACTTTTACTGAATTGAAAAAAATGTTTCGTTAACAATAAAACATGTATATTCATTTGTTTGCACATTTTTATATTCTGAATTAAATGTAATGCCCCGTCTACACCGGCGGTTTAACCGCGTCTCGGCTTAACTTTGTTTAAAGAATTTTGCAATGTTCCCGCATAGTTAAAGGATTAATTTGTACTTTAAAAATAGGAAATAATTTATAAGATTAAGGTGGTTACATCTTGAACTTCGATTCGAATGGCAACATTGCAAAATTCTTTAAACAAAGCTAAGCCGAGACACGGTTTAACCGACAGTGTAGACGAAGCATAACCCTTTAAAAAAATATCAATGAGACGATCGTAAATTAAAAATAAATTGAAATTAGCTGAAAAATATGTAAATAATATTTCAAAAATGATGGTTTAGTGAATTTCCTGAAAGAAAATGTGAGAGGTGAAAAATCGCATCAAATGCGTAGTTTGGTATTTTTGGAAAAAATAGATAAAATATGACTGATATGGTAAATAAAATCATTTTGAGATAAAAGTTAATTTCAAAACTATAAAAAGATGCTTTCAATATTGAAAAATAATCCTATTTGTCCCGATGTTTATTTTGTTTTTCTATGAAAAAGACAGTAAAATGAAGCCTCGTCTATTAAAGCCAAAAAGGACTAATTTAATGCTAAAAATCGAATCTTTGAGGGCTTGGGAAAAAAATATCAAAGATCGAGGATCTGGGACCGGTCGGACTTTTTTTTAGGTAACTTAAATTAAATTTTGCGCCTTGTCCGATGTCGATCGGAGCTGAACACCTGAAGTCCTTCCCTTGTTAGTTAAATAAACTCATGTTTCATTGTTTACTCTTAAATTTAGACACTTTTTTTTTTAATCTGTGGATGTACCAGCTGAAAATAACATTTTTTACAAGAATTCACGCTCGAACTTTTCAGAATAAAACTATATAAACAATAGCTTATTTTGAAAGCACATTTTCCGGATTGGTCTTAAATTATTCGTCAAAGTATGTAGTTCCAGATGAATGTACATTTATAGCGTTTCAATAATGCCTGAACCTGCAAAAACTCGAAAAAATGGGTTATTCATTTTTATCAAAAACGTGTGTACACATTTTTGAAGTTATGTCATTTCTCGAAAAATACAGGCACAATCTTTTTATTTACCACCATCAGTTGTAAATATGTAAAAAGATTGCCTGAAAAAGTTACAGCAGATAATATTTTCAAAACTTAGTTCCGGACATAGCGTTTTCTTGCGTTTTACAGGATAAAACCTAATTTTTTAAACATTTGCATGAACTTTTCAGCTTTCATAAATATATGTATAACAAATATTTGTTTCCACAATCTCAAAAAGTGTGAATCTAAATAATTATTCCATTAGATATAAAAAAAGTAGCCGGATACTTTATTTTTTTTGCTCCTGCTCGTAAAGTGACCCAATTAGCTTTTTTATCATTTATCAAAATAGTATATTACACATCGGGCGCTGGAAAGTATTAGCAAGCCCTAGCAAACCCGAATTGACGCCCTCACCTTCGGCTCGGGCGTCAATTTGGGTTTGCTAGGGATTTGCTAATACTTTTCCAGTGTCGTGTGTAATGTTTTTTTTCATAACGACGGGAGGAAAACCCAAAGTCCCGCTCCGGGGATTTGGTGTTTTCGGCCCGGAGGTATGAAAACACAGATTACACACTATTAGGCACCAAGACCAGGTTAAGACTTTGAGTCATTTCTCTTATTTTTCAAAAATAAAAAAAAATAATTAAATGTGCGCGCGTGCGCGCTGAGAGACGTTAGTATTTGAAAGAATAATTTCATTATTATTTACATAAAACTTATCCCTTTACAAAAGAGAGATATCGCCATTTTGGTGAGATTTTCAATGTAAGATTTTATTGGTGAGCTGATTGGTGGATCAGTTCTTAAAATATTCTAAAAGTGCCTTTTGAGGTTATAATCATTGTTTTTTCCTGTACGCGCTTGTTTTATAAATTAACTGACAAGTTATGTTCACTATCATGATTGTTACATTTTAAAACTGTGACTATGGGTTTATGGTAGCTGATGTACGAAATGTAAGTGTCAGAACTTAAATGTTGAACCTATCTTCCAAATACAGCATCAATAGTCGAACCGCCTTTTGTTGTATTACTAGTATTACTCAGCGCGCTGCAAGCGCGCATAGGAAAAAAACAATAATTGTAACCTCAAAAAGCACTTTTCAAATATTTTAAAAACTTGTCCACCAATCAGCTCACGAATAAAATCTTACATTGAAAATCTCACCAAAATGGCGATAGCTCTCTTTTATAAAGGGAATTCAGCTGTGTTAGTTAAAATTTCCAAGTTAAGTGCGTCTTTGAGAAATTTCATAAGCGTATGTATGAAAACATGGCGAATCATTTTGTGAACTCGAAAACTCACTATCACTTTCGCTCACGTCTAGTTGATCAGACTCCGTCGGTGTGTTCATTTTAACGATTGATACTGAAACATTTTATTGTGATCTCACTGTATTACTACAACGCTTGAAAAATATCTAAGGCTCAAATGAAACATAATATTAGATTCATCTTATGTATGTATGCATTCTGCTGAAAAAATTGCGGGCAAATCTCGAAAAAAGAGAAGAAAAAATATGTGTGTGTGCGTGTGCGTGCGCGCGTGTGTGTGTGAGAGAGAGAGAGAAAGAGATGCGAATCAGCTCCATCAGCTGATAGACTTTCTATCTTTTTCTTTCCTATTCGCCTCGGCGGGCGATGCTGCCCGGCGCCCCAGTATCGCATCTGCAGACGAGTGACAAGAAGTGGGGATAGCTTACGTGGTGCAGCAAAGAGGGGAAGTAGGAGAGGAAATCTGAAACGCCCCACGTTTTACTCCCCACGTTTCTTTTTTTCTGACGTGTAACGCCGGTAAAGAAGTTTGACTTCAAAAATAGCTAAAAATATTATCTAGCGCGCTACAGAGCGGTTTTTCCAATTTTCTCTTTTATTTTTTTTTAAATTGCAATCGACAAATTTCATGAAAACACGGTTACTTCTTAACCTTAAGGACTTATCTGTCGTAGGGAAACATTAAAAACATTTTTTTAATGGTAAAGTTACTTTTTCATTCAACAAAAAGTTTAATCTGAGCAGTTAAGAAAATAAGATAAGATGCATCTTAATACTCATTCAATAACCTAAAGCTGCAATCAGTTTGATATGTTTGTTGTATTGAAGTGTTTTTTTATCAAAGTAATTTTTTTTTCAGTTGAAATTGTACATTATGATCTTTGTGGACTGTAATGAGAATTCACTTCTGCCCATTACAAAAATGAGCTCATAAAGAAAAATTGCATATTAAAATTTTAGATTGGAACTTTAAAATGCTAGCAGTTGATTATAAAAATTCATTATGGTAGTTTTAAAATAGCGCTAGAAGCGTAGCAAGTCGACGAAAAGTATCAATTATTTGATTGTACATTTTATTTTAACGTTTAAAAATTTTTGAATAATACTAGTGACTTGTTTTTAAGAACTCTGGTCACGAATATGAGGTTAGTTTTTCAAATTTAAAAGGCTAAATCCACTATATCCCGATCACAAAAAGTGGCACGAAAAAGATCCGTCCCGTGTACGGTGGCCGTGTTGCCGTCCGAGAGGCTCCACCCGGCATGTGACGCTTAAAAGGCACGGCACGGATGATTTGCCGTGCAAGTTTCCGTGCGATGATGCAAAGGTTAGAATGCTGTCTGCTAGAGGAGTAACATAAATTTAATTTAAAATTGCAATTTTTAAGTATAATATCATTACTTCTTTAGTGAATTGTTACTATCAGCTTTTTTATTCCACAAAATTAAAATGTTGAGGTGTAAATTCTTGCAAAATGTGAGGTGAAAATTAATTTAAACGCATTAGAAAGAAATAAAATCTCGATATATCAATCTGAATTGATACATTAAGGTCAAAATCTTGATTTATTAATGAAGATTTCAATGTTTTATAATTATATTTTGACATTTAAAATTTAAATGGCTGCCAAAAGTTTAATTTATGAATATTTTTCATACCTATTTAAGTATTATTCGTTAACATAACCTGTAATAGTTTAAGGGAGGAGTATTTTAAATAATCTGTTAGTGTAAGGTTAAAAATATGAGTTTATTTCACTGACTTTACGTTGTGACTGAGCTCTGTAAGAGTGTCCCCGCTGTATATATAACGCTTGATCAGCGTGTCAATAACCCGCTGGCTATACTTTTTATTTTACTCTGACGTGCGATCCTCACTTTGCCCGTCCGTTTTCAGTCAAATAAAGTACTGCTTTGCCCGATTGTTGAAACGCGCGAGCAATCCGCACTTTGCTCGTCTGTTTTCAAAACAGTCGAGCAAAGTGCAGATTGCTCGCTCGTTTCACATTTTGAAAACGCAGCCATCAGTGCAGTTACAGCGGCCGCCCCCAATAAACTTAGACGCTTATACCTGAACTATCGGTATCTATATATATCTATATATCGGTATGCCTCTTGACGCTACTCACAATGTCTTATAATGGGTCCTGCAGTGCGGTTGTATACCTACATCGTCGGTTGAACCCATCTTTAACTAATGGCATTTTGTTTTAAAAATTCGAAAATTCACGTAATGCGTTTTTCTGCTACCTGAGCAATAAGAAAACTGAACTTAGACCGATCAGTTTCATTTGAGCGTCTTCAATATTTGCACTTACAAGACTGAAATTTATAGTAAAAAGTAAAGTGGATTTTAGAATTTATATAATTAAATCGAAGTTGATTTTGTATAGAGGGCGAAAGTGTAGATTGCACGTCAATCGTGAAATAAAATATTGTGTTTCACTCTTTCGGCTCTGTGGATCATTGCCTGGCTCGCCGAATAATAGTTTGTAGGTCTAGGCTGCGGGGCTTCGTGCGCTACGCGCACGACCCTTACGCCTCGACATACAAACTATTATGCGGCTCGCTCAGGCAAAGTACCACAGAGCCTCACTAGTGAAACTAAATACCATTGCTAACCACGCATTTTAGCACTTTTAACATTCTTTCTGATTCATTCACTCTCATAAAATGCATACATTACATAACCTAAAATAAATTCATAAATTTAAACAAATACCTATTCAAATAAATATTATCATTATTAATATTATTTTCAAACATGAAAAAAGAATATTAAAGGAACAATTTAACAAATTCAATTTTCTTAATATTTTATTCGATGATTTCATAGTTTCTAATTAATTTTAACTTTCATCTAATATTCATATTTAAAAAGTTTTAAACAGTGTACAAGTTTAGTTTTCAAATTTCAATATGCAAACATAAAATATTGAAATCTTGGTTAAAAAATCAAGATTTTGACCTTAATGTATCAATTCAGATTGATGTATCGAGATTTTATTTCTTTCTGATACATTTAAATTGATTTTCACCTCACATTTTGTAATTATTTTCACTTCAACTTTTTAATTTTTGGAATAAAAAAGCTGAAAGTAACAATTCACTAAAAAAGTATTGATATTGTACTTAAAAATTGCAATTTTAAATTAAATTTATGTTGCTCCTCTAGCAGACAGCATTCTAACCTTTGCGTCATCGCACGGCAACTTGCACGGCAAATCATCCGTGCCATGCCTTTTAAGCGTTACATGCCGGGCTGGGGCCGAGCTCGGAAAACGCATCAGGGGCGGATGATCTGACACGGCATCCGTGCATTCTTTTTGATCGGGATCTTTTTCAAGAAACTCAAAATTTTAGTCTAAATAAAATTTTCCGCATATTTTTCATAAAATAAAATAAAAACTTTAACTTTTTTAAAATTTTTAATCAAACCCCCATCACTCTCTTCTTCCGATCCTTTTTTCTGATTAACATTTGAAAAAAATAAAATGTGAATTAAAAAATTATAATTAAAATATTAATTTTCAGAACAATTTCAAAAAGATGCTAGCAAATTTAAAGTACAATGGAACGCAAAAACCTATGTGCAAATATGTAATATTATTGATTAATATATGTGGATGGAAAAAAAATTCTGTAATTATTTGTTTTATTAAAATGGAAAACGTTTCAAAGTCATGTTCAACGTCTTCAAAGTGTTCATTAGATCCGATCATTACTGCAAGAAAGCTTCCAAAAAAAAGAAAATTTGATCCATCTGAACTTGAAAATTCCGACCAGATAACTTACTCTTCACACTTGAAAGTGACTGCCAGCTCTTCAAAGGTTTTTTCTCAGCAGTCATCGTCACCAAGTGATTTATTGAGTAACACTTTGAAAGCTAGCTCCTTTGAACATCATAAGGTAACTTTTTCAATGTATTTTCTTAGAGTTTGTCTGAACAGCACCTTCCTTGTACGCCTGCGCGTACGCGGAGGAGTCTCCGCATACGCGCAAACTTACCTGTTCAAACAAAAATTTGCGCGTTTAATATAGACACACACACACACACACACGCACACACGCACGCACGCACGCGCACACACACACACACACACACACACACACACACACACACACACACACACACACGCACGCACACACACACACACACACACACACACACACACACACACACACACACACACACACACACACACATATATATATATAACATTTTTGAGAGCTGCGTTTGACCTCCCAAATCGAAAATAATCCATGCAATATTTCACATCAAATGCTTATTTTTATAAAAATAAATAATTAATTTCGGGGTTGCCACCCGATTTTCAAATCCAGTTAATGGAGTGAAAAATGATATCGTTTTTTTTTTTTTTTTTTTTTTTCAATTGATTGCGGAAGCCTAACGCAAACAGCACCTGAAAGAATAATTGAAAAAAGTTAATTATTTTTTATAATAAATTTATTTAAAAATAGCAACTGCTTTTGGATCATTTTTGATCGATGGCTGGGCGATCAGTGCATGCGCACTATTTTGGAGCAGAGGCCGGAGAGAGGCTAGAGTGAGACAGCTGTTGGGTGTTGACTGTTGACTCGTGCTTGCAGCAACAAAAATTTTGTAAGAGTCTAACGATAATATCAAGGCGCCAGGTACCACTTCTCTGGTGGTACGTGGTTACCAACTTAATTGAATTATTACCATCGAATTATACCACCATAAGTGCAAGGTATGTAAGTGCACAACTTAACTTTTTCACACTGTTTAAACGTTAAAAAATTATTTTTAAAAAAGTTTGCGTTAGGCTTTCGCAATCGATTGAAAAAAAATTTATATGATTAGATCATTTTTCGCTCTGTTAACTGGATTTAAAAATTGGATGGCGATCCTAAAATTAATCATTAAAAAAAAAAAAATAAGCGTTTGCGATGAAAAATTACATTGATTATTTTGGATTTGGGAGGTCAAATGCAATAGATTTTCCAAAAAATCAATAAAAAATTGATTACATTGTAAAGGTCAAAAACCCTCAACCGAAACTAATTAGTTTCGTTTATTATCAAGATAAAAGGTGGGAGTTTCTCAGAGGAACTGAAATTACAACAAGTAAGTTGCTCTTTGCAACAACAATTTTTTATGAACTAAACAAACTCTCACGCTGAAGGAGTAGACGGGGCAGTTGGCCCAGCGAGAAACAAAGACACTTACAATCCAGTCGTACAGAGCTGCACTCGATGTACGACGACAATAAATTACAACGTAAAAACAACAATGTCAAAAGGGTTAGCGCGGTAGGTCGCTGTGGCAGCGCTGACCAACGTGAACGCGTAGACGAAGTTCTGAACGCAGTGGCTGCCCAAGCGATACTATCGGGCCCACGCGAGCAGCAATCAGCTGTCTCGCGCTTCAAGTCTCTTTGCTTCTTGCTCTGTCGAAGCACGATTCTCTCGCTCTTGTACCTCGGCGTCTACTCCTTCGACTACAAATTGGCCTGATTTTTATCAGGTACATTAAATACTTAAAACTCATTGGGAAAAACCTCTGGGGGAGCAGTAGCGGGCCAAATGACCGTTACAAAATGACAAATGATGTCATCAGAACTAAAACGAGCAAAGCCAACTTTTAATCCACGAAAATCTCGCGATTATTTTGAATAAATAATTCAGGAGTGATTCCTTTTTTATTCTTATAATTTTAAAACAATGAGAAAAAAATTATTAAAAAAAAATGACCCAGGAGGAATTTGAACTCTCGATCTCCTGTTTACTGGACAGTTGCGTTAACAACTCTGCCACTGGGTGCTCGAAGACTCTCCTCCGATTGTGCGAACGCAAGGCCGTTGGTGCGAGGGCGATCGTGCGAGCTATAAAATTGAATGTAGAGGTTAGGTTGACGTTTATTAATTAACAGTATTTTAAAAAACTAAATGAGTTTGCTTATTTATTTTAAGTATTATACATTTTAAGTTAAAAGTTGTAAAAAAAAAATCGAAGAAGCACCAAGCAGGTTGCATTGAGCAATACTAAATTGCATGTTAGGTAGTTCGCACAAGCACCCGGAATGATGACACAGACGAAAGTAGTGCGAATTTTGAACATGTTAATGATTTTTAGTTTAATTGTTTTAATTTTAAATCAGAAACTGAGATGACAAATTTACATATTTAAGGTGAAGACGTAACCAGCGCAGGATGTAAAAAGTGGCGATAAAAAATAAATAAAAGGGAAAACGTAAAAAAACGCTCTGTAGCGCGCTAAGTGCTATTTTTATCAATTGGTTGAACGTAATTACAGGTGTATCTATCAAGTTTTGGCCTCAGGAAACTTGGAAAATCGTTTTCCTCCCGTTAACCATGTGTAGCAGACCCTTGCATCGTCTGCTACCGCACGCGGAGTAAATGCACATGCACCCCATTCCCATAACCTTTAAAATTTATTTCATGCAGCAACACATGCAAAAAAAAATAGTTTTATAAATTAGCAATTCAAAAAGCAGCAGGCAATAATAAATAATTCTTCTTTCTTCAATAATTATGTATTATTTCTCTATCTGCTTAATTAATAACCTACAAATCATGCCCAAAAATTAATTTAGGACCTCTTCACATTTTTGGGTACTTCACTGGATGCTGTTCTTCTTTTTCTTATTATCTTTCTTTTACTAACACTAAGAGCTACTCTCTTGCCGTCACCCAGTAAGATAATTGATTATCAATAAAATAAAAATTACATGCTTGGACTCATCAATATATTTTAAAAAATAGTAATTTACATGCATTTTAGTCAAGTATTGATCAAAAAGCAGAAAAATCTCGACTACTGAGAATTAATCAAAGAATTAATCAAAACTAAATGAACCAAAATAATCAGAGAACTTACAGTTTACACTTGGTTTACTACACCCGTGTGCACCTTCGCTCCCTAGCAGACGACATATACTACTAAAATTTTGCTGAATAAGAAGAAAACCGATTTTCCAAGTTTCCTGAAGTTATTTGTTAACCGATTTCCATCAAATAAGGCTTAAAAAATAGCTTGAAATATTATCAAGCGCGTTACAGAGCGTTTTTTTTTCAATTTTCTCTTCTATCTTTTTTTAAATTGCAATCTACAAATTTTATGAAAACGGGGTTACGTCTTCACCTTGATAATCAGCTATTTAAAAACATTTTTTTTAAATACGCCACATTTAATATGACTTAAAATTCACTTTTATCATTTCTATTCTTACACACGCCCCCCCCCCCCCGCACAAGCGCCCCTACTTACCCTATCTACTTAACTAATTGAGACATAAAAAAAGTTTTGCCCAATATCAGTGATTTTTTATTCTTACGGCTTATTGTTGACTCCGAAAAAATTGAAAAAAATCTTTAAAAAATGTATGGTACTGCAGTGCTATCTACTTAACTAATTGAGATGAGAGTGTAAAAGGGATCAGTAGAAGGCTATAATGTTTTTTTTTATTAATAAATAAAAAACACAAGTTGAGTAGAACTTGACGTTTCGTTGGCTTGTTTTTCCAACCTCTTCAGGAGCTTTATTAAAAATATATAAATCAATATACAGAAAATATTTTTTTTTTAAATGAATAAATAATAAGTACTTCCAAAGAGTTATAAATTAATTATTAAAAATTCTTTTTCATTATAAATATTATCAGGTACTAAAATTTTTTAAATGACTAGGATTAAAATCACACGTCAACAGTCATTACAATACTGAGGACTTAGGACTAGCACAACAAGCAATTTTAGAGAGCCTGATTCTGTAGTTTCACTATACCGAAGGAACGAAAGACATGAGTTTGATGGGAAAAACATAAAAATTCTTGATCGTGGTAACGAATATTATAAAAATAAAATCTCAGAGATGTTATTTATTAATTCCAATCCAAACAACCTCAATAAAAGGGAGGAAGTTAAAGATCTAAGTCCGATTTATAGAAATATACAGGGTGAGTCATTTTAATCGATCCACCCGAATAACTCGCTTGGGAAGGCCCAAATCGAAAAAAATGTAAAGACCAAAGTTTCATAATTTTTAGGGGCTAGTTCAATGGGCCTAACGAAATTGGGTCCGGGGCCTTATTTTGGGCCCTACGGACCCAAAGTCCAGTTTTTTAAATGGGAACCCCTATTTTTGACTCTGGATTCAAAAAGAGCGGGAAATTTTACGATTTTTAGGTATTTTTTGAAATTTTTTTTGGGCCTTACTGAGGCCCTGCAGGGCTCGATAAGGCCCATTTATCTTTGGCAGCCTTTTTCACGAGAAAAAAGCCTTTTTCGCTTATTACGTACATGAAGAAAGTTTATTCTTTTAAAATTTCTAACCGAATGGCCCCAAAAATATTGGGCCCCGGGGTCTTATTTTGGGCCCTACGGACCCAAAGTCCGTTTTTTCAAATGGAAACCCCTATTTTTGAGCCTGTATTCGGAAAGAGCGGAAAACTTTACGATTTTTTTGTATTTTTTGGAATTTTTTTTGGGCCTTACTGAGGCCCTGAAGGGCTCGATAAGGCCCATTTATCTTTGGCAGCCTTTTTCACGAGAAAAAAGCCTTTTTCGCTTATTACTACATGAGGAAAGTTTATTCTTTTAAAATTTCCAACCAGATGGCCCCAAAAAGATTGGGCCCGGGGCCTCATTTCGGACCCTATGAACTTCAAATTGCAATTTAGGAACTAGCCAGAAAATTTTTGTACCCAGTTTCGAAAAAAGTGAAATATTTTAAGATTTTCAATTAATTATTGAAAAATTTTTTTTGGCTCTTTGAGGCCCCGCAAGACCTAATTATCAATAACCTCTGAAAGTGAAAAGATTTGCATTTCAGTAGAACACGAGTAGTGGGAGAGTTTCTTGAATCTAAATGATTGATCAGACAGGCCTGAAAAAATATGGTCTTGGGTCGTAATGACCTTTAATTTATTTTTTTAAATGTAAACTAACTAACTTAGAAGTTTTGACTTAAGTTAAATTTACGTTTCTGTAAAAATAAAAATTTTACCAATCTTTCTTTTAGTATTACATCACCAAGGAACAATGAGAGGTCCCCTTGCCTCTCACAATGGGGTGCTTGCTTAACGTGAGTCCCCTTGCCACTCACGATGGGGTGCTTGCTTAACGTGAGTCCCCTTGCCTCTCACGATGGGGTGCTTGCTTAACGTGAGTCCCCTTGCCACTCACGATGGGGTGCTTGCTTAACGTGAGTCCCCTAGCCTCTCACGATGGGGTGCTTGCTTAACGTGAGTCCCCTTGCCACTCACGATGGGGTGCTTGCTTAACGTGAGTCCCCTAGCCTCTCACGTGAAACCTTTTTATTCAATCAACGATGTAAATGTTCAAAGTTTCCTCCATGAGCTTCAAGGCACCAATTCAAACGTCTTTGAAAATGTCGCACCGTTCTTAGCAATACTTCTCTCGGAATCGCGTTGCAAGCTTGTCGAATTCTGTTTATTATGTCCGCTCTTGTTGTTGGGCGTTGGGCGTACACTACGTTCTTTAGAAATCCCCATAAGTAAAAGTCAGGAGAGGTCAAATCTGGTGAGCGTGCTGGCCAGTTAACGGGTCCTCCTCGTCCAATCCATCTTCCCTCATAATTGTGGTTTAAAAACTCTGTGACAATATTAGAAAAATGAGGTGGAGCCCCATCTTGTTGTATCCACATCCTTAGTCTGGTTGCCAGATCAACATTTTCCAGAAGTATTGGCAATTGATCCCTAAGTAACTCTAAATAAGTATGCCTATTGACATTAGCATCGAAAAAATAAGGGCCGTCTAAATAACCATTTACTATGCCACACCATACCATAATGCTCCAGCGATTCTGTCGATTCACAGGTCTGTACCAATGGGGATTTTCATTCGACCAATAATGACAATTATGTCTGTTAAGAGTTCCGTCGTTCTTAAAAGTAGCCTCGTCTGAAAAGAGCACGTACTTGAAGAAATCAGGATCCTCTGCTACCCTCGCTAAAGCCCAGTTGCAGAAGTTAATTCTCAATCCAGTATGAATTGGCTGTAACTCATGAACTAAAGTTATATGGTACGGTCGGTATCTAAGTTTTTGAAGAATGCGTATCACTGTTCTTTGTGGGATTCCGATTTCTTGTTCAATTTGACGACTGCTGATATGAGGATCAAGATGTGTCATGGCTAAGACCACCAAAACTCGAGGATCATTTTCATTATACTCGTCACGTCTGCGTTGACGAGTAAGATGTCCACCACGAGCTCTGTCCGTTAAGCGACGTATTGTTGCATGGTTCGGATGACGTCTTAAAGGGAAACGTTCAGCATATCGACGTGCCGCTGCTCGATAGTTATTTTGACATTCACCAAGGATAAGCAGTATATCCACTATCTCGTTAGCTGGAAAATCAGCCATGTTTAAGATTAAAATTAATAGAAAAACAATAATAATCACTAAATCGAAATAAATCTTAGTAAAGTTAATAAGAGCACAAATAACTCACTCACTTACTCACTCACTCACTCACTTTTTGTTATTTATTTTTACTTAAAGACACCAATAAAATAAAAAATAAGTTTAATTTGTATGTATGAACTGTAGAGGGCGCAAAACTCGCTCATTTAAAAATGGAAAAGTTTGTTAAATTTTGTAAAATTTTATGATATTTTATTAAATAGTCGATTTTTACTGCTTATAACTCTGAAAATCTAGTTTTTTATTTGCTTCACGTGATTACATTTTGACATTCACCAAGAATCAGCAGTATTTCAACGATTTCATTAACCGTATAATCAGCCATCATAAGAATTAAAGTGAAAATAAAAGTTGCAACTAATTTTAATACGATATTGATGAAATCTTGGTAATGAAAAAATCTCTGTTTCAGTGCAGTTCGTAAATAATATCCACTTGAGTAAGATTTTTTTTAAATTGTTAGATGTAATAAATTTACTTTTATGTTAAGACACACAGGCTCATCAGGTTTTTTAGCCGTTTCAGTTCGGGGAACTAATTTTTCACGCATGGCCTTTAAAGTTTTTAGAACTAGCGGCTTGAGAGTTTCTTTTTTTATGCAGTGGTTTAGAGACTTCCAGGTCATAACAGACATTAAATTAGGAATTGCCAGAAAAAAAAATTCCTGAGACCCATAGGGCCCAAAATAAGGCCCCGGGCCCACTCTTTTTGGGGCCATTCGGTTAGAAATTTTAAAAGAATAAACTTTCTTCATGTACGTAATAAGCGAAAAAGGCTTTTTTCTCGTGAAAAAGGCTGCCAAAGATAAATGGGCCTTATCGAGCCCTGCAGGGCCTCAGTAAGGCCCAAAAAAAATTCCAAAAAATACCTAAAAATCGTAAAATTTCCCGCTCTTTTCGAATCCGGAGTCAAAAATAGGGGTTCCCATTTAAAAAACTGGACTTTGGGTCCGTAGGGCCCAAAATAAGGCCCCGGACCCAATTTCGTTAGGCCCATTGAACTAGCCCCTAAAAATTATGAAACTTTGGTCTTTACATTTTTTTCGATTTGGGCCTTCCCAAGCGAGTTATTCGGGTGGATTGATTAAAATGACTCACCCTGTATGTAAACTTCTAGTTTAAGTAAGCTCAAAATAATTTTCTCTTTTAATTGATATAAAAAATTTTCTACAGTCGATAACATAGAAATTTATGATTGATGATACACATTTTAATTATTTTAATCCGCTTGTTGTGCTAGTCCTAAGTTCTCAGTATTGTAATGACTGTTGACGTGTGATTTTAATCCTTGTCGTTTAAAAAATTTTAGTACGTGATAATATTTATAATGAAAAAGAATTTTTAATAATTAATTTATAACTCTTTGTAAGTACTTATTATTTATTCATTTAAAAAAAAAATATTTTCTGTATATTGATTTATATATTTTTAATAAAGCTCCTGAAGGGTTAGGAAAAACAAGCCAACGAAACGTCGAGTTCTACTCAGCTTGTGTTTTTTATTTATTAATAAAAAAAACATTATAGCCTTCTACTGAATCCTTTTACACTCTAATTATTATAATATGGAAGGCGATTCAAATTCAAATTATATTTATAACTAATTGAGACATAAAAAAAAGTTTTTTTTTACGTGATATCAGTGATTTTTTAGGTACCGTTGCTGTAAGCTGAATTCTACAGTAAAAAAAAGCATCAACTTTATAGTTTTCTTAATTGAATTCGCCCAAGACCTTATTAGTTTCCGAGTTTGAGTAATTTAAGTTTTTTTATTTTTTTCAAAGCAGTTCTTGTATTAATTTCAGTAAAGAAATGGCAAATGTACGGTCTTGTTGTTATGTGTGTAACACCGCATTTAATAATATTCGCCAATTAGCAAGAATGCATGAAGAACAAAATGAACAATAGCGGTGAATTGCCACATCAAGAAGAGATGAACTTAAGAATGTTTGGTACTTTCGTGAGGGGAAAAGAGGGGAGGGGACGCGCACTGCAGCGCCCGACTAGACGATTTTATTTTCAACTCATCAGTACTTAGACCCTAATGAATGAATCATTATGAAAATTTTACACAACATAGTTGAAAATCTCTACTTTCATGTAGTATTAATTTTATGTTTAAAAAATATTTTAAACAATTAGGAAAAATCACGAAAACATAACCTTATTTTCAATTTACAAAACTCTGCGACAAAAATTTAAAAACGTTAACTTTTTAAATCTCACATTAAAAATTAAGGCCTTAAGACATTGTGTACAAATTTTTAGATCAAATTATGCAGTAGAAAAAAAGTTATAGCATTTTTTGTTCAGACGCGCATTGAATTTAACCGCTGTACGCTTGTTTTTCTTTGTTATCTTTTTCAAATGGTCAGAAAGGTATTATAAAAAAAAATCTTAGAATCTTCTTCGAGCTGAAATCTACAAATCTCAATTATTCTTTTATCGATCTTTGTATTTTTGGAAGAGTGACACTCGATCAAAGAAAAAAATTGCTTGTTTTCCATAAGAGTTTGGGTTAAAGTATTTAAAAAAATACTTTGATTTTAAAAAAAACTAATTTGAACAAAAAAGGCAAAAAATTCAATAATTATTTTGATATTAATCATAAATCGATCCGATCAAAATTGACAAAATGGCTGCATTTTTTCGTAAGTACCTAAAATCCTTAACCATGCAACTTTAGAAGTTGATGAAAACTCTAGATTGTATTTAAATTGTAATCAATCACGGACCATATGAATATGCTACAGTACGATCCATCTTGCTTGCGGCTAAATATTTTAACACAAACAGCATCGCGAACTTGTTTTGTTTGTAATGCCGTGAATGACGTACATAGATTATCGATCAAGTGTAGGCAGCATATATTCATTGAAAAAAATATCTATGTACCCGAAAATGTTAGAACTTGTCAGCATCATTTAAACGAAAATGGCTTACTTCATAACATGTTACTACTAGCTTTGCATTTTTTTTTATAGTCCCTATATTATTAAAGGTCCACAACTTCAAATTTTTTAGAAAGGATTAAAAATTTCTTGCTCAAATAAAACAAGAGATTTTAACGATGACGATTTGTCAGAGGAAGACTTTTGCTGTGTAACGTTAATTAACAGGCAGCAGTTTGAAGATATGCTAACTTTCTGTGATCCTGTCATTTACGAAGGAAATTACGGTACTAAACAAGACAGACTAGCTGGTTTGTTGTGCAAGATGAAACAAGGTTTGAGTGACGACTTTCTTAAAATTGTTTTTAATTTCACTACCAAAGCAATGGTTGGTAGAGTAATAACTTTGATGAGGTTATCTTTAGTACAACGATTTGTACCAACCAATATCGGGGTTCAATCAATTACTAGAGCAGAGTTTATGGATCAGCATGTTACAGAATTTGCTAATGAATTTTATAATCCTTATCCGCAAGAATTGAAACCTATAGTGGTGATTGATAGCACTTACTCATATACAGGGTGATCGAAAAAGGTTGGATATAGCAAATAACTCGAAAAATATACATTTTTTGTATAGCATATGCATTGGGAAAGTTTCTTGAAAAAAAATTTTTTACCAGATGGACCCAAAAAATTTGGACCTGCAGCCTTATTTTGGATCCTATGGACCCAAAGTCTGGTTTTTTAAATGGGAACCCCTATTTTTGACTCTGGAATCGGAAAGAGCGGAAAATTTTACGATTGTTAGGTACTTTTTGAACAAAAATTTCGGGCCCTATGAGGCCCTGCAGGGCTTACAAGGTTTTCATAAGGCCCATTTCTTTTAAACGCGAATTAATTCGGGAATAACGCATTTTTTGTATTGTACATGCATCGGGAAAGTTTCTTAGTTTGAAATTTCCAACTAAATGGGCCCAAAAAAATTAGGCCCGGGGCCTTATTTTGGATCCTATGGACCCGAAGTCTGGTTTTTTAAATGGGAACCCCTATTTTTGACCCCGGATTCGGAAAGAGCGGAAAATTTTACGATTTTTAGGTATTTAAAAAAAAAAAATTTCGGGCCCCAGCTATGAGGCCCTGAGACCCCAGTTTTCTCTAAGCAAATAAGGGTTACCATTTAAAAAAACCAGATTTTGGGTCCGTAGGGCCCAAAATAAGGACCCGGGCTCAGTTTTTTTGGGCCCATTTTGTTGGAAATTTCAAACTAAGAAACTTTCCCGATGCATGTGCTGTACAAAAAGTGCATATTTTTCAAGTTATTTGCTATATCCAACCTTTTTCGATCACCCTGTATAGACAAAGTAAGAATTTTCGTGTTACGCCAATCATATTCTATTCATAAACATCGTCACCTTCTTAAACCAACATTAGCTGTAGTACCTGATGGTTACATTTTGGCAGTGTATGGCCCATACATTTCGGATTCTCAAAATAACAATGCAGCAATTCTGCGTGAAGAGTTTGAAGAAAATGTCGGAGAGTTAAGGCAATGGCTCCAAAATGGTCACATTATATTAGCAGACCGGAGACCAAGACATTATACCACTGCTCAACCAATTTAGAATAGATCACAGAAGGCCTGAATTGCTTCAACCAGGACAAAAACAACTGTCAACGCAAGATGTAAATGATACACGGATAGTCACAAAAATCGGTAGATAGTTGAAACTCAGAATGGACATTTCAGATCGATTTTTAAGTTTTAAGCCCAATCCATGATCCTACAACACTCTAAGAATTCAAATCATTTTTACTCAATAGCAGCAGCTATGTTAAATAGATATCATCCAGTTATCGAAATGGAAGGTGCAAATGTTCATCTTGCAAGAAAAATGTTACAAAAGTCCGTCAATGCAAACATTGTTCAAGCAAGAGTTGAAGTTGACAATCTAGATCGCAGGAATGCTTACTGGAGACGGCTCCATAATAATGACGTAAACAATTTTCCAGTGCTTGACTTAGATTATTTAAAAGCTTTAACCATTGTTGTATATCAAATTAATCTTGCCCCATCATATATTGAAAATAAATTGATGAGAGAAAATGATGAGAAATTCCAACTTGATGAGCACATGAATGAACAAGGATTCATAAGAATTAGAATCTATTCTGTTGAACAGTTTTGATCATTCTGTTTTTGTGACTGTTATTGTTAAATTATGAATTTATTATTTGTAAGAAGCTAGAAAAATACTCCGTCGTTAAATTTAAATGGTCAATTATATACGAGACACCGGATTAATAAAAATAGTATTCTCTGGAGATGTACAAAATATAAAGAAAAAAAATGTCCTGGAGTTGTCGTGACTAATAAAGATGAAATCGAAGGTTTTCTTTATTTAAATTATAATTTTAAATAAATTGTTTTATTCTAAATGTTTATATTATAAATATAACATTTGTAATAGGATTGAAAATAAATGGCAAAATTGAAAGAGAAGTTGCACATAATCATTTGCCGTACCCAGTTAATGTGGAAGTTAGAGAGGTTGTAAATAAAATACGGGACGATGCCAACAATACATGTCATACAACATGCAGAGTGATAAACAGTAATCTTGGTGATTTATCCGATCAAGCTAAAGCACAATTGCCCTCTACAAGTAATCTTAATAAAATGATACAATCCATTAGAACTTAAAAAATTGATGCATTTCCAATTAATGGTGGTATAGAAGGATTTATTGTTCCAGAAGTTTATAAATATACATACAGTAAAAATTATTTTGATGCACGATAGTCAAGGTGGTAAAAACAGATTCTTAATTTTTAGTACTAGCAAAAATATAAGATTTTTAAGAAAATGTAAATTGTGGTTTTCGGATGGAACCTTTAAAACTGTACCTAACATTTTTCACCAGCTGTATACTATTCATGGTTTATGCACTGATCCCGGAGTTGGAAATAAACTTGTACCATGCGTTTTTATGCTGTTACCGAATATAAAAAAAAAAAAAAAAAAAAAAAAACTTATAAGCAAGCTATGAGTATTTTAAAAGAAATGATTGGTGAATATGTGCCTGATGCAATGATAATGGATTATGAAAATGCATTTATAAAAGTTATCGAAAAATTGTTTCCTTTAACTCGATTGAAGGGTTGTTTATTTCATTTTAATCAATGTATTTTTCGTCATATTCAACAATTCGGTTTGCAGACGTTGCACGGTGAAAATCTTGAATTTATGACTTCTGTTAAAGTGTTAGCTGCAATTGCATTTGTACCTGTCAATGATGTCGTTATGGCGTATGAGTTATTGATTGCCACTGAATATTTTGTCAAAAACGAACATTTGTTTAACAAGATTTTAGATTATTTTGAGTTAACATGGATAGGCCGGAAAAAACGTCATAACACTCGTGATAAACCTTTGTTTGATATTTCTTTATGGAACTGTTATCAAGAAGTTATTGACAATTTACCAAGAACTAATAATGCTGTTGAAGGTTGGCATTGTAAATTTTCCAAATTAGTTGGTAAATGTCATGCTGAAATGAATAGTTTTGTTGATTGTTTAAAAATTGAACAAAATGCGACCGTATGCCTCATTGAACAAATTAAAACAGGCCGTGACGTATCTGGACCAAAAAAGAAAAAGTACAAAGATTATGATAGTAGGATTAATAATGTTGTATCGACTTATGATAAAAATAATATTTTACAATATTTACGTATTGTGTCGACTATTGTTTCGTTTGAATAATAAAAAAATCAATATTAACATTTGTTGTATGATATCAAAAGTGATATTTAATTTTTTGTATGTACAATGTGATTTAATAATTCATAGTCTGTATGTTTGTTTCTTCAATAAAAATGTAATTATCAAATTTGCTATTCTATTATATTGATTTTAGGGATTTTTTTTTCGGGGATTTTTACTTCAGGGATTTTTTTGTCGGGGATTTCTTACGGTAACCAAATATTCAATGGTTCAAGACAGCTCAATATTCAAGGTTCTAGTAAAAATAACACGGAGCATCCCAGAAACAACCACTCCCGACAACAACAAAAGCAAACTCTCTTTTTTGATTAATTGTTAGCTGTTTCATATTGAATAGTCCAATATAGACCTTAAAGTATCAAGAACCATCACTTTAAGACCTCTAACTCCACTCTTTAGGGGGTACATATACCTAAAAAAAAAAACTCAGAAAAAATTTTGTAATTCTTTTAAAAATTATTTATTCAAAAAGATATTTTTTTCCCATAATATACACACATTTTTACATAGTTTTTTAAATTTAGAAAATTAAAATAACTGTTTTTATAAGTGTTATAAAATTCAGCTTATTTAAGCTATAAAAGTTCATTGCTCGTAAAGTCAAAATTTTTCCTTAAAGCGGATGGACCCAGGACTTGGCATAGTTGTTGTACATGTGAACCCTCATGAGCGGAACCTCAGGCAACCAAATCCAAGCACTATTAAGCTACTTGCATACTCTAAAATTGCTTAGTGTGGTTAAAATTTTGATAGTTTTTATCATTTTAGTCAATTTCTGGTGTGCCATCAGCTTAATAATGCTTAGATTTGGTTGTCTGAGGTTGCGCTCATGAGGGTTCACATGTACAACAAGTGTGCAAAGTCCTGGGTCCATCCGCTGCCTGGAAAAATTTTGGCTTTACGAGCAATGCCCTCATTTTCTCAAAAATCACATATTTGAGAAAATGGCTTTTGAAGTTCTGAAAAGATTTTGATGAATAAAATGTAACACATCAACACATAAACATTTATATTTTGAAAATATCTTGTCAATGGACTCTTGCTTGATGTAAATACTCTTTTGCACACAGCCGGATACTTTTTTTTTTTTTCTCCTGCTCCTAAAGTGACCCAATTAGCTTTTTTATCAAAAACACAGATCACACACTATTAGGCACCAAGACCAAGTTAAGACTTTGAGTCAGCGCAGTCTTCACATGCAATTATCTAAAAATTATCTTTAATTTTAAATCACAGAATTATTTTTTCACTTCACATTTGTACATAAACACATTTTTTTTAACAATTAAAAAACTTCATTAGTTTACCTGGTAAGAATTGGTCATTTATTCTTAAATTTTTTTTTTTTTAATAAAAATAACTTATTTACTTCAGATTGAAATAATAACAAAAACAAAACCAAGTGAAGTAGAATTTCACTAGAAAGATGACTCAAAGAACAAAAAAGTAGTCGTGAACTTTTAACGCTGCAGAAATACCTAATTTGATATCGATAGATCGATATTCGATACTAATTGGTCAATATACTAAAGTAGTCTCGTAGAGGTAATATATGTCATAAAGGTTATAAACTTTTTTATGCGATCGATTCTAACTTAATAAATTGTTTTTAGCATTAGACTTGAAATGAAAGTTAATCTGTCATTCTTAACTTTCATTATTAAGATATTGTGTCGCGGAAAAAATCTAATCACAGATAAAAAAATTTTCTGTTTTTTCATCGCTTTTATTAGATGAAAACGATATAAATACTTATAGTTCTGTTCGTGGATAAAAAAAAATTATACCTACATTGCGAAAATTAAAAAAGAAAAAATACATCGAAAAAGCATTTGTACCTATAGTATCGTAGAAAGTATTTTTGCTACTAGAACGGACTTAAAATTCTTGAATTTCAAAAAAAGCCATTTCAACGTTAATTTAATAAATTGAATGTCTTTATTAAATTAACTGTAACTTTTTTTCCTTAACGAATCAAGAAACGCGGTTTGCGGCATTTGAAAGCTGATGTAAAAGTACATAAAAAAACACAAAAAACTGAAAATTGATTTTTTGAAAAATTTTAGGTATATGTACCCCCTTAACTACTGATGAGCTGATTGAGTACGCACGGCTATTCACATTCTTATTAAGATTCATTAAATTAAAAAAAGCAAAAATAGAAAAGTGGCCTCCCGGTGGTTAGCTCCATGATGTCAGCACCCATTTAATCGATTCAAATGTATACAAATGCTCCCTAAAATTAATAAAAAATGTAATCAGATCTAATACAAGCAAAGCTAACCCTCAATTCACGAAAATCTTGCGGTAAATTTGAATAAATGAATTAGGTGTGAGTGACTTTTTTTTTTTTTTTTTGAACTTAATTATTTTATAAAAAATTTTTTTATTGTACCCAAAAATTTTTGGGTTACTTCTAAATAGTTCAAATATTTATGTAAAAAAAAAAAAAAAAGATGAAATTTTGAATATAGTTTTTTATTTACTAGCTGTCAAAGTCATAGGTACAACTCAAATTTTCACAAGCGCCCCTACTTACCTTAGTGCTGCGGTAACATATATTTTTTAAAGATTTTTTTTCAATATTTTTGGAGTCAACAATAAGCCGTAAGAATAAAAAATCATTGATATCACTTAAAAACAAACTTTTTTTATGTCTCAACTATTTAAGTAGATAGTGATGCAGTGCCATACATTTTTTAATGTTTTTTTTTTTCAATGTTTCTGCAGTCAACTGTCTTCGAGCCATTACTATAAAATTCGCACCGTACAAATTCCTTACTGCTGGTGCAGCTAACCTCGCGAATTGTCTCTCAAAAACATAAAGTCTTATTCACAATATGTTTTATGTAATTTATTCTAAAGGTGAATTTAGATTTCACCAGTTATTTTTTGTACAATAAAGTTTTCACGCCGAAAGTACTTTCGGGCTACTAGGTTTTTTGTACTTTCGGTCTACTAGCGTGAAAAAAAGTATGGGTCTGTCCGTATAAAAACGAACCTCAGAGTAAAAAATTAAATTATGAAAAAAAAATATATAAACCGTTTTTTCTGGTCAGAAATTATATGTAGTTTCTGGAACTATACTGGTTCTACCACTTTTTTTTTTAATTTAAATTTTTTTAGCCTGTTGATGAATCTATGAACACCACCGGCCTGACTTGTGTGATTCTAGTGCAAAGTTGGTAGCACTGTAAATCGTTCGATATCAACAAAGATTTATAAGTTATGTTTCACTCTTTAGAATGCAGTGTGATTGAGCTCTCAGCAAAGTTTCAATTTGTTTCGATAATTACAGAAAATTTTGTGCTGTGGTAAAGATTCTTATTTCTCTGTAACACCCGGAACGCTAAAAAAGGGTATTGTTTGTATAGTGACTTAAGTTTTAAATATTTTTACTCAGCTTCTTGTTTACAAAGCTATCTTAAGATAACTAATCCCCCCCTACTGTAGAAAAAATTTTTGAGACTCCTCTTTCCGAAAAAATGCGTTCCGGGTGTTACATATCACGGACATCGCTGTTAAAGTGCACTTGAATCTTTCAGAATTAATACATTATTTAAGCAGAAAAAAGTATAATATTACTAAAGCATTAAAAAGAAAGAATACAGATATCTTTTTTTTTTTTTTCACTTTTAAACGTATTTTAGAGCATTGGTCTTTTTGCCTCCGTTCAATCTTTTGGACTCATGTTTTCGATGAAAAAAATTTTTTTTTTAAATTTTTCAGCTAAAAATAAGTCGAAAATGTAAGTGGACTTTTTTTCGTAAAGTCAATAGTTTTCGAGAAAAAAATCATCAAAGTTTTAAAAAACTTATACTCCGGCCGCCATGGTAGGCTCTGTCGCGTGCTAACGTGACAATAATTATTTAATTATATTTGAGTTTAATTTAATTTAAGTGGGAACTTACCCGATATGAGCAGATTACGCAGTAATCTGCTCGTCACCCTTTTCGCTTGTCTTGGGTGGGATTTATTTGGGGAAAAATAAATGTAATTTTTAAAGTTAATGTAAATTTTATTATTAATAATTATAAAATAGAAATTTTTACGAATCAAGTTTATCGTCCTTCGACGAAGTTATAAATTAACAATAAAAAATCTTACTTGTAACTAGGTGCGAACCTAGGCTAGACGGAGAGGGGTCCGGGTTTCTAGCCCGGTGATCCCTATGGTTGACCCACGTGTCAGGGCTGTCGAGTACAGTGGCCTGTCGAAGCCCGTGGAACTCCGGCTCCTTCCGTCCAGGTGTGCCTCTGCGACCTTCGGCTTGCGCTGGCCTCCGGGTCGCTTGGTGTCGGGAACGAGAGAGAGCGTTTGAGGTTCGCGCGAGCCGGGAGGTCGCCGATTATCCCCACCTAGGACTTAAGGATCGGAGCTGCATCCAATTAGCTCGAGCTTTTAGCTCGGCTCGCGACGGGCCCCCTTCCTCACTCTTTCGGCGGGAGTAATTAAGAATATTTGAAAAGTCGTTAGCGCAACTTAGGAGGGTGATGGGTATTGGTTATGATTATTATTAGTATTATTATTTGTGTTAAAGGTTGATACACGACATGCCTCCCCTCTTAGTCCATTGTTGTCCTCAACAATGCAGGGCTGCGCAATAAAGGAAGTGTAGTCCTTTATCGAAGATAGAAAGGTGTATCGACCTTATTTTGAAAGTGTGATTTTAAACAATAGGGAAGCGGCTAGTGTTAGAGGGTGTGCATGACGCGTTTGAATGACCTATGCGTTTATAGCGGCGGTACATTCAGCTCGTGTTGCACTATGATCAATCAGAGCACTGTTTGTGGTTCTACCGATTAATAAATCGGTTTATGACCAAGAAGGTCGATAATTGGTCTTGATTTGATCGGCTAGATTTATCAATTATTGTTGAAAAATCATGGTTGTTATTGTTAACAATATAATAATCATCAGCGGTGAATTCTGGTAATGACGGTTTTCATTTTGAAGACTGAATAAATTTATTTATTTATTTTTTTTTTTTTTTTTTTTTTTTGGGTTGGAGTTGGAGTTGGAATTGTTGCGTTCGCGCTTTGATAAAAAAAAAATATATCAGATATTATAAAATGCTAAGAGTGAGAAAGGTTCACAATTATCACGTAGACAGGTCCCAAGTCTTTAGATTTTTATCAATCAATAGGTTGCCGTAAAGAGAAAAAAAAACAGAGTAAGTACATTATTGCAAAAATAAAAAAAAATTAATCGATTTTAATTATTCAATTATTTGATTATTAGCTATTTAACGAGGAAAAAAAAAAATGTAGACATAGTTATGAAATTTTCGAATATACGCATAAAGAAAAGAAAGATGATTATTAACAAGTATAATTTTTAATTGAAAGGTCAATTTTTAAAATTTGATTAGAATAAGTTAAATAATAATGATAGGTATTTTCATGTTGTGAAAATCGTTCGCAGTAAAAATAATTCTTAAATAATCATAAAAATTTTAGGTCATGTAATAAAATAAATTTAAAATAAAAGTCTGTAGTCTGTAAAGTCTATATATTTACTGTTCACTTTTAATTTCCTTGCGGTTGAAGAATCTCGTGTAGTGATAATATTGTGATTATCGCACGAAGGTGTAACAGTATCGGGCGGCTATCTCGTACGTGTGTGTGGCTGCTGCTTTCATGGTGTGTGCGTCGCGGCTGGCAACGCAGTGCTTAGTTATCATGTCGTAATTAAGCTATACTTTAGTTGACGTTGCTTTAGTAGTGCAGTAGGCTTTGGCTTGGCACGTGGTTAGTTTACAAGGACAGTTATTGTAATTCAAACTTAGACGAGGGATTAACAAACTATAATTCGTATATTAAAATTATTCCCAGATTTAGATTTCATTTAAATTTTTTTTTTTTTATTTTTTTTTTTTTAAAAACGTGTAATATAAGGTAAAGTAAAATTAAGCAAGTAGTAAATAGTTAAAATAATTAGAATTATTTGTTAAAGTTATTTTCGTGTAATCAGAGTTTCGAATAAACAAATACGTGAAATCGGGTGAAATTAACATGAGGTGATTATAAATAATAAATTGTGAAAAGTAATTTGTTGTTAAGACGAATTAATTGTTCGGTGATGGTTTTGAAGTAGTTTAACGAGTTTGCTGACGTGATTGGAAGACAATAATTTCGTTAAAGTTAAAGGTATGTAATAAATAATTGACGTTCAGTTTCACTGATCTTTGAATTATTTGCAGTTCAAGTCGTGCAGTACGCAGTTAGGGTGGTGTGTGGCGGGTGCGCATTTGCAGGGGCCATCGTGCAGCAGTGCAGAACTACAGTACGGTTGGCGGCTGTGTGAACTTGCTGGATGAACCAGAAAAAAAATATTCCGAAAGGGCAGGAAAGAAGGATAATTATGTATAGTGTTTTGCTTGTATTTATTCGATCAAAAGTGTATATATATATATATTTATTATTATTATTTTTTTTTTTATTTATTTTTTTTTCTTATTTATATATATATATATTTTCAGTGTTCGTTGACGTTGTATCCGTCACGGGGCGGCGTGGTCGCTGATTCGTTACCTTTGGTGGGTACAGACGGTTGGTTGCTTGTGCTTGATTTTTGCATTGTGGGATTTTCGATTTTGGGCAGTTCGTTTGGCACCGTTGGATCTATACTCTCGGATTTTTGGGTTTGACTACCAGGATTAGTATTGGTCTGGTGGCAGTTTGCACATATATTATGATTTAATAATTGAAAGGATTCTATTTGATTCTGATTACGTTTTTCTTTTTTTTGCAGGCGAAGAAGAGAATGGGCCAAAGCTTTTCCAGAAAATTGAAGTTATCAAGAACGTATTTTATTATCAATGTAATAATTATCGACGATCCTAGGCCGAATGCTAGGATTGAATGCGATTCACTCTGTTCTATGCGTTTTGTTTGTATTAATTTGAGTTTGTTTTCTATTTCATTGAGCGGGGTGGGGTCAAATTTTTGGAGTGATTCCGTAAATTCTTGCTTTGCTTCTAAAGGGTATTGTTTTGCTAGTTCGTGGATAGTCGGGTTGACGATTTTCAGTTCTGCGGTTAAGTTGGGTTCATACTTATATTCAGATTGGAAAGAAATCTTTTGCAAGCCATGAAGTGTGACACTGAGGGCGTGTGCGGTACAACTCCCGGATAGGTAAAGGGAGCCTGTGCCGTTTATATCGAGTTCCTTACGGGGTTGACCGTGGCAGGTTATAGCGAGGGTGGTCGGTTTTATGGTGGTGTATAACCATATGTTGGAAGCAAGTAATGGGGTAAAAATAATGTCGGTTTTTGGAATTATAATTGTCTGGCATGTTTTGATTGAGGTTGGTGTTGCCTTTTTGAACATTGAATACTCGCAGGGGGCGTCTGGAACTGCGTCTCTTAGGGGCAGAGATTCATCACATAATTTTGAATCTCCGTGGTCTAGACACGATCGTAAAACTCATTATTCACGAGGACATACATTTTCAAATTTTCCGAAATAATTATATTTTTCATTCTTGGTTGAATTGCCACATAGCCGGAATTATTAAGGGGCAGATCTATGGGGTTCGGAAAGCTATGAATTTTGTAAAGATCTAAATTTTCATTGTTTAAAAGCGGTAATTTTAGAGAGACGTGGAGTTTTCCATCGGTTATGAATACACTTGTTTTTGCTATTTCGAACAGATATGATGCAGTAGTGATTTCAGTCGCATTCGGGAGTTTATAAATATTGCTCAAGTGGTTAATTTTAGTAAGCAAATCTGTAATTTGTGAGTGGGATAAAATCAAGGGGTGCAGGTGACCGCGGGCTGTTGTGGATATCTTTCAATTCAAATAATGGGTTTTCGTCTTTGCACTCAACGTCAGCTAAGGTCGAGCTCAAAAACAACAAGACAATCCAAAGCATTTTCTCGGATCGGGCGTTCGAACAGGTTCAGCACGGCTTGTTACTGTAATTGTTGATGATAGGAAAGCTATAGATAGGTAGAAATAGTAAACGTCGAAGATAGGTCGAGATGATGATTATGTGTTTTAATAAAATTTTTTTAAACGATCTTTGTGTACTAAAATGGTTTTGCCGTTTTGACTGCGCAATAAAGCTGTGTTATTATCTCGAACTTCAAGGACGTCGAAGACTCCGTTGTAAAACTTGTCAAGCTTGTTCTTCCGTGGTAATTTATTTACGTAAACCTTTTCTCCAGGTTGTATTTTAAGGGGCTTAGCGGACTTGTCATAATACATTTTATTGTGGATTTTTGAAGATTCTAAGTTTTCCAGAGCGATTTCCCTAATTTCGGCTATTCTTGAAGCTAGGTCGTAAATATAGCCGTTATAAGTGTCGTTTTCGAAGTCATCCAAGCATGCAGAAGGGGTGCGGGGGTTGCGACCCATCGCGATCTCGTAAGGAGTGAATCCCGTAGAAGAATGGACGGATGAATTGTATTCCATCATGGCGAAAGGGACGAGTTCATCCCAATCTTGAAACTTGGGGGCGTTAGTTCGAAGATAGTCTTTCAATACAGAGTGACTTCGTTCTAACGAGGCATTGGACTGCGGGTGCCAGGATGTCATGGTTTTTAACTTGCAGTCAAACATGCTTTCGAGGTGTTTGAGCAGTCTGTTTCTGAAGCTTTTTGCTTGATCGGTTAGAATAATTTTTGGGACTCCGTGGGTGGCTATGAGGTGAATCGCTAAGGTCTGTGCTACGGTGAGGGCTTTTAAATTTGGTATAGGGACTGCGATACAGAATTTTGAAAATAAACATTGCATAGTTAGGATGTAGGCGTTACCCTTAACTGTTCTGGGCATAGGTCCAACGGCATCGATTGCAACCTTGAAAAAGGGTTCTGCAGGAGAATCGCTGATTACCATAGGTTCTTTGGTGCGATAACCGATGAGTTTAAACTCTTGGCATATTCGACAGCGATGTATGTAGTCGACTACGTCTTTGCGTAAACCGGGCCAAGTAAAATTTTCCCTAACTCTACGATAAGTCTTTTCAACTCCGCGGTGTCCTCCGAACAAGCTGTCGTGACATTCTTTTAAGATGGTATCACGCAACTCGGGCGGCGGTATCACGCAGGATCCTAGACAGATTGTAAGGGTCATGGGAACATTTTTCAAATGGTCTCGAATTTTCCGATAAAGGGTACCGCGGAGCAATGCGTCTGTGAGCTCGCCTTTTCGTGCTATCCTGGCTGAAGTTATTTCTCTTTCAAGTAGCAGATGATAAAGGTTATAAAAACATTCTCTCAAAGGGCTTTGTCTAATCGGTGTTTTCTCCGTTTCGGTTACGACTAACGAAAAGATGGTTCTCCCCCTGTTTGTGGAGACGAGCACGTCACCCACCGTCGGGTTCGCGTCACTGAGGTCGATTTTTGAGATTAATTTCAACTCGTTTAGCAATTGATTGTTGGGTGTGTTCAGATTTAAATTTGCAGGTATGAAATGAATTATATTATCTTTGTGACCGGTCAGTGACTCTCTGACAGGTCTGATCACCATGGTTTTCCTGGGATCAGGGTGAATTCCAGAAATACTGGGGTCAGGTAGTATTATCGGTGGAATACTGTCGGGTTTTACGAAAAGATTGCTATGGGGTTTTAAATTAAACGAGTTCAAATTATCAACAGAACCATTTGAGTCGTGGTGCGGGTGAATCGAGTTTTCGAGGTTATCAAGTGTTGTTCTCGTTTCGGTAATTTCCAGTTGATCGGCAGACGCATGAGTTCTCTGGGGGACGGTTACCGGCGTAGGAATTACGTTTTTGGTGGTGATGATAGATTTACGAGGTTCTCTGGTATCGTGTTTAGATAGGATAGTAGACGTGGAACTCGCAGATGAATCGGATTCCTCGCTCGACATGATCTTTGTGTCGTCTAAAGGCAAAGCGTTAGATTGAGAAAGCAGATCTGGATTCATAGGTGGTATTCTTGGTGTTATCATGGTGGACGACAGCAAGGGTGTTCTTAATTCAGACTCGTCGGCCAGCTGCCATTTTGACAAATCAAGCAGAGATTGGGTTTTGTTAAGAGTAGGCTGATCATGGGGGTCGATTAGATCATTTTCTAAATAACCAGGGTCACTGTGAGCGACGGAGTGGTCTGCTTCGAAATAATTGGGTCCTAGTTCGGTGGTTTCTAGAAGTTCTTCCCATTTTCCTGAATCCCACCAAAGGGAATTGAACCCTTCGATGAATTCGTTCCTTTGTTCCGGGGTAAAGTTTGTGGGTTTCAAGGGCGATAGAGTTTTCGGCTTCCGACTTTGCGTTTCTGGTGGACTGAGGTCTTCTTCATCCGATGACGAAGAGTCGTCGTCAACCGAGGGTTTTACTCTTTTTGAAGGAGTGTCGAAGAAAGCCTTTCTCTGGGGCGATTTATCAAATTGGGCGACGACCTCTTCGAATTCGTCGGACGGTATCATTGTCTCATCGAGTTCGTCCACGTCAAGGATTGGCGCGGCTTGCTCAGGGGTGTTATTTTCGAATTCGGTGGCAGAAGATGTTGTCGGTGTGGGCGAAGGGTCTACTAGACTGGGAAGCAGAGATCTATGACGTAAGGGAACGGGCACGTCGGAGACGTCTGACTCGGTACTTTCCGAGTTTTCTGCTTCTGAAGTCGTGCTCTCTGTTTCAGGCTCTGTGTAGCGTGCCTTTTCCCTGGTCTCTGTGAGTCGTTGGTTGCGTCTGAGTTTTAGACGGGAGGCTATGGTTTCACCTTGAAGGGTGCCTTGACCAGAAGCGTTCAAAGGTATCGGTGACTTGTTTTTAGACCCCTTTGGTCTGCCTCTCCTTGGAGGACCAGCCTTAGTGGGTGATTTTTCGCTCATGCTTTTGTTCTGGGCTTCGCGAGCTAAAGAGGTTTTGGTGGGTTTAGGGTGCCGAATCGGCAGCATCGTTTTGGATTTTATTTTGCTTGCGGGTGGATTGGTTCCGGGGGTGGTTGTGGAGGCCTTTCCGGGTGGATGTTCTTTATCGATTGGATTTCGGGACAGCCAGTCCGCATTGGTATTCTGTTTACCAGGTTTGTATCGAAAAATATACCTGTAACCACGGAGTCTGGCTCGCCAGCGATTTAGTCTAGACATAGGGTCTTTAATGGAGTCAATCCACTCTAAGGGCTCATGGTCGCCGTATACGTAAAAGACTCGACCGTAAAGGTAGTGTCTGAAGTGCATTATGGCAAGGACTACGGCCAAGCACTCTCGTTCTGTAGCAGAGTAATTCTGCTGGTGTTTGTTTAAAGTTCGAGACATATACGCAATGGGGCGGTCGTTGTTGGGTTCTCCCTGGCTTAAAACTGCGCCTATGGCGTAAGCGCTTGCGTCTGTTGTAAGAATGAAAGGTTGGGAGAAATCGGGGCAAATTAGAACGGGTGCGGAGCATAGAGCTTCTTTGAGCCGTTCAAAACTGTTTTGTTGTTCAGACTCCCAATAAAATTTAACGTTCTTTTTAAGGAGGTCGTTAAGGGGCTTAGCAATATCAGCGAAGTGATGGATGAATCGCCGGTAATAGCTACAGAGCCCAAGGAAAGATCTGACGTCATGTGCGCTCTTTAAAGGAGCGGCGTTTTTGACGTCCTCGATTTTTCCGGGGTCGGGTCTGACTCCAAATTGGTCGATGTGGTGACCGAGGTATTTGACTTCAGGGGTAAGAAACTCGCATTTTTCTATTTTTAGCTTCAGTCCGGCGTTGAACAGCCTTTGAAAAGCTTCATTAACCTTGCGCTCGTGAGTCTCCAGGGAATCGGCAAAGATAATTAGGTCGTCCAAGTAGACGAATAGTTCGACTCCTTGAAGCCCTGTCATAATTGTATCCATGAGTCGTTGGAAAGTAGGTGGAGCGCAGCACAACCCAAAGGGCATTGCTGTGAATTCGTAGTGGCCGTAAGGGGTAGAAAAAGCAGTTTTAGCTCTGTCGTCAGGGTTCATGGGAATTTGATGAAACCCGTTTACCAAATCGAAGACTGAAAAGTATTTTGATTTACGTTAGGTTTTATTTATGTTAGGGAGTGGATAGGAATCTGGGATCGTTAAAGAGTTGATTCTACGATAATCAATCACAAGGCGATGTTGTTTTCGACCGTCTGGGCCAGGGCGTTTAGGGACTATCCAGAGGGGAGAATTCCAAGGGCTCGAAGATGGTTGGATGACTCCTTTCTCCAACATCTCGTTAATTTGTTTCTTAACTTCCTCTTGTAGCATAGGAGGATAGCGGTATTGACGGGTATAAATGGGTGTGTCGTTTTTTAAAGGGATACTATGCTGCACTAGGTATGTGCGAGGTGGATCATCGCCAGGTAGCATGAAGAGGTAGGGGAACTTCTCTACTACTCGTTGAAGTTGAGCCAAAGATTCGGAATCATGGTGTTCTCTTTTTAGAAGTTCAATGATTTTGGGGACTCTTTCTTCAGGAAGTCAAGGGGTTCCTTCACCTTCAGATTCGAAGAAGTCTTCAGAGTCATCAAATTCGAAAGGGTACAGATCCTGAACTGGGATTTCAACTTCTTGGGGTTCTTCTTTAGTGTTCACGGCTAAGACGTAACAAGAGCCATTTTCGTTAGTCACCGCGGCTTCTCCGATAAAAATTCCCGTAGGGGTCTGAATTCGGGGTAGGTACGCCTCCCCTTTTGGAGATTTCTGCGTAACGGGGACTTCGATCGCGACTCTAGCGCGAGCTGGCAAGACGTATCTAGTACGAAGGGCTTTACCTCTCAGTCGACGAGCCCTATAATGAAAAACTGTAGGTGGAATTTTACTAGATGTGGGGTGAGCATCACAGGTAGTAGAAGGTGTATGATTTTGGGTACTCTGCCTGTCGTCAGAATTCTGGGATTCCGAGTCGCTACTATCTGATGCACTTGAGAAAGAGATAGTTCGGGTTTTATCTTGTGTGATCAAAGTATTATTAGCCAGATCGATGCGGCCTTTCTCATTATGCAAGTAGCGGGATCCTAGAATGGCATCATCCTTTAACGAGGATTGTTCGGGGAGGACGTGCATTCGATGGGTTCTCCCGCTTTCGCAAAAGAGGACGGTACCGAGTGTGTAGACGGGCTGGGTTCCGATCCCGGTGAGTTGCAACACTCGTGACCTGTCAATAGGGTACGTAGGGTTTAGAGATTGAATTTTTATCACGCTCACGTCTGCGCCCGTGTCGATAAGGACTCTACCTTTTCCGGTTCGAAATATCTCGTTTGTGATAGTCATTTTAGGGGTACCGTAAGATAGTTTCCTCCCCTTTTTAAACGAATTTCCTGGGTTTTTGGGATCTAATATTTGAGGGGATTGATACTCAGAGTTTGGGCTGAAGTCGGAGGGAGTCTCAGAGGTGTCACAAGATTTTTGGGTAGAGTTTTCGGATTCTGATCCAGAATCGGAGCAGGAGTCTGATTCGGAAGAGAGATTTTCAAAAAGGGAATCTGGGAAGTCTTTCCGCATCTTTTCAGCTAATTTTGTTTTTAATGAACTTGCTTTTCGGAGTTTTTTTAAAGATCTTCTGCTAATGACGGCGTCTTGAGAAAAAGGGGCGTCGTCACCAACAAGGTAAAATAAAAGTTTTTGTTTGTAAAATTTTAAGGGTACTCGGCCAGTGGACTCTGTTTTATCTCCGTCTTCACTCTGTATCGTGAGAGGGGGATTTTCAAGATAGTATGCGGAGTCTTTAAGGACTGAGGTTTTTATCAAATTTACCTCGTTAGAAAGCGCTGCAGAGCAGGTGATATTGCCCTTATTGAACCAGGGGTGGTTTAATTTGACTGATGGTGCGCCCCTTGTTCCGACGATTCGTCGTACTTCCCGGACTTGTATGTTTTCACTGACCGGCGCTCCGGGTGTTGGTAGCTCGCCTGGGCGCCGTTCTGGCGAGCTGCTCCCCAGTTTAAATTATCAGGAGAGTCTACAGTCGCAGGCTTTGTAGGCGTAACCGGGCGAGGGATATTCGGGTTGTTCGCAGATGTTGATGGACCAGGGGATGCATGTCTGGGTGATGGGTTTGGACCGCGCGAGTCGTGCGGGTACCCATAAGCATAAGGGTTTGCGTAGGGCATTTGATACGGTGGCATAGACATTGGGGGATAGTAATAAGGTAGTGGCGGTGGGTAGTAATGCATCGAGGGCGGAGCGAAATAAGGGTTTTGACTTCGGTAGGGTGAATGTTCTCTCGGTCTATCATAATTTTGATATCGGTTCCCAGGGCTTTCGGGTCTGGGTCGATCGTTCGGCGAACCTGGGCGACCGGGTCTGCTAGTCCTTTCGGGGGGTTTAAGTATGCCAGTCGGCTGGTCATAGCGAAGAGACGGGTGGGCGTCTAGCTTACCATCCGATGTGTACATAACAGTTTTGGGCATTCGGGTATCATCTCTGTCATAAGAATAAGGGATGGTGCGATGGTAATTCCGGGGGTCGTCAAAATCTGAGAAACGTACGTTATTTCTCGAAGAAGTTTCTCGATCCGGAGTCTGAGGGCGTTGGTACGGACTCGGAGATCGCGACCGGGGTGGTCGTGGCGAGGGCGAGTACTCGATGTCCGCACGGTTAGTCGTCCCAATGTTTACCCACTCCTCCACGCTAACAGCGGCGTCCAGGGCATCGTTGAACATTGCCGGGGTGTGTGTAGCCATTTGGTTACGAATAGCCGAGGGCAGACCACGTATGAAGTATTCTTTAGCCAAATCTTCAAACAGGGTCTTGTTGTGTTCCTTAATTTGATCGTTGGCCGCACCTTCGTTTTTCAACTTTGTGGCGGCGCGAACTATGGATGAAAGGCGATCAAAGAAGTTTAGCACGGATTCGCCTTGTTTCATATACGACTCCGATATTAAATTAAGGTAGTACGAAAGAGAACGCTTTTGGCTAAATCTATCTGTGAGGTGTGTGCGGAGGTCCGCTAGGGTATTAAAGGTCTTGCCTTCAATGCTTGATTTCGCCTTGCCGGTCAGGCGTGAAATCACTCCCTGCAAAAACACTCCTTTAAGTTCTGGTTCTGCTAACCGATTATCATAATTCTCGACATCCTGGAGCCAAACTCGCAGGGGAGAATTACCTGAATAAAAAGGGATGGATGCGAGGGCGCTTTGCATCAGGGCGGAAGCTTGCAAGTTCGCGAACGCGGCACGAGACTCGTTCAGGGTCGCGGCCATGACCGACATATTCTCAGCCATGCGGCGGCCGTGCTCGAGTCGAGCCCGGGTTTTCAGGGTTTCGTCCGTGAGGGCTTCTATTTCATCTAGTGTCAAATTTGCACCTGCCATCTTCGAATAGGGCCTAATAAAGTTTTATCAATGAACGACAAGAGTCCGAGAGGAGGTTGAAAGAAAAGTTTACTGTTCGGGGCGATGAGCTAAACAAAGTGGGTAGCAAATTTTCAAACAAAAGTTTTCGAATCGAACAATAAAATTTACACGTCAAACAAAAGAAACAAATTTTATTCGGAGTCTTCGTAAAAGCGAATTGAAAGAAATGAACGGCGATTGAAAGAATGAAAGAAACAAAGAATGTGCGCGTCAGCAATAAGTCGCTAAACTTTCTCCTTGAAATTCTCGAACACGAAAAATATGATGAAATAAAATTTCAGCTCTGATTTTCACGAACTAATTAAACCAGATTTTGAATTAAGTAATTTATTTTTAATTTTAATAAATTTAAATTCCCAAAACAAGATCCAACCAAAGAGCTTAAGCGAAAAGGCAGGTATGGTTCCCCACAAGGGATGCCATTTATGTCGCGTGCTAACGTGACAATAATTATTTAATTATATTTGAGTTTAATTTAATTTAAGTGGGAACTTACCCGATATGAGCAGATTACGCAGTAATCTGCTCGTCACCCTTTTCGCTTGTCTTGGGTGGGATTTATTTGGGGAAAAATAAATGTAATTTTTAAAGTTAATGTAAATTTTATTATTAATAATTATAAAATAGAAATTTTTACGAATCAAGTTTATCGTCCTTCGACGAAGTTTTAAATTAACAATAAAAAATCTTACTTGTAACTAGGTGCGAACCTAGGCTAGACGGAGAGGGGTCCGGGTTTCTAGCCCGGTGATCCCTATGGTTGACCCACGTGTCAGGGCTGTCGAGTACAGTGGCCTGTCGAAGCCCGTGGAACTCCGGCTCCTTCCGTCCAGGTGTGCCTCTGCGACCTTCGGCTTGCGCTGGCCTCCGGGTCGCTTGGTGTCGGGAACGAGAGAGAGCGTTTGAGGTTCGCGCGAGCCGGGAGGTCGCCGATTATCCCCACCTAGGACTTAAGGATCGGAGCTGCATCCAATTAGCTCGAGCTTTTAGCTCGGCTCGCGACGGGCCCCCTTCCTCACTCTTTCGGCGGGAGTAATTAAGAATATTTGAAAAGTCGTTAGCGCAACTTAGGAGGGTGATGGGTATTGGTTATGATTATTATTAGTATTATTATTTGTGTTAAAGGTTGATACACGACAGGCTCGACTGATTTTCTACAGATGCACGGTTTTTTTAAACTTTGATGATTTTTTTCTCGAAAACTATTGACTTTACAAATAAAAGTCCGCTTACATTTTCAACTTATTTTTAGCTGAAAAATATAAAAAAAAATTTTTTTCATCGAAAAAATGACTTTTTTACTTTGTTATTTGTTTAAATAATTGTAAACAAATTTTTCCGTCCACTCTCGAAATTCTTCATTAGGAGGTCAAAATACATCTTTTAAGCCTGGGTGGATCGCTGACCGCTATCGGGTCACGAAAACCCCTACGGCGCGGCGCCCAGACTATAAAGAAAGAATCAGAGATAAAAAAAGACGAAAAATGAAAAAATTACTTTTAAAAAAAGATTCCGTTGAATTAAATGAGATAAAATATTAAAAAATATATTCATGGTGATCAATTTGACTATTAGATCTTATATTATCAAAAATTTTAATTTAAGTAGTATTATATAACAATGTTTATATTATACACCCGTTAAAAATGTAAAATCTTCAAAAAATATTTTTTCTTAAAGAAACTGCTTCAGAGTTTTTCAATAGATGATTTTTAATTTAATAGTATCAAATATGTATCTGAAATCATTTTTTCAATGTTCTACAAGAAATTTATTCGTACGCGTAACACCCGGAACAAATTCGTGTAACACCCGGAACATAAAGATAAATTTTTATTAAGTAAAAAAAATGAAAAATACAAAAACTTTTATATGAGCGTAAAAGTTTCAAGACTTAACTTTAACATGAATTTTTTTCAGAACTGCATCATTTCATAATTCGCTGAGTTCTTGTATTCTTACCGGTAACATCAGAACCACTTCTGTTTTCAGTAACGCCCGGAACGGACTTTGCATTAAATTTTTAGAAAAATGAAAGATGTGAAAAATTTTTGAATGACATGAAAATTTTCTAAAAAAAAAGTACTTCCCTTTAGTATCAATTTTTTTTTTTTTTTTAGTATTCTATGTTCATAAATATTTGAAAAACTGTGTACGATGTAACACCCGTCACATACGGACAGACCCGTATACACGCTCAGGGAGAGCAAAAATGAGCCAACCTTTAGCAAACCCTTGATGACCTCGCCTTCGGCTCGGACATCAATTTGGGTTTGCTAAGGGCTACCTCATTTTTGACTTCCCGAGCGTGTAATGTACTATTTTATTATTACTGTTCACAACGTCAGATTCGCTCACAGTGTTTTGATACCTAAAAATGTCAATTTTATTTTTAACTATTTTTATCTATTTTTCAATTTTTTCTTTAGTATGAATATTTATAAGTAAAAGTCAAAAAGTTGGTACATTTGATAGACTAGAAAATTGAAAAAAAAAGTACTTGATAAACGATTGAAAATTATATTTTTTAGTAATATTGATTATGAAATAGAAAAAAGCTATGGGCCGCGATCATAATGAATGAATTATTATTATTTAAACAAATTTTTACAAATTTACCTGGTTTAAAAATTTAATTTTTAAAATTATTTCTTGCCTAATAACTCATAATTGATAAAAATATAACTAGAGTTGTTCGCTACAATCGGAATAAACAAATGGTATTTATTTAAAAAATTTTTTGTGAAATAAATGTTATTAAGACTGTGACGTCAAAAATCTTTCGTCAGGTTTTTTGTACTAACTTTTATTCGACATTTACAATAATTTGATGAACCCTTTGAGATTAACAAAAAAATTAATCTTTTTAAACAAATTTTGTTGCTTTTTTTGCCGGTATGCTTGATCGTTCTGACGGATCGCTTCTTTTTGCCTATCATTGAGACGTTCTCGACGTCTTTTTTGTCGCTCACTTCGTTTCAATCGTCGTCCTTCAGCTGTTTGTTTCGGCATTTTTGCACGTAATAATTGTTTAAATTTATTTAAAAAAAAAAAAACAAAACGATTAGCTACCCGTGCTAATATTGTTGATTATGATTCAACTTGTAGACTGAGCACGTGCGCATTGCCTGTATTCTGCTATGCATTAATGTGGCATGACCGAGTTTGAAAAAAAAACTTGCAAAAATTTTCATAAGCCATCCTATTTCTTTTTATTCAGATCAAATTACGTTTTTAAAACTGTACTGGCTTTAAGTAAAATCGTCACAGAATCCATTTCTGGTATTAGTTTTACGATTTATTATGTATTTAATATAAACTATTAAAAATCGTTTCATCAATAAGAAATAAATTGTTGTTCAATTTTATTCAAATAAATCTGGAATGTTTGTTTTTTGCCATCCTGTACAAGTGAGTCTTACCCCCAAGTACAAAAACAGCAGGACTTTATTAGATCTTGAATAACTATTGTCTTGTCTGAACGTAACATAAATTTTAAAATTTTTCAAAATATAATAACTATTTTTAAATGAGATATATGTTGAGATAAGCGTTTATGGGAACCCCAGTCAAATTTGATGTAAAATTAATTTTTAAATTTATTATTTGAATTTCAGGAAATAGATACATCAAATGTTGCATCGAAGAAAAAAACAGTAGAAGAATCTTATTATAATAGTTTGAATTTCAATCATAACTTTAATGATATGGTACCCACCCAACCAAACGCAGAAATTAGTGCACAAAATATTGAGTTAAGTGAGTGGAAAGATCATAGAATTTTAGCACTTTGCAACAATCTTTATTATCCAGGAGTCATCAAACACGCTGTAGATGAAAGTGTGTTTATTGAATTGGATCAAAACAAAGAATTAATAAAATTAAATCATATTCTTTCTAGTAGAAAATATGACATTATAAAAGACGTTAGCCCTTCATTGAAACAAATTACCATTGACTCAAAAGTATGTTTTCGTCATTCTCAGTTAACTAACGTCAAACCTGAACAATCTATAAACGTTTTTTCTATTGGAATTATACGCCAAATTTTGGTTCATCCAATTCGATTTGTTGTAGAGATCTTTTCTAAAAAAGAAAATTATTTAGTTCGGCGAGCAGACCTCAGGCTTTTGCAGCCTCCTTGGTGGGACGAGCTTGAAGAAAAATTAATTAGTACCGAATCTTCACGTTCAGAAGAAACAGGTAAATTTTTTATTTTATCAACTTATATTTTTAGAATTTCAATGCAGAAAAGTAAAGTTATTTCGAGTATATATAAAAGCGCGCTCTGGTTTTATTGTTTTTGAAATATAAAGTAAAAAAATAAAATAAAAATCTGATGTTTTGGCAAGTCAGAAATTTTCAAGTTACAATTGGTTTAGGAAACAACTACCGTGATTAAAGTAACGTTGGTTATTTTGACTATTATCTCACTTGACGTTGCAATCATCCATATTATAAACTAAAAAAAATATATGTAATTGATCAAAAATTATTTATTATATTAATTAACTAGCTCTTCTGAGCGCATAGGAAAAAACAATAAGAGTAACCTCAAAATGCACTTTTCGAATATTTTAAAAACTCTCGAATATTTTTAAAACTAGCTCTCTTTTATAAAGGGATTTTTACTAAATGATCTCACCGTTTACAGTGTTACAGTGGCCGAATTAATTTAAATAACCAGGATCACGTTCGACATGAACGTGAAAACCCTGGCAGTTTCTCGGTCAGCTGTAAACAATGAAAATATACTAGCCTGTATACTTTCCAATTATCTTCGATACCAGAAAATAATAATTCAAGACATGCTTGGGAGTACACAAAAACCTTTAATTCCCGTGATTCGACTAACCCATTTATGTCGGTAATGGGCGAGGTTTTACTTATGGAAAAAGCGAACGAAGGAACACGGTAGTTTGAATCAAAACAAACAAAGTTGATTTTTTATATTTAATAACAGGAAAACAACTTAAAACTAATACAAGAATTAGCAACTACCGTGTTGCTCGCGAGGTAATTTTAATAACAATCTTAGCCCTTGGGCTGACAAATAAAGTCACAAAATCTCAACGGTTTTCAATCGGCTTCGATCTAAAAATTCTGCGCGCGATGTCTCTACGCTAGAGAAAAAGCGCGCGCGAGAGAAAAACAGTTTGCGAGAGAGATGACTTTTCTCTCTCGCCTCACACACTCGGTCGGATCACACACGCTAGCACAAAATCGGTTGACAAACCTTTCAAGCTTGGTGATCACCACACAAAACACACAAGTCCAACGACAATGTGAACTTCTTTTAATGACTTTTCTCTCTCGCCTCACACACTTGGTCGGATCACACACGCTAGCACACAATCGGTTGACAAACCTTTCAAGCTTGGTGATCACCACACAAAACACACAAGTCCAACGACAATGTGAACTTCTTTTTTCCGCTCGCCGCCGCGCCGCTATCTGGCCGTAGACAATGGCCTGGGTGCCGTTTGCACTTGCTGGAGTTTCCTGGGGCCTTATCCAGTAAAATAATCGTTCGCTAAACTCATCAAAATAGCGTACTGCGCATGCGCACTGAACCCATTTTATTTTTTTTAACGAAAATCGATATCGTTACATTCAAATTTCTGAGAAACATGTGCAAATCACCACTTTTAGCGCACGGTTAGCGTAAAAACAGAAATTTTTCATTTATATTACGATACGACGTCTAACAATATGTTAACGATTTATATCGTAATGAAAAATATCGTAAATTACATCTTAATTCAGATATTTGAGTAAGCTAACATATATATATTTATATGGTAGCTTACTCAAGATGATATTATATATATATATATATATAATAAGTTTAAATTATATATTATTTTTCAATGATAGAATAAAATAGTTACAATAGTAGTACACGGACAGAAAAAAAACAGGAATTTACTGTGGTAAGCTAACACGAAAAAATCGCACGGAAAAACGTATGCAGTCAAAAAATAGTGCTTCAGATAAGTCAAAGAATATGAGTGACCGTCACTATCTTTTCAGTGCCAAGCACTGATTTTTTGATGCCGTGCACCGATTTTGGGATGCAAGGTCAAAATTTTTCCAGATTCATGAGACGAGCACCGTCGATAAGGAAGTTAACCCTTTTGAGGTTATAAGTTGTTTTATTTTAATTCTTAACAAACCAGACACTTTTTTCTTATTTTTTCATTTTTCAAATGTTTTTTCAAAAATTTTCAACTTAAATTAAAGGATTATTGAATATAATTACAAGGAAACAAAATCAAATAAAAAAATTCAACAAATCAACTTTTCGATTACTAGCAGACGCCACAGTAATTTTTAGTTCAAAAAATATGAGTGACCGTCACTATCCTTTCAGTGCCAGGCACTGATTTTTTTATGCCGTGCACTGATTTTTCGATGCAAGGAACGATTTTTAACAAGCAACCGTTTTTCCGTGCGTGTGTTAACCTTACGCAGAAAAAATCCTAAGCGCTACTGTAAGAGAGCCAATCAAAATCACTCTGGTCACACCTGATTGCCTGATTGGTTCGGCTACAGTGGCGCTTAGGATTTTTTCTGCGTAAGGTTAACACACGATTTTTTCGTGTTAGCTTACCACAGTGAATTCCTGTTTTTTTTCTGTCCGTGTAACTGAAGACAATTCTGAATTTACTTTAAGCAAAGTAAGTAAATAATTTTTTAATGTAATAATATTAAATTAAATATTAATCTTTTCTTCTCTAAAATTAAGAAAAAAACCGAAAATTTATCAAGTTGACGTAAATTATTAAACACAATCAGAAAATAAATAAAAAAAAAAAGTTTTTAAAAAACATGCTTTTCTTTAAAAAGTTTTGAGAAATTTTAAAAAAAACGTACTAAAAAGTAGAAAATAAAATTTTAATACTGCTAAATTCTTTCAAAGTAGTTTAAAAGATTTAATATAAATAGAACAAACAACATTTCGTGATGACTCTAAACAAAAGCATCATGGGGCAATCGATGAAACACAGTCATACGCCTTAAATTTAAGTCATCTATAGAGCCCCATGCTTTTGTTTAGATTCATCACGAAATGTTGTTTGTTCTATTTATATTAAATCTTTTAAACTACTTTGAAAGAATTTAGCAGTATTAAAATTTTATTTTCTACTTTTTAGTACGTTTTTTTTAAAATTTCTCAAAACTTTTTAAAGAAAAGCATGTTTTTTAAAAACTTTTTTTTTTTATTTATTTTCTGATTGTGTTTAATAATTTACGTCAACTTTATAAATTTTCGGTTTTTTTCTTAATTTTAGAGAAGAAAAGATTAATATTTAATTTAATATTATTACATTAAAAAATTATTTACTTACTTTGCTTAAAGTAAATTCAGAATTGTCTTCAGTTACACGGACAGAAACCCACAAAACGCAAGACGTCCGAGGATAATTTTTTAAATTAAAAAAAAAAAAAAAAAACTATTAATCTCCCAAGCTTTAAACCCACAAAACGCTGGGCGTCCGAATTCTGTTTTTAAATAAACTTATAATCCTTTAAGCTTCGAACCCACAAAACGCTCGGCGTCCGAATTTAATTTTTTTAATAAAAAAATATAAATAAACTTAAAATCCCTCAAGCTTTAAACCCACAAAACGCTGGGCGTCCAAATTCAAATTTAAAACAAGCAAATATAAATAAACTAAGAATCCCCCAAGCTTTAATCCCACACAACACTGGGCGTCCGGATTCCATTTTTAAATAAACTAATGATACCCCAAGCTTCAAACCCACGAAACGCTCGGAGTCCGAGTTTAATTTTTAAATAAAAAAATATCAATATACTAATAATTCCCAAGTCATCACAATTTTTAAATGAAAAAATAAAATAAACTAATAATCCCCCAAACTTTAAACCCACAAAACGCTGGCCATCCGAGAACAATTAAAAAAAAATATATATATTTATAAATATACTAAAAATATAATTCAACTAATAATCCCCCAAGCTTTCATCCCACAAAACGCTGCGCGTCCGAGTTCAATTTTTAAATAAACTATTGATCCCCAAGCTTGAAACCCACAAAACGCGAGACGTCCGAGGATAATTTTTTAAATAAAAAAAAATAAATAAACTGTTAGTCTTCCAAGCTTTAAACCCACAAAACGCTGGGCGACCGAATTCTATTTTTAAATAAACTTATAATCCTTTAAGCTTCAAACCCACAAAACGCTCGGCGTCCGAATTTAATTTTTTTAATAAAAAAATATAAATAAACTTAAAATCCCTCAAGCTTTAAACCCACAAAACGCTGGGCCTCCAAATTCAAATTTTGAACAAACAAATATAAATAAACTAATAATCCCCCGGGCTCTAAACCCACAAAACGCTGGGCATCCGAATTCAATTTTTAAATAAAAAAATATCAATATACTAGTAATTCCCCAAGCTTTGAACAGACACAACGCGAGACGTCCGAGGTTAATTTTTTGAATAAAAAAAAAATAAATAAATAAACTAACAATACCCCTAGCTCTAAACCCACAAATCGCTGGGCACCCGGGTTTAATTTTTGAATAAACTACTAACCCTCCAAGCTTTCAACCTACAAAACGCTGGGCGTCCGAGTTTAATTTTTGAATAAAAAAATTTAAATCAATTAACAATCCCCCAAGCTTGAATCCCACAAAACGCTGGGCATCCAAGATCATTTAAATAAAAAAAATGTAATTCAACTAATAATCCCCACAGCTTTAATCCCACAAAACGCTGGGCGTCCGAGTTCAATTTTTAAATCAATTAATAATCCCCTAAGCTTCAAACCCACAAAACGCTCGGCGTCCGAGTTTAATTTTAAGAATAAACAAATATAAAAAAACTAATAATCCCTCATGCTCTAAACCCACAAAACGCTGGGCATCCGAATTCAATTTTTCAATAAACTATTAATCCCCCAAGCTTTAAACCGACAAAACGCTTGGCGTCCAAACATAATTTTTAAATAAAAAAATTAATAAACTAATAATCCCCCAAACTTTAAACCCACAAAACGCTGAGCGTCCGAGTTCAATTTTTAAATAAGCAAATAAAAATAAACTTATATTCCCCCAAGCTTGAAACCCACAAAACAATGGGCGTCCGAATTCGATTTTTCAAATAATCAATTGATCCCCCAAGCTTTAAACCGACAAAACTCTGGGCGTCCGAGTATAATTTTGAAATAAAAAAAAAAAAATAAATAAACGAATAATCCCCCTAACTTTAAACGCACAAAACACTGGGCGTCCGAATTCTATTTTTAAATGAACTAATAATCCCCTAAGCTTCAAACCCACAAAACGCTCGGTGTCCAAATTCAATTTTTAAACAAGCAAATAAAAATAAACTAATATTCCCCCAAGCTTTAAACTCACAAAACCTTGGGCGTTTTGTGAGTTCAAAGCTTGGTGGATTATTAGTTTATTTATATTTTTTTATTGAAAAATTAAACTTGGACGCCCAGCGTTTTGTGGGATTAAAGCTTGGGGGATTATAAGTTTATTTACACTTTTTGATTCAAAAAATTAAACTCGGACACCCAGCGTTTTGTGGGTTTGAAGCTTACAGGATCATTAGTTTATTTAAAAATTGAATTCGGACGCCTAGCGTTTTGTAGGTTATAAGCTTAGGGGAACACTAATTTATTTCAAAGTTGAATTCGGACGCCCAGCGTTATGTGGGTTTAAACCTTGGGGGACTATTAGTTTATTTATATTTTTTCATTTAAAAACTAAACTCGGATGCCCATTTTTTTGTGGGTTTGAAGCTTACGTGTTCATTAGTTTATTTAAAAATGAATTCGGACGCTCAGCGTTTTGGGGGTTTAAAGCTTGGGGGATTATTAGTTTATTTATATTTTTTTGAATAAAAATTAAACTCGGATGCCCAGCTTTTTTTGGGTTTGAAGCTTAGGGAATTGTTATTTTGTCTGCGTAAGGTTAACACACGATTTTTTCGTGTTAGCTTACCACAGTGAATTCCTGTTTTTTTTCTGTCCGTGTAACTGAAGACAATTCTGAATTTACTTTAAGCAAAGTAAGTAAATAATTTTTTAATGTAATAATATTAAATTAAATATTAATCTTTTCTACTCTAAAATTAAGAAAAAAACCAAAAATTTATAAAGTTGACGTAAATTATTAAACACAATCAGAAAATAAATAAAAAAAAAAAGTTTTTAAAAAACATGCTTTTCTTTAAAAAGTTTTGAGAAATTATAAAAAAAACGTACTAAAAAGTAGAAAATAAAATTTTAATACTGCTAAATTCTTTCAAAGTAGTTTAAAAGATTTAATATAAATAGAACAAACAACATTTCGTGATGAATCTAAACAAAAGCATGGGGCTCTATAGATGACTTAAATTTAAGGCGTATGACTGTGTTTCATCGATTGCCCCATGATGCTTTTGTTTAGAGTCATCACGAAATGTTGTTTGTTCTATTTATATTAAATCTTTTAAACTACTTTGAAAGAATTTAGCAGTATTAAAATTTTATTTTCTACTTTTTAGTACGTTTTTTTTTTATAATTTCTCAAAACTTTTTAAAGAAAAGTATGTTTTTTAAAAACTTTTTTTTTATTTTCTTCTTTTTAGTCTTGAAAAGAATATTTTTAGCGTAAAATTTTAAATCTAATTAATGTTTAAAATTTGGTTATTACTGAAATTTTTATCATCCTTTTTACAATTATAATACTTGAAAACATTTTTTTTATTCAAATATATTGATAACTACCAAATTAGAACCCCTGCAGAACTCTTCAAGTCATCCTTGCTAAATTTGGCCCAAACTCTCGAAGATGACCTCCAGGTTCCCCAGGTACACCCGTCATCGGCGACCTGGCTGTCCAGGTTCAAACTTCTTTCTCATATGCTCTAAAACACTCCCGAACTCTATCCAAAGTCATACTCCAAGAATTCGACCGAACTCTCGGAGATGACCCCCAGGTACCCCGGACACCCCCATCATCGGTGACTTGGGTACCTAGGTTTAAATTGCCTCGATAAATACTCCAGAACTTTTTTCAAAGTCATCCCCGAAGAATTTAGCCCAAATTCTCGGAGGTGACTCTCCAGGTACCCCCGTCATCGGCAACCTGGAGGTCCAGGTCGAGAAGTGACTACGGATTAATGTATTGTCATCCAAACCTAGACCCTCTGCAAAATTTCAGACCTATAGCTTTTGAAGGCTCCAAGGTATAGAGCTTCGCAGTTTTGAACATACGACGATGACGACAACGAAAAACCACAGTGAGTTAAAGAATAGCATGTAAATAAATAAAAAAGATAAGCATGTAGAAACGTCAGCATCGCATTGTCTTATTCTAAGAATTTTATTAAGTCTAAGTATCAAACTGTCAATCTAGTTATCGTTTAAAATTTTGTTATCATTACAATTTATATTATTATTTTTTTTTTACAATAATAATATTTGAAATATTTTCATTCTTATTAAGTTTTTCGATAACTAAAAATTTAGACACCCTACACGGAAAAAATGGGAGTTTCTCCAAAAGTTCGGGGAGTTTTCAAAAAAAAAAAAAAAAATGGAGAACTTCCCGGGGATCATCTCTGAGAGCTTGATTTTAATTTACTTAAAGGTGACTTTGGTGATCGTCTGGGGGCTCCCAGGCATGAATTTCGACCTGGACAACCAGGTCACCGATGACGGGTATACCCGGGCATCATCTCCGAGAACTCAATTCGAATTTTTCTCGAGGTGACTCAAGTGATCGTCTGAAAGCTCCCAGGCATGAATTTAGACCTGGACAACCAGGTCACCGATGACAGGTATACCCGGAGATCATCTCCGAGAACTTATTTCTAGATTTCCTCGAGGTGACTTTGGTGCTCGTCTGAAAGCTCTCAGGCATGAATTTTGACCTAAGGAACCAGGTCGCCGATGACGGGTATACTTGGGCATCATCTTCAAGCAATCGAGTTTTTTAGGTAAAGAATGATGTTGTTGACCAGAGTCACCACGAAGAAAAACTTAAGTCAAGTTCTCGGAGATGATTCCCGGGTATACCCGTCATCGGCGACCTGGTTGTCCATCTATTTATAGAACTCGTAAACAAACCGCTAAGCGTTTGCTTGTAGTATAAACACACACACTATATATATATATATATATATATATATATACACTAGGGGGTACCCCCCTGCTTGCTTCGCTCGCCAACCCCCATAAAAATAGTTATAAAATATGGAGTTTTTTGATAGTTGATATTTAGCATGTTTTTTGAGTTGAGTTTGTTTATTGAATAAAAGTTCAAACATGTTTAGGTAAAATTGTTGAATATGATTTAAATTGAAAAAAAAAATTTTATTATGGTGAATCTAAAAAAATAGTTATAAAAATTAAATAGTAAGTTAAAATACTTCAAGTACTTGAAACATGTAAAATATAATATTTTTTAACCGTTTTGAAGTACTCCTTTAAAAAGATCTTTTAAAATTACGACTCCTCTAGGAAAAGCGCCCTTCAAAGAGGTTAAATATGGAGTTTTTTGACAGTTAAGGTGCTCGTACAGGAGAAGCTCCTATAATTTAAAATCAACTCCTCCGGGAGGAGCCCCTTACAACATGTTAAATATAATGTTTTTTGAAGGTTTTGAGGTGCTCCTCCGGGAGGAGCTCTTAATTTTAAAAGCTCCTCCCGGAGGAGCACCTTAAAACGTCAAAAACCCTTATATTTAACATGTTTTAAGGGGCTCCTCCCGGAGGAGCCGTAATTTTCAGAGCTCCTCCCGGAGGAGCACCTCAAAACGTCAAAAAACCTTATATTTATTATGTTTGAAGTGGGCTCCTCCCGGAGGAGCCGTAGTTTAAAGAGCTCCTCCCGGAGGAGCACCTCAAAACCTTCAAAAAACCTTATATTTAACATGTTTTAAGGGGTTCCTCCGGGAGGAGCCAAAAAAAAAAAGAGCTCCTCCCGGAGGAGCACCTCAAAACCTTCAAAAAACCTTATATTCAACATATTTTAAGGGGCTCCTTCTGGAGGAGCCATTATTTTCAGAGCTCCTCCCGGAGGAGCCCCTTAAAACGTCAAAAAACCTTATATTTATTATGTTTGAAGTGGGCTCCTCCCGGAGGAGCACCTCAAAACCTTCAAAAAACCTTATATTTAATATGTTTTAAGTGGCTCCTCCCGGAGGAGCCGTAATTTCCAGAGCTCCTCCCGGAGGAGCACCTCAAAACGTCAATAAACCTTATATTCAACATGTTTTAAGGGGCTCCTCCCGGAGGAGTTGATTTTAAATTATAGGAGCTTCTCCTGTACGAGCACCTTAACTGTCAAAAAACTCCATATTTAACCTCTTTGAAGGGCGCTTTTCCTAGAGGAGTCGTAATTTTAAAAGATCTTTTTAAAGGAGTACTTCAAAACGGTTAAAAAATATTATATTTTACATGTTTCAAGTACTTGAAGTATTTTAACTTACTATTTAATTTTTATAACTATTTTTTTAGATTCACCATAATAAAATTTTTTTTTTCAATTTAAATCATATTCAACAATTTTACCTAAACATGTTTGAACTTTTATTCAATAAACAAACTCAACTCAAAAAACATGCTAAATATCAACTATCAAAAAACTCCATATTTTATAACTATTTTTATGGGGGTTGGCGAGCGAAGCAAGCAGGGGGGTACCCCCTAGTGTATATATATATATATATATATATATATATATATAGTGTGTGTGTTTATACTACAAGCAAACGCTTAGCGGTTTGTTTACGAGTTCTATAAATAGATGGACAACCAGGTCGCCGATGACGGGTATACCCGGGAATCATCTCCGAGAACTTGACTTAAGTTTTTCTTCGTGGTGACTCTGGTCAACAACATCATTCTTTACCTAAAAAACTCGATTGCTTGAAGATGATGCCCAAGTATACCCGTCATCGGCGACCTGGTTCCTTAGGTCAAAATTCATGCCTGAGAGCTTTCAGACGAGCACCAAAGTCACCTCGAGGAAATCTAGAAATAAGTTCTCGGAGATGATCTCCGGGTATACCTGTCATCGGTGACCTGGTTGTCCAGGTCTAAATTCATGCCTGGGAGCTTTCAGACGATCACTTGAGTCACCTCGAGAAAAATTCGAATTGAGTTCTCGGAGATGATGCCCGGGTATACCCGTCATCGGTGACCTGGTTGTCCAGGTCGAAATTCATGCCTGGGAGCCCCCAGACGATCACCAAAGTCACCTTTAAGTAAATTAAAATCAAGCTCTCAGAGATGATCCCCGGGAAGTTCTCCATTTTTTTTTTTTTTTTTGAAAACTCCCCGAACTTTTGGAGAAACTCCCATTTTTTCCGTGTAGGGTGTCTAAATTTTTAGTTATCGAAAAACTTAATAAGAATGAAAATATTTCAAATATTATTATTGTAAAAAAAAAATAATAATATAAATTGTAATGATAACAAAATTTTAAACGATAACTAGATTGACAGTTTGATACTTAGACTTAATAAAATTCTTAGAATAAGACAATGCGATGCTGACGTTTCTACATGCTTATCTTTTTTATTTATTTACATGCTATTCTTTAACTCACTGTGGTTTTTCGTTGTCGTCATCGTCGTATGTTCAAAACTGCGAAGCTCTATACCTTGGAGCCTTCAAAAGCTATAGGTCTGAAATTTTGCAGAGGGTCTAGGTTTGGATGACAATACATTAATCCGTAGTCACTTCTCGACCTGGACCTCCAGGTTGCCGATGACGGGGGTACCTGGAGAGTCACCTCCGAGAATTTGGGCTAAATTCTTCGGGGATGACTTTGAAAAAAGTTCTGGAGTATTTATCGAGGCAATTTAAACCTAGGTACCCAAGTCACCGATGATGGGGGTGTCCGGGGTACCTGGGGGTCATCTCCGAGAGTTCGGTCGAATTCTTGGAGTATGACTTTGGATAGAGTTCGGGAGTGTTTTAGAGCATATGAGAAAGAAGTTTGAACCTGGACAGCCAGGTCGCCGATGACGGGTGTACCTGGGGAACCTGGAGGTCATCTTCGAGAGTTTGGGCCAAATTTAGCAAGGATGACTTGAAGAGTTCTGCAGGGGTTCTAATTTGGTAGTTATCAATATATTTGAATAAAAAAAATGTTTTCAAGTATTATAATTGTAAAAAGGATGATAAAAATTTCAGTAATAACCAAATTTTAAACATTAATTAGATTTAAAATTTTACGCTAAAAATATTCTTTTCAAGACTAAAAAGAAGAAAATAAAAAAAAAGTTTTTAAAAAACATACTTTTCTTTAAAAAGTTTTGAGAAATTATAAAAAAAAAACGTACTAAAAAGTAGAAAATAAAATTTTAATACTGCTAAATTCTTTCAAAGTAGTTTAAAAGATTTAATATAAATAGAACAAACAACATTTCGTGATGACTCTAAACAAAAGCATCATGGGGCAATCGATGAAACACAGTCATACGCCTTAAATTTAAGTCATCTATAGAGCCCCATGCTTTTGTTTAGATTCATCACGAAATGTTGTTTGTTCTATTTATATTAAATCTTTTAAACTACTTTGAAAGAATTTAGCAGTATTAAAATTTTATTTTCTACTTTTTAGTACGTTTTTTTTATAATTTCTCAAAACTTTTTAAAGAAAAGCATGTTTTTTAAAAACTTTTTTTTTTTATTTATTTTCTGATTGTGTTTAATAATTTACGTCAACTTTATAAATTTTTGGTTTTTTTCTTAATTTTAGAGTAGAAAAGATTAATATTTAATTTAATATTATTACATTAAAAAATTATTTACTTACTTTGCTTAAAGTAAATTCAGAATTGTCTTCAGTTACACGGACAGAAAAAAAACAGGAATTCACTGTGGTAAGCTAACACGAAAAAATCGTGTGTTAACCTTACGCAGACAAAATAACAATTCCCTAAGCTTCAAACCCAAAAAAAGCTGGGCATCCGAGTTTAATTTTTATTCAAAAAAATATAAATAAACTAATAATCCCCCAAGCTTTAAACCCCCAAAACGCTGAGCGTCCGAATTCATTTTTAAATAAACTAATGAACACGTAAGCTTCAAACCCACAAAAAAATGGGCATCCGAGTTTAGTTTTTAAATGAAAAAATATAAATAAACTAATAGTCCCCCAAGGTTTAAACCCACATAACGCTGGGCGTCCGAATTCAACTTTGAAATAAATTAGTGTTCCCCTAAGCTTATAACCTACAAAACGCTAGGCGTCCGAATTCAATTTTTAAATAAACTAATGATCCTGTAAGCTTCAAACCCACAAAACGCTGGGTGTCCGAGTTTAATTTTTTGAATCAAAAAGTGTAAATAAACTTATAATCCCCCAAGCTTTAATCCCACAAAACGCTGGGCGTCCAAGTTTAATTTTTCAATAAAAAAATATAAATAAACTAATAATCCACCAAGCTTTGAACTCACAAAACGCCCAAGGTTTTGTGAGTTTAAAGCTTGGGGGAATATTAGTTTATTTTTATTTGCTTGTTTAAAAATTGAATTTGGACACCGAGCGTTTTGTGGGTTTGAAGCTTAGGGGATTATTAGTTCATTTAAAAATAGAATTCGGACGCCCAGTGTTTTGTGCGTTTAAAGTTAGGGGGATTATTCGTTTATTTATTTTTTTTTTTTTTATTTCAAAATTATACTCGGACGCCCAGAGTTTTGTCGGTTTAAAGCTTGGGGGATCAATTGATTATTTGAAAAATCGAATTCGGACGCCCATTGTTTTGTGGGTTTCAAGCTTGGGGGAATATAAGTTTATTTTTATTTGCTTATTTAAAAATTGAACTCGGACGCTCAGCGTTTTGTGGGTTTAAAGTTTGGGGGATTATTAGTTTATTAATTTTTTTATTTAAAAATTATGTTTGGACGCCAAGCGTTTTGTCGGTTTAAAGCTTGGGGGATTAATAGTTTATTGAAAAATTGAATTCGGATGCCCAGCGTTTTGTGGGTTTAGAGCATGAGGGATTATTAGTTTTTTTATATTTGTTTATTCTTAAAATTAAACTCGGACGCCGAGCGTTTTGTGGGTTTGAAGCTTAGGGGATTATTAATTGATTTAAAAATTGAACTCGGACGCCCAGCGTTTTGTGGGATTAAAGCTGTGGGGATTATTAGTTGAATTACATTTTTTTTATTTAAATGATCTTGGATGCCCAGCGTTTTGTGGGATTCAAGCTTGGGGGATTGTTAATTGATTTAAATTTTTTTATTCAAAAATTAAACTCGGACGCCCAGCGTTTTGTAGGTTGAAAGCTTGGAGGGTTAGTAGTTTATTCAAAAATTAAACCCGGGTGCCCAGCGATTTGTGGGTTTAGAGCTAGGGGTATTGTTAGTTTATTTATTTATTTTTTTTTTATTCAAAAAATTAACCTCGGACGTCTCGCGTTGTGTCTGTTCAAAGCTTGGGGAATTACTAGTATATTGATATTTTTTTATTTAAAAATTGAATTCGGATGCCCAGCGTTTTGTGGGTTTAGAGCCCGGGGGATTATTAGTTTATTTATATTTGTTTGTTCAAAATTTGAATTTGGACGCCCAGCGTTTTGTGGGTTTAAAGCTTGAGGGATTTTAAGTTTATTTATATTTTTTTATTCAAAAAATTAAATTCGGACGCCGAGCGTTTTGTGGGTTTGAAGCTTAAAGGATTATAAGTTTATTTAAAAATAGAATTCGGACGCCCAGCGTTTTGTGGGTTTAAAGCTTGGAAGACTAACAGTTTATTTATTTTTTTTTTATTTAAAAAATTATCCTCGGACGTCTCGCGTTTTGTGGGTTTCAAGCTTGGGGATCAATAGTTTATTTAAAAATTGAACTCGGACGCGCAGCGTTTTGTGGGATGAAAGCTTGGGGGATTATTAGTTGAATTATATTTTTAGTATATTTATAAATATATATATTTTTTTTTAATTGTTCTCGGATGGCCAGCGTTTTGTGGGTTTAAAGTTTGGGGGATTATTAGTTTATTTTATTTTTTCATTTAAAAATTGTGATGACTTGGGAATTATTAGTATATTGATATTTTTTTATTTAAAAATTAAACTCGGACTCCGAGCGTTTCGTGGGTTTGAAGCTTGGGGTATCATTAGTTTATTTAAAAATGGAATCTGGACGCCCAGTGTTGTGTGGGATTAAAGCTTGGGGGATTATTAGTTTATTTATATTTGCTTGTTTTAAATTTGAATTTGGACGCCCAGCGTTTTGTGGGTTTAAAGCTTGAGGGATTTTAAGTTTATTTATATTTTTTTATTAAAAAAATTAAATTCGGACGCCGAGCGTTTTGTGGGTTTGAAGCTTAAAGGATTATAAGTTTATTTAAAAACAGAATTCGGACGCCCAGCGTTTTGTGGGTTTAAAGCTTGGGAGATTAATAGTTTTTTTTTTTTTTTTTTAATTTAAAAAATTATCCTCGGACGTCTTGCGTTTTGTGGGTTTCAAGCTTGGGGATCAATAGTTTATTTAAAAATTAAATTCGGACGCGCAGCGTTTTGTGGGATGAAAGCTTGGGGGATTATTACTTGAATTATATTTTTAGTTTATCTATAAATTTTTTTTTTTTTAATTGTGCTCGGACGGCCAGCGTTTTGTGGGTTTAAAGTTTGGGGGATTATTAGTTTTTTTTTTTTTTTTTTATTCAAAAATTGTGATTCCTTGGGAATTATTAGTATATTGATATTTTTTTATTTAAAAATTAAACTCGGACTCCGAGCGTTTTGTGGGTTTGAAGCTTGGGGGATCATTAGTTTATTCAAAAATGGAATCCGGACGCCCAGTGTTGTGTGAGATTAAAGCTTGGGGGATTATTAGTTGATTTATATATTTATTTTTTTTAAATTGAACTCGGACGCCCAGCGTTTTGTGGGCTTAAAGCTTGGGGGGTTATTAGTTTATTTAATTATTTTTAGTCAAAAAATTAAACTTGGACGTCCAGCGCTTTGTGGGTTTAAAGCTTGGGGGGATTATTATTTTATTATTATTTTTTTTATTCAAAAAACTAACCTCGGACGCCCAGCGTTTTGTGGGTTTGAAGCTTGGGGGATTTTTTTTCTATTTATATGTATAATTTTTTTATTTTAATTGAGCTCGGACGGCCAGCGTTTTGTGGGTTTGTGGCAATCCTGTTTAGATTCAGGATTGCTTTGTTGTTTTCCCTATATTACAAAGACTCACTCCTATTCAGTGTTAGCGACTGAACTGGGGGAGTGTTCGTTGAGTCCAGGTGTCGAGCGGTTGCCACCTGGCTCTTCTGGATTGGGTTATTGCCCAGTTGAAACGCTTAAAAGCGTACTCAGTCCTTTTTGTCTTTCCTTTTATATTTACTTATACTTATATTTATTATCTAATTAGGACTGAATTACAGCCCTATTGTCTACAACTAAATTATGATATAAAATAAACTAAAATATAGTTAAATTTTAAGTTGAACTAAAATATAGTTCAGGTTTTATTTTATTGTTTTAAACTAAGATATAGTTTAATTTTAAGTTGAACTAAAATATAGTTCAGCTTAACTTTTGATTTAATCTAAGCTATAGTTCAAATTCTAGTTGAACTAAAATATAGTTTAACTTAGTTGTTATTAGTTTTATTTTCAACTGAATCATATTTATTTTTGTTGGACTTAAATATAGTCCAATTTATATTTTTTTATTGTTTTGTTAAACTAAAATATAGTTTATTATAATTGAACTAAAATATAGTTCAAATTAGTTGTTATTAGTTTTATTTTTTTATTGTTTTGTTAAACTAAAATATAGTTTATTATAATTGAACTAAAATATAGTTCAAATTAGTTGTTATTAGTTTTATTTTCAACTGAATTATATTTATTTTTGTTGAACTAATATATAGTCCAATTTTTATTTTTTTATTGTTTTGTTAAACTAAAATATTGTTTATTATAATTGAACTCAAATATAGTTCAAATTAGTTGTTATTAGTTTTATTTTCAACTGAATTATATTTATTTTTGTTGAACTAATATATAGTCCAATTTTTATTTTTTTATTGTTTTGTTAAACTAAAATATTGTTTATTATAATTGAACTCAAATATAGTTCAAATTAGTTGTTATTAGTTTTATTTTCGACTGAATTATATTTATTTTTGTTGGACTAAAATATAGTCCAATTTTTATTTTTTTATCGTTTTGTTAAACTAAGATATAGTTTATTATAATTGAACTAAAATATAGTTCAATTTTTGGGTTTTTATATTTTAAACTTAACTATAGTTAAAATATTGTTGGGCTAAAATGTAGCTTACTCCAGACCAAAATATAGTTTAGAGTAATTTGTTTGTAAGGATATTTTTTTTGTTAAAAATTTTGTTAAAACTTTTGTTAATTTAGAGGTTTTAATTATACTTGATTTTCATTGTATTTTACTTACATTAATTGAGAGATGAGAGATGAATTCGGTGCCTAAAGTGCTTTAAGGATTGAGGCCGCGCCACTTCTAGGATGTGCACGATAAAACTTTGTACCAGGTGTCTTTAACTCGACCAACTCGGAGCGGCTAAGTCACTCCTAGTGCAGCTTCCTATAAGGGATGCGTTTTTTGGTACAGGGAGTTGGAAAACTGGAGGGGATAGTTGGGACCCTTGTAGGAGCGGCGGCGCCTGGATTTTTCTAACTCCTAATTGGTCCTTAGGGTTTTTTTTTCCCTCTCTCTGTCTCTCTGCTTATGGCTAAGAGAAGCTGACTTTGAAATGGTTGAAGGGGATAGTGATCCAAAAAAACAAATGCATGATAGAAATAAAATGAACGAATAATCAAATAATTCAATAATTAACTTCCTCCAAATAAAATCAAAGTTACTTCCTTTACATATATTAATTATAAAAATATAAAATAGGAGTTTAATTCGCGACATAGTTTGTAAATATTAAGGTAATTTTTCCTGGGTGGAAAAGTAAAATAAATATAGTAGTATTAAGTAACAAATATATAAATGAAGTTGCATAAAGTAACAAAAATGCAGTATTCTTTGGTATTACTTTGGTTTCAAAATATTCATGAATATACGTAATTAGATATCAATCAATCTCTGTCCATATTTTATAGATAATCTCGCTACAAATAAATTCATATAGTTTAAATAAATAAATTACTATTGCAGTTAACCCAGGATTATTTCAAAAAGAAAATGATAAAATTAAGTAAGATTAAAAATAAAGTAAAACTACGTAGAAATATTTGTGAGTATTTATTTAAATAAAGCAACACAAATTTTTAAAACTACGCAAAGATTTCTGTGTGATATTTTTTTTTCTTTAGGAGGGAAACATAGTGTCGCATCGTGAGTTTTTCTCAACGGAAAACTCAAGTGCCTCACGCTGAAGCGATAAAGGGCTGGATAGGCGCTGGCGAGAGCGCCTGCAAGCCATAAAAAAGGCCATGTGTTTCCCCGCACCTACTTTCTCCGAGTTTTCTGGAGTTTTAGGCGACAAAAATCAGGGAAAAATTTACCATGGAGTGAAAATAAAATATCAAAAATGAGAATTGTAATTTGCAGCGTGCGCGTACGTTACAGGTTTAAAGTTTGAGGGATTAATAGTTTATTGAAAAATGGAATTCGGATGCCCAGCGTTTTGTGGGTTTAGAGCTTGGGGGATTATTAGTTGAATTATATATTTTTTTTTTAAATTGAACTTGGATGCCCAATGTTTTGTGGGATTAAAGCTTGGGGGATTATTGATTGATTTATATTTTTTTATTTAAAAATTAAACTTGGACGCCCAGCGTTTTGTGGGTTTAAAACTAGGGGGATTAGTAGTTTATTCAAAAATGAAACCCGGATGCCATGCGGTTTGTGGGTTTAGAGCTTAGGGGATTATTAGTTTTTTTTTTTTTTTTTTTTATTCAAAAAATTGACCTCGGACTTCTCGCGTTTTGTGTGTTCAAAGCTTGGGGAATTATCAGTATATTGATATTTTTTATTTAAAAATTAAACTTGGACGCCCAGTGTTTTGTGGGATTAAAGCTTGGGGGATTATTAGTTGATTTAAATATTTTTTCTTTTAAATTGAACTCGGATGCCCAGCGTTTTGTGGGATTGAAGCTTGGGGGATTATTTGTTTATTTTTATTTTTTGATTTAAAAATTGAACTCGGACGCCCAGCGTTTCGAGGGTTTAAAGCTTGGGGGGTTATTAGTTTATTTATTCATTTTTATTCAAAAAATTAAACTCGGACTCCCAGAATTTTGTGGGTTTGAAGCTTGGGGGATTTTTAGTGTATATATATATATACATACATACATATATATATATATATATATATTAATTGAGCTCGAACGGCCAGCGTTTTGTGGGTTTAAAGTTTGGGGGATTATTAGTTTATTGAAAAATTGAATTCGGATGCCCAGCGTTTTGTGGGTTTAAAGCTTGGGGGATTAATAGTTTATTGAAAAATTGAATTCGGACGCCCAGCGTTTTGTGGGTTTGAAGCTTGGTTCAATTTTTAGTTTATTTTTAAATGAATTAGTTGAATTTCGGCACACAGAGTTTTCGGGGTCTAAGGTCTAGGGTATACAGATAATTCGATAATTAATCCCAAGATTATTCGTTATGTAAATAAAAGAAATCAAAAAATTGAATACACTTATTTTGAAATGGCGCGCTCGAACTAGCGAATAAATCTTCGCCGCCATCTTTGTTGATATCACCTAGGTTCGGCTCGGAGTATGATTTTTGTAGACGGTAGCCGAATGGTAATTTTTGAGTTGTGCAGACTTAAGCAGCGCTGCTGGTGCTATGCGTAGGGAGAATCCTCGACGTTTTTTTGGCTTTGATCAGAGGAAATCAAGTTAAATCTTGCAATACGAGATTAAAAAAGTGTATATATCACTCGGAACTAATAGTGTGCCGGGGAGACCCGCTAATTGCAGCCCTCGCCTTCGGCTCTGGCTGCGACCGCAGCGGGCCTTCCCGGCACACGGGGTCCCTCGGTGAATAATATATACTATTTTAATTTTATAATAGTTAGTGCTAAAAACGGATGTGCAATTTGATCAGTCTGAGCAGAAATTTGAAACTTTTAAATTCCTACATATAAAATTATATATCGTCGAAAAGGTTTTGACTTGAGCTTTTGTTTAATGTAGGAATAAAATCGTTACTTTTGTTCTTTTAAAAATTTTTCTATTTTTATAAATATATTTAAAATGAAGAATATCTTTAATTCAAAACTAAATTCAATGAAGAATTTTAAAAACTAGTGGCTTCAAAAAGCTTAAACATTTTTTATATTAGTGAAGATGAATATTCAGATTTGTTAATTAGTGTTAAACAAGCAAAGTTAGCCACTACTTCATCTGACATGCAACTCCGAAGGTCGCAACGTTTCGAATTTTTTTCAATAGGTGGACTAGAAAAGTTAACTGTTTCTTTGAAAAAAAGTGGAACACAAATTAAATATGATTATTATTACGCTTTCCGTCCACTGACCATGCAAACCAATGGCATTGTCTGCTATAGCCGCTTAATGAATTTAAAAATCACATGCAAATATAACCTTTAGATTTAAGATTTAAAATCACAATTGCGTTTTTACATTATTTATTTCATGCAGCCCATAATGCGAAACAAAAAAAATTAAAAAATTATACAATTTGAAAAATCATGCAATTCTTTTTTCTTCAGAGATGTGGTCATAGTGCGACCATCATATGGTCTTGCTGTTTTCTTGAATAATCATCTTTAATCAAATGTGGAGTAGTATATACAGGGTGGCGTAAATAAATCGAAACGTGCATATATCTCGAAATGGAAGCTTTGTGGGAAAAAGTTTTTTAGATTAAAGTTGTTTGGTTCGGAAGGGGAAACGAAGTGGCGGGTTTGGGCCCGGGGCCTTACGTTGGGCCCTACAGATTCAAAGTCCGATTTTTAAATGGGAACCTCTATTTTTTTACCATATTCGGAAAAAGCGGAAAATTTTACGATTTTTAGGTATTTTTTGAAATTTTTTTTGGCCTTGTGGAGGCCGCGTAGGGCCCGTTTCTCTTTTACTCTGCTTTAATCCGAGAAAACGCCGTTTTTGTATGGCACATGTAACGTAAAAGTTTTTTAGTTTAAAATTTCCAATCAAATGGGCCCAAAAAAATTGGACTCGGGATCTCATATTGGGCCCTACGGACCCAACGTCCGGTTCTTAAATGGGAACCCTTATTTTTTTTTTACAAAATTCGGAAAGAGCGGAAAATTTTACTATTTTTAGGTATTTTTTGAAATTTTTTTTGGGCCCAGCGAGCTTCGAAAAATCACATTTATCATTGACAGCGTTAGTTTCGAGAAAATGTAGTTTTTGTTAAACACATGCACAAAGTTTTTTAGTTTAAGATTTTCAATATGATTAGCCCAAAAAAATTGGGCCGGGGCCTCTTATTGGGCCTTACGGACATAAACCCAACTTTTTTCAGCAGATTCTGAAAGAGCGGACAGTTTCAAGATTTTAAATTATTTTGAAAAAATTTTTTGGACCCTATCTAGATCCAGCAAGCCCCAATTTCGTGGAAAAATCAAAAGTAAAAATACACAACAAACAAACATTCTTATTCTATATAATGAAAGCCTGCGAACTGCACACGATACATAAGTAAATAGGATCTTAGTTGCACACGATACATAAGTAACAGTTTATTATGCAACGGGTTGCAGTATCGTCGCCAGCGCGGTTTTAAAGGTACCGAGTGCGAAGCAAAGCATATCACGAGTAACTTTAAGAAGCCCTGGTGACGTGCTGCACCCGTTGCAAATACTATTTTATACCACTGGTGCGTAGGGCGAGTTTTTGAATTTCGAAGCGTGCGTAAAATCGAGTACCTACGCACTAGTGGTATAAAATAATTTTTTTGATACATAAATAAATTAATAAATAAATAAATAAAGCAATTAATGAATTTTATTAAATGGACGATTATTTCAAGCTTTACTATCCGATAGGCTGTAGTAAATAAAAAATCAACAATTGATAATGAAACTCTAAATTAAGTGAAAAATTTTTTTCATCTATCGGGTTTTTAGAACTCACAGAATTCGTTTGATTATGAGTTAGTTTTTTTTTCATTCATAATCTTTAACTTTGTTTTTCGAGAAAATATTTTTTCTCGAAAATAACTCTGTCAATTATAAATGTGATTTTTCGGAGCTCGCTGGGCCTCATTAGGGCCCAAAAAAAATTTCAAAAAATACCTAAAAATTGTAAAATTTTCCGCTTTTTCCGAATTTTGTAAAAAAAATAGGGGTTCCCATTTAAAAACCGGACTTTGGGTCTGTAGGGCCCAACATAAGGCCCCGGGCCCAGACACGAAGCTGCCATTTTGTTTCCCCTTCAAACAAAACAACTTTTATCTAAAAAACTTTTTTCCACAAAGCTTCCTTTTCGAGATTGTAACAGGGGTTGATGTAAGGGTTTGTATGAGTCAATACAAATACCCACGGTGCGTACTAAATGCACTTTGGGTCCGTAGGGCCCAATATAAGATCCTGAGCCCAATTTTTTTGGGCCCAATTTTATTGGAAATTTCAAACTAAAAAACTTTTACATTACATGTGCCATACGAAAAAGGCGTTTTTTCGGATTTAAGCAGAGTAATAGAGAAACGGGCCCTACGCGGCCTCCATAAGGCCCAAGAAAAATTTCAAAAAATACCTTAAAATCGTAAAATTTTCCGCTCTATCCGAATTTGGTAAAAAAAATAGGGGTTCCCATTTAAAAACCAGACTTTGGGTCTGTAGGGCCCAACATAAGGCCCCGGGCCCAAACACGAAGCTGCCATTTTGTTTCCCCCTTCAAACAAATCAACTTTTATCTAAAAAACTTTTTTCCACAAAGCTTCCTTTTCGAGATTGTAACAGGAGTTGATGTAAGGGTTTGTATGAGTCAATACAAATACCCACGGTGCGTACTAAATCCTTACAACCTGTATTTAGGGCTGATGCAGGCAATCGTCGAACTGCAACTCGTTGACCTGAAATGATAAAATGAGGAAATCGCGTCAGCGAATATTACCATACTTCACGACGCGGTCGGCTAGTTCGTTTATCGGTAGCAAGTGTGAGCGTTGAATCAGGATCGATTCGCAGGAACACTAGGTTTAGTCAATAAAAATTAAATTAACAATTTAACAATTTATTATAACAAATCTAAACCTAAAATACAAATTCCGAATTACGACTCGGTGTCATTCAAATCAGTTAACAAAGAATCGAGCTACGCGCGCACACAACAATCTGCTGCTATCGGCAGCTGACGCGCGCGTGAGAAAAACAAAGATTATTACAATAACAGTGTACTGAATACACTCACACGCATCCACACTCACTCACACATATACAATTAACTTACGGAATCGCTAAGGTGCACCTCATATCAAGCCGTCAGGCAAATCCAGATGCCAGGCTACGATGCCTACCAGCCGCACTAGCTACTACACTCGGGTCGCCGTGTAGCCGTCGTCAAGCGGGTCCGGCGTTGACGTGAAATGATAATTTCACCAATAAATACCACACTCTTCCACTACGGCTATACCACAACGCGCGACGCGAATGACAATTAATGCTTCGACTTCCGTAACGAGTGAGGTTCTCCAAGATCTACCATGAATCGATCTCCAGATTTTCGCGTGTCTGCCGGACGTCGGTCAAGTTCCCCGTCATCCGCGGCTTCCAAATGCCGGTTGACTCGTTGTGACAAAAGAATGCTTCTTGGGCGATGACAATCGATCCCGCACCTTCTGTCACATCCAACACTCTCTTCGACGACATGCTACCCCCGAGGAGTGGGATAATCTGTCGAACCGCGACGAGTGTACTTTTCTATACGTGCGACCGCACAGACACGAAAACTACGAGTGGCTTCCTGATTCCCGCTCTACAACCTCAGAGGTCCGCTCTGATCTGTGTTTGACAGTCACGTGACGCGCGCCAAATTCTAAATCGCAACCGACGATTTAATTGGTCACTGGACTGTCACAAGATATATGCGCGTTTCGATTAATTTACGTCACCCTGTATTTTGTCCTTAAGATATTTTCTGTAAAGTTGAATCATTCATTGATGACAGTATATAAATACAGAATCCTATATGCAGAATATAACTTTTTTCAGTTTTAAATCTTCTATTCAATACCTATTTCTGGGACTTACTATATGGGTGATTCTCTGTCAAGTCAACCAACCAAAAAATAAATTTCCAAAATAATTTGTCTACTTGTTCTAGATCACTATTTGGACTCCCTGGTAAATTTTTAGATTTTTTTGTTGCATATTACCCAAATGGCACTGGTCCAATTTTGACACTATCTAGTATTTTTGCATTTTTAGGCTATTTTTAGAGCTCAAATTACTGGAAAAGGAAGCATTTTTTCTATATGGGTAAAAGTCAAAATGTTAGCCACTTAGTGTCCCAAGGTTCTAAAATGGAAAGTATGGATGTTATCAATACAATTAAAAATTTTACACACTTTTAGCAACCTAAACTAAATTACTGTATAGTTTCAGGAAGATAAATTGAGTAGTTCCTGAAATATTTGTAAAAAACCACTTAAAATGTTATGTCTGTCCCATGTCCCATAGTTACTTTTTCTCGAAAACTTCCAAATTTTATTTAGATACGTTGACATTGACAATATACGGAAGGTATGCTTTTTTTCCTTAGACCTGAAAGTAATATAAAATGCTGTCAAAAACTTTTTTTTTAGTTATTATTTATTTCTGTAGATGGTTTTTCACGCGTCCGAAATTTTGGCGTTATGTCTGTCCCACTCTGAATATTGAAGAAAAATCATTAAAAAAGTTTATAGTACTTTATTGTTATTACTTAGGCTTCTTTGTTGGGTCCAAATACGCAAAGTAATATATTGTAAGTAATATTTGATAGTTTAAATTTTACCTTAGATTGATTTTTATGAGTAGTTTTGTCCGCGTACCTTTATTCGTGTTATGTCTGTCCCGTGGTAAAACAAGGCACACATGTAATATATCCTAAATTTAGCAACGGAAATGAATTCTGCGAGATTTTTTCTTCTAGGTAATCCTTACTAGAAAACTTGATTCAAACTCTGTAAATAATAATAAAAATAAAAAAAACTTTTTTTACTACTCGCGAGTGTTATGTCTGTCCCGTTGCGATACACACAGCAGACAACAGGCAGTGCGCATGCTCCTAACCTTATTTAGCTGATCGCTGACGAGGTTATGAAGTTGTTCAAGAGACAGTGCTAGTAAAAATTTCATTAACCTTTCTATTATTGTTTATCTAAAACCTTTAAAAAATGTCAATATCAAAAGAAGAAAGAAGATTGAAAGAACGAGATCGCAAAAGGAGATATTGTAAAACTCTAGATGATGAACAGAAAAAAATCATTTGTGAAAAAGATCGTGAGTACCGCAAGAAAAAAAGAGAAGAAAATCTCTACACAAGTTTTAGTGCAAAAGAAAAAGAATCTACGTCAACAAAAATATCGTGAAAAAAAGAGAAAAAAAGTTGATATTGCTAATAATGACAAACTAACCTGCAAACAAAGAGGCCGTAAGAAGGTTAAGCGGGACAGATCGTCTGTGCACCGAAAAAACAATAAAATGATAAAAAATTTAAATCAATTAAAGACCAAGTGTGAAACATTAAGGAAAACAGTTTATCGCCGAAAAAAAAACCAAAAAAATTAACAGACTCTCCTATGTCCAAAGTTAAGAAAATGATTGTTCAGTCTCGGAAAATAACATTCAACATTCAAAAAAAGTTACTGCCAGGAGAAGTGTTTTTGAATCAGTTAAGGAAGAAGCAGGCGGAAAAATCAATTAAACAAAAACTAACTATTTCTAAATTATTGTGCAATAATTATATACAGGGTGAGTCATTTTAATCTATAGGCTCCAAAATCTCGAAACTGAAGCCCCGGACCAAAAAATTTTTCGTTTAAAAGTTTTATGATTTGGAGGGGGAAAGAAAATGGTTACCTTGGATTTGGGCCCGGGGCCTTATTTTGGGCCTTAGGGACCCAAAGTCCGTTTTTTAAAATGGGAACCCCTATTTTTGACCCCGGATTCGGAAAGAGCAAAAAATTTTACGATTTTTAAGTATTTTTCAAAAATTTTTTTGGGCCTCCTGAGGCCCTGCAGGGGCTTGTAAAGCTTTTATAAGGTCCATTTCTTTTTAACTCGAATCAACTCTGAAATAACGCATTTTTTGTATAGCACATGCATTAGAAAAGTTTTTTGGTTTAAAATTTCTAACAAAATGGGCCAAAAAAATTGGGCCCGGAGCCTTATTTTGGGCCCTACGGACACAAAGTCCGTTTTTTAAAAAGGGAGCCCCTATTTTTGACCCTGGATTCAGAAAGAGCAGAAAATTTTACGATTTTTAAGTATTTTTCGAAAAAATTTTTGGGCCCTCTGAGGCCCTGCAGGGGCTTGTAAAGCTTTTATAAGGCCCATTTCTTTTTAACTCGAATTAACTCTGAAACAACGCATTTTTTGTATAGCACATGCATTGGAAAAGTTTAAGGTCTTCTTTATTTATTTATTTATTTATTTATTTATTTATTCATAAAATTACTTGAATGTCCAGTGTATTGGGTCGTCAAATTTTTCCCTACATAGCTTTAGCGTTAGAAGTATCACTACGTGTTGTATACACCTCGCACGCATACCTAAGGTACACATTACGCCATGCGTTTCTAGCTTTTCGTTAGGTACGTCCTGCGTGTGTTCATGGTCTTTGCCTTAAAGCGCGAGAACCTTTACCACGTATTCGTGTTTACTTTCTTTATCGTAAGTGTTATCAGAGTTAAGAAGGAGTTTAATATTTTTTTTAAATGAGCTGTTGTTAACTATAAAAATCAATTGAATTTAGAAATAAATCTGATCTTAACATTAAAACTGTCCAAAATAATTGAATAACTACGAATAATAAATTGCTATCCAACATCTTATTGTTTTTTATAAAGGTAACCTGATTGCGTTGTATTGTTTTTTCTTGAAATTTTTATTGTCAAATAAGACATTTGATACATACATATTCTTATTCGCAGATTTTTTATGATTTTATCAATGTATTGGCCAATCACTCTAAAAATAAGTTTGATAAAGTTTTAGTTAAAAAACTGGTTAGTTTTAGTTTCACGTATGATTCGGTTTTGGCTATTTTTATACGTAGTTCATCTTACTAAAACTCATCCATAAACAAGAAGTAGTGAAAATATTTTTTACGTCAAAATTCATTTCTACGAATTATTTCGTTTTATTAAAAACCTTGAAATGGCAGATTATACGCCCGACGAAATAGTTAATATGATCATGGTGCTTGGGGAATGCAGAGAGAATTTTGCTCAAGCTGCTGAGCTATATGCACAGCCATTTCCAGGTATAAGACATCCATCACAAGTTACGATTAGGGATATTACTGCAAGAGCTCGGGCTGGGCATTTATGTCGGCAACGACGACATCGAGAATATGGCGCTGACGATGTTCGAGCTGTATTAATTTTAGCGGTAAGGCATTTAAATCCTCACACGAGCAGCAGACAAATCGAAAGAGAACATGGTACACCCCAGAAGACAGTAATACGGATATTTAAAAAACTTTAATATCACCCATACCATATAAATTTGACTCAGGCGTTAACGCCTGCTGATTTTATAAGTCGAATAAATTTTTGCAATTGGGCTCTTCAAAATATTCAACAAAATCCCAATTTTTTTCATCACGTGATGTTTTCTGATGAGGCCACCTTTAAAAACAATGGACAGTTAAATCGTCACAATTGCCATTACTGGTCTACAACAAATCCTCATTGGACCAGAGCTGTGGATAATCAAAACCGATGGAGTGTTACTGTTTGGTGCGGCATCATTAATGGTTATTTAATAGGTCCTTACTCTTTCGATGGGACTGTAAATGGTAACAAGTATCTAGAGTTTCTCAGAGAGACGCAACAGTTCCAACGACTCGGCAAGATATGATTAACCGTATCCAAAGAGCGTGTGATAGTATTCCACGTGAAGTACTACTAAAAACTATAGTTAACTTTCAAAAAAGAATAAATTTATGTATCACAGCTGATGGAGGACACTTCAAGCCAAATCTGAATGGATAGTTAAAAAAAAATTGAGGCTGCCAAATTTACAAAGTCCTAAATACTCTGTATCACCGAAAAAAGTTAATGCTAAATATCTTTTTACAAATAACCAAAATAAAACATTTGTCGAAAAATACTTAAAAATCGTAAAATTTTCTGCTCTTTCCGAATCCGGGGTCAAAAATAGGGGTTCCCATTTTAAAAAACGGAGTTTGGGTCCGTAGGGCCCAAAGTAAGGCCCCGGGCCCAATTTTTTTTGGCCCATTTTGTTAGAAATTTCAAACCAAAAAACTTTTCTAATGCATGTGCTATACAAAAAATGCGTTGTTTCAGAGTTGATTCGAGTTAAAAAGAAATGGACCTTATAAAAGCTTTACAAGCCCCTGCAGGGCCTCAGGGGGCCCAAAAAAATTTTCAAAAAATACTTAAAAATCGTAAAATTTTCTGCTCTTTCTGAATCAGGGGTCAAAAAGTAGGGGTTCCCATTTAAAAAAATGGACTTTGGGTCCCTAGGGCCCAAAATAAGGCCACGGGCCCAAATCCAAGGTAACCATTTTCTTTCCCCCTCCAAATCATAAAACTTTTATACGAAAAATTTTTTGGTCCGGGGCTTCAGTTTCGAGATTTTGGAGCCTATAGATTAAAATGACTCACCCTGTATAAAAGTATAAACTCTCTTGTGCAGTGAATGACATTGTGAATCGAAAGTTTATTAATGAAGACAAAAAAGTTCAGAGAAAAAAAAAAAATGTGTTTGAGTCGTCGGGAAGGAGGAAACGTCCGTAAATTTCTAGAAGAAGATGAAAATTCACGCATGTGTCCTGGAAAAAAAGATCATAAAAAATATGTTCAAAAGCGTTTTCTTTTACACTCTATCGCAGATTTGCACAAAAAGTATTGTAAACGCTATTGTAGCAAAATGTCCTTAAAAACTTTTGAACGCTTGAAGCCTTTTTATATTATTAAACCTAAATTGACTGATCGTTATACTTGCATTTGTATTAAGCACGCAAATTTTGAACTTCTTATTGATGCTTTGCCTAACTACTCGATCATCCCAAGTAAAAAGTTAAGTGATATTTGTAAGTCTATTTGCTGTGATATTAAAAACAAATCCTGCATGTTTCGAAGTTGCTCTGAATGTCAGTCAAAAAATACTTTTGAAGTTAACTCTGATAACTTGAACAAACCAGTCCGTTATTTTCAATGGACTAGGGTATCAGAGAAAAGAATAGTTAAAAATGACGAAAAAACTGTTAACTTTATAATAAAACAGCAGCGGCAAGGTACACTGTGTGAATTGATATTGGAATACAATAAACAGCAAGACCTGTTCTTACGTCATGAATTCAACAGATTTCATCAGTGCAAAACCATAACATCTATCCGAGATAATCTGAAGACGAAAGACTGTGCTGCATCGATTTTTCGGAAAATGCGGTTTGCAAATATTTCAACGAAGTTCATGGCATGCATTTTGGAGCTTCAAAAGTGCAACTTTCCCTGCACACAGGAGTTCAATACTCACGTGGTCGTCAAGATGTAATAGCAAAGACATTTTTGACTGTGAGTACAGACTTGGAACATGGTGCACCTGCAATCTGGGCTCACGTTGAACCAGTGTTTAAAAAAATCAGCCCTGAGATTGATACGTTGCATATTGCTTCGGATGGCCCTACTGCTCAGTACAGAAATAAACACAATTTCTATCTACTCAAAAAACTATTTCCCACAATCTGCCCCAAAGTTAAATGGGTTTCTTGGAACTTCACTGAAGCAGGTCATGGAAAAGGACCTATGGATGGTGTTGTAAGTGTACTAAAAAGAACGGCCGATAGTAAAGTAGCGCATGGAACCGACATAAACTCTATTGAAGAGTTTGTCTCAGTCCTGAAAGAATCTTGTCCTAACGTGGATTTAAGGTAGGACCGCACAAACTAGAAAGAGATGTGTTAAAAATCTAAAATTTTAGGAAGTCGAAGATAAATATTAAAAAATGATGCCACTAAATTTTCAGAACCTGGGGGTTTTTCGTTTTTGAGTAATTGAATATTAACATCGCGTCGATTTACCCCGTAGTCTTATGGGAGGGCACATTTTTTATACAATTTTTACATAATTACATGTGACCAGGTTTTCAGAAAATTTGTCAGTTCAACTAGAATGCACAAGAATCACATAGAATTAATTAAATCATACATTCGGTTCCTCTAAGTATTAATAAAAAACAAAAATATGTGTTTTAGGTTAAAAAAGCTTATGCTGCTAATGCATTACTATATCTATATACGCGTGAAGCTAGTCAAATGTTTAACCGAAAATGCATCTTGACTAGAGCCGTAGGTGCGGTCCTACCTTAACTGAAGTTTCCAAGGAAACCATTGATACTAGGTGGTTTCACAGTGACGTTTTTTGCTAACCTTAAGCAAGCAAATATAGATACTTAGATAGTTACGCGAGCAGATAGCTTGATAATATAGGTAGGATGACACAAACTATCTAAATACTAGAGACGCTTCAAGCTGTCTGAATGGATATAGAAAAAAAATAACTGGTCATTTATTAATTTTTGTCATAATCTGCTCAAATCATTATGGGGTGAAATTACTAGCTATTTAATTATTAGAAATGCATCGAAGTAGTAGCAAGCATGCTTGGTTAGTTTTTTAGCCGAGCTAGGTTTATAATTGAAAAGATCGAACGCACCGAGACTATGCTATATGCAAAATGTGATTCTAGACTAGTTAAAAAATCGCATTAGTTGAAGTTAGTGGACGTGAGACATTAGACTCACTTCCTAGGTAGCTAAATACAAAGTTTCTAGTTAAAAAAAAAAAAAAATAAATAAAAAAAACTTAAAATTCAGCTGCGATTTCAACCGTTTAACGGACAAGCTGCGTGAAAAATGTTTAGTTCTCGGACTGAATCAAACTAAATTTCATTATTCATCAAGCTGTTATGTTGTGTTCTGATATATGATAGCAGTGAAAAGTATTTATAGCTTACAGTGTTAAAAAAAGCTTGTTTAAAAATTATGAAAATGTCTAGACTGGTAATGATTATACCTGTAGGTATGGTTTTTTTTTAACTATTGTAATAGTATATTACAGTAAATTTTTCAATTTTTACCTGTCCAGGAGTTATATGAAGATTTAGGAACTTTAAACAATCTTAAAGCGTTGGGTGTTTAAAAAAAGTTAACAATAGAGTATTTTTGGCTTATTTTTTATAATAAAATAATTTGTAGTGCTTTATTATCGATCAGGCCCACTCTAAAAACTCCTTATGGCTGTTTTCAGGGATAAAAAATGCAATTTTTAAGCATTTTAAAAAAAATTTTCCAGGCGGCGAACATCAATATTATTCAATTTGAAGGGTGGTATCAACACTGGTAAAAAAAAGTACTCGAATGGCCCCAAAATAATTTTTTTCTGAAAATACATAAAATTTACAACTTTTTTTACATTCATGTGTATATAGAAAAAATGCTTCCTTTTCTAGTAATTTGAGCTTTAAAAATAGCCTAAAAATGCAAAAATACAGAGAATCACTCATATACAGGGTGACCCATTTTAAAAGACCCACCCAAATAACTCGCTTGGAAAGGCCCAAATCGAGAAAAATGTAGAGAGCAAAGTTTCATTATTTTTTGGGGCTAATTTGATGGGCCCAAAAAATTTGGGCCCAGGGCCTTATTTTGGGCCCCACGGACCCTAAGTCCGTTTTTTAAAAATGGGAACCCCTATTTTTGACCTCGGAATCGGAAAGAGCGGGAAATTTTACGGTTTTTAGTATTTTTTGAAAATTTTTTTGGGCCCCACATGAGGCCCTGCAGGGCTTACAAGACTTTTATAAGCCCCATTTATTTTTAACCCGAATCAACTCGAAACTAACGCATTTTTTACATAGCATATGCATTGGGAAAGTTTCTTGGTTAAAAATTTCCAACCAAATGGGCCCAAAAAATTTGGGCCCGGGGCCTTATTTTGGACCCCACGGACCTCAAGTCCGTTTTTTTTAAATGGGAACCCCTATTTTTGACCTCGGATTCGGAAAGAGCGGGAAAATTTACGATTTTTAGGTATTTTGTGAAAAATTTTTTGGGCCCCACATGAGGCCCTGCAGGGCTTATAAGACTTTTATAAGCCCCATTTCTTTTTAACCCGAATTAACTCGAAAAAAACGCATTTTTTGCATAGCATATGCATTGGGAAAGTTTCTTGTTTAAAAATTTCCAACCAAATGGGCCCAAAAAATTTGGGCCCGAGGCCTTATTTTAAGCCCTACGGGTCCTAACTTCGTTTTTTAAATGTGGAACACATACTATTTTTGACCCCAAATTTTTAAAGAACGGAAAATTTTATGATTTTAAGGTATTCTTTGAGACCTCGTTTTTTCTGAACCCTCACAGGGCCCATTTATCAGTTTTATTCAAATTTTGAATACCATTGCTTGCGTTTAGTCATCGAGAACCTTGATATCCAGGACCTACGACGAGGACGTAGCAAGATAGATTTTCAGATCCCACTAGGTCCTATCAATTAAGATAAGACCCGAAAAATATTATTTGTATGCAATCAAAAAATCGCAATTTTTTGTTCAACGAATCAAGTGTTCGAAGATTCCTCCGTTATTATTAAGGTAAAAAATTTATTGATTTCAGCCCGTGACGTTTGAACGTAAGCTAATTCTTTTTTTAAATATGTATTCTTCGAATGTAGATTGTGCTGTCTTCGATACTGAAACTTTATAATTTAATACTTTTCTAATTGGTATTCATTAAATGTAGATAGCGCTGTTTTCGATACTGAAACTTTACAATTAAATACTATTTTAATTTTTATTCTTCAAATGTAAATATCGCTATTTTCGATACTGAAACTTTATAATTTAATACTTTTTTAATTTGTATTCATTAAATGTAGATAGCGCTGTTTTTGATACTGAAACTTTACAATTAAATACTATTTTAATTTTTATTCTTCAAATGTAAATATCGCTATTTTCGATACTGAAACTTTATAATTTAATACTTTTTTAATTTGTATTCATTAAATGTAGATAGCGCTGTTTCCGATACTGAAACTTTACAATTAAATACTATTTTAATTTTTATTCTTCAAATGTAAATATCGCTATTTTCGATACTAAAACTTTATAATTTAATACTTTTTTAATTTGTATTCATTAAATGTAGATAGCGCTGTTTTCGACACTGAAACTTGATAATTAAATACTTTTTTAATTTTTATTCTTCAAATTTAAATATCGCTGTTTTTCAAACCTAAACTTTACATTTTGATACTATTTTAAAATTATAGTTTTTAAATGTTCATTGAGTACCTCGAACAACATTGAGACTTTCAAAATTTTTTATTTTTCAAAAGAACAGTTGAAGAATTAATGAATTGAAATTTTTAAATAAATTGTAAACTGCTTGAAGCTTCGAGCGAAAACTTGATCTGTGCATTTTAAAACAATAAAAAAATCCCCCCCCCCCCCACTTTTTTAATTGTACCACTAATATTTTTCGGGTTTTATTTTAATTGATAGGACCCAGTAGGACCTAAAAATCCATCTTGCTACGTCCTCGTCGTAGGTCCTAGACATTCAAAACAAGAAACTTTTCCATTGCATGTGGTACACTAAAAATGCACTATTCTCGAAAATAACGCTACCAAACACAATTGGGCCCTACCTAGGCTTACCGGGCCCCAAGAGGATTCTAAAAATTTTTCAAAAAATACCTAAAAATCGTAAAACTTCCCACTCTTTCCGCATCCAAGGTCAAAAATAGGGGTTCCCATTTAAAAAAACGGACTTAGGGTCCGTGGGGCCCAAAATAAGGCTTCGGGCCCAAATTTTTTGGGCCCATTTGGTTGGAAATTTTTAACCAAGAAACTTTCCCAATGCATATGCTATGCAAAAAATGCGTTATTTTCGAGTTAATTCGGGTTAAAAAGAAAGGGGGCTTATAGAAGTCTTGTAAGCCCTGCAGGGCCTCATGTTGGGCCCAAAAAAATTTTCAAAAAATACCTAAAAACCGTAAAATTTCCCGCTCTTTCCGATTCCGAGGTCAAAAATAGGGGTTCCCATTTTTAAAAAACGGACTTAGGGTCCGTGGGGCCCAAAATAAGGCCCTGGGCCCAAATTTTTTGGGCCCATCAAATTAGCCACAAAAAATAATGAAACTTTGCTCTCTACATTTTTTTCGATTTGGGCCTTTCCAAGCGAGTTATTTGGGTGGGTCTTTTAAAATGGGTCACCCTGTATAAAACATCTATTTCTGGGAAGTCCTAGAAATATTTTACATAAAACACCTATTTCGTGACTTATGCCAAAAATCAAAAATAGGTTTTTTTTTGTTAGGAGGTTAAATCAAGGTTTCACATAAACCTAGGAGGGTTATTTCGGATGGGTTATTGGTTTGAAGGTTAAAGCAAAGTGCCACATAAACCTAGGAGGGTTATTGGGTTAAGGCGTAAAGAGGGGTATTATTACTTTAGATAGGGGTTACATGGTATTAAAAAGGGTTATTTTGGTTAAAAACTGGGTTATTGGGAAAAAAAAGTATATTTTTGCAGATTATATACCCTGCCGAAGGCGGATCCCGGAAATCAGGCTTGGATATATATATCTTACTATATTATATATAGTAAGCCCCCACACGCCTCTCAAAAAAGTACTTAACTAACCGTAAAAGTGTACCAAAATATGCTTATTTCTCTGTTTTTTAATTTTTCCTTTGATTTTCTAATCACGCCCCCCGCAGGCCCTTTTTTTACTCCAGCCCCCCATTTTTGATATATGTTATCACTTTTACCTATACTAGAAATTTCTCTGCGCTCAAGCGCGCATAAAGGCTAGGACAGAGAAAGTTATAAGCGCTTGTGCGTCTGTGCGCGGTTATCAGACTCGAATGTACACGAGTTATAACTACTAACACCAGTCGGCGCCCATGTGGCCATTTGGAAAAATTGTGGTTTTTGTTAAAATTTCATGCAAAATCGGTGATATCAATCAAAGAAACACCAAGTAGATTTTCTTCTTAGAATTTCACTTGGAATACGATGGTATTTTTTTTCTAAAAATTAAACTTTTTAGAACCGCCCCTTTTAACGTCTGTATAAAAATACTACTTTAATCGGTCATATCGCTGCAACAACAAATTTTCTCCACTTTTAACTTGGCAGGGCTTCATATCTGACCATAAACAACTATAAACGCACCAAAAATTTTTTCGAAAATTGAGGGGTGGCAAATGGACTAATTCTGGAGTCACTCTTTATTTTCAGAAAGATTTCGATGATTGTACATCATTATTATTATTTAAATGATGAAATGAATACATAGTTCATTATGTCAATGAATTTTTGCTGTTGTTAAAAACATATATTCTGTTTTAAAACTCTAATAAATTTTTTTTTTTTTTATCTTTTTTAAAAAATTATTAAATAAATAAAATCAAACTCAATATATGGAGTCGAAAAATCTTCACTTTATTAAAAATTAATTATAAGTTACGGCCATTTCGACAACACTGGTTCTTCTTCAGACGGCGGTCGTTTCAAGACTAAAATCTGTTCGGTCAGATTGTGCGCAATTATACATACAATATACATATACAATATACATAGTCAATAAACATAGTCAATAATAATGTTACTTACTTACAATTCAAAACAATTACAAATACAAATACAAAGGTAATTAAAACAAATTTAAAATAAATTTAGTAAAGGGGACGATACAAGATCTGTCTGGCAATTCAAAAGAAGTTCAGGTGTTTTCTTTTTTTACTCTGTTAATTTCCAAGGACTCTAACAAATCGAGTTGCTTACTTTTGCTAACCGTATGCAAAATCTCAAAATTCTCATCACAAAAATGATTACTCTCTAAACAATGGTTAGCGAAATGAGACTTCTCTGGCTTATTATTCAAAAAAGCGGCTTTGTGTTCCTTGATTCTCGCTCTGAAAGTTCTGCCCGTCTGTCCAACATAAACACAACCGCAATCATTCGACGTGCATTTCAATAGATAAACACCTGACTTTTTATTTTTATCAGTTTTAGATTTGTTATTTTTAATGAGGATCTGTAAACTCTTACTAGTTCTAAATGCCATATTCATACCGTAATTCTTAAAAAACTGACAGATTTTTTCACTCAAATTACCAGTGTAAGTCAAAACATGGAAAGATTCCATTTCTCCTTTAACAGACAAAGGGAAAACAGTACTGATTGCCAATTTATACCTAATCTTATTCAACAACAGGTCAATGATCCCGGGATCATAATCATTATTAAAAGCTATCTGTCTAATTATGTCAAGTTCAGCATTAAAATTATCTTCGGTCATAGGGATTGATAATAATCTATAAATATAACTGTGGAAAGCTGCATGTTTGTGTGAAAAAGGGTATAAGGAGTAATTATTAATTGTTGTATCTGTGTGTGTAGGTTTATGGAAAATGTTAAAGTCTAAGGAATCGTCTCGTTTTGTGATTGTTAAATCTAAAAAGTTAATACTATTATTGTTTTCAAGTTCAATTGTAAAATTTATGTTTTTGTTCAGTGTATTTATATAATTCAAAAAAATGTTCAATTGTCGCCTAGTGCCCGTCCAATATGAAAAAACATCATCGACATACCGATACCAAAATAACAAAAACTTACTCAGTGGGTGACGCATAATCAACTCCTCCAAATAATCTAAAAAGATCTCAGCAAGGAGAGGACTCAAGGGATTTCCCATAATCAATCCATCCTTTGCTAAATAAATCCTCCCGTCAAATTCAAAATAATTCTGACTTAAGCAAACTTGTAAAGTTTGCTTAGTTTCATCAATAAACAATGGATTTACTCTATTTTCAAGCAACAATTTATCAATAACGCCAATTACTTCTTTGGTCGGGACACTAGGAAACAAGTTTTTAACGTCAAATGATAATAATGTTTAACGTTCACTAATTTTAATATTTCTAACTTTCTGAACAAGTTCTTGCAAATTTTTTATACTATATTTTGGGATGAATCCAGTACTATTTGTAATTAAATTTATAAGTTTCTTAGAAATTTTATAAGTTGGGGAAGTTAATGAGGAAATTACTGGTCTGATAGGATAATCTGTTTTGTGCAGTTTAATTAAAGAATATAGTTTTTTATTTATGATAGAAAAATTATTATGCAAGTGCTTAACCTTTTCCTGGAAGTCATTTGTTGGATCTTTATGTAATAATATAAAATTGTCAGAATTCAAAAAATCAAGGTTTTTAGCAACATATAACTCTCTTTTAAGACTAACTATCGTTTGCCCTTTGTCTGCTCGAGTTACAATAATGTCATTCAATATAATCTTGCTTCTTAATTTCTTACAAGTGTATGAGAAAAAATGATCTATCTTATTATTAACATCAGCCTTACATTTATTTAATATGTCTGCCAAAAAATACTTTCTAGAAACTAACTAACTAGCTAACCTATTTGGCAGTAATGATGGTCTAGATAAAATATATTCACATTCAACACCAAGGTTTTCTTTTATTTGTTGTGTGTTCTTAAAGTTGAAAGTAAAATTTAAATCCTTTGCTCAAAACTTTAATCTCATTATCATTGAAATGAGTACCGGACAAGTCTATAAATCTGTCAAAAAATTTATGATCACAAAAATGTCCATTGTTTCTATCATTATTAATATCATTATTGTTATTATTACTATTATTATTATTATTATTATCGAAATTCAATACAATCCTTCCACTGGTATTATTATTGAGAAAATTATTAATTTTAGTTTTAGTTTTAGTTTTGGTTCTAGCATTCCTACCGTCAAGCTGACGATCATTAAACTTAGACGATTTCCGTTTTAACTTTAAATATCTTTTATGTACAATGTTATTAATTCTCGACCTTGCATCGTTATCCATAATAGTAAAAGTAATAAAATCTAATCTGTATAAAAGTTCTGTATGAATGACTTTACAATAAATACCGATGATGTCGCGTTTGTTGTATTCGTTTCTTCTATCTTCTATCAACCATCTTTTAGTTGCTGCTTCTCGAGCTTTTCTAGTGGAAGAGTTGTCAGTATTTGTTTTGAATGTAATATAATCCGGTCGTAAATTCTTCTTAATGCAAATGTTATAAAAACTAATTATTTGTGAGCACAATCTACGACGTAAAAGTAGTTTGAAGTACCATAATGCCAAGAAGCTTGTATCAGCTTTTTTCAATTTTTCTATTGTAGTGGCATCTACTTGATGAAGATTAATTAACATTTTTAAAAAATTATTAAATAAATAAAATCAAACTCAATATATGGAGTCGAAAAATCTCACTTTATTAAAAATTAATTATAAGTTACGGCCGTTTCGACAACACTGTGTCTTCTTCAGACCGCGGTCGTTTTAAGACTAAAATCTGTTCGGTCAGATTGTGCGCAATTTTTGTTATCATTATCATTATTTATATACAAAAAAAATAGCTTAAATTTTCTTTTAGATCGCAGTTTCTGGAACGCCGATTTTAACGAAATTTTAGGAATCATTTTCTGAGTCCAAATAATGAACCTGACTATATATATGTTTTGCTGATAGGCCTTTTAAAGCAATCTATTATTAAAAAAAAAAAAAAAACCCAAAAAAAAAACCAAAACAAACAGTTTTTAGTTCATTTTCAAAAGATTTGTATTCGAAGTTTTTAGCTCTAAAGAAGATCTGCATTCTCTTTATATTTTCATGAAAATTCACCAAAAAATAAAGAGAATGCGGGGTTGTAGAACTTCTTAAAAGCTAAAAATTTCTAACTCAAATCTTTTGAAAATTAGCTAAAAACTTTTTTTTTCTTTTAATAATAATAATACAGACTATTTTTTTAATAGTAGGCCTATTAGCAAGACATATTTATGGTTAGGTGCATTATTTGGACCCAGAAAATGTTTCCTCAAATTTCGTCAAAATAGCGTTCCGCAAGCCATGATCTTTGAAAATCCTTAATATTACTATTTTTTTTTTTTAAATTGACAGTTACATCAGAAGTCGAAGCCAAAACTGGAAAAGTAATACTTAATAGATTTAGAATCCGCTTGCTGGTGATAAAAAAAAACAGTTTTCATTGCCTCAATTTTGTAAAAAAAAAAAAAAAAAAAAAAAAAAAAAAAAAAAAAAAAAATAGTGGTAACAATAATAATATTTTTTATTTCTTAGAGGTCTATAAGTGTAAAAATTTAATAATCAATAAATTTTTTTTTTTTTTATGAAATAAAATACATTGAAACCAAGTAAGTCATAGCTAGGACTTCTCCTATAGAGTAAGGCTTTTTAATAATGATGATTTTTGATAGCCTTAAATTTTCTTGTAATGAAACTGTTATTTTTGTCAGTTTTCTTTAGTGAATAAAAAAATCAGAAAAATATAAACGATCTTAGTAAAACTAATTTCAAAATTTAAAATTTAATTAAATTTTAGTTTCAATTTCTTAATTTTAAAATTTTAAACAATCGACACAATTTTTTTATTTAACTTGTAGTCAATTGCAGGGAGTTTTTTTTACTAAGAACTGTAATTCTGCTTTAGACCAAGAAAAAGAATGAATTTTTCTTCAATGAAATCAAAAGAATAGATTATTCATATATGTAGACAATTTAAAAAAAATTTTAGCGTACAAAAACAAAGAAGAATATTTTTGAAATTTTTTAAACGGTTTAAACTATTTTAAATAATGTTTTAATTTTAAATTTTTACGCAAGTTACCTAGCATTCTAAATATAAAAGTTCTTCATAAATTCTTTTATAATTTTCCATTTAAGTTTTTGTTAAGATTTATTAATTTTTTTTAACGGAAAATTGCGATCCATAAATATGACTTATTTTTACAGATATTCAATACACACTCAGTTGAAGTAACAGTAAAAGTTTATAATGTATGAACAAATTAAAAAAATAGAATTTTAAAATCTTGATATAAATTAATAATTTTTCTTCCTTCTAATCTCAAAATCGGACCTTCACCCCTTGTTTTCGGTATCTCTGGAGGAAAAATATTTTTCAAAACATGGTCGAGAAGGGTTCTTTGGCCACCTCGTTGCACCCCTCGCCTTCGGCTTGGGTCACAAACCTGTCGGAGGCCAAATAAACCCTTCCCCGACCTGTTATGAAAAATACTATTTCCTCCTTCTAACCTCAAAATCGGACCTTCACCCCTTGTTTTCGGTATCTCTGGAGGAAAAATATTTTTCAAAACATGGTCGAGAAGGGTTCTTTGGCCACCTCGTTGCACCCCTCGCCTTCGGCTCGGGTCACAAACCTCTCGGAGGCCAAATAAACCCTTCCTCGACCTGTTATGAAAAATACTATTTCTCCATCTGATGGTCGAAAGTACGCATCCTGTGCATCGATTTTGAAGTCGAAAGTGTTACTTTGCTGCATCGATATATCGAAATGCGACCAGCGCAGAAAGAATTTTGAAGGATTAGGCTGTGGCGACCCGTGGAAACCCGCCACAACAAGCACAGCGGCAACCGCGCAAGCAGAAGCTAGCACCGCGCGCTGTGTACTGTGCAGCGCACACAGACAGCGCCTGCACTAACACCAACGCAGCAAGGCGGCCCTTTTTGGGCCTGAGCGTCCCTCTCTGCTGGGGGTCGCTCAGTCCTGCATGAGCCACCACCAAGTGCACACCGTGCAGCAAGCGACGCTCAACCGAGTAGCTTGGCCTCTTCCAATATAATTATTTGTAATCAATCGATATCATTTTTTCTTTTGCAATAAAAGTGCAGTTAAATAAATAAGTGTTTTATTAGTTACAAATCCCTTTTCTCACTCTATCAAAATTAACACGCTTAAGTTAAAATCAACCGCTCGTCAAGCTGGTAACTTGACGGTGCCTGAACATTAAAAATACCACATTGGTGACCCCGAGTTTTAAATCATTTGGTGAGTGAAAAAGTGTGATTTAAAAAAAAAAAAAAACAATAAACTTTGTGAACATTCGAAAGTGAGAAATCGACACGTCGCTTAAACTCCCCGCGTCGGTACCGAAAGTGAAAGTGACGCCGCGTCAGTGGCCGCCATTACGGCGTCGGTTTTTCCCTGAGTTTCCCGCGCTGGGACAGCGTCTCTCTCCCTCCCCCGCAGGACGCTACCGCCCCCACTCGGGTTTTCCCGCCTTTGCTCCGACGCGCGCAAAAGGTGGCTCGGGTGCGCGACGTGAAATGTGCAGGTGAACGTTCTCCGCAGTGCTGAATCATCGAAACGTACTTGGACAATACCCGTGCTGTACGTTACAGTGACTTATGGTTTTGGTGCATAAATGCGGCACATGATGTGTCATGTACCACACACCCCCACGTACACGCGCTGCTGCTAAGCGACAACCGGACGACGCTGCTGACGGTCAGAGTGACTCTAACACTCCCTCCAGCGAACAATCAACCAGTGCAGCTCTACCTGTCATTGAAAGCCTTGCAGGCGAGACTGAACAGCCGGTCTATCAGTCAGTGACGCCTCCCCCGGCTCCTAACTACACCACCCTGGCTGACGCAAGAGCTAGCTCAACTGTCCCTCCGCCCTCTACACCTCCGCTAGTGGAAAGGCAGACCATAATGGCAGCCAAAGATGTGCAACTGCCTCCGTTCCTGGAGCTGCAGGTGGAGGCATGGTTTACCTGTGCTGAGAGCATGCTAGAGGCAAATGGTATCACAGATGACCAGCAAAAATACTTCAAGGTCATCAGTCAGCTGGCGAAAGAGCTTTTGAACGACAACCCGGACATCATGATCAATGCTCCGGCGACAGGTAAATTTGACTATTTACGTAAAGAGTTAACAGCCAGGTTTGCAGATTCACCTGGCCAGAAGCTGCACAAGCTTTTTGGAGCTCTGACACTTGGCTCAAAGACACCATCGGCGCTGCTCAGAGAGATGAAAAGCTTGGCCAACGGCAAGGTTGACGATGAAGCCTTGCTTGTCAAATGGATGGAGATGCTGCCGCGAGACCTACAGGCCTACGTAGAGATCCATGGTGGCAAGGATCTCGCTGAGATCGGCGGTTTTGCTGACCGGATGATGGAGCGTGTAAAAAGGGGTGGAACAACCACACATGCCGTCTCTGCATCATTCGACGCCGAGCAGGCACCGACAGTATTTGCAGCCAGCCACGCCACTCATCCTTCCACGGTCCAGATCGAGGCTCTCACTCGGCTGATGAGCCAGGTACTGGAGTCCAACACACGGATGATGGTAGAGATCCGCGCACTGGCTCAACAACGCAGCAACAGTGGCAACAACTGCAACCATGATGGACTACATCAAAGTCGCGGTCGCAGCCAAAGCCGCAAACGTGCTCGCAGCCCTGCTGCACCAGGTGGCGTCTGTTTTTACCACGCAAGGTTTGGCACCGCTGCAACACGATGCCAGCGACCTTGTGCCATGGAGAGCCAACCTCTTGCCACGAAGGAAAACTAGGGCCGCTGTCGTCTGTTTCGGCGGTAGACGACAGACAACCCCTAGTTGCCTTTTTAGGAACACTTAATTATTTCAGAACAAGCATTCAAAATGCAGCTCAACATCAAGCCGTTCTCAACGACTGCTTGAAAGGCTCAACAAAGAAACGTGATATGTCACGCATAAACCATACCCCAGAAACAATAGAGGCCTTCGAGCAGTGCAAGCAAGCCATAGTCAATGCCACTGAGCTTGCGTACCTGTCACCCACTGGAGAACTGGTACTCACAACCGATGCTTCTGACATAGCCATTGGTGGGTCCTTGGAACAACACGAGGGCAATGTCATCAAACCGTTGGGTTTTTTCTCTCAGAAGCTTACCAGCACGCAGAAGAAGTATAGCCCATATGATCGAGAGCTTCTCGCCATTTTTGCGTCCATAAAATTCTTCAAACACATCCTTGATGGACGCGAGTTTCGAACTCGAACCGACCACAGGCCGCTGGTCAGCAGTGTCGTGCGAGATGGCGAAAATCTTTCACCAAGAGTACTCAACCAGCTGGACTACATCTCTCAGTTCAACACGAAAATCGAGTACATCAAAGGAGTGGACAACATCGCTGCCGATACACTCTCTCGCATCAACGAGATCACAATGCCCACTCTACTCGATGCAGCCACCATCAACGCAGCTCAACAGCTAGACGACGAGCTGGAACAACTGGTTGGACAGTCCTCGCTAGACTTGCAACTCCTGACTGTTGAAAACACCGAGATCATGTGCGACGTCTCCACGGGTATCGTGCGACCGTACCTGCCCGCCACCTTACGCAGGGTTGCGTTTAATGTCATCCATGGTCTCTCACACCCCAGTGGTCGAGTTACAGCACGCACGCTCGCCCAGAAGTTCATTTGGCCAGGAATCCGGAAAGATGCCATTCGCTGGTCACGTGAGTGCGTTCCATGCCAGAAAGCAAAAATTTCTAGGCATAACAAAACGGTTCCACACCACCTTGAGGTACCCGGCACAAGATTCAACCACATCCATTTGGATATCATCTTGCTGCCGCCGGTCGATGGTTTCAAGTACTGCCTCACCATCGTGGACCGATTCACTAGGTGGCCTCAAGCCATTCCAATGAAGGACATGCTTGCAGAGACTGTCGCCACAATGGTCTACAACCACTGGATCTGCCAGTACGGGACCCCAATCACTTTGACAACAGACCAAGGGACTCAATTTGAGGCAGAGCTCTTCAAATCGTTGGGTCGGTTAGTGGGCCTCTCCAACAAGATCAGAACTACATCCTGGCACCCACAGTCAAATGGCATGTGTGAGCGGATGCACAGAACTCTCAAAGCAGCCCTCATGTGTCATAATAATGACTTTCCGTGGACTCAAATTCTACCAACGACTCTGCTTGGCCTGCGAACGTCATACAAGCCTGACCTTGGCGCATCACCAGCCGAAATGCTTTATGGAGCGACCATTCGCATCCCTGGTGAGTTCTTCATTACTCGAGATCTACCTGTAAACCCATCTACGTTCTTGCAGAAAATTCGAGCTCACTTCCAAGCCTTGAAGCCGGTGCCCTCAGCACATCACATCAAACCAAGGACGTTTGTTTTCAAGGACTTGGCCACCAGCACACATGTTTTTCGTCGTGTCGACGGGGTAAAACCCATGTTGACACCTCCTTACACCGGACCACACAAGGTCATTAGGAGGCTAGATGAAAAACGCTTTGTCATCGACCAGGACGGTACCGAAAAAACCATGTCCACGGAACAGTTAAAACCTGCCTACCTTGAGCACCTGGAGTTCATCAGGCAACCTCAAGTGGGGCACAGCCGTCAGCCGGAAGCCCAGCCTTCGATTTCAAATCAAAGCAACGCAGAGTCCGAGCCACAGCAGCAAGCTGCTCCTCAGCAACAAATAACCAACGCGGAGTCCGAGCCACATCAACCAGCCGCTCCTCCTCAACAGCCAAAGTCCAAACAAACACAACCAGCTACTCTACCTTTCCAGGAGGACCTTGGCCACGAGCTTCAACAACTCTTTTCAGCACCTCAACAACAATCGCAGAAAGCAGACGTGGCACAACAACAACATCAACCGCTCGTCAAGCTGGTAACTTGACGGTGCCTGAACATTAAAATTACCACAAGGCGTCATTTTGATTTTGTTGATATGATTTTGTATAATTTTTTTGATAGTTAGAAGAAAAAAATTAGAAATGGAAAATTCTAGCTTCTTATTTATTTAGAGCAAGGGTTTTTACAAAAAATGAAATAAATATCTTTTTGCGAAATGCCCCAGATAATTTGTTTTTGTTGACAAGGTAAAAAATCTAGAAAAGGGTTCCATGATTTATGAATACATGGAACCCAGAAAATTTTAAGAAATAGTATTTAACACACCTGAGAGAGTCAAAAATTGCAGCTGAGAAAACAACAAATATTGAAAGTTTATTAGTACAAGATGAATGAAATGAAATTTATCGATTATATTTAAATTTGATTGTTAAATAATACAAAAATGTATTTTATTTCCTTAATGTAGTTTTAATACAAAAAAAGAAAATAAATCTAATTATAATAAAAAATAATTGTTATAATCTTTGTGATCTAAAATCTAAAATAACAAAATCATTACAAGTTATTAATTTTGTTGATCATCTGGACGATGATTATAAAAATTATTAACAATATTGCCATGGAAAATACAATTATCATATTAAATACCTTGGTTCCTACTGAATGTTGTTGTTACTGTCAGTCATATTAATAAAATTATTTTCTTTTAGAGCAGGAGGTGAAAAAACTGGAGTCGATGAATCTGTAGTTGAATTAAAAATATTTTCAGCTGTTATAATCAAATTTCCCGTGCGTTTGCTTTTTTTTCCCGTGCTAATAAATCATACCCTTTTCTAATCACCCTGCCCCCCACGCCCTTTTTTTACTCACGCCCACCATTTTTGATATATGTTATCAGTTTCTACCCACACCGCCAATTTTTGATATATGTTATCAGTTACGTAACTGTAGAAATTTAAAAAGTAACTACGAAACATTAAAAAAATAAACTAATATCCTAAGATAAAAGAGAGAACCTAAAAAGAATGTCAGCATTTTATTCGTGATGTGATAGGTTGAAGAACAAAATTTAAAATTTGAATTTTTATTTTTAATATTTATATTACAATTCAATTATAACATCTAGAGAATAGATTTGATAACAAAAAAATTATGTAAGCAAGTGTTCGAAATTATCCGATTAAAATCAAGAAAATAATGATTATTAATATACAAACTGAAACAAGACCAATGAATCTATAACCACAAAAGTTTAAATGAATATGAACTCTGAACGTAGCGCAAAGGTAAACAGTATATACAACTTATTGTAGGTTAATTTAGATGAGGCTTCGACAAAAAAGTTACTTTTAGATGATATAATACAATTGCGCGTGCGCTTTGCTTAGAGAGCTTCAAAGTTTGGCAACAGGGTAGGTACATGGGTAGATTCAAAAAAAAAAAAAAAGAACAACATACGTTCAAAGTTACAAATTGAAGTATGAAAATAATAACAAAGTAAAAGAGGCTGCACATGGCTGGAAACTGGTGTCGTAGGGTAAACTTCGATATTAGTCAGGATAGGTTAATTGGGAGAAACCTAGGTAGAAAAAATGTTGATAACAAATGTAAAAGGATGTAGAAAATATCTGTAAAAAATGTTAAAGAACTGTGTGGGCAAAAGTGTATGAAGAAGATTAGTTTCACGTTTGTAATTACAGAAAGATTTGAGAAGAGCAATAGAAACGATAGTTTTCACAAAGAGGCGAACAAAGATTCAGAGTTAGAGATCAGAGCATGAAAAAAAGAAAAAAACAACAGCCAACACCAAAATTGAAGCAAGTAGATTCATGTGAAAGAGATAGGAACAATATTAAGCAAAAATGTACATATAAGCGTAGGTTCAAAGTTACAAACATAATGAAAAGTCTAGGTACGGGACTAGGTACAATGTAGTTACCAGAGTAGTTATCAAGTTTGAAACAATCTTATGATCAAGGTTTGTTATAAGGTTATTTACAATAGTAATCACAAGAGGATAAAAAGAGATTATGCACAAGGACAGATTCAGTGTTAAAATCTTAAATAAATAAAAAATAAAGAACTAGAGTAAGTAGAAACAGATGTAGAAACAAATGCATGTGTAGAAGGTTCAGCGTTAGAAGCTTAAGTAAAAAATAGGTAGTAAGTACAAGAAAAAAACTCAAGAAACGTGGATGTTAGCAAGGTTATGAAGCAGGGAAGGTTAATACATAAAGAGATGAAAATAAGTCGTTAAAAGCATAGAAACAGATGTTTAACTAAGGATAGAAATGAAAGTATGATCAAAGATAAGAACAAAGTAATCTTAGAGTTAGAAATAAAAGCATGAAAAAAATTCAAACTACAGTTATCACCATGATAGAAACAGATGTATAAACATGAGTATATTCCTGGGTAAGAGCACAGTTAAAAAAAGCAGTAAGTGCAACGGTAAGAACAAGGACAGTTACAAGGGTTTGGAGTAAGATGGAAGGTAGGAACAAAGGTAGGCATAAAATAAGATGCAGGTATAGTCACAAGCTATAAGAGTAGAAACAATAGTATGTATCACAGTAGGCACAGAGGTAGATACAAGGGTATGTGTATAAATGTAAGTACAAGTGTAGATTCAAGCATAAAATTCTGGGGGGGGGGGGTGGCGAGCGGAGCGAGCAGGCCCCCCCCCCAGTATATCGCTTGTGACTACACCTGCATTTTATTTTATGCCCACCTTTGTTCCTACCTTTCATCTTACTCAAAACCCTTGTTGTTACCGTTGCACTGACTGCTTTTTATAACTAGGCTCTAACCCAAGAATATGCTCATGTTTATATATCTGTTTCTATCAAGGTGATAACTGTAGTTTGAATTTTTCTCATGCTTTTATTTCTAACTCTAAAACAACTTTGTTCTTATCTTTGATCATACTTTCATTTCTATCCTTATTTAAACATCTGTTTCTATGCTTTTACGGACTTATTTTCGTCTTTATATTTATTAACCTTCCCTGCTTCATAACCTTGCTACTATCCACGTCTCTTGAGTATTTTTTTCTGACTCTCTTTTCTAAGTCTGTTGACTTTTTCTTCTTCCTACATATGTTAATCATCTGGTGCTTAATACCTTTTTTTTACTTAAGCTTCTAAAGCTGAACCTTCTACACATGCATTTGTTTCTTCATCTATTTCTACTCCTATGCTAACTCTAGTTCTTTATTTTTTTTTACTTAAGATTTTAACACTGAATCTGTCCTTGTGCATAATCTTTTTTTATCCTCTTGTGCTTACTATTGTAAATAACCTTATAACAAACCTTGATCATAAGATTGTTTCAAACTTGATAACTACCCTGGTAACTACATTGTACCTACTCCGGTACCTGGACTTGTCATTACGTTTGTAACTTTGAACCTACGCTTATATGTACATTTTTGCTTAATATTGTTCCTATCTCTTTCACATAAATCTACTTGCTTCAATGTTGGTGTTTGCTGTTGTTTTTTCTTTTTTTCATGCTTTGGTCTCTAACTCTGAATCTTTGTTCTCATCTTTGTGAAAACTATCGTTTCTATTACTCTTCTTAAATATTTTTGTAATTACAATCGTGAAACTAGTCTTTTTTATACACTTTTGCTCACACAGTTCTTTAACTTTTTTGACAAAAATTTCCTACACCCTTTTACATTTGCTATCAACATTTTTTCTACCTAGGTTTCTCCCAATTAACCTATCCTGATTAATATCGAAGTTTACCTTACGACACCAGTTTCCAGCCATATGCAACCTCTTTTACTTTGTTATTATTTTTATACTTCGATTTGTAGTTTCGAACGTGTGTTGTTCTTATTCTTGTGCCTACTTTCGTTTCTACCATTAGTTCAGTTTTTTTTTTTATCTTCCTAGAACTGTTTTAAGCCTTTAAACTAATATTATTTCGACCCTTTATTCTTACATAATAGATACGCAACCCTCTACAATTGTGCCTACCCTTCTGCCTACTATTGTGCATTTTTGAATACTTTCTCTTGTTCATATAATTATATATACCTTTAAACCAGGGTTGGGCAACAATCTGACATCGGATTTTTTCTATTTTTTCAAAAAATCCGAAAAAATTAGTTCAGATTTTTTGAAAATTTACAAACGATCCGAACTTTTTTTACGGAATTTTCAAAAAGCCGCTAAAATCCGAAATTATTTATTCATAATTTTTGATAAAAATATTTAAATGACGATGGACTTATTGTTAAATAAGACTTATTTTTCAACATAAGAGCTGTTTAAAAAGTTATTTTTACGAAATACCAACAACCTATTCAATATTTTGAAAAATTTTTTTGAATAATCGTTTAAAAAAACATGTTTTGAATCGATTTTCACAGCAGCATTTAAATTTTTTACGCTCTCACGACGATTTTCGTTTGATTTTCGTGGTTCCTTGAATCATTTCTTAGCCTATTTGACCGAAAAAAATCAACAATGTCCTGTTTTTTATGCTGATAATATTTGATAATTTTGTAGTAGTTTGAAACAAAAAGTCGTTTTTTCGGCAAAAAAATCCGCCATTTTGTCGATGTCATGACCGTAAAAATTGAAATTGATTTTCAAAAACGCTCGTGTTAATACCTGGAAAAGTATGTAATAAAGACGTGGTTAAAATTTTAGAACGATCGGTGCTGAGGTTGCGAAGATATTTTCCTCACCGACTTTGAAAATACTAGTTTTGAGAAAAACGCGTTTAAAGTTTCGAATAACGCTCGGAGCAGGCTAAAAGACGTCGCACGAGAAAGGCTGTAACTTAATGAGATCAACTCAGAATGACTCAAAATTTTAACACAACATTCTTGAGATGTTGTACGATCAGAAAAAACGAAAAAAATCGATTTTTTGAAACTGTCTATGGTAGACCCCCCCTTAAATATAAGTTTTTTTTAGTATTTCAATAGTTATTTTTTAAATTTCTATAATTACATAAGTAATAACAAATAATAAAAATGGGGCGGGGGTAAAAAAAGGGCGTTGGGGGCGTGAGAGAAGAAAATCAACTATATTATATAGTAAGATATAAGTTTAGTTTTTTTTAGTAAAAAATCTGTCATTCATGTTCAAAAATAAACATGAGGTCAAATTTATAAATATTTAGAAAAATTTTGAGACATTTGTCAGATGCCACTTTTGTACCTGAAATCTTGAGTAGTAATTAATCATCTTCTTTGATTAACTATCATGATTATACTTCAAAAAAGTCAATAAATTTGTAATAATATCAGTCTCTATGCATATTAATTGAGTTGAGTTTATAATAGAAATGAATTGAGTTAAAACCATCACAGTAAATTTTAAAAGTTAAAATACGCAAAAAAAAAAATTAATTTTATTAATGAAAATATCAGAATATTTGTTTACTAAAATTATATTTCAAAAATAAGTTTAAAAAAAATAAGTATGAGTTATATTTTACAAACATGCGTTTATAAGCTAACCTGGATTTAATTTGAACTTATTTGCTTGCAACCAAATCAATTTTATTATAGTTTTTTATTCTTTTAAATAAAAATGACTTAAAAAAAAAGAAAAAAATAACTGACATATAATTTATAAATTAGTGTCTATCCATGAAGAACAGATGCAACTCAATTTAGTTTTTTTAGGTAGGTACGATGCGAGAGAGAACGCTATACTAGTGCGGGTGAGACAGATGGCATCATGGAGCTCTTGATCTCTCCGATCGGTAAACGTGTATTGAATATTTTTTTATCACTCATATTTTTTTTATGAATTTCAGTATTCCTTTCAAGTAAATTTCGAGGTTTCTATTAGGCTCTATCATGCTCAAAAATTTGAGGGTATCAATATTACACTAGTAGCAACATTTTCACCAAGTTTTGTGCAATTTTGATCTTTTATTTGAGTACCATGCCTACTACCTTAAACTTGTCAACTTTGCATAGTTCTGTTCGCTTTTGAATCTGCATTCAGTTTTTACAGTTGATGGTTATTCGATCCTGGTTATTCGACATTCTGAGATACTGATATTCGCAAACGACGTGAAAATTTCCAAGGCTATCAAAGGTCAAGTGATTGTACTTTACTTGAAAAGGATCTTACGGCTCTAAATAACTGGGCTATCAGAAATAAACTTCTATTTAATTTGAACAAATGTCAAACCATGTCAATTGGCTGCCAAATGTCTTAATCTCTACCAAAGCAATACACGAATTAAGTGATACTCTACTGATACATACACGTGTGCACCAAAATTACTAAAATAATAAGAGAAATATGATGAGATCTTTACTCTCAAGCGTCAAATATATTCATTCCGAAACCACTTTCTGTTGAATGAATTCAAAAATCAAACGATGTAAAATACTCAACAACATTTAGACTACGCTTTATATGAAACCACCTGAATGGTCAACTTAGAATTTACTGGACACTTGTGTTTTTATAAAGACTGTTAAAAGTGATCTATTCAACTATTTTGCATAATGATCATTGTTAATAGTTAATATTTAGAAAGCTTTATAATGCTTAAACTGGTATTAAAAACTTTTACTTAAAACATATAATTATTTAAACAAATCAAAACAGTGCCAAACTTATACTTGATTTCTTATTATAAGAAAATTGTAATAGGATAAGACCCGTAAATTCAATTTAAAAAAGTCCTTTTTTATCTGAACAGAGCCATTCTGTTCCAACTTCCAGCTGTTCTAACTTATTAAAAAATAAAACACAAATTTAGTTAACCATTTTATCAACCTCATCGTGGCCCTGACCAGTAAGCAAAAGTTTCATTAAAATGAAACGAAATAAAATTGATTTGGTATTTAGATCTGATTTATTGGTTGAGTTTTTTAAATCAGTCTCTAGTAATATAATCATGGCCTTGTCTAGTGAACAAATGATGATATTTTACAAAAAAAAGAAAGATTTCTGTACATAAAGCAAACCTTTACCAAGCTTTAATATTGAAAACATTTTGGGTATCTAATTCATAGTGCTTTTATTAATTTTTCGAATTACTAGGTTTTCATAGAGTTTTCATAAGATGAGGGTAGAGTGCTACCTGATGTTCGTCATGTGTTTTCATACTGGTGCAGTAAAAAATTTCTGATAACTTGGTATTGTTTATCATGTCTTATATCACGCTTTCATACTATAGTTCTTACCAAGCAATACGAAAGATATCAAAGTCTGTGATAACATGAAAAATCGAGCTCTCAAAATTTTTTGACATTTCTTGGATCACTTATGTCTTAGTTTTGATTATTGAAAAACTCAATCAATCATACAAATTTATAAACTAAATTAAGTTATTCTAAATAGACTTGTAAGGGTAGTCGAAGGGATGATGAAGAAAATCATGCACGAATTAATTGTGTACCGACTGGTTGGTTGATACAAAAGTCGCGAATCGTCGAGCAAAATCATCTCATCATTCGCAAACTGTCTTTTTCTCGCGCGCACATTTTCTCTAGTGTGGAGACACTGTGTGCAGGTATTTAAATCAAAGCCAGCTAAAAACCGTTAGGATTTTATGATTTTGTTCACCAGCCCAAGAGTAGTTTGTTATTGAAATAATCTCGCGGGCAACACGGTTGTTGCTATTGACGTAATAGTTTTAAGTTGATTTTTAACTGAATGTTAAAAATCAAATTTTTTTGTTTTGGTTCAAACTACCGCGTTGCTTCGCTCGCTTTTCCCATAGATAAAAACCCCGCCCACTACCGACATAGATCGCGTGAATTGAAGTTATTTAATTCATGGACGCGATAATTCCCAATCATGTCTTAATTATTATTTTCAAGTACCACAAATAATTGGAGAGTACACAGGCTAGCGTTCTTTAATTGTTTACAGCTGACCGAAAAACTACGAGGGTTTTCACATTCAAGTCGAACGTGATCCATATTGTTTAAATTAATTCGGCCACTGTAACAGTCTTTACGCGTTAACATTTAAAATTAAATAAAAAATTACAGAATTCTGAATTATTCAAAAACCTTGGATACAAAAATGCAATCAATGATAGAATTTATCACATATCCACTTTCAATGTATCAGATTATTCTACACAGTCTATTCTATTGATCTATCTACTGATCTATCGTTGCACCGTCACAATTTTCAGTCAAAACCATTCTCTCTTTCTTTCTCAATTATTAAAAAAAACTTTTACTCCGGAGCTTAGAATGTCCCAAGTTTAAATTTCAGTTGAGTCCATATCTTTTTTTTTTTTTTTAATTTTAAATTTTATGCAAAATTATATACTGTGTAGACTGTTGAGAGTAATTAAATTTATTTTTTTCATTATTGTAAACTTTTGAAAATTAAAAAAGTTTATCTATAATAATTTCAATGGATTTTTTAATTTATATGGTCTTTAGTAATCTTTATTTTATTTCAGGAAAAATCAATTGTAACTTGCGAAGTGTTGGTACCAGTCCTGTATTATCATATCCAAACACATCAGATTTTATTTCTGGAACTGCATATCATGACACTAAAGAAACCTACGACTATTTCGAAAGTGACGACGATCTTGGAAAAGAAGATATTTCTTTTCCTCTTGATTCAGGTAAAAAAATTAAAATTATTATAAATTTGGTTATGTATCATAATTCTGCTGTAAGAAGTAAAATTAAATGTATTTTTAAATATTTTTCAAAGCCAGCGGTTAGCTGGCTTGAGAATTTTCCAAATAAAAAGTAGCCAGTACTGCCGCGCTTTATTTACAGAAACAAAAGTTACCGTAAGTTCACTTATAATTTTATTTAAAAGATTTTTCTATCCTCCCTGGCCTAAAGTTCGAGCTTGTTTCCCCGCGACTGGGGAAGCAACAGCAGCAAGTAGACCCTCTTTTGCTTTCTCCCCGTTTTCGTGCGCATGCACGAATCTTTCAGCTAGTCATCATTGACAACACCAAATAAACTCAACTACGCCGCGGCCGTGTTTAACTTCTTCACTCTCTACTGTACAATTTTTTATATTAAAACGAAATAAAAAGTTGTTTACTATTTAAGTTTTTATAAATTATTAAAACTATGGATTCTAATTCTGAAGAAGAGGAGTTTATTGACTGTCTAGATTCGGATGCTGTCGCAGAACAATACATTACTCGAGACTTCGAAGCTGAAAAACGTGCTATCATGAATAATATGCTGCCCAAAAAATCTCGAGCAGCGTATGAGTTGGCATACGCAAAATTTTTACAATGGATGCACGCAAACGGTATCAAAGACATGGATGAAAACATTCTTGTCGTCTACTTCACAGAATTGAAATCAAAATTTGAACCCACTACTTTATGGAGCACTTGTTCATAATTAAGAACTACAGTCAGTTTAAGAAACAGAATAAACATAAATACATATGATGACTTAAAAACTTTACTTAAAGATACGGCAAAGGTTACAAGCCATCAAAGACTAAAGTTTTCACCTGGAATGAAGTAGTAAGGTTTTATAAACACCAGCGACTCTAAAATCTACTTAATTTATCAGGTAATTTTTAACCAATTTGTATCTTCAAATTTTAAATAAATTTATATCAAATTTATAAAATAAAATACAGTAATAATAGTAATAAGTATTTATGACAACGCTAAAAATTCTAATACTTTTTTTAATCTATTTTTTCATGTATATTTTCAGGGGTGGAATTCTATATCTAAGGTAGTGTAGCGTAGCGTATTAAGAAAAGTGTTAGTGTAGGTTAAGGTAAGGAGTAAAATACGTCAAGTAGAAAACGATATATGGCGCGATTAAAAAAAAAAATTAATCAATTAAATTAGGATAAAAAAGAAAATTTAACTGTGATTATGTAATGAAATGATATTTAGAAATATAAAAATATGTTGTAATTAATCAAATTTAACTCAAAAATTTTTCTCGATTTTGCAAATAATTTCAAAAAGGTAACGACGTGATAAAATCTTGTTTGTAAAAAATTTGTAGCTGTAAGGCAATATTATTTGCTGAAATTAATGATTAATCAATGAAAAAAATATTGAAGAAATTTTAGATTAATTTATTTTAAAAAATTTATAGTACTATTGTACTATTTTTTGAACAAATCTGAAAAAACAAATTATATTTTGAATGTTAAACATTTATATTAATTCATAAGTTTAAAAAATGAAAATTAATATTACAAGCTACGGAGCTAAATAAATAGAATTTATATCTAGTAATTATGGATTAATATTAATGTTTAACATTAAAAATATAATTTGTTTTTTTATATTTGTTCAAAAAAAAGTACTATAAATTTTTTTAAATAAATTAATCTAAAATTTCTTCAATATTTTTTTAATTGATTAATCATTAATTTCAGCAAATAATATTGCCTTACAACTACAAATTTTTTACAAACAAGATTTTATCACGTCGTTACCTTTTTGAAATTATTTGCAAAATCGAGAAAAATTTTTAGGTTAAATTTGATTAATCACAACATATTTTTATATTTCTAAATATCATTTCATTACATAATCACAGTTAAATTTTCTTTTTTAACCTAATTTGATTGATTAATTTTGTTTTTTAATCGCGCCATATATCGTTTTCTACTTGACGTATTTTACTCCTTACCTTAACCTACGTTAACCCTTTTCTTAATACGCTACGCTACACTACCTTAGATATAGAATTCCACCCCAGGTCATGTTGATCTTTGGGATTTTTGGAGGCTTACGCTGCAAAGAGTTTATGAACTTGACCTCATCAGATGTGGAAGATACTGGTGCAAAACTCATTATTTCAATTTCAGATAATAAGAATGACTACCCAAGGGTGTTTATCATCAGTAGAAGTTATTGTGACACAGTAAAACCATACATGAGCTTAAGGCCAACTGTTATTGAAATCAATAGGTTTTTTTTTAACAAGGCAAGTATACAAGACAACCGGTTGGTTAAAATTCTGTGGGTTCAGCTCCAAATGTTATAGCAAATTATTTGGGACTCAACAATCCTGAAAATTACACTGGTCATAGCTTTCGCAGGACTTGTGCAACTCTTTTATCAAACACGGGTACTAATGTTGCATTTTTGAAATCTCATCTTGGTTGGCGCTCTGATGCTGTATCATTTGGGTACGTACAACACTCACTTGCTACTCGTCAACAGGCATTCGAGAGAATAGCCAATACTGGTTCGAACAGTAACATTCAAAGTATAGCAAATTCAAATACAATTCAAAGTACATCATCTAGTCATAATCAGAATTTTGTAATGGCATCTAATCATCAAACTGGCAGAAATTCATACTCAATTCAAGATACACCATCTATCCACCGTAACAACCAGAATTTTATAATAGCATCGGTTCATAAAAATGATCAACCAAGCTTGACTGTAAATAATAATCAAACATTGAACTCAGAGCCATGCAGTTCTACAAGTTTTGATAATCAGGAGCCAATAACAATTGAAAAAATTAATGCCCTTACGAAAAAGTTGTGTACAATTGCATGGACTCTAGAACTTGATGATCCAATGATGAAGAATGTTCAGGCTCACCCTTACGGAAAAGTTAAGTACAATTGCATGCACAAACTCTTGCACAAGTCTGTGCATAAGCCTGTGCATAGGCCTGTGCATAAGTTTGTGCACAGAGTTCAGTCGGGTTCTGCACAAGTATGTGCACAATATTGTACATCATATTGAATGAATATTGTGTACAAAATTCGGACTTTTGTGCACAAGTTTTTGCTGATGGTTTTCAGATTATTTGTGCATGTTTTTGTGCACAAATTGTGCAAATTATTTTTTGACAACTCGAACACGTTTTTGTGCCCAAATTTCTTGGTGGTTCGAATTTCGACAGATTTGTGCAAAAATTTTTTACTTTTACAATTTACGATGATCCCAAATAAAGCGAGTGCACAGTTTTCAATTTGTAGACCTGTAGCAGATGTGTTGATGTGTAATATTTTTGAATTTTTTTCCCGTCATTATAAAAACTTTTTTAACGACTGGAACTTAAGATTTTTATTGTAATAATCATTTGAAAACTTTACTAACTATGGCATAGAATATGTCAAATACGCAGAATTTAGTATATACATTTTCCATTTTTAAAATTTACTTCCACTAGTCTCTCTCAGCGCGCAAGCGCGCACAATTGTACTACAGTAAAGTGATGAATTCGAGAAAGCGGGCATGGGGACATAGCGGTTACTTCAGACCGTAGAAGCTCGACCAAGAGGTTATTTCAGATTGCTAGGGGTTCTGTGTGCTAAGGATAAAGAACATTCGAATGTTATTAAAAATATTAAATTTATTACAAAATTTATGTTACGAAATTTATACGATTGATTCATTTAAGTTTTTTTCATAAATAAATATTTAACCTATCCCTCAAGCTGTAAAATTCAAGAACCCTGAGCGTTCGGATTATTTCAATAAATAAAAAAATTAATGAATGATTCCCCCCACCACTAAACCCACGAAAGTTTGTGTGAACGAATTTAATTTTTTACCAAATAAATAATCCACCAAGCACTAAACTTTGAAAACCCTAGGAAAGCAAGTATAATTTTTTAATTTACAAATGATCCCCCAAGAACTAAACCCAAGAAACCCTGGGCGTTAAAGTTTCATTTTTAACTCAATAAATAATCCCCCAAGCAATGAACCTTGAAAACCCTAGGAAGGCAAGTTTATTTTTTAATAAACAAATGATCTCCCAATCACTAAACCCACGAAACTCTGGGTGTCTGAGTTTAATTTTGAACTAAATAAATAATCCCCCAAGCTATACCAACGAAACCTCGGGCGTTTAAATTTCATCTCTAACTCAATAAATCATCTCTTAAGTACTATACCAACAAAACTCTGGGCGTCCGAGTTTGATTTTTAACTAAATAAATGATCCGTCAAGCTCTAAACCCACAAAACCCTGGGCGTGCAAGTTTAATTTTGAACTAATTAAATAATACCCCAAGCCCTGAACCTTGGAAACCCTAGTAATGCAAGTTTAATTTTTGAATAAATAAATGATCCGCCAAGCTCTAAACCCACGAAACCCTGGGCTTCCGAGTTCAATATTTAAAAAACTGAATGATCTCCCAAGCTTCATACCCACAATACCTAGGCCGAGTTGAATTTTTAAATGAACAAACAATCTCACAAACTCCAAACCCACAATGCCGTGGGCTCCTGAGTTAAAATTTTGAATAAATGAACGATTTCACAAACTTCAAACCCACATTACCCTATGTGCCATAGTTCAAATGTAAAATAAACGAACAAACTCCCAAGCTCTGAACTCATGAAACCCTAGGCTTCTGAGTTCCATTTTTAAATAATTAAATGATCCCCCAAGCTTATAACCCACAATACCCTGGGCTTCTGAGTTCAATTTTTAAATAATTAAATGATCCCCCATGCTTATAACCCACGATACCCTGGGCTTCCGAGTTCAATTTTCAAATGAACGAACAATCCCCCAAGCTTTAAACCCACAATGCCCTGGGCTCCTGAGTAGAATTTTTGAATTAACAAATAATCTCTCAAGCTTTAAAAACACGATACCCTAGGATTCCAGATTCAATTTTCGAATAAATAAATATCCCCCAAGCTTCAAACCCACAACCTGGGCTCCTGAATTCAATTTTTGAACACATAAATAATCTGCCAAGCTCTTAACCAACGAAACCCTAGGCTTCTAAGTTCAATTTAGTAAATAATTAAATGATCCCCCAAGCTTCAAACCCACAATAGCCTGAGCTTCTGAGTTCAATTTTTAAATGAACAAACAATCCCCCAAGCTTTAAACCCACAATGCCCTGGGCTCCTGAGTAAAGTTTTTGAATGAACAAACAATCCCCCAAGCTTTAAACCCACAATGCCCTGGGCTCCTGAGTAAAATTTTTGAATTAACAAATAATCTCTCAAGCTTTAGAAACATGATACCCTGAGATTCCAGATTCAATTTTGGAATAAATAAATATTCCCCCAAGCTTCAAACCCCACAATGCCTGGGCTCCTGAGTAAAATTTTTGAATTAACAAATAATCTCTCAAGCTTTAAAAACACGATACCCTAGGATTCCAGATTCAATTTTTGAATAAATAAATATCCCCCAAGCTTCAAACCCACAATACCCTGGGCTTCTGAGTTCACTTTTTGAATAAATTAATGTTCCTCCAAGCTTCAAACCCACAATGCCTTGGGCTTCCGAGTTCAATTTTTAAATGAACAAACAATCCCCCAACTTTAAACTCACAATGCCCTGGGCTCCTGAGTAAAATTTTTGAATTAACAAGTAATCTCTCAAGCTTTAAAAACAAGATACCCTGGGAATCCAGATTCAATTTTGGAATAAATAAATGATCTCACAAGCTTCAAACCCATAATACCCTGGGCGCTAGAGTTCAATTCGTCGGTTTAGAGTAAGAACCTGCTATCTCCGCGGGCCAGAGCAAGATCTTGCTATCTTGGCGGGTCAGAGCAAGAACCTACTATCATAGGGGCCGGAGGAAGAACCTGCTATCTGCGGACTTAAAGGCTAATATTTCACGGGCTCATTTAAACAATGGCATCAACATTTTTTTTCTTTCCTGAAGCGTAGCTTCTACACTTATATTATTACTCTAGTACGCTTTAAAAAAGAAAAAAAATTTTGATGCCATTGTTTAAATGAGCCCGTGAAATAGTAGCCTTTAAGTCCGGAGATAGCAGGTTCTTGCTCTGGCCCGCGGAGATAGCAGGTTCTTACTCCAAACCGACGAATTGAACTCTAGCGCCCAGGGTATCGTGTTTTTAAAGCTTGAGAGATTATTTGTTAATTCAAAAATTTTACTCAGGAGCCCAGGGCATTGTGGGTTTGAAGTAGGGGGATTGTTTGTCCTTTTAAAAATTGAACTCGGAAGCCCAGGGCATTGTGGATTTGAAGCTTGGGGGAACATTAATTTATTAAAAAATTGAACTCAGAAGCCCAGAGTAATGTGGGTTTGAAGCTTGGGGGATCATTTAATTATTTAAAAATTTCACTCAGAAGCCTAGGGTTTCGTGGGTTTAGAGCTTGGCAGATTATTTATGTATTTAAAAATTGAATTCAGGAGCCCAGGGCATTGTGGGTTTAAAGTTTGTGAGATCGTTCATATAATCAAAAATTTAACTCTGGAGCCCAGGGCATTGTGGGTTTAAAGCTTGGGGGATTGTTTGTTCATTTAAAAATTGAACTCAGAAGCCCAGGGTATCGTGGGTTATAAGCATGGGGGATCATTTAATTATTTAAAAATTGAACTCAGAAGCCCAGGGTATTGTGGGTTATAAGCTTGGGGGATCATTTAATTATTTAAAAATGGAATTCAGAAGCCTAGGGTTTCATGAGTTCAGAGCTTGGGGGTTTGTTCGTTTATTTTACATTTGAACTATGGCACATAGGGTAATGTGGGTTTGAAGTTTGTGAAATCGTTCATTTATTCAAAAATTGAATCTGGAATCCCAGGGTATCGTGGGTTATAAGCATGGGGGATCATTTAATTATTTAAAAATTGAACTCAGAAGCCCAGGGTATTGTGGGTTTGAAGCTTGAGGGATATTTATTTATTCAAAAATTAAATCTGGAATCCTAGGGTATCGTGTTTTTAAAGCTTGAGAGATTATTTGTTAATTCAAAAATTTTACTCAGGAGCCCCGGGCATTATGGGTTTAAAGTTGGGGGATTGTTTGTTCATTTAAAAATTGAACTCAGAAGCCCAGAGCATTGTGGGATTGAAGCTTGGGGGATCATTAATTTAATCAAAAATTGAACTCAGAAGCCCAGAGTATTGTGGGTTTGAAGCTTGGGGGATCATTTAATTATTTAAAAATTTAACTCACAAGCCTAGGGTTTCGTGGGTTTAGAGCTTGGCAGATGATTTATGTATTTAAAAATTGAATTCAGGAGCCCAGGGTATTTTGAGTTTGAAGTTTGTGAGATCGTTCATATAATCAAAAATTTAACTCTGGAGCCCAGGGCATTGCAGGTTTGAAGTTTGAGGGATATTTATTTATTTAAAAATTGAATCTGGAATCCTAGGGTATCGTGTTTTTGAAGCTTGAGAGATTATTTGTTAATTCAAAAATTTTACTCAGGAGCCCAGGGCATTGTGGGTTTAAAGCTTGGAGTATCATTTAATTATTTAAAAATTGAACTCAGAAGCCCAGGGTATTGTGGGTTTGAAGCTTGAGGGATATTGATTCAAAATTTGAATCTGGAATCCTAGGGTATCGTGTTTTTAAAGCTTGAGAGATTATTTGTTAATTCAAAAATTTTACTCAGGAGCCCAGGCATTGTGGGGTTTGAAGCTTGGGGTGTATTTATTTATTTCAAAATTGAATCTAGAATCCCAGGGTATCGTGGTTTTAAAGCTTGAGAGATTATTTGTTAATTCAAAAATTTTACTCAGGAGCCAGGGCATTGTGGGTTTAAAGTTGGGGGATTGTTTAATCATTTAAAAATTGAACTCGGAAGCCCAAGGCATTGTGGGTTTGAAGCTTGGGGGATCATTTAATTATTTAAAAATGGAACTCAGAAGCCTAGGGTTTCGTGAGTTTGAAGCTTGGGGGATTGTTTGTTCATTCAAAAATTTTACTCAGGAGCCCAGGGCATTGTGTTTTTAAAGCTTGAGAGATTATTTGTTAATTCAAAAATTTTACTCAGGAGCCCAGGCATTGTGAGGTTTAAAGCTTGGGGTATATTTATTTATTCAAAAATTGAATCTGGAATCCCAGGGTATCGTGTTTTTAAAGCTTGAGAGATTATTTTTTAATTCAAAAATCTTACTCAGGAGCCCAGGGCATTGTGGGTTTAATGCTTGGGGGATTGTTTGTTCATTTAAAAATTGAACTCAGAAGTCCAGGGTATTGTGGGTTTTAAGCTTGGGGGATCATTTAATTATTTAAAAATTGAATTCAGGAGCCCAGGGTTTCATGAGTTCAGAGCTTGGGGGTTTGTTCGTTTATTTTACATTTGAACCATAGCACCTAGGGTAATGTGGGTTTTAAGTTTGTGAAATCGTTCATTTATTTTAAAATTGAATCTGGAATCCCAGGGTATCGTGTTTTTAAAGCTTGAGAGATTATTTGTTTATTCAAAATTTTAACTCAGGAGCCCACGGCTTTGTGGGCTTAGAGTTTGTGGGATTGTTTGTTCATTTAAAAATTTAACTCAGCCGAGGTATTGTGGGTATGAAGCTTGGGAGATCATTCAGTTTTTTAAGGGGGGGGGGGGGGGTAGGGTCTGAGCGGTCAAAAAATGATGATTTTTCGATGATTTATAGTGAAGCTCCTGTTCATCATAATTTAATAAGAATTTATATACATATCATACAACATTCAAAGAACATTCTGTCAAAATTTCAGATCAAAATATTATAAATTGAGGCAATGGGAGCCAACCAAACAAGGTGCTTCGAAAAAAAGATGAGTTGCGGTGAAGGCTGTCACTCGCGAACGGTTCATCTGAAATCAAAAAATAAAGTAGATTTAGTTAATATATTAGTTTTTCTCGCCCCCTAGTAGGATCAATTTCATTTTTTTTCAATTTCGAAGTTTTGGCGACGTTTTGAAGCCAAAACACTGTTTTTTGGTCACCAAAACCGGCCATTTTATGTCTAAAACTCGGCCAAAAAAAAAAAAAAAAAAAAAAAGTAACTCTCTAGGGGGCGGGTTTTTTATGCATTAAAGACGTATGTTTAATTCTAGAAAGATCGGTGCAGTAGTTTTCAAATGAGAACTTTTACCGACTTTGAAAAACAGTGTCTCGAGAAAAACGCGTTTGAAGTTTTCGGTACGAAAAAAGTGAAGAAAAACTATTTGATTTACAACTTACACTGAATCATCTATTCCAGCTCCATAAAGTAAGTCACCAGCAGCTTCAGCAATGTCCAGGGCATCTTTTTGTCCTTGTCTTCGCCGAATTCTACCTTCTTTGGTTTGAGCGGCGCTTTCGGAGTCGGCTTTCATTATGCGAGTTTCGTCCGCCAGCCTCGCGTACTCATGGGCGCTGCATCGAGTACCAACTCCTGCTGATTGAAGAATCATTAATAAAGCTGTATTTCCTTCACTAAAAGTACATGCAGCTATATTTGCTGCAATCTCTACTATGTTGCAGCCAGCAGACGATGTTTTGGGAGCAATTTTCCTAATAAGTTGATTTAAACTCTCGTTGTTATTTTGCGTAAATCCACCAACGCATCTTTCTAAAAGCTCGTCTTTGCTCAGATCTTCGTATATTGGTTTCATTGCATCCAAAACATCAACTGGTAAGGCCTCGTTAGAGTGAGAAAAGTTTTCTAAGGTGTTCAATGCCACAGCTTTCTGGTATTCGCACCAAGAGTCCGCGCCGAGGGGCAGCTGCCTCGACCTGCTCCGCTCGAAGGCCCCAGACTTAAAACTCTGTAACTTTGTGAGTTTTGCTCCAAACCCTTAGAAATTTCAACACAGCATTCTTGAAATGTTTTACTATAAGAAAAAAAAAAAAAAAAAAATTCGATTTTTCTTGGTGGATCATTTATTTATTCAATAATTAAACTTGCTTTACCAGGGTTTCCAAGGTTCAGGGCTTGGGGTATTATTTAATAAGTTCAAAATTAAACTTGCATGCCCAGGGTTTGTTGGGTTTAGAGCTAGACGGATCATTTATTTATTTAAAAATTAAACTTGCATTCCCAGGGTTTCCAAGGTTCAGGGCTTGGGGTATTATTTATTTAGTTAAAAATCAAACTCGGACGCCCAGAGTTTTGTTGGTATAGTACTTAAGAGATGATTTATTGAGTTAGAGATGAAATTTAAACGCCCGAGGTTTCGTTGGTATAGCTTGGGGGATTATTTATTTAGTTAAAAATTAAACTCAGATACCCAGAGTTTCGTGGGTTTAGTGATTGGGAGATCATTTGTTTATTAAAAAATAAACTTGCCTTCCCAGGGTTTTCAAGGTTCATTGCTTGGGGGATTATTTATTGAGTTAAAATCGAAACTTTAACGCCCAGGGTTTCTTGGGTTTAGTTCTTGGGGGATCATTTGTAAATTAAAAAATTAAACTTGCTTTCCTAGGGTTTTTAAAGTTTAGTTCTTGGTGGATTATTTATTTGGTAAAAAATTAAATTCGTTCACACAAACTTTCGTGGGTTTAGTGGTGGGGGGAATCATTCATTAATTTTTTTATTTATTGAAATAATCCGAACGCTCAGGGTTCTTGAATTTTACAGCTTGGGGGAATGGTTAAATATTTATTTATGAAAAAAACTTAAATGAATCAATCGTATAAATTTCGTAACATAAATTTTGTAATAAATTTAATATTTTTAATAACATTCGAATGTTCTTAACCCTTAGCACACAAACCCCTAGCAATCTGAAATAACCTCTTGGTCGAGCTTCTACGGTCTGAAGTAACCGCTGTCCCCATGCCCGCTTTCTTGAATTCATCACTTTACTGTAGTACAGTTGTGCGCGCTTGCGCGCTGAGAGAGACTGGTGGAAGTAAATTTTAAAAATGGAAATTGTATATACTAAATTCTGCGTATTTGACATATTCTATGCCATAGTTAGTAAAGTTGTCAAATGATTATTACAATAAAAATCTTAAGTTCCAGTCGTTAAAAAAGTTTTTATAATGACGGGACAAAAATATAAAAATATTACACATCAACACATCTGCTACAGGTCTACAAATTGAAAACTGTGCACTCGCTTTATTTGGGATCATCGTAAATTGTAAAAGTAAAAAATTTGTGCACAAATCTGTCGAAATTCGAACCACCAAGAAATTTGGGCACAAAAACGTGTTCGAGTTGTCAAAAAATAATTTGCACAATTTGTGCACAAAAACATGCACAAATAATCTGAAAACCATCAGCAAAAACTTGTGCACAAAAGTCCGAATTTTGTACACAATATTCATTCAATATGATGTACAATATTGTGCACATACTTGTGCAGAACCCGACTGAACTCTGTGCACAAACTTATGCACAGGCTTATGCACAGGCTTATGCACAGACTTGTGCAAGAGTTTGTGCATGCAATTGTACACAACTTTTCCGTAAGGGATGAGCCTGAACATTCTTCATCATTGGATCATCAAGTTCTAGAGTCCATGGAAAATAACAATTGTATTCAAAGAAATGGTCATAAGAAAAGAAAGATTAGCTATGAAAATACTTAAGACTCACTATGTTTTCCTAATATGTTTGAGAACTACAGTGTTACAATACACCAGATAATTGTTAATAACAATTATTATGGTAAAGACACAAATCACTAAAATTTTGATAAATTAAAATTAAGTCTAAGTATGATTGAATATTTTAGTATATTTAATTAATATTATTAATGTCAAAAGCACTATATTTAAAGTTGAATTACTTTGATTTAAATGAAAACTTTTTATCATAGTCTAATTATTTGTGATGAAAACAAAAAATTTTATACATTCCAAAGTTTCTATTACATATATATTTAGTAAAAAATATTGAACACTTTAAGATGTTTGGATTAATAATATTTTACAACTGTAAATATAATTATCAAAAAATATAATTAATGTTGTGATGTAATTTGTGAAAAGTTAAATAGTCTGTAACAATTTATAGCTAAGAGAAAAAAAAAACTTTTATACTACTTAAATATTGACTCTATGTTATTTAAACTTTATAATCATCAGTAAATGCATTTTATGATTCTTAAAATGAATAAAATATTTTAATTGACAATCGATCAATTTATTTCTACCCTATCAACCAAAAAATAAAACCTGGAGCATGAATTAAGAAATGTGTTGCGGAGCGAACAATAATTTCTCTCCTTACACATCGTCGAGAAAAAAAATCAATAATTGTAGACTGCGTGGCGCCATCTCTTGTACCACGCAGAACTACACGGTGCTGGAGCTCTTGCGCCGCCGTCTGCGCAGCTTGGGGGCTGACGCTGCCGCTGTTGCTGACGCCGCCGGCCTGGCGGGGGCCTGCTGCTCTCTGTCTCCTCAGTTATCATTTTGACGCTCATTCAAGCACTCAGCAGAGAGTTCTCGCTTAAGTTTTCTTGAGTTATCTCGTTCAAGTTCATCTTTTTAATTCATTGGAGTGCTCCTAGTGAAGTGATAGTGGTCAAGCTCATCGTCGTGACTGCAATCAATACTATTGAAGTCACTCTCCACCATCCTAGTCGGCGTGGTTCACTGGCAACTCTTCTCTGGTCGATCACAAGCTCTTCGTCAGGACACTCTCTTCAAATATTCTCAGCGGACATCTCCAGGTATTTTGGTTCAAGTAACAATAATTTACTTGAACCACTCAACCTTGTTTTACAAGCAGTAATTAATTTACTGTACTTCTCGGTGTTTTTGTGCCTGCGGCTTTATGCGCGCTTGCTCTTTCTCTTGGCCATCACTCTCTCTCGCTCTCTCTTTTCAAAGCATTCTCTGCTGCTGCTTTAATTTCTCTTGGCCATCGCTCTCTCTCTCTCTCTCTCCTTTCAAGGCCATTCTCTGTTGTTTTGTTTATATCAACTTTATTCTATCGAACTCGTGTTTACGTATTTGAATTAATATAATCATCCGTAAAGAGTTTTGACTAGGGGTTTTCTCACATTAATTAATTTTCTTTACACGGAAATCAATTCTGGAAAATTTCAAATTACAATTGAATTCTCACTGATTAAATCATTGATCATTTGCTTACAAATTTCAACTTAAATTATTTTATACTTTGATGATTTGTCTTTTTTTATTTTATAGTAATGGGCTCATGTTATCAACATCAAACTTATTAATCTGTCAATACACATTAACTACCTAAATTTTATACTTGTTTATTAATTAGTAAGAGATTTAATAAAAGTTATTAAACTTGAACCTTTTTTGTAAATAATAATATATTCTTAGAAAATAAAATTCACATAAAATTAATTAATGGTCTACTCAATTTATTTGATAACCCTCCCCTACCAGCTTTTAATCCGGCAAATAAAAATAAAATTAATGAAGCAGTAAATCCGCAACAAAATGACTTATCTCATCAATGATTAAATATATAGAATTGTTGATTGATAATATTTTTAATTTAATATATTCTATTTTTAAGTAAAAGTTATTATATTTATGTGTAATTTTTTATAGATGAAGTTAGATTTATACATCTATTCTTAACCTTAAAAAGGATCAACTATGATGCAGACTTTTTAAGGTTGTTTACTTTTTAGTTAAATTGACAAATTGTAAATATTTTATTTTATTTTAATGTCAAAGTTTGAAATTAAATGTTTATATTCATAATAATATAATTTTGTCCCAAAATCTTTTATGATATGAATTCATATCAACGCGCCCAAAACAGAGATGCGCACTAACTAGGCGCAGATCAGAGCAGAAGTCCACCATCGCTTCATCAGTCGGATCAATTAGCTTCTTCATTTGAGAAGTTTTTACAATAAAAATTATTGATTTGTGGCTCGAACTTTCAGCCGGGAGTGATAGAAAAGTGTATATTTCCGAGCCGAAGGCTCGGGCTGCAACACACAGCGGGGCTCCATGCCAAACTTTTGTCCTGAGGGAATAATATACTATTTAAATATATTCAAGTAAACACTACTGAAAATTACGTAAATACTAAACGAACGTATTGCCCCGGTACCGTGAATTCGGGCTGAATCCGTCTGTCGAACGTGACATGAGATCCACGAGATTGGTTGGGTGTGCAACTACGCTTTGGGCCCGAAAATACATGTGTATTTTTCAAAATATTTAGTTCACTGACAAACTACGTCCTGAACATTACTTCTCCAGTGCTGGTTTTCCTTGAGACGATTATACCGCAAAGATGACTTCTGCAAGTGATATTCATTTTTATTGTTTCTGTTTTATCAATTTGGAGTTGTGGAGGTTATAAACTAACTTGCAATCAATAAGTTCTTTGTTTAAAAATTGTTTTTCTGTGTACTGCAATACAAAATTTGAAAGTAATAAAATCCTTTTTTTTTTTTTAACCGAACTTAAATTTAGTAATAATAATCATTATGAATTGAAAAAAAAAAAAAAAAACCAAAACCTTATTAAGTTTATAGTGTTTTATGATTTTTTTCTAGTAATAACAGCATGAAAAATTCCCTAAAATCGTGAAAGATTTTAAAATCATCCGAGGGGAGTTATCGTCTCCAAGGGCACCGGTTTTCCATACTGATACTTTGGAAGTTGAAATTTCTCCGATAAATTGTCTGCACAACAAAATAATTACTAGGTATCCTTACTCTGATCTTCCTGGAGCTAAAACATCTTGGAGAAGTCATTTACAGAGCACTAGGTGTTTAAACTGCCGCCCTAGAGTGGCATGCTGATTTTTAAGACCCCTTGCGCGCATGAAACCGCCCCGCGCGCGGGGCGGCCGATGGAACGCACTTTCTCGCGCCAAATTCAAATTTTGTTTTGAAAAAGTTAATTTATAATAAATAATGTATTTAAAAATGAATTTTTATATAAATAATTTATATAAGATAAATACATTAAACTTAAAAATAATTTTAATAAAACTGCATCGATTTATTAAAATAAATAAATATCATATAAAATAATAAAAATTGTTTTAAAAAATTAATAAATTAATTTTAAAAAAGTTTGATATTGTTGTATTTGAGTAAATTGTAAAAAAAATTACAAAGAAATAATAGCTAATAAAGGTGCAGTAAGAAAGAAAACAAAAATTCAATATTTTTCAAGAGATATTTATTATAGGTTATTTTTCAACTGTTATTAATAAACAATTGAAAAATAATTACTAAACAAACACGAAAATCCTGAAACTTAATAAATTTAGGGAAGTAAAAAATTTAATATTTTATTATATTCAAGCTCTTCAACCCTCATAACCAAGAGGACCAAGGATAATAACTGAATTTATTAATAAACAATTAAAATAATTAATAAACAAATACGAAGACCGTAAAACTCATTAAATTTGAGCGGTAAAAAATTTAATAATTTACTATCCCCAAGCTCCTAAACCCTCATAATCGAGGAGACACCGACTGCAATAATTAAATTAATAAGTAAATAATATTAATAAACAAATACACGAATCCTGGAACTGATAATAATGGAATAAATTTGAGCGGTAAAAAATTTAATAATTTATTATATCTAAGCTCTTCAAAAAAAAATTAAATATTTTTCAAGCGATATTTATTATAGGTTATTTTTCAACTGTTATTGATAAACGATATAAAAAAAATGACTAAACAAACACGAAAACCCTGAAATTTAATAAAATTAGGGAAGTAAAAAATTTAATAATTTATTTAACCGAAGCTCCTAAACCCTCATAACCAAGGGGACCGACTGCAATAATTGAATTGATTAATAAACAATTAAAATAACTAATAAACAAATAAGCAGATAGTAAAACTCAATAGATTTGAGAAGTAAAATATTAAATAATTTATTTATAATTATAGCTAAGCTCCTAAACCCTCAAAACCAAGTGGACCAACTGCGATAGTTGAATTTATTAATGAACAATTTAAATAATTAATAAACAAATATGCAAATCCTGGAACTCAATACATTTGAGCGGTAAAAAATTTAATAATTTATTATATTCAAGTTCTTCAACCCTCATAACTAACTGGATCAAGGGTGACATTTGAATCCCCGCGCGCGGCGCGTTTACGTGCGCGCAAGGCGTCGTAAAAATCAGCATGCCACTCCTGGGAGTCGAAACAGTCAAGAGACATCCAAGTAAGCAACGTAATTTAAGCTTGTCCACCTCAAAAGCGCCATAGCGGTCCTGGCCACCTGGCTTAGCGTCGAAGTCGTCACCGCTATAGATATTTCGAATACGAAATCGGGCCGAGATTATTTATTCGGATATACAGGGTAGGTCATTTGTATCTATTGGTACCATTATATTGATAACAAAGCCCTGTTTAAAAAGTTTTTCGGTTGTTTCGTTTGGAAGGGAAATCAAAATGGTGATCTCAGATTAGGTTGGGCCCCACGGCCCGCAAGTTAGTTTTTAATAATGAGAACCCCTTATTTCGACCTCAGCTTCAAGAAAACCCGAAAATTTTACGGTTAGTAATTTTACCCTTAGTAGGAGAACAGTGTGGGTTCGAGCCCAGTTTTCTGCACATGCGCGACATGCCCACTTCTCGCAGTGGTGTGAAAGAGGGGGGGGGGGTTAGCTAGCAGTTCAAGAAATAATTAGCAAACGATTAGTTTGATTGATTGTCGTTTATTACTGTTTTCATTGAAACAAATTAAGTGTCGACACATTCAAGTTCAACACCTCGTTTTAACTCATCGCGCGCGCACCCGCACCGTGACTTCACGCTGCTAAGCGTGCCAGCAACTTCTAACGCTGTGATGTCAGCGAGCGCTCTACGTCGTCGCGCGGGAGGAAAGCGCGCGCACCCGCACCGTGACTTCACGCTGCTAAGCGCGCCAGCAACTTCTAACGCTGTGATGCCAGCGTGTGCTCTACGTTGTCGCGCGTGGGGAGGGGAGCTTAGTACTGTGTTGGGAGGTGGCTTCTAACGTTGTGATGTCAGCGTGCGCTTTACGTCATATTGCGTAGGGAAGGGAGCTTCAAGCGCTGTAGTGTTAGTGTGTGCGAGAAATTGAATAGCACAACGCGCGAGCACCATGTGTTTCACTGCAGTATCAGCTCCACCAAGGTCTACTCTGACCCCTCAGGTGACCTCAAGAGTAGCGGCTGCGAACCTAGTTATGTTATGGTAGTTTTTTAGCTGCATTAGAAATATTATAATTTTTTATTATTATTATTATTATTTTTTTTATTTAAATACATGAACCAAGACCACGACACCAAATTCCCACTAATAATTTTAAATTTAAAATACATCATTCAAGACCCATAGAAAATACATCGTTACGTAAATTATTATTGTTTTTAAAAATTTTATATTTAAGGTATTTCAGAACCATAATCATCATAACAAAATTTTTGAATTTTCTCACAACTGGCAGCAGCTGATGTTGATGATTCTTCATTTTCAACCCTATAAATCAAAATATTAAAATTATTATAATTGAATTATGTAAAAAATTAATTTAAGTAAAGCAATCACTTTATTTCTATTCCTTTATCTTCTGTTGCTTCAATTTGATTATTAGTAGTTAATGTTGACAAACCATCATCATCAGAACTATAAAATTAAAAAAATAACTTATTAATGATTACTACAAAAAAAAAAAAAAAAAAAAAAATCATTTACTCATCGATATAAATAATTTCTTGTGGATCCAAATCGCTTGTTTTAGGTCTGCAAAATTTTTTTTTAATTTAACTTTTTTAATTCATAAATATTAAAAAAAAAAAAAAACTTACTTCTCAAAACAGCCTATCATTAGGCTAGGTTCATGAGTGGTTCTATCGCATCATGGGCAATATTCACATGGTCGATCCCATATTTCATTATGACAAAGCTTCACCTTTGTCAACGGTCTTAAAAGTAGTCTGCAAAAAAAAATAATCTAAATGATCTACAAAAATAATAAAAAAATAAATAAGTAGTCAATATATATATATATATATATGTATGTATGTATATGTATAATGATAACAATTGCCTTTACCTTAATCGATCTGTGTCTTTTATGAGCAACGGTTTTTCTATTACATTTTTTTGGCAGTATCAGCATTGTAATTCTGTATTTGTTCGTCTATGATGACATGGTTAAAATTTTTTGGCATTCAAATTCATTATCAAATAAAAAAAAAATTTTAATTTTTAAAAAATAAAATACTTTTTTACTAAATTAATAAAATTAATTATTTCTTACTTCAGTTATATATTTTCTTACTGCAGGTGGTTGTAAATAATTCGTATATGATTGGAGGAATAACTAAAAAATTCACTTTTACACAATCAATTCTTTTCAAACTCTTTCAAAAAACAGTCACTGGAAAAAAAAAAAAAATTACTGTTTCTTGTATTGCACTCAAAGCAGGAGTTTGATGTGTAGTTGTTGAGTATTAATTGAATATTTAAATCTGCCGCCTCAATTATCTCGCGTCGGTCACTTATCGGCCGGCTCACCGACCGAGCGCCTCCTCTGCGGTTGCCTCGTGCTCGGGCCCTCGAGTAGTTTAACTCATGTCGGCTCATGTTGCGCCTCGTGCCAACAAATACTCAAGCAAATTCAATAATAATTTGCAGTAATCCTCAACCAAAAATGTAATGTGTGAGTGCGCGAGTAATTAATGAGTGCTTGCACATTATGTAAAGCTCAAAACGTGTTAGCTCAACTGCTAAGTACATTTTCTCACTTGGTGTTTTCTCGGCCCGCTCTCACGCCTCGTGACAGCGACCTTCATCACGGATTCAATAATAATCCGCTGACAAACTCAACAAAGTAGTAATGTGTGAACGCGTAATAAATATTATTGGGCGCTTCTGCATCACTTTTTATCATAATAAACGTGAATCTCAACGGCATTTCTCAAGCTTCTACTCATGTTTTGGTTAGCTCGACCACGCCTCGGTCAAGCAAGTAAAATCAAAGTTCTCGCAATATTCCGGTCAAACTCAGTGGAAAAGTGATAAGTGAGTGCACAACAAATATTATTGAGCACCTGCAAATTACTTGAAGCTCAGAAAGGGTGGAAAATACTCATCAACTCATCGTTTGGTTGCTCGCCGGCAACCATAACCTCGTCTCCGCCGCATGGTGCACTTGGTACTTTGGCTTGGCTCTTCATCAAAGATTTACTCACAAATCTCACAGCAACGCTCAACTGGTTTACTCTTTAAAGGATCTACTCATCATAAACAATCATCCCAGGACGCTGCTCAACAACAAAGAGGTTTTATCATCACAACAAGCTCATTCATCAAAAGGTACTTCAACTCAACTTATTGTTTGTTATCAAGGTTGTTTGTTAATGTGTTAACTCAACTAGAATAACTCATTATTGTAATACTCACTACAAAAGGTCTGTAAATATTGTAAATAAATTATCAAATTGTATATAATGGTAATAATGTGTCTTGTTTAATTACTCACTCCCCTTCTAAATCCATAAAATTATTTATGGCAGCAAAACTCAAGCTCAATATATAACAGTAAAGCTTCAATAAACTTTTAAAAATGAACTCATTTTGTGAATCGTAGTTTTTAACGAAAACTTATTTTAAATCGATAATTGTTTTTTCAATAGAAAATGAGGAAAAACAAGAGGATATTCTAATCAAATTTAATAAGATTTGACTTCATTAGCTCAAGAGTGGTGTTTACTTCAACAAGACCCTAGTCTAATTATTTATGATGGCTTTGTTTTTTCTTTTTTTATTTCAATGAATAAGTTTTTTTCTATTGTAAATTTATAATTTATGCTCATTATTTATTTAGAATTTGTTTTAAATGATAATTTTCATTGAAAATGGTAAAAAAAAAAAAAAAGATTCCTACCGAATTTCCTAAGGCTTTTTACGCAAGATAATCAACAACGACTTTGTTATTTTTCTATTTCAATATCATAATTTTGATAGGGAATCATTTTAGTACGTCACCATCAAAACAAGAGACATTTGTGTGGAGTGAAAAAACTACTCATTGTCAAAATAGTTATCGAACGATACACATCGTGTAAATCTAGCAGTGATTTCAAGGTAAGGAGTGTTTTTTTTTTATTAGTTTATTTTTTTCAGAGTTTTTTAGTTTTTATAAATGTGCAATCCAATTTTTTTTTTTTTTTCTAACAAATACTCAATTTTTTTACGTAAAATTTATATATAAATGTATATATTTTGATTTATAAAAATAGAAAAAAAAACATTTTTGTTTTTTAGATTTCACAATCTTCAATAGTGCTTCTATCGATCAATATCTACCAACTAAACCTAACCAAAGTAAACCAACCAAAGTATCTCACCAGTAAAGTACCTACCAACTAAAGTATCTCAATTAACACAAAAAGCTTATCTAGTAACAAAAATTAAAAAAGTTAATACGCGCTATGGAGAAAAAATAGTGACTAGATCAACAATTCGATGTTTTTCTCCCGAAAAAGCAATGTGAAATTTTACCAGAAGATACAAATTTTTACAATATAATGGAGGATGCTGCAAATAAATTGAAATTAATTCTAACCTATAAGGGTAATGGTGTAATTTAATTTTCTAGCAATTAAGAAAATCATCACTGTCTTTAATTCAAAAATAAAAGTGATTTAAATAAATAATTGTGTGCATTTATTAAATATTAAAAAACTCTTCTTTAATAAAAAAAAAACATTCTAATCTTAATATAAACTTAAAAAAGAAAAAAAAAAAAACATTTAATTTTTTAGTTATGCACAATGTCTGATGATGAGTTTGAACTTTTATATTGTAAAGAAGAATTTCGTATACGCGTTCCAACAATTTGTGAATTTGCCGCAGCTCAAGTTTTTAACACATACAAAAATAATGTCAATGAAAATCGAAAGTACAATTCATATATTGATTAAAGATAAAATAAAATTTTTTATCGAGTTTAACGATGGAGATAAAATAAGACATGATACTAAAACACCTAAAGAAATTTTTTAAAGCTCGATAAATATAAGATTGTAAATTGTTCTATAGATATGGATTTTGATATTTAATGATTTATAAATAAATTATAAATTTATTTTAAAAAATAATTTTCAATTTTGAATAAAATTTGTTAATTTGATTTATTTTATTCTATTTTTTTTTTTTCCTCCTATATTTTTATTTTGATTAGCTGATATATATTTTTTTAACTTTACATAATTTATTTAATAGATTTGAAAAAAAAAAAAAAAAAAATGGAATCAGCGCATCTTGAAAAGTTTATAGAATCAATGAAAAAAGCTTATAATAGTATATTATAGTACGGGTGCAGTATCGTCACCGGGGCGGTTTTAAGGACCCGAGTGCGTAGCGAAGCGGAGCACGAGGTCCTTAATAAGCCCTGGTGACGTGCTGCACTCGTACTATATACTATTTTATAGTACGAGTCACCGAAAATACGCATCAAAGATTTGATTTTGAGGTTGGAGTGACCAGGAGTACTATAAAGATTTAAATGCCATACAGTCTGGTAATGATGTTGAACTTCAAAAATGGTTGAATATTGAAATTCAAAAATGGATTGCCAATGAGAAAAAAATTATTAAAATAATTAAATTAAATTTACAAAACAACAACTTAACAATTCAACAAAGAATGTACTTATACAACATTGAGATAGTTCTCCGAGAGTTGCAAGCGCAGTTTAAATAATTGTTATTTGAAACTGGAGCTGGACATAGACAGAAATTAAGTAATAGAGTCTCATGGATTGATATAACTACAGCTTTTCAAGATCGTTTGCAAACCGGTGCGGTTATTAAGGTAGTTACGAAGCGTATATACACCGTGATTCATTAAATATGGATCAACTGAGATATTAATATTTTTGTGTACAGAATTTTACCCTGATTCCAAAAAAATATATTAATATTTTTTTTTTTAATCAGGTTTTTTTTTATCAACAATTAGAAATGTGCATAAAATTTAAAAGTGAGGTTTAGAATCAAAGACCTCATCAAAATAGAAGGCTGTATTTAATCGAGCGAACATAAACATAACCCTAGCCAGTTTAAAACGCACGTGGTTGAAGATCGTGGTATTGTTGTGAAGTGTTTTAAAAAAGAAGTGTGATTAAATCAGCATCGTACTAGCGGAAGGTTCGTATCTGGGTAAATTCATCACAGTGCAATACCGGAGTTGCATCGCCATCGCGTAATGCTGTGAATTTCAAGAGTTCGACGGCTTGCTACCGGCACAAACACCGGTAAGTAATTTTCAAATAAAAGCGTTATTATTGCAATTTTTATTTAGTCTTCTTCTTAAAACAATCGGCCGAGACACTACCTAAGTCGCGTCGCTGTTGCTCGAAGTTCCTCGACGGCTTACTACCAGCACAAGTACTCGTAAGTTGAAAACTTTATTTTTTATGAAAAAAAAAAAAAAAAAAAACCATTACATTATAGGACAATTAATTTTTTTTTTTTTTTTTTTTTTTACAGTGTACAATCTACTCCGTACAGAAAACCCTGCAGAATCTGTCGTCGTGATTTAAGAGACTTGCCATCACCGTCGCCGTTTGGTTCCGTTGATTCAAATGCGCAAGTATGTGAAATTTCAATTTTTTCCGTAATTTTTAATTCAATTTAATGTTTTTTTTCATACAAAACTATAGTTGTGTATGTATAAACCCTTGAAATATTATAGGATGTATCCATTTTACTTTAAAAAATTTATTTATTTCAGTCTTTATTTTTTAATTTTGTCTCTATCTTTCAAACAATTTTTATGCTCTGAAAATTTTTAAAATAAATAATTTTGAACTATTTTTTTCAAAGGTGACGTTCTCGATCCAAGCTATGCCAAGGGGGGGCTGCTGTCCTTCGACCGCTACAATAACCAGCTGATGATCTACTGCTATCGGCTATAGCACATCGACACGGCTTTCGTTTACGGCAACGAGGTCGCCATCGGCAAGAGTTTGAAAAAGTACTTCGACAACGGTGGCAAACGCGAGGATGTCTTCATCACTACCAACGTACTATTTTTCGAGATTTTTTTTTTCCCTAAGTACTGATTTCCAATCGTAGGTCATCTGAAAAAAGACGAGAAACTTACAGAGATTACAGGGTTGGCTACAATTTTAAATTCATTTTTTTTTTCTTATCTAACAAAAAATTATTGAGACGTATTTTACTAACGTAAATAAAAAACTAAATAAATTTTGTCTCTTTTAAAAAAGCTTCCCATGTACGGAGTCCGGGCCTCGGACGTCAAGAAGTTTCTGAAGCTGTCCCTCGAGAGTTTGGGCCTGCAGTACGTCGACATGTACCTCATCCACTCGCCGATGGGTATGGTCCAGGACAAAAACGAGAACTCGGTCGCCAAAAACGAGGACGGAAGCTTCGTCACAGACAACGACACCGATCGCGTTTCCACATGGAAGGTCGTACATTCAACTTAGAAAAAAAAAAAAAAATTTTAACTTAAGTAAACTTGATTTACTCGACAGGCAATGGAGGATCAAGTCAAAGCCAGTCGGGCCAAGTCGATCGGTCTGAGCAACTTTAACCAATAGCAAATTCAAAACGTCCTGGATCACTTCGAAATCAAACCGAGCAATTTGCAGGTATATAAAGTATATATATATATTTTTTCTTTAAAAAGAAAATTTTTGACACGATTTATAGCAAGTTTTAGCTTGTTACACGATATTTTAATCGAGACCAAAGATAAAAGTCCTAGATATCTCTAGGAATAAATTAGAAGTATTCTCAGTCTGTAATAAAGTGTCATCATACTGTGTGCTAAATTTCAAAACTACTTTAAAATTAAAAAATGAGATCTAACTTTTTTTTCCGAAATTCTTGCTCAATAAGAAGGCATTTGAATCAAAAAAGACATTTGTCAAATAACTAGCTTCTCTCAGAGTAAAAATTAAACAACTCGCCCCAAACTTAACCTGTCTCAGGTTAGGTATTCCTGGCTCAAATGAGATCTGACTTTTTTTTCAAGAGCTCTCGCTTGATTAAAAGGCATATGAATCAAAAACATCATTTGTCATATGATTAGCACCTCTCAGAGTTGAAATTAAACAACATGCCATGGCCTTAATCTGTCTCAGAATAGGTATTCCGGGCTCAAATGAGATCTGACTTTTTTCAAGAACTCTCGCTTGATTAAAAGGCATATGAATCAAAAACATCATGTGTCATTTGATAAGCAACTCTCAGAGTTGAAATTTAACAACTCACCATGGCCTTAACCTGCCTCAGGTTAGGTATTCCGAGCTCAAATGAGATCTGACTTTTTTTTCAATAGCTCTTACTTGATCAAAAGGCATTTGAATCAAAAAAATCACTTGTCATTTGATTAGCACCTCTCAGAGTTGAAATTTAACAACTTGCCATGGCCTTGATCTGTCTCAGGTTAGGTATTCTGGGCTCAAATGAGATCTGACTTTTTTTCAAGAACTCTGGCTTGATAAAAAGGCATATAAATCAAAAACATCATGTGTCATTTGATAAGCAACTCTCAGAGTTGAAATTAAACAACTCACTATGGCCTTAACCTGCCTCAGGTTAGGTATTACGGGCTCAAATGAGATCTGACTTTTTTTTCAATAACTCTCACTTGATCAAAAGGCATTTGAATCAAAAAAATCATTTGTCATTTGATTAGCACCTCTCAGAGTTAAAATTATACAACTCGCCCCAAACTTAACCTGCCTCAGGTTAGGTATTCTGGGCTCAAATGAGATCTGACTTTTTATTCAAGAACTCTATGTTAATCAATAGGCATTTGAATCAAAAAATTCATTTGTCATTTGATTAGCACCTCTCAGAGTTAAAATTGAACAGCTTGCCATGGCCGTAGCCTGTCTCAGGTTGGGTCTTCCGGGCTGATATTAGTTCTGCCTTTTTTTCAAGAATCCTTGCGTGTATGAAAGTCATATGAATTAAAAAAACCATTTGTCATTTGATTAGCACCTCTCTGAGTTGAAATTAAACAACTCGCCCCACCTTAACCTGTCTCAAGTTAGGTATTCCGGGCTCAAATTAGATCTGACTTTTTTCAAGAATTCTCGCTTGATTGAAAGGCATATGAATAAAAAAAACCATTTGTCATTTGATTAGCATCGCTCAGAGTTGAAATTTAACAGCTTGCCATGGCCGTAGCCTGTCTCAGGTTAGGTATTCCGGGCTCAATTGAGATCTGACTTTTTTTCAAGAACTCTCGCTTGATAAAAAGGCATATGAATCAAAAAAACCATTTGTCATTTGATTAGCACCTCTCTGAGTTGAAATTAAACAACTCGCCCCACCTTAACCTGTCTCAAGTTAGGTATTCCGGGCTCAAATTAGATCTGACTTTTTTCAAGAATTCTCGCTTGATTGAAAGGCATATGAATAAAAAAAACCATTTGTCATTTGATAAGCACCTCTCAGAGTTGAAATTTAACAACTCGCCATGGCCTTAACCTGCCTCAGGTTAGGTATTCCGGGCTCAAATGAGATCTGACTTTTTTTTCAATAACTCTCGCTTGATCAAAAGACATTTGAATCAAAAAAATCATTTGTCATTTGATTAGCACCTCTCAGAGTTGAAATTAAACAACTCGCCCCACCTTAACCTGTCTCAGGTTAGGTATTCCGGGCTCAAATGAGATCTGACTTTTTTCAAGAACTCTCGCTTGATTAAAAGGCATATGAATCAAAAACATCATTTGTCATTTGATTAGCATCTCTCAGAGTTGAAATTAAACAACTTCCCATGGCCTAGATCTGTCTCAGGTTAGGTATTCTGGGCTCAAATGAGATCTAAATTTTTTTTCAAGATCTCTCGCTTGAATAAAAGGCATATGAATCAAAAAAATCATTTGTCATTTGGTAAGCATCTCTCAGAGTTGAAATTAAATTACTCGCCATGACCTTAACCTGTCTTAGGTTAGGTATTCCGGGCTCAAATGAGATCTAACTTTTTTTTCTGAAATTCTTGCTTTATTAGAAGATATTTGAATCAAAAAATCTTTTGTCATTTGATAAGCACCCCTAAAAGTTGAAATTGAACTGCTCACCACGGCCTTAACCTGTCTCAGGTTGGGTATTCTGGGCTCAAATGAGATCTAACTTTTTTTCAAAAGTTCGTGCTTGATTGAAATTCATTTAAATCAAAAAAATCATTTGTCCATTGATTAGAGCTTCTCAGAGTTGAAATTAAACAGCTCGCCCCGACCTTAACCTGTCTCAGGTAAAGTATTCCGGGCTTAAATGAGATCCAACTTTTTTTTTTGAAATTCTTGCTCAATTAGAAGACATTTGAATCAAAAAATCATTTGTCATATGACTAGTTTCTCTCAGAGTAAAAATTAAACAGCTCGGCCTGACCATTACCTGTCTCAGGCTAGGTATTCCGGGCTCAAATGAGATCTGACTTTTTTTCAAGATCTCTTACTTAATTAAAAGGCATATGAATCAAAAAAACCATTTGTCATTTGATTAGCACTTCTCAGAGTTAAAATTGAACAGATTGCCATGGCCGTAACCTGTTTCAGGTCGGGTCTTCCGGGATCAAATGAGTCTTGCTTTTTTTTCAAGAACTCTCGCTTGATAAAAAGGCATATGAATCAAAAAAATCATTTGTCATATGATTAGCACCTCTCAGAGTTGAAATTAAACAACATGCCATGGCCTTAATCTGTCTCAGAATAGGTATTCCGGGCTCAAAGAGATCTGACTTTTTTTCAAGAATCCTTGCGTGTTTAAAAGTCATATGAATCAAAAAAATCATGTGTCATTTGTTGAGCACCTCCCAGAGTTGAAATTAAACAACTCACCCCACCTTAACCTGTCTCAGGTTAGGTATTCCGGGCTCAAATGAGATCTGACTTTTTTCAAGAACTCTCGCTTGATTAAAAGGCGGATGAATCAAAAACATCATTTGTCATATGATTAGCACCTCTCAGAGTTGAAATTAAACAACATGCCATGGCCTTAATCTGTCTCAGAATGGGTATTCCGGGCTCAAAGAGATCTGACTTTTTTTCAAGAATCCTTGCGTGTTTAAAAGTCATATGAATCAAAAAAATCATGTGTCATTTGATTAGCACCTCCCAGAGTTGAAATTAAACAACTCGCCCCACCTTAACCTGTCTCAGGTTAGGTATTCCGGGCTGAAATGAGATCTGACTTTTTTCAAGAACTCTCGCTTGATTAAAAGGCATATGAATCAAAAACATGATGTGTCATTTGATAAGCAACTCTCAGAGTTGAAATTAAACAACTCACCATGGCCTTAACCTGCCTCAGGTTATGTATTCCGGGCTCAAATGAGATCTGACTTTTTTTTCAATAACTCTTACTTGATCAAAAGGCATTTGAATCAAAAAAATCATTTGTCATTTGATTAGCACCTCTCAGAGTTTAAATTATACAACTCGCACTAACTTAACCTGCCTTAGGTTAGGTATTCTGGGCTCAAATGAGATCTGACTTTTTTTTCAAGAACTCTATGTTGATCAATAGGCATTTGAATCAAAAAAATCATTTGTCATTTGATTAGCATCGCTCAGAGTTGAAATTTAACAACTCGCCATGGCCTTAACCTGCCTCAGGTTAGGTATTCCGGGCTCAAATGAGATCTGACTTTTTTTTCAATAACTCTCGCTTGATCAAAAGACATTTGAATCAAAAAAATCATTTGTCATTTGATTAGCACCTCTCAGAGTTGAAATTAAACAACTCGCCCCACCTTAACCTGTCTCAGGTTAGGTATTCCGGGCTCAAATGAGATCTGACTTTTTTCAAGAACTCTCGCTTGATTAAAAGGCATATGAATCAAAAACATCATTTGTCATTTGATTAGCATCTCTCAGAGTTGAAATTAAACAACTTCCCATGGCCTAGATCTGTCTCAGGTTAGGTATTCTGGGCTCAAATGAGATCTAAATTTTTTTTCAAGATCTCTCGCTTGAATAAAAGGCATATGAATCAAAAAAATCATTTGTCATTTGGTAAGCATCTCTCAGAGTTGAAATTAAATTACTCGCCATGACCTTAACCTGTCTTAGGTTAGGTATTCCGGGCTCAAATGAGATCTAACTTTTTTTTCTGAAATTCTTGCTTTATTAGAAGATATTTGAATCAAAAAATCTTTTGTCATTTGATAAGCACCCCTAAAAGTTGAAATTGAACTGCTCACCACGGCCTTAACCTGTCTCAGGTTGGGTATTCTGGGCTCAAATGAGATCTAACTTTTTTTCAAAAGTTCGTGCTTGATTGAAATTCATTTAAATCAAAAAAATCATTTGTCCATTGATTAGAGCTTCTCAGAGTTGAAATTAAACAGCTCGCCCCGACCTTAACCTGTCTCAGGTAAAGTATTCCGGGCTTAAATGAGATCCAACTTTTTTTTTTGAAATTCTTGCTCAATTAGAAGACATTTGAATCAAAAAATCATTTGTCATATGACTAGTTTCTCTCAGAGTAAAAATTAAACAGCTCGGCCTGACCATTACCTGTCTCAGGCTAGGTATTCCGGGCTCAAATGAGATCTGACTTTTTTTCAAGATCTCTTACTTAATTAAAAGGCATATGAATCAAAAAAACCATTTGTCATTTGATTAGCACTTCTCAGAGTTAAAATTGAACAGATTGCCATGGCCGTAACCTGTTTCAGGTCGGGTCTTCCGGGATCAAATGAGTCTTGCTTTTTTTTCAAGAACTCTCGCTTGATAAAAAGGCATATGAATCAAAAAAATCATTTGTCATATGATTAGCACCTCTCAGAGTTGAAATTAAACAACATGCCATGGCCTTAATCTGTCTCAGAATAGGTATTCCGGGCTCAAAGAGATCTGACTTTTTTTCAAGAATCCTTGCGTGTTTAAAAGTCATATGAATCAAAAAAATCATGTGTCATTTGTTGAGCACCTCCCAGAGTTGAAATTAAACAACTCGCCCCACCTTAACCTGTCTCAGGTTAGGTATTCCGGGCTCAAATGAGATCTGACTTTTTTCAAGAACTCTCGCTTGATTAAAAGGCGGATGAATCAAAAACATCATTTGTCATATGATTAGCACCTCTCAGAGTTGAAATTAAACAACATGCCATGGCCTTAATCTGTCTCAGAATGGGTATTCCGGGCTCAAAGAGATCTGACTTTTTTTCAAGAATCCTTGCGTGTTTAAAAGTCATATGAATCAAAAAAATCATGTGTCATTTGATTAGCACCTCCCAGAGTTGAAATTAAACAACTCGCCCCACCTTAACCTGTCTCAGGTTAGGTATTCCGGGCTGAAATGAGATCTGACTTTTTTCAAGAACTCTCGCTTGATTAAAAGGCATATGAATCAAAAACATGATGTGTCATTTGATAAGCAACTCTCAGAGTTGAAATTAAACAACTCACCATGGCCTTAACCTGCCTCAGGTTATGTATTCCGGGCTCAAATGAGATCTGACTTTTTTTTCAATAACTCTTACTTGATCAAAAGGCATTTGAATCAAAAAAATCATTTGTCATTTGATTAGCACCTCTCAGAGTTAAAATTATACAACTCGCACTAACTTAACCTGCCTTAGGTTAGGTATTCTGGGCTCAAATGAGATCTGACTTTTTTTTCAAGAACTCTATGTTGATCAATAGGCATTTGAATCAAAAAAATCATTTGTCATTTGATTAGCATCGCTCAGAGTTGAAATTTAACAACTCGCCATGGCCTTAACCTGCCTCAGGTTAGGTATTCCGGGCTCAAATGAGATCTGACTTTTTTTTCAATAACTCTCGCTTGATCAAAAGACATTTGAATTAAAAAAATCATTTGTCATTTTATTAGCACCTCTCAGAGTTGAAATTAAACAACTCGCCCCACCTTAACCTGTCTCAGGTTAGGTATTCCGGGCTCAAATGAGATCTGACTTTTTTCAAGAACTCTCGCTTGATAAAAAGGCATATGAATCAAAAACATCATTTGTCATTTGATTAGCATCTCTCAGAGTTGAAATTAAACAACTTCCCATGGCCTAGATCTGTCTCAGGTTAGGTATTCTGGGCTCAAATGAGATCTAACTTTTTTTTCAAGATCTCTCGCTTGATTAAAAGGCATATGAATCAAAAAAATCATTTGTCATTTGATTAGCATCTCTCAGAGTTGAAATTAAACTACTCGCCATGACCTTAACCTGTCTTAGGTTAGGTATTCCGGGCTCAAATGAGATCTAACTTTTTTTTCTGAAATTCTTGCTTCATTAGAAGATATTTGAATCAAAAAATCTTTTGTCATTTGATAAGCACCCCTAAAAGTTGAAATTGAACTGCTCACCACAGCCTTAACCTGTCTCAGGTTGGGTATTCTGGGCTCAAATGAGATCTAACTTTTTTTTCAAGAGTTCTTGCTTGATTGAAATTCATTTAAATCAAAAAAATCATTTGTCCATTGATTAGCGCTTCTCAGAGTTGAAATTAAACAGCTTGCCCCGACCTTAACCTGTCTCAGGTTAAGTATTCCGGGCTTAAATGAGATCCAACTTTTTTTTTGAAATTCTTGCTCAATTAGAAGACATTTGAATCAAAAAATCATTTGTCATATGACTAGTTTTTCTCAGTGTAAAAATTAAACAGCTCGGCCTGACCATTACCTGTCTCAGGCTAGGTATTCCGAGCTCAAATGAGATCTGACTTTTTTTCAAGATCTCTCGCTTGATTAAAAGGCATATGAATCAAAAAAACCATTTGTCATTTGATTAGCACCTCTCAGAGTTAAAATTGAACAAATTGCCATGGCCGTAACCTGTTTCAGGTCGGGTCTTCCGGGCTCAAATGAGTCTTGCTTTTTTTTCAAGAACTCTCGCTTGATAAAAAGGCATATGAATCAAAAAAATCATTTGTCTTATGATTAGCACCTCTCAGAGTTGAAATTAAACAACATGCCATGGCCTTAATCTGTCTCAGAATAGGTATTCCGGGCTCAAAGAGATCTGACTTTTTTTCAAGAACACTTGCTTGATAAAAAGGCATATGAATCAAAAACGTCATTTGTCATTTGATTAGCACATCTCAGAGTTGGAATCGAACAGCCCACCCCATCCTCGACCTATCACAGGTTAGGTATTCCGGGCTCAAATTAGATCTAACTTTTTTTCTGAAATTCTTGGTTTATTAGTTGATATTTGAATCAAAAAATCTTTTGTCATTTGATAAGCACCCCCAATAGTTGAAATTGAACTGCTCACCACGGTCTTAACCTGTCTCAGGTAGGGTATTCTGGGCTCAAATGAGATCTAACTTTTTTTTAAGAATTCTTGTTTGATTGAAATTCATTTAAATCAAAAACTCATTTGTCCATTGATTAGCACTTCTCAGAGTTGAAATTAAACAGCTCGCCCCGACCTTAACCTGTCTCAGGTTAAGTATTCCGGGCTCAAATGAGATCCAACTTTTTGTTCAAGATATCTTGCTTGATTAAAATGCATTTGAATCAAAGAAATCATTCGTCATTTTATTAGCACCTCTCGGAATCCAAATTCAACTGCTCGGCCTGACCTGAAATAGATGTCGCGGTACTGAAAAATGTCTAGCTTGATTTTTTCATAATTTTAAATTCAAAGGAAGCCTCCCAGTCAAAAAAAATCATTTGTGAATAAAATAGAAAAAATTCAAGTCGATTTCCAACAGTCAACTAGTCTCAGGTTCGGTATTCTGGGCTCAAATGAAATCTGACTTTTTTTCAAGAACTCTCGCTTGACAATAGGCATATGAATCAAAAAAATCATTTGTCATTTGATAAACACCTCTCAGAGTTAAAATTCAACAGCTTGCCATGGCCGTAGCCTGTCTCAGGTTGGGTCTTCCGGGCTATCTGGCTATCTGCCTCTTATCTGGCTATCTGCTCGCAGGCAGTAAAGGCAGAGGACGGCAGTTTTAGTTCTTTCCGGCCCCTTAATAAGGGCGTGCCCCAGGGGTCGGTGTTGAGTCCTCTGCTCTTCCTTCTGTTTATTGTTGACATTGCTTTAGGCCTTGGTCCTGGTGTCTTTCATGTGACTTATGTGGATGTTCTTCAGATTTACGTGCGGGGCCGAGTTGAGGACATACATGACACTCTGGGAAGACTGAGTCGGGGTGCTGAACACGTTGCTGACTGTGCTGCCACTAATCAGCTGGTGCTGGATGCTAAAAGGACCAAGGCCATGATTTTTGGGACCCCGTCCTATGTCAATGCCTTTAACGAGTTGGGTATTCGTGACCTGTGGTTTGGTGGCTGCACAGTCCCGTTTGTCCCCTCTGCGCGTAGTTTGGGGTGGTGCTGGACTCTAAGCTGAACTGGAAAGACCATGTTCGGTATGTTTGTCGTAGAGCCAACTCGTGTAAACACCTCGTGCAAACCTTGCTTTTTCCTATCGTTGACTATTTATCACTTGTGTACGGTAATATCTCGGGTGGGCAGGATCTCATATTACAGCGTTTGCTCAATCGTGGGATCAAGTACATCTTTGGGATTAGAAAGGGCGATCGCGTTACACTCTACAGACGCAAGCTTGGCTGGCTTTTTCCGCAGGGAAAGATTAGATGGCGTAACATATAGGAATTTCCTCGAAGAAGAATTCCAAGTACTTCTTCGAGGAAATCTGAATCGAGAACAAATTGATCAAACAATCTTTCAGCATGATGGGGCTCCTGCTCATACTGCGCGGGAGACCCAGGAGCTTCTCCATGAGTTGTTTCCCAGAGGGTATATTGGTCGAGAAGGATTGGTAGCAGAATGGCCTGCAAGGTCACCTGACTTCAACCCCCTCGATTATTACCTCTGGGGAACAATGAAGGAGAAGCTCTATCATAACGGGAGACGCTTCAATAATGAGCAGGAGCTCCAAAATGCTATCAGAGAGATCGCAAACGGGATTGAGGCTGAAACGATAAGAAAAGCTGTTGAAAATATCATCAAACGAGCCCGTGAATGCATCAATCAACGTGAGGGTCATTTCGAACAATGTTTGGATTAAAAATTTATATAAAAGCTTCCTTTTTTTTCAAGTGACTTCAACGTTGGTTGATGCATTGTTTATTTGTATAAAAATGAACTGTACATATTTTGTTTTTTTTTTTTATGAAATATATTTAATTTTGTTGATGTTAGAAAATTGTTCAAAATAAAAGATTTATTGTAAATAAATAAATATTCTTGTTAAGATAAAACCTCTTTGTTGAGCAGAGTCCTTCAGTGATTGTTAATGATGAGTAGCACCTTTTGAGTCTAAGCCAGTTGAGCGTTGATAGGAGCTTGTCGGGTAGTACCTTGAGGAAAGTCCAAACCAAAATACCGCGTTCACCATGCGGTGGTAGCGAGGTTATAGTCGTAGGTGAGTAGACCACGAGAGATGCCCTAGAGATTTTCCACTCTTGCATGATTGTCAAGTAATTTGTAAACACACAATTCTATTTATTGGCTCTCACTAATCACTTCCCTTTGACCCGCATTCGTATAATTATTGAATCCGTGATACTTTTGCTTACACAAGGCGTGAAATCAAGCCGCAAAAATCCAGATGATAGAAACAAAGTCATAAGTCGATTTTTACCCGTCTTGAGCCCAAAAACTTATTCGGGTAACGTGTCCTGTTTCAGGTCTGGCCAAACAGTTAAATCGTGACTCTGAGAGATGCTAATCAAATGACAAATGATTTTTTTGATTCATATGCCTTTTAAACACGCAAGAATTTTTGAAAAAAAGGCAGATCAAAATTTAGTGGTGAGCAGTTCAATTTCAACTTTAAGGGGTGCTTATCAAATGACAAATGATTTTTTAGATTCAAATAGCTTCTAATAAAGCAAGAATTTCGGAAAAAAAAAGATAGATCTCATTTGAGCCCGGAATACTCAGCCTGAGACAGGTTAAGTTTGAGGCGAGTTGTTTAATTTCAACTCTGAGAGGTACTATTCAATTGACAAATGATTTTTTTGATTCATAAGCCTTTAAACACGCAAGAATTCTTAAAAAAAAGGCCGAACTAAATTCAGCCCGGAAGACCCAAGCTGAGACAGGTAACGGCCATGGCAAACTGTTCCATTTTAACTCTCAGAGGTGCTAATCAAATGACAAATGATTTTTTTGATTCAAATGCCTTTTGAACAAGCGAGAGTACTTGAAAAAAAGTCAGATCTCATTTGAGCCCGGAATAGATAACCTGAGGCAGGTTAAGGCCATGGCAAGCTGTTCAATTTCAACTCTGAGAGGTGCTAATCAAATGACAAATAATTTTTTTGATTCATATGCCTTTTAAACAGGATTCTTTAAAAAAAGGCAGAACTAATTTCAGCCCGGAAGACCCGACCTGAATCAGGTTACGGCCATGGCAATCTGTTCAATTTTAACTCTGAGAGGTGCTCATCAAATGACAAATGGTTTTTCTGATTCATATGCCTTTTAATCAAGCGAGAGATCTTGAAAAAAAGTCAGATCTCATTTGAGCCCGGAATACCTAGCCTGAGACAGGTGATGGTCAGGCCGAGCTGTTTAATTTTTACTCTGAGAGAAACTAGTTATATGACAAATGATTTTTTGATTCAAATGTCTTCTAATTGAGCAAGAATTTCAGAAAAAAAAGTTGGATCTCATTTGAGCCCGGAATACTTAACCTGAGACAGGTTAAGGTCGGGGCGAGCTGTTTAATTCAACTTTGAGAAGTGCTAATCAATGGACAAATGATGTTTTTGATTCAGATGCCTTTTTATCAAGCGAGAGTTCTTGAAAAAAAGTCAGATCTCATTTGAGCCCGGAATACCTAACCTGAGACAAATAAAGGCCATGGCAAGTTGTTTAATTTCAACTCTGAGAGGTGCTAATCAAATGACAAATGATTTTTTTGATTCGAATGCCTATTGATCAAGCGAGAGTTCTTGAAAAAAAATTCAGATCTGTTTCAGAGCCTAGAATACCTAACCTGAGACAGGTTAAGTTTGGGGCGAGTTGTATAATTTTAACTCTGAGAGGTGCTAATCAAATGACAAATGATTTTTTTGATTCAAATACCTTTCGATCAAGCGAGAGTTATTGAAAAAAAAGTCAGATCTCATTTGAGCCCAGAATACCTAACCTGAGACTAGTTGACTGTTAGAGATCGTCTAAAATTTTTACTATTTTATTCACAAATGATTTTTTTGACACGGAGGCCTCCATTTGAACTCAAAATTATGGAAAAATCAAGCTAGACATTCTTCAGTACCGGTATATCTATTTCAGGTCAGGCCAAGCAGTTGATTTTGGATTTCGAGAGGTGCTTATCAAATGACAATAGATTTTTTTGATTCAAATGCCTTTTAATCAAGCAAGAACTCTTGAAAAAAAAGTTAGATCTTATTTGAGCCAAGAATCTCTTACCTTAGACAGGTTAAGGCCGTAGTGAGCAGTTCAATTTCAACTTTTAGGGGTGCTCATCAAATGACAAATGATTTTTTTTATTCAAATGCCTTTTAATTAAGCAAGAATTTCGGAAAAAAAAGATAGATGATGAAATGATTTTTTTGATTCAAATGCCTTTTAATCAAGCGAGAGTTCTTAAAAAAAAAGTTAGATATTATTTGAGCCCAGAATCTCTTACCTTAGACAGGTTAAGGCCGTCGTGAGCAGTTCAATTTCAACTCTGAGAGGTGCTAATCAAACGACGAATGATTTTTTTTGATTCATATGTCTTTTAATCAAGCGAGAGCTCTTGAAAAAAAAGTCAGATCTCATTTGAGCCTGGAATACCTAACCTGAGACAGGTTAAGGCCGTGGTGAGCTGTTCAGTTTCAACTCCAAGAGGTGCTTATCAAATGAGGGATGTATTTTTTGATTCAAATGCCTTCTAATTGAGCAAGAATTTCGGAAAAAAAAGTTAGATCTCATTTAAGATCGGAATACCTAGCCTGAGACAGGTTAAGTTTGAGACGAGTTGTTAAATTTCAACTCTGAGAGGTGCTAATCAAATGACAAATGATTTTTTTTATTCATATGCCATTTAAACACGCAAGGATTCTTAAAAAAAAGGCAGAACTAATTTGAGCCCGGAAGACCCAACCTGAGAAAGGTTACGGCCATGGCAAGCTGTTCAATTTTAACTCTGTGAGGTGCTTATCAAATGACAAATGATTTTTTTGATTCAAATGCCTTTTAATCGAGCGAGAGTTCTTGAAAAAAAGTCAGATCTTATTTGAGCCCGGAATACCTAACCTGAGACTGGTTAAGGCCATGGCGAGTTGTTTAATTTCAACTCTGAGAGGTGCTAATCAAATGACAAATGATTTTTTTGATTCATATGCATGCCTTTTAATCAAGCGAGAGTTCTTGAAAAAAAGTCAGATCTCATTTGAGCCCGGAATAGCTAACCTTAGGCAGGTTAAGGCCATGTCAAGCTGTTCAATTTTAACTCTAAGAGGTGCTTATCAAATGACAAATGATTTTTTTGATTCAAATAACTTTCAATCAAGCGAGAGTTCTTGAAAAAAAAGTTAGATATTATTTGAGCCCAGAATCTCTTACCTTAGACAGGTTAAGGCTGTGGTGAGCAGTTCAATTTCAACTTTAAGGGGTGCTTATCAAATGACAAATGATTTTTTAGATTCAAATGTCTTCTAATAAAGCAAGAATTTCGGAAAAAAAAAAGATAGATCTCATTTGAGCCCGGAATACTCAGCCTGAGACAGGTTAAGTTTGGGGCGAATTGTTTAATTTCAACTCTGGGAGGTACTATTCAATTGACAAATGATTTTTATAGTACTCCTGGTCACTCTAACCTCAAAATCGAAACTTTGATTGGTGTTTTCGGTGACTCGTACTATAAAATAGTATATAGCACTGGTGCATCTCGTCACCAGGGCTCTTAAAGTACCTCGTGCATCGCTTCGCGACGCACTCGGGCCTTTAAATAAGCCCTGGTGACGATGCCGCACCCGTACTATAATATACTATTTTGATTCATATGCCTTTTAAACATGCAAGAATTCTTAAAAAAAAGGCCGAACTAAATTCAGCCCGGAAGACCCAAGCTGAGACAGGTAACGGCCATGGCAAACTGTTCCATTTTAACTCTCAGAGGTGCTAATCAAATGACAAACGATTTTTTTGATTCAAATGCCTTTTAAACAAGCGAGAGTTCTGAAAAAAAGTCAGATCTCATTTGAGCCCGGAATAGCTAACCTGAGGCAGGTTAAGGCCATGGCAAGCTGTTCAATTTTAACTCTAAGAGGTGCTTATCAAATGACAAATGATTTTTTTGATTCAAATAACTTTCAATCAAGCGAGAGTTCTTGAAAAAAAAGTTAGATATTATTTGAGCCCAGAATCTTTTACCTTAGACAGGTTAAGGCCGTGGTGAGCAGTTCAATTTCAACTTTAAGGGGTGCTTATCAAATGACAAATGATTTTTTAGATTCATATGTCTTCTAATAAAGCAAGAATTTCGGAAAAAAAAAAGATAGATCTCATTTGAGCCCGGAATACTCAGCCTGAGACAGGTTAAGTTTGGGGCAAGTTGTTTAATTTCAACTCTGAGAGGTACTATTCAATTGACAAATGATTTTTTTGATTCATATGCCTTTTAAACATGCAAGAATTCTTAAAAAAAAGGCCGAACTAAATTCAGCCCGGAAGACCCAAGCTGAGACAGTCAACGGCCATGGCAAACTGTTCCATTTTAACTCTCAGAGGTGCTAATCAAATGACAAATGATTTTTTTTATTCAAATGCCTTTTAAACAAGCGAGAGTTCTGAAAAAAAAGTCATATCTCATTTGAGCCCGGAATACCTAACCTGAGACAGGTTAAGGCCATGGCAAGCTGTTTAATTTTAACTCTGAGAGGTGCTAATCAAATGAGAAATGATTTTTGGATTCAAATGCCTTTTAATCAAGCAAGAGTTCTTGAAAAAAAAGTCAGATCTCATTTGAGCCCGTAATAGCTAACCTGAGGCAGGTTAAGGCCATGGCGAGATGTTTAATTTCAACTCTGAGAGGTGCTAATCAATGGTCAAATGATTTTTTTGATTTAAATGAATTTCAATCAAGCATGAACTCTTGAAAAAAAAGTTAGATCTCATTTGAGCCCTGAATACCCAACCTGAGACGGGTTAAGGCCGTGGTGAGCAGTTCAATTTCCACTTTTAGGGGTGCTTATCAAATGACAAATGATTTTTTAGATTCAAATGTCATCTTAAAAAGCAAGAATTTCGGAAAAAAAAGATAGATCTCATTTAAGCCCGGAATACCTAGCCTCAGACAGGTTAAGTTTGGGGCGAGTTGTTTAATTTCAACTCTGGGAGGTACTATTCAATTGACAAATGATTTTTTTGATTCATATGCCTTTTAAACATGCAAGAATTCTTAAAAAAAAGGCCGAACTAAATTCAGCCCGGAAGACCCAAGCTGAGACAGTCAACGGCCATGGCAAACTGTTCCATTTTAACTCTCAGAGGTGCTAATCAAATGACAAATGATTTTTTTTATTCAAATGCCTTTTAAACAAGCGAGAGTTCTGAAAAAAAAGTCATATCTCATTTGAGCCCGGAATACCTAACCTGAGACAGGTTAAGGCCATGGCAAGCTGTTTAATTTTAACTCTGAGAGGTGCTAATCAAATGAGAAATGATTTTTGGATTCAAATGCCTTTTAATCAAGCAAGAGTTCTTGAAAAAAAAGTCAGATCTCATTTGAGCCCGTAATAGCTAACCTGAGGCAGGTTAAGGCCATGGCGAGATGTTTAATTTCAACTCTGAGAGGTGCTAATCAATGGTCAAATGATTTTTTTGATTTAAATGAATTTCAATCAAGCATGAACTCTTGAAAAAAAAGTTAGATCTCATTTGAGCCCTGAATACCCAACCTGAGACGGGTTAAGGCCGTGGTGAGCAGTTCAATTTCCACTTTTAGGGGTGCTTATCAAATGACAAATGATTTTTTAGATTCAAATGTCATCTTAAAAAGCAAGAATTTCGGAAAAAAAAGATAGATCTCATTTAAGCCCGGAATACCTAGCCTCAGACAGGTTAAGTTTGGGGCGAGTTGTTTAATTTCAACTCTGAGAGGTGCTAATCAAATGAGAAATGATTTTTGGATTCAAATGCCTTTTAATCAAGCAAGAGTTCTTGAAAAAAAAGTCAGATCTCATTTGAGCCCGGAATAGCTAACCTGAGGCAGGTTAAGGCCATGGCGAGATGTTCAATTTTAACTCTGAGAGGTGCTAATCAAATGAGAAATGATTTTTGGATTCAAATGCCTTTTAATCAAGCGAGAGTTCTTGAAAAAAAAGTCAGATCTCATTTGAGCCCGGAATAGCTAACCTGAGGCAGGTTAAGGCCATGGCGAGATGTTTAATTTCAACTCTGAGAGGTGCTAATCAATGGTCAAATGATTTTTTTGATTTAAATGAATTTCAATCAAGCAAGAACTCTTGAAAAAAAAGTTAGATCTCATTTGAGCCCTGAATACCCAACCTGAGACGGGTTAAGGCCGTGGTGAGCAGTTCAATTTCCACTTTTAGGGGTGCTTATCAAATGACAAATGATTTTTTAGATTCAAATGTCATCTAATAAAGCAAGAATTTCGGAAAAAAAAGATAGATCTCATTTAAGCCCGGAATACCTAGCCTCAGACAGGTTAAGTTTGGGGCGAGTTGTTTAATTTCAACTCTGAGAGTTACTATTCAATTGCAAATGATTTTTTTGATTCATATGCCTTTTGAACACGCAAGAATTCTTAAAAAAAAGGCCGAACTATATTCAGCCCGGAAGACTCAACCTGAGACAGGTTACGGCCATGGCAAACTGTTCATTTTTAACTCTCAGAGGTGCTAATCAAATGACAAATGATTTTTTTGATTCAAATGCCTTTTGAACAAGCGAGAGTTCTTGAAAAAAAGTCAGATCTCATTTGAGCCCGGAATAGATAACCTGAGGCAGGTTAAGGCCATGGCAAGCTGTTCAATTTCAACTCTGAGAGGTGCTAATCAAATGACAAATAATTTTTTTGATTCATATGCCTTTTAAACAGGATTCTTTAAAAAAAGGCAGAACTAATTTCAGCCCGGAAGACCCGATCTGAATCAGGTTACGGCCATGGCAATCTGTTCAATTTTAACTCTGAGAGGTGCTCATCAAATGACAAATGGTTTTTCTGATTCATATGCCTTTTAATCAAGCGAGAGATCTTGAAAAAAAGTCAGATCTCATTTGAGCCCGGAATACCTAACCTGAGGCAGGTTAAGGCCATAGTGAGTTGTTTAATTTCAACTCTGAGAGGTGCTTATCAAATGACAATAGATTTTTTTGATTCAAATGCCTTTTAATCAAGCAAGAACTCTTGAAAAAAAAGTTAGATCTTATTTGAGCCAAGAATCTCTTACCTTAGACAGGTTAAGGCCGTAGTGAGCAGTTCAATTTCAACTTTTAGGGGTGCTCATCAAATGACAAATGATTTTTTTTATTCAAATGCCTTTTAATTAAGCAAGAATTTCGGAAAAAAAAGATAGATGATGAAATGATTTTTTTGATTCAAATGCCTTTTAATCAAGCGAGAGTTCTTAAAAAAAAAGTTAGATATTATTTGAGCCCAGAATCTCTTACCTTAGACAGGTTAAGGCCGTCGTGAGCAGTTCAATTTCAACTCTGAGAGGTGCTAATCAAACGACGAATGATTTTTTTTGATTCATATGTCTTTTAATCAAGCGAGAGCTCTTGAAAAAAAAGTCAGATCTCATTTGAGCCTGGAATACCTAACCTGAGACAGGTTAAGTTTGGGGCGAGTTGTTTAATTTTTACTCTGAGACAAGCTAGTTATTTGACAAATGTCTTTTTTGATTCAAATGCCTTCTTATTGAGCAAGAATTTCGGAAAAAAAAGTTAGATCTCATTTTTTAATTTTAAAGTAGTTCTGAAATTTAGCACACAGTATGATGACACTTTATTACAGACTGAGAATACTTCTAATTTATTCCTAGAGATATCTAGGACTTTTATTTTTGGTCTCGATTAAAATATCGCGTAACAAGCTAAAACTTGCTATAAATCGTGTCAAAAATTTTCTTTTTAAAGAAAAAATATATATATATACTTTATTTACCTGCAAATTGCTCGGTTTGATTTCGGAGTGATCCAGGACGTTTTGAATTTGCGATTGGTTAAAGTTGCTCAGACCGATCGACGTGCCCCGACCGGCTTTGACTTGATCCTCCATTGCCTGTCGAGTAAATCAAGTTTACTTAAGTTAAAATTTTTTTTTTTTTTCTAAGTTGAATGTACGACCTTCCATGTGGAAACGTGATCGGTGTCGTTGTCTATGACGAAGCTTCCGTCCTCGTTTTTGGCGACCGAGTTCTCGTTTTTGTCCTGGACCATACCCATCGGCGAGTGGATGAGGTACATGTCGACGTACTGCAGGCCCAAACTCTCGAGGGACAGCTTCAGAAACTTCTCGACGTCCGAGGCCCGGACTCCGTACATGGGAAGCTTTTTTAAAAGAGACAAAATTTATTTAGCTTTTTATTTACGTTAATAAAATACGTCTCAATAATTTTTTGTTAGATAAGAAAAAAAAAATGAATTTAAAATTGTAGCCAACCCTGTAATCTCTGTAAGTTTCTCGTCTTTTTTTAGATGACCTACGATTGGAAATCAGTACTTAGGGAAAAAAAAAAATCTCGAAAAATAGTACCTTTGTAGTGATGAAGACATCCTCGCGTTTGCCACCGTTTTCGAAGTACTTTTTCAAATTCTTGCCGATGGCGACCTCGTTGCCGTAAACGAAAGCCGTGTCGATGTGCTATAGCCGATAGCAGTAGATCATCAGCTGGTTATTGTAGCGGTCGAAGGACAGCAGCCCCCTCTTGGCATAGCTTGGATCGAGAACGTCACCTTTGAAAAAAATAGTTCAAAATTATTTATTTTAAAAATTTTCAGAGCATAAAAATTGTTTGAAAGATAGAGACAAAATTAAAAAATAAAGACTGAAATAAATAAATTTTTTAAAGTAAAATGGATACATCCTATAATATTTCAAGGGTTTATACATACACAACTATAGTTTTGTATGAAAAAAAACATTAAATTGAATCAAAAATTACGAAAAAAATTGAAATTTCACATACTTGCGCATTTGAATCAACGGAACCAAACGGCGACGGCGATGGCAAGTCTCTTAAATCACGACAGATTCTGCAGGGTTTTCTGTACGGAGTAGATTGTACACTGTAAAAAAAAAAAAAAAAAAAAATTAATTGTCCTATAATGTAATGGTTTTTTTTTTTTTTTTTCATAAAAAATAAAGTTTTCAACATACGAGTACTTGTGCTGGTAGTAAGCCGTCGAGGAACTTCGAGCAACAGCGACGCGACTTAGGTAGTGACTCGGCCGATTTTTTTAAGAAGAAGACTAAATAAAAATTGCAATCATAACGCTTTTATTTGAAAATTACTTACCGGTGTTTGTGCCGGTAGCAAGCCGTCGAACTCTTGAAATTCACAGCATTACGCGATGGCGACGCAACTCCGGTATTGCACTGTGATGAATTTACCCAGATACGAACCTTCCGCTAGTACGATGCTGATTTAATCACACTTCTTTTTTAAAAGACTTCACAACAATACCACGATCTTCAACCACGTGCGTTTTAAACTGGCTAGGGTTATGTTTATGTTCGCTCGATTAAATACAGCCTTCTATTTTGATGAGGTCTTTGATTCTAAACCTCACTTTTAAATTTTATGCACATTTCTAATCGTTGATAAAAAAAAACCTGATTAAAAAAAAAAATATTAATATATTTTTTTGGAATCAGGGTAAAATTCTGTACACAAAAATATTAATATCTCAGTTGATCCATATTTAATGAATCACGGTGTATAGCTAACCTAAAATATAGTTATAGACGCTCGTTGCCCCCACTCTGACGCCACGCGCCGCCTTCGCCACCGCTGCTCGAAATCATGCTAAAATCATGCATTTTTCATTCTTTTTGATTGTATATCTCATAAGTTAATATCGCTTGCTATGTTTATCTTTGTACGATTCGATTTCTAAGATCTTGCCCTACAAGAAAACCTGTTTTTAAATAATATTTTAAGAAAATTGAGTTTGCAATGAGAGAATAACCTTCAAAATAAATATGAATTCACGCGCTCAGCATAGGAATCCCATGTAAAAAATTGAAACTTCTGAGCCCAATATTTCAAAATTAAGTGTGGCTTGGGGGTTTAAGAAAAATACCAGCGTGTACAGGACTCAAAAATCTACCTCTGTGCAAAATTCTAGAGATTTTTTAAGAAACTCAATTTTTTTGGGAACTACCTTAATTTAAAACATACAAATATTAGCGAATTTTCGAAAGATGCTTTAGCTTTATTTATACCTCGTATAAAAAATGCTTTAAAAAAATTAGATGAAGTAAAAGTTTGGGGTGTATTGTCAGCAGAGTATGTGTTGCAAAAAGAGGGGGAAGAGAAAGAAGTCGATGTAAAAAATTTTAATACTAAATCAAATATAATTTACAAACTGACAAATTTAAAAGATTGGTTTAATGAAAACATTCAGCAGCCAATTGAACATTATATGTTAGAATTTGATCAAAAAAAATCTGGGTTGCAGCTCAAATCTATAATTAATCTTGGAATAAATGTGAATGAACATAGCTCATTTCGAGGTAGTGTATACTGTGATTTACCAAAATTTATAAGCAAAAAAGAAGCTTGTATAAACGTAGTTAACCTAGACGATCAATGTTTTAAATGATCTGTTTACTCTGCATTATACCCTGTAAAAAAAAATCAACAAAGAATCCAACATTATGAAAAATATGATCGTGAATTTAATTCAGATGGTACTAGAAATCAAAAGAGGTTTAATTTTTCGAAAATTACATTTCCGGTACACCCAGATCAAACACCGTTATTTGAAAAAAATAATAATATTTCAGTAAATATTTATTATTTAAAGAAAACCGGTAAATATGATGATAAATTTTTAATTGTTCCATTATACGTAAGTCAATTGGAAAAAGAGCGACATGTAAATTTATTATTAGTTCTGAATCAATATTAACGGAAGAAATCAAAAAGAATTTGAAGAAAATAAAACTGAAATATATTATCATTATGTATGGATTAAAAATTTGTCTCGGATCATTATTTCTCAATCAACTAATAAGAAAAGAAAGAAATATATTTGTAACCAATGTTTACATTTTTTTATCTCGTTAAAAAAACTTAATAATCATAAAATAGATTGTAAAAAAATAAGTGAAAGTCGATCAATATTACCATATTATGGGGAAGACAAAATAAAATTCAAAAATTTTGCTAATAAAGAAAAACTTCCTTTTGTTATCTATGCTGACTTAGAAAGTATTTTGAAAGAAGTTAAGACTAATGATAATGAATGTAATAAACGTGAAGAATGTAAAAAACATGAACATGAAGCCTTTAGTATTGGTTACTACCTAAAATCTAATCATGATCTAATACAGTTGAAATATAAATGTTTTCCTAAAGGAAGTAATCCTGCCGAATGGTTTATCAAAGAACTACAAGGTTTAGCAGGAATTTTCGATAAAGCTTTAGATCGGCATATTGAAATAGAATTAACTGAAGAAGAAAAACGAGAGTTTGAGAATGCAGAAAACTGTCATATCTGCCGAGAACCCTTTAATAAAACGGATGATATATTGATGAAAAAATGTAGAGATCATTGTCACTGGAGCGGGAGGTAAATTTTGATAATTAGCAAATTAAATAGGATCTAATTATATATTTTTTTTAAGGTACCGTGGTCCAGCACATAATGAATGTAATTTGCACCATCCGGATCGATCGTACGAAGTGCCAATAATTTTTCATAATTTTTCAGGGTAAAAACAATATAATTTAAATATTTTTCTGAAAATCACAGTTTTTTTCTGTGTGTTATAGGTATGACTCTCACTTTTTAATCCGAGATATCGCAAGAGGTTTTAATGGAAAAATAGAAGTGATACCGCATAATAAAGAAAATTTTATTTCAATAAAAAAACATATGGATGGATATGATATAGCCTTTAAATTTATTGATAGTTATAGTTTTTTAGCTGACTCATTGGATAACATATCTTCTTATCTAACGGATTTCAACATTCTTGATGAGGAATTTAAAAAAGATTTTCCTAATCTATCTACACAGCAGTTTGATTTGTTAAAGAAGAAGGGGGTGTTTCCGTATGAATATTTCGATTCTATAGATAAGCTAGATGATACCAAGCTTCCAAGTAAAAATAAATTGAATAGTTGCTTGACAGGTTGTAAGATAAAGAAAAAAGATTATAAGCATGCGAACAAAGTCTGGGAAATATCTAATATAAGAAATCTAGGTGAATATAGTGAACTTTATTTAAAAACAGATGTACTACTTCTTGCACAAGTTTTTGAAAATTTTCGAACAACTTGTCTTGAAGTATATTACCTTGATCCTGCATCATATTACACAGCACCTGGTTTATCTTGGGATGCGATGTTAAAGCATACAAAAATTGAACTTCAACTACTCAAAGATATTGATATGCATTTATTCATTGAGAAAGGTATAATTCTTTTTTAACCTTAATCGATTTTACTGTAATCAATAAGTAATATTTATCGTTTTTTTTTTTATTCACAGGTATTAGAGGAAGTATTTCTCAATGTAGTAATAGGTTTGCCACAGCCAATAATAAGTACATGAAAAACTTTAATCCTAAAGAAGAAACTAAATATTTGATGTACTACGACACCAATAATCTTTATGTCAAGTATAAATAATTAATTGTTGTTGAATAAATTAAAAAAGGTTCATGATCACCATCATAATCATCATCATCATCATCATCATCGAAATTATTTTTGTTTTCATTTATTTTTTTTTTCAGGCTGGAGTACGGAGCAATATTTACCCTATAATGGGTTTACCTGGGTCACTGAATTAGAAATTGATAAAGGCAATAAAGACTTGAAGAACACAGAACAGTTAATACATATGCTGAAAGATGATGGCGACGTAGGTACTATTTGTGAAGTGGATCTTGAGTATACCGAAGAATTTCATGATAAACATAAAGATTTACCGTTTTGTCCTGAGCATTGGAAACCAGACAATTCTTCTTCGACAAAACTAATGACAACATTGATGGATAAAGAAAAGTATGTCATCTATTATAGAAATTTGATACAAGCTTTGGCAAATGGTTTAATTTTAAAAAAAGTTCATAGAATTTCAAAATTTTTCCAAAAGCCAAAGTGGTTTAAATCGTATATTGAATTGAATAGTAATTTAAGAAAAAAATCTAAAAATGAGTTTGAAAAGTATTTCTTCAAGCTCATGAATAATTCAATATTTGGAAAGTGCATCGAAAATGTCAGGGGTAAAAAATATATTAGAATTATTGATAAATGTGATGGGCGTTACGGAGCAGCTGCTAGATTAGCTGCTTCTAACTTTCATAGCTATTTAGTTCTTGATGAAGATTTATTGATTGTTCAAATGAATAAATTAGAAGCTTATTTGAATAAACCTATTTATATTGGCTTTTGTATATTAGAAATGTCTAAACTATATATATATATATATATATAACTTTCATTATGAATATATAAAAAAGGGTTCGAGATAATTGTAAATTAATGCATACAGATACAGATTCATATATATATATCTGTTCCGTAATTTTAATATTTATGAATTTATGAAAAAAGATCCTGATAATTTTGACACGTCAGGTTATCATTATAAAAATCAATATGGAATATTTCCCTTAAATGGGAGGGAAGTAGATAAATTTAAGGATGAAAATAACGGGATAATTATGATTAAATTTGTGGGTCTTAGATCTAAGATGTATGCTTATGAAGTAGAAAATAAAAACAAAAATAATTTCGATGATGATGATGATGATGATGATGATGATTATGATGGTGATCATGAACCTGTTAAAAAAAGCGAAAGGTATGAATAATTCTGTAGAGAAAAGAGCAAAAGGAATAAAAAAGTCTTTAATAAGAAAAATTACAATTGAAGATTATGAAAAATGTTTGTTTAGTAATAAGTCTTTTCCAAAAGCAGATCAATTTGTAATTCGTTCTCATAATCATAAAGTTTTTACAGAAAAACTTTCAAAAATAACTTTTAGTCCTTACGATGATAAGAGAGTTATATTTGAAGGTCAAACTGATACTCTACCTTGGAGACACTTTTTGTTAAAGAACTGAAAAAAAAAAAATAAAAAAATAAATAAAAATAATTTGTGAGTGTTTATAAATTTGTGGAAACCATGTATCGAAATTCATGTATTTATTTTTATATTATTAAATTTTGATTGAAAAAAAAAAATTTAATAAGGTTGTGCTGAAATAGAAGTCAATTCACTTTAAAATGTATATTTATTTTATCAACATCAAAAACTACATACTTAAAACTTATGTAATTAGGTTAGATGCATTTTTTTTTAATTTCTAATCGTTCTAAACGAGTACAAATATCTTCAATGTCATTACGAAATTTAAAATATCTTTGAACTTGAAATGCTTTCAAATCAGCACTAGGACTCATAAAGTTTTGAAATTCGAATGCTCTATTATCTTGTATGGTTTTTAAATTATCGATTTCCTCGCGAAATTCAGTTGCTCTTTCATCTTGAATTGATTTTAAATCAGATAATTTTACTTCTAACCAATCAATAGCCTTGGATAATTTTAAAATTTTAGATTTCAAACTACTTTCATAATTTTTTTTTACTCCAGCTTCAGGTTCAGGGATTTCTTCATTCTGAGGTGATCTGTAAAAAACAAAAATATTATTATAAATTGTTTAAATTACTCACACTTATGACTTACTTTTTATATTGGCTCTCCATGATGTAGTTTGCTCGAATCTTTGTATAAGAATGAGTTTGAATGTGAAATTTTTGGGATTTTATACATTTTTTCTTCGAAGTGGGGATTTTTCGTGGTCTTGTTGGCTTTCTTATAGTTGATGGATCAAATAAACATATAATTTTTTTTTTTAACTATATTTATTTCTTCGTCATCGCTGCCATCATAATAAGGTAAAGGATAATTTTCACAATCTACACGTGGAAGTCTTTGAAGCTTTAATTTTATTGAATTCATGATAATGATGCTCTATCAATTTTAGTACTCTTGAAAACTTATTTATTAGTTTCGAAAAGTAATTATCATCTTCATCGGAAATTTCAATGTTTTCTTCACAAAATTCTTTATAAAACTCATCTAATTCAATTTTTTTTTTTTTTTATGTGCCTGAAGAAGATCAAAGTAAACGGGATCAGCTCCATGATTATTTTTTTCTAATGAATATTGTTCATTCAAGCTAAGAAGCCACGATTTAAGTAAGCTTGCTTTATATAAAGTACACTATTTGAATGATAGATTTTCTTTCAACTCATGAATTAAACACTGATCTTGAGATGCAGAAATTGTTTTAATATCATCATAACTTGGACAATAATATTTTCTAAGATCAATGACCGGACGACACACTAGATTTTCTACATACTTTAAATCTTTTGTACCATGAACGAACATTGTTTTTGCACTTTTAGCAATATTAAGCAAACGTCGTTTCAATTGATCCTTGAGAATATCCCCCTCATACCATTCTGAGCCATGTTTATACAGTCTGTAATGATCGTTATTCACTTTTACTTGATCAGATAAATATGCATATGAAATGGATGGTCTAATGATCCAATGTCCAATGGAACTACTTTGTATCGACAGCACTGATACTTCCTTTGGAGTCAATTTTAATTTATCATTCTTATACCACTGAACCTTAATTAAATAATCTTTTTGAGAGCTAGCCATGTTTGAACTGTACTAAGCAAAATTCGTTCCATAACAAACCTTTTATAATCTAGTTTGATATTCCCCCTCCACCTTTCAACAAATATTTCATATTCAAAGCATCATTCAAACAAAAAGAATATTTTTCACCAAGTTTCTCACCATGATGAAAACAAAAAGCAGAAATTTTATAATCTTTTATACCTGAATCATCAATTTTATAATGTTTCATTTTGATGACGGGTTTTTCTATTATATTAAACAATAATTTAATCATCTCATTCCTATTTACAAAAATACATCTCGATGCTTGTGTTATTGATTGAAGATCGTCATAAATTTCCGAAAGATGACGAAATTGTCGAACTTAATTACTCTTAAATACGAACGAAGTTCATATTGGCGAGCAGTGCGGGCGCCATCAAAATTTTTTTTATTATTCCCGCTTACAAATTTTCCAACGGGGAAAATCACGATCGACGCCTGTGATCGAAGCCAACCAGTACGCTCCACGGGCTTTCTTTTGCTGTCCTGCGACGACGAGTGACTGGTGAATACGTTGAGTATTCTTGGTTTAATTATTTTTTTTATTATATTTTATTTTTTTATTATTTTATTTAAAGTTTGCTTGCATATAAAAAAAAATTAGTTTTTTTTTTGTTTTGCTCAAGGAGGAAGAACTCCAATTAACATTACTTATATTTAAATTGTAAAGACAAGAATGAAAACCGTTCTCATGGCACCTCAATAAATTGGTACATGAAACATTATAGATAGATAAAGAAGATTAGAGTGTTCATGATAATCGAATCACAATAGAAATCAACGGTTACTGTAAACGCGGTAAATTAGAGATTTGTAATGAGCAGATGCGATGTCAGTGCGTAGTTGATTGTATTTACTTGAGTACATATTTTTTTTATTATTAAACATTCAGTTGAATTCCTAAAAAAAATGCTTGATTGATTCTAACAGCCTGGTTCATTGTTTATTTTTACTTTAAAAATACGTACACGTTACTTTTTCTCCTTTTTATTTTTTTATTTTTTCTTATACTCTCTTATTCTAACACCTAACGTAGCTGGGTATAGAAGGGGTCAAGTGGAGAAAAATATGTACGTTCAACACACCAGTACCGCCTAGGAAACGGTAAGTTCACCAGTCTCAATAGGAAGGACGACACGTACCGAAAGACTGTCGATACTCGCTAATTCTCCTTATTTTTACGAGGCTGGGAAATAACTGGCGACCTCTTATTTCCTGTGAGGCAACTCCGAATAAAGACGAACTAAGGAGAGGGAAATAAGAGTCTATCACTTCATTTACTGCAACTATAGCCAATTCTTTTATAATAAAATCTCGTTTGCTATCATAGAAACATTTTGCGTCTACAATGAGATCCATGATGACTGAACTATAATTATGAAAACGTGGTGCTTTATACATCATTTCCCCACCACCTTAGAGGTAGATGTGATTGGCGAGTTTTTTTTTTTTCAAAGTGGTATCCCCTGTAGGCCTATTCCACTAATAAAAAAACTTTTAGTCTTCTCAGTTATCGATAAAAAAAACTTTTAGTCTTCTCAGTTGTTGATAAAAAACTTTTTTGGTATGAGTTTATTAACCAGTTTTTTAATAAAAATCCATTATGGACTGCACAGTGAGGATGGATGCTACTGCGTTTCATTTTGTTGTGATGATGACAAGCACACTTAATTGATTGCGATCGAAGTTTTTTTAATGAAGGACATTGTATATCTTCTAAATTTAAAACATTTTTTATTCCAATTTAATCTAACCATTTTTTTTTTTTCAAGACCTTTGATATATATAACTTTAGCATTGTGAAGAGTATTATAAAGAGTTTTATGTAAATCATCGTATGGAATATCCCCTTGACGCCAAAAAAGTTCATGATGATTTGATGTTAACAAAATATTTACACTCATCTCTTCTTTAGTTAAATTTGACCAGTTGTAAGGAGATGCAAATAAATACACCAATGGCAAAGAATCTTTTTCTAGCGTATAAATTGCTACTTCTTTGAAAATAAATTCATTAGGAAATTTTTTAAAACCTTGTAGGCCTATTATGTACTCCATGCTGTATGAAACTAACTAATTGTATTAAAGTAACTCTCATTTATATTAATAATGTTTTTTAACTATTCCCGAAACAGCATTGTATTCGATGACTCGATCGTGTAAAATTAAACAGTATGCTTTAGTAAAATCTTTAATATTATTAACTGTTTCAAATTCTAAAATGATATCCACTGAAGCCTTTTTCAATGAGTCATGTGGTTTTGAACAGTCTATAAATACGATGGGTGCATATGTTATAAAATCTGCTTTACTAAGAAAAGGTTCAGGGGGCTTATCATAGTAAGCATATTGAAAGTTGAAGTACATTTCATATATCTTAGAATATTGATTAGCTAATATAATATATCAAGATTTAAATTGCTATACAGATAAGATTGCGAACCTAGGTGGAGTTTTACATGGCCAATCTCGCAGTGATCAAAGTTACTTGTACTATTGTTCTCTATATTATTACGATACGTCTGGAATGCTAGTATTACAAAGCGAGGTTTTTCTAACTGTGTAGAGGTCTTAACAGTCCAAACATGAGATTTAGTAGTTGATAGTAGAGGGTATTCATGCATTTCTCACGTGCGAAAACTCATTATAACATTGTTATTAAATTGATTTAATAGGTCTGATTTCATTTTTTTTGACACAAGGACGTGAGGTAAAAGCCATTCTATTTTATTTATGGTAATCTTCAATTCTTCAAATCTTTGAGGTTCAGTTGCTGCTGCCATATTAGTTTGTACAACCGCATTCTTATCACTTCTAGATCTAATAAGTATTAATTTATGTTTCGCATGCATAATTACTTTTCGATAATCTTCAGCAAACCCTAAAATCATACTCAGAGGAATGGTTACATCAAATCGACCATTCTCATCAGTAACTTTAATCGTTCTTTGTGGTAAATCTACCCAACCTGCATTTTGCATAATATTGAACTGTGAAGGGGTTTTTGAAATAAAAGCTTTTATTAATGTAGTAATACCAACACTTTTACGTCCATCAATTTCAACTGAATTTTTTTCGTAACGAATTTCATCAAATAAATGACAAAGCCCATTATTAACAATTAAAGTATTAGTCACCACAAATATGTTGGGAGCTTTGTGATGGTAGAAGGATAAGATCTTGAGATTGTATCATAATTCTAATCTCATCATTGTTATTATAACTCTTTGAATTATAAGGTTGATATGGATGAATCTCATAATGAATTATTGATTCATCAAAAACGGTTGGTTCTTGAAAATTTAGTATCTCGTCCATGATTGCAGCAGAAACAAATTATTTTTATTCACGCACTCTTAAACCAATACTTTGAAGGAACTTTTTGCTTTCTCGTGTTAACACCTTGATGGAACGTTGACGACTGATTATTGGTTTCCATACTGGAGTTGTACTTACATACCTTTTATTATTGAATACGATTCCCATTATGATGCTTTCATATGAAGTCTGATTGTAATTTCTTCACCTCGAAAATTAATTAAATTACCATTCTGATCAAGGATACGTACTTCTAAATGAGTAATGCTTTGCACTGTGATGGGTAGATATATGACTTGATTAGGTACTTCGATAATCTTATAACTAGGAGGAACTGCTGGAAAGAACTCGTGTATACAATGAGAAAGTCGTCCATTTATATATGCTCCAGCAGTGAGATTACACTCCACTCTTAAAGCATTAATCTGAATGATTTTTACAGGTATATCTGAAATGTGTTTTAAATTTTTTTTAATAATTCGGTTACTTAAACCTAAAATTTGCCCAATTGAATCAGATTGTGTAAAATCAATTTCTTCGTTACTCTTGATTTCACAATGAAGAGTATTATTGTTAGCCGTGATACTAATTGCTATTTTTTTATTTTTATTTTGAAGCTCATCTTCTATGAAGTTTATAATATCTTCAAGCTCATAATCACCAGTCGGTATAGTGATTACTTCTTTACCAACATAAAACTTGTGACCTTCATCAATATTAGGAATTGAATGAAAATATAAGAACTGAATCAAGCCGAGAGAATAATTCTTATTTGGTGATGGTTTGATTGGTGGAAATTATTCTGCTTTCAGAACCGATGATTTTCCGGATAAAGTAAGTGTTAATGACTCCTCCATTATTTATAAAACGAAATCATAATTTAAATCAAGTCTCTTTGTATAGCTTCACTGAGAAATTTCAAACAAAGCTCTCCGCAATTAGAACTATTAAATTTTTGAAATGTTTTGTAATTATATTTCACTGATTGCACGCCGAGATATATCATTAGATCTATAGGAAGGGAAAGATCTCCAAAGCTATCAAAGTATGTAACGTCATCACCTTGTTTACGATATGCGACCCAGTGTGTTCCAGGTCCACTAAAATCATCTAAATTTACAATTGCACACTCATTGTCGTGAGGATGTGATGGTAAAGTATTTCTCATAAAAACACCTCGAAAATTAGGGATTTTTAATGTTTGTGCAAACTTTAGTTAATTAATATTGTTTAAAGCCCTTTTTGGTATTTCTTCGAGCTTTTTTTTTAATCCTTTTCCATACGGTCTCAAATGCAGTCCATAACCTTTTTTATGAGGGCTAAGATATAATCCTTTACCTAGTGCTATAGCCTCCATCGTTTTATTATGTAGTTGAGACTCATCTAGTTGTTTTTGAGCCGATCTGTAGTCATTAACAGCTTTAGCTACACCAGCAGCACCTCCGGCCAATGCTCCGGTAGCACTTAATCCGGCAAACAGAGGTATGAGAAACGGTAAGTATCCTCCAATTTTTGATGGTACAGGCAAAATGCGTGGTACAGCAACTTTACTTTAACCTCCAACATTTTTAATATACTCTCGAGCTTTATGCAAAGCTGATTTTATCGCATCTTTTGCTAGTTTTTTTTCATCATGTTTTTTTGATGCAGCAGCTTTTATTACTTTCTTGAAATTAATTTTATTATGGTTAATATTTCAACAAGATGACACTAATTTAAAGCATATTTACAATAATCATGTAAACACAGATATGTCTTATGAAAAATTTAAAAATTTATGTTCCGCGTGTTGGAAAGAGGGTCAGCATTGTTTTCTAGTAGTAGATAAAGAGAGAAGTATAAATGATGGAAGATATCGTAGAGGTTTCGATTGCTTTGCTATAAATATAGCGTAATTTTTTTTTAGTTTATCATTATTCATAAAGATGGATGAAGTGCAACGAGAAAAAGATGTTCTTCGAAAGGTTATTAAAGCTCGAGATGCTATTAAACGTAAATACAAACTGATAAAATTCAACAAAGTTAGCACTGAACAGCTGCTGAGTGACACGTTTAAACCGATTATAGATCCTCTAGAAAAAATAGCTACCAACATTAAAACTGAAAATTCTCCGTCTCAATTTGATTTGAAAACTCCATCTAGTGTTATAAAATTTCAATCTCGTGTGAACTTTGGAATTCCTACTGAACAAAGTACTCCAAATAGAAGTAAAAATGCTCTCATAAATAGTTTACGAAAAAAAGATGAAAATACAAGTGGATTTAATTTTTCCATTAATAATTTGAATGAACCTTCAAACATACCAAAATTCGGAGATTTTAATTCAACAATCACTAGTGATAATGAAACCGTAATGTATAATGATAATAATAATGATAATGATGAATATATTCAACTTCTCAAGTCAAATGATTCAGTCTTGGATAAAATTTATGGCGTAAAACGAAAAGAAGATGGTACATATACTCTTGGAAAATCTAAAATTTCTTTTAACTCTGATTATATCATAGTTGTTGGAGTGAAATTCAACAAAACTAATGGTTTGATGGATTTATTACTATTGAAAGCACCAGGAGAACCTCAAAGTTCTGAAAAAGCAAATTATAAAAAAATGTTAGAGTTATCTGAGGCTCATTTAAATAAAGACGGTTCATTGAAAGTGCATAAAAGTAAAAAGTTCATCGATATCATCGCTCCTTTGTTTGATGAGATGCGAAAACGTGGTGGTGGTATTTTACCTGATTTTAAGATTGCGAGAATAAATTTAAGTGTCGATTACAAATACTAGGATGATCCCAATGAATTAGTTGAACGATTACGGTTACTCATAGCTGAAGGTACAGCTGGAAACCTCGCACATAATAATGAAATTTTAGCAATTATTGAGGAGTTTCGAGAAGCGGGGTATATATATTAAATTGCACTTGCATTTAATTTTTAGTTTCATCATGAGTATCGATGTGTTTGGTCATAAACTAAAATCCCGAGGAGAAACCGATTATAAACAAACAGCAGAAAAGCAGTATGATGTTAATGATAAACGTTTATGTAACGTTGCTCCTCCCAAAAACTCGAAAGATGCAGTTAATCTTGACTTTGTAACATCAAAATTGAAAACTGCAGAAAAATTATACGAAGTGAGTATAAATGAAATTAAAAAAGATTTTCAAAACTACAAGGCATTTAAATTAACTCCCGATCACCATATAGATATAAAAAATAAACGTTTATGTAACGTTGCTTTTCCCAAAAACTCGAAAGATGCAGTTAATCTTGACTTTGTAACATCAAAATTGAAAACTGCAGAAAAATTATACGAAGCGAGTATAAATGAAATTAAAAAAGATTTTCAAAACTACAAGGCATTTAAATTAACTCCCGATCACCATATAGATATAGAAAATAAACGTTTATGTTACGTTGCTCATCCTGTAAACCCAAAAGATGCAGTCAACCTTGAATATTTCAATAATTACGTGGAATTTGTGAAAAAAATTGATGATACAGATTGGAATCGTCTGAGAAGGTATATAAAATAGAATGTAGATGAGTTAGTTAAAAGATTTGATGTCAAACATGAAGAATTATTGAAGAAAATAACTGATGGTACAAAAGCTTCAGCGACAACAAAATCTGATGGTACAAAAGCTCCAGTGAAAACAAAAACCTAAACAGGATAAATGGAACGTAAAAAAATAGTGGAAGAACTTCATATGTCTGCAAGGAGAAATTATCTTCGTAGAACATTCGATTATCGAGATGTTGAGGAAACTTGGCAAGCTGATCTCGTAGAAATGCAACCTTACGCTAAAGAAAATAAAGGTTTCCGGTATATGCTCACAGTCAATGATATCTACTCAAAGTATGCATGGGCTGTTCAAATCAAAAGTAAATCTGATGAGAATGTGACTGCAGCCATGAAATCAATACTTGAGCAAGGTCGAGTGCCAAAAAATCTTCAAACTGATAATGGAAAAGAATTTTATAATTCAAAGTTCGATGAACTAATGAAAAAGTATAAAATACATTTATATTCTACGTATAGCAATCTTAAAGCATCTATAGCTGAACGTTTTAATCGAACACTAAAAAGTATGATGTGGAAACAATTTAGTTTGAATGGAAATTACAAATGGATAAATATTTTACCCGAATCAATCGCTACTTATAATAATAAAAGACATCGAACTATAGGCATGAAGCCAAAAGATGTAACCAATAAAGATCAAATTGTGTACACCACTAATATTTATAAAAAGAAACCAAAGTTCAAGGTTGGGGATAAAACGCGTAAGTTAAACCAAGCATATATTTGAAAAGGGCTATACTCCCAACTGGACAATTGAGATCTTTACTGTAAACAAAGTGTCAAAGACTAATCCTGTTACCTACCATCTTATTGATTATAAAAAAGAGCCAATCTCAGGTGGTTTCTATGAGCAAGAACTTTTAAAGTGTAAATATCCGGATGTTTTTCCTGTGGAAAAAGTTATGAGAAAACGAGGCAATCAAGTATACGTCAAGTGGTTGGGGTTTGATAAATCACATAACAGTTGGATAAATAAATTAGAGGTTATATAACATTATGTAAAGACTAAATGTCAGCGTGAAATCACATTACAGGTACCTGAGTGATGAGTTAAAACGAAGCGTTTCACTTGAATTTATCAACACTTAATTTGTATCAATAAAAGCAACAATAAACGATAATTAATGAAACTAATAGTATCCTAATCATTTCTTGAACTGCTGAATCCCCTCCCCTCTTTCGCACCACTGCGTGAAGTGGGCGTGTCGCGCATGCGCATAAAACTGGGCTCGAACCCGCACTGTTCTCCTACTACCCTTCGATGGCCCTGGAAGCTCCGATAAGGCCCATTTATCAGGTAGCATTATTTCCAGGAAAAAAGCATTTTTTGTACAGCACCTGCATCGGTAAAGTTTTCTAAAATAAAGTTCTTCATCAAATGGGTCAGAAAGTTTGGATTCTTGCCTTAGATTAAACCCTACGACCTAAAGTCCGTTTTTTATGTAAGGCCCAAAAAATTTTTCAAAAAATACCTACTTTTTCCGAATCTGATGTCAAAAGTTGGGGTTTCTATATGAAATAACGAACATTTGGTCCGCGCGGGCCCAACCTAAGACGCCAGACCCAAATTTTTTCGGCTTGTAAGGAGGATTTTATTTTAGGAAATTTTCCCGATGCACATCATGGAGAGAAGGCCCACTCTTATTTTGTAGCGTTTCCTGCATTAGAATATACGGTGCACCACGTGCACTCGTTTTTGAGGAAAATTCAGTGCACCTGTTCAACTCAAAATGAGCTGGCGATGCTGATTTGAGCCCGATGCGGTCTCTTAAAAAATTGCTGGCATTTTCCATCTAATACGAATATTATTCTGCAACTTTAGTATAACATTCTTTGAAACCTAATGGAAAACTTCCTCGCTCGAAGTTTTTTCAACTCTTAATTTTTATACTTACTTTTTCAATCCGAAATTTATGGTTAAAAACTGTTAATTTTCGATTTTTAATAGTTAATTACTTGGCATTAAAACACTTCAAAAATATCCGGACCGTTTCATTAGCAGCGGAAAGAGTTCAAAAATATGTTGCTAAAATTTCGTTAAAAAATATTCAATGGTTTTCGAGTTCTTGCGAGTTAAACGTAAAATTCATAAATCCAAAGAAAATCAAGTTTTATGTTTAACTCGCAAGAACTCGGATATTTTTTAATGAAACTTTAGTAGAGTATTCTTAAACACTTTCCGATGCCTATAAAATGATCTAGGTATATTTAAAAGTCTTTGAAAGCCGAGAAATTAACTAATAAAAATCAAAAATTCACTGTTTCTCACCTCAAACTTTGGATTAAAAAAATAAGTATAAGATTAACTGTTGAAAAAACTTCAAGCGAGGAAGTTTTTCATAATTTTCAATGAAAGTTTTACTGAAGTTACATTACAATATTCGTATTAGATGGAAAATTCCAGCAATTTTTTAAGCGATCGCGTCGGGCCCAAATCAGAACCACCAGCTCGTTTTGAGTGGAACGGGTGCACTGGATTTTCCACCACGCACCTCAAGAACGAGTGCACGTGCGCATCGTATTTTCTAATGCAAGGGGCACGCTACGAAATAAGAGTGGACCTTCTCTCCGTGATGCTGTGCAAAAAATGCATTTTTCTCGGAAATAATGTCCGTATTAAGCAGGTTTTTTTATTGTCATGCAGTTTTCAATAAGGAGGACTGACCTTGATTACAAAAATCGTTCGATTGGAAGCTACTATGAAAGATGGTCACACGGATTTTCGTGCGTACATGAAATCAGTAGCCCTTTAAAGAAATGTACCTTTCGAGGGTTCGTGGCCTTTGCAAAGTATAACATAAACATGAAAATAAGTATAACTTAAAGAATAGACAGGATTGACTACTCAGGAAGTCATAATATAGCTACAAAGTAAAAGTACTTGATACTGCGTCTCAACTCTGTATACGGCACCAATTCTAATGCTAAAAAATTAACCTTTTTTTATTGTCGGTTTCCCGAAAAATGTAATTAAAATTTGTAAATTAATTGATAAGCATTAAAATTAATTATTTGAAATCTTTAAAAAAGACATACTCACTAATATTTTTGAGATACTATAGAAAAAATGTATCAACTATTTTATGAAATAATATTTTTGAGTTGATTTAAAGATTAGTAAATTAACACTTAATTACATTTTTATTTTCAAAACTAATCATTAGTCTCAGTTGCGCAATCTCAATGTAACTATTCCAACTTTATACTGCCAACAAAATACACGTAACTTTGGCTTCAAATCACTCAAACTCAACAGCTTCTTAAATTGAAGATTCTTATTGCTGCTTTTATAGCTTACGATAAAAAAATTGTTGCGAAACTGCTGGAGTAGAGCTAAAATTCTCACTAAAAATTGACTATTTGATTTTTGAACTTTTTTTTGCATAAAGTCGAAGGTTCATATGCAAAAATAAACTTACCAAAATATTTTTAAAAAATTTCAATTTTTGTAAAAGTTACAGCAAAACTAATGTTGAAGTTTTTTTTTAAACAGCTATAACTTAAAAAATATTTGATAAAAGTTTGCCAAATTTTAATGGTAAGTCGAAAAATTATTTAAAAAAAATGTAGTATATTACACATCTAGGGAACGAAAGTAAAAAATGTCTCAGAGCACGTTTAATTATCACCGGAGCCGCAGGCGAGGATGATAAAAATGTGCTCTGAGAGATTCTTTTTTCGCTCCTTTGGTATGTATCTTGCTTTTCTTCATATCTTAGGCAGAAAGTAGCAATTTTCAAAACCGCGCAGGGAGGAAAGTTGCTACTTTTGGCCAAGGTATAAAATAGTATATTACACACCAGCGTCGTGTGTAATGTTTTTTTCAACACTAGACAAGGAAAGTTCAAACTCCCTGTTTGGGACAAATCAGAAAGTTTGAACTTTCTGCGCCGTGTGTTGAAAAGACATTTTTATTTTGCAATAAACAATTGAAAATTTAGGTGAGTTCTCACATGGCTAAAATAAAATTTTTTCGGAATATTTAACCTCAATTCTTAAACTAATGAAATATGCAATAAAAAATTAAAAATATTTAGAAGAAAAAAAATTGTAATTTTTTAAACATTTTCGTATAGGCGCGCGCCCCTACAGCCGCCAGGCGTTCAACTGCAGACCCAGCTTGATAAGTACAACACTCGTAAGCGTCTCCTACTTTTTTAAAATAATTTTTCTTGTTAAATAATCAATGTTCAAAAGATAAATAAACTTATTTTACTTATTTATTTACTATATTCATTTATTTTAACATACTTTCTGCACGTCAGTTTCAGAGTACTTCGAGAATACTTTACACTCTAAGCTTTTCATGCTAATTTGTTTGAAGCAATGATACTGTCGAGTACCAACGATAGTTTTGGCAGTACTCAGGCGCGGTTTTAACTTTCCATCGTTTAGAACAAGATCAAAAGTAATATTCTAGGGGTTTATTGCCGTACGGGTTTATTTTGTAAACAAGCAAGGTACGCCAATCTCTTCATACTTCTACCAATACCATCGTAAGCTCCCTTGCCGTGAGAAGTATGCGAAGAAATGCCATTCTGCTCTTACTCCGAAATCTTTTTCATAAAGAACCAAGTTCGAAAAATTGGATTCATTCTTAAACAGTGAGCGTGCTCCGTCCGAGAAATAAAAAATTTTTTTACACTGTGTCGTCCGAATTTTGTTTTCAAAACCTGTATAAATTGGTGTTGTATAAATGCACTCCAGTGGCATCGTATTCTGTGCACTCAGTAAAAACAACAAATTGTGTTTTGTGTAGGTTATTGTTTCTGTGATAAATAATTGAAACGTGTAAGGTCAGTTGGATATTGTTCCAATGCTGAAATAAGATAGCATCTTGAACTTCTAAAGAATGATTCTCTGAGAAATTAATCGACGAGAAACTTACCTTCTGCCAGTTTTTCATTTAGATCATCTAAAAAATCAGCCAGCACTTTAGAAATGAAATCATGTCTTAAAATATCCGGTAACTCTTGAGATAGGTTTTGTAGGAAAACGTTGACAGTTTTTCTTTTTGTGAGTAATTGGCATCTAAATGAAAATGATTATAGTTATTTAAGGGTGAAAGTCAAAAAGTTGGCCGTGTTTAGAGAAATATTTAAAAAAATAAAATGTATTAAAAATTCAAGATTTACTTCTTATTTTATTAATACTAATCATAAAGTTACTAAAAATTTATGTTGCCGAGAAAAATAAACGCTCGTAACAATTACATTAGTTATATAAATTTTAAAACTATACATGAAATTTGCGATTAAATTGAAAGTTTTGGAGCTTTATAGCCGATATTAGCTAAAAACATTTTTTCAATCATTATACAACATAATAATAATAAATTATAAAATTAACACACTAACATATTAAAAAAAAAGCATTGTTTGAAAAAACACTCCAGTAATATTATTTTTCGAGTTTTCTGGGTTAAGTTTTTCTCGATGTTTACACTGTGTTGTAACTATTCTTATAGAATAATTTTTTTTTCATCCTTTATTTAACTCACCATCTTATATTTTTTGGTATGTTTGATTCTTTCAAGCTTTTTAAAACTGAGCAAATTTGAGTTCTGAAATTTTGTACAGACCTCAGAATCGGATGACAATACAATAATCCGTGGTCAGTTTGAGACTTGGACATTCAGGTCACCGATGTCGGAGGTACCCAGGAACATCTTCAAGGAAAAAATGAAATTTTGCAAGTATAAAAATTTTTTTGTATTTGTTTTACTGATTTTATTTAAAAAATCATTGACCTGCACGTAATTATACAAAAATTAAAGTATGTGTTAACTTTTTAAATGACAAATTTATTTTCAATTTTCTATTAAATTCAATTTTTCTATTAAAAATGATTTCTATTATAAATTTCAAATCTAAAAAGTAAAAAATAAAAAAATTTTTTTTTAAACATGCTTTTCTAAAAAATAGATTAAAAAAATCGAAATAAAAAATATTACATATTAAATAAAAATCTTGTTCTAAAAAGAAGAAAAGAATTTTGATTATACAAACTCAAGTTTTGAAATGTCTTAAATAAGTGTGAAGGTACATATATTAAAATTCCAAATTTCAATTTATAGTCGTAGAAAAGCGTGGATCATGTGTCCGAACTTTTAATTTTGATCTTACAATTAACATGATTCACGCTTTTCTACGACTATAAATTGAAGTTTGAAGTTTTAATATATGTACTCTCATGCTTTCAAAGACAATTCAAAACTTGAGTTTGTATAAAATAAATACAAACAAATTTTTATTTTTGGAAAATTTCATTTTTTTTTTCCTCGAAGATGATCCGCAGGTACCTTCATCCTGGGTGTCTAGGTCAAATAATTTAATAAAATCAGTAAAACAAAAACAAACAAATTTTTATATTTTTGCAAAATTTCATTTTTTCCTCGAAAATGGTCCTGGGTACCTCCGACATCGGTGACCTGAATGTCAAGGTCTCAAACTAACCACGGATTATTGTATTGTCATCCGATCCTGAGGTCTGTACAAAATTTCAGACCTCTACCCGAAAAAAAAAAATAGTAGTTCTACACGGAGGGAAAAAATACAGAAATTTACTGCGGAAGTCGCACAAAAAACTTGTGCTCAGAGAGCACGTGAATTTTGTGCTCCTACACAAAAAAAATCTTAAGCCGTACAGTACGCGAGCCAATCAGAATCACGCGCTCCCAAATAGATAAATAGCGCTTGAGACACTCGAAAATCGGCTCAGGCAGGCCCATCCACTATTTCCAAAATGCTGTAGTTTTTTACCTATTTAGAACATCGTTTTAAAACTTTCCATAAAGCTTCTTCAAAGCCTACTAAAAAACTTCCTCGCTGGAATTTTTTTCAAATCTGAATTTTATGCTTTCTTTTTTAATCCAAAGTTTTAAGTTAGAAAATGTGAATTTTCTATTTTTAATTGACAATTATTCGGCTTCAAAGCATTTTAAAAATTTTATTAGCAGTGGAAAGAGTTCAAGGATATGTTGCTAAAATTTCATTAAAAAATATTTAGTAGTTTCCAAGTTCTTGCGAGTTGAACACAATACTTGATTTTCATTCGATTTCTTGATTTTACGTTTAACTGGCAAGAACTTAGAAAAACACTAAATATTTTTTAATGAAATTTTAGCAACATATCCTTGAATTCTTTCCGCTGCTAATGAAATGGTTTAGATATTTTCAAAGTGCTTTTAAGCCGAGTAATTGTTAAGTAAAAATAAAAAACTCGCATTTTCTAACCTAAAACTTTGAATTAAAAAAGAGAGCATAAAATTTAGATTTGAAAAAACTTCTAGCGAGGAAGTTTTTTAGTAGGCTTTGAAGAAGCTTTATGGAAAGTTTTCAAACGATGTTCTAAATAGGTAAAAAACTACAGCATTTTCGAAATAGCGGATGAGCCTGCCTGAGCCGATTTTCGAGTGTCTCGAGCGCTATTTTTCTATTCGGGAGCGCGTGATTCTGATTGGCTCGCGTACTGTATGGCTTAAGATTTTTTCTGTGTAGAAGCACAAAGTTCATGCGCTCCCTAGCACAAGTTTCTTGCGCGACTTCCGCAGTAAATATCTGTATTTTTTCCCTCCGTGTACTACATGGAAAAAAAAGTAGTAGTTTCTACTATACGGATAAAAAAAAAAATAGCAGTTTCTACAATTACAAAATAGTAGCGTATGCGAAAATTACTATTTTCTTTTCCGTGTAGGTCAAATTTGCTCAGTTCTAAAAAGCTTGAAAGAGTCTAACATACAAAAAAAAATGCAAGTTGGTGAGTTAAAGAAAAAAGCATGTAATAAAAAACTATTGAGACAAGAATTTGCACCCCATCTCTGATGACTCATATATGACCTGATCTCTTGTATATGTTAACAAACTTCTGAAATAAAAGACAAGACATTGAATGATAATTGATGACTCATCTACAACCTGATTTCTTTTTAAACAAAGCATTAATAAAATAAGATCTTGAAAATTGCACACTTGTTGTTGTTATTTTTTTTTGCAATACTTTTTATGAAAAATTTCTTTGTGTGATTAAAATTTCTATATACGTTTTTTTAGATGTTAAACTATCTGGTAGCAGTAAAAGAAGTAGTATGCAGAGCCGTGGTAGCACGAGTAGCCTAATTGAGCGAAGCATAACTCCCCGTTCCCAAGCAGCTACACCCAGGTAATTGACATGAAATTTTTGAAGAACTGATTTATGACAAATTTCCATTGCTTGTCTGCTTTTAAGGATGTTTGGTACTTACAAAAAAATGCAGCCATTTTGTCAATTTTAATTGAATCTTCCAATAATTTATATTAAAATAAACGTTGGATTTTTCTCCTATTTTTCTCCGTTTTGGTTTTTCAAAAATTGAAATAGTTATTTAAATAATTGAATACGTAATCTTATGAAAATTAAACATTTTTTTTATTTAATAAAAAAAATTTAAAGTCAATATTTTAAAAAATATCAAAATTTTCTTTGAAGTGTCATCGAAACTACCTCACATTTTTTTCAACGATCTCTGCATTTTTGAGAGAGTTGCAAGTGATAAAGAAAAAGATTGCTTGATTTTTTTTTTAGGCCACCTCTTCAATTGTTTAAACAAATGATTAGATTTTTCTAAAAACTAAAACGGACAAAAATAGGGAAAAACTCCAACGATTATTTTGCTATAAATTATTAGAAGATTCGATTAAAATTGACAAAATGGCTGCATTTTTTTGTAAGTACCAAACATCCTTAATATCTGGTAGTTGACCAACTATCGCAGTAGCAGACAAACGAAATATTTTTTCTGTTATTTGAATTGGCTAGTAGATATGTAGTTTCTAATGTTATGTAACAGCTAGCGCGGTAATTAAATTTGAATTTGGCGCTAACTGTTATGGAACGCAGATGCGGATCGGTAAGTTAGGTGATGACGAAATCTACCGATCAGCATTACTCTTAGTTTGGCGCTTGGAGCGATCACACGTGTGTCCGAGAGCAAATATAGAATTTACTTTTTTGTGTTGTTAGATAACTTTATTGAAGTGTGTTAGATAAAATTATCAGTGAGAAGTTGTGTAGATTTTCCTGTGATCCAGTTGTCATTGGATCGGAGCGGGGAAGACGAACATCTCATGGAAAGTCAGCGTGCGGCCTTGGAAGGCATTGTCGTGTTGTGTAAAGCTATTAGGGCTAGTCGTAATTATTATAACTATTGTTACATCGAGCGAAGGTGCACCTGCTAGAAAAGTAAGTCCGCGTAGCGGTTAATCATTGTATGTTTGCACATGTGATGGTTAGAGTCAGAGTGTGTGTGAAGTACAGTAAATACTTAGATTTTTGTCTCTGAGTCTTTGTCTGGGTTTTGGCGCGCTTCAGCTAGTAGCTGAGTGTACGAGTGTGTGCATGTTGGTGTGCGCGCCGACCGGTGAATTACCGCGCGAGGAGAGAATCGCCATAATTCGATTTGTTTTGATATGTGATATCGGGCTTATTGCCGTTCTAATATTATTTGTTTGTAAACAATACGGGTTGTAGTTTGATTGTATTATTTAGTAGTTTTATTTTTGTTATTAAAATTAATTAAACTAATTGAATTTATTTGATTTATCAAACCCGTGTTCCTGCGTTCGATCCAAAATTAAATTCACGCCACTACCGACAAGAGAGCAGCCGCGCCGCGTAACAAGTGAGTTAGTTTGCGTACGCGTCTTTCCCCCCGATTTCAGGTATTGAAGAAACCGACAAGTTGTCGTGTGCACTGTATGTGCACTCTGTCTACGGGCTGAGAACTGTTGACGTCGAGTCGTCGAGGGTATTCGTGAGAGCCACTCACGATTGTTTATAAATTAGTCCTCGGGAAAACGGGCCCTATGACAAATGGTGCCCAACAATGTGGTGGGAATTGTTTTAATCTGGGCCCTGTGACAGTGGTCTCTGCACAATGATTGTAAAAAAATTGATAAACAGAAAAAAATATTTAAAAAATTTTGAATTATTTTGAAGAGTTTTTTTGAAAATACTTAAGAAAAAAAAAAAAAAAAAAAAAAAGAAAAAAAAAAAAGAAACTTTGAATACCGTTGAAAATAATATTTTTGAAACTTAATATTTTTGAGAGCAGTATAAGGTAAAGTACCCAAAAGTGAAACAGAGCGAAAAATACCCCAGAAGTGAAACGGTTTTCTAAAACAATAATAATTCAATTAAAAACAATTCTAGACAGCACAAAAAAAATCATTTGCCTCCGGTCGGGCACAACCCGACGAAGAATTTTCAAGCAGTTCAGGACACGCGGACGCACCAGGACGAGTTTCCGAAAGAAGACGTCCTCGACTTCGACGCGTCCTACATCGAGAACTCCCCGGAAAAAGCTCCGGAATCCTCACCCACCTCGGCAACTCGGCTGGGGGTATTCCAGCGCCTGGTACCTGAGCATTCTGCAACCCAGGCTTGGTGGACTAAGCGGACACCTGAAGAGACTCAACCCCGCACTGCCACATACTACGTCACAAACGACGCCCCCCGCGAAGACAGCGAATCCGAACGCCGTTCTTCTCTCCAGAGACTAACTCGGAGGAAGCGACACCGATCCCGCGTTCGTGCCAGGTGGGCATTAGGACCGATCTACCCCTCAAATCATCGGCGAAATTTCCCGTCTCAGAGAGAGAGGCATCTCAGAGCCTCGTAAACCGAATTATAACACGCCAGCCCTTTTCAATTCTACACTCTTGTCAGACGTATTCGCTATGGACGCGACTGTGCGCACCATGCGGTTTGAGGTCTAAGTATCGACTTTGAAGATTTTTGAAGGTTATGTTCGTTCAGCTTCCATGCAAATCAGACGGGAGTTTTTAAAGTCGATACTTACAAAAACCACCACCCTGATCGCTGAGGGTCACGTACACTTAGCGAATAACAAATACTTCTTGGATCCTATATCGCTTTTAAAGTGTAAAATGAAGTTCAACTTATTCTCTCTGATTACATGTAGTTGCAAATTTACCGTTTCAAAAATTCAGCAAGATTCTTACAATAAATACTAGATCCACATACACATACACATAGAGGGTTTGCAGTTCTTTAAAATTACATAATTCACAGGATGATTCTGTCTCTATATTTGATATAAAGTAATCGGTATAAAAAATTTATCCGTAAATTTTTTAATTTTTTTAGTTTCAAAATATATTTTTCGAAAAAATTATTCTATTGTTAATGAGCAGTTCAAAAAAAAAAATAAAAAAAATAAAAAACAAATTTTTAATCTTTTTTTAAACAATATCAAAGGACCCCGGTAAACTCCTTATGTAAATTGGCTTTCGGTAAAATTTTCTATAACTTTGGGAAATGATAGATCTTGATGAGCAGAAAAAAAGTCTCCACGGGCGCCAAGCTCAAAAGTTCATAGTTTTCGAGATATTCCACCCCCAAACGGAGGGTTCGCAGTCTTATGATAAAAGAGACTCGATGTAATGTTTCTTGAAATATTATGAAAAAAAATTTACTGCAAGATTTTAAGATCGAAATTAATAGTGATAAAACCCTTCACTATATAATTGAAGGGTTAAAAATTATAGGACATAGGGATGGGCGGTTATGGCTGATTAATCGGTGAACCGATTAATTTTAATCGATTAATCGATTATTTCTATCGATTATTTTTGAGACCGACTAATCGATGCTGATTTTTTTTTAATCGTAATCTTTTTTATAAGCTTTTATTCTAAAAATTCAAAAAATACGCATTTTATAGAAATTTTCAAACTTTTTTTAGTGACAGGTTTGAGGGTTGGGCAAGGGCATCAATAAGGGCAAAATAATTCATCGCAGTTGTAATGGGCTAGTATACTCGGGGGGTTTTTAGGGTCGCTGATTATGAATTCAGGTAACATTTTATTCTCTAACCACGTGGAATGGGCCGGAAGTATAGGCTTGGCTAAGGGCAGCAGTAAGGGCAAAATAATTCATCGCAGTTGTAATGGGCTAGTCTACTTGGGGGGGTCTTTAGGATCGCTGATTATGAATTCAGGTACCATTTTATTCTCAAACCACGTGGAAAGGGCAAAAATTAAAGGGTTGGCTAAGGGCTTCAATAAGGGCAAAATAAAATAATACTTAATTTATAAATTACTAATTATTGGTATTTCCAAAAAATTACACGAATCTATTTCAGAAAATATCTATTATTTTATATATCTATGTACTAATTAACCCAATTTTATTAGTTATTCATTTTTTCTGGTTAAAATTTAGGTGGCTTCGTCGAGAACGAATGGTTTATTGATTTTGAATGACGAATCAATTGAATAATTTGTTAATTTTATTTTTCAAGAAAAAAAGATGGTTTTAAACAATAGTACTCGAACCGCATAAAACTCGTCCGTCAGATATTATTTGATTTCAATACTTTCAACTGTTTCTATTTAAAAATATTTCAACAGAAACAGAATATAAAATTTTATAAATGGGGCGTTTAAATTGTGTCATGTTTTTATTTGTTTGTTTATTTGTTCATCTGAAAATTGTATTTTAATTTAATAAGAATTTGGCCAAGAAAAAACCGAACTCGCCGTAATTTTCACTTTTCAAAAGTATGTTTTTACTTGGCCAAGAAAAAACCGAACTCGCGGTAATTTATACTTTTTTAAAAATATGTTTTTAAGGTGAAGACGTAACCAGCGCTGGAAGTAAAAAGTAGCTATGAAAAAAAATTATAGGGAAAATTGAAAAAAACGCTCTGTAGCGCGCTAAGTGCTATTTTTAGCGATTTTTTAAGCCCAATCACAGATGAATATATTAAGTATTGGCCTCAGAAAACTTGGAAAATCGTTTTCCTCCCGTTAACCATGTGAAGCAGACCCTTGCATCGTCTGCTACCGCGCGCGGAGTAAATACACGAACCGTACATGCACCCCATCCCCATAACCTTTGAAATTTATTTCATGCAGCAGCACATGCAAAGATAAAATTTTATAAATTAGAAATTTTATAAGCAGCAGGTAGTAATAAATAATTCTTCTTTCTTCTTTGTTGATAAATTATTTCCCAAAATGCTTAATTTATAACCTACAAATCATGCACAAAAATTAATTTAGTTTCATATTCATAAATATTCTTCAAGTTTTTGGGCACTATGTTCGATGCTGTTCTTCTTTTTCTTCATTTTCTTTTTCTTATTTATAAACACTAAGAGCTACTTGCTTGCCATCACCCAGTAAGATAATCCACTATCAATAAAAGAAAAATTTCATGCTTAGACTAATCAATAAATTTTAAAAAATAGTAATTTTCATGCATTGTAGTAAGGTATTAATCAAAAAATCAGAAGAACACATCAAAATTAAATGTACCAAAATAATCAGAGATCTTACAGTCTACATCCTCTGCACCCGACTACTAGTAAGCTCGGACATTGAGGGCGGCAGCCACTGGCAGTAGCAGACGAAATACACTATTACAATTTTTCTGAATAAGAAGAAAACTTTTCCAAGTTTCCTGAAGTTATTTGTTAACTGATTTCCATCAAATAAAGCTTAAAAAATAGCTTAAAATATTATCTAGCGCGCTACAGAGCGTTTTTTTCAATTTTCACTTTTATTTTTTTTTAAATTGCAATTGACAAATTTTATGAAAACTCGGTTACATCTTCACCTTAATCCTATAAGTTACTTGGAGTTAAATCCAATCTGATGCTGAACCATGCCTAGAATTAGCAAATTACCAAATTAAGGTAAATGACCCAATTAACGATCAGTTAAGGATTTCGTTAGGTTAGGAAGCTCCATGAAAGTGAATTTGAAGAAAATTTTCATCGTGTAAGGGGATTAATCGATTAATTAATTGTTTGGGAAAGGATTAATCAATGTTTTATAATCATAAATCGAATATAAATATTAAAATACTGTATTTGAAAAAAGTAATGCCCGAGGTAGGTATTAACGATCACTGGTAATGCCCTGAACCAGTTAACGATCAACACAGGAACCCTATTAACGATCACATTTAAAATCATTTCTTAATCTAAAAAAATTATCTTAAATAAATACAAATATATTTTTTCTCGAAAAATTAAAATGAATAAAAATTTTTAACATCAGGTAATAAAAGAAGCATACAAATTTTCACAATTCATCGCTGGTTTTAGGAATTTTACTACTTTTGATTTTTGCGTTAATTTCTCTCTCCTGAGCCATGAATTGATCTTTTTTAAATTTCAAATCAGATTTTTTGGCATTATCTTCATTTATTTTGTTTTTCAAAAGCTGAATTTTTTCAGCAGTCTCTTGACATTCACTAACTTTGAATTGATGTTTAAGTAAATTCAGATCATTCTTATTTTTATCAATTTCATACTGAATTTGAAGAATTTTCTGATTGATATCAATTTTGAGAGGCATAATCTTCTGCAATTCTTTATCGAGTTCTTGTTTTATTTTTAGTTTATTTAAGTTAAGCAGTTTTCTTTTAGCTTTTTCTGCCTCTTTCTCCTCTTTTTCTTTTGCTTGCTGATTCATGTAAGCTCTCCATTCAGATGACTGGGAAACTTATTTTTTGATCCAGAAGCCAAGGGTAAAAATGGTTGACAATGTACTCATAGAAAGTTTGAGCGGTCATCCAACCACGGTAATCGTTTGGCACTTTTAGGTTCGACAAAAATGACAATACAAATGGTAAGTGAATTTCGTTAGAGAATGTGTTCCAGAAACCAAAAACGTTGGTCCGGAAATCGTAGGTGCTCCCCTTTCAATAATATCTTTGAATAAAATTCTATTAGTTTAACGTAAAAATCAGCTTTTCAATAAGATGGTTTTATCATTTCATTTTATCAAATCTCGTTGATGAGGAGTCGACAAATCTTTTCACAACTTTTTTAGGTAAAAGTACCATTTGTAAGAAGACTTTTCTTGCCTACTAGAGTTCGATATCTTATTTCAAAATTATTTATGACATAATTAAGTATGTTATTAAAGTTTTAAAAAATCCTTTTTTCACTGTTTTTATGTATTAAATTTTTTTTTTTTTTTCTAAAATTCCTACTTTTTTTAGCGACCTCTTGTTAAAATCAAAGTAAATACTTTAAAAAAAAATATTTTTTTGCTAAGATATAAATTTAATTTCATGTACACCAAGTTACAAACGCAGCTATCAGTTCTGCGCTTAGCTGAATGTTAGCGTATTTTTCGATCTATTTCAAAACATAAAAATTATACTGGTGAATTTTTTTTATTTCTTCGATCTGTTCCAAAAATTTTTTTTTGATTTATAAAAATAATTTATTGATATTTTAAATAAATTAAACAAATTTATACAGTTTACATTCATCGTAATTTGCCAAAAAAAAAAAAAAAAAAGTTTTATTTTTTGAAAAAAAGTTTAGAAAATAGAATAAAACAAATATTTAATATAGTTTAATTAAAAAAATATTAAATAAAATTGATGTTTATTTATTTAAATAACAATTTAATTCAATTAGTCATTTATCAATTATGAATATTTCAGTAAATTCAAAATTCAAAGTTAAATTCGAATTCGATAACCTAGAGGGTGCTCATACCAGACTTTCACGAATTCATTGAAGCTTTTGTTTATTTTAATTTTGTAATGTATCTGTTCATTATATTCATGATTAACACTTATTCAAACGTAATTTTTTTTCATAATTACATAAATGCTGTTTTATAAATTAAAATATAATTGTAGTGCTCATTTAGTGTTAAAATTGTGTTTTCAATTAACTTTGCTGAAATTTAAAACTTTTTTTGATCTGAGAAAACTTTTTAAAAACAATAATGCCTGTAAATAAGTGCACTCACAGAGAAAATAGACTTAAAGTTTGTGGCCTTTGTGGCAAAAAAATCGTTTTTCGAAGTAACAGTGTAAGCTATTACTCTATCACCAATGATCTGTTAGTGCTTGTGAAAAAATTTTGCTGTACGAACTATAATTTGAGTGATGTGAGATTTCCACTAAGCATTTGTGTGACGTGCAGATTGACTCTAGTGGGACATGGAAAAGAAAACGAGGAAAAAAAATCACAAAGACCTATTCCTAAAACACCTGATTATGAAAATATTTCTTTTCCAAAACACACTCGATCCCAATCATTTTTGAACACAGATGATGATTTAAGTTGTAACTGTTTTATTTGTGTAACCGGTCGATTTTCTGACCATGAAAAAATTAAAAAAGGGCGCGGTTTGAAAAGGCTTGTTGCATCTGAATCAAAATCGACAATAGTTCAAAATAATGATGAAAGTGATTCTGCGAGTAAAGTTCAGGATGTTATCAAGTTGTGCAAAATATGTTTTCAAGAAATAGGTAAAGGAAAGAGCCATGCGTGCGGAAGTAAAACACAAAATCAAAAAATAGTCGCAGCGAAAAATAACGTTTTAAAACTTGTTAATGAACTTCCAGAAAAGCAAAAAGAACAAATTGCCTCTTCGATCATAAAGCAAAAATTCTCTGAATCAAACGAGGAAGTCACACTTAGTACTTCAGGAAAACAAGTTAATGTCTCAGTAAAAAAAGAAAGTAAAAACCTGGAGCCTTTTTTTCCTACCGAAAGGCTAGATAAATTTCAAGTAAAAACAGGGGCCACGGGTAATCATATGAAAGAATTAACAGGTCTAATTCGAGAATGCGCAGGCAAAAAAGCAGCTCCTGTTAATTATGCACGTCATGTTAGTGAACGAGAAAAATTACTAGACGATTTGTATCACACTGATATATTGGACTTTGAATCTGGAAAAAACAAAGAAATAGTTAAAAGACCAGTTGTTTATGCAATTGCCGAAGAATTAGTTAATCATGTCGTTGAAAAGCGAAACTTTGTCGGCGAATACACTGTCAAACTAATGGCTGACGGAGGCCAAGGCTTTTTAAAAGTGCTGATGTCTATTATACCTGCTATGGACTCAGAATTAAACAATGATGTTTGCGCTGAAGACATACCAAAGAAGAGACGAAAACTTGATTCTTCCGATGTTTCAATCAAATGGACCAGTGTCAAAAAATTAATTATACTTTGTATAGGACCTGATATCAAAGAAAATTATGTAAACGTAAAAATTCTCTTCGATTTAATAAAAATTAATGATATATTATTCAAATTTGCATCGGATTTTAAGGTATTATAAATTGTAAATGGTCAGCAAACTGCATCGGCACTGTTTCCATGCCTATACTGTTACATAAATATACATGACATGAGAAAAGGTGATAAGGTCGCTGAAGATAATTATAAATTGAAAACATTTGGTGATTTAAATGAAGATTACGAAAAATATGTTTCTTTAGGGTCCACACCTAAATTTTCAAAAGAGTGTCACAGTACGGTTAACAAACCATTATTTGTCGAAAAATCAAACTTAACTGTATTAAAAAAATGCATTCTACCAGTATTGCATATTCTTTTAGGTTTTGTTAATCATCTTTTTTTTCAAGGCCTAGTTCCATTGCTTGGACGAGAAAAAGCCATGCTCTGGCCTTTGAAATTGAAAATAATTTCAAAAAATTATCAGGGAGAAAAATTTGAAGGAAATGCGTGCAGAGAAATGATTAAAAAACCTGATCACTTGTTGGACTCTGACATTTGTGAAAAAGTAGGTCCTTTCGCTGTAACACCTTATGTAGCTGCCTTTAAAGCGATGAATAAAATTGTTAATTTCTGTTTCACAACGACAAAAGTTGAAAATATTGATGACATTGACGATTTACTGAAAGAACTATCAACTGCTTTATTAGGAACAGAGATATCAATATCATTGAAATTACATGTACTACAGTGTCATCTCAAAGAAGCTTTGCAGTTACTGGATCATTCAGAGACTTTAGGGTCAATGTCTGAGCAAGAAGGGGAGTCAGCTCACAGAGCATTTAAACCATTTTTCGAAAAAAGAAAAATTAATTTAATATCTGACTCCTCATATCCTTCTCGATTAAAAAGCGCTGTAGTTGAATTTTCCTTATTACATATTGCATAAAAACTTTTTTTGAATCTCTCATGAATCACTTAATCATTTCTTTTTATTTCTTGTATAGAATAAGTTGCAATACTTTAAAAAGTTTTTAGTTTTTTTTAATATTATCAAACAATAAGTTAAAAAGATTAATTTTGTAAAAATAATCATCTGAATTTGTATTTTTGTAATGTAAACTTTAAAGAACAGTAATAATTATCATCCTTGTTTCAAAAATAATTACTTAGAAAACTCTAGTTTATGTTAAAAACTATATGAAAATAAATGGCTTTGTATATGTAAAATTATTCCATCAATAAATTTTCTTTAAAAAAAAGCTTATTTTATTTCTTAAATTGATTTCTTTTTATCTACATATTAATCAAACTCAAAAAACTCATAAAAACAGTGAAAAAAAGGATTTTTTTAAACTTTAATAACATACTTAATTATGTCATAAATAATTTTGAAATAAGATATCGAACTCTAGTAGGCGAGAAAAGTCTTCTTACAAATTGTACTTTTACCTAAAAAAGTTGTGAAAAGATTTGTCGACTCCTCATCAACGAGATTTGATAAAATGAAATGATAAAACCATCTTATTGAAAAGCTGATTTTTACGTTAAACTAAAAGAATTTTATTCAAAGATATTATTGAAAGGGGAGCACCTACGATTTCCGGACCAACGTTTTTGGTTTTTGGAACACATTTTCTAACGAAATTCACTTACCGTTTGTCTAAATGAATGACAACAACCAATATAGTAATCAAAAGTTGTTAGCACAGCGCACAAAAATTATTACTCAACTAAAAAAGCACATCCATGAATATGTTGAAAAATATAATATGACAACTTGAAAAGTGAGATGACAGCTGTAGATCATTTTATCTCACTTTTCAAGTTGAGTGTGCACACTACATCATAGTGTAATAAAAAAAAAATCTTGAAATCTTTAAGCCGATACACTCATATTGATAAAATTTATTATTCTAATAGTTTTTGAAAAGTGTTTTACCTACTTGTAAAAAAAAAACAAATTAAAAATTATCACTATGATTGTATTGAATCCCACACGATTTGAAGGTTTCACAAAAATATTGCAATCTGTATTTGTAACAGAGATAATAGCTAAGTTTATAAAAAAGCATGAACCACTGCAACATTTTTAAATTACTATTAAACTGAAACAGTTTATTTCACTTAAATTATTCAAAAGGTAATTAAAATTTAATCTTTATGAGTGTATTAGTTGAGAGTCAGCATATGGAAATCTCTTCGACAACCCCAAAGAAAGTGAAGTAGTTCTGAATCATCATTGCAATGTATAGACTCTGAATCACTACACTTGCATTGATAAATTTTATTATCACAAACACACTTTGTAACCTTTTGTTACACTGTGGTCGGAAGGACCGGATAATTAATAAAACAATTAATACAATAATAAGAAACGGGTTCGTAAGGAAGTTGTGAAGAAAAACCACAGGAGTAGTTACCTTTTGTAACACTTGAAATTTGATTAATTATAAACGGTCAACGGACCGTGCAAGCGAGCAGGGAATGCCCCAGTGAGCGAGAGAGAGAGAGAGATGGCAAACTTACAGATCGGCTCTTGCTGGTGGAAGTCCTCCGGGTACAATGGTGCACGACGTCTCGTGGGCACCCTGGAGCAGTGTCGGAAGTTGAGGGCAGCAAAACGACGCAATATGTCCTCGTGAACAATGCCTTAAGTAACGACGCGTACAATCTTTGACGGTCGCGATCTCATCGTGGGCGCTGTCGTGACTCAACTGCCGAGCCTGCTGCCAGTCAGCCGGTGCGTAGCTTCCCCTCTCTCTGTCTCACTCACTCTCGTGCGGCGCTCGCCCGAGCTGCTGCTTGCCGGTGTTCACAATCGGGTTAGCGTTAACGCTAACTACAATTTTACTTATGCTAATTTGAGGCCCAAGGGAGCTGTACCGGGGTTACCCGTTACAACCCCCCTCCCCCAGACGTTGGTAACCGAGGTCTACCAACTCGACCTCTCTCAACTCTACTGGGCCATCTTAGAAAAGAAGAGAACGAACTTTCTGTATAACATGAAAGATAAGTATAATAAACAGAAATTACTACCCTGCTTGCTTGTTATTTAAAATCGATTCAATTTTCTCAATTTTTTTTTTCAAAATTTTTAAATTTTCAATGATCAAATTCTTTCATTGAAATTAAAAAAAAAATATTTAATTTTTTTGAATGCTCACTAGAGCTTAACAACTAGTCTCAGACAACGGTCTATATATATACGTAAATAATAATGAGATCATACATCTTACATAAAAAATTATAATGTTGCCGTGCACAAGCGATATGCGCCCGCTGGGCTATCGTTTGTGCACGCTCTTATCGGGAATTCGGAAGTAAGGATTAGGATTTCGAGGATTCGGGCTTATTACCGTCCGTAGCGTGTGTTGGTTCCATGGATCTCGAAGTTAGGGCAATCACTAATAGCCACAACGTCTGGGTAGGCACACGCTGGGGACTTGCTCTTTGGCTGGTACAGCCCGGCTCTTTATCTTTCCTAGTCCTCCTTCCAATTGATTTTCCAGAACATGGTGTTCGTACGTGCCGTGCGCACCGCCTTGTCCGCGTGCTGGTGGTCTTCCACGCTGGCTGTAGCTGGAAGCTCGGCTGCTCGCTGTTCGGCCTTGTCAACGGCCTTCTGGATCTTTTCCCGTCGGCGTTCGTGTATGGCTTTGGAGATGGCTACGTTGGTCCCGGCCGCTTTCTGCGCCATACGCGCATCCTCAGCACGATTTTCGGCTTGCTGCTCTCGCCGTTTTTGGTCGCGTTGCAATTTCTCCTCCGGTGTTAACGCCGCCTCTTTCGCTGCCTGGCGTGCGGCTGCTTCCTTCTGTCGACGGGTCTGCTCATGATGGTATTCCCGTTCTCCCCCGCTTGGGGTCCACCACCGTCGCAGGTCCCGACGACGCTCTCTTTCCACCTCGTGTAGACGAGATATTCGCGCCGCGTTTCAGCCAACTCTTCCTGCCGCATCATTGCGATGCAGGCCATGTTTGCCTGTACATTCACCCGTCGCTCTCGTTCTCGTTGCTCATCCATCTTCCGTTGTTGTGGTGTGGCTCTACCACGACCCAGCGTATTGTCTTGCGGGTCCTTTTCTGCCCACGCAACCGTTTGCCGACGCACGTAGACTGGTGCCTCGGGTTTAGGGTATCGAGGGTCCCAATCTTCGTCATCCTGATTGTGTCTTGCCATTTCCTGTGAAAATTTTGGTTAGTTAGGACTAGGATATTTAAAAAAATTTTTGAAGGAAGGAAAGAGCTAGGAGAGAGCGTGCAACTATTTAGAAAGTCCATCAGAATTTGAAGCTTAAAATAATAGATTAAATTTAAAGTAAAATACTAGTCAATTGAAAATTTAAGCTTAACTAAAAGTTTACTACCATAAATCAATAATGATAACGTATATATATATATATATATATGACCGCCGTCAACAGTTAATTTCACACTCATTCTTTTGCGCTCGCTCGTGTCCGTCTCGGGGACACGGTGGCTGAGGCCTCCGGCATCTTCTTCGCTGGTCCTCTGGGTCGACCGGGCTTTCGTTTCACAATCAAGGTCTCGGGTGTATTATTCGCCGTATTTACATTCACGCTCGCGTTACTTTTCACCCCGTGCTCTCGCGTTCTTCGTGTCGCGCGTTTCACCACGACTGTGGTCTTTCTCGGTCGTCCACGTTTTCTTGCCGGTATTGGTTTTACAGCGGGCGCTTATTTCGTGACCCGCGGTGGATTTTCACGTTTCCCGGTAGGCTCGCAGGACTCGTCGAGGTCTTTGCCGCCCGGGATCTCCACCAGTGGTCTTGCAGTGTGTTAGTTGTCATTCATCAAGCTCGCATCTGGCTCGACGGAGACATTTTCGATCTACTCGCCGTCGTGACAGGGCTTGAGATATTCTACATACTCGGGGCCAATGTACTTGCCTTCGAGGTCATGTAGAATGTAGATGTAAGGGCTTACTGGTCTCATTATCACGAAGGGCCCGTTGAATTTTGGAGCTAGCTTAGCGGTGATACCTTCGGCCGCTTTTGACAATATTCGGTTACGACGCCAGACCTTTTGGCCAAGGGCAAACGTCACATCTCGTCGGTGTTCGTTAAAATAACTAGCTTGTCGGACATTGTTTCCTCTAGCTAGCTGGTACAGGTCAGGAAGTTTTTTCATCCGCTCCAGCCACTCGGTGACGGCGGCTTCCTGTACCTCTTGTTTCAGCTCGAGTTCTGCCTGTCGTCGCACGGTGTTCATAAGCGAAGGTTGTCGTCCAAAATTCAGGATTGCTGGAGATAACTGAAGAGTTTCTTGGCTTGCCGTATTTAGACAGAAAGCGAACTCGGCCAAGTGTTCGTCCCACTCTCGGTGATTCTCCTCAATAAACGAGATAATCATAATTTTTATCGTTTGGTTTATTCTTTCAACCGTATTCGGTCGAGGGTGTTTCGGCGGAGTTAAGGTATGATAAACCCCGCACCTTTCTAGAAATTCGTTCACCTCTTCGTTATCGAACTCGCTCCCGTTATCGCTCAGGAATACTCTCAGGGTGCCGAAGTGGTAGACGACTCGTTCTTTAAACGCTCGAATGATGTTAGCTCCGTTATCACGTTTTAACGGTACGCACTCTATCCAGCGAGTGAACATGTCTTGGAAAATCAATACATATTCCTTGCCCCGCTTAGACTTCGGGAACGGACCCTGGCAGTCTCCCACTACGACGTCCCACGGTCGGTCGAAGATGCGTCTGCCCATGAGCCCAGCTGGCGGCAACCGCTCCACTTTACATTGCTGACACACTAAGCAATTCTTCACGTAGCGTGCCACATCCTTGTGGATGGTTGGCCAAAAGTATTCTAACATCACTCGTTCTTGCGTTTTATAGCATCCCAGGTGCGCCCCCGTAGGTGCATCGTGGCATTCTTCAAGGATGCTATCGGTACCACGAGCTTCCACGCTTTTTCATCGTCGATCAAATCTCGCAGTTTCGTATCCGGAACTACATGCGCCGATCCCTTTCGGTGTTCGATGGTAAAGCGGTGACCTTGTAACGTCAGGGCCCAGCGGTCTAAACGACCTGTTGGATTGCGTAGGTCGAAAAGCCACCGTAAACTCGAGTGGTCTGTGATAACACAGAACTCGAACCCCTCGATAAAAGGTCTAAATTTTTCGATCGCCCATTTCACTGCCAGGCACTCGCGTTCGGTGACGGAGTCATTACGTTGAGCGGGTGTCAACAGCTGACTCGCGAACTGTATCACCTTTTCTCCGTCTTCGACCTCTTGCGTCAGAATCGCTCCGATTCTGACACCACACGCATCGCAGTGTAACCGAAATGGTAAATCGAATCGGGGGTGAGAAAGGACCAGGGCAGTAGCCATCAGAATCTTTACTTTCTCGAACGAGCTTTCTTGTTCGTTCCCCCAAGTGTATGGGACACTAGCCTTCGTGAGGCGGGTTAGTGGTTCAGCAATCGTAGCTAAATTCACCATGAATTTTCGCAACCACGAGGCCATGCCCAAGAATCGAATGAGCGCTTTCTTACTTTTCGGTCTTGGGAAATTGAGAATTTTCTCAATTTTTTCAGGACTCGGTCGGAACCCATCGCGGTTCGCAATGAGGCCCAGAAACTTGACCTCCTCCCGACAGAAAACGCTCTTTTGTTGGTTTATCGTTAGTCCCGCGTCCCGAAGTGCCTTCAACATAATGCGGAGCACTTGCAGATGCTCCTCGAAGGTTTCGGTCACGATAATTACGTCGTCTAGGTAAACGTAGGCATATTTTTCAATTTCCGGAGGAATCGTTCCTGTCATGAATTTTTGGTAGAACGCCGGTCCGCCCTCGAGGCCAAAGGGTCGTCGCACCCACTGGAACAGGCCCCAGTTCGACACCGTGAACGCGGTGTACTTTCGGCAACTTTTCTTTACTTTTACCTGATGGTAGGCACTTGACAGATCGATTGTAGAAATATATCGTGCCTTGGATAATTTCCGTAATATCGCCTCCATATGAGGGAGGGAGTACCCGCTGGTCTCCGTGACTTTATTGACTTTACGGTAATCAATACAGAGCCGGTAGGTACCGTCACTTTTCTTTACCATGACGATTGGTGACGACCAGCTGGACGTCGAGGGCTCGATGATGCCCGCCGCCAGTAATTTCGATATTTGAGCGTGCATCTCTTGCTCGATTTTCTCGGACACAGAATAGTATTTCTGCTTTATCGGCTTGTCGGTTAGGACCGTCCTCTCGTAATCCATTAAGTCGGTGCATCCCAACGTACCACCCTCTGGAGGAAGCATTTCACGGACCAGCTGATCTACACGCTCACGCTCGCTAGAGCTCAGGTCGGCAAGACCTATCGAAGCGAGTGAACCCACTTCGAGGACATCGAGTGAAGCGACCTCGAAGGGTATCGGCTCCGACACGCCCTCTATTTGTAAGACATTTCTCCGTGGGAGGAGTACCGCATCGAACAACCGGATGAAGTCTGTTCCGAGGTAGCATTCGCCGTCGAGGTCAGGCATTATCCATACGGTTAATTCCTTCGTGACCCTGGCAACGCTAAACGGTAGCACTACCTTGCCAGTTACGGGCGCCGTGGTGTTGTTAGCCATCTTCGCCGCCGGCCCGTACGTAGGCTTGACCTTGGCTCGGAGGAATGTCGCAATAGTGGCCCCCACTTTGCTGACAATCGTCCTTGCAGCACCAGGATCGTAGAGTGCTCTCAGCCGAAATTCCCCTATATTTATGGGCAGCCACCAGCGACCCTGGTCGCTGTTTACTTGTGAGCTAGCCATGGGGATTTCGTCCGCTGACGAGCATTCTTTCACCTCTACCTGAGCTTTAACTTCTACGGTGTCTGCGCATCTCACTTCCAAGGTCCTCTCCTCGATTTCGGAGCGGGACGGACCATCTAGATCCCGCTCCCGCTGAGGTTTTCCGAATTGCACCGAGGACAAGTCCTTCGTGTGTAATCCGGGAGCTTGCAATCCCAACAAAATTGCCTTTCTTTCTTTCCCTTGCCCGCGTGGGGATTTATCCCGCTCTCGGGCTCGGAGGCTGAGTTTTCCTCCCCGAGGCTTTGCGGTTCTTGCACGGCTGCAATCGTTAATACGTTCACGTATTGTTTTTTCCGCCTGTCGTATGCCACATCCGGTATCAACGACTCTTCGGGCGGCGGAGGTGGCCAGTAGCAGCTTCGGGCCACTATCGTACCCTACACGACCTGTGCCTGGTCGATCAGGGAATCGATGTCACGTATAGTGCCACGGCGCAGAAATTTACCGATTTCAGGATGCAAATTCCGGAAAATCAGGTCGAGCGCTGCGGTGTGGCTCATGGGGGGAGTCAGCTGGTCCAGGATCGCTCGCAGACATGTCACGTAGTAGACCACCGGTTCGCCCTCCCCTTGCGTCCGTCGCTCGGCTTCTTGCCGAAGCCGGACCTGGATCCCTGTGTCAAAACCGAAGTGACGACTCGCTGCCCATCTAAAATGGTCGTAGCTGATCCAGTTTTTGCGGTGTTGTCGGGCCCAATGTAGGGCCACCCCCGACATCAACTCGCTCAAGGCCATGAGCACGTCATCTTCGTGGAGTCGATCCAGTAGACGACATTCCTCCACTCTTTGCAGGAATTCGTCGATATTTTCAGCCGGAGCTCCCGAAAATTTTAATTTCCAGCTCCGCACTTTGCGGCCTACATCTGTGATATTTGCCGATGACGTAGGCGCACCTTACTGGTGGGGAAACCTTACTCGCGCCCCCCTCCCCCAGCATCCGTGTACCGGTGCGGATCTTGGGAGAACGTTTTTGTCGAGTCAAAATTTCGATCGTCTGGGATGAACGGTGCCGCGACAGGGTTTAACGTTGTAGCATTCAATTTTGTGCTTTGTGGTACGTCAGCCGCTCGCTGACTAAACCCTGTCCGTGCCGTGGAGCCCATAGACTCCCACATCCGCTATGTTATGGTTTCACTAAACGTAACCCTCTGCGGAGGCTTTGTCGTCGTCCGGGGACTTGGTGCTCTGGTCGTAGTCGAGACCGGTGCACCGGCTGTTAATTCCATATCGGAATTTTCTATGCGCGTGTTTTCACTTGCCCGCGCTGTGGATGTGTTTGGAGTTACGCGTAACGAATGAAATACGACCTCCAGCACGTTAGCTGACACCGTGTAGTCGTTCCCGTTGATTTTAAAATCGAGCCAACTCGGCTGTCTGCCCGATGGCATCATAGCCGAAGGCTCCCTCTCAGCCTGGAATTTGTCACGGGGCTGTGTTTGCCCGTATGGATTTGCGTACAGCTGAGCTAGCGGCTCACTTCGAGCGTTACCGTACTCATCACTGCTGTACAAGGACGTTGGTCGGATCCCGACATTTTCCGTAGATTCCTCCGCCCACGAGCTATGAGCATTCGGGCCATCTCGCCTTAGCTCCAGCGAGTGTTCGGTCAGGGGTTCTTTGCTCTGCAAAAATACGTTCAGGAAGTGTTTGCGCAAAATCATCCGGTAGTGCAACAGAGAATTTTCATCCTCAGTTAATTCTCCCGGTACAAAGTCATCTGGCTGGTAGTCGCCTGACAAGCACCTGTAAATGCGCCCCCTGCACCCTACATCCTCGCCCGTGGCCTTCAGGCTATTGCAGAACACCCCAACCTCGCGGTCCGTAATTGAGGAGGTCCAAACATACAGTGAGGCCACGTCCTCTATCGCTTCAGCCTTAAAATCCGGTTTAAAAAAGTCCATGGCTCTATACACTCTCACACAGCACACACACTCTTTAACAAACAACTAACAAATAATTATCGCGTCGCGTGATTCCCTAAAGTCCCTCGGGCAGTAGCAGTTAATTAAAAGAAGATAAAAAGTCGCGAGACAGCAAGGAGAAGTAGCTCTGGTGAGCTCGAAAAATCACAATCAGTCAGTCCGGTTACTATGTCTCTTAAATATTCTTTTTCCGTGGAATAGCAATATTTAACAGCACTATTAATAAAATGAAACAACCACAACCGTCGGCTGCTGATCGCGATAATTCTTTACGCTAATCTCTCAATCCAACCTCCCACCCTATTTCGTTGCCCGGTTGCAGCACTTCTTGAATCTGCCAAACCTAGAGCGTGGAATGAAAATGGAAGAAGAAAAGAAAAAAAAAACGCAAAATACTTCGAGTCGCGCTCGCTCTACTACTGCACCTAGCGACTGTATACACTGTGACGTAGGCTCCTTGCCGCGCGTCGCACGCGCCGTTGGGCAAGAAGAAGCAGAGGAGAGTACAGCACGTTCCTCGTGCTTGCGCCGTCGGCGCCTCTCTCCGCTGCTTGTACTGCAGCTGTTTTGTCGCTGCTGCTGCAGCGCCTACTCACCACACTCTTACCATCACACTCATTTAATTCAAGAAATCTATCGTGATTAATGGCTGTCGTCAAATCGATTAACTCGAGACCAGTCTATATTTTGAAGCGAGTGACAAAATTTCACTCGGAACAAACGCAAAAGCCGAAACACAAATCACGATAGTTTTTATTGCGCGATACATTTATTCTACGGCATACGTGTTTTCATCATTGTTGACTTAGAGAGAGAGGGAAGATTGTAATGCGCTATTTGCGCCCTCTCACGGCACTCCGTGGACTACAAAAAAAAATTCTAGAATTTCTCACAACAAAGAAATCAGAAAATGAAAGCCAACTCAAAATTTTTATCTTCCGTCTCACTCTTATTATTCGAGGTCACTCGTTGTCGGCTTCACGATAAGCCGACCAAAACACGCACTGTCAACCGCACTCGTTGTTTACCTCGCCGTTTCCCCGAAATCCGCGCCCGCTCTTTCTTTGTTGGCGCGTGACGAACTAACACACTCCGATTTTATTTTATTCACTCTCAAAATTCAATCTTTATCACTCTCAAATTTTTATTTTTTATCACTCAAATTTTAATTTCCTTTTTTTTTCCACTTTAAGAAAACTCTTTTTTTTTTTTTCAGTTATTTATCGTGATTTTTTTTCCTAATTTCCAAACCCCAAGGGATGCCAATTTGTAACCTTTTGTTACACTGCGGTCGGAAGGACCGGATAATTAATAAAACAATTAATACAATAATAAGAAACGGGTTCGTAAGGAAGTTGTGAAGAAAAACCACAGGAGTAGTTACCTTTTGTAACACTTGAAATTTATTGATTAATTATAAACGGTCAACGGACCGTGCAAGCGAGCAGGGAATGCCCCAGTGAGCGAGAGAGAGAGAGAGAGATGGCAAACTTACAGATCGTTTCTTGCTGGTGGAAGTCCTCCGGGTACAATGGTGCACGACGTCTCGTGGGCACCTTGGCGCAGTGTCAGAAGTTGAGGGCAGCAAAACGACGCAATATGTCCTCGTGAACAATGCCTTAAGTAACGACGCGTATAATCTTTGAAGGTCGTGATCTCAACGTGGGCGCTGTCGTGACTCAACTGCCGAGCCTGCTGCCAGTCAGCTGGCGCGTAGCTTCCCCTCTCTCTATCTCACTCACTCTCGTGCGGCGCTCGCCCGAGCTGCTGCTTGCCGGTGTTCACAATCGGGTTAGCTTTAACGCTAACTACAATTTTACTTATGCTAATTTGAGGCCCAGGGGAGCTGTACCGGGGTTACCCGTTACAACTTCCAATATAAACCTTCCTGACAATCAAGTTAAATTTTACTTTTGGCTGCTTAACTAACTTCTCATATTTGTTTATTAACATTAATAATCTAAAAGATGTGCTTTGATAGTAAATAAGTGCATTCAACTTAAAACTGTTTATATAAAATATACATAGACTTCACATAAAAAATAATCATTCACTCACACACATTCAGAAAAAACTTCAATTTTAATGAGGACCAATAAACTTTCAAAGCTGCAACAGAATATTTCACAATTTTAACTCACAGCTTACACAAAAATTAGAATTAATTATAGATGATATCATAGGACAACTGTAGACTTTAGATATTTTGTTTTATATTTTGATTTAAAAAATTAAAGTCAAATATTTCTATAATTATTGGTTAGTAATTATTAATTAAACTATGCTAGATATGAATTTAGCGTGATGCCACTATACATTTGACTGCTTTCTTTATTACTTAATTTCTTAAATCATACAATTAAATAATCATTATGAGCGCTGTCTTCTGCTGAGAGCTGCAGCAGCTCACAGCAGGTTGAGCTGATCAGCCGTTGTCATGCCCTGGGCGGCCCAGGCTGGACCTCTTGCGTCCGCGCACCTCGCCTGCGCAGGCTTCTCGCAGCTTGCTGTAGCAGCAGCCTGCAAGAGTGAGACAGAGAGTTGATGCTCCGTAACATCCGGTTCCGGCCACATGCAGCCCATGCAGAGAAACCGGATGCTCTCAACTGATACGGAAATCGCCTGACGCCTGCACGAGAAGAAATCAGCGCTTCGAAAATTGAAATGTTTATAACTTTTTAATGCTGGAACTTTTTGGGACATTTTTTTTTTTTAAATTACTCAGGGCATCATCGGCAATACGTGGGATGATTATTCTAATAAAAAAAATCATCCCAATTGTGTTTTTTTCACGACTGACCTAACCTAAAACCGAAATTTAAAGTATATAAAGCGATACGCTTTCACGGTAGTCGGTGTTGAAAACCAACTCGCCGTCAAAGGGCTACCGCCCTTTAGGATTTTTTCGTAACAGAATGCTTTATACAAAATTTTAAACTACGTCAAGTTGTAGCTGAAGTCAAGAGCTGTTCAATGATATAAAATTTTATACCGAAATTTTTATTTGAACTAAAGTATTATTATTACTGTCGTTCTTGGCTTCTTAGTAGCTCACGTGTGAAAACTAGATTCAATTTTATCAGTTTTATTTCCTTATTTTTCAATTTTAATAATTTTTCGCTATCTTTTGGTTTCATTACTATTATCAGCGATAATGAAACAAGGTTAGTTATTACTTACATGTCAACTTTACATGAACTGCTTTCACTTTTATAATTTATTTTTATACAAATCCATCATGTAGTCGGTACTTTTTGACGTGTAAAATACGCGGTAGAAGTGATACTTTTTATTTTCAGCGCAGCGTTAAATAATAGGGTACATTTACAGCCGCATTTTAATCAAAGTACCAAATTACATGATCTTGTTAAATAAAATTTGATACTCAATTTGTGTGTGAAGTTATACAATTACATCGAGAGTTGTTGATACTAGAGGCGTAAGATAGCGAGCTATCGATGTAGTTGTACAACTCCACACCCAACTTGAGTAACATATCATTTTTTTCTTCAGAAATAAAAGAAAATTTTTTAAAAAATGCCTTTTTGATACTACTGGAACCATCTGCGTGAATAAAGAATTTTTTTTTAGAACCTACTTTTCACACGTGAGCTACGAAGAAGCCAAGAATTACAGTAAACTTAACGAGGCGCATATGCTGCATACGATCTGCTGACTTTTAAAATTCTGAAAGAAATCATAAAAATTATTAAGCAATTACTTAACTTGATTAAAATAAGTGACAAAATAAAAACACTTGAAAAATTAAAGGTGATAATATATTAAAATACTATGAACGTAAGCTAAGTCTACTTGGAATTTTTGTCGGAGACAATTTTGAAGTGATAAATTAACCTTGCGCGTGGGCCCACGCGCCACCCATGTGACAAGGTAACAATAACACTTATGGAGTTGTAAGTTTTGTGATTTAATTTTTGAAATTTTTTTAATTATTATTTGAATGCTTTAAAAACATGCATAAATATTTCCAATTAATTGTAAAAATATGTAGTAAAATAACTAAATAAAGTACTGATTTGCTAAAAAAAAAAAAAAAAAAAAAAAAAAACGGTAATTTCTGGTAGACAACGTACGTATTGTCCAGAAACTAAGCTCAGCGTCTTCAGTTTCTGGAATTGAAAGATGATTTGCCTTTATTTATTGCGGTGTGAAAAAATCAAAATTTTTCAATTAAAAATATGTTTTTTTTAGAGATTCCCTGATTATATGGTAGAAATTTTTTTCTTGCTTTAAAAGCTCATAACTTTAGTTCAAATAAAAATTTCGGTATAAAATCTTATATCATTGAATAGCTCTTAACTTCAGCTACAACTTGACGTAGTTTAAAATTTTGTATGAAGCATTCTGTATCGAATAATTAGGACAAAACATCAATTGGCCCTAATTTTTGAATTTCTTTAAGGTTACATTTTTGATGAATACGCAATAAAAACGACTTTAAACGCAAAACTGTCGAATTATTTATATATACCATCAAAGCAGACAACAACAAAAATAAAAAATGCAAAAAAAAAAAAAAAACCAATAAATATAGCTTTTTTGGGAACAGCTCATTATGTGTGTTTCATATTGTTTGGCTGCTATATCGGTCTCAAGTTTTAAAAATAAAAAAACCAGGACATTATTCAATAAATTTTTACTCTACTTTCGAATGCAACAAAACTCGTTAAAATCGGCCAATTCGTTTCAAAATTGCAGCAATAGTATATTGCAATGCTAGATCAGAAAGTTGAATTTTGCTGCATCGCGCGATATGTGCCCGAGGCGAAGCCGAGGGCATTTTATCGCGCGGTGGAGCAGTATTCAACTTTCTGCTCGTACGTTGCATACTATTTTTCTCCATTTGAGGTCGAAAGTACGTTTACTAATTAAATAAACAATCTACCAAAGCTTCTGCTGATTATGCTGGCCGTGGCCATGTTTTTACTTTCTGCATCCCTCTGACGGTCACTCGCGAGAAGCATATTTGTTTGCTGGCTGCAGCCCGCCTTCGCGACCTGAGCGAAGCGAGGGTTGTGGGCCGGCTGCAGCCAGCAAAACAAAAACAAAACAAATTATGACTCTCACGCATTACCTTCAAGAATTAAGTTAAACTGATTAATTTAAAATTGTCTAACAAATTAGAGCCGTAAAAACATAACAAAGTCCCACCATTAAAAAATCAAAACAAATAAGCCAGCACAGAAGTAACAACATTAACATCAACATTATCCCGCACATACAGATCCTCCGTAAACTCGCCTTGCTCGCCACTGGCCGAGATTGTATTCTGATGATTTGTTGCATATCAATTTATTTGTTGTCCGAGTCATGGGAGTTAAAAATCAAAATATGATCGGCATGCGCAGCATCAGCATCAGCACCATCACAAATGCGAGTACACACATCGTCCGCTAATACACATTCCTATTAAAGTTATTAGAGTTGGAAATTGCGCGAAAATCCACTCAACTGTAGTCAAAAGTGAGCCACCCTTACCTTAATGACTCACTTTTTACTTGAATTCAAGTAAATTTGAGCTAACCTCACTTCTACAGTTTTAGTGAATTACTCGTTACAAACTGCCATGGATAAGATCTACTAGCCAAATATCTTATTTTGATGGCATCTCACAATATAAATTTTGCATAAAATTTACAACTATACAAAAATTTCGGAAAAACGGTGGGGCAGCCGCTACCAGGGTACAGTACAGCTGATGCACTCGGCGGCTGGCGTTGCCGATGCAACCTATGAAATTTATCAGTGCAGAAAGAATTGTGTCGGTATACATAGTAGATCGCATCGATGCAGCAAAGTCGAACTTTCGACTGCGAAATCGATGCACAGCTGACGTACTTTCGACCATCGGATGGAGAAAAAATACTTAGTGAAAAAGAGCAATAAATTTTTGTTCAATTTGTTGGTTTACATTAACCCTTAAAGTACACACGGGGTGTAAAATACCCCACATAACTGTCAGTATGGCAGTTCTGGATTTGGGTGTGTACTTTAAGGGTTAAAACCATTTTCGTTAATAGCGCTAAAAATTTTTTAAGACCTAAAAATTTGAGAATCTTTCTTTTTTGGTATCTAGAATCGATAGAAAAATTTTCAGAAGGTTTGAAAAAAGTCAGAGAAAACCCTGCTTTCTTTACGTGGACGGCCCCAGTATCAAGCTCAGAACCACCGGTAATTAAATAAAAATGTGTCAGATTTTTTATTTGAACAATTTCATAAAGAAAATGAATCTTAAAACTAATACAAATCAAATAATACGACCCGATGTCTCAAGCCCAAATATTGATAAACACCGCACTCTTTTACTACAACTCTATGAGAACGCGCGACGCGAATTACAATAACTTTTTCGACTCCCGTAAACGAGTAAGTAGCTTTCTCAAGATCTGACATAAATCTATTTCCAAATCTTCGCGTGTCTGCCAGACACTGTATAGTTCCCTGTCATCCTCGGCAGTCAAAAGCCGGTTGACTCGTGTTGACAAAAAAATGCTTCCCGGGTGATGACAATCGATGCCGCAGACAACTGACGGCCGAGTCATCGTGGGTTATGATCCAGAGTCTACATTTACCAATGCGAGCACTATAACAATGTCTGTGCTTTAAATATGTGATATTGACCAAAATTGGTGGGAAGTAATATTTCTGATGCGTCTAAAAAGGCCTAGAATTGAAAATATGCAATTGTGAAAATATTCTAATTTTTATTCGACGAATAAAGAAAGTATTGGAAATTATATTCAAAGAATTAAATTTTAAATATTTCCGTTTTTTCACGCCGTTGAGTCAGGAAAATTCTGAATCGAATTCATGCTCGAAAACATAGTCGAAAAATTCATTTTTCAAAAAATTTATTCGAAAAGCTGGCATCCGAATAATGCCCACCTCTGATCTAAATACCAAAACAGAGTAAAAAAAAATTGTCGCTCAAAAAAGGCATTTTTTTTTATAGTTCAGCTCAAACTACAGTTGTCAATTCATTTTTAAAGGTATAAAACAGTAAATTTTTGGGTAAATGAAAATGATTATCAAGAAATAATAGTCAAAAATTATACAGATTGTATGTAATAAAGTCACAGCAAATTAATAAACTTCAAAACCAAAATTAGATCAGTAAATGTATAATCTGTAAACAAATTTTTTAAGCCGCTCAAGTTTTTATTCTTCGAAAATTTTAAGTTTCTTTCAAACAGATTGAAAATTTTAAAATTTAACCTATCAAATCAATTGAAAATTTATATCAACTACGGTTGTAGATTTTTAAAGTTTTTGTTTATGTATACACAAATTATAGATATAGTCTTTTTTATTTTTTTCTTTTTCTCGAAATTTTGCGTTTAAAATCATTTTATAATGTTGTTGTTGTTTTTTTTTTTTTTTTAATAATGCCGTGAAACATTAATATATTTTTTAAAATTTTCCGATTTAGCTATCTTTAATCTCCAATTAGCATGTGAAAATTTATTATAAGTTTTATTGATTACTACTTTTTTTAGGTTTTATGATAAATAAAAGTTTTATTTTCAGATGTTTGTGCTATATCTACAAGCTTGTAAGCAAATTTTTTGTCGGTGCAAAAAATCAGGACATTAAATTAAGTTGATGGTAATAACTTTAAATTCTATGGAAACATTTATTTATTTAATTTACAAAAGTACATGTATTTAAAAAAATACAGTTATAGTTTCGGAAAACAGTTTACACAATATATTACATTTTTTTATCATTTACGTTTTCGATTTTTTACGTAGTGGAAACTCTATGTCGCTGTCATCGTCGTCATGATAGTCATTATTGGAATCTGAATCTACCTCCGAGAGCTCAGTTCGTTTTAAAATATTTCTTAAAATGTCGGAGACAGAATCATCTTCTCTTTCTTCATAATCTGCTGAATCAAAATCAGGTATCAAATGTTGAGGATTAGAGCAACTGTCGCGGTTACAATTACTACATAATTTAGTACATGTTAATACATGCATACGACAACTGCATCTGCTCCCACAGTTTTCAGTGCATTGACAAGAAATAGTTTCCACGACATCAGATGGAATCATCTCAGATTCTTAAAACACAGGAACCATTCGATCTTCCTCCATTTCCCATCCAAAATTTAATGGGTCTCCAAGGACACCCTCCCATACTTGAATCTGCAGTGCATTCTCAGTAGATGGCAAAGATTCTAATTTAAATTCAGTTTTTTTTTTTTTTTTTTTTTTTTTTTCTTTTTAAAGTTGATCTTTGTAAGTGATAAAATCTTAAAGTACTCAAACATAAAATAACATTTTTTCTCCCAGTTTTTATCTGCTTGAGTCATATACATCGCTTTAATAATTTTAGTACCTTTGGCAAAAATATCATCTTTGTTAAGTGGATATTTGTAAAAACACTCACTGTGTGCAACAGTACTAAAGTAACCGGCAGCTATCCCAACAAAATACCGTATTATCCGGCGTATAAGCCCCCTCTGGAAGGCCCTAAAATCTACTCTTCAAATTAAGGGAGGGCTTATATGCCGAGTACACAATTTTATAAAATTTCGAGCTGAATCTAAAATCAAATAAAAACGATAATTACTAGTAAATTTAGTAGATGTTTAATTTTGAAGCACTTTAGTTTTGTACATAATTTCTTTAATATATAACATCTCAATTATAAAATGTTTCATTATTTTCAACACACCAAATTCCAACATAAAATTGGTTCAAACATCAACTCATCAGCTATCTTTTGCATGTAATCATTTAAATACGAATGATCAATATAGGTATCATAGTACGTAACTTTAAGCGTTGCACTTTCTTCAATGTCATCGTTCCATAAAATATCGTCTTCATTACCATCTAAGGCATTTGAAATGCAACATTTCTTAAAAGACTGTATAACGCTTTCAGTTTTTATTTGATTTCGAGCTTTTATAATAAAAGTGCAATTAATTAAAAAGTATAATTAAGTCTCTCTTATTTTTGGGGCTTATACGCCGAATATACAAACATTCGGAATGCTCGAAACGAAATCAGGGGGGAGGGGGCTTATACGTAGTACATTACGGTAGTAGCATCTCTTTCAGTCATCCCCACAAGAGATGCCACAATGTTTGCAGATTTCTGCGGTAATTCGGGATAGACGTGGTGCAGGTAAAGAAAGTGAGCTTATAAGGAACAGGAAAGAAAGAAAAACAAAAGACACTTTTCTTAACACTTTAGGTTTAATCAGTAAAATCGCGAAACTACATATTTTACAAAAAAAGAGGAGAGTTTGCTCGCCGTTTTGGCCAGGAGAAACTCTACCTCAAAAATATCCATGCAACAAATAAGGTTATTAATTTAATTGTACAGAGGTTCCCGTGATACGTGATAATGGCATCACGGTTGCAGCCACACTGGTTAGCGGACGGAAGTTGATCTATCCGGGTAGCTTCGACGTCTGCAGCTCAGATGACCAGCACGGTAGATTTGTGCCAAAAAGAACGCGCAATTTCAAACATTCCACCGCCCTTCATCGACTGCGGTCGATTAAAAATGTGTTTGAGAACAAATAAAACAAAAAAGATAATATTAAGTAAAATATAAAAATGATTGTAGTTTAAGTCTGGGGTGGATCGCAAACGTACGATGAAACGTAGAGGCTTACTGGGAAATTTTCACAAGTTTTCACAGGTGGCTTGCTTTCAATCAAAGTGGCCGGAGCCTGAACTTTGAAAAATTCAGATGGCTGGGTTGCTAAGGGTGTAGCTGATGCCTGGACCAGGGTCGGTCGGTTCAGCAGGCTGAATTTTGATAAAAGTTGCCGGACCCCAGACCAGCCAACCCAAGTGTGTCGCAGATGGCTTACTTTTAAAGGTGGTGCCCGAAGCATAAATTTGAGTTAGTTCAAGTGGATGATTGAAAAATATAGCCGAAGCTTGGACTAAGGGTGTCGCAAGTGGCTGAGTTTTAAAATGATTAGCCGGAACCTGGACTGTCGCAGGTGTATGAATTTCGATTAATTCAAATGGCTGAAGTTTAGAAAGATTAGTCGATGCCTGAACCTGGGATGGCTCAGGTGGCTAAATTTTTAAACTTATAGCCGAAGCCTGAACTGGAGATGGTTTAGGTGGCTGGTTTTCAAAAGACGTAATTGACGACTGGGCTTTGGCTGCCGCAAGTGACTGAATTTTAAAAGGTGTAGCCGGAGCCTGGACTTGAGGTGTCGCAGGTGGCTGAATTTCGGCAAAGGTAGATGGGTCCTGAACACGAAATAATTCAGGTGGCTGGCTGTCAAAAGGTTTAGCTGGGGTCTGAACCTGGATTGATTCAGAAAGTGGAGTTGTTGGCTACATCCGCGGGTATGACCCCGCATGAACCCATCCAAAAATAATCCATCCTCTTTTTTTGGAACTTGGTTTTACCTGGAACTCGAGTTTTTATATTTTGAAATTTTGTGCATTATCCTGACATGTCTCATTCTATTCTGTTCATCACATTAGAAGTGATAGATTGTTAGCTTCCCGAAAATTCTTCAAGGTCGATGACGATAGATATTTCTCAAAATTTAAGAACTGGAGTTGAAATTGAGGTTGTAGAAGTTATGACGAGAATAAGCGAGAGAATGATTGAACCAACGCTCATCTCATGTTTTACGTTGATTATTGTGGAAGGATATTAGAAAACAACGAGAGATTTATGAAACCGAGATCGTAAACTCAAAGAATATGATTCAGGATCCTTACTAGATAAGTTGTTAAAATATTTTACACGGAAACAGAAATGGAGAAAATATTAATTCTAATTTTAGTAATACACAAATCATTGAAAATAACAGCTCGAATTTTACAGGAATTCTACCCGCTTAAAATGGTAGTATTAATTTAAATAATTAAGAAATAAATACTCATTCGCAAATTAATGATTCTACCAATATGTACACTGGCCGGACACCATATCGTTCCGAGGTTTGAAGTGGTGCTCGAAACCTGACCGTCAGTATAAAAGTTTTCTATTGCCAACCTTCGCGTCACGAATGCACTAAAAATATTATCTTTCCAAAAGTGAGGTTAGAGAGCCGATGTGAATGATCGAAATTAATCTCTACTTTTGACTTTCAAGCTTTTTTATTAAGAAAATTATTAATCATTGATTGATTGAGTTTTTGATTCGTTGTTCATTGTTATTTAAAGTGAAATTAAATAGATTTGTTAAAAAAATTTAGATCAAATTAAAAAAAAAAAAAAAGTTTTTCAAATTTCAATTTTTATGCCAAAACATTGAATTAAATAAAAAAACTCACAAAATTTGATTGACATAGATGAATATTTTTAAACTAAAGTTTTGCACCTCAGAAAATTTATACAAAGGTTAATTTTTTACAAAATTTAGTTCCACTTTTTATAAAAAAGCTTGACAAGTCAAACTAGGGTTTAATATCGATCATTTACATCGGAATATCTAACCTAACTTGAAGAAAAGTAGAATAATTTATTGTATACAATAGATTCAATACAATACAATACAGTTATAATTGGTCAAGCTTTTTTTTTTTAAATATAATAACCACTGATTAATTGATTGTGTTTTTTATTCTTTGATTAAAGAATATGAACTAAAATTAAATGTTTTGTAAAAAATTAAACTTTTGTATAAATTTTCTGCATAGCAAGACTTAAGTTTACAAATATGTAGCTATGAAATTTTGTAAATCTTTTTAATCAATTTAATTTTTTTGTATAAAAATTAAAATTTTAAAAATTTTTACGCTTTTTATTTTTTATTATAGTTTAATTCTTTAACGAATCTTTTAGTTTAACTTCAAATACTTTGATCAATGATTTGTTTAATTTTTTATTAAAAAAGCTTGAAAAGTCAAAAGTAGAGATTAATGTCGATCATTTACGTCGGCTCTCTAACCTCACTTTAGGAAAGATAATATTTTTAGTGCATTCGTGACGTGGAGGTTGGCACTGGAAAAATTTTAGACTGACAGTCAGGTTTCGAGCGCTAGTTCAAACCTCGGAACGATATGGTGTCCGGCCAGTGTACACCAATACTTAAGAAATTCATAATATATATGATACAAGTTTAATAAATTTATAAAGTTAAATATCACTCAAAATATGGAATTAATGCATTTACGAAATGTCGGTTTAAGGCGATAGCACAAATTCCGTGGGACGTCCCTCGTCCGCCGTCTCTTGGAGCAATGCAAATTGAACATCGCCCTTATTAGTTTAACTTCAAAGATGATCATCTTCCTTAGCCCAGGGTAATGGGGTTTGTGGGATTGTAGGTTTATTTGTTTATTTAAAACATAGATAATTTTGAACTTGCTTCGCGCAGGGTCATAAGGTTGTAGGCTCGTTGGTTTATTAGTTTTTATTAAGACGTACATAGCACTCATTGCAATTTTTACAATTAATCTGTAGACAATCCCTGACTATTGCCGTTCTCCTCTTTGTCCTTGTAGTAGCTAAAGAATCTGCTCAGTTCATTTGTATGTTGAAGTAGGTTTGATAAAGGATTTTGTGTTTCTTGAACTCGTTCCTTGAGTTTTCTCAGGCAGATTTCAGGTATGATAATATGAAATTGATAAAATAAATGTTCGCTGATAACGACTACTCGATGGACTTCATGGATAAGATGGTGAAAGAAAATAATTAATTTACAGTAAAGGCAGTAGAAGGAAGAAACATTGATAGAGGACTCTACTGAGTATTACTATGTGTTAAAAACTTGTCTGAAAAGTTGAGAAACGCGTTCAAGAAACACGAATTTCAATTCAACTTTGAAAAACAAATAACCTGAGAAAATTCTTTAACGACTGCAAAGACAAAGAGGGGAACGGCAATAGTCAGGGATTGCAATTTAATCTACATATTAAATTGCAAAGGCTGCGATAAATACTATGTTGGTTGCCAACAGGAGTATATTTAATAGTAAAGATGAATTGATACAAAAGCAGCCTTAGACAGTAAGTCGCTATCATCACGGGGTCAGAGAATACTGGTTGGAAAAGGGGCACTCGTTTGATTTTCAGAATGTAGATATTTTAGAATGCAACGTTCAGAACAATAACAACAGAATAAGCTTAGAGAATATACACATCAACAAGAACAAGAAAAATGCCTATCTACAGAAGAAGTCAAGCAAACTAGACAAGGTTTATCGCTCTCTAATCTAATCTTTTTTTTTTTGAGTTACGGATAGGAAAAAAAAAAGTGGGTTAGTGGAGTATATGAGGAGGTGCGAAAGGACTTTAAGCTTAGTCCCTAATGAATGATTTTTCTATTAAGAGAGTTTTTCAGCTGAGGTTATAGGGTGTCCTTCACAATCGGTCTACCAGCATTGACAAACAAAACACCATAGCCTACTACATGAGGGTGATTGTAAGCGTGCAGCTGAAAAACTTCAGGACTCAATGCCAACAACAATCTCGAGTGAATTTAAATGACATAGTCCCTATTTCATCATTCATCATTAGCATGACTGACCGTTGCCCCAACAGCTAAGGTTCGTCTAGAACGTCCCGATGGCCAGAGGAGATTGTCCGGGCTCTTCTCGATGCTTGTTTTGAAATCTTTCTCATTTCTACAGGATTGAGTGCGTTGTAGCATTAATTTCAGCTATCGATCCCTATTACACAAGCATGACATCAAACTAGTTTGATGTTGAAATCAGTTTATTCAAACTTTTCATTGATAGTTAATACACATAGTATTCAACGACTGGGTTTAAGTGCTCCATTTCTATTATAACCTAATGTTATGAATGATTGTCTTAATAGTAGTTTAGTTGCAGATCCAAGTTTTGGAATTCCTGGAGATGTTGATCTTTTACTGGATACTAATTTATACCATTATCTTCTGATGTCAGAATTCACATCAAGACACATTCATCATTTTTTAAATTACGATATTGGTTCAAATTTTACTGATCATTTGCCAGGCGATGATCAATTGTTTCTTTTTATGATTTGTTTGACTATTCAAGAAGACCAGTCTCCGTATTGTCATTTTTAGTTAGTCTCTCTGGTGCAGCGTTGTTAGAAAATCGAAGATGTGCCTCCTGTTGTTCGTAAGTCTCTTGATGATGTTGAGTGTGGGACAATTTTTGCTCAATATCGGACGTTACATTATTCGTATGCATTACAAACGTGATAACATGAAGTTGCTTAGTGATAATTTGAACGAAGCTTTACCCTTCCTTTATACTTTACAGAAACGATTAAAGAACGATTCAGAAATGAGAACTGAGTACAAAAAGTTCATGAACGAGAATCTCTCATGTAGACACATGAAACAACTGTCCGGTATAGAACTGAGAAACTCCACTCATCAGGAGCACTACATACTACACCTCATCACGGAATTTACAGAGAGGTGACAAAGGAAAAAAGCTTAGAGTTGTATTCAATGCATCCAAACCGATGTCTACTGGTTACAGCTTGATAAATGTGTTATACACCGGCCTGAAACTCTAGACATCTTTGCCAGCTGTTATCGAGGCTATTATGATTCATTGAAGGAGATATGCGGTCGCATTTTTCACTGATGTTCAAATGATGTATAGACAGATATGGGTTGATGAACGTGATATTGATACTCAAAAGATGGAGTTTAGATGGATCTCTCTCTCTTTTTTTTTTTTTTTTTTCACAATTGTCGAGGAGGGAAATCTTTAAAAGACAGCCGCGCAGTGCGGGTAGTGTCGGATTCGCAGGGCCTGCAAAGTTGCAGGTTGCGCCTACCGACTAAAGCTCTCCTCAGCTGGGTTAATCCGAAGATTCTTACAAACACCGAAGCACTTTCAATTGCTTACCGTCACCTACGGAATATCATGTGCACCTTACCAAGGCCTCCGCACGGTTGAGCAATCATGCGAGGACGAAGGCCAAGATTGTTTCTATCGTTTCGGAGCATAGGTATGCTGACAATGTATTGTCAGGAGCTGATGATGTAGATACCACTCGAGTACGTCGGAACCGGGTGATTGGTCTTTTACAGGCCGGAGGTTTTTCACTCAGAAAATAAGTTTTAAGTTGACCCCAGTTATTAAATGATCTTGCAGAGGACGTCAGACTTCGACCAACATGATTACAGTTCCATACAGATGGTCTTGTGAATGAGTAAAGAGTCAATTGGAATCCCGTTGCTCGTTGCTTTCAATTAACTCCTCCGAAAAAAATGCAGGTTCAACTGACAGAGTCAAAATTATTGAAATCGGACAGAAAAACAAAACTTTCGAAATTCGATAACCTTTGTACACAAAAGTGAAATGTTATGCTTAAAAAAAAGCCAGTAAATTTTTTTTTTTTTAATTATTAATTTTTCTAAAAGTTATAAACAATTAAACTTTTAGGTGACTATTTTTTTATATCGCCATTTCTAGAGAACTATTTAATAAAACCTTATAAAATTTGAACAACGACTTCATAAATAAGTAAAGTATTGAATGATAAACAAAAAACAAAAAACAAAATTTCATTTGATTATAAAAAATTAATTTTTTAATGAACAATTAAAAATTTAATAAGCTTCTCATATGAGCATGCCAAAATTTTTTCACGATGCCCCCTAAAAAAATTTTGGTTATATTCATAAGAACAAAAGTTATGAATTTTAAAAAACCGCAAAATGAGCACAACGACGAGCGCGGTGAGGTGACGCAGCAGCGGCTCACGACGCTACCGGTCAACCGCTTCGCGACCACTCGCATTGCTATTCACATTTGCCTGTTTTTTTAAAATAGTGTTTCTCAATGACTGCGTTTGTAGTTACCGTAAGTATGCAAATAAAAAATTTATTTTATCTTTACAAATTTACATTCAAAAATATAAGTTTATTCATTAAAAAATTACATTTCAATTTCTAACTAATTGTGTTTCATAAAATACGAATTTATTACTACATATTCTGAACAAAAAATTGTTTGTGAGCTGAAAAAACTTTAACCTTCAATTTTTTAGCATTTCCTGGTATGTAACAGTGGAATTGGCGTGTGCCTTTATTGGTTTTAGCTTTTGAGAAACGTGGCTCAAGTTTTTTTTTTCATTACTTCATACTTTTTCGTTGTGGCCATGCCAAAATTAATTTTTTAAACAAATTTTTCAGTCCATTCGAAAATAGTTTTAGTTTTTTGTAATTTGGATGTTACATCACTGAAAGGACTTCAAAATTTAAGCTGAATTGCTCTTTTTTACAACTTAACATGGAAAAGGTGCTTGTGGTGAAGTTGGTGGATGCGTAAAAAGAAACGCTTATCGAGCAAGCTTACAAAATAATATCCAAATTACAACAAAAACTCTTTTCGAATGGGCTGAAAAATTAAAAAAAAAAAATGGATTTTCGCATAGTCACAACAAAAAAGTATGATGTAATGAAAAAAAAAACTTGAGCTACGTTTCTCAAAAGCTAAAACCAATAAAGGCACACACCAATTCCACGGTTACATACCAGGAAATGCTAAAAAATTGAAGGTTAAAGTTTTTTCAGCTCACAAACAATTTTTTGTTCAGAATATGTAGTGATAAATTCGTATATTATAAAACAAAATTAGTTAGAAATTGAAATATAATTTTTTAATGAATAAACTTATATTTTTAAATATAAATTAATAAAGATAAAATAAATTTTTTATGAGCATACTTACGGTAAGTACAAACGCAGTCATTTAGAAACACTATTTAAAAAAAACAGGCAAATTTGAATAGTAATGCGAGTGGTCGCAAAGCGGTTGACCGGTAGCGTCGTGCGTCACCTCACCGCGCTCGTCACTGTGCTCGTTTCGCAGTTTTTTAAAATTCATAATTTTTGTTCTTATGAATTTAACCAAAATTTTTTTCCCATACTTCTAGGTAACACTTTAAGGAACAATATCGTGAAAAAATTTTGGCATATCCATATGAGAAGCTTATCAAATTTTCAATTATTGATTTTTCTGTAGTCCAATGCTAGCGGTAATGAAAATTATAGACAGGATAAAGATTCTTGTACTCAAATTTTCAATTGTTCAATAAAAAATTAATTTTTTATAATCAAATGAAGTTTTGTTTTTTTGTTTTTTGTTTATCATTCAATACTTTACTTATTCATGAAGTCGTTGTTAAAATTTTATAAAGTTTGATTAAATATTTCTCTAGAAATGGTGATTTAAAAAAATAGTCACCCAAAAGTTTGTAACAAATTGTTTATAACTTTTAGAAAAATTAATAATTAAAAATAAAAAATTTACTGGCTTTTTTTTTAAGCATAACACTTCACTTTTGTGTACAATGGTTATAGAATTTCGAAAGTTTTGTAAAAATTTTTTTTGAAAAATGGCTGTTGTTGTTTATTCAAGAGTCACTGATCGAAGTGATACTCCAAAAATTTGTATCATCATTGCTAAAACTAAATTATTATCAGGCAAAAGTTTTCAAACGTCATCAAAGCCAACAACACAGATAACAATGCCTCGTTTAGAGTTAAGAGCTGCGCTGCTGGAAACAAAATTATTGATTTCAACAGCGAGAAAACTTGGGGTATGTCTTGAAAACTATTGTGCATAGAGTGATTCAAACATTGTACTGCACTGGCTTCGTTCAGCTGACTAATAATTCAGTCGTAGATGATTACATTGAGCATACTTAGGAGCTTTTTCTTTTTTTCTTGAGGAAACATGTACCCACAGATTTAAACCCGTTAGACGTAGCTTCCAGAGGTATTGAACTTCTGACTCTTAAAAATCATCACGTTTGATGGCATGGGCCAGGATGGCTTTCCGAAAATTCTAAAACTTGGCTAGTAGACGACGTCCAGAATGATATTTTGGTTTATCAACCCTGTCACTGTACTTCGTACTCTTATTGTGTAATGCAGATGGACCCTTGTATATTACTAAGCAAGTTTGCATGCTTAATTACACTTCTAAGATTCATAGTTTGCTTAAGAATTCGAAAACATTTCAGAAAAAAGTTGGACACAACTGTACAGGCTCTCAAGAAAGCTCCTGAGTTGAAAGAAGCTTTCACAGCCTGCGTACGTTTCATTCAAACTGAATACTTTTCAACTGAGATTGAATATTAATAGAAAGGAAAAAATCTTTTGGTGAAACATTCGCTCATTTCATTGAATCCGTTTGTTTCTCATGAAGATGGGATTTTACGAGTCGGAGGTTGTCTTCAACATTCAGCCCTCAGTTTGGAGAAGCGGTACCCATCAATTTTGGATAGTGAATGTTACTTGGTAAGATTGAATTTCAATTATGCGAGCTTTGCATGGTGGGATGTGAGTGCCCATTACGTACGTATATAAGAAAGCTTGGATCCTGAACGGCAGTAAAAAACTGAAATCATATTTTTGAAGCACTGTTACTTGTGTCAAATCACAACCATGAACCACAACTCAACTTATGGATTTTCTACCAGCAGCTCGAGTCACGCCTGCACGCACCTTTTCAAAAATTGACCTGAGTGTGTAAAGCCGAGTGGAAATTATGAGTAACTCTCTTTTTTAATTATTATTTCATTAACAAAATTTTATATAAAAAAGTAACTTAATATAGTTAATATTATTAACTATAGTCGCGAGCCTGCATGGATCATGACACTATCAAAACTGCCATTGGCGAGTACACTCGGTATATAACTCGTTTAGTTCTTCTTCCAATCGCATCTGACGTCTCCTCTGAAGCTGACAACAATGAATCATCTCTTGCAAAGGAACCTCTTTTAGCGGGCAATAATTAATTTGTTCAAAAAACAAATGTGGCTGGAATGTTCGAATTTGTATGTCGTTTAATAAAAGAATTAGTGATTTTATTCTATAAAATTACGTTTATAAATTACATTTTTAATTATATTATTTTTTCATAATAATTGACGATAAATATTGTTAAACTAAACAAAATATTTGGACATTTAATTCGATACAAGTAATTAAATAATTTAATGATCTAAATAAAGAGAAATTCATTAAAAATGTCTTTCAAAAGATAAAACAAATGTGAATCAAAACTCATGTTTACCTTTTTTTTTTTTTTTTTTTTTTTTTTTTTTTTTTTACATGGAGTTCGTGAATGCGTTTACGCACCGTCAGGTGTCGGATGACACCTGGTGTGTGGGGCTCAGAGTTCTTCTCTACTACCCACTAAACACCCATCTCTTTTACCTCTGCACAGCTCGGAACTGCTTCTTTAGCATTACTTCTTGGCTGTGCTGCGTGCTCGGCCCCCTCCTAAGAGGGCGTCCGTGTCAGTTCCCGCTCCCGCCATGCAGTCGTCCATACAAAAAACAACACGTAGTCACCATCGTCACCAGCACTCGCCCAACATTTACTCATGCCAGTCGAGTCCCGCCACCGTCATGCAAAGATACCGCGAGGCTGTCTATTCGAGACAGCCGTCTAACCGCTTCGCGATTAGGATTTTCCGTACGTATGTGGAAATACGGTTCCACCAGTCCTTCCCGTGGAGCATCAGGCTGACTATATTGTCTGCGTTGATGCTTCCCACCTCGGCCTCTATCGTCTCCCGCTCCGCTTGCCATTTCTCACAAATGAAGAAAGTGTGGTCCGCGTCGTCACGCTCGCACTCGCAATATCTGCACCGAGGGTCCACGATCTTACCATGCCTATGAAGGTACCTTCGGAAATAGCCGTGCCCGGACAGGAACTGTGTGAGGTAGAAATCAACCTCGCCCCAGTCTCGCTCGACCCATGATTTCGGATCCTTGATAAGTCGCTTCGTCCAGCCTGCAACGTTGTTGTCTGCCTGCCATCTCTCGAACCACCTGGAAAAAGTAAGTTCTCGTTCTCTCACCGCCACCTCTTCTCTAGTAACCTGTTGGTCCCTATAGTAGATCCTTCTCCTTTCGTCAGACAGCAGGTCAATGGGGGGGGGGACGCCCGGCCTCCGCAGAGACCGTCCTGTATGCCGAAACTATCCTAAGTGCCCCCCTGCGCTGTACTCTTGCCAAAACCTTTGAGTACTTGCTTTTCCAGGGCTGGTGCCCATATTTCCGCGCCGTAAAGCATGATGGAATGCGTGGTAGCCATCAAGAGCCTTTGCCATCAGGCGACCAAGCATCCCAACGCGCTCCATAGCTCGGTTCGCGACATCGCTAATATGCCTCCAGTAGAACAGTTTCATATCCAAGGTCACCCCTAGATACTTCGCTGCCTCCCCGGTCCCCCGATGGCTGCCATCGGGACGATCGTGTCGATCTTCGGGCGCCTCGTCAAAACCACTATCTTGGTCTTCTGTAACGCCAACCCCAGACTATGAGACCGCATCCATTCACACACCATCGTCATCGCTTCCCGCAAAATGGCTCTGACTCTGTCGACATCCTGTGCCTCTATGACGATTGCGGCGTCATCCGCGTAGGCAACGATGAAAACACCCGGCGGCAGTTTTCCGCCCATCAGAGATTTATACACTGCGATCCAGAAGGTCGGGCCCATGATCGAGCCTTGCGCACCACGCGCTGGGATCCTCCTGGTCCTCTTACCGTCCCTCGTATCGTAGATCAGGGTCCTGTCCGTGAAATAATCCTCGAAAACCTGCATCAGGTAGTCCGGCGTCTTGAACTCGTCTTTCAACGAGCCCAGGATGTCTGACCACCGATCGGAGTTGAACGCGTTCCTAACGTCGAGGGTCATCAGAACGACAACTGGCCGAACCGCGTGCCGATGCAGTTGGGCTCTCTCGAAGGCCTCCACGACTTCACGAATTGCTTCGATTGTCAAAAGGCCCGGTCGAAAGCCCTTCTGCATCGCCGAGAAATCGCCCGCCGCCGCAATGCTCTCGGCCAGCCGTGCCTTAAGCAGAAGCTCGTAAACCTTTCCCGGTGTGTCCAGCAGGCTCAGGGGCCTATATGATGATGGCGAGTCTGGGTCGCCTCCCTTGTCCTTCGGGAGGAGAACAAGCCTCGCAGTCTTCCAGCTGGCACAAAATGCGCCGCTTCCCAGGCACTCGTTGTAGAGATCGAGAAAAATCTCCGGCCTCTCGCGCGCCGCTAACCGAACAATCTCTCCGGGTATACCGTCTGGTCCCGGGGCCTTGCCGGACTTCAGGGAGGAGATTGCTCTCTGCAGCTCTGCCTCCGTAAAGCCTGGCACGTCGGGCAGAATGTCCTCGTGACGCGTGTCTGCCCTCACCTCGTGTGTCGAGAATAGTCCGTCGACTATCCTTCGCATCGACTCGGCGTCCCGGACCTCTAGTGGACTCCGCCCCCGTAGTTTGCCGGTTACCAACTTGTATCTGGTGCCCCATGGGTCCGTATCTACTTTCGCGCAAAGTTCCTCCCAGCAACGGCGTTTACTGGCCTTGATCGCGCCAGTCAAGGCCTTCCTCGCCAGCTTGTGCTCCCGCCGGAGTGTCTCCCGCACCCGTTCATCAGGGTTTTTCATGCCGCAGATTTTCCTCCTACGGGCCCGTATGCACCGCCGACGCAGTTCCGCGATCTCTGCCGTCCACGAGTATGCGGGAGGCCGACGCGATCGTCATCTCTGTGGCCTGATACTCGAAGCCAGCCAAGCCTTTAAGCCACGCCTATAAGATATAACGTGATCACTCTTCCTAATCCAAAAGATGTATCTGATCCCACGATTGAGCTGACGCTGTAGAATGAGATCCTGCTCATCCGATATATCACAGTACACAAGCGCGCAATAGTCAATGACAGGAAAGAGCAGGGTCTTCACAAGGTGCTTACGCAGTTCAAGGGTAGTGCTGCGCCTGAAGTGGTTAAGACGGTACAAAAGAGAGTTAGCTCTGCGACAAATATACTTAAAATGGTTCTTCCAGTTCAGTTTGGAATCCAGCACCACCCCCAAACTATACGCAGAAGGGACAAACGCGACTGCGCAGCCACCAAATTGCAGGTCATGAATACCCAACTCATTCAAGTCATTGATATAGGATGGAGTCCCAAAAATCATAGCTTTAGTCTTATTAGCATTCAGTACCAGCTAGTTAATGGCAGCCCATTCAGCGACGTGTTTAGCACCCCGGCTCAGTCTTCTAAGAGTGGCACGTATGTCCTCAAGTCGGCCTCGCACGTAGATCTGAAGATCATCAGCATAAATCACATGGTAGACACCAGGGCCAAGACCCTGGGCGATATCAATGACAAACAGAAGGAAGAGCAGAGGACCCAGCACAGAGCCCTGGGGCACACCCTTGTTAAGGGGACGGAAAGAAGTAAAGCTGCCATCCTCTGCCCTTACTGCCTGCGAGTGACCAGTCAGATAAGAAGCAACCCACTGCAAGACCTTATGAGAAAATCCCGATGATCGCAGTTTCCTGAGCAGTGTCACGTGCGAGACCAGAGAGAGAGAGAGATACCCGAATGGGATCGGGCTAACAAGGCACTTGATAGAAGAGTATCGGTAGGTAGAAATACAGACAAGGATATGTCTGAGAGAGGAAAGGGTGTACAGAGGCAATGTTTCGTTGAGAAAGTAAGGAACGCACGATACAATTGAGGGTATGGAGATATATCAAGGACGGGAAAGTCAGAGTATCTTAAATAGGTGGGCAAAGACGCGAGTACTCTGGCAAGGCTAAGGGTGAGAAATTTTGAGGGAAATAATAAATACTGGTTTCCAGAGGCGGAGGGGCTATGCAAGTTGTGTGGTCAGGGATTATGCACGTTTGAGCACATCTTAAAGGAATGAAAAGTTGCATTGGAGTGGCTTTCAGACTTGCAGGGAGATAAGCTAGTTCGACTAAAGGGAATCTCGAAGGGGGAATGGCAATGGTAGGATAAGGAATTAGTGAGGTTTTTCAGAAAGTTGGATAGAGAGAAAAAGTTGGCACTGATGATAGAAAGGGATTGAAGGAAAGAAAAAAAAAGAAAAGGGAGGGAGGGAGACACGGAGGACTGATGGCTAGAGTTTCGGAGTGAGCAAGGGCTAAGGGAGCGAGGCAGGAAATCTGGATGAAAATTGTGAAATATAGAGAACGAGGGCCTCCTCAGTGAGAAAGATCGATTGCAGTTTTGATTTTTATGTGCTATTTTGAATTTGATTTATGTAATATAGTCACAGAAAGCAAGACGTGAGAGAGAGAGAGACGGAAGAAAGAAAGGAAAGAAATCTTTGTTATCGGTGAATGATTGTAAGAGAGCAAACACGTGATATGTTTTTGTTCATTAATGAAGCCCCTTTTCAAGGCCATGTATTAAGGTCGATTAATAAATAAATGCAACTACAATGAATTCAGAGTTCCATAAGAAAGGATAAGTCGCTGCCATACGCAAGCTGCTGAAACGATGTCCTGTCATTCCCTCTCTTTGTGGCAGTGCGCATGGCTTTTTGTGCGCGACAAGGATCCAGAACGCCAGCGATAGATAGAAGTAGGACCATGTGAGCTCCTCTCTCAACTATACACGAGAGATTTTTTGCTTAAATATGTGTGCGGGTCTGAATGTGTGTGTATGGTATTAGTTTTTCAGTGTTGCTTCTGATGAACATAGTTTTACAATTTTTTATGTTTTTCTGGGTCGGAGTCTAAATTTAACTTTAATAAAAGTGAGCAGAATAAAAAATATATAAAAATAAATCGAAACAAATGAAGAAAGTCCAATCTTTCTGCAATTACAAATAAAAAAAGTCTATTTGTCAGTTGTATAAAGCCGAAAAATGTTTGCTTAAAAAAAAAAAAAAAAAAAAATTTATTTTCCATCAATCTTTTTGTGTATTGCAAGCGCTACAGAGAAATTCATTTTGATGAAAATTTTCATCCGCATTGGGAGAAAAAATGACTGGTTTTTTAAAAGTAAGTTTTTCGCATTTAAAAACAAATTGCGTAAGCAATACTCATTTTTAGACACGTTCAAAATAAAAACTTTTTTTCAACTGCAAAAGCAATTGAATCAGTGATCTCAAAAGTGTCAGTTTTTTACGCCCTCATTAGGACTTTTGGCTGGGAAAACCTGCCACTTTTGGGAGCTCTGAATTGAATCTCAACTTGCTATAATTTTTTTTTAACGATGAAACTAAATAATTAAAAATAATAAAATATATAAAATTTAATTTAAGTTAAATAAATTGATTTTTTACTTAGATCTCAAGCAGCAACACCTCATAGATATAAAAAAGGAGATGTAGTGGTTACACCTAGTGGTATACGAAAAAAATTTAATGGCAAGCAGTGGAGACGTTTATGTAGTAAAGATCCGTGTACTAAAGAAAGTCAACGACGTGGATTCTGTTCTCGCCATTTAAGTTTAAAAGGATCTGAACTTCGAGGTCCAAGTGGTAGATTATCTAATAAAATTGATTATGAAGACACATCCCGAGATTCTGATGCATCTCCAAATCATTCAGAAAGACGTATGGCTGGTCGATTTGATCAAGATGAAACAGAGGCAGCCAACATGTTAGGTATGTAAGATTTTGATATTAAAAAAAAATTGAATATGTACATTGCACATGCTTAAATCAATTTATAATTTTCACTCCACATCAACCACTCGGTTTTATAATTTTTTTTACAGTTTACTGTTGGATATATAACATTTGATTGCGTTTCATATTTTTGAACCTTTTTACTTTCTGTAAAAATTATTAATTAGTTAGTTTGTATTCATCATAGACTAACAAATGAGTTTTTTTTATTAAAAAAAAAAAAATTAATCATTAATTGAATAGCTTTTTTTCTATGCGTTTCTATTTCTAAAAAACCATAAATTTTTTCTAATGGATACTCTTATTGTATTTTTAGATACTTTAAGCCTTAGACGTTTTGATTGATAACGTTTAAGGTTCTAAAGTTTCCGATCGCAAGTTAATAAAAAATATTTATTTTAATAAACTTGTGTATTCTTAGCCACTTCATTCAACACGATCAAAATTTATTGATAAAATAGAACTGCGGACCCACAACATCTGAGGTAGTTTTTTAAAAAATATTTAAAAAAAATTTTTGTTATATTTAATCATGATAATTATTTGCTCGGCTGCCTAATTGATAACCTGTTAAAGGTGATTCATGAGTTAGCTCTTTTGAAACTTTTTACGCTGCGTAAATCGAAACTACTCTGGATTGGAGTTGAACTTCAGCTTTCATGAGAAAACTTGCCACAACTCTTCGGTGCTACAATCGTATCAAGGAACCTGCACTGATCGATGAGTTCTCACATCTTTGCAGTGAGGTGGACGAAAAATTTAAGAAAAAGCGTGAGGATTTCATGATCTCTCATTTGAAGGATGCCCTCGATCAGAATTTAGATATCTGGAAAGAACTCCGTAAACTTTGTCTATTGCCACAAAAGACTGAAAATGCAACTCCCTAGATTTAGCTCGAATGAACTCAACTCTTTCTTTGCAAGTACTTCGATCTCTTAAACAGAAGACCCTAGTGAGACATTACTTTCTATATTGTCTGCACGAGAAAATCGATAGACCCGTTTCTCTCACCTACTCCATAGCACCCTCTTATAAAAGTATCCGAAAATGCCTGCCGGAATCTTCGCAGCCTCATCAACCACCTACGCGCAAATACATCTAAACAAACACCACCATGCAAGCCTCTAGTACACCCTCCGCCCAAGCGTCTGATGTGCAAGCCTACCTCACAAACCCTCATAACCCCCAGCACATGAAAAACTTAGTCTTCCTACTCGCCCCTCGCTTGGACAAGCTAGAGTCCACTACTTCATGCACTGCAGCTGAAGTAACCGTCATAAAAAATGAGGTAGCCAACCTAAAATACTGCTTCCTATAAACTGACACTTGGTATGTCCTTAATATACCCACTCAACACCCTATTGATCTTCTTACTACTGCCATAACTATCCTTTTATCCTCTATATTCGGAACCATCTCAACGTCACCATCGTCTCTTCATTCCCCACACCAATACCTTATCAATCACAACCAGAATCTCTCATCGGCGACATAAAACCAAAATCTACAAAATTCTTCTCTCTGTTATATAACGCCCACCCAAAACCGTCTTGCCCTCATTTCTTTTCTATTTTATCTTCGTTACTCTGCAATTACGAAAATGTTATCATAACAAGTGACCTTAATGTTGACATGTCCACTACCAGTTTCTCGCCCACCTACCTACTCAACTTAATAGGCGAACACTGCCCTACCCTTGTAAACAGGAAGCCTACTCACCACCTCTTATGGCATGACGGCTCCATCCATCACACCTGCCTAGACCTCTTAATCATGCGCTCAGTAGACCAAATAATCTCCATCTCTCAATCATTCACTCCCTTCACCCCCGGCCACGACCTCATCTCCGTAAAACTAAACATTAAACCCCCTTCTTGCCCTGCTCGCACCATATCCATCCGAAACCTCATGTCCATCGACTGTCATGCCCTTTACAACCTTCTAATCACCAAGTTATCTGCAGCCTTTCTTTCTCCCCCCGCATTGTGAATTGCTCATATAATCTCACCCCTACACATCCTGATCTTGACGCACAAGCGTCAGAAATGACCAAAATTGCAATTACTTCCTTTGACACCCTTGCTCCACTCAAACCCCTTAAGAAAGAATCCTTAACTAAATTACTCATCATCATGTTTTAGATCTTGGATTTTTTCCTGACTGTCTTCCCCACTGTGCTTTTACCATGATGCTAGGTGAAGACATCTGTTTGCACTGCAATGGTCTCAAACGTATTAGAAATCTTTTTCATCCTTGCTCTGAATGCAAACTACTTTTTCGCACTGTGCGCCAAGTTTTCTATGATCAATGTGAAAAGTATTCCTTTTAAGGTTTGCCAGACATATACGGCCAAGATCGAGGACGTGATTACTCCTGTATCGTCACCACCGCGATCTACATCTTCATCAACCTTTACGCCACCCACTATATCTGAAAAACTTCCTGTTACCACTAAAGGGACTCTCCTGCTACTCCTGAAAGACCTTAAGTCCTCAGTCAACGGACGTGTCGATGGCATCGTCTCTAAGCTGCTTAGACTTGACGTCATTCCTGAGCTAGTTGCCCGTGTCGACAACGCTGAGGCCGAGCTGGCTAAAATCAAACGTGAGCTGTTGGAGATTTAGCAGAGGCTTGAACTTACACCTACTGTATCATCTTAGAATAACAACCTAGAGCTTCTTGAAAAAGTTTTCGCCTCTCGAAAATTACTACCTGCAGATCGGCATCCTCAACTTCAACCGATGTTGTGATCGGTGGCTTGAATGTACCAGTTCGTGCTAACCTCAAAACCTTATTACTTTCAGTTTTAAAAACTATAAACATGGACATCGAAGCACATGACGTCATTTTAGCTTGCTTGCTTACTAGCAAGGATACCGTGAAAGCAGCCCTTTATAGGGCGAAGATCCTTGATAGAAGACGCTTGTAGCTCTGGATGGTTACTCTGTTCTTAGACGGGACCGTAATACCTGGAGGGGGGGGGGGGGGTAGTGCTCTTTGTCCATCAGTCGAACAGAGACTTTAATTCTGTGGTTGCTGGAGCTTTGAATGAATTCCTGCTGTAGTGTGATTGGTTAGTAATCACGGACAGGACGAGCTCACCAGGTGAGAGGCTGGATTGCTTGTATTCGAATCTCTATGCTGCTTTTGATGGTTTTGCACCACTCAAAACTCCCAATCGTAGGAAGATCCTACGATCTTCCTATCCATAGTTTTCTTCACATCATCCGTCTCTCCTATTGGAAAGAGACAGACTTTACAGATGTTAGAGATGCTCCTGAATTGAGATTGAACTATATCTTTACAGACAAGCATGTAATCATGCACAAGAACAGGTCCAATCCGCTCGACTTGACTTTTTTACTGGCGCATACTGTAAGACATCATCGATCCTCAACAGCTCTGGAATCAACTCTGACTCCAACTTTGGTGGCTTCTCTGGGGAGGATCTCAACGCTCATTTTGCCTCTGTTTCCTTCGATACTGCTGCACCGGACCACTCTCATTTCTTGAACAACTTGTATAATGAGGGAAGTGACGGTCTTGATAAAGTTGTGCCTTTAACGGTGGGTGATATTGTTCATGCTATTGGTCTGTCTACTTCTCAGATGGTGCACGTTGATAGGCCCTTCCATCTGTAATATTTTCAATACTTCCCTTTCCAGCTTAACCTTTCTTGTGCGATGGAAGGAGTCTATAGTTATTGCATTCAACAAAACTCTCTCTCCCTCAAGTCTGAATGATTTCCGCCCTACTGCCCTGCTCAGTTATTTATCCAAAATGCTTAAAAGACTGGTTCATGACTAAATTTTTTCTTTCGTTGAGTCGCAAGAGCTGATGGACGGATACCAGGCAAGATTCAGAGCTGGTCACAATACACAGACGGCACTGTTAAAACTTACTGACGACATTCGTTCGAATATTGGACAAGGGAGACATGACTGCACTTTTACTTTAACTCAATCTTTAACATAACACTGATATTATTTTGCACAGTGCTATGCGCTGGATAGCATCTTATTAATCGGGCTGCATGCCAAGTAATGGAAGCTGCATATGGCGATTTTCTGGGTTCGGTTTTAGGTTTCCTGCTATTCGCCCCGTTTATTGTTGACATAGCTCAAGGTCTTGCCTCTGGAGTTAGTTACCTAGTTTCCGCAGAGATCTACAGATTTATGTGAAAGACCGACTCGAGGATATACACGCCACCTTAGAAAGACTGAGCTATATCGGCATAAGCCTCCTCACATATGAGGGCCTAACCCTGAAAAGGTGATTTCTAGAAGAAATAAAATTAATACTTTATTAATGTTTTTTATTAGTCTATGTTGATATCTTGCGGTTTTTTTGGGTAAAACACAGCAGTACCAACATTCAAGATCACAATTCACCACTAAAAACATTCGATATATCAAAAGAAATTGTTTAAATAAACTAAAAAAACTGTTAAGAATTAAGCCCATTTTGCTTATTGGCTTTGAAAATGGATATTTTTTCGATGAAATATTAATATTTTTCAAAAATAATTACTACAAGACAAAAAAAGTTAGAAAAGTTATTTATGACATAACTTTGTAAAATATGGTTATTTGGAGTGTAAATTACTTTAAAAACATTACAACTATTTATGCTAAAATATCTAAATTTTTCTACTATTTTTCTATTATGAGGGATTTTCGATCATGTTATTTTGTTACATTTGAGTTAGCTGAACTCAAAGTCATGAAAATCTTTATCATTTACAATGAAAGATTATACAAAGTAAAGATATCCGCAGTTTCTATAAATAATCGCGCTTTTACCAGCAGTGCGTACACGTATCAGCTGATCTACTAGGCTTGCCTTTCTCTGCCTGTCATGCACGCTCGAAAATTATTATAATTGACTGATGAAATTTCAATATTTATATTTAATCTTGTAGGTACTAACGTAATGTTAGTCAAAGATTTTTAAAATTAAGGTTTCGGCAAAAAGGGCTTTAGCCGAGTTAGGTCCTTTTTGCATTTAATGCCTCATATGTTGTGGGATTGCCCCCCGCTACTGGGCCAATATAGGCTGTAGAGGGTAATGGTGTATTAACCCATTAACGCCTGAAAGTCAAAAATTTATTGGTAAACTTTGGGGTTAAAAATGTTTAGGATGAACTTGGAAAATTGATCGGAAAACCCCTCTACCGACTATTTTCAAGGATGCTCTACAAGACCGCGTAGTTAAAAATAAAAAATAAAATTGTTTTTCTATTGATTATTAACAAATTAAAAAAAAAAAATCACTTTTTTTCATGCATTTTTTTTTTCAATCGAATTTTACGGAGGGTAGAAATTTTTTTTTTGCCTTGGGAAAGTTAATAAATCGGGGACATTAGAATTCTAGTTTCAGAATCTTTTTTTTAATTTTCGATATCATTTTTTTTTACAAAATGGTGGCCAAAAAACTTAGGTAAAACTTATCGTAAAACGGCCAATAACAGAAACGGCAGTAAAATAAAAAGTTTTTCTCAGAAGTAAATGAAAATGATTCATAAAATAGTATGTTGGATATGTTTTATGATAATTTCAATCATTGAAATTGCAAAATGGAAAATTTTAGGCCCAAAACCGTATGGCCCAAAAATAAAAATCGAATAATCGAAAAATAAAAATTTTGCAATTTTAATGATTGAAATCATCATAAACATATTCAACATACTATTTTATAAATAATTTTCATTTACTTCTGAGAAAAACTTTTTGTTTTACAGCTGGTTCTGTTATTGGCCGTTTTACGATAAGTTATCCCTAAAAGAAAATATTACAAAAAAATAACAAAGTAACAGTAAAAAAATTCAAATGTTTGTTCTGCTTGTTTCCTTGTAGAGAGCGTGCCAGTGTCGCTGTGTGTTCAGGTCTCATTTTAAATAAATTTTATCTTCGTATTTTAGTTAAAGTAATTTTTAACTTTGTTTTTGAGTTATAAATTTTAGTGAAATAATTGAATTTCACGAATGAAACTGAAAATTTGCAGTTGACCTTTTTTTAAATAATAATATGAAAAGCTTTTTTGCTCCTCAGAGATATTTTTAGTCATAAAAATAAAAAATGAAGAGAGATTTACAAGTGAATATTTTGATTTTGATTTGATTGATTTATTATTTCCGAATGTAGGGTACAACTTTGTCACATTCGTGGTGGTAATAATACATCAGTATAAATAAAAATACATAAGAATACATCAGTATAAATAAAAATACATAAGAATACATCAGTATAAATAAAAATATAAATGTAAATATCTTTAGTAATAGGTTAACAATATATCCTACTATCCTACTTTATTATATAGGAGTGAGGTGAGCAAAGTTGAGCAAAAAATGAAGAGCAGCCAAAATTCAGAATTTGCGTAAAAAATCAGTTAAAATTAAACTAAAACGAAAATGAAAAAAAGGGCTCTGTAGCACCCAAGCTACTACCTTAAGCTATCTTTTAAGCCGAATCCCATCAAAATCGGATCAAAATTAACGTCAGAATATGGGAAACAGTTTTGTACATTTTTGTATCTTAATAACATTTGCTATATATCTATAGATATTGAATTTTTAGGAAGGATTTCCCAGATTCTGCCGTTAATTTTGATCCGATTTTTATCGGGTTGGGCTTAAAAGATAGATTAAGGTAGTAGCTTGGGCGCTACAGCCATTTCTCCATTTTCATTTTTAATTTTACTGGAGCTTCAATTTGTTGTAAAAATGACCCCTTATGACTTCGCCTTAAGCTATTTTAAGGACGAAAAATCTTATTTTTACTTATGTTTTGATTTTGGCTGCTCCTGGCTGCTCATCTTCATTATTTTTGTAGGTACCTAAGGAGTAGCCATTTGAGTACTAAATTAAAAAAAAATTTTTTAACTTTTCAAATTTTAGTGTTAATTTTTGTTTTTATTTTTGTTGTACAGTACATAGATCGATTTTATTTTTTCAAACAATTATTTTGATGTGTTTTTAAATCTTCTTCTTTATATAAATGTATATTACAATAATTGCAGACAAAAACTAAAATTTTATTATGAATTATTTTTAGATGTTCTTCTAAATCATGGTTACTCAAAAAATCTTTAGTAAAGTGATAGAAAAAAAATACATACAGTTACAATACCTTTTCCGCATTTGAAGTATTCAAATTAAATATCTGAAATAATATAGATTTTATTTATTTATTAATTCCCTCTTTATTAAACTTTTACATTTCTATAAACTTTTTAATTTGTATTTCAATTAATTATGTCAAACTCATTTTTTTTAAACTTGCTACTAATTCGTCATTTTTCTTCTTCTTTATTGTTTTCAAAAAGTTATTTAGTTTATTCAAGTTTTTTTTTTTTTTTTTTTTTTTCTCCAGATGAATTTTGTTCAAAAGTATCAACTAAATAATTTAAATATTTCTCCTCATAATTTAAGTAACCTTAAACAATGAAAAGGTAAATTTTAAATAATGAATAGAAAAAAAATGAAAAGAAAATTTACAAGATATGCATTTACTTTCAATTTTTTCTTCATCGAACTTTTTTTTATGAACATTATCAAAATTAATTGTTAAAAAATTAAAACTCATCAATTCGGTTCTTTTTCTGGATTTAGTATTCTGGCTATTTTTTAAATTTTATGATTATTATGTTAGAACTATTATATTCTTAAAGATATTTTTTGGCAGTTTTTATTTAACAATTAATTTTGATAATGTTCATAAAAAAAAGTTCGATGAAGAAAAAATTGAAAGTAAATGCATATCTTGTAAATTTTCTTTTCATTTTTTTTCTATTCATTATTTAAAATTTACCTTTTCATTGTTTAAGGTTACTTAAATTATGAGGAGAAATATTTAAATTATTTAGTTGATACTTTTGAACAAAATTCATCTGGAGAAAAAAAAAATAAAATAAAATAAAAATAAACTTGAATAAACTAAATAACTTTTTGAAAACAATAAAGAAGAAGAAAAATGACGAATCAGTAGCAAGTTTAAAAAAAATGAGTTTGACATAATTAATTGAAGTACAAATTAAAAAGTTTATAGAAATGTAAAAGTTTAATAAAGAGGGAATTAATAAATAAATAAAATCTATATTATTTCAGATATTAAATTTGAATACTTCAAATGCGGAAAAGGTATTGTAACTGTATGTATTTTTTTTCTATCACTTTACTGAAGATTTTTTGAGTAACCATGATGTAGAAGAACATCTAAAAATAATTCATAATAAAATTTTAGTTTTTGTCTGCAATTATTGTAATATACATATATATATAAAGAAGAAGATTTAAAAACACATCAAAATAATTGTTGGAAATATAAAATCGATCTATGTACTGTACAACAAAAATAAAAACAAAAATTAACACTAAAATTTGAGAAGTTTAAAAATTTTTTTTTAATTTAGTACTCAAATGGCTGCTCCTTAGGTACCTACAAAAATATCTCTGAAGAGCAAAAAAGCTTTTCATACTATTATTTAAAAAAAGGTCAACTGCAAATTTTCCAATTCATCCGTGAAATTCAATTATTTCACTAAAATTTATAACTCAAAAACAAAGTTAAAAATTACTTTAACTAAAAAACGAAGATAAAATTTATTTAAAATGAGATACTGAACTTAAACTATGTCCTTAAAAGTGCAGAAAAAAAAATTTCCCAAGGCAAAAAAAAAAATTTCTACCCTCCGTAAAATTCGATTGAAAAAAAAAATGCATGAAAAAAAGTGGGTTTTTTTTTAATTTGTTAATAAACAATAGAAAAACAATTTTATTTTTTATTTTTAACTACGCGGTCTTATAGAGCATCCTTGAAAATAGTCGATAGAGGGGTTTCCCGATCAATTTTCCAAGTTTATCCTGAACATTTTTAACCCCAAAGTTTACCAATAAATTTTTGACTTTCAGGCGTTAATGGGTTAATACACCATTAACCCCTCTACAGCCTATATTGGCCCAGTAGCGGGGGGCAATCCCACAACATATGAGGCATTGAATGCAAAAAGGGCCTAACTCGGCTAAAGCCCTTTTTGCCGGAACCTTAATTTTAAAAATCTTTGACTAATATTACGTTAGTACCTGCAAGATTAAATATAAATATTGAAATTTCATCAGTCAATTATAATAATTTTCGTGCGTGCATTACAGGCAAAGAAAGGCAAGCCTAGTAGATCAGCTGATACGTGTACGCACTGCTGGCAAAAGCGCGATTATTTATAGAAACTGCGAATATCTTTATTTTGTATAATCTTTCATTGTAAATGATAAAGATTTTCATAACTTAGAGTTCAACTAACTCAAATGTAACAAAATAACATGATCGAAAATTCCTCATAATAGAAAAATAGTAGAAAAATTTAGATATTTTAGCATAAATAGTTGTAATGTTTTTAAAGTAATTTACACTCCAAATAACCATATTTTACAAAGTTATGTCATAAATAACTTTTCTCAAATCTGATCATGGAAACGGGCCTTTTCCACCACAGTTTTTGTTCCCATGGAAAAAACATGAACGATGCTGTTAACAGATTTTCTAATCAACAACCTCAAAAATATAATGATTAAAAATCAAATGATTTTGGTAAAAACGTTTGTAAATAATTTCAATAAAAATATACGTTAAATATATTATTGTATAAAACAATCAAAACAAAAACTTTTTTTGTAAAATTCAATAAGTTTTTATATTAAAAAATTACTTTTTTTAAGTTTGGAGGTTGGATTAAAAAAAAATTAAATAATATGGTTATTCACAAAAAATTTTGTGCACTACGCGCGTGGAAATCAGAATAAACACTAAAATTTTAAAAATAATTTATACATACAGAAAAAGCGCGCATGGGGGTAAAAAAAAAACCAGTAGCATAATAACATTAAGGCACAAAAATGAAAAACACACTGTGTGCTACGCGCACGCTGTAAAAGAGTGATAAAAAACAAATTTGAACAACTTTTATTTATTAAAAACTAATGAAACTCTAATGTTGAAAATTTACATATAGAAATGATAGGGTGAGGTATACATACATAGGCACCTATGTATGTAAAGAGGCTTTTTCAACAGAACTCAAAAATAAATTAGCAAATGTTTTATAAAATGCAATTAAAAACGAACTATTTAATACATAAAAAATGCTGTTTAGAGTAAAAGTAATAATTAAAGTAAGACACTCAGATTCAATCAACTAACCAACACATTAAGCTAAGCAGACCAAAACATTCGAACTTATAACCAACAAAATTGAGAAACAAAAAACACAGCACCACAATCGAATGTGAAAATATTTAAGATGCTTAAATAATGGTTATCCATCAAATTTGAGAAAGCACAGTCCTGTAAAAGTAAGGGAAACTTGTCGTTCCCACTCGAGTTGGATTTTTTCGGCACTCGACTTCGTCTCGTGCTGAAACATCCAACTCTCGTGGAAACGACGCGTTTCCCTTACTTGTACAGGAATATACTATTCTCAAATCTGATCATGGAAACGGCACGTTTCCACACTCAAAACACGGGTGGAAACGGGCCTTTTCCACCACAGTTTTTGTTCCCATGGAAAAAACATGAACGGTATCGCTTCTATTTTATTACCTAAAGGATTGGCTAGCCATAAAACCTTTAAATTGCCATTAATTCTTGATAACATTGAAAGATCTTTTCTCAAAAATAATTCAGATAAAAAAAAATTAAGACAATCATATATTATAGTTTGGGATGAAGTTTCTATGATTCCTAAAAAAGCTCTTGAAATAGAAGATGGAATTTTACAAGATGTATGCAATAATAATTTACCTTTTGGAGGAAAATTAATAATTTTAGGTGGCGATTTTAAGCAAATCCTTCAAGTAGTCAAAAGAGGCAATAAAAAAATTATTGTAGCTAAGATACTATTAAACACAGTAAATTATGGAAAAATTTTAAAATTCCTAAACTCACTGAAAATATGAGGTGCAAAGATAAAAATTTTTCTAAATTATTACTCAAAATAGGAGAAGGTGGAATTGAAAATTTTTAAATACCTAAGAAATGAAAAAGTAAAGATGTGTGCAATTCAATTTTTGGAAAATAAATGAAAATTATAATTTCAATAAAGTTATTTTAACTCCAAAAAAAGAAAATGTTGTTAATGTTAAACAGGAAAGTATTTAATGTATTAAACGGACCGAGTAGAACATATTACAGTACAGACAAAGCCATTCATAAGGGAGTAGATCAAACTAGTTGAAATGTATATTTAGATTATCCAATATACTTAAGGAGGCTTCAGCGGATATCGAAAAATCCACTAAAACAGCTTGAAAAAAATCCAGTAGATTCTTTGAATCAAGACCTTCAACTTTTGTATGAAACAAAATTGAGGTCATCGGAGTCGTTTTTGAGAAAAAAATCATTTTATAAATTTTCCATTTAACACGGGCTCTTATGGGAAAAAAATAAAAAAAACTTCTTACGTGGTCAAAATCCAATATTTTAAGATGAAACTTGGCAATCAGACGCAAAAAAGTATGAGGATTCGTTTGAAATAAAAAAAATAGTGGGTAAACGGACTGGTTTTTGAGAAAATATATGATTTTAGACTAAAAAATTCCGAAACCGCTGAATGTCGGCAGCTGTAAAACGTTTTGCGCATGCGTTGGTAAGAAGTGGCAACGTCGAGGGCGAAGGCTCGAGCTGCTCGGAGGTCGAGCGTATTGAATATACAAGCTTGAATATACGAAACAATTTCGACTTCAAGTAAATTTAATTATTTGTACTTATTGTAATATTATAGTTATTGATTAAATTTTTTCATGGTGCAAGTAAACTGATTCAATAGAGGTCAGAATTATTATTACAGAATTAAATAAAAAATGACTAGTTACGTACTTTTTTTAAAAACGTTTATTTAGAATTTCTTAGTTAACATAAACATAGCAATATTTCTTCTTATTCACATAAGTTGTACAAAAAGAACATTAAGGGGGGGGGGGGGTTTAAACCCTGGAGGGCAAAAAAAAGCAAATTTTTCATGATTTTTCTCGCGCAAACGGCAAAAATTTTTTAATTTATTAATAGTGTACATAATAAAGTAACATTTAAACTACTTTCTGTAATTTTTTTGAATAAAAATATTCAAAAACAAGCCGATGCCAGTGCTTTTTCGGAGACGCCTACGCTCGACGATTTTTTCCCGTGGTAAACGCCATTTTGTCCATAAACATCTGAAACAAAAATTTCAGGAAGATTCTGTTAGAAGATAAGTTTTTCCTGGTAATAAAACGAGGATTTTTTATTTTTTCACTTTTGACGATTTGGCAAGTGACATTTTTAGTCGAAAAAACGACCTTTGACTTCAAACAGCCGCCAAATCGTCAAAAAGTGAAAAAAAATCCTCGTGTTATTACCAGGAAAAACTTATCTTCTAACAGAATCTTCCTGAAATTTTTGTTTCAGATGTTTATGGACAAAATGGCGTTTACCACGGGAAAAAATTGTCGAGCGTAGGCGTCTCCGAAAAAGCACTGGCATAGGCTTGTTTTTAAATATTTTTATTCAAAAAAATTACAGAAAGTAGTTCAAATGTTACTTTATTATGTACACTATTAATAAATTAAATAACTTTTGCCGTTTGCTCGAGAAAAATCATGAAAAATTTGCTTTTTTTTGCCCTCCAGGGTTTACCCCCCCCCCCCCCCCCCCAAACAAAAAATATTCAAAATTTAATTTTATACATTTTAAAAATAATTATAAGGTTTATACAACTTTAGTAGCAAGTTTAAAGCTTCAAATTTTTTTTTTTATTGCTTTCGCATACTGTTTATAATTAAAAATTTGAATCACTCTACTACTGCAGCTATATCATCTTCGAGAACGTTTATTATATTATATTATAACTTCACTGTATACACAAAACTAACTTTGAAACTGTAGAGAAACTTCACATAGGAACTTTCAAGGTGAAATATAATAGGAGAGTGATGACAGAATTTTACTCCGGTTATATTCATAAGGGCCGTTGCTTACCTACATAAAACGGACTTAAATTCAGCAGAGTTTGTGGGCGGACTTATATTCGGAGGAGGACTTATATTCGAAGCATATAAGCAGGTAGTAACTCTAGGTCTTCCGTTCACGTTTTCGCTCAACAACAAGGTCAAACCTTCTTCACCACTTTTGCATGCTTCTTGTAAAATATCAAGATTCATCCCCGCTGTTGAAATTTTTGATTTCATATTTTTAGAAATATCCAAAATTTTAAGTGTCTCTTTCATTTCGTTAGTTTTTTGTTTCCTTTTTTTCGAGTTCAAAACAAAATCTAAACTTTTAGTGTCTTTCATAATGTGAGCGTCATCAACTTTTAATTTGATTAAGAGCTTTTGCAACATAAGAACATCGCTTAGTGCATTATGAGCGTCCAAGTGCTCTTGGACTTCTTCTTGGCAGCATCGATCTAAAAATTGGTAAACTGTCACTAAACCGTTTAACAAACAATTGAAATTCTTGGATAAGCTGTCAAGATTTTGCTAGTGCTATAATCCGTTTAAAATCAAAAGAATTTCCATTATGAGCGACTAGTACGCATGGTTTCTTCAATTTTTTCAAAAAGTATAAAAATATCATAAAACCATCTTTTGACGAGTGAGCGTCTACTTTTTCTTCGCCATGGTACATTTTACCACTGACTATACGAAGATTTGTCAAGTCAGACGCTTCCTAGCAAAAATTTGCTTTTACCGGCAACATATACACGTTGAGATTCAACTCCTTTGTCGCCGCAGCAATCTGAAATTTTATAAGCATTTAGAGTCCATTAGTGTGATAGTAATATAAGATCTTACTTGCGCAATCACATCGTCGCCGTGAAGTCCTGTGGTTTCAATGTCGAATATGACAATTTCGCAGTCTCCATATGGCACATTTTCTGAAATAATTTATAATTTTACTTTTTAACTATTGTATTTTATGAAGAGTAGTAAAAAAAATAAAAAAAATTTAGTTACCTGCAAAAACGGTCTCATCAATTAAATCAGATGTGTTTAAATAACCTGAGCCCGACTGATAAGAAATTCCTTCCTCCCTGAACTCAGCGGTATCTTTTGAAAATCTTTCGTTTTTAAGTTGAAGTCTTCTTTTTTTAAACGGAATACTTTGTTTTTTTTTGTTTTTGAACTTCCAAAATTTCTTGTTTGCGTTTTCTGTATTTTTCAGAATGTTTCCCAGGTGACAGATCCATTTCCAAATTTAATCGTGTTATAAAGTTATAGCCTAGATTTTTTTGACAAAGTCCGACGCCAACTCTATAACAATGTGACTGAGAACCTCCGTAAAAAGAAGACTTCGGATGTTTGTTAACGATCGTACTGTTGAACGATTCATTATTTTGACTAGAACCGCAGTTTGCCAAAAGAGAAGAATCTTTAATGTAAGATTCAAAGATTTTCATGAGTTTGTCTTTCATTTTATCATCTGTGAGACACTGACCATCCTTGAAATACTTGAACGGCAGCGATGCATCTGTCCTTTTATTACAATGATCTCCACAAATATCATGTACTCCATAAGCGTGCGGAACAATGCTTTCTAGAGCGGCTTTAACCCTTGCAACGTCGCCTTTATTAGACTTGATAGCAACAGAGAACATTACTGCAAAATATTTTCTAAAAGTTTCATTTCATACAATTTACCTATAAAATTTTTTAAAGCATGATTAAAATCAGACCATTTTTCTATGTAATACGGTGAGAGCCTTCGGAGAGCTGCAATAGATGATTAAACATTTTTATTCTGCACCCCACTTTAAGTAAATTATTATTTATTAAAATCATTTCGACAGCCATGTCTGCATGGACTTTGACGATCCTGGATGGTTTTTTCGACAATCAGCATAGTCAGAATTACCATTATTTTGGCATTTTTTGCAATAAATATTGCGAAACGCATAAGCTATAATTTTGTTTGAGAAATGACCATTAAGGTGAGAATGACCTAAAAAAAAGGATTTTGTTTTACCACTGCAGGATACAATTTTTAACAAAAAATTCTTATGCATGTATTACCACTCAAACTATTCATTTGACGCCCTCTTTTATTCGGCCAAGCAGCGTCAAAAGCTGTTGCAAGATCAGTTACATGAGTGCTTCCAATAATATCATTATTATTATTATTATTTTCATCAGAATGTCTCTGTGTTCTAAAGGGAAAAAAGGATTTTCATGACGAAATTATCAGTTATAAAGGACTCGAAAAAGATAAGGATGGAAGTAATTCTAATTTTCCAATAAATTAAAAAATGTAAAATACAGTTTATATTTATTTTATATTAAAAATCACATACAACTCTTCATTCAACCTCTTATGCTTTTTCCACTCCATTATGTGTATTTTGATAGAAATATTTGGAACAAAATTTTAATTTTTTCAACTAATGGTTTTATAAAAAAAGAAGTGTAAAAAAGATCTGTTTTTATAATAACTTTACTACAATTAATTTTAAGTGTACTGTAAAAATACATCTATTCAACTAAAAATCTCTTGAAATAATAATAGAGTGTACAAAAATACCTTTTTGTCAAAGTCAACTGGTATGATTTTTTTACAAGAATAACATTGGATGTGCCACTTGCATACTATGCCAATTTGTTTTTCATAAATGATGTGTATTAAAGATATTGATATAAACAGACATACAAACTCATTCAATTTATCCTCACACTTTTCAAAATTACTATTTTGTTGATTCTCATTTTCACAGTTAATAGGTTGTCAGGTTTGAACTGTACTTTCACAAAAAATTACATTTTCTCTTAAATTAGCTTCAATATTTTCTGAAGGCTGCAAATTAAGTATAAATAATTTTTTTAAACTATTACAATTTAATTTATTTAAATCGCTGTCATTTTGTATCTTATACGAATATTGTAATGTAACTTTAGTAAAACATTTTTTGAAACCTAATGAAAAACTTCCTCGCTTGAAGTTTTTTCAACTCTTTATTTTTATACCTATTTTTTTAATCCAAAGTTTGAGGTTAGAAACAGTGAATTTTTGATTTTAATTAGTTAATTACTCGGCTTTGAAACACTTTTAAATATACCTAGATCATTCTATAGGCATCGGAAAGAGTTAAAGAATATTCTGCTAAAGTTTCATTAAAAAATATTCAGTAGTTTTCGAGTTGTTGCGAGTGAAACACAAAACTTGATTTTCTTTGGATTTATGAATTTTACGTTTAACTCGCAAGAACTCGAGAACTATTGAATATTTTTTAATGAAATTTTAGCAACATATTCTTGAACTCTTTCCGCTGCTAATGAAACGGTCCGTATAACAATATTTTTAAAGTGGTTTAATGCCAAGTAATTAACTATTAAAAATCGAAAATTAATAGTTTTTAACCTCAAACTTTGGATTAAAAAAGTAGGTATAAAAATTAAGAGTTGATAAAACTTCAAGCGAGGAAGTTTTTCATTAGGTTTCAAAGAATGTTTTACTGAAGTTGCAGTACAATATTCGTATCAGATGGAAAATGCCAGCGATTTTTTAAGAGACCACATCTTGCTCAAATCAGCATCACCAGCTCGTTTTGAGTTCAACGGGTGCACTGGATTTTACAGTGCACCACGCACCTCAAAAACGAGTGCGCGTGCTGCACTGTCTTTTGTCGTGCAGGGGGCGCTACGAAAGAAGAGTGGACCTTCTCTCCATGTATACATAGGGGGGTTGGCGAGCGAAGCGAGCAGGGGGTACCCCCTAGTATATATATATATATATATTCCTATATTATATAGTTATATCCAGGAGGAGCTCCTTTTTTTGGCTCCTCCGGGAGGAGCTCTGAAAATTACGGCTCCTCCGGGAGGAGCCCCTTAAAACATGTTTAATATAAGGTTTTTTGAAGGTTTTGAAGTGCTCCTCCGGGAGGAGCTCTTAATTTTAAAAGCTCCTCCCGGAGGAGCCAATTTTAGTAGCTCCTCCAGGAGGAGCACCTTAAAACGTCAAAAGCCCTTATATTTAACATGTTTTAAGGGGCTCCTCCGGGAGGAGCCAAAAAAAAAGAGCTCCTCCCGGAGGAGCACCTCAGAACCTTCAAAAAACCTTATATTCAACATATTTTAAGGGGCTCCTCCCGGAGGAGCCCCTTAAAACGTCAAAAAACCTTATATTTATTATGTTTGAAGTGGGCTCCTCCCGGAGAAGCTGCAGTTTAAAGAGCTTCTCCTGGAGGAGCACCTCAAAACCTTCAAAAAACCATATATTTAACATGTTTTAAGGGGCTCCTCCCGGAGGAGCCGTAATTTCCAGAGCTCCTCCCGGAGGAGCACCTCAAAACGTCAATAAACCTTATATTCAACATGTTTTAAGGGGCTCCTCCCGGAGGAGTTGATTTTAAATTATAGGAGCTTCTCCTGTACGAGCACCTTAACTGTCAAAAAACTCCATATTTAACCTCTTTGAAGGGCGCTTTTCCTAGAGGAGTCGTAATTTTAAAAGCCCTTTTTAAAGGAGTACTTCAAAAGGTTAAAAAATATTATATTTAACATGTTTCAAGTACTTGAAGTATTTTAACTTACTATTTAATTTTTATAACTATTTTTTTAGACTCACCACAATAAAATTTTCTTTTTTCAATTTAAATCATATTCAACAATTTTACCCAACTAGCTCTTCTGAGCGCGCTTCAAGCGCGCATAGGAAAAAACAACAAGAGTAACCTCAAAATGCACTTTTCGAATATTTTAAAAACTTGTTCACCAATCAGCTCACGAATAAAAATCTTACGCAAGATGGTGATAGCTCTCTTTTATAAAGGGAACATGTTTGAATTTTTATTCAATACACAAACTCAACTCAAAAAACAATTTAAATATTAACTGTCAAAAAACTCCATATTTTATAACTATTTTTATGGGGGTTGGTGAGCGAAGCGAGCAGGGGGGTACCCCCTAATATATATATATATATATTTACATTTAATAGTAGGCAACTTGTTCATGGTTTTTTGTCACTTTACCACTTTTAATTTACGAAGTCTTTGGATCACTAGCAACAATCAAGTTTTTCCTTCCTTCGTTTGCTCCGACTTTATCCGTGACAGAAGAGTATCAATAGGTGATTTTTTATCACTATCAGGTTGAGTTAAATGAATTGTCTTGGAATGTTCATGTGTGTGTGTGTGCCTCGCTTGTGAAGTTAGCGAAAGAATATCATTCCAGCAGCTGTGGTTATATCGAGATTAGAGGTTTTGGTATAAAGCATAGACCCTGAGTCACCGCCTTCGCGGTACATTCGTCGCGATCACGGGTAGATAGTGCGTGTTTGAGGGCTATCTTATATGACTCTGTGGGTTTCGCTATGTAAACCACTGAAAATTCATCGATTGAAATAGTCGACTGAACTCGAAATGATTTGAAATAGGAGTCCGTGCGCGGTGTTGACCAAATCACGGGGGGGGGGGGGGCGGAAACGTCGAGGGGTTCTCCAGAGTACTTCTCGCCCTGGATCGAGTATAAACCTGTCAAAAAGGTAAGGGGGTTGGCCAGTTTTGATTATCGAGAAAGCTAGTGAACTGGTGAGGTATTCTCTGCGTGAGCAAGCCGACAGCCATCCAAGCGAAATATTCTATCTCCGTCGTTCGTAACCGTGATCCATAAACATGGTCCCAGAATTTCTGAGCTTGGAGCTTATTTAGACTGCAGCTACTTCAGGTCGTTGGGTTAGATTCGATGTCCAAGAAGCCTGGCTCAGAAGAAAACATCTGCGAGGTCGGTGCAGATCATGGCGAGAACTTGACTTGAGGAACCGGACACGTTGGAGTGGTTATTCCGAGAAGCATCGCCAGGTTGACCTTCTAGCTGGGCATCGAAACGTCGTGCATGTTGGCATGAACTAATCAAGAAAGAAAATGGCACCGTACACGAAACGTAGAACACGTTGGAGCGATCGAACCGAGAGGTGATTCGTGGTTGTCCTTTGGTTGCTGGAACAATGGAAGCGCAATTGTGAAATGAATTTTAAAGTTGATCGACTTATCGGCATGATAACCGGGCTCACTGCATTATAAAATTGTTTACAAAAAAATATTAGTTACTTTAAAACAAATCAGTGAATAAAATAATAAATATATTACACAATTTTTATTCTTTTTAATTTTGTGAGCCTCCTGCAACACAGGTACTTTGCACTGTCTTAATGGAAAATTTTTTTCGGCTCCGACAGATTTTACAGTCAAAACACGCTGTAAAAGATGGCAAGTTGTCTAAAACGGGAATTTACTTTAAGGGAAAAAAATTTCGGTCCTGAATGACATTCAAGATATTTAGCAAAATGAAGTTTGGAAGAAATAATAAACTAAGAATTAAAATTTATGGGCACTAGAAGGCAAATTCGGAGGAGAATCGAAAGATTCTCGGTCCTTCACGCTATGGTTGGCGCAACTCTTCTCTGTCTCTCAAATTCGAGCGAATGCAGAAAAGAGATTTTTTTTAAAATAAAAATACATTAAAAATCATTAAAGATCAAAAATTGAGAAAGAAAAAAATTCGACTGAAGAACCAGGATTTGAACCTGGGACCTTCCGAATGCCGGTCGGATGCTCTACCAACTGAGCTATCCTTCGAGTCCACAGATCAAACATTAATTAGGAAGTCAAAGATTTTTCTCTCTCTAATCTTGATTTTTACAAGCTGCTATTCAGTCCGAGCAGCGAATACAAATGACAGTTAATTTTTTGAAATATTTTTCAAACACCTTCAATGAGTTTAATAAACTGAGAATTAAAATTAACGGGCAGTAGAAGGCAAAATCAGAGGAGAATCGAAATTATTTATAATAACAGTTTTGTATATTTTAAAATTTTATAAATGTATGAGGGACAACGCTGAGGTGCATAAACCAATAACAGTTTATTAAAAATTACAAAGATAATGTAGTAGAAAACATTGCGCAAAACATTGAGCGTGTGCTCTACAAAGTAAGGTTGGAAACTGGAATAATTGATAAACAATAAAGAACACGTTGCTAAGCAGGAACATTCTTCAGATTGAACGCGCGACTGCAGGTGGTGATCGAACCGCCACATCTACTCTCCCTCCAGTGGACAGCGCTGGAAACGTAACATGCCTGGATGACGAAAGTGACTGAATGACTTTCCTAGGCTCCGAGACGAAATTTACAGTTTTTTTTGAATAATTTTACTTGACGACGCAGGAATATGATCGGCTGCTTCCAAGTACGCTGGAATCAGAAGGTCTGTTGTTACGACCTTTTCTTGACCATTTATATCGATGCGCTGGATAACCTTGTGCGGACCAGTGTAGGGAGCTTCCAAAGGCTTTTTAATGCTATCAACTCTTTTAAAAACGTGCGAGCATGTCCTGAGGTCTTTGAAAAAAAACGGTTTTCTTTTTGAGTGGTTTGATGCTGGAACGGGCTTGATACTTCGAAAAAGTTCACAGAGACTACGGACGAAAACGGTAGCGTCAGCTGTTTGAGTTGAATTGGTCTCGAAAAACTCTCCAGGCACTCGCAATGTTGTACCGTAGAGCATTTCAGCAGGTGAAGCTTGAAGGTCATCTTTGTAGCAGTTACGAAGGCCCAAAAGAACGGATGGAAGTACATCTACCCAAGCTTGACCACAGCAAATTAAAGCGGCTTTGAGAGTGCGATGAAGTCTCTCGAGACCATTCCGTTTGACTGAGGGTGGTATGTTGAGGTTCGAGAGTTCCGTAAATTTTTGCCAGCTGTTTGTATAACTGCGATTCGAACTGTTTTCCTTGGTCTGGGTAATGCGAAGCGGAGTTCCGTACAGTGATACCCAATTGGCACTAATAACCTTGGCGGCAGTAAGAGCAGTCATTTCTGGTACTGGAATAGCGTTAGCCCAACAAGAGAAACGATCAATAATTGTAAGTGCGTATTGCATACCTCGAACCATAGGAAGTTTGATGAAGCCCACGTGGATGCGGTCAAATCTGCTGTCCGGCTCGATGAATTTTCCAAGCTCAGCACGGTTATGACGAGACACTTTTGAGCGTTAACAAGCTTCACAATGACGTACCCAATTTATTGTGTCTTTCCGAACTCCAGGCCAAACAAACTTCGAAGCCAACGTACGGGCTGTTGATCTACCTCCAGCATGAGACAAACCATAAATGACATCAAAAGCGAGGCGCCGAAGAGATGTTGGCTAGTACGGTCTAATAGAATTATTAAATACGTCACAGTAAATTTCCTCACCATCCACAACCATTTTCGGAAGACTAAGACTAGACTTTTTGATTAGGTTAGGTAACTCCTTGTCCAAAACTTGAGCTTCTGCAATCGTTTTGGCATCCATAGAGGTTGGCATATTGATGGTGTTTGTGTCTGAGGTTGATGTTTGATGGGACACAGCTATCGTTTAAGGTTGATTGATCTCCACACCAATCCTCGAAAGAGCTTCAGCGACGACATTGTCCTTACCTTTTGTATGAATAATTTTTGTATCGAAAGAAAGTATGTAGTCCAATTGTCGTGCTTGTCGTGATGAAGCCTAGTCGTAGCGTTGTTTGTGCGCAAAAGTAAGAGGTTTGTGATCTGTAAAGGTAAGAAAGTGTCGCCCTTCAAGAATTCTCAAGAAGTACTTGATTGCTTCGTAAATAGCTAATAGTACACGGTCGTAAGTGGCATAGCGTCTTTGAGTTTTTGAAAGTTTCCTTGAAAAAAAATCAAGTGAGCACCAAGAACCATCGGAATGTTGCTGCTCAAGTGCTGCACCAATGGCTGTATCAGATGCGTCTGTCAAAAGGGCCAAAAGTGCTTTAGGCTCGAGGAATGACCGTTGAACTGAGTCTGCTATACTTTTTTTACACGCTTCGAGGGCATTTTTATTATCCTGACTGAACGAGATTTTTGCTTTTTTAGACCTTCCTTGAAGGAGGTTGTTGAGTGGAGCCTGGTACTCAGAAGCGTGAGGGATGCAGCCACGGTAGTGATTTAAGATGCCTATGAAACGACACAATTCAGTCGTTGTTTGTGGAAGTGGAAAGTTCATGATAGCTTCAGTTTTTGCGGGCGAAGGCTGGAAACCATCCTTGTTCACTAAATATCCGAGGTAGATTACTTGAGGCTTTCCAAAAACGCACTTCTCCGCATTAATTTTGAGGTTAGCTTCTCGAAGAGTCAGAAAAAGCTGGCGCAAGTGTTCCAGATGTTCAGCTTGGTTCTTCGAAGCTATGAAAAGGTCATCAATGTACTTTTTAACAAACCGTAACTTACGAAGGACGTAGTCTATCGTGCGTTGCATGGTTTGAGCCGCGTTTCTGAGATCAAGTGATGTTCCTAGGAATTCAAAAAGGCCGAATGGTGTTGTGAGGGCTGTCTTTTCAATGTCTTCTTCATCGATAGAAATCTGTTAGAAAGCCTTTTGAAGATCCACAGTGGAGAAAATGTTGCCTTGGGACTCTTGGATCAGGTCTTCGATGATCGGCAAAGGGTAGCGGTTTGGTTTCGTAAAAGCGTTTAAACGACGGTAATCACCGGTTACGCGGTAAGTATCCTTCTTCGGTACCAAATGCAAAGGGCTAGCCCATTGGCTGTTGGAAGGTATGATGATTCCCTTATCCAACAGGTGATTCTACGACAAAACATCTAAGCGACAAAATATCTGCGACAAAACGTCTATGCGACAAAACATCCAGCGACAAAATATCTAGCGACAAAATATCTATCAGAAATTAAATTTAAGCTTATTAAATAAATGATAATATTAAATTAATATTGTCACTTTGAAAATAACCCAATAAACCAATAACCCATCCTAAATAACCCTCCTAGGCTCGCCTGGATACTAGGTTTAACCTCCAATCCCATGACCCATCCTAAATAACCCTCCTAGGCTCGCCTGGATACTAGGCTTAACCTCCAAACCAATAACCCATCCCAAATAACCCTCCTAGGCTCGCCTGGATACTAGGCTTAACCTCCAAACCAATAACACATTCCAAGTAACCCTCCTAGGTTCGCCTGGATACTAGGTTTAACCTTTAAAATAACCCTATTATTCTTAACCAAAATAACCCTTCTATGCCCTCCTAGAGTAAGAATCATTCCTCTTTTATCCCCTACTATAGTAATAATCATCCCTCTTTTTCCCCCCAACTAATAAACCAAAAAACCCTTTAAAACATCCCTTATAACAGGGAAAAAAAAATAATAACCCTAACTCTTTTTCCACCCCACCCGTACAACCCCAAATCCCCATACGCCCCAAGACACATTTTTATAGTGGTTTTTGCGTGGAACTATATATACATATATATTTCGTTGACTTATGCCAACATGTTGGCATAAGTGTCTATTTATTGATGGAAATCTTGGCATAAGTGTCTAATAATATATGTATTTTTATATACTTTTATTCAATATTTTACTGTATTTTTAATTTCTGATAGGCATTTTGTCGCTAGATATTTTGTCGCTGGACGTTTTGTCGCATAGATGTTTTGTCGCTAGATGTTTTGTCACTGGATGTTTTGTCGCACTACCCAACAGGTCAGCAAAAACCTTTTTGGCTGCTTCAAGACGATCATCAGAAAATCTGCGTGGGCGTTCAAACACAGGTGGGCCAGTGGTGATAACCGAGTGCTTGACTGGTAAGCCTGGCTGCTGGACAGGGCTGGTAGATGGCTTGAAAATGTCGGCAAATTCTTCCAAAAGGTTAGAATATTTTTTAGTTGTTTGACTGTCAGGGTAATCCAGTGGCTCGATAGTTGAGATTGAATGCAGCGTGGCTTTGTCCAAGGTGCCTGACGTAGACAGACCAGTAAAACTATCGATTACTTTTTTACCTGCCATGTCGACCAGTAAACGATATTTTGCCAAGAAATCAGCTCCCAAGATTGCATGAAGTACATCAGCGACAATGAAGTTGCAAACGAAGTCACGGCGCAGACCAAGGTTAAGTACCAGTTCCTTGTTGCCAAAGGTAGGAATTTGTGTGCGGTTGGCTGCGTAAAGCGTGAGCGACTGTCGTTGCAAGTTCTCTTGAACTGAAGACTTGGGAAGTAACGAAAATACGGATCCAGTGTCCACAAGGAAACGAATGTTTGAACGAAAATCCGACAAGTGCAGGCGAGTATCTAAGTCGAAGCTAACCTCTGCCGCCTAATTCAGAGGTTGCTTTAAGGGTTTGGGTTCCCCTTTTGCTCATTCGAACTAGTGCGAAATTGGCAAGGGGTGGTGCAGTGAATGGCGTTAGCGCCATGTTTTCGATGATACCAGCACCAAGCTTGAGCTCCAGGGGAAGCTGAGCGATCTCGTGGGTTACGTGAATTGGATCGTTGACGACTGCGATGCGGATTATTGTGCGATTTTTTTTCCATTACTGCCGATGTAAGTTGAGTTACAGCGGATTTGAGTTGCGCTACCTCCTGGGCCAGGGCAGAATCTACCAGCTTCGATGAAGATACAGGAAAGTAGGTCTTAGTTGGACCGACCGCCATAACAGAACCTCCAAGCTCATGTAGATTGTCAGCGGCGACGGTGATCTTTTCCATGTGTATCTCCGGAATTGTTGAAACCGTTGTTCGGAGGATCATGGACACGACGTTTGGCAGGAGATCAAACAATTTGACTCTGAGGGCTTCATCTTTGATTTTTCAGTCAGCTCTTTGTTTAAGTTTGCACCACAGCTGTGAAGGTTTGACATCACCGAGGCTCATGCCAGACATAACCTCTTGAAGATTTTTTTCAGCTGAAACAGAGGTACGTTGAATGATAGCTTCTTTCAAAGCTTTGTACTTATCTGTCTCAGGAGGATTGGAGATGATATCGGCGATTTTATCTATTGTAGCCAAGTCGAGGGCACCAGCCACAAGGTTAAATTTATCCTTATCCTCAGTAATGTTATGAGATTCCAGAATGCATTCAACGCGTAAGAACCAAAGCTCAGGTCTTGAAGGCCAAATTTGAGGTATTGCACATTTGGCTGCTGCCGTCATGACTGTGACGTCGTCGTTTTGAGGGCGATAGAGTCGAAAAAATTTTCTTCCTCACTAGTGTCTGAGGATGAATCGCCGCCAGAGTTGATGGCCACCGAGGGGTCTACTAAAGGCTCTTTTGGTTGAATCGAACCAGTGGCTGGATCAGCATGGGGCTCCAAAATGAGCGATTCACCAGGAACCTGGATGGACTCAGTGGGCTCTAACCTAGAACCTGTGGGAAAAGAAGCATGAACGACTGGTCTTGAAATATTTTGAGATGGTGAATTGAGTGTGTCGATGCTTGGCTGCGAAGGGTCAAGTTGGACCTCGGCCGGAGGGGATATGGAAGACTGGGCTCGGCGATGTTTTGAGCGTAACGCCTTATCGAGCTCTGCTGACGATTCTTCGTCAGAAGGCGCAGAAAAACCCTGAGTACGTCTTGATTGCCTGATACTGTCTTGGAGCGAGACGTCTTGAGGACTGCCACTCATCGGCCAAAAATTGCTCGAAAATTGAAAGTTGTGCACTTCGCACGTCTACTTCTCAAATTTTTTATTTCGGGGTCACTAAATATGAGGGACAACGCTGATGTGTATAAACAAATAACAATTTATTAAAAATTACAAAGATAATGTAGTAGTACAGAACATTGAGCGTGTGCTCTACAAAATAAGGTTGGAAACTGGAATAATTGATAAACAATAAATAACACGTTTCTAAGCAGGAACATTCTTCAGATCGAACGCGTGACTGCAGGTGGTGATCGAACCGCCACATGTATATGAATAAGTTAATAATAACATAAATTATTATTGTTTTTTCGACGTAAAAATATTATGTTATTCGTTTAACATTGAACTCCGCTCAAAACAGAAATCTGTCTTAATGAAAAATGTTTACTGGTTCCCTGGCTTTCCGTCTTAGACAAATTGTACTGTACAAATTATAGAAGAATATCCAAATTTTAGCAGACTGTTTTTAAGTGAAGCAACTGATAATTCTTTTCATTGAGTCTATTTTTTAAAACAAAATAGCAAAAATTTATAGAAAACTTAATTGTTACAAGCAGTATTCAAGAAATTTTTAGCAACACTTATTATTAAAGGACATTAATGTCCGTTGATGATGAAAAATAATTGCACAGAGGTAGTTGCAACAGTAGGCACAGGTATAGAGTATGCATAAGTATAATAACAATAGTTTTGTTACGAGGGTAAGCACATGGGTAGGAACAGAGATAATAACAAAGGTAGTCATGAGAGTAGATACAGGTGTAGCTGCAAGAGTAGGTACAAGAATAGAAACAATGATGGCACAAGGTGGGTGCAAGAGTGGCCACAAGGGTAGGTAAAAAATTTATTGCCGTTGGAAATCGAATTAAAGTCGTTTAAAGCGCACCATGACGTAGAAGCAAGAGTAGATGCAACAGATACATTAGTAAACAAATTAAAAAAAATGTTTGTTGCTAAAAAATTTAAGAAACAATTTTTTATTTTCAGCCCTGTATATTTGAAGCGCAATCTTGATATTTAAAACTTAATCATTATTTTAACGACTTTTTTTTCAAAATTAAAATCTTTGCTGAAAACTAATTAAAATTACAAAGTTTAGTAGTTGAAATGATAGGCCAATGAAATTTTGTGCATATATATATATATATAATTGTATATATTCACCGGTAGTTTATCTAAAACGCGGTTTTTTTACCAGGAAATGATTTTTTAGCCTATTAAGTACTTAATTGAGTGAAAAAAAGTTATTCATTGCAGATTTTCTCATCAAAATATTATAAATTTTATAATAAAGTGCAGAAACCGTAGGAAAACTGTCGGTACAGTTAAATTAAAATTTTATCGAACTTTGAAAAGCCGCTATTTTGAGGGAAAAAATCGTAGAGAGACGATTCAAAAAAATAATCAAAATTTAAGGTTGGAAAACACGTTTAGCGTCAATTAAAATAGCTACAAAATTTTTTTTCCCATTTTTATTGAGGTTTAAAAAAAATGCACGTATTTTTTGTCTTTTTATTTTTGTTAATTAATTGATATGTCTTCACACGTGAGTAAAGCGAGCACACGATTTATGGAGCGTGTGCGATTTCTGTTCTTGATAGTCGTCTTTTAGTGATGTCAGTAATGAAGCGCTATAGTCGAAGAGAGATATCACTAGATACTCAACAAGGTTGATACGTACTGATCGTGACAAGGATTTCCTTAAACATCGAAGAAAATACAACGAGTAGTGTACTCGTTTGCTAAGTGTAGTTATGGGCCAATTCCAGTTCAACTTTTGATCTAGCTACACACCTTGTGTCTTGATGTGTGTGGAAAAAGGAACTTGTGAGCCGTTAAGAATCAGAGGGAAGAAGATCATAGTTGATGTCCTTCAAATTCGCGCTGGAGTCCAGAATTGTTGTCTTCTTTGGGTTCAGTTGCAGTTCATTTTCATCAGCCCATTTTGATACTGCATCTGCATCTTCGTATCTTCGAAGAAGGAATTCAACAAGCTGAGAAAGAAAACATTGGATGTATATTTGACTATCGTCAGCGTAGATGGCTCGACGTGAATGTTTAAGACAGCGCACGAGATCGTTGATGAAAAGAAGAAAAAGTAACGGGCCAAGGACACTGACTTGAGGTGCACTTGCTGAAGTATTTTTCCACTCTTCATGTATATTGTCGGGTTGACGTACAGCTTGGTTACGTCCCCTCAAATAACTGGCAAACAACCGTATTTCACGATCAGTGCAGTATTGAACGAAGCTTCTGGAGCAGAATGCGATGCAATACGACATCAAAAGCCTTAGAAAAATCTAAGGATACAATGGTAGTAAGGAGTCTGCGATCAATCCTAGCTCTGGTGTCATCAGGATGTTGATGAGAGCAGCTTGTGGTGAATGCTTCTTTCTATAACCAGATTGATACGATCGATAAGGTTATGCATAATGAGGGGCTCCATTACTTGTGAATGTACAATTTTTTTAAGGATTTTACAAACTTGATATAGTTGAGCAATAGGACGCGTATCAGATGAGGTTTAAGGATGAGGTATTTTAGCCAGGCAGACGATAAAGGCCTTCTTCCATTCTGAGGGGAAAATTCCACAATCAGCGAGTAGTTGAAAATCGTGGTGAGATATGGTAACACGTAGGCAAGTTTTAGCATTGTTGAGAAAATGCAGTCTGGACCAATGCCTTTTGAATTACTATCTCTGAAAATGCTGGATATTTTTTCCTCAGCAGTGGGTTTGAAGTCGAAGCAGCATGAGAAGAGGTCAAATGGCAAATCCAGTATCTGGTCTATTTCGTGATCTGTGAGCAATGTTTGAGTTTGTTAGATGGATGCGTAATGGGTGTTAAGCGAGCTTGCTGAAAAGATGGTCAGCGGAGACGGGTAATTTTGTGCAGTGATACCTATTTTCCTGATGGCTTTCCACTTAGAAGCATTGTCAGGCTGGGTCTCTATGTGCTTCAGGATGTACTCAGCTTCAGCTTTTTCTAGGGTCTATTAGATTTTTGTACAAAGTTGCTTGTATACGGTCTCAGTAACTGTGTTGTTCACGGATTTCTGTCTGCGTGCACGTTGTAATGCTGCCTTTTTCTGGCGTACCAAAGCTTTAATGCTATTCATAATCCATAGTGGTGATGAAGGATCAATTCTAACTGTGCAAGGTGGTGCAAGAGTATCGAATGATATCAAGGTAGCATGATACAAAATGCAGGTTGCGTGCACAGCAAAATTTAGGCTTGTTTGTTACTTGGTTAGTTATAACTTCATTATTTAATCTCTATGTGCCACGGTTATTTTGTTGCAGGCTTACTGGTTTTTAAATTTAATTTTTTTGGGCCACTAGATTAACCTACTTAACCCTGACCAGCCATTCCCTTTTTCCAAAAAATACTTCATTCTACATAGCTTCCTTGTACGTTAAAAAAAGAAAATGGTAACAATAAATTTAAAAAACGAAGAAGAAATAATAATTATTGAATAAAAAATATAAAATTTGTGAACCTCAACCCCTAGACCTCGAATCTTTTCAATCATTAACCCATACCTTGTCTTTTCCCTACCAACCAGATACGTACATATATTCACTGGAATGGTAAATATTTCAAGAAAGGCATTTAGTCAGTTGGGTGTTAGTCTGTGTTAATTGAGCACCATGATATTTAAATTTCAAACAAGAATTATAATTGAAATGTTTCGAATTCTTATAATCTTTAGATTTTAAAGCCTTTAAAGGATTTTGGTCTATCTGTCTATAGGTTTTCCGATCATTTAGCATGTCAGACATCTTTTCGAAGTAAATTACTTTTATCAGATTTTGTGAAAAACAAGTGATCATTTTCTTTCAAAAATTGTTTAGTCTCATTAATGTTATGATTCAGATCTCTATCAAACCTAGTAATATGTTGTTTACGTGTGCCAAAGTGATTAATAGACTGTACAATTTTTTGTCTCATAGTCTTGAAAAATTATGATTGTCAAATCATACCGATTATTGCTAACAAATACGACAAATTAGACTTGAGAAAGATACAAAAAAATTTGATCGTACTTATGTTGTCTACAAATTTTCTTGTAATTATTGTCCTGCACCATACGTAGGGCATACAGAACGGTCCTAGAAGAAGAGAATTTCAGAACACAAGAAAAATGCTTCCTCCGACTTAGTAGTAGTGATACATAAGTATGATTTTAACGATAGATTTGAAGGAAGGTAAAAATTTTAGTTACAGAATATGATTATAGAAAAAGATTAATTCTGAAATGCTACTTATAAAAAGTACAAGATATACTATGAATACAAGAGAAGATATTCAGAAATTAAGTAGAGTTTATAAAACTTTTTTTTTTTAAATTGTCTTCAATGTTAATCTTCGACTTTTAAACTATTCGTTTGTTATTTGTGTGTGTATTGATAAGACTTTTTAACTTTAACTTTAACCTGTCCAACTATCTGAGTTTGAGTCTTACATAAACAAAGTGCTTATAATATCTACTTAATTCGACGATTCGCTATCGTAGAGCTAAGACTATATTTATCAATTCGTTTACTATGTATATACTAGGGGGGAGGAGGGGGGTACCCCCCTGCTCGGTCCGCTCGCCAACCCCCCCCCCCCCAAAATTTTATGCTTGAATCTACACTTGTACCTACACTTATACACATACCCTTGTGTCTACTTCTGTGATACTCTGATACATACCATTGTTTCTACTCTTATAGCTTGTGGCTACACCTGCACCTTATTTTACGCTACCTTTGTTCCTAACTTTGATCTTACTCCACACCCTTGTAACTACCCTTGTTCTTACCGTTGCACATACTACTTTTTAAAACTAGGCTCTTACCCAAGAATATGCTCATGTTTATATATTTGTTTCTATCATGGTGATAACTTTAGTTTGAATTTTTTCATGCTTTTATTTCTAACTCTAAGACTACTTTGTTCTTATCGTTGAGCAAACTTTCATTTCAATCCTTAGTTAAACATCTGTTTTTTTTCTTTTTCCGACTTATTTTCGTCTTTTTATTTATTAACCTTCCCTGCTTCATAATCTTGCTACTATCCACGTCTCTTGAGTCTTTTTTTCCATCTCTCTTTACTACGTCTGTTGACTTTTTCTTCTTCCTACATATGTTAATAATCTTATGCTTACTACCTATTTTTTATTCAAGCTTCTAACGCTAAACTTTTTCCACATGCATTTGTTTCTACATCTATTTCTGCTCCTATGCTAACTGTAGTTCTTTATTTTTTTTTATTTAATTTTTAACACTGAATCTAGCCTTGTGCAAATTTGATAACTACTCTTGTATCTACATTGTACCTACTCCCGCACCTACACTTATCATTCCATTTTTAACTTTGAACCTACGCTTATATGTACACTTTTGCTTAATATTGTTGCTATGCTGTGATATTGTGACAATTGTAAATAACAATTTTTTACCTAGACTCCTTCACATGAATCTGCTTGCTTCAATTTCGATGTTTACTGTTGTTTTTTCTTTTTTTCATGCTTTGGTTTCTTACTCTGAACCTTTGTTATCATCCTTGTGAATACTATCGTTTCTATTGTTTTTCTTAAATCTTTTTGTAATTACAATCGTGAAACTAGTCTTCTTCATACACTTTTGCCCACACAGTTCTTTAACTTTTTTGACAAATATTTCCTACATCCGTTTACATTTGTTATCAACAATTTTTCTATCTAGGTTTCTCCCAATTAACCTAACCTGATTGATATCGAAGTTGACCTTACGACACCAGTTTCCAGCCATGTGCAGCCTCTCTTACTTTGCTATTATTTTTATATTTCAATTTGTAACTTTGAACGTATGTTGTTCTTATTCTCTTGCCTACTTTTGCATGTTTTTTCTTTTTTATCTTTCGAGACCTGTTTAAAGCCTTGGAACTAACATCATTTCTACCCTTTGTTCTTACAATAGACACGCAACCCTCTACCATCAATTGTGCCTACCCTTCTGCCTACTATTGTACATTTTTGAATACTTTCCCTTGTTCATAAAATTACTTATACCTTTAAACATACTCATGTGAATACCCTTTTATGGTGTCTCCTGACTACTCTTAGGGCTATATTTGTTTCTAACGCTGTGATAACCTTGTACATTTGAACCCATTTCTGGAACAATAATCGTGCCTATCATTGTTCATGTCTTAGTTCTTACCATTGTAAAAATCTTTTTTGTTCACTAGCCTCCTACTCATGCACCTACTCTAGTTTCTATTATAATATTTTTATATGCTATTGACCTCTGCCGTTACTTCACCTTTTAATTCTTTTTTTTAAGTACTGCCGACTGACCCTGTTTACTCCTAGTTACTTTTTACATTTCTGCAGTTACATAGCTGATAACATATATCAAAAATGGGGGGCGTGGGTAAAAAAAGGGCGTGGGGAGGGCGTGATTAGAAAATTATAGGAAAAATTATAACACAATGTATAAATAAGCATATTTCGGTACACTTTTACGGTTAGTTAAGCACTTGGGGGGGGGGGGGCGTGGGAGAAGAAAAACAACTGTATAATATCCTACTTGTGTATATTGAAATTTGTACGTGGTTGTAATATAATAAAAAAATTTTATTATAATATATAATTTTGGAGCCTGATGAGTTCTGCAAACCGACAGACGAAACGTTGCTCCATCTAAATACAAAATCTTTGTTTTTATTTATCTGCCTCCCCACGGATCATTTGCAAAAGCAATGGATTCACCTTTTTTACATTGATATAAAAAAGATGATCAAGATCTTATCAATAATCTGAACAACACATTATCTCATATTGACAGTAACATCACCCACCTGTGAATAAAAAAAAACTTTACCTAATCCCTCATATCCTAGAGTTATCAACTTAATTACCAGACCAGTTGCCAGAAATCATTGGAAAACCTAACATCGAGGTAATGTTTTTCAAATTAAGATTAGATACTAAAACCTTACCTAGAGTTGAAGGTGAACTCGCTGGTGCTCTGCTTCAAGTGGAGGTTGATCGTCAAACAGAAAAACAGGCAGCTTAACTAAATTAATTATTTTATTGGGTCCTGATTGTACACTTTTATTACACAAATATAGACAATACAATCTATCCGATAAAGGATCACTCCCGCGCTAAGCTACACTTAATTATTAATTATAATTTTACACGGTTCTCCGACAAAGGAGTAACGCGTCCGGCTTAAATGCTACACTTAATTATTAATTATAATTTGTACACGGTTCTCCGACAAAGGAGTAACGCGTCCGGCTTAAATGCTACACTAATTAGGACTCCCAGCACTGCTGCAGTCTTGCCCGGGCGTTGCCTCGCTGGCAAGAATGCAGCGCGTGCATTTTCTGTGTAAGCGACCCATTTCACTCATATTCATAATGCTGTATGTGCATTATAAATATAAGTAAAATATGTCACATAACACTTTGGAAACAGTTTAAATAAAACTGAATAAATATAATATATTTGATTAAAAGCGGTCGATTTTTTTTTCAGGCTTGTTCAACGAATTTTTAATAATGATGAAAGATATTATAAAAATACGTGGCTAACTTTATCATTAGGGCAAAACTGATTTTATTATCCTTGCTATAAATACTAAAAAAAAATAATAATAATTTGATGTTAAAACAATATATTGCATGAATTAGAAAAATTCTAAGATATTTTGTAATTTATTTTGTATACAAATTGAATTGTATTATATGTATTTGTAAGAATTTTTGGTTTTTATATAATTAACAAAGTCCTTTTTCACTATTTGTTTCAGTATCTCTTGGGAGCTCACGGTCAGCAACTCCAGCTTTTTCATCTCCTACTAGACATCAATCGTCACTGAGTCCTTGTGTAACAAACTCCCCAATAGCTTCGTTCAGTTTAAACAATAGTAATGTATTTATGCCAATATCTAATCAAGAGAAAAGTGAGACAGCAATTAATATGTTCCACTCACAGAAGTGGCACCAGTCTCCTACTCGAACAAATTTTTTTATTCAATATAATAATGATTTACAAGTTGTTAAACCAGAACCAAGCCGTAGGGTACACCAGCAAAAATATTCTCCAGTCAACAATCCGTCAAGTCTACATGCTAACGTTATAAGAATTTCACCTGTAGGAAATACAAAAGAAATGCCATTGAAACATTCACAACTGGAGTCACCGAATAAAAAATTACAATTTGATCATACATCTATTTTAAGTACAGAAGATAATAAGAGTCTAAGAGTTGAAGATATAAATTTTGGAAAAAACTCATCGGAAGTTCTAAATTCTCCTAATATTATCGAAACTATACATTTTTCAGCACCAGGTGAAGTACCTTATTGCATCAATCGCAAAGAAAAAAAAATGGCAATTGATAAATATGATAAGATAAAACTATCATTGGAACCATCAAACCAACTTTCTGCTTGTGAAACAGAATGTAAATTAGATAATAATTTTGCTGTCATAAAAAAAAGTGCCAACGTTAATGTTAAGAATACAATTTTGAATAAAAATTGCAAAGTGCAGCACAAAAATTGTATAACAGAACTAAGTCCCATGGAAAAAAACAATTGCCAAGTCACTCATGGATCAGCTTCGAAATTCGAAAATGCTTTAAATCAAGCAATCAAAGAAAAAGAAAATTTTCAGGTAATTTTGTTTATCAGGTTCATTATTTTTATTCGTTATCATTTCATATGTTTATTACTTTAACTGCGCAAAAATCTAACTGAATGACTATTCTATAATTTCTACAATAAACAAGTAATTTTTACATTTAGCAGCCTTTGAAGGTATTTTGTTTTACTATTGAGGCTTTGTGGTACATTGCTTAAGGAGATCCTTAATGCCGTGGGGTCAGTAGAGTGTATGATTTCAACTCGCCTTCTCGTAGGCGGCTACGCGGCCTCTCGAAGGCATCAGTGGTGTCCGTTGTTTTCTAATAGTGCAGATAACAAAATTTTCAGATATAATAATTAACTTCGTTTTAATATTTTTCGTGCTTTTTACTTATTTAATTTTTGTTTTTATTTAATATCAACCGACAAAGGTCTTGATGAATAGGTTCTTGATGAAAAAAAATTATTTTGAAGATAAAAAAATTTTTAGTTGATTAAAGATCCGTACATAGAAAAATTTTATAAAGTGAACCATTAAAAAATAATAAATTATTTTTCAAATAAGATTAAAAAAAATACATAATTAAAAAAGAGTAAATAAAAAACTTTTTAGGTTTTTATTCTTTTTCTTCAATTTTACAGGTCGTAGCTTAAGGAAATAAAGTTAAGTAAACTATTTAAACGAGCAAAATGAAACCATTTTTTTAATTGTAACTAATGAATTGTAATTTTTTTTCGTTGACGTAAAGCATTTGGTATTATTTATTTTAATTAAGTTATTTTCTTATTATTTGTTGACCCTTTTAAATTATTATTATTTTTTTTAATATGACTAAAATGTGTGGTTTTTTAATTCAATCAACTTTTATATCTGGCAAAATATTCAAAAAACTGATATTTTCCAAGAAAATTGACAAAAACTCTTTTTCTTACCTGATTTTTTATTAAAACTAAAAAAATATTGATTTTTTTGAAAAAAGTTTCAAATAAAATTTGTGCGTTTTTTTATTTCAATTAACTTTTAATTCTTGCAAAATTTCGATAAACCGATAATTTTCAAGAAAATCGACAAAAACTGTTTTTCTAACCTAATTTACATACAAATGTGGTGATTTAAAAGGTAAATGAGTGGGAAATTTACTATTTTTATGATTTTTCGCTTCCCATAACCTTTCTCGTAGAATCGATTGCAACAAACCTCGTCCTTCTATCTGGTCGGGAAGGGGTCAAACATTTCGGTTACTCAATCAGTCAGTCAGTCAGTCAGTCATCTCTCATCCGAGTGTATAGGTAGTGGATTAATTTCATTAAAACAGTTTTATGAATAATTTAGTTGGATTGATAATTCATTTTATGCTGAAAAATGGTTTTTAACGAACGATTGATCGGCCGTTTAAACATTACAGGTTTAAGTACGCCTTAATAAAGAAAATAAATAAATAAATTTAAAAAAACGAACAATTGTTTTCATTTTTGTTAGGCAATGGGCATTAGTGGCTTGAGAAAAAAATTCATGACTTGACTCGTGCTGTTTAAGGTTATAATGGCATTTTTCCAGTGTTTTTCAGAGTTTATCGACTGATTTCTTTTTCTGGGTGTAAAATGATCGGGGACTTATAGTTTGTATTCTTAAAATAGAAAGTTGAGATTCCAAGGATCATTTTACACCCTGGTTTGTAAGGGTAAATTTTTCTAGAAATAATTAAAATTAATAACTGAAAAGCGAAAAATTCTTAACTTCCAATCTTGACTATGTAAAAAACCGACAACGAATTGACTTTTCATACAAAATATCTCGGTGACTCATACTTTTTATTTCACAAATGCATTCAGGAAGGTTTGAATTACTTAAAAAACCTACTTGGAATCCTCAAACTTTTAATTAAACTTTATCATTGAAAGGTTGAGGACCTCCTTAAACGAGCCGCATAATAATTTGTATGTTTAGGCGTAACCGAAACCTCACAGTCGAGGCCTTTAAACTATTATTTGGCGAGCCGGGCAATTTTCTACAGAGTCGAAATGTTGAAACACAATATTTTAGTTTACAATTGACTTAAATTGACGATCAAATTAAAATGATTCATAAAAAAGTTGTATGCAGGACAAAAAAATCTGTAAAATTATTACCGCTTCATTATACTTTACGCTGCCTGACAACATTTAACTAGAAATTTTAGGTTTGTAAGCGCGATTATTAAGGACACTCGAATATAACTGATTAGTCTTACTGCAGTTCCCTAATTACTCAAGTATCAGAAAAACGTATTCAGTGATATTTTGAATTTCGAAAATAAAATGCTATTAGTGTAAAGTGGGGTAAGTAGACTATATAGGAAACCATACTGCAGGGCTCATGATGAGGTACTCTGTCTATAGTGTCTATTTTGATTATCATTGCTACCAGAGTATCCAAAGTATCAACATGTCGTCTTAAAAAGAGGATAAAATCGGTTATTGAGACTTTAAAAGCGTGTATCTCCATGTCTGTGTGACGTCACATTATGTTGCTATCTAATTTTAATTCATTTTTATTTTATTTTCCCGCCGGACGAGTTTTTGACTCCGCGGTTTATGACGTCCGAGTATCTCTTTCGATCATCTCCCAATTTTTTCTAATCACTCAGAGCTAAAAACCCAATTAAACTTACTCTTCCCCAAAACCACTTAAGCTAGCATAGGATCAGGGAGTAAATATAATTACTGTGGTAATAAACTATAATTCTCCTACTCTTAATTCCTTTATAAATATATCCCCAAATTTTCATCTAATGTGCACTCTGATTTTAGTTTTCTCATTATTAGGGGACTACCGCTCTGTCAAATAAGGTAAAGATGCCAATTATGATCACATAAAATGCTACTTTTCAGCATTTTGAATTTTATTGAAAAAACAAAGCATGTTAGAGTAAATCTTTTTTTACATACTTAAATATTAGGGCTTAGGAACTCCAATAAATTTTTTTATATGAAAATTGTATTTATTTATTGAATAATTCATGTTTAAAGTCAAGACCTTTTATGCCCCTTTTTAAAATCAAGGCCCCAGTTTATTAGACAACTTCAGCTTTGGGCCCAGTTTATGGAACACTTTTACACGTAAAATCCCGTATGTGACTTAAGTACCCCGGTTGATGGAACGGAATCGTCAAAATTCGAGGGTTTCATCACTTCCAAACACGAAAAAATTACAAATCTAATCTGAAAATCAGATAAACCGTTCCATCAACTGGGGTACTTAAGTCACAGACGAGATTTTACGTGTAAAAGTGTTCCATAAACTGGGGTCAAAGCTGAAGTTGTCTAATAGACTGGGGTCAAAAGGTCTTGTCTTTGAACATTAATTATTCAATAAATAAATACAATTTTCATATAAAAAAAATTTATTTAAGTTCCTAAGAACCTAATATTTAAGTATGTAAAAAAAGATTTACTCTAACATGCTTTGTTTTTTCAATAAAATTCAAAATGCTGAAAAGTAGCGATTTATGTTATCATAATTGGCATCTTTACCTTAGGTAAAATATTTGTCTCAGCGCGATTCGGCGTTAATTAGAAATAGTTAATCTAAGTGCTAGTAGTTAAAACTGTTAAAATAAAATTTGTAATCATCAAAAGTGTAGTTTATAAAACCCTAATAAACATAAGTAATAATCAAACTAGTGTTGATTACTGGAAGAGCCCTCAAACCGAAATAAAGGTAATAATTTTTAATAGATACATTATCACACCCAAGTTCAACTAACTATCCTTAACATCCGCTAACCATATGCCTGTATGAGGACCTGTAGAAATCAGCGGCACTAGGGGGCGCCACTGGCAATGGCCTCCTCTCCCAGCAGTTTGGCATGGAGCAGACGTTTTTTTGTGTGCACATCCGTGAGATACACACATACTCAAACATCTGCTCCATGCCAAACTGCTGGGAGAGGAGGCCATTGCCAGTGGCGCCCTCTAGTGCCGCTGATTTCTACAGGTCCTCATAAGCGCAAAGTCAAAAAAAAACTATTAGCCGCGATCATAATTAATTAATAGTTATTATTTAAACAAACTAGTACCACTCAGCACGCTGCAAGCTTGCATAGGAAAAAAACAATGATATAACCCTCAAATGGCACTTTTCGAATATTGTAAAAATTTCTCAACCAATCAGCTCACGAATAAAATCTTACATTAAAAATCTCACCTAAATGGCGATGTCTCTCTTTTATAAATAGATTTTTACAAATTCACCTCATTCGAAAATTTGATTTTAAAAATTATTTCTTGCCTGAGAACTGATAATTTATTTATATATATATGGGTCAGATTAATACTTTTTTAAAAAACCGCCCGCTCGAGGTTGATGGATCTTTCTGAAATTTTTCACGTTAAAGTACCATTCAAAACAAGACTTTTTCCACAAAGTAGAGGTCGCTATCACATTTCTACTGCGTTGTTTTGAAATACGAAAAAAGACCTATTTTAGTGGTATTTTAAAGCTTTCTTTGAAAAACCATAACTTTAGTTTAAAACAAGATAACGACATGCGGTTTGCAATAAAATTGTGTTTGAGGCAAGCACTTTTAGTAAAAAACATTATTATATTTTTTACTAAACTTTTAACTTTTAACAAACTTTTAAAATTGTTTTCCCGTGTACAGAATACCTTGATCAAATGTTATTTTTACTCGTTTTTGTCCTGTCTTCACTTGAATGTAGCTTTATTCAGGTAAATGTTTTTGGTATATCTAAAATTGCAAAAAATTCTTCATAAAAAGACCAAAATTTTGCGACCTTACAGGACTCTGTTGGACCTTCTTTTCCAAGATACAGCCGTTTAAAAATTTTTAAAAAACTCAAAAAACGCGTTTTTTGCGATTTTTAAGGGCTGTTTTACAGTGATTCCCCGATAAATTTTTTTTTTTTTTAACTGTATGGAGAGATACTGCAAAGGATCGCAAACAAGAACGAGCAGTTTTTTTTGACACATTGGGTCTTTTTTTTTTATTAGGGAGCAAGTCTATTTTACGTTATTTTTTTTTAAAAACAAGCTATTCGACTCAATTAGCAGCTGCAATAATAAATTATAACGGTTTTATGTTTTTATACAAAATTTTCAATGATTCAATGATGAGTAGTAAAAATTTGTTTTTGTTGTTTCAGTTAAGTGACGATAAATTTTAATATATTAGCTTCAAATACTGTTCCAATCTGTTTGGACTCAACTTTTTGTTACTAGACGTACTGTCCGCGTTCTTTCATCACAGGAAAACCGTTTGGCTTTGATTAATTCATTATCTACAGGCTGAAATCAATGATTTTCCTGAGTATTCAGAATAGTTTTTGCAGTTTTAAATCTCATTTCAAGTTTCTTTTTGGTATCAGTTATCGCTGTTTGTGGCACGTAATGATAACTCAAATTTGTTAAATGCTTAAATTAATAGGAAATTTAACTTAATAAATTTAAAAAGTAATGAACCATTCATACCTGACATCTGAGTTAGACTTTTTTAAATCATTGAACATTTCTATAGCACTCATAATTCTAGTGTTTTGAAGAGATGCTTTTCTTGCCATTCTTTTAGCTACCGCCCCAATGCCATAACACGCACTTTTACCATGGGCGGTAGCAAAAAAATTATGAGAGTGTGCTTTCAGACTCAAGTCCTTCTCATGGTAACAAACATTCACTAAATGATTTCTAAAAAAATAAGAGTGTTTTAAAATTTCGAACTATGTTTTGTACGAGGTGTTTTTAAATTGCTCCAGTGCATATGCAAAAAGATCATTGAATAAATTATTTTATGGTGAAAACACGTATAAAATCAAAGGAAAGAGGACTTCAATTTAATAATGTATGATATGCCTGCGTAAATTAGAATTTTTATTATTCTCACTATTGAAACAAATTAGTGATCGAACGAGCACTAATTTGAGTAGCAACAATAGTTCGAAATTTTAATACACTCTTTATTTTTTTAGAAATCATTTAGTTAATATTTGTTACCATGAAAAGGACTTTGGTCTGAAAGCGCAGTCTCATAACTTTTTTGCTACCGCCCATGGTAAAAGTGCGTGTAATGGCATGGGCGCGGTAGCTAAAAGAATGGCAAGAAAAGCATCCCTTCAAAACACTAGAATTATGACTGCTATAGAAATGTTCAATTATTTAAAACAGTCTAACTCAGATGTCAGATATGAATGTTTCATTACTTTTTAAATTTATTAAGTTAAATTTCCTATTAATTTAAGCATTTAACAAATTTTACCATTACGTGCTACAAACAGCGATAACTGATACCAAAAAGAAACTTGAAATGAGATTTAAAACTGCAAAAACTATTCTGAATACTCAGGAAAATCATTGATTTCAGCCTGTAGATAATGAATTAATCAAAGCCAAACGGTTTTCCTGTGATGAAAGAACGCGGACAGTACGTCTAGTAACAAAAAGTTGAGTCCAAACAGATTGGAACAGTATTTGAAGCTAATATATTAAAATTTATCGTCACTTAACTGAAACAACAAAAACAAATTTTTACTACTCATCATTGAATCATTGAAAATTTTGTATAAAAACATAAAAATAAATAAATATTTTTTCAAATACTGAAGTTTTTCTCAAATAACGGAACCATAACTTCATTTATTGCCGTTATAATTTATCATTGCAGCTGCTAATTGAGTCGAATAGCTTGATTTTTAAAGAAAATAAGGTAAAATAGAATTGCTCCCTAATAAAAAAAAAAGACCCGATGTGTCAAAAAAAAAACTGCTGGTTATTGTTTGAGATCCTTTGGAGTATCTCTCCATACAGTTAAAAAAAATAAATCATCGGGTAATCAGTGCAAAGCAGCCCTTAAAAATCGCAAAAAACGCGTTTTTTGAGTTTTTTAGAATTTTCAAACGGCTGTATCTTGGAAGTGGAAGGTCCCACAAAGTCATGTAAGGTCGCCAAATTTTGGTTTTTTATGAATAATTTTTTGCAATTTTTAGATATACCAAAAACATTTACCTAAATAAAGCTACATTCAAGTGAAGACAAGACAAAAACGAGTAAAAATAACATTTGATCAAGGTATTCTGTACATAGGAGAACAAGTTTAAGAGTTTGTTATTATATTTTTTACTAAAAGTGCTTGCCTCAAACAAAATTTTGATGCAAACCGCATGCCGTTATCTTGTTTTAAACTAAAGTTATGATTTTTCAAAGAAAGCTTTACCATTAAATACCACTAAAATAGGTATTTTTTCGTATGCTTAAGCCCTGCCTTTAAAAAAAAAAACGGCTAAGAGTGTTATGGAGGCATTTAAAAAAATTTTGAAAGAACAAGTACCCAAAAATTTACAGACTAATCAGGGCCAAGAGTTTTACAATTCGGTGTTGCAAGAGCTTATGAATAAGTATGGTATAAATCACTATTCCATCTATTCAATTTTAAAGGCCTCGATAGTTGAGCGCTTTAATCGTACACTCAAGGGGGCCTTGTGGCGGAAATTAAGTCTTCAGGGTCATTATCAGTGGTGGAGAATATTGCAGCAAGTTGTGAGCAAGTATAACAACACTCCTCATCGTACAATTGGTCTTGCACCCAATAAGGTCAACTCCTCCAACGAAGCAGAAATTTTACAAATGTCTACAGTCAACCGAGTTGTTTAAAATTTCCAAAGTTCAAGTTACAAATCCCGTGACTTAGTTGCTCGAAGATTTGCATGGAAAGGTAAATTTGTGAGGATTCTACGACTACGAGTTGCATGCAATTAAAAATCCAGACGTCCACTTGGTGGAAAAAATACTGAAAAGAAGGGGAAATGATGTCTATGTAAAGTGGTTGGGATTTTCATAAAATTATAATAGTTAGATAAGCAAGGATAAATTATTAAAATAATTTGTAATAATGTATTTATTAAATAAACTTTTACAATTATAAAAGTTACATTTTTTTTACTTATGCAAATTATCCTTACACCCATATAATTATAGAAGTTACATTTTTATTTCTATAAATTACATTAATACCCTTACACCTTTAAAATTTTTTTCAAATTCTCCCGGAGGTACATCTTTATGTCCCCATGGAAGCCTTTCAAAAGTATTTGGAACTAAATATCGCTTGTTATCATAGCCATCGAGAGCTTTTGTACGCTCTTTACCACTATAGACTTGATGTTGTTTTGATCGTATAAATTTTTGAGTTACAATTACTTCGTGATTTAAACTTTCCTAACATCTCTCATAATGCTCCTCTTTTATCTTATCATCAACAATTGATTTCTTAACACCTTTTGCCTTTTTAATACAATGTTTCGCTAAATGATGTTTTACAGCATACATTTTCGATTTCAAACCATAAGATGATTTTATTGAAATGGATGCTCCTTCATCCTTCATCAAACCAGGTTTTTTTCATTATGTTTACCAATAATGTATACATTTGGTTGTGGGTAGTCGTCAGTGTCAAATTTGTGTGAGTCTCGCTTCATAATTTCATAAATATTTTTATCTTTAAACTCTTACATTAAGCTATCTATATCTGTATGAAAAGTTCGAGCTTTTTCAATCGAAAATTCGGGAAGAATATAATTGTAATGAAAATCATATAAACATATTTTACTTAAATCTAATATTGAAAATCCAACATAAATTGGTTTACTTAATACAACCTTTTCTTTAAAAGAATCTACGGCAGCAAGATTTTCATCAAAAATTACCCGACGCATTAAAAATATTTTCGAAGCTAACGATTGAATTTCATATTTTTGATCATTATTACACAATTTTATATTTCGCCTATTGCGTACATTCTCCATCGTCTTACCAAATATAGCATCGTTAGCTAATTTAAGGGGGAGGGGGGGGGGGGGTAGGGTCTGAGTGGTCAAAAAATGATGATTTTTCGATGATTTATAGTGAAGCTCCTGTTTATTATAATTTAATAAGAATTTATATACATATCATACAATATTCAAAGAACATTCTGTCAAAATTTCAGATCAAAATATTAAAAATTGAGGCAATGGGAGCCAACCAAACAAGGCGCTTCGAAAAAAAGATGAGTTGCGGTGAAGGCTGTAACTCGCGAACGGTTCATCTGAAATCAAAAAATAAAGTAGATTTAGTTAATATATTAGTTTTTCTCGCCCCCTAGTAGGATCAATTTCATTTTTTTTCAATTTTGAAGTTTTGGCGACGTTTTAAAGCCAAAACACTGTTTTTTGGTCACCAAAACCGGCCATTTTATGGCTAAAACTCGGCCAAAAAAAAAAAAAAAAAAAAAGTAACTCACTAGGGGACGGGTTTTTTATGCATTAAAGACGTCTGTTTAATTCTAGAAAGATCGGTGCAGTAGTTTTCAAATGAGAACTTTCACCGACTTTGAAAAATAGTGTTTCGAGAAAAACGCGTTTGAAGTTTTCGGTACGAGAAAAGTGAAGAAAAACTATTTGATTTACAACTTACACTGAATCATCTATTCTAGCTCCATAAAGTAAGTCACCAGCAGCTTCAGCAATGTCCAGGGCATCTTTTTGTCCTTGTCTTCGCCGGATTCTACCTTCTTTGGTTTGAGCGGCGCTTTCGGAGTCTGCTTTCATTATGCGAGCTTCGTCCGCCAGCCTCGCGTACTCATGGGCGCTGCATCCAGTACCAACTCCTGCTGATTGAAGAATCATTAATAAAGCTGTATTTCCTTCATTAAAAGTACATGCAGCTATATTTGCTGCAATCTCTACTATGTTGCAGCCAGCAGACGATGTTTTGGGAGCAATTTTCCAAATAAGTTGATTTAAACTCTCGTTGTTATTTTGACACGTCTTTTTTTCCACACAGACCTTTAGAACCACCTTATACTCTTCCTGGGTTCACTGCCCCTCCCTTTTTACAAAAGGGTCTTAGGGGATTACAAAGACCGACTTAGCAGGGGCCTTCAGCGTAGAGCATGCGGGGAGGGGCAGCTGCCTCGACCTGCTCCGCTCGAAGGCCCCAGACTTAAAACTCTGTAACTTTGTGAGTTTTGCTCCAAACCCTTAGAAATTTTAACACAGCATTCTTGAAATGTTTTACTATAAGAAAAAAAAAAAAAAAAAAAAAATTCGATTTTTCAAAAATTGCCAGACCCTACCCCCCCCCTTAAACAAATTTTTGTCATAAGTAGTTGTCACCCGAGTTCCAAAATCTGTATAAAATTCAATTATTTTCTTCAACCATTGAGATTTCATGATTTTATGTACCTTTGTTAATTTTAATCCAGCTCTTAGACCTTGTTTTATGGTCTTATAAGGTGTTATATAATTTTGTTCATCATACAACGTTTTCAACAATTTCGTACAATTTATTATCTTCACGTCTTCAGGACAAAAGGGCAAATCTCTATGAGTATCATGCAAACTTTCATCACATTTCGAGTCTACTTCGAAAAATTTTCAAAATTTTCGATTCATTCCAATTATAAACAGATGCTACTCACTCAAAAAATAGACTTGGGTAAAAAATCGCACATTGCATAATAGCACGGGGCTTAGCACTTTTTTTATTTTTTTTTTCATGAGTGCCGGAAAAAAGTCGCTTCTACATATTTTGATATTCGTGCGCAAATTTAAAAAAAAGTGATCGGATTATGTTTTTATGTGCCGCAAAGCACCTAAAGTTTCCCATAGGATTTGCATGCAAAAAGAGGTAAAAAATGATTATTTCATAATAACTTGATGGAAACATTGAAATTTTTTGTAAATACCACATAGATCGATGTATTTTTTTCTGCTGAATCGAAAAAAGCAATAGATTTTACTGATTTGGCGATCAAGATTTTTTATTTGCGAAAGATCGCTAAATATTGCAAAAAAAATGAGTTAAATATTGGTTTTTTTTGTTATATAAAGAAAAATTTAGAAATTTTTATGTAAAAATTATATAGATCGATGTATTTTTGTCCTATGAATCGAAAAAAGGGATAGATTTAACTGATTTGGCGATAAAAAATTTTTATTCGCGAAAAATCGGTACATATTGCAAAAAAATGAGTAAGATAATGGTTTTTTTTTTAAATTCATTGTTTCTTGTGTTTTTGTTGTTGTTATAAATAGAAAAATTTCTGAATTTTTTCGTAAAAACCACATAGATCGATGCGTTTTTGTCCGCTAATTGAAAAAAAGTATTAGATTTTTCAGATACGGTGGTTAAACCGATTATATTTGCTAAAAGTAGCTAAATAGTGTGAAAAACCGAGCTGAATAGTATTTTGTCTTTATTGAAACGATGTAGTTTATATCTGTTAATGAATCGTTAAAATAAAAAATTGAATAAATATATAATTTAAAGAAATTCTTTGAAAATGACGACTAACACGAGCCCGGTGATGTCAGCGACTCTCTACTTGCCACCGACACCACAGTTCGCCGCCAAGCTACCACCACCTTCACAGGTGGCAACATCTGAGGGCACATTGGTGGCCGGTGTTACGTACGTGGATCTTAGGAAGGCTGACCCGGGCTGTCACGTGCTAACGGCTCTTTTCAATGCTTGCCTTAGATTGGGCGCAGTACCACAGTGCTGGAAAAACTCCGACACTGTGTTGCTTTTTATGAAAGGCGAGAGGGACCAAATCGGGAACTGGCGGCCAATTGCGATGGGTGATACCACCCCTAAACTCCTCTCCTCGCTTGCCGCCGACCGCCTCACCTGCTGGGCCATGATTAACAACCCAATAAGCGCGTCCCAGAAAAGCTTCCTCCCGTTTGAGGCATGCCATGAACACAATTTTATCTTGCAGGAGATTCTGCGCGTCGTGAAGTCCAAAGAGAGGGAAGTTGTGGTCGCGTGGCTGGACTTCACCAATGCATTTGGCTCGGTCCCCCACGCTTCTATCTTCAGTGCCCTCGAGCAGCATCGGGTCCCGGAGCCGGTCAGGAAGCTGATCGTATCAGCGTATGATGGCGCGACCACCTGCGTCAGGGCAGTGGACGGCATCACCAAGCCCATCTCCATTGACTCGGGGGTGAAGCAAGGATGTCCCATGAGCCCGATAGTTTTTAACCTCACTCTGGAGCCTGTTATTAGGGCAGTTGCGGCTTCGGGTGGGGGCTACGAACTTGCGGGAGAGGTTTTCACAGATCTCGACTATGCAGACGACATGGGTCTCATTGTGGATTCGCCCGAGGTGATGAGAATCCTCCTGAGATCTGCGGAGGACGCTGCTGTGGCTGTTTGCCTCACCTTCAACCCTGCGAAATCTGTCACCCTACACCTGAAAGGCAGGGGTGTCGATGCGGTCAAGAGAACGCAGTTCAGCATACAGGGTGAGGTGATGCGCGCCCTAGACCGTGGCGAAGCTTACGAACATTTGGTCATCCCAACGGGATTTTAAGTCAAGCAGACGCCGTACACCACCATAAAAAAGCTGTCGGTGGACATCCGTGCGGTCGACGGTTCACTGTTGGCCCCTTGGCAGAAACTTGAGACCGTTGCTACCTCTATCCTGCCACGAATGGACTTTTGTCTGAGGGGGTCGGATGTGAGAAAAGGTCCTCTCAGGGAGGCCGACAGGGAGTTGAAAAGGATTGCCAAGAGATGGATGAATCCCCCCCGACGTGCGAGCGCCGAATTGGTCTTCCTCTCTCCATACATGGGGGGCGGAGGGCTTTTGCCTCTCGCAGACATGGCTGACATTCTTACCATCGTTCATGCCTTTAAGCTATTGAGCTCTAAGGACACAAGCGTGGCTAATGTGGCCATGTCTTTGTTGAGGGAGACCGTAGCTAAACGGCCACCACGCCGATGAGCATGACATGGCAAACTATCTGTCGGGCTCCCTAGAGGGGGAGCTCGCTCGACCATCAAGAGGTTCCTCACTTTGGTCGAGGGCCAGAAACGCAACCAGACGGATGTCCTCTGCTTTGGGTCTGAAATGGAGGTGGACTGCCGAGCGTGCTGAATTCTCATTGGAGTGCCGCCGCCCAGGCAACAGGGACGACAATGACATCATCCCACCACAATGACCCACCCACGGCTCGCGGACAGGTCGTACGGAGGCTGAGGGCTGCACTAGTGGGACACCACGAGGAAAGATTTCTTGCCAAGCCAGATCAAGGCAAGGTGCTGGAGGTAACTGGCCGGAGTGCGGTGAGCAATCACTTCCTCCGCACCGGCAGTTTCACCCGCTTCGCTGACTGGCGTTTTGTCCACCGAGCTCGCCTGGGGGTAGTGTGTTTAAAAGCCACCATGCGATGGAAAGCTCCTGGGGTGGGCAGGCAATGCAGGAAATGCGGTGACCTTGAGACACTGCCTCATGTGCTCCAGCACTGCGGCGTACACTCTGACGCTCGCATCAAACGCCATGATGCCATCCTGGACAGGCTCGCCAAGGCCAGTAATGTACCCGCGGGAATCAGGGTGAATCAAGCCATCCGGGGTGTCGACGAGGAGTTCGCCAGACTGCGGCCCGATCTGGTGATCCGGAGCGAGATCGAGAGAAAGATCACGATCGTTGATGTAGCCGTGCCATTCGAAAACCGGATGGAGGGATTCTGTGAAGCAAGAGCAGGGAAGCTTACTAAGTACCGGCCGCTCGCTGAGAACTTGCAACGGCAGGGCTACATGATCGTAGTCGAAGCGTTCGTCGTCGGCGCCCTAGGCGGCTGGGACCCAGGCTACGAGCGGGTCATGGGACTTCTCAACATCAGCCCGTTTTATGCGCGGATGATGAGAAGGCTCATGATCAGCGACACTATTAAATGGTCCCGGAACATTTATGTAGAGCACCTGTCGGGGGTCAGGCAATATTGACCTTATTCTTGCGTAGTTTGTTTTATTATTTGTTATATTGTTACTTTGTGTGATTTAGCCTGGCCCCACCAAAGCGCATCCTTTATTCTTTTGTTGTACGTAGCGTTTTTGTCCTATTCTGCATTGTATTGTTACTGATTGATATTTATTTTATGCTGTGTATACGAATTTTATACTTATTACCTGTTGTGTTGACTACTGCACAGCAGTCTTATTTATTCGCCTATTTATTTAGTGTGACTCAGTTGCTTAGCAATCATCTGACTGTGATCCCCGATATTGACTGTGATCACTTTATAGTAAATATTTGACTGAGAATATATATGTAATATATTTGTATGAAGTTATAGCAATTGTAAGACTGACATTATTTTGTTGACGTATTGCCAAATATATAGAACAATGGTCTGAGTGATGAGACTGATAGAGATTTGACAGCAACTTATCTGTGATGAAAGAATTGTAAGATCTAACTAAGTGCCTAGTGCGAATGAACTATTTAATCTTGAGAGAATACATTAGCAACTACACACGCATATACATAATTTGTACCCTCCTTCGGGGGGGAAGTTATCTTTAATTAATAAATTTACAATTTGTTAATGAATCGTTAAAATAATAAATTGAATAAATATATAATTTAAAGAAATTCTTCATTTAAATTTTAGTAAGAGTTCAAAATTTATTAAAACATACAAATTTACCAAATAACACTTACTTTCACTATTTTTTTTTTTTTTACATGGTATTTCAATTCTTACATTGTATGAAAACTAAATTATCCACTGGATTATTACTATTTCAAATTATATTATTATTTAGGTATTTTTTTTCTTAGATTATGCGACATAATGAAAAATTTTAAAGAGTAGCTAAATTTTCACATAAATAAAGGCGCCACGCAAGCTAACTAGTATTTAAGAAACATAAAGACTCGCTTAATCTACCGCTAGGGACTACTGTTCGAATCAGCAGCGCGCCAATTGTAGAAAAAAAATACAAATAATTTTTTAAGATTTGATAAAATGTAATTTTTTATCTGAACCAAGAGACCGTCTTTGAATTTTAAATGAATTCAAAATATAAGTAAAAATAAGTAAAAATATATTTTTGCTTCAAATTAAGTATAATAATTGCTTAATTTTTAAAAGAACGATTTCGACAATTACACTGCCAATTTTTTTTTAAGCAGCTTGAAAAAAAAATTTTATTTTTACTATTTGTTTTTAATAATTCTTCATTTAAGGGGGGGTAGGGTCTGAGTGGTCAAAAAATGATGATTTTTCGATGATTTATAGTGAAGCTCCTGTTTATTATAATTTAATAAGAATTTATATACATATCATACAATATTCAAAGAACATTCTGTCAAAATTTCAGATCAAAATATTAAAAATTGAGGCAATGGGAGCCAACCAAACAAGGCGCTTCGAAAAAAAGATGAGTTGCGGTGAAGGCTGTAACTCGCGAACGGTTCATCTGAAATCAAAAAATAAAGTAGATTTAGTTAATATATTAGTTTTTCTCGCCCCCTAGTAGGATCAATTTCATTTTTTTTCAATTTTGAAGTTTTGGCGACGTTTTAAAGCCAAAACACTGTTTTTTGGTCACCAAAACCGGCCATTTTATGGCTAAAACTCGGCCAAAAAAAAAAAAAAAAAAAAAAGTAACTCACTAGGGGACGGGTTTTTTATGCATTAAAGACGTCTGTTTAATTCTAGAAAGATCGGTGCAGTAGTTTTCAAATGAGAACTTTCACCGACTTTGAAAAATAGTGTTTCGAGAAAAACGCGTTTGAAGTTTTCGGTACGAAAAAAGTGAAGAAAAACTATTTGATTTACAACTTACACTGAATCATCTATTCCAGCTCCATAAAGTAAGTCACCAGCAGCTTCAGCAATGTCCAGGGCATCTTTTTGTCCTTGTCTTCGCCGAATTCTACCTTCTTTGGTTTGAGCGGCGCTTTCTGAGTCGGCTTTCATTATGCGAGTTTCGTCCGCCAGCCTCGCGTACTCATGGGCGCTTTAATTTTTAAACGGATTGGGTCTTTTTTTTGGTTTTCCAAGTATTTTTCCTTCAGTTTTACGCGTTTCTCTTGACACTTTACTTGTTCTAACCATTTTAAAACCAAAAAAACCGAATCGGAAGTATAAGAAGAAAAATAATCGGACCGCTCTGGTGAACGAACACCGTCAAACTGACACGTCTTTTTTTCCACACAGACCTTTAGAACCGCCTTATACTCTACCTGGGTTCACTGACCCTCCCTTTTTACAAAAGGGTCTTAGGGGATTACAAAGACCGACATAGCAGGGGCCTTCAGCGTAGAGCATGCGGGGAGGGGCAGCTGCCTCGACCTGCTCCGCTCGAAGGCCCCAGACTTAAAACTCTGTAACTTTGTGAGTTTTGCTCCAAACCCTTAGAAATTTTAACACAGCATTCTTGAAATGTTTTACTATAAGAAAAAAAAAAAAAAAAAAAATTCGATTTTTCAAAAATTGACAGACCCTACCCCCCCCCCCCCTTAACCCCCCCTTAACACTGAAATCGAACTAAAAAAAAAACGAATTTTTAATATGTGTAACAATAAAAAACCATTATTTAACTCGAGTTTTTCTCATTCTTTAGCGATTTTTCGCAAATAAAAATTGTTTATCGCCAAATCAGTTAAATCTATCCCTTTTTTCGATTCAGCGGACAAAAATACATCGATCTATATAATTTTTACATAAAAATTTCTAAATTTTTCTTTATATAACAAAAAAAACCATTATTGAACTCATTTTTTTGCAATATTTAGCGATCCTTTGCAAATAAAAAATCTTGATCGCCAAATCAGTAAAATCTATTGCTTTTTTCGATTCAGCGGACAAAAATACATCTATCTATGTGGTTTTTACAAAAAATTTCAATGTTTCCATCAAGTAATTATGAAATAATCATTTTTTACCTCTTTTTGCATGCAAATCCTATGGGAAACTTTGGGTGCTTTGCGGCACGTGAAAAAATGGTCCGATCACGTTTTTTAAAATTCGCGCACTAACATCAAAATTTGTAGAAGCGATTTTTGCACGGCACTCATAAAAAAAAAATAAAAAAAGTGCTAAGTCCCATGCTACTGCAAAAGCATATAGGCCGTTCACATCAAAATAACTTAAATATTTGTTATGTTTGGTTTTGTCATGATTTTCTCCACCCAAATATTTATTATTTACTTTAGAATAACGATGACAACATTGACTTATCCCTCCACGTATTCCTCTTTCAACAAACATTACTTTATCAATGTCATCCAAAAGTTGAAGTTCAACATTCGTTTTTAATAACATTGCATCCCAACAATAAGAGGGACACGGTACGTAGAATGCTGGGTCAAATATCTATGGTTAAATAATTACAACTATAGTCTTTTAAATTTTTACTTTGAAACAATTCCCAAATTTTTTTAGCATGCTCATAATCCTCTTCTGAAATTCCCTTATCATTTAATGTAGAATATAATTTATCTATGGAGGACAAGCAATTTTCTTTTAATCTATAAAAACTGTCCATGAATTCATAAGAAAATATACTCTTTTTTCTAATTAAAATAAAAGACTCATCATTAAAATTAGGAAGGGTCCCACCTTTGGTTATCACATCCACGATACACCCCCGTAGTATGACAACGGTCTTTTACCTTGTCTTCATGTAGAAAGATGCATTGTTTACAAATATGACAAATCCTTGTATTTTCAAAATCAGCCTCCTCCTGCTTTGTGAAGGGCCGCATGCTCACCTTACGAGATGAAAACTGAAAAATAAGAATGTAAAATAGTAAAAGCTAAAGTTTTAACAATAAAAAGACAAACAAATTACGTCTTCGTGTTGAAAAGCGATAGCTTTGTATCCGTTGACCAACCACTTATGTGCATCAAGTCCAGTGTAAGAATCAAAATGTGATGAATTGTCATAGTTTTATTGCAAGTAGTAGCCTGCACTGTAGACGTGATAATGTTGATAGGCATTTTTTGGAGCAGATGTATTGGGACGCAAGTTATTATCAACATTTTTATTAAGTAATGCTTTCAAATCCCTCTTTATAAGGATGATGCATGTTTGAATGTCTTCGTTTTGTAATTGATTTGATTTGTTAAAAACGTTAAGTTCAAAATTTAAATTGCGTTAATTTTTTGAATAATTGAATACTTTGTTTCAATAAATAGACTTAATTTCTTTGTAGAATTCTGTAAAATAAAATAAGAATCTTTATTATTTTAAAAACAACTTTTTAAAGCTATAACCACAAAAATATCGAACTAAACTTACCAGGAGAGGCTATACCCTGCGGGTCACCGATCCTAACGAGACTTTGGAGATCGTTTTCTAATATCAAAAAATGAAGAAACCCATCAATAATTCCGTCCAATGAGGTCTTGATATCGATTTGCCATATAGCTCATATGGCATTTTTAGCACTTTTTCGGTTTCTTAGCTGATTTTTCTAAAATTCCTCTTCAAAGCCTATTGCACTTACAGAATTCTACAACCTCGCATTCTCTTTGTTTTTAAATTTACTTTCAAGGAAAAATGTTTTTAAGTTCACTTTTGATGAGTTTGACCCTGGGCTAAGAGGATTTCTAAAAGCATTTTTTAGGGTTTTTTGGCTTTTTCAAACTTTAATTGTACATGAACAACTTTATCAAAACGATGTCTCATAATATTATTTTTCAAAAATTCATGAAAAAACAAAAAGAATGAGAAGTTGCAGAATTCTATACGTGCAATAGGCTTGGAATAGGAATTTTTTGAAATTTAGCTAAAAAATCACAAAAACTCTAAAAGTATCTAAACAAGCTAATTTTCCAAAAACTTCTATTCCAAGCCTATTGCACGTGTAGAATTCTGCAACTTCTCATTCTTTTTGTTTTTTCATGAATTTTTGAAAAATAATATTATGAGATATCGTTTTGATAAAGTTGTTCATTTACAATTAAAGTTTAAAAAAGCCAAAAAACCCCAAAAAATGCTTTTAGAAATCCTCTTAGCCCAGGGTCAAACTCATCAAAAGTGAACTTAAAAACATTTTTTCTTGAAAGTAAATTTAAAAACAAAGAGAATGCGAGGTTGTAGAATTATGTAAGTGCAATAGGCTTTGAAGAGGAATTTTAGAAAAATTAGCTAAGAAACCGAAAAAGAGTTAAAAATGCCATATGAGCTATATGGCAAATCGATATCAAGGCCCCATTAGACCGAATTATTGATGGGTTTCTTCATTTTTTGATATTAGAAAACGATCGCCAAAGTTTCGTTAGGATCGGTGACCCGCAGGGTGTAGCCCTCTTTGTTAGTTGCAGGTTGCAAAGGATATGTGATGAATTTAGTGTTAAAAATTTTTTTTAACATCGTTTTTTTGAAAATGTAAGTAAAAATTTATGGTTTATTTACATTCAAGATTAAAAGCTGAGCGCGCTTGCGTGTCGATTGAGACTAGTCAGCATAAATAACCAAAGCAGACTTAGTTTTTATTTTTAAAATCTTTAAACTTTAAATATTTCTGATTATAAACAGGTAAGCTTACACGATTTTTATTTATTGTTTTCCAACTTTCAATATGATTTTCAAGTCTTTTTTGACTGTTAAATGCATGAAAGCATCTATCGCAAGAAAAAAAAAAAATTTCTCTCATTATTGACCTGCTTAGATAATAATGCTGACAGGTTGGTTATCAAACAAGAATAAGCAGGATGTAAATACTATTCAGAAATATAAAATAATCGAATATGTTTATTTCCCATAATATTATCACTGAGATAAATTGGAAAAATAAAATTTGTATCTAAATTAATTGTACAAACATTTATTGACAAATTATTCATTTTCTCAAATTTAGGAATTTGATTTAGAGTCATTGGAAATATAATATCTTTTACGTTTAAAGCATCATTATAATGAGGATATTTACTTTGTAATTGTGGTTCATTTTTTTCTGGAAATAAAGCTGCAACCACAGATTATGCAAAACAAGCCTCGTCTTTATTTATAACATTTAAGTGGGGAGTCTGGTGTGAATCAGCAAATTTTCAATGAATTTTTTTTTGCAGTAAAATTTATTTGACAATTTTAACCCTTAAACTACACATGAACTATAAAAATAAATCTAATGTAGCCCTCAAGTGAGCGCCCTGTATTTATGTTTTTATTATAATTATTTTTTATTTTTTTTAAATGTATATGTAGCTAATGATCCTAGCGGTTAATAAGGCTTGATAAAAAAAAAAAAAAAAAAAAAAAAAAAAAAAACTACACACCCAAATCCAGAACTGCCACACTGACAGTTATGTGAGGTATTTTACATCCCGTGCGTACTTTAAGGGTTAAAATTTTACCACCAATTAAATACATATTTAAAGATCAAAAACAAATTTTTTTAAATTTTTTTAATCTAAAATGGCGCCGGGCCAGCCGCTCGCGCAAGACGTCTTTTTTCGGGCCCATTCTCACGCTTTTTCTGCAAATCTGAAACAAAAAATTGAACGAGAATTTGTTTATTATAGTTTTTTATAGTAATTGAACCAAAAAAACTGAATTTTCTTTTTGAACAAGTTATGAACTTTTAAAAAAATCGACCTAATTTTTTTGGTCTATTTGTTATTAAAAAACAGGTTATAAACAATTAATTTTTTCCGATTTTAGGTTCACTAATTGTAACATATTATATAGAAGATCTCCACTAAATTTCAGCTTTAAAGATTAATTTTTGTTGAAGTTCTAATATGGCCCGTTTTGAATTATGCAGTTTCGAGAAAAACACGGTTAAAGTTTTGGAAAGAAAAAATTTTGCATATTTTTTTGTAGTTACGGCTTGGTCAGCGATTCCTAGACCATACAACAAGTCTTCTACAGATATATCTCCATCTTCTTCATCAAGTTCGGCCTGTTTTCGAGCTTTTCTGGGTTCATGGGTCGGATTTTACGCCGCTCGGGTGCTCAGCTTACACCTGTGTCAGTAAAATCTCCTGAACTTTAAAACTAATCAAGATATCGTTTTAAAATTTTAAAGGAACACTTTTGAGATCTTTTTAAACTTAAATTTTAAACTAAAATTTTTTTTTTTTTACCCCAGACTCCCCCTTAAAAGAGCATTTTTTTTTTTTAAATGGAAGAATTTCAATAAAACGAGATCCGCTAGTAGGGGACTAATTTTTGTTATTTCGATAATCAACTCTTTGACTCTACTCAAAGCCCATCCTGAATCTCTGTATTGGAATTCCTTTAAATCTGTCATTAGACGCTCGATCACTTTATCAAAATAATCAGAAAGGTCTGTATTGATAAAATATCTTGTGTCGGTGTACGATTATGAATAATATCCTTTTTTTCTCCTCGTACAAAATTACTACCAGTATAAAATTAACTTTAGTATCTTGAAGATTTTTTAAAACATCTTTTTTAGTATTAATTATATTAAATTAAATTTAAATTAAAAAATTTAAAGGATCTACATAACCAGGATTCTTAATAACACCGTCAAATAATTTACCATCAAAAGCCGAATTTTTCCACTTGACTTCGCCACCATGTAATACTCCTTCATCTTCATCGAGCCTATCTAGATCGAAGAGGAGTCCCTCCAACTTTAGATACAATTTTTATTTTCACCCTCATCACCACCACTTGTCACTTTTAATCGCTTTATAAAGTCTTTATACTCACATCGCCATTCTCCTTCGTCTTTTTGTTTTTCTTCATCACTAAAAATTGAATGTCTCTTTCAATGTTTTAGCTGGAAAATTTTTTTTTTCAATTTTTCCTCATTTTTAGTCGACATTTTCAATAAATAATTTTCTATCAAATGAATGACAATAGAGAATAAGCTCAAATTTGCTGGAGGCATTTATCAGATATTAATAAACATTTCTACGAAGTCTGATCAAAATTAACCATATAGTTTAAAAGTTATAGCAAGTTAAAGTTTGAATTTTTTTCATTACGCGTATGGCCGCTATGCTGAAAAAATGTACTAAATTTTTGATACTTGTCTTCTTACAATAGAGATCCTTCAGAAAAACCACATGCATATAGTTTCACTATCGAAGAATTCATTTCTTGAAACTCCAAAAAATTGAACTTTTACAAATTTTACAGTAATTTTACAAAAATAATTTTCAGGTAAATAACCTCCGAAACTGCGGTATTCAAAAATGAGCTTAAAAGTTAAAAAAAAAATGTTTTGTTGTGATGGTCAATGTTTTTTTTTGATAGAAAATAATTTCAGAAACCATAAAAAGTTAAAAAATAAATTTTAATAACCAATTGTTAGTAATTTGGTGTAATAATTTTTTTTTAGTCTTGAATTTGACTAGCTCTGATAGAAAACCACCTTAAATAAAAATAATATAATACCCTTATTTTCTCTACTGCTCTATGGTTAGTCATAAAATTCTTCACCAATTATATCTTATAAAAATCCACAGAAAAAGCAAAAATTACCCCGACGGTTATCGAATTCATGACAATAAGCATTTCGTCTGTTTATTTCATCTACTCACAAAGAATTTTCAAAACTTGCTTAAAAATATTTCGGATGGAGTACTCTGTCTTTAAACTAAAATCAAAAATAAATGAATAAAAAACTATAGATTATTGTTAAAATAAATAATAACAATATATTACTAACTTGTTTATAATTGTTTTTATGAAACTTTCTTTTCTTGTTTTTATCCTTTTTTAATTTCATTGTTGATATTCTTATTGTGAGGACTTAACAAACTCAAATTGATTGTAATTTTTACTAATGATTTTACCCCAGATTATTATTAATTAAAATAATGAATTTTATACCACTAGTGCGTAGGTACTCGATTTTACGCACGCTTCGAAATTTAAAAACTCGCCCTACGCACCAGTGGTATAAAATAGTGTATGCAACGGGTGCAGCACGTCACCAGGGCGTCTTAAAGTCACTCGTGCTACGCTTCGCTTCGCACTCGGGGCCTTTAAACCGCCCTGGCGACGATACTGCAACCCGTTGCATAATATACTATCTTAAGTTCCTCTGGTTTTTCTTTTAAAACATCACAGGTTCTTTTAGGTAAATAAAACGAAAACTGTTTGTTAAGTACCGTGGTAAATGATGGACTGAATTTAGTTACAATACTTTTTATTTCATCAACAGTATAAATTTCGCCCGGGTTTAATTCTTTAAATTTTTTAAAATTTATGATATTTATTTTATTAATAAAAGAGAAAACTATTGTAACAGTGTAATAAACGTGTGGTTAACTTGTGACTTCAATCCACTTAGACCCCTATATATACAAAAGACTACACAAAGGGGATCAAAAAGTAAAAGTATAATTTTTCATTACTGCAATTCACATAATGAATATCCTTGAGAAAGGTATGATTTTGATTGTTTTAAGGAAACAAATTAAACATGTAGAGGGTAATTTTGATAATGTATTTTAGAAACTGATGGTAAATAAAATGCATTTTTCTTTTAAAAAGTTTTGTATTTTATTCAATCCTCAAACCACAGAAACTATAAAATAGTAAAGAATAAAAAAAGATTATTAAATAATGATTTCATCTCCTTTGTTTCGAGATTTCAAATTGACCTGAAATCGTTTAGTGAACGCTAAACTCTATTGAATAATTATTTCATCTCCTTTTTTTTGTTAGTTCAAATTGACCTGAAATTGCATGGTGAACTTCAAATATTGATGTTTCAAACGCTAAAGAGTAAACTTCAAACGCAACTTAATTATGTGCAAAAAGATTACGGTACTTCTGCGGTCAAGCGAGTTCATTGCCATCTCTTAAAGCGCGCCGGTAGGGGGACAGTTATTCCAAAACATTTTTCCCAAGGCCGTTTTTCCCAAAGTCCATTTTTTCCTATGCCGTTTTTCCCAAAATCCAAATTTTCCAAAAAAATATAGTCAAGTATTTTATGTTTAATTTAATGGTGATATAAATTTCTTTATTTTATTTCAAAGTTTTTAAAAAAATTATGCAATAATTAATCGACACAGTTAGAATTTGACGGCAATTGTTTCAAAAACTTAGAGATGTTAAAATTTTTGGTTAGAACTTGCACAAAATTTTTCACATCCCTTCTTTTCTTATTTTGGTTTGTAAAGTATTTGTAAAACTTTCGAACAATACGAGATGAGTTGCCTGACGAATTGGATGGTGTTGTTGATTATTTTGAACTAAATTACATTCGTAGGTTGAAAATAAAGCGCCGTCGAGGTACCGCCGGAATAATACAACGTGGTCTTGAGTGGTTCTGCCAGAACTAACAACATTTCCGAGGGTTGGCACAACCGTTTCCAGCTGGTTGTTGGAAAACACCATCCAAGCCTGTATGCATTTTTTGATGAACTCAAAAAAGAGCAAGCAGATACAGAAATCATGTTAAGGCAACTGCAATTAGGACAAAGAATAAGAAAAGGCGTTGAAAAGTCAAGAAGAGAGCGAGAAGAACTAATCAGGAACGTAGTGGACCGATATCATGAATATGTAGCAAATAATGATATTTTTTCTTATCTAAAAACAGTAGGTTACTATGTAAAGTTTTGATCAAATGTTAGAAAATTCTTGGAATATGTGCTTATACAAAACATTATACATTTTTTATACTACTTTTTTCTCTATATTAAACGTTTTGTTAAATAAAAAAAAAAATTTTTAATAAAAAATACATGACTTTATTGTTTTGGGAAACCTTAAAATTGGGAAATTTGGATTTTGGGAAAAACGGAATTGGGAAAAATGGACTTTGGGAAAAACGGCTTTGGAAAAATTGGTTTGGAATAACTGTCCTACAATCAAGCGTGCCATCACCTTCACTTTCAAAGCAAGCCCTGACCTGAAAACGCAACTCTCCTACTACTTTAAGCATGGATGTTTTAAACTACATTCACTACATTCAAACGCAACCTATCTAATATGCAAGGAAATTACTTCAAGCGGTCAAGGGAGTTCATTGCCTTCTCTCTCCTTCTCGCCACCACCTTTCGGAGCGAGACCTATAGAGAATGGCTGCTACTATCCATTTCCTCTTTCTTCAAGCATAGCGTGTTGTTGAGCGGTTATTAGGTTTGGATTGGAGGGGTAAGTAGAATGTAACCTTGGATTTGGGCCCGGGGCCTTACGTTGGGCCCTACGGACCCAAAGTCCGTTTTTTCAAATGGGAACCCTTATTTTGACCCCAAATTCCGAAAGAGCGGAAAATTTTACGATTTTTAGGGATTTTTGAAAATCTTTTTGGGTTCCCATGAGGCCCTGCAGGGTTTATGAGGCTTACATAAGGCCCATTTTTTTTAAACGCGAATTAACTTTAAAATAACGCATTTTTTGTATTGCACATGCATAGAGACAATTTCTTAGTTTGAAATTTCCTACAAAATGAGTCCAAATTTTTTGGTAGGCTCAGCCTTTCCAGAAATTGTGTCTTCCTCGATGGATCGCGTCGTGGCAGAATGTACGACGGTTTTCAACCGAGAAAACGCAGCAGGGCACCTTATTTAATGAGCTCTGTAGGCTCCAAGCTGCACACACGTTGGCGTGAATTAAAATGGTGTTTGTGACATCGAAAACTTGTGACTCGAATGCGAATGCTCCATGCTAGATAATCAAAAAGGTGTCTAGCAAGAGTGGTGGGTGAAATTCATGTGAAGAGAGCCGAGTGCTGCGGCTTCCTCATGACCTCGGGTTGGGCCGAAAAGATGCACGTCAGTCATCTTATTGACACGCAAAACTGTCCCTGCGTTTCCGCACATATGTAAATAACGCTTCTTTGCGGCTAAATGTTAGTCCCGGCGTTTTGGGAGTCGCGCGGAGTGGGGATGGACTAATCTTCGATTGTCTTTTGTGCGGCTGTTCATAGTTGCTGACCGTGTGGATAGCGTTTGACACGCGGACTCACTGCGATAAATAATAAAAAAATATGATAAATATAAAATATGCACAAAAAACAGTTTTCACGTTGTAGGCTTTGACCGCTGCACGGTGGATACCTTGCAACTTTTTTGAAATAAACATTCATATAAAACTTCAACTTTTTTGAAATAAACATTCATATAAAAGTCATTAGCTCAAAATTTACTTTTTTGCAACTACTTTTCTTCACGTTGCCCCTAGCAACGTTATTATAACTTAAAAAACTCATTCTTTTCCTCACGGAATCCAAAATCGCACGGCTGATCGGTCGTAGCGTGTGTGTGTGTAAATGTGTGTGGTGCTTGTGTGTTCTTGTCGTCGTTGTCGAGGCCCGTGATGGATCGCACCAAACAGCACTTGTCCTCATTTCAGGTAACCCAACGGCCAGGACTACCAATCTCTGGAGTACAGTACTCCTTTTGACGCGCATGCAGTTTCTCTCGTCACCGTACGCATGCTTGAATTAGCAGCAAGCATGTGAGGAGGAATACAAGAGTGACGTACGGAGACGAGAGAAACTGCAAGCGGGTCAAAAGGAGTATTGTACTCCAGAGGTTGGTGGTCCTGGCCGTTGGGTTACCTGGAATGAAGACGAGTGCTGTTTGGTGCGATCCTTCACGGGCTTCGACAACGACAAGAACACACAAGTGCCCCACACATTTACACACACACACACACACAAACACGCTACGACTGATCAGCCGTGCGATTTTGGATTCCGTTAGGGTTACTCTTACGTCGACGACTCTCAATCAAGGTTAGCAGTAATCCGCGGCTGAGTATTTAGATTTTCCTTCTTTAACGAGGAAGTGCGACATTTTGTCTTACTAGCTTAATTGCTTTCAGGAGCCATTTTCATAATTTCCTTTTATTTTTGTGAATGTAGTTGAAAGATTTCTCCACGATTAGTGAGGGAGGGTGAAAGAGCAAATTTATTGTTGAAAGTGAATTCTTTTTTACTTGTGTGGGATTTTGACTTTGATTGTAGAATTAATTTTATCAGGGTAATCCTTGAACAATCTCCGAAAATCGATGTCCAAAGTCAACCACAAGCTTAATAAATTGAGTCGGAGTTTCATTTTAATTTTTTTATGATTGTTTACTTCAATATTTGTACATCTAATTTTTTGAAATATTTCAAAGTCTTTAAGTACAGTATCTAATTTTTTCTTAAATATTAATGTACAAAATGTCGATAACTTATTTTTGAGCCTAGTTTTTCACCATTAAAAACTTAGCTTAAGTTATATTTTAATTTTTTGCTCGTAATTTTAAAAATCCATTTGTTTATATACATTTTTTTTAATCAAGCAGAACTTCACAAAATTTTTAAAAGAAAGATAATTTTTAATTTCTAAGTAAGCAGCTCTGTTGATTTCGAATGGTGGTTATCGATATAGAAAATGACTCAAATTAAAAAATTTTTAACTTTACATTTATTCACGGTGATTCAACATATGAGCCGTTCTCTGCAATAACGGCCTAAGGCGCCTTAGCTCGTTTTTCCGGAGATCTCAAAAATGGGTAGACAAACTATTCAAAAGTACTCCCACCAAATATCATAAAAAAATATTGAAAATTGAAGCTTTGGTGAATTTTGAAGTGGAGGCAACGCGCGCTACTAGAGCCCTGAGTGGAGACACCGCGGCCGCGCCTACTCGCTCCAACTGCACATGAGTTTCCGCGCTATAGCTGATTGCTTCGAACGCATTGTATTGTAAATTGTTTTTGGTTAAAAACGTAATAATAAATTGAAAACAATCATTTTTATATCAATTTTTTAATAATATTTATATAATTGAGTAGTTCACCCGAAAAACGACCTAAGTGAAAAATTGTTGGTAACGATTTTTTCTAATAAATTATTATTATTTTATTAATTTCATCATGAATATTCATTACGAGATAGTGTAACTTCCTTTTCAAAAAATTAGTTTTTTAATTCTCGACGAGTGCTTTAAAATAATACACTTCAAAAACTTTAAACCTTGTTTTCTCGAAACCGAAGTCGTCAGCGAGCGCGCACACTGTTTGCCATACGAGCCTCAGTTATATTACAGAGGTCCAAGAATTGTCACCTATTACATTTTTCACTCCTGAATCTACTCAACTTATTCTTTACGCCTTACACGCACTCTCGTGCTACTACATACATAGTGGTTGGTAACGAAAATGTTTTTCGTCATTTAGGAGTATAGTAAAATCTAACACGTCACAGCACATCAAGGCGACGCCATGCAACGTTTCATTATACAAGTCTAATTTTAACATATGGATGACACGACAGTAAGTTGGGCTCATTTCTCTAATAAGCAAGAACTGATAAAATACTTGGAATCTTGGACACTTGAGAGTACCCTAGTAATAAGTTGCCATTTGACGCATTGAAGCCGGTAATAAAAAAAATCGAAGGTTATAAAAACCATGACCTCGCTACTAAAAGTAAAATATTAAATTTCCTGAAAGGTAGCGATAAAACGTCAAAAAGCCTAAACAAGGCGGAAACAGCTCATGCAAGTACATCAACAGATACAGTTATTCAATTATCCTCAATATCAGATTCCGAAGATCAATCTACGCAAAACATAGATAATAAGGGCGTTGGCTCTAGCAACATAAGTAAAAACGGAGTCCAAAATGCAGAAACAAAATTGACAGCTCTAAGCGAGACTGTTGACACAGGAAATACAAAAATTCTGGCACACACACAGAAAACGTCAAAGCACAGTCAGCATTTCACAACGTAGACATACACTCACAGAACGAAAGCTCAGATGATCAAACAAGTAGCACAGACTCATCAGACAGCACTATGTGAGAAACAAAAATATTTTTTATACTTCCGGGACGAAAACACCAAATCCCCTCCCCGGTTCAGAACGGGACTTTGGGTTTTTCTCCCGTCGTAATGAAAAGAACATTAAACACGACTCAGAAAAAGAACTAGCAAACCCCTAGCAAACCCAAACTGAAGCCTGAGCCGTACGCGAGGGTGTCAATTTGGGTTTTCTAGGAATAGCCAATACTTAGCGCCTGGTGTGTAATATTCTATTTCGAACTAGGAACCGACGACTGTGAGATGTGCATCGATAAGCTAGAACAATTTTTTTTTGTAAAAAAAAATTGAAGACGTAGATATGAAACGTGCAATGCTGCTGACGATGACTCCACCGGGCTATGCAAGAACCACACGAAACAGAAACAGAGTTTAAAATACGACTACGGCTTTTGTTAAATTTTTAAAGCTTGGACAAAGCTCTCCGGGACCAATTCCCCTGCGGTATACCAAATGAATCAACCAGAGTAGAACTTTTTAAGCTCACAAATTTAAAATTTGATGCAGCAAAGAAAGAATCGATAGCGAGAGGAAGTGCTATAAAAAAATGCAGTAGGGGCAGGAAAACCACTTACTAATAGAAACTACAGACAAGAAAATTTTGTAATCGAAGAGCGCAGAAACCCAGGCTCTCGAAAACAATATTCAGACCACTCAAACCATTATCACTAGAGTTAAACCTGTACTACCAAATCGGGTCCAAAAAACCTCTTAAAATGTTGTTGTGGAGCAGTAGGGCATCCAACACACTCATGCAAATTCCGAAATGCGACATTCAACTACTGCAATATCAAGGGACACCTAGAAAGAGCATGTATAAAAATGAAAAAAACGATCAAACAAATTCCCACAGGAAGCATGCAGCAACGTGAAGAAAAGGAAGACTTCAACACCGAGCAGCAGTGAAGCACCACATCAGCGAATTTTTAAACTTTTATTTAAACGCAGGTAACGGTAGAAACTATTGTAATTAACGATCAACCGATAAAAATAGAAGTCGATACCGGCACATACTTTTTGGTTATGCCTGAAAAATCTATCTATATTTTCCGAATATTGAAATTAAGAAAACACCCACCCGATTGGTAAGCTACGAAAATAATAAAATGGAACCGTGTGGTCAGTTAGAAAATTTGAATGTTAAATTTACGCAAAAACAAAAAATATTAAACTGTTTAATTTTGAGAGCACATACCAGGAGGAGATGCCATTAATCGTTCGACAATGGCTGTCAGAGTTCGGGCTACGGTAATCAAAATTGTACTTGAATACTGAAAATTAAAAAAAAAAAAAAAGAATGTTGTAAATAAATTAGGTCTGAATGGCGCGAAAAAAATTTTGATGAAAGAATTTAAAGCCTACCGTTGAACTGTACCTTTACCCAGGCAGTGGGTAGAAGAACAAAAGAGTCTTGAAAAACCGTGTTCATTGATTTTTGAAGAGATTGGAAGAGCTCGTAGGCCCGGGTTAAGGGGATAGTATGGTCAAGCCATTTTCAAAAAATTGATTTTTTATTTTTACAATTTCTAATAGCACAACATCTCAAGAATGTTGTGTCAAAATTTCAGGTCGATCAGAGCAAAACTCGAGCCGTAGTAGAGTTTTAACCCAAAGACCTTCGAGCGCTGTGGGCTTGAGCTTTTAAACTTTAAACGCGTTTTTCTCAAAACTACATATTTGAAATCGGTGGCCACGATAACTCGAAAACTATTGCACCGATCACTTCCAAATCTTGTACACGCTTTTTATCCATCAAATACCTGGTACTGTCGAGCCACTTTTTTAAATTTTTTATTTTTTACAAAATGGCGGCCCTAAAATGGCGTCATTTTGAGGTAAAAATTTTTAAACTGCTGGTAAAAATGTAAAAATTGAAAAAAAAACACCCCGTCAGTACCTAGAAAAACTTATCCTTTAACTAAATCTTCTTTCAAATTGTGTTTCGGATAAGCCAGTGCCAAGTACGAGTGGCCACCGCAAAAAACTTTTTTCGAAAGGTCTCGCCGAAAATTGCCTGCCAGAGACTCAAATCTTAATATTTTTACCTCAAAATTGGACAAAAGCTTCTTCAAATGTTACTTAATTAAGTACGTTAAATGCTTTTTTTTTCGCTCGTTTGACCATACTATCCCCTTAAGAGCACTGGCACCAGTATTCAGGCCAGGTAGTTGTGGGTGGGGTCTCACAGGGGTGGCATTATTGGGTTCGTCGAGCTTAACCAGTTTGTTGACTGTAACGCTGTCGTGCAGCAGAGTATGATGTCTCCTCTTACACAAGGCACAAATGTTCTTATTTTTTAAATTTTCAAAAGAATGATATCCCAAACATAAGAAACATAGCCCCTTGGACCTAGCTAACGACAGCCTGTCAACGCCCGACGAAGTTCTAAATTTATTGCATTTGACAAGCTGATGAGTTTGGTTACAACTTAGACAGGGTTTGGGTTTTGGAGAACTGGCTTGTTCTGAAATTGTGGACACATGAGTTTTCGGGTTTATTTATAAACTCTTTTCGATGAATTTTCGGTCGTAAATAATAAAAGACAGATTAAATTACGTGCCGTATGTTTTGAAACTTAAAGTCAAGAAAGGGCTGCAACTATGAAATATGGGACATTTATAAAAAATTAATTCGAGCGAATGAGCAACTCCACTAGTACCGGTACAAAAAAGTAACGATCAAATCAGGATATGCGGCGATTTTAAAATCATATTAAGGGGGGGGGGTAGGGTCTGGCAATTTTTGAAAAATCGAATTTTTTTTTTTTTTTCTTATAGTAAAACATTTCAAGAATGCTGTGTTAAAATTTCTAAGGGTTTGGAGCAAAACTCACAAAGTTACAGAGTTTTAAGTCTGGGGCCTTCGAGCGGAGCAGGTCGAGGCAGCTGCCCCTCCCCGCATGCTCTACGCTGAAGGCCCCTGCTAAGTCGGTCTTTGTAATCCCCTAAGACCCTTTTGTAAAAAGGGAGGGTCAGTGAACCCAGGTAGAGTATAAGGTGGTTCTAAAGGTCTGTGTGGAAAAAAAGACGTGTCAGTTTGACGATGTACGTTCACCAGAGCGGTCCGATTATTTTTCTTCTTATATTTCCGATTCGGTTTTTTTGGTTTTAAAATGGTTAGAAAAAGTAAAGTGTCGAGAGAAACGCGTAAAACTGAAGGAAAAATACTTGGAAAACCAAAAAAAAGACCCAATCCGTTTAAAAATAATGACGTGCAGACAAAAAGTGCGTCAGCTAAAAAAATTCGGCTAAGTTCTCAACCGTCTGTGCCAGTGGATACCGAAATACATTATCGTATAATTGACTTTCTGCAAGTGTTTACAACACTTTCAACGTTGGTAAATTGCAAAGTGTGCAACGGTAATGTTGAGTTCAAGTCGTGTAAGCCAGTAGGTTTAGCTTTCGATCTTCAAGTCAAGTGTGAACGCTGCGAAAATCGATACATTCCGTCAAGCAAAAAAAACGGAAGCAGATTTGAAATAAATTCTCGGTTTGCCCTTGTGATGAGGATTCTGGGTTTAGGACTTGCAGGATGCAATAAGTTCTGCGGTTTAATGGACTTATCAAGCAGTTTTTTGTGCAAAACTACTTATAGTAATTGCATTAACAGCATATGCTCCGCAGTCCAATCAGTTACGGATAAAATTATGGCTTCTGCCGCTGAAGAAGAAAAGCAAGCGACGTCACATTCAGATTTGACAGTTTCCGGAGACTGCAACATAGTAGAGATTGCAGCAAATATAGCTGCATGTACTTTTAATGAAGGAAATACAGCTTTATTAATGATTCTTCAATCAGCAGGAGTTGGTACTGGATGCAGCGTCCATGAGTACGCGAGGCTGGCGGACGAAACTCGCATAATGAAAGCCGACTCCGAAAGCGCCGCTCAAACCAAAGAAGGTAGAATTCGGCGAAGACAAGGACAAAAAGATGCCCTGGACATTGCTGAAGCTGCTGGTGACTTACTTTATGGAGCTGGAATAGATGATTCAGTGTAAGTTGTAAATCAAATAGTTTTTCTTCACTTTTTTCGTACCGAAAACTTCAAACGCGTTTTTCTCGAAACACTATTTTTCAAAGTCGGTGAAAGTTCTCATTTGAAAACTACTGCACCGATCTTTCTAGAATTAAACATACGTCTTTAATGCATAAAAAACCCGCCCCCTAGTGAGTTACTTTTTTTTTTTTTTTTTTTTGGCCGAGTTTTAGCCATAAAATGGCCGGTTTTGGTGACCAAAAAACAGTGTTTTGGCTTTAAAACGTCGCCAAAACTTCAAAATTGAAAAAAAATGAAATTGATCCTACTAGGGGGCGAGAAAAACTAATATATTAACTAAATCTACTTTATTTTTTGATTTCAGATGAACCGTTCGCGAGTTACAGCCTTCACCGCAACTCATCTTTTTTTCGAAGCGCCTTGTTTGGTTGGCTCCCATTGCCTCAATTTTTAATATTTTGATCTGAAATTTTGACAGAATGTTCTTTGAATGTTGTATGATATGTATATAAATTCTTATTAAATTATAATAAACAGGAGCTTCACTATAAATCATCGAAAAATCATCATTTTTTGACCGCTCAGACCCTACCCCCCCCCCTCTTAAACCCAAGTTTGAAAGTTTCAAAATATTTATTTCCAAAGATAGAGGATATTTTTGAAGTACTCAAAAACGAGGACACTTTTTTGGAACTACAACAGACGCTGGGCTTTTTCCGATATAAAAAATTGACCGAAGGTACGTCTTGTGCCCCGTTCGAATTTCAGCTGATTATGAACGAGTGCTTACAGGGCACACTCTTTGCGAACGCGTATTTAGATAAAGTATACGTAACGGGTCGTACGTATGAAGAACCTAAATAACCTATTTTGGTGGCATGAAATTTTCAGTTTTATAAAATTTTACTATTTTGTCTTATACGAAAAAAAAAAAATTACGTACAGATCACAAACCCTTAGAAAGAATTTTCGAGCCAAAAAGGAGAATCTCACTGACGGCAGCAAGCAGACTCTAACGCTGGGTGTATTTTCTTTTTGGATTTCAATACGATACAGAATGGGTCAAGTCAGCACAAAACTCTAATTACGATGCACTCGCACCTTCCAATCAATGACGATACGGACTCTTTTGGGGCAGACACACCAATACACTACATCTCGGAAAACGAATACATCCTCAACTGGCACAGTATAGAAAGAAACTAAACGTAACAAAACACTCTTAAAAATTATTGACTTTTGCAATTTCGGATGGCCGAAATAAAGTAAAGGCTTGAGCGAAGAAGAACAAAAATTCTTATTCAAAAAGGACAAACTGCTAGTAAAAGAAGGTTGCCTATTTTGGGGTGTCAGAATAGCAGTACCGGACCAGCTTAGAGAATGTCTACTTCAAGAATTTCACACTTCGCACCTAGGTATAGTAAAGATCAAAGCATTGACGCGATCATACGTTTTGTGGCCAGGCGTAGATGTTGACATAGAAAATCTGGTCAAATCATGTAAAGTTTGGGTTGAAAATCAGAAAAACCTGTACGAGCCATACAAACCTTTCTTCGGAGACATGTACTTGGTCATCTTAGATGCACACTCAAAATGGCCAGAAGTGATAAATTTTAAGAAAAACATCAAGGTTGATAAATTGGTTGAAGATGGTTCCAAGACTTATTCGGTAGACACGGCTTTCCAGACCACTTGGTCACAAACAACGGTAAAAATCTGGCAAGTGCGAAATTTAACGCTTTTTTAAATAGTTGTGGGTTGAAATGCAGTTACTAATCTCCATACTATCCTGCAACCAACGGTGCAGTTGTAAATTTTGTGGGATGTTTAAAGGACAAAACTGGAAAAATTTTCCAAGGGTAGAGAGTGTTACAAACGCAATCCGAAACTTTTTGTTCGACTACCGCAATAAGCCCCACTGTACGACAGGAAAATTACAATCAAACCCACTCTACAACCGCGAACTTAAAACTGGTTTCGACTTACTACGCCCCACCTTCAGAAATCGATCAAAACAAAACACGTAAAGCTTCTAGCTCGCGGCAAACACTTGCAGAAGATACGGTTAGAGATAAGAGACGTATTTATAATAAATAACTACGGGTTTTCCGGCGATAAGCGCGTACCCGGAATGGTAGCAAAACAACTGTTATCATCAATGTTTCAAATACAGATCGATTCAGTTGTGATAACCAAGCGTCATGCGGATTTAATTGTAAAACTATTACGACGCTCAAAGTGACTAAAAAAATTTTAAGCTTTCCTATTTACTAATTTGAACTCTATTATTTAAAACAGGGGAGTATTGTGGTGTATGCATGTGTAAAAGAGCGAACGCGGCATATAATGTAAGCCGGCAGCGAGCATGCCCATGGCTCGCCTTACGAGCCTTAGTTGTATCACAGAGGTCCAATAAATGGCACCCATTATATTTTTTACTCCTGCGTCTACTATAGTTACTCCTTACTCCTTACTTGCACTCACGTGCTACTACATACATCGCAATTACATAAGTTTTTTCAGAATACTACATTAATAAAGACTCAAACTTTAAATAAATAAATATGTTTCAAGGTTGAGTAAAAGATGACATGTTTAAAAAAATTGAAACTTGTCCAAGTTATAGCCATTTAAAGATTGCAGTCCCTTTTTTACTCGAAAAAGCCTTTTTTACCAAAAACTTTTGAATCTCGGGAAGTTAGAAATAAGGGTTTAAAGGAAGAATTCCCGAGACACGTATCTACTTAAAAATTATACAGAATCGGAAAAACAATATCAGGTGATTTGGAGGAAAAGTTCTGAGATCGTTTGACGATTTGAAATGAAATGCTCCTATTATAATAACAATATTAATAATATCTATACTTAATTTTAAATTAATTTTAACATCTAAAACAAAGTTTTGTGGCAATTTTTTTTCATAAAATTATTTACTGGTAGTAAAAAAGTTTTGTTGTTGTTTTGTTTTGAGCAATCTCATTAAGTTTAATAAATTTCAATTTATTTCAGCTACCTCAATGTCAGTTGGAAAAAACTCACAAATCAACTCACATCTTATCAAGCAATGCTGTCATGCCTGATTCTTGCTCTAGTCATACAATTCCTGCGGAAAAATTTCAACATATTGTCATTAACTGCTGCTCATTGACACCGAACAACAAAGATTCTATTGCAGAAACTATGAGATTGAACGTCAGTTCTTCAATTTGTAAGTTAGAATTTACCGTAATTGCTTCAATGTTGTTTGTTTTAAAGGGTTCTGCGGCTATTTTGTACGAAAATTTGTATATAGAAATAATTTTTTTTATTTCGTTGGATTATAGAAAAAATGACATCATTTCATTTAATTCAAAAATATTACAGCTTCTTTTCTAAATTAAAAAACAGAAACAATCAGTTTACAGTAAAAAAAATTACAGTCAAATCAATTATTTATGTCTTAATTACACATGGTAAAAATTACTTTTATACATATAAAGTTAAATCACTGTTAACGCTTAAAAATAATTCAAAAAATAAATAAACTTAAATTGTTAAGCCGTTGACGCTGAGTACAAGAAAATTAAGCTAAAAATTAAGGAATCCTGGGCTGATGTAATAACGTGTAAAAGATACAATATTATTTTAGTAATTTTATGAAATAAAGCATCGGTTAACGTAAAAAAAAGGCCATAGTACAGTAAAGATCATAGTAAAAACTTATACGAATACATTTAATCAAGAAATTAAAAAAATTTTAAAAATTTCATTCAAAATTCAATTGCAAACGTAAATTAACAAAAGGTTTCAAAAGTTTTTTCAAATATGCACAATGATTTCAGGTCTTATTTTGTCACGGAGAATTCAATGATCGCGGTATTAATTCGCCGTTGCAAGCTCTGCTTTATGAGCCGGTGCGCAAAAGCACAGGCAGGTTGAAAACCAACATGAATATACACAGGTTTGCGCGGTTGTGTGTTGACCACGCGGCAATTTAAGACTCGCTGATTGTTTCTCAAATAAACGTTGTTATTTGTTGAATCTTTCGCTGTAATTTTGTAGCGTAGCAAACGCAATTTTCGCAACGCGAAATTCACGAAAAAGTTTTAGAGATTGTCACCATTTAGTTCTTCAAGTAAAGTGCAGGATCTGCTGCGGGTGTCAATGTGTGTCTGTGTTTATGCGTTGGCTACAGCAAGCCACAAGTGAAGAAATTGAAGTCTAACGATTTTTCCTTTTTTTAGGGTACAAAGAAAAAATCTTTAGACGAGGGGCACCTACTTTGTTGCGTTTGTTACTAGATTGTTTATTAATCAACGGAAAGAGTCTGAAAAGTGTGTGTGCGTGCGCGTGTAAGTGCGCATACACACAGACAGAATGCAGAACTGTATGTTCTATACATTCTATACGTACTGCATTCTGTCTTTGTCGTTCTCATTTCGAGTTTCTCGATCACATGTGTGTGATGCTACCGAGCAGCAATTTATCTATGTGAGTCGAACCAGATTCTTTTGTTAAAGCCTTGCTGGCTTGCGTTGAAGGCGAATCGTAACTATTATGACTATAAATGTTCAAAAACCTCACCTGAAACGAAAAATAACAAGTATATGGCCATGTTGGGTACACCTACATTAGTTAAAATTTTTTAAACTTAACTTAAAAGAAACCTCACCTAAAAAGAACCCTACACTAAAAAGATCGGAGTAGACCCACTTGCTTCTGGAGTACAATAAGTGCGGATTTTTTAGACAATTAGTCCTTTCTCAAAAAGTGTAAATCATTCCTCTTCTTAGGGAACTGAAACCCTGCCAGAAGAGTACTCAGTTCCGGAGTACTCTTTCCAAGTAGGAAATTTTCTGTACTAGGCGGATACTGAGTCTCCTCCAGGGGGGGCTGAGTCCCGTGCAGCGAGCAATGACTTGTCTCTCGACGCAGCACTGGATCAGAGAAAATGAGTCGTCCGAAGGGTGAGGGGAACAGCTCTGCTAGCCTAGCCGCAACCACTGTGTTCGGCGAGAACATTTAAATGTACTGTGGGAAGCTCGGAAATAAAATAGACAAAATATAAAAAACTCTTGAGATAAAAGTAAGTCTTTATTTCCGAACTGCACAGGCTAAAAGGCGTTTTTTTGGTTATGCCTCCTCTTTCCGACGTTCAACTATTTCCCCCAATACACCTCCCCACACACACACACCCTTTTCGTGAGTGGCCATACGTACATGCATGTATCCAGTCTCCTCCCCCTTTCTAAAGATGACTTCCCCCAGTCACTCTCACTCTCTCACACAGCATTATTCATTCATTCGACGTCTTCTTCACCTGCTGCTTCGGCGTCTTCTTCCACTTCTCCTCCGTAGACCTCGAGGTCCTCCTGAAAGCCTTCCTGGTATCCTCGCCACGGTTTCATGCCATCGGCTGCAGCAGAGGTATTGTACGGCTGTTCGATGTCTCTTCGTGCTTTCTGCACATCGTTACGCTCGTTCGATTCACACTTTGTTGCGGTATAAGGACTCAGGAATCTCAATTTGATTTTCAACCCTGACCCTCCTTGGCTACAGGCGATTGATACTGGGTCGCCGACTTGGTATTTGGTGACGACTTTCGGTTTTCGATTAAACAATTGTTGGTTTTTCACGCTGGATTTTTTCGAATCTGTTTCCGGGCAGCTACCCTTTCTCGGTTTTGGTCCTCCTGGAACTCCGATAACGTCTCTTCCTCGATTATTTGAGATGTCTCGAAGGCTCCAGCAACTCGAGGGTCGATCCCGAACTTAATACGGTAAAGGCTGACACCGATTACCATGTGGAAGGTGAAGTTAATTGCTCTTTGCGCTTGGCTAACGTGCTTGAACCATTGCTGGTTATTGTTAGCTGCTATTTTTCTCAAACCGTTGTTCACCACAGTGCAGATCCGCTCTACCTGTCCTTTTTTGCGAGGTACTTCCGTAGTGATGAAATGGCCCCGGATCTTCTCTCTTTCACAAAACTCTTGGAACTCCTTCGATCGGTAAAAGGCTGATCCTCGATCCGTAAGGACTTAGATCGGATTACCAAAATGCTGCAGCAGAAACTTCATCTTGCGTTTACCTCCAGTACTCCAGTCGATCGGATCAGAAAAAGCCAAGTGTATTTAGAAAACCCATCAACTATCACAAGGACGTGGTTATATTGTTTTCGGGTCGTGGTGTAAGGGCCAACGTAGTCCAAGTGCAGGTTGTGCAACGGTTGGTCTCCTGTAGGAATGAGATGAAGAAAACCTTCAGTTTCACCAGCTTTACGAGTAGACAAGATGCAACGCAAGCAGTTCTTGTAGCACTATTCTGCGTGTTTTTCGATGTCCCTCAGCCAGTAGTCTCTAGACACCTACTCTGCAGTCTTTCTGGCTGCCATGTTACCAACTTCGTGAGCTTCCCGGACGATTTCGCGCCTCATGCTCTGGGGGCTAGCTTGTCTCTTCCGGAAACGACTCGGTAGATTAGCCCATTTTTGAGTGTGAATTCTTCTAAGGGCTCTCCTTTCTGTAAAGTGACGAAGACTGCCTTGATCTCGGGATCTTCGTTCTTCTGGCTCTGCGTTCTTCGGACTCGATTAACCATGGAGTCCCTGATGACCCGAACGGAAGCTACCCGGCCGAGCGCGTCGACATGTCTTATTTTTGCGCCATCGCGATGCTTGATCGCCGTGTAGTACTCCGCCAGCGTCCCACCTGCCGATTCTTGGAGATAATCAGGTGTTCTCCATGAACTTAGTAAATGCCTTGCAATCAGTATACAAAGTAAATTTGATCCCCAGGAGATAGTAGTGGAACTTCTCGAGGGCCCTGAATACTGCCAGAACTTCCCATTTGTAGCTGCAAAACTTTTTCTCTGCAGGTGTCGTTTTGCGGATCATGAAGTACACTGGGTGAAGTTGTTCGTCTTCCGGATGCCTCTGCATAAGAGTAGCTCTTGAGTCGGTCTTGAGAAAGAGAGATAGTACATTCAATGAAGGACTTTCATTGAAGGTATATTCTTGGAATTCAATCTGACGGGTCAGCAATTGGCACTTCTTCCAGTTGATGTTTAGCCCAAATTGTGCTGCCACCTCCTGGAGTTCACGTAATCGATCAAGCACTCTCTACAAGTTTGCTCTTTGATTACCCCGCCATCTTGATGAAGTACCAGAATCTTTCGGTGCAAGAGTTCGCGGAAAATGTATTTTAAAAATCTATTGAATACTGCTGTGCTGTTGACATTCCGAACGGGACGACCTTAAACTCATACTGAGCTCTGTGCGTTACGAATAAAGTATACTATTGACTGTCTTTTTCCACCTCCACGTGAAAGTAGCCATCTTAGAGATCAATCGCTCACTACTTTGCACCATCGGTGATCTTGTCGAGACAACCCTCGATCAGGGGTTTGGGGGTATGTTCCCTGGCATTGTTTTGTTGAGTGATCTAAAGTTAATGCAAAACCTTCGTCATCCGCCCTTCTAACGTCCCTCTACTACCTGCGAAGCGTACTCTGAGATGCTTTCGACGATGATTCCTGCTTGCAACGATTCAGATACCTGAGCATCAACCTCTTCCTTCTCCTTGGGTGACAGCTTTGCCGGATAGCACCAAATGGGCCTTTCGTCCCTCAACAGGATCTTAATCTTGACTGACAACTCCTCGGAGGCGAGAGGCTGGTAGTTCTCTGCAAGAGACCGGACTTCTTGTCGAAACTCTTGTCAGGGACACCTTTGAGCACTTTTTCGATCCCCATGGATTCTAGAACCACTCATTGCACGCAAGCTATCCTGCCGATCTATTTTTTCCAAGTATAATCGTTGCATGGTCGCGCAGTGGATCTGCGATGAACGCTGAACTCAAGTTGGTATTTATCTCCGTCGATGTGTGTCTTAAGACTGATAAGACCAAGCGGACGGATGGAGCTGTGGGGTCCGAAGCCTCGCAGCTTCGTGGGGCACGCTTCTGGCTGACCGACCACTCTTGTCCCTCTGCTTTTCTGGATTTCTTTCCACTAGTCGGCCTGTAGAATGTTCCTATCGGTACCGTTGTCAATAAGGGCGTTTACTCTCAGGCCCTCGATGATGACCGACTTGTGGCTCTTGTACTATGGTTGGTTAGGGCTCTCCTCACTTTCGGAAATCCTTCTGACTCAAGCTGGTGGTCGCTGAGCGAGTCATATCGGTGCGGCTGCTTGGTTTGCCTGTCTGACTGGGCAATTCCGGGCGAGATGTCCGGGCTTCTCGCAAACAAAACAGACTCTGCCCTTCTCTTGGTCTGGACAATTACGGCCCAAATGACCCTTGCGACCACAGTTGTAGCTCAGCAAGTTGTCCTTTCTGAGCAGTCACGACATTTATGGTCAGACCTGTGGCACGTCCAGCATAAACGCTCGTTGCCTCTTCCTGGCCGTAAGTGGGTCTGTTTCGATACACGGGTAGGATTGCTCCCAAGAAACTTGCTCGGTTTTCTGCGTCTTCAGATCCAGCCAAATAACTTCGTACGTTACGATGTGCTTCCTGAGGTCGTTCAAATTGGTGCTATTGTTAGATTTCATGGATTATTAGTGTGGGTTCGGGTTAGGTAATGATTATAGTTTGGGTTATGGTATAACAAGTGATCTTATTATAATGTCATATAGTTATTAAACATATATACAACCGACTTTGTCTTTACTTCAATCTTTACAAAAAATTATTTTGTTTTCATTATTATTTTTTAAACTTTATTTTTACCTAGATTTCTTTCAAATTCAATCTACTAATTTTATCTCAAATATGAACACTCTAAATTTTTAAACACTCTTGATCATAACATATTTATTTAATTCTAGAAATTCAAATTTTAACCTTTTAATTTTTTAAATACTTTTGATCATAACATACTTATTTAATTCTAGAAACTCAAATTTTAACCTTTTAATTTTCAAATACTTTTGATCATAACATACTTATTTAATTCTAGAAACTCAAATTTTAACCTTTTAATTTTCAAATACTTTTGTTCATAACATATTTATTTAATTCTAGAAACTCAAATTTTAACCCTTTAATTTTTAAATACTTTTGATCATGTTGAATCTCTCATTTTAAATTTTAAATTAGATCTGGCAAACATTTTACTTGTTTTTCTCAACAACATTTTATCATTCAACATACAAATTTTCAATTTAAATTTTACAACAGATCTTGCATACTTTTTATCATTCTTTAACAAAAATTCATACGAAATTTTACCTCTATCATACACAACCTCACTTTTGCTTCTTGAATTAACAAGATTTTTCATCTTGCATGCACTCACAAACAAATTAATGTGGTTTGTACCACCACTATCAATCAACCTCTCTTTTTCTTTGTTGATTTTGCACTTTAACACATAACTTTGTTTCACAAACTTCTTCTTCTGTGTTGATCTTGTCTGTTGTTGTTGTGTAGATTTTTTGTTCCATTGCCAAGACTCTTCTTTTTGTTTATCTGGACCCATCCATTTGTTTTGTTTTGCTCCAACTCCAAGTTGAGCACCAATGCTCTGATTGCATCCCTTTGTTGTTATTTTGGTTTTTATTTTACACCAAGTCTTGCTTTTGATTTTTGTTTTGTTTTTACATTTTTTAAAGTTTGTCACTTTGATTTTTATTTTGTTCAAGCTTACAAGCTTATTTTTATTTTTTACACAGTTTTTTAACTTTAACTTTTTAGGCACTGGTTTAAACTTTAAATTTTTACTTTCTTTTACAACTGCAGAATTTTCAAACTTGATTTCACTTTTGTATTTTGAATCTTGATTTTTTGGATTAACTTTTTTTTCTTCCTTTTGACGAACTATATTTTCAATGTTGATTTCTGTTTCTTTTGAACTCAACTCTTTAAATCTTAATATTATTTCATAGACACTTGTGCAATCCAAAATCTTTTCTTCAAATTCTTCCTTGTAACTGTTTGATATTAAAATTCTTGACTGCATTGTTTTTCTTTCCCAAACTGCATCTTCATCTTGATCAGTTTGCTTTCTGACAGCTGGCTCTAAGCAATTTGCCAACTTCAATATTTCTAATATTTTTAGTTTCCAAACTTCGAAATTTTGTCCATCAAATTTCTTCAATTCATCTAAAGCATCTACAGCGGCAAATATCCCTGATAGATTTACGTACATCTTGTTTACGCTCTTGTTGTACTTATTTCTTTACCCACGTGGTGAACTTGAAAATTTCTGTATCTTTCTAATCTTCAACTTTTTCCCAAAAATATTTTTGCCAATGCTTTGTGCAATTATTAAACTTTACTATTTTCACAATATTTTTATCTTTAAATTTATTTCATTTCGTGTTTCTATCTATTTTTAACACCTCGTGCATCTACGAAATCTTATTTTTTATCGGAGCACGTATTTTTATTTTTCTTTTTACCGACCACATTTAATTCACTAACCACTTGAATTTAATTTATCATAACCGCTCAATTTTTCTGTTTATCTTTATTATTTGTTTCAACTTATTTTACGTGCGTGTTTTTATCTTTTACATTTCATGCTTTCGCATCGCGCGTGCGACAAGCCTTACAGATACCGACCACGTGTGAATTTTTCAGCGACGTGCATCTTTAATTAAATGACAATTTTCCATCATTTAACACATCTGGATTTCCTGCCAATATTTTTTTTTACCTTGTCCCCGCATTTTCCTTCTCTTTATTTACCGGACACTTTCACACCACGTTTCTTTTACTTTTATTCTCTACTTAACCTTGAACAGCATACTTTTTCGTATCACAATCACGGATCTTTTACTTTTATCCAATTAAATAATTTACTATGTTCATTTAATTCAAAACTCGATTATCAAAAAATCTTAACATGTGCTTAACCTCACTTTTCGCCATGCGCTCGCTTAACCTCGCTACGCGCCATGCGGTTTCACAAAATTAAATCCTCGTGCATCAATCTTTTGCACGGATTTTTTTTACAGGCTTTTCACGCCTCTCACTTACTTAGCTTCTAAGCTAATTCATTTCGAAAATATTTTTCTATGCTCCTTAAAAAGGTGGCATAGAAAAGAGAAAATTTTCGGAGCACATGTTTCCACTGACTAAACTTTTTATACTTTTAACCACACTTTTTGCTGACTAAACCACGCTCTGCTACCATGTTAGATTTCATGGATTATTAGTGTGGGTTCGGGTTAGGTAATGATTATAGTTTGGGTTATGGTATAACAAGTAATTTTATTATAATGTCATATAGTTATTACAACTCTGTAACTATTACAACTCTGTAACAGTCACGAGCATGGCAGGGTATCTACCCTATGCTCGAATAAATAAATAATAATAAATATCGCACTTTTCTGATCCCCTAAATTGGATCCCCTAAATTGGATCTTCGTCGAAAGTATTGGATCCCCTCAGTTGGATCCCCTTTTTTTCAAAAATCCCCTTTTCAAAGATCCCTTTTAATTCTTCGTTGAAAGTATAATATAATTTAGAATCCAATAATTATTTATATATATTTATATACCGATTTAAGATCAACGAACGATTGGATTTTAATTTATATTATATATATTAATTACTAATTTATATTATATATATTAATTACTAATTTATATTATATATATTAATTACTAATTTATATTATATATATTAATTACTAATTTATATTATATATATTAATTACTAATTTATATTATTTATATTAATTTATATAACCCATACCTAACTTAATACCAATGTTTACTTTTTGATAAAAAACATTTACTTAGGAATAAAAATTTGTGCGGTACTAGAAATTTTTACGGGTAATCAAGGGACACTTAAATGGGCAGATTTACGCAATCCCAAGCCAGCTGGTTAGATAAGCGAGATACGTTAGTTTAGTGAGAGCTAATAATTTAAGTCGATTCAGGTTAGTAAGGTAGATAAGGTTGGCTAGGTGGGAGGAGGGTGGAAGGGGAGATGAGGTGAGGAAGGGTTTGTTAGTTAACTTAAAAATGTTAATAGAGCTTTTTCAAAATTAAAAGTACTTCAACAAAACTTTAAAGTTAGTGACTGAGTTGATGAATACGGTGAGTAGGATTCGTTGGTAGATTGGGTGAAATAAGTTTGGGAGATCCCTACCCCTTAAATCTAGCTGGACTTCAAAAAAAAATTTTTTGGTTAATATCGCTTAAAATCAAGTTATTGTTCATTTTTCAATTTGTCCAGCTGGATTTCTAGCTGGACAGATCCGGCTGGAAAATTAAAAAAAAAAAAAAACTACGATAAATTTTTTCAAAATCATTGAAAAATGAATAATAACTTGATTTCAAGCAATATTGATTTTCACCAAAAAATTTCTTTTTTGAAATCCAGCCGTCATATTGAAACCGAAATCCAGTTGGATAGCCAGCTGGAAATCCTGCTGGAAATCCAGCTGGATTTAAGGGGTAGGGATAAAATACGGTATTTGAAGTAAATTAAATTAGTGAGGTCAGTAATGTGGCTAAGATAAAACTAGGTCATGTAGTTGAAGATAAAAAAATTCGAAGTCTTAAGGGAAGTTGCAGAATTTGCGAAAAAAATCATTTAAAATTAAACGAAAACGAAAATAAAAAAACTTCCTAAAGATTCAATAAAGATGTATAGCAAATGCTATTAAGATACAAAAATTTACAAAACTGTTTCCCATATTCTGACTTTAATTTTGATCCGATTTTGATGGGGTTGGGCTTAAAAGATATATTAAGATAGTAGCTCCAGCGCTACAGAGCCTTTTTTTCATTTTTATTTTTAATTTTACTGAATCTTCAATTTTTTGTTAAAATGACCCTAATGACTTCGCCTTAACACGGGTGAGAATAGTAAAGAGACTTAGATGGGGTGAGTGATGGTTGTGTGGTTGTGGGCTGGTATAGACATATTAAAATTATAACTTTGGCTCCAATGAAAATTTTTATATAAAATTATGTATGATAAAAAAGGTCTTGAGCTCAGCTTTCTAATTATGTCATTCAAATTTTTATTAATTAGTAGATTACTACAATCGGCTGCGCCTCGGCTGAAAATTACATGTGATCTGAGACATTTCTTATTTTCGTGGCAACGTGTGGTATAGGTACTACTATTTTTCTGCTCGTCGCATTTTCTGGCCTCTGAGCGCGCCAGTCTTTGCTACTTCCCGGCCGGAGTGCAGAAAATACTTTTTGTTGTCATGACTCTCATGAGAGGGTGCTGAACAAAGCCGTTTATCAATTAGTCGGTTCAAACGCAACTTAGCAAGCTCTTACTATAAAGGAAATACGTTCATCTCATGAAGAATCTGTAAAATAATTTTGAAGAAAATCAAGGTTCGTTTGTACGAGTTTGCGAAATTTGAAAAAAATCTTGATTTTTTTTATCATTCGGCAAATTACTAGAGTAGTTTTCAGGATGGGGAGTATAAGCTAGAGATCTAAGATGAGTCAGATCAAGAATGAATAAGGTGAGTAGGGTTTGTTGGTAGAGTGAGTGAGAGATGAGTTGGGAATTATTTACGGTATTTGAAGTAAGTAAAATTAGTAAGGTCAGTAATGCGGCTAAGATTAAAATAGGTCAGGTGGTAAAAGATGAAAGATTAAGTAAGGTTAGTAGGGTTCTCCAAATGGGTGAGATAGTGAAGTAGGTTAGATCGTTAATGTGATTAGGTGAGTGACACTTGTGGGCCGGCAAATATAATCAAGTTTGTAATATCGATCTGAAATGAGTCTATTTAATATGCCCGCCATAAGCAAAAGAAGCTCTAAAAAATGTTTTTGTGTGTGTAAGATCTAATGAAATGGTTCAAAATACCAGTGGGCTTACTAAAATATTCCTTATGAGTCATCAAAAATTTATGTATGTACCTTACATGAACACTCAAACTATTTTAAAATTGATTTATATCTTCATTTGTCAATTTTAGATCTATTTTAGCCCTGGATAGATTTTGACTAAAAATTATTAAAAAAAGAAATAAAATTCTATACCTCATGATTTTGCCTAAATAATTAAAAACTTTTCTCTATAAGTCTGATTTTATGAATCAAGTTATGATGAGTAAGTAAAGTTCAAACTGAACTCTCGTGTCTAATTTTTATTGATTTTGAGCGCTTTAGTCTTTTGATTATTTTACCAAACATAGAGCTTACGTATTGTTTCGATTAATTTTTATATTCATCAATTATAATTAGGGGGTTGGCGAGCGGAGCGAGCAGGGGGGTACCCCCCCTAGTTTATTTATATTTATTTATTTATTTATTTATTTATTTATTTATATTTATTTATTTATATTTATTTATTTATTTATGGCTTACGGTATAAGTCCGGGGCCAGGATTTTTCTAACAGCAAATGGAAGAATTATTGAATGGTATTAAAGGGGTGGCAATCGTAGTCGATAATATAGTTATAACGGGTATGACTGACGAAGAACAATTAGAAAATTTGTACAAAGTCTTAGCAAAAATTAAAGAAAGCGGGTTGAAAGTACGCGTGGCTAAATGTGAATTTTTGAAGAAACAAATACCGTTTTTAGGATTTTAAATTAACGAGCATGAAATAAGATTGAGTAAGCGCAAGAAAATTATTCACAGATTGATAAAGAAGTTGTCACGTTAATATTTGGGGTAACTAAATTTTATGATTATGTGTACGCGAGACATTTTCTTTTGCGAACTGATAACAAAACACTTTATAGAATCTTGGAACCTGAAAAAGGTACTCTGAAGATGATTTCGAGTAGATTGCAAAATTGGGCATATTTTTTGACAGCTTTTGATTACGAAATTGAATGTACTTGAACTGAAGAAAATGTCGTGGCAGATACTTTGCCAAGATTACCAAGCGAAAGCGAGGATGGTAATGAAATTTTAGATCAGTTTGATGATTATACTTATTTACATTATGATATGCAAAATTGTAATACGTGTTTAGATTATAAAGCTGTAGCGCGAGAAACCGTGAAAGATAAAGTACTCGAATTAGTAAAGCGAATGGTAATCCACGGATGGCCAGACCGGAGACAGAAAAATTTTCCGGATGAAATAAAACCGTATTCGATACCTAAAGATGAATTATCGATAGAAAAAGTTTGTAATGTATGAGGTCAACGTGTTGTGATACCGAGTAAATTACGAGCGAAATTTTGGAAAAATTTTATGAAAATCATTTTGGGATTTAAAAAATGAAAAGTTTGGCAAGATCGATTGTTTCGTCCCCGGGTATAGATAAGCAGCTTGAAGATAAAGCAAAATATTGTAAGTATTGTGCTGAAGTGACAGACGCACCGAGTAAAGTCGTCTTATCATCATGGCTGTGGCCAGAGAGACCATGGCAACGGGTACATGCGGATTTTGCGGGACCATTTTTTGGTCATGTATTTTTATTACTTGTAGACACGCATTTGAAGTGGCCGGAAGGTTACATTGTAAAAAATATGTCTGCGACAGCGACATTTGAGTTATTTAAGGAAACTTTTGTAAAACCAATACATATGGTAACAGATTCGGGTGCTCAATTTAAAAGTGGAGAGTGCCAAGAATATTTTAAAATGTTAGGAATTCGGCATACGTATACAGCTGCTAAACATCCAGCAACCAGTGGTGCGGCAGAAAATTTTGTAAAAATGTTTAAGCGTAAATTGAAAGCAATTATTAGAAGCGATGGTGTGAAAATACAAACAGCGTTGCAAAGATTTTTATTTGCATACCGAACAACCGAACATAGTACGGTGGGCGAAACACCAGCGAAAATGATGTATGGTCGTGAATTAAGGACAGTTTTACAACTATTACGTCCTGATATAATAGTGTGAGTGCATAGCGTGTGCAGAATACTACATCGCAGGTGTATTATAATGAATAAAGAGTCAGCTGTAATGGGACCACGGTGGTTATCACTTTACCCTATCCTTTCTTGTCCCACATATAGTACACCAATAATATTCAATTTTAACTAATTAAAATTTCATTCTGAGGTATTTTTTTTTTTTTTTTTTTAATTAACTTATTGTAACTACCCGTGTTTGGACCTAGCGCTTTCTCGTGACTTTAGTAATGAGTCACGAATCGACGTCAGGCCTTTCAAAAGCTATTGCTCGTTGGCTGCCTATTTTCCGAGGGTCATGCCGGCCAACGCCAATAATGCAACTAGCTGTTCGCGTCGCCGAAGCGCCTCCTCGATCGTGTTCGCTCTACCATAGACGTCATCGACGCAGGTCATTTCCCAAAGAATGACTGCGGCCTCAGGATCCTTAGCCAGCTGCTTCATCACTCGGAGCACAGTAAAGGGGGCTGACAACATGCAATAAGTTGCCGTGATGCACCTGTAATCTTGAGGCTGATTGTGGTCGCCGCTTGGTCACAGGATATGTTGCCAATCTGCGTTCTCTGGATGCACCTGTATTTGCTTAAACATCTTAACATCGTTGTTAAATACGAAATAATGAAATTTCCAGCTCGGGAGGACCATCGATACATCTGTTTGCTGTCTTAGATTAGGTAAGAGAAAATCCTTAAGAGACAAGTCATTACAAGATTTCTGCGATGCGTTAAACTCCACACGGATTTTCGTGGAACTGTCTTGCCTGAAAACTGCGTGATTAGGCATATAAAAGCTGGATCGATTCAACTAGCATGTGGGAACCAGCTCCATGTGATTCAGTCCAACGTACTCATGCATGAAAGCTTCGTAACGTCCTGCAAGCTAAAGGTCGCATTGCTTTCGCCGCTCGGATTGAGCTAGACATGCTGCAGCTATCTCTCGCGAACCTACGAAAGCCGCTTTTTTGGCGAAGGGTAAACGAACGACAAAACGTCCGCTTGCATCTCAATAATTCGTATCGGTAAAGTGTCTTTTGCACCTCTCCTCGTCGGGAGTTTAAAGCACTTTGCGTGGGACTTCCTCGATTTCCCAAAAACGCGCGTGGGCCTCCGAAAGAGAGGGTTCTGAAAAAACGTAAAATGCACGAACAGCAGAAGAATTTTTCGGAGTGTACAACGACACTGCACCTGTCAAGAACCAACCCAAAGCGAACTGCTGAGCAACGGGGGTTCTGGCAGGGCCTTTGACTAAGCCTTTCAAAATCAACCCAGAGTAGAAATCAGCTCAGGATATGCAATCAACTCTCGCGGAATCAGCGTACTCAGAATCCGCGAGATCCAAACAGGCTAGATGTGACCAAGGACCACTAGAAATTTTCTCGCTCGGTAAACAACGTGTCAACTCTTTAAGAACAAGAGCTGAGGAATCCATGGCGAATTCGCGATTCCTACTCGACTTCAAAATACTAAAAGCAAGTAAATTACACTTCGAAGACTCCGACGCACCAATCCTGATTACCGAAAGCGAGGTCCTCTTCGTATCGAGTCTAAGGTACTGCACGGTACGCTGCGTAATAAAGCACCGTTCAGCACCTGGATAAATCAGCGCCCGAACGACTAGTGAATTACCAGAAGGGTTCGCGAATATTACGCGTGTGGTTGCTAGTAATGCGTTAGTTCCAACGGAAGCGCTATGAGATGCAACGCTGACGCCCGAAACATCGGGAGCCCCGGAGTCAGGGCCTTGTGTGCAGCTCTCACCCGAGTAAGCGCTGCGGTTGCTGGGGACTTGGCCATGAAAATTACCGTCGAGATGAAGCTTAGTGTGATGTGCCGCTTGACATAAAAAACAACACAACAAGGGGCACCAATCGGTGAAGTTCCCCTTCTTCAAGCAATTCAAAGAAAGCTTGGATGTTTTGCAGAAGTCTAGACGCTGTGCTGGAGTCTTAGCGTTGAATAAGCTGCAGTGATGCAGCCAATGATTTCCCTATAAATTACATGAGGGATTATTTTTCGAGCCCGATGGCACCACTGCCTGCGCGTTGTTAGCAGCAACGCGGCTAGACGAACGAGAAGCCGAATTCGCGTTATGCTTAGTCTGCGTGTCGAAATTCTCGCGAGAATTACGCGCTTGCTCGAGAGTTTGAATACGTCTCTCCAAAAATGTCCAAAAATCCGCGTAAGTTGAAATTCTGTCGACACTAACTTTAGAATTCTCCCAGGCTTCATAAGATCCCAAGTCGAGTTCGTGGAGGAAACAATGAACAAGTCAAGTATCATAATGACCAACCGGGCAATTCAAATCACCAGCTGCTTCTGCTCGATCGATCACGTCGTTCAAATCCTGAACGTCTTGCGCTTTCACCGATGGGAGCTGAATTAAATTCTCAGGAGCGTTTAAAAGCCGAATGCGCACATTATCGTAGCGACGCGCAAGCTTTTCTCAAGCGATATCAAAATTTGCGTCCGTAACATCGAGCCCCTTCAAACGCAGAACCGCCGAGCCCTGAACAGCATTTAAGAGATGCTGCAATTTCTTGACGCGAGGTACCGATGCCTTGTCCTTGACCAAGGACGAAAACCGCTGCTTAAAACTCTCCCACTCTCCCTGCTTACTCAAAAAGGTAGGTAATGCAAGAGTAGGCAGAATTGTGATGGCTGCATTAGCCGCAAAATTTGGCACTGCCTGAGCCTGAGCTGGCGATGGTAGGTTCAAAGCCGGCTTAAGCAGATCGAGCTTGTCCCGCAATCTAGATTTGGTGTTAATATATTCGCCGTCGACGACCGTGAAGTAATCTTTCAAAAAGTATTCCTCAGCCAAGAGGGTTTCTTCAAACCCACCGAGATCATCATGACATTCTTGAAATTTCTTGCAATAATCTTCCCACAACAAATTGCGCTTCAAAATGCGTCGCGGTTTGAGAGTCAGTGCCTACCTTGCCGGTAGAATTCATTTAAAAATTTACAATCTTCTGAACAATCTAAACAATCAAATAATACTAATCAACGAGGAAATCGCCAGATACAAGAGAGAGAGAGAGAGAGGTAGATCAGCTCTAAAACAAAAACAAGGCTTGACTCACCAAATTTTTCAGCTTTCCCCCTGACACTCAAATTAATCCAAAAATAATGAGAAGCCAACCCAGCTAATTTCAAGCCGTTCAGGATGATGACAAGAAAGCCACGCCCTATTTAAAGAGCCAAACTGAAGTATTGCGATCTGTTGTGGTTTTGATCCGTGTTGATCGACTGATGACGTCACTTGACCTTGAATTGGCCGTAGAATTAAATACCTCTTCAGGTATAACCATACTCTGCTACCAAAATGTTTGGACCTGGCGCTTTCTCGTGACTTTAGAAATGGCCAGGGTATGGGTTTTTTCAAGTAACGACCGATAAACCGTTAAAGCTTGCGAGTGTTATGGATGTGTGGAATGAATGTGTCAAATAAATAAATAATTATTGGGCAATCGATTGAAAGAGAAAGAAAACTTAAATTTATTAAATTAACTGAATTACAATCAGAATTTCGGGAAAAATCGCGAGAAAAATCGAATAATAAAGAAAGAAAAAAAGGTGATGAAAATAAAAATTAAGTTCACAATGGAACAAGATAAAACTAAAATTACAGGCTTACTACTCCAGTCGGAAAAAAGCTGTGCGAGTGGGTGCGGCTACAGCGCGAAAAGCTAGGCACAATAAAAAGTCCGGAGTCACTCAGCGGGAGCGCTTTCAAAGATTGAAACGAGACTGACTCAGTCTTAATTCAAAATTAATGCTCTGGCCGTTGGCCGGAGAGAGGGATAAGGCGTGCTAACTAAACTCTGCCGAGCAGCACCGACTCACACAACTTAGTTTTACTCTAAAATGAACGACCCAAAATAAGCGTTAGCAACTACCCATTTGAGTTTGTAACTATCCGTTTGATACTTTCGGTACCCTCCGGATAACCTCTGAGACGCTTCCGACCATAATTTTTACATTTTTGAGCGCTCATAACAAAAGTTCTAACCGTCTAATAAAAAAATTGAATAGATGATTTTTGCCTCGATTTGAATAAAAAAATCGAATGCTGCAATTAGTTTATCAAAATTTAAAGAATTTTTCTAATTTGTTTAAACAATAAAAATTAAAAGAAGATAAAAAACGTGTTTTTTAAATTTTTTGAAAATGCAGGTTTTCTATCCATTAGTTTTTTAATATCTCTTTTGGTTTCTCCTTGGTCCCAAATGGGTTAATTTACAGCACTTATTTGGACATGTTCGATTATTATCGTCTAGGAATACACGCTCGTATATGCTTTACCCAAATGAACGCAAGATTGAGCGTCCTGGAGGCTGACAAGAAGACCCGAGAGCGTCATGCCAAGAATAATCAGCGAGCCGGAGGGCCCGTTGGCCGGAATTAGTGTAAATTTCGTTGAATGAATGTGGTTTACTGATCGATGAAACTGGCCGTAGACCGCGCACTAGAGTGAATCTTTGGGACTCTTCGAAGCATGACGAGAGCATTAGCTTGAGCCCATTTAGAAAAACGAGGCAGAGAAGTGAAGCATAAAGAATTCGTGAACAGACAAAATTCGTACAGGTAGAGTTAAAGTGGCTAGAGGGCCTACACCAGACTCGCATCCCGCGTCCCGCGTTGCGCGTTTTGACTATGAAGTTAGGTTAGGGTAGTGCAAGACGCAGGACGCGGGATGCGGGAATTCTCGCATCTCGCGAGTTCCCGTGATAGCCTTTAGAAAAGCCTAACTACATTCGCTCGATCGTCCGTAAATGAAATATGAAATTTAACGGCGATAACAAGTCGAGCATCGAACAATTTTTGATACAAATCGATGAAGCCAATAAACTATCTGGCTTGATGGATAAAAAATCATTTAATGCTCTACCGATTTTGTTATCTAGATTAGCTTCAACATAGTACAGGGACAGCAAAAGTAACATCGACAGCGAGTTCTTGTCAAGAAGCTCTCGAGTGTTACGGCAGCGGCGACCAACAGAGTTTACGTGTTGAGGCGACCGATCGGACACAAGGTGTAGATGAGCTGGTACGAGATGACAAAACTTGCCTGCAAGCACTTTTGCAGGCAAGGTTTTGAAAATGAAACCTGAACGGACCGAAAAAGATTGGATAGACTTTAAAAATATGTTACCAAGTTGAGACAAGCTTTTGAGGTCTAGAGGACAACAATAAATGAATAGTTGTTCTACAAGCCACCACCGACACATTCTACTACATTATGGCCAAATCTGGCTTACAAAGCTGATGAAAAGTCGAAGGTTGACATAGCCGTATTGGTTATGGGTCAGGTTTGCTGATACTCTCATTGAAAGCTGCCTGAAACAATTGATGACTCAATTACAGGCTTATTGTATAGATTTTGGAGAGCCTGTGGATCCAGGGTCCTAGAATTCATACAGAGCCAGATGTACCAAAACTAGGCATAGATCTAAGGATGGTGAGAGGGTTGGAAGCTTATCTACGAGATCGGACACGAGTGATGAAATTACTGGTAGTTTATCGTCAAGATCAAGTACTGGAAGCTCATCTTCGAGATCAAGCCAGAGTGATGGAAGTCCTGACAAAAGTAGTCCAGTTAGATGCTACAAGTGGTAGCAAAAAAGGGCTCGTGAGGTTTAACTGTGCTGAAAGGCCAGGGAACAAGCAACCGTGCGCGTAGAAAATGGCATTTTACTCCGCCAAAAATTGCGGCCAAGCCATCACTCGGAGATGGCACTCGAGCTTGTTCAGCTGGTCGGAAAAATGAATAAGCTGACAGATAAAATATGTTGGCAGATAAGGACCTGAAAGCTAGATAGTTTTTTAACTATCAAGAATGGCTATCGCAAGATTGAAGTTGGAACCTTCGTACAATGAATCAACCACTGAGGGATGCATCCAAAACTCCTGACACTAGCAGGCGTCAGGTGGCGTGCGGTCAAAACCTAAATCGGGCACCGGTGCGATTCCGTGCCGATTTAGTCACGTTCGTGTCATTAACGAGATGACAAATCATTATAACTTGCTTTGTAAAATTAAGTCGCATTTGTGGAGTGTGCGAACGATTGTCATTGTTCGGTGAGTGCATGAGACGAGCCGATTCTACTTTACGTGGTTGAGCAAAAGACGGCCATTTTGCAGTAAAAGCCTGACGATATCTCAACAGCCGAGTGACTGTTATATTACGTTCCAGGTGTACCTGCGGTAAAGTAAATAAGTTAAAAATAAGCTAAAGGAAGAGTCAGTGTATGAGTGTATGAGTACGCTTATTTATTATGAACCCGGAACTTGCACTTTGTTTTTCTCGCGCGCGCGATTTCTACTGTAAGTAGTTTGGACGCGTGTACGCGCAGATTGCCTCTGTATACATTCTCAAAAATGTGGGCTTGTCCTGCTTTGTCTAACCACTTAGGTAATCACACATGTTTACGCAAGACTGATTTTATGTCAAATTTTCAACATCTGCATTTGGAGTCTCTGTTTTATCTCAAATAATGTTGATTCTAGCTTTTCATTCTAGTAACCGGTTATTTTTTCGGATCAATACAATCGGTACATCAATGTTTCATCTGATTTTTATCAAGTTTAGTAATTAATGTAACACAAAAATAAATATTCTATCTATGCACAAATCACTTGAGGTAGTAAGTACGATGCGAGGGATAATTCTATACTTTTTTTTTTAGTAAAACAGAGGCTGTTACGGTGCTTTCTGTTTTTGTAAAACATGGTGGCTAACCTAAGATTTAAGTGTTTTTTATATTTTTTAAAAAACTTGAACGTCTCGCAAAAAATTCATTCAGGCCAAAAAAAATTTTAATCGTGCAAAACTAAAATTGACATGACCTTTTTTATTTGGTCTGGTCATGCCTTAAAAATTTAAGAGCATCAATAATACCTTACTAGCAACATTTACATAAAGTTTCGTGCAATTTTGATATTTTATTTGAGTACCATCCCTACTACCTTAATGCATTCAACAATAGTCATATTATACAAATAAATATTGTTTACACCCACACTAGTAACGTAAACAGTAAATATTCCAGTTCCTTTACTAAAATACGTAGTGAATCCACGAAACCTACAAATTATAATGATATTAAATTTGTTCTTAAGTTTCAGTATATTCAAAGATATTTTTGCGTAGATTTTTTCGTGTTTCCTGTTTAACTTTTTTTAAAGTCAGTCATGTATAATCTGAAATAAATATAAGCTCTTTAGTCATATTCAGAGGAATCATTGTCTTTGATACTAAATGTTTTTTTGAGTAAAGCTTATTAAACTCTATAGGCTTTTATAAATTAAGTAATGAAAAATAGTTGTCACAGCACGAGAACAAGTTAATAATTGAGTATAAAAAATGGATATTTTATGAGATTTTCTTTCAAAATTTTAATATTAAACTTTGTCATTTTGCTCTTCTTTGTAGCAGGTAACAAGGTTCCACAGCAGACAAATCAATCGGAAACTCCCTTTCAATCAACGACTTTAAGTCCTCCCTTGAGCGCTCCACCCATCACAGATATTTATGAAAGTTGCATTAAACAAAAAAATTCCAACCAATCAAAAATTGAAGAAGAGGATGAAGGTGACGATGATGTTTTTGAATCTCAAGGAGTTTCTTTAAAAATTGATGATAATTTTAATAAAAGACGCTGTCATTCTCTCAGTGCTTTAAATACGGATGAACTTACAAGTCCAAACAAGGTGCGTTATCAATTTTAATTTTTTACTGTTTTAAATATAATTATTCATCATTAGCTTGCATGTGTTTATGAGAAATTCTTTGCAATAAAAATTCTATTAATTTTTAGAAAATTTAATTTTAAACAAAATATTTCTAAAATTGGTTGGCCTGCCCAATTTGAACCTATTATGATAGCAGCTAAGATATTCTTCCAGCTAAGCTACCAACGAATCATTCTTTAAACTCGAACTTTAAAAATCTAATGGTTTTTCGCTCAATTTTTAAAAGAAATAAATCTTTACTATACTGAAGTAGTTCTTCAAAATGGTTAAAAAATCTTATGTTTAACATGTTTAATGTTGCATTTTTTAATATTTTCCTTTTTTTTTTTTTTACTAAGGGTTGGCGATTAAAGCGAGCTAGGGGTACCCCCAAGCATATATATTATACATATATGTTAGAGTTAATTAAATTTATTGGAAGTTTGGGGTTTATTAATAAATAAACAGAGATAATTAAGGTAGAATGGTATAGCTTTATTCAACAAGTAACCTCGAAAGATCCGCTCTATAAGACGTATGCACGTGGACTGCCCGACTGCTGCGGTGTATCCAGTGCATCTACAATAATACTCACATACATCAGGAGCACTGCGCTCTCTGTTCTAGGCCCCTGTTATACTTACGACCCGAACCTTACTCTAAAACTCCTTCCTTCCGGGAAGTAAGTTACAAACTTCCAAAATATAAATTCTCAATATCCAAATAGCCAGATCTATCTCAATAATCTCTCAAATACAAATACCAATCCCAAATTAAAAATCTAGTTTTACTTCTATCATCCTCGTCCCTCATCTCGCATTCTGTACATAGTTACAACTCAACAAAATTTCTACAATCAATCGATAAAATGAAAATTCAACTACTCATAATTCACAAGCTAAAATGTCTCTATCGTGATTCAAACTAAGTTCAAAACTCTCCTGCGAATAATAAAAATAAATCTATAAAATTACAAAATAATATAAATAACGAACACAAAATCACTACAAAATTTCCGTCCACCATCTCGATCGATTAACAAATAACATCAAAAATCATAGAAGTCAACAAACAAATTCATACTAAAAAAAAAACAAGAAAAAAATATAGAAGTAAAATATAACAAATTTCATCAATCCCAAGGTGTTCAATCCCGTGGTTGTCAAGCACTCCCTCGAGTTGAAGAATCAGTACCTGCAATCAAAACAAATAAAATTAAAGTTCATATGTAATAAATCAATTTATCCATCCATCATTCACTGATCGATCATAGTGCAGTATTTAAGCCTCAAAATTAATCTTTCATACACAAGGTTAAATTTCTATTTTCTAATTATTACTTTAAAAGTTTTACAAATTATTAAACTCTCAACTTGTTCACCACATTTATTTTGCAACCAAACCATAAAAATATAATCTTCAACACTTTTCTAAATCAACTTTGAATCAAATTATTTAACAAAATCTCCATAAATGTTTCTCAAGATTCTCTGGCTCCCAGCTTTTATAATTTACATTCGGCTTGAATACCTTCGATTTTATCATTAAATATCAAAAACTCTATAAGCAATAAATCTAGCTTTAGTCTCACTCAATCTTGAACTTGATCACTTTTCAATACATTTATATTTAACTTAAACGAAATTAATTTAAGTTTAGGTCATCCATCATATCAGTCAGGTTTTTATGAGCCAGCTTTCGTTTAAGTATTTCAGCTAAAAACTCAATCTATGTCCTTCAAACCTCAATCACCTCAATTATAAATTTCTTAATTATATCAGTAAATCACAAAGTTTACTTCCTTCTTAACTACACCATTCTGGATTTTCACTCATTCTCTCTTCTAAGATTTCTATGTTCTTCTTTCACATACATTTTTTCTTTCTTAACTTCAAACTATCCAAAACTTTCAAACTATTTGGACTTCGACTCTAGATTTAAATATTATTTCATCTCAATGTCTTGCCTCCGATAACTCAGTGTTTTAGAGACAATAAAATGTTCCACTTCTTCTTACTATGTTTACAAGAATTAAGTCAACAATTCATTTCCGCGTACATCAAACTTTCTACCTTGGATTCTCATAACAAATTTTTTTTCTCAACAGATCATTATAATCTCAGGTATAATCTCAATCTCCATCTTAATATTAGTGGTCTCACAAATTTCAGTAATAATTTAATTTATTCTCCCTCTCTATGATAATTCAAAAATGAATTATATTCAAAAATATTTCAAGCCTAAGTCTTTAACAAACAATAAAAAACAACTTAAGAAAATTCCAGCATCAACATGAAAACTCCATCTTTATTTTTCTAAATTTTCTTTCTTGCAATTCCAACCAATCACATTTTCTTTCATCCTGTGAAAATCGTTCGATTCTGAACTTAAACCTCTATAAATCTCCTGCAAAGTGGCTCACACTAAATCAACACGCCTTTCGAGAAAAAAAATTCACTATTACAATATCACATTGAAATCTCCAACCATCAAAAATTCAAAAATTAGTCCCAATACTCCCAAATTTCACTCATAGCATCTATCCATGGCTTCTGCCAAATTCATCCAGAATTAATCAACAAACTCATTCTTAGAATCAGCTGTCAGAAAATAAAATAAAAATAAATAAATAAATAAATAAATAAATAAATATAAATTAAATTAAAAATAAACCCATAGTAACTTCGAATTCCTGCAATTAAAAAAAAAAAAAAAAATTGTTGAAAATTAAAAAAAAAAAAAAAAAAAAAATTTAAAATTTGAACACAGTCCTTACAATCTAAAAAAATTAATCATCCATCTTCAATAATCAGCAATGTTGATTAAATTCGGTTTACTGTGAAACCTTTCTATCTCGCGCCAATTCAGACCTTTCTATCACGCACAAATTCAAACCCATAATTCACCACATGTATAGTTCATAAGCCAAATTTTCCAACGCAGTATAGAACCCAAAAAAAAAATTCAAATATACAGTTTCCAATCAATGGTTTATACACTTACCCACTCAAATCGTACCTCAGTCTACCGCATCAAATCTAAAATTTTCTACCGAAAATTCAAAGTAGGCGTTGAATCACTTAAAAAATTAAAAAAACGACCAGCATTGTTCTTAATTAAGATACTTAATCAAAAAAATTTCAATTCACAAAATTAACCCTTAAACTACACACCTCAAAAAAATTACACAAACTACACACGGGGTGGTTTACACCCCAGAGCGTTAAATTGTTTATAACTTTTGTTTATAATTCAATATATTTTAACCAAAATTTACTGAGGCATATCTCAACTTCACACACGTCTACTTACGTCTCAATACCACTCTTTCCACACAAAAACAAGATACAAAATTTTTCTCCAATTTAAAAAAAATACGACGTTAACTACACACGGGGTGGTCTACACCCCACGGCGCAACACACGTGGCTTTGGCGTGCTCTCAACGGCAGCTGACGCACTACTAACCTAGTGTCTAGGCACAGGCAGGTAGTTGGACCATTTAACTAACACGAGGTGACGCGCTAGAGTTGGTTTTTAAACGGGTAGTAGAAATATATTACCTTAAACAGCTCTGGGGTTGTTTACACCCCGGTGTGTAGTTTAAGGGTTAAGTTAAATTCTGTAAAAAAAACAGTCACTTCCACAGTGTATTACTAAAATCTCTGCCATCAAGTGTCTCTAATTGTGTTGGTGTCAATTTTGAAAAATGATCAGTTTCGTAGACAATCTTCGCTGCATAGAAGATCAATTTTCATCACTATCGATACCTTTCAAAATCCTCAAAATTTTTAATGATTATCAGCACATCAAAAAACTTTATTTATTAGCTGGAGTAGATAAAGTAGCTTGTTAGCGTAGCTTGTAATTAGAGGTGGAGGTACTAGGGATTACGAACCAAAATTAATTTTTCAGACTGTCTATATTCACCATGTCGTATCGTCTTCATGTTTGGATTTCCTTCTGGATAAAATATTGAACATCTGCCCTACTAAACTTCTAAAAAGTACAGGTGCTTTTGAATAGCTTCAAACAATTCATCAAATATCTTCTACATTTTTTTTTTTTTTTAATAATCAGACAACTAAAAAAAATTTTAATACTTGTTGTTGAACCGAATTCAATCCTCACTTATTCAGGAACACACCAAATCAGTAAAGTTGAACTGGTAAAACAACTGACACAAGTTTAAAAAAAATGTCATTCTTAATCATTTAATTCTATCCACACGACCTCTAACTATACCAAACATTATCTAGTAATTTCATAATTACGCTAGAATCGCTAACAATCATTACTATAACTTGAAAGAAATAACTAGCAAGCTTAAAACCGTTACTACTGCATGTGTGCCGCCGCATCACGAACGAATTTTTCAAGTCAAACCCCATTTTGAGTCTGAGCAGAAAGAAGGCACCAATCGCAAGTGCACTTTGGAAAACACACGTCTTAGTTGTAAAACCAATTCTCAAAACTTGTCTCGCTATCCTCAAAAAAATTGCCTCTAATAGCATTTCACGAAAACAACAAATAAAAAAAACTCACGCATGTGTCATTTTAATTATCATTCACAAAATTTAAGTAGTTACCAGAAAAAAAAATTCCAGGCTCTGTAATAAATATCCCAAATAATTGTCCTTCTCTTCTATCATTCATCTAACCATCTACAAAATTCAAACTTCCATGCAGGTGTGTGTAACTTCATGCGTCATTTATAAGTAAACTAAAAAAATTTCGGGAAAAAAAAAATTCTTTCTTTCCTCTCTTTATCTTTTCTAAAACAATTTCCAAGCTTCATCTAGTTAACCCATTAGGTCCCAAGAGTTATGAATTTTTTTTTGTACTTTGAGCTTATAAATCAAAGCGAAAAAGTTGAAAAATAATTTAAAAAATACCCTACCCCCCTATTTTCGGATATGCCCTACACGATGGCATTGTTTAAAATACTCAAAAATAACATTTTAATTTGTTAATAAACAAATTTAAAAAAAAAATGAAAATTTTTACGTCATTTTTTTTTTTCAAGCTGGTGAACAATGCCAAAAAAATTATTTTTGCCCTCAAAAAGTTGACCACGGGTGTTCACATTAGTTGAACTTTACGTGCATATTTGATTTTTTTGGTTTCGATTTTTTTAAACAAAATGGCGGACTAAAAACTTCAACGCCAATAATTGTACGGCAGCGCATGGTTGAATACATACCGAAAAATTACTTTTTATAAAAAATGACTGTGGTTCCTAAGATGATTTTTATGGTCGCTGATTATGAATCTGAGATCAGAATATCAAAATTGTAAGAATTGGGCCCAATACCATAGGACCCAATACTCAAAGTTAAGATTTTATAAAAACAAAAAATATCATCATATTTTACGTAGAATTTCAAGATCAAAGTATACTTGGTCGTTTTTCGAAAAAAATCGTCATTTTCGAGTAAAAAATCAAAAAAAGTTCAAAGTATTGGATTTACTTCCAGAGATCCACAACAGCTCGTCCCCGTGTGCCTGTAACGAATTGAACACAACTTTTGAGATGGCAAAAATATATTTACGAGGTTTTTGGGTTGCTGATAGTGTATCTGAGGTAAAAACATGAAAATCCCAAATATAGGGCTCAATACCGTAGGACCCAATAGTAAAAATTGAGATATCATAAAAATAAAAAATGCCATCTTATTCTGCGCAAAATTTCAAGATCAAAGTATACTTGGTCGTTTTTCGAAGAAAATCGTCATTTTCGAGTAAAAAATCAAAAAAAGTTCAAAGTATTGGATTTACTTCCAGAGATCCACAACAGCTCGTCCCCGTGTGCCTGTAACGAATTGAACACAACTTTTGAGATGGCAAAAATATATTTACGAGGTTTTTGGGTTGCTGATAGTGTATCTGAGGTAAAAACATGAAAATCCCAAGTATAAGGCCTAATACCGTAGGACCCAATAGTAAAAATTGAGATATCATAAAAATAAAAAATGAGATAAAAAATCTGTGCAGAGATCCTGCATTCTAATCATTTCACGTGAGTTACGTCGTATAAAAAGATCGACGAAATAAAAAACAAAAAGTAAAAATTTTTTTTTAAAACCACGTGGTGCTGCATGTCCTTGAGTCCCTTTATTTGGAATTTTTTTGTTATTACCTCAGATACCCTATTAGCTACCCAAAATATATTTTTGCCATCTCAAAAGTTGTGTTCAATTCGTTACAGGCACAAGGGGACGAGCTGTTGTGGATCTATGAAAGTAAATCCAATACTTTGAACTTTTTTTGATTTTTTACTCGAAAATGACGATTTTCTTCGAAAAACGACCAAGTATACTTTGATCTTGAAATTTTGCGCAGAATAAGATGGCATTTTTTATTTTTATGATATCTCAATTTTTACTATTGGGTCCTACGGTATTGGGCCCTATATTTGGGATTTTCATGTTTTTACCTCAGATACACTATCAGCAACCCAAAAACCTCGTAAATATATTTTTGCCATCTCAAAAGTTGTGTTCAATTCGTTACAGGCACACGGGGACGAGCTGTTGTGGATCTCTGGAAGTAAATCCAATACTTTGAACTTTTTTTGATTTTTTACTCGAAAATGACGATTTTTTTCGAAAAACGACCAAGTATACTTTGATCTTGAAATTCTACGTAAAATATGATGATATTTTTTGTTTTTATAAAATCTTAACTTTGAGTATTGGGTCCTATGGTATTGGGCCCAATTCTTACAATTTTGATATTCTGATCTCAGATTCATAATCAGCGACCATAAAAATCTTAGTAACCACAGTCATTTTTTATAAAAAGTAATTTTTCAGTATGTATTCAACCATGCGCTGCCGTACAATTATTGGCGTTGAAGTTTTTAGTCCGCCATTTTGTTTAAAAAAATCGAAACCAAAAAAATCAAATATGCACGTAAAGTTCAACTAATGTGAACACCCGTGGTCAACTTTTTGAGGGCAAAAATAATTTTTTTGGCATTGTTCACCAGCTTGAAAAAAAAAAAAATGACGTAAAAATTTTCATTTTTTTTTTAAATTTGTTTATTAACAAATTAAAATGTTATTTTTGAGTATTTTAAACAATGCCATCGTGTAGGGCATATCCGAAAATAGGGGGGTAGGGTATTTTTTAAATTATTTTTCAACTTTTTCGCTTTGATTTATAAGCTCAAAGTACAAAAAAAAATTCATAACTCTTGGGACCTAATGGGTTAACTATATAATTTACCACACCGTCCATCGGTAAAAAAAAACATCACTCCACTTAACCTTAAATAAAATGAAATTAATGAAAAATGTTAAATGAAATCCTCGGTCTTACATGAAAAAAAAATTCTGAAATTATCAAATTTTAAGTTTACACATCTATCATCCAAGCTGACGCATTCCTGCTATCTTTCATTGTTACCCCTCCAAAGCAGCGTAGGTAGTGAGGAACGCTGGGTCTACTATACCTCAACGTGTCATTTCCTCTCCAGCCGCTGTCATAATCACATCTACGAATTTTTCACAAATCTCACTCTCAGCAGCCAGCTGTTTCTCTCCAATGATGCCCCAACATAAATTCGTTCAATCAAAAATAGGTAATAATCATTCGCAAAAAATCTATGAAACACACAATTTATCTAGGTTTTTAAGACGTTTCAAACAAGTAAAAAAAACACCAGCAAGAAAACTGTCGCTTAAAATTCGTCCTCCAAGTAGTCCACAAAAAAAAAATCATTGAAAATAGAGTTACGTCGACATGTGCAATTATGCAAGCGACTGAATTCCTCTTCCAGGCAAGCAGTACCCGAACAATAAGGTAGAGGCTTCCCCCGCCGCTCGCTATCACCAATTACCGAACGATAAACATGTCGATCGCTGGCTGACTTGATGCAAGTCTGAACCTGTATTAACGCGCTCGTCTATTTATCCTCTATTTAATTCTTTCACTTAATCTTCTTTGTTCTCTTTCTTATGACACCCAAACACTTTGTTCATTCTCACTCGCCAGCTCTTAAACCCTTATTATAAAATTTTAAATAAATTGAAATCCCTAGACGGTGTGAATAATTTAGTCTACTTCTAACATCTTCAATTATATTCGGCCTCTGATGATAAAAATCTCTCAAACAACAAGAAAAATCCAAATTTCCAGTGCACATCTAGTTGACAAAATTCTGATCTTGAAAAAAATTTCAAAAAGTCGGCGACTTCGTAAATTTAGCTTCAAAAGAATCATTATAATATAACATAAAAGATTGACTCAACTAAAGAAACTCAACTTGCTACAGTAAGCATTTGAAATCTGTCTCGTTCTGATCGTGCTTTTAAATTTTTTGCAGCACTCAGTGGCCAAAATTCGTAGCAGCCACACCGCCAACCGTGTGACTGTGTCGGTTTTTTGGAATAGAGCAGACGCAATTTTTTTTCCACACAGGTTCATATTTACAAAAATTAGGGAGTAAAATCACTCAAAAACATGTTTTCATCTGTAAATATGAACATAAAAATAACAATAGAACTGATAAACACCATTAAAAACTTCTACAAAGCCATTGATTTGATGCTTCAAAATATACGTCGCAGCAGGTTAGGTGGCGTCAGCCACCGCCAGCTGCTGCGACTCAACTGACTTGAAGTTAGTCACACCTATAATGAATATCAACTGAGCGCCGATGACTTTGTATAGGATCTTACAAAAACTTCAAGTTCCTAATTATAATTAAACAATTACATTTTCAATAAACAAATTTAACGTAATTTGGATTTTTTGCAAACCAAAAATTAATTTTGAAGCAATTACTTTTTGTTAACTTTAATTTTATTACTAAAAATATTAAATTAAAATTGCCTTATGATGTTAAGCTTAAATTTTGTTTACTCATTTTAAAAAGTTAGTTTTTGAGATTAGTTAATTATTTTAATTTCGTTATACTTGAAAAGAGTATTAATAATTTTGAATTTAATTTTTTTGTTCATTTTTTTCCTCGTAAAATATAAAACTGTATTAAAAATGTTAAAATTAATATTCTTAAATTAATTTTTTTTTTTTTTCAAATTTTAATTTGATTGAATAATTGATTTTGTTTTTAATTCGTAAGTTTTTTTTTTATCAAATTCTAAAAATCCTTGAAAATTTCTCTTACTTCTTTGAAAATTCTTAAATTTTTCACAACTTTATACGTAAAAGTTATAAATTTTATCTTTTCTAATAGATGAACTTTCATTAAATTTACTAAAATTTTATTTATTTATTCAAGATATTTTTTTTTTACTAAGAATATGTTTTATAAACTCGGGAAGATCGGTAGATTTAATTCGATCAACAATTTAAAAAACAATGTTATGATTTTAAAAATCAATGTAAATTTTTTTCAAACTTTTAAATTTGTTTAATTTCTAATTTTGGTTTATATTTGAAAAGTTTTTGAGCTAAAGATCTTTTTCGTAAATTTAAAAACGATATAATTTTTTAACTAAATACTTTAAATTTAATTTTTTCTTTGTAACAGATAGCGCGTTGATTAAATTCGAATTCGGCGCTAACTGTTATGGAACGCAGATGCGGATCGGTAAGTCAGGTGATGACGAGATCTACCGATCAGCATTACTCTAATTTCGGCGCTTGGCGCGATCACACGTGTGTCAGAGAGCGAATATACTTATTTACTTTTTTGTATTGTTAGATAACTTTATTGAGGTTGTGTTGGATAAAGTTATCAGTGAGAAGTTGTGTAGATTTTCCTGTGATCCAGTTGTCATTGGATCGGAGCGGGGAAGGCAAACATCTCACGGAAAGTCAGCGTGCGGCCTTGGAAGGCATTGTCGTCTTGTGTGAAGCCATTCGGGCTAATAGTAATTATAATTATTATTGTTTAATCAAGCGAAGGTGCACCTGCTAGAAAAGTAAGTCCGCGTAGCGGTTAATCATTGAGTATTTATTCGTGTGATAGTTAGAGTCGGAGTGTGTGCGTGAAGTACAGTAAGTACTTAGATTTTGTATCAGAGTTAGTCCACGCCTTTGTTCTTTTGGCGCGCTGCAGCAAGCAGACGAGCGCGAGAGTGTGTGTGTGCGTCGGTGTGTTAGTACCGACCACAACACAACCGACGTACTTTATTTTTGTAAAATTAATTTTCGTCGTATCAAGACTTTGAGTCATTCGGGTTGGATTGTTTGTAAACAATCAGATAGAATTAATTTGGAATATTATGTAAATTTTTGATTCATTTATTTTTCTTGTTAATTAAAATTATTAAAATTTACATTTTATCATTAATTTAATTAACCCGTGTTCCTGCGATCGGTCCACGTAAACTCACGCCACTACCGACGAAGGAGAGCAGCCGCGCCGCGTAATAAAAACATTAGTTCGCGTACGCGTCTTCCCCCCTCTTTTCAGGTATTGAAGAAAAATCGACGGATTGTCGTGTGCACAGAAAGTGCATTTTGTCATCAGGTCGGAGGAGTGCGGACGACGATCGCCGCCGGTTCTCGTGTTCAATCACGGTCCTCCGAGGAATTAAATTCCTTAATTCGAGCCCTGTGACAATTGGCGCCCAACAACGTGTAGGTAGTTAGGTAACCAAAACAAAGGTTATTGGTTAGTGTGAGTGATCGCAGGTGTGCGCTGACCGGCGGGGGTTCAAGGTCGGTCGGCAGAGTTAATGTTAGGATAAAAACAAAGGCGAAGGGCTTGCTGCTGCTATAGTGTAACACAGCAAGTCGAGGAATTTTTTTTTTTTTCCTGTTAATTGCTCGGTGGAGTGCGAGTGCTTGCTGGATTTTAGTTAAAGTCGTTAATTTATTCTTTTTTCTTTTCTCGGGTTTGAGAGTTTTGCAACTCGAAGTTGAATTCACATCGGAGTTGTTTTGATTAAACCGTGTTGTCATACGGTAAGGTGTTTGTTTAGGCATAGCCTGGTAATTTAACTCCGACGCGGATATTTCGAGCTGCATTTTTCGATTTTAACTTGTTTTTTTTTGTTTTTTTTTGTGAGCAAGTACTCCACCAAGCAGAACCTATACGTGACAGTAGCGAGAGTAGAGCGGTAAATGATATTAATTTATTGTATGATTATTGTAAAATATTATTTTACTCGCAGGCTGTTATCGACTAACGATCGGTAACAACTGTAACTTATATTTCTGAGTGGAAAAATCGGGTTTTGACACGGGTTAAAACGATTGATTTTTTTAGTTATTTTGATTCTGTCGTGGCTTAAACGGGTGATTCGTTTTTAGCCAATCGGGAGTTTTTGTTAAAACCAAGCGTGGTTGGTGGACTTTTTGGTCATTTCGGATTATTGCTGTTGAGATCAGTGGATCGATTTTGTTTTTTTTTGTTTTCTTACATAACTCAGAAATATAATTGAAATTTTGTTATCTATTTCAGGATTGCGAGATATATATTTTGTGTAAAATATTAATAAATTAGAGTGTGTTGAATTTGTCACTTGGGTTAGGGTACTGTTTTCTTTGTAAGCTAGGTGACATCGGACGCAGTTATGATGCAGGAACTTACAAAGGAAGACTTGGTCTTTTCGTGGATCATGGCCGAAGGGGCAGATGTCGTGTCAGAGGCTTTGAATGAGCTTGAGCTCAAGCCTGAAGGTACGCTGATTGATAAAAGTGGTAGGCTGCTGAAATGGCTGTTAGGCAATTATTCAGCGGAAGACTTTCTCGCAACCGAGTCTGAGGAGGCAGACGAGGTTAAAGTTAAGCGCGAAAGTCTAAGAGCCACCTTCATAGCTACGATAATGTGGGAGAAGTCTGGATCGACAATAATCGATCCAAACTACACCACAAGCGGCACACACCCCTTTGCTGTCCTCATGGACGAATAAATAGTCCGAGAGGCAGCTTCAAGACTCCAGGAGGAATACTCGGGCATTCGGGAGCATGATCGAAACCCGGAACGGGGGAATTTGTCTGAGCATGGACAACCGGGCCGGGAGGACGACATTAACGCCGAGTCGCTCAAAGCCATAACAGCGGTGGCAGAAGAGCTTAAGGCGTTGAAAAGGTCAAATGAGGATACCAAGGCAAGATTGGCAGCAATGGAGGCTGATAGGTACCGCCAGCCAGATCGGAACCGAGGACCGGGGGGCCCGGTTTCCTCGACAGTCAGATCAGAAATGCAGAACTCGTTGAACGACTGCAGTATTTCGACTGACGGTCATATACCGCACACTAGGGTCAACTTTTGCGAGACGACAGTGCGGGAAGCGAGAAACAGTTCCAGTCCTCTAGTGGCGAGGCAAGACAGAGTACAAAAACTGGAACAACAGATTAAGGCCTTGCAAGCCGAGCTCGAACAATTGAGAAGCCATGGGCAGACGGCTGATTTAGCCACTCAGGAGTCAATCCAAGCTCAAGGCAACCCGATGAAGCCAGTCGACGTCGGCATTATTGTTCGAAGATGGAATATTAGATTCAGCGGCGATAGCGAATCTAGTATTGAACAATTTTTATTGCAGATAGAGGAATACAATAAACTCGCTGGTTTGACCGGTTCTCAGTTATTGGATGCCTTACCAATGATGTTGACCGATATAGCGGCTACGTGGTTCCGTAACGTGCGGAGCACAATCAACTCATGGGAGACATTTTGTCAGGAAGCCCGTGAGTGGTACGGAGTCGGAGACTACCAGCAGGCCGCAAGGATGGAAGCAACAACCCGGACTCAAGGTGAAAACGAGCCGGTGCGGACCTACTTGACATGCTTGCAGTCTTATTTGCTAAAAATTAGACTATTTGTGTAAATTTTTTTCTCCCGGTTTTTGATAGAGGAAAATCTTTTAGAAGGGAGAGTTTGGCGGTTGTTGTGTGCACGTGTGAAGTGATAGTGAGTTCCAGACAAAGGACATCGAGGGAAACCGTAAGTAAAGTGAAGACGCCCTGGTCAAAAATCAAGAAGTGTGTTTTTTATCATTATTTGATCAAAGGGAAGACGTTTTTTGGAAGGTGTAAGTGCAAGGAGTTTTAACGTCTAGACTACAGATGGATTATTTTGGTAGGCGAGTGTGAATAATTTTTGTCATTGAATCGATGTACTTAAATTGAATTATCTAGATGAAAATTTCAATTACTGTATTGTATAAGCCCTCCCTGGAAGCCCCTAAAATCGACTCTTAAAATTAAAGGGGAGCATATACGCCGAGTACACAGTATTATAAATTTTCGAGCTGAGTCTAAAATCAAATAAAAACAATAATTATTAGTAAATTTTATAAATATTTAATTTAAAAACACTTTTGCACGTAATTTTGTACAAAATTTCTTTTATACATAACCTTTCACTTGTAATAATTTTTATTATTTTTAAAACAATAAATTTCAACATAAAATTTATTCTAACATCAACTCATCACCTATCTTTTGCATGTAATCATTTAAATAAGAATGGTCAACATAAGTATCGTAGTACGGATCCCACTCTTCTGCTTTATCTTCAACTTTAAGCGTTGCACTTTCTTCAATGTCAACGTCCCACAAAATATCGTCTTCACTACCGTCCAAGGCGTTTGAAATGTAATATTTCTTACTTAAAAGAATATATAACGCTTTCAGTTTGTGCTTGATTCCAAGCTTTTATAACAAAATTGCAAAAAACATCTAAGTCTGGTGCTTTCATATTTTCTGATTTTGTGTACTCCTTAGTTCCGTTTATCTTCTAGTCGTTCCACATTTCTCGAAGATAATGTTTGAAAGGTTTAGTTAAACAAACATCCAATGGTTGTAAAACGGATGTTAAGCCGCCTGGGATGACTGCCTGCACAGTTCGTTTGTCGTTCAGATCTCCCTTGATTTTATCTGTAAGACGGCTTCGGAACATGTCCCAAACTAGCAAACTTAGGTTATTAAAATTACCAGGTCGTTTATTCCAAATTTGACTCAGCCATATTTTTACACCACCTTCATCCATTCAACCGTTTTCTTGCACGTGGACAAGGACGCCTGGAGGAAATTTTATTTTTGGCATGGTTTTTCTTTTAAAAATCACCATCGGCTTTAATTTATACCATTGGCTAAACACGATAATACTACTGTGAATCTACGTTTTTCATGTCCAGTGGATTTAACAAAAATTGTTTTTGTTCCTCTCACATCTACAGCGCAGTTACCCAACATGTCAAATTGTGCTGGCAACCAGTCTCGTCCATGTTTCCAATACTTCCCAGTGGAAAGTAGAAATCTTCTCTTAAGGTAGTAGTTCCGCCTTAGTGCACAACTCAAACTAATTCTGAAATTAAAATATGTTGTAAAAAAACACTTGATCTTTCTAAATATCACTTAAAAAATACAGGTATCCATGCTTTTTTCCGAGATAATTGAGTTAGAAATTCACCAAATCACAATATATAGTAATACCTAACCTGTAAACTTCAACATTTTTTGAACTCAATTATCTCGAAAAAAAGCATGGATACCTGTATTTTTTAAGTGATATTTTGAAAGATCAGATGTTTATTTACAACATATTAAAAATTCAGATAGTGTTTGAGTTGTTTGCATTTTGCATGTGTTTTCCCATGTATGTGCTATATATCGCGGAACTACTACCTTAACTTGATTAAATGTCATTGAAAATTTAATATTTTTTCCTCTAAATCAGAAGGTAATTTTTGAGAGATTTTAATTTTTTCTCTCAAAGCGAAATTAAATCTTTCCATGAAGCGGGCACACCAACTAACTGCGGCTGTAAAATTTTTTGCTAAATTTGGATTTTTCAAGGCCCATCTCATAGCTTCACTTCTAATTAATTTTCTGGAGACAAAGTTATCTTCTTTTCTTGCATTTAATACAAATTCCGAAACGTATTGTTCTAATTCGGGCCCTTTCGCAGTACCAGTTCTGAGTGCACACTTACGTTTAGGCATTTCTTTTATAATAGTTTCACTGTCTACCCAACTACGTACGTTTTTCCTGTCAACGTCAAATTTTTGTGCAACTTGATGGTTGCTTGTCTCTTGTATACTTTATAACTTTTAATTTAAAAGCAGCGTCGTACTTTAACCTAGTAGTCATAATTACGCAAATTATAGTTAAATTGATATTATAAAAGTAAATACAAATCACTAAGATTATAGTGCTTTTCGCAACAAGTGTAGCTGCTAGGCCTTGTCCGCACTGGCATGAAGTTGTCGCTCAAGCGAAGCGAGGGTGACAACGAAATGCCAGTGCGAAGAGGCCTAGCAGCCACACGAGTTACGAACACTATTTTGTAGTACATGAGTGGCAAAAATTCGTCACCACTAACAATAATTAAAACAATTTAGATAATCATAAAGATGATGAATTCTTAAAAATTATAAAACTTTTAAGTTAAAGATGTCACAGGGCTCGAATTAAGGAATTTAATTCCTCGGAGGACCGTGATTGAACACGAGAACCCGCGGCGATCGTCGTCTGCACTCCTCCGACCTGATGACAAAATGCACTTTCTGTGCACACGACAATCCGTCGATTTTTCTTCAATACCTGAAAAGAAGGGGGAAGACGCGTACGCGGAATTGTCTGGAACTCACTATCACTTCACACGTGCACACAACAACCGCCAAACTCTCCCTTCTAAAAGATTTTCCTCTATCAAAAACCGGGAGAAAAAAATTTACACAAATAAAAGCGATGCATCAGCCCATTACTTGTTAGAGTTAATTAAATTCATTGGAGGTTTGGGGTTTACAAATAAACAGATACAGAGATAATTAAGGTAGAATAGTGTAGCTTGATTTAATAAGTAACTTCAAAAGATCCGCTCCATAAGACGTGTGCACGTGGACTGCCCGACTGCTGCGGTGTCGCCACTGCATATACAATACTCACATACATCAGGAGCACTGCACTCTCTGTTCTAAGCCCCTGTTATACTTACGACCCGAACCTTACTCTAACAATATATATATATATATATATATATATATATGGGTCAAAATAATACTTTTTTAAAAAACCGTCCGCACGAGGTTCACCGATTTTATTTCAATTTTTTTTGGCAAAAGTACTATTTAATAGAAGACTTTTGCCACAAACTAGAGGTCTCTATCTTATTTCTGCTTGGTGCTAGATTTTTTCAAAGATTGAAAAATGACCTATTTTTAAGCTGTTTTAAGCAATTTTCAGGTATTTTTCGAAAAATTCTAACTTTTGATCAAAATGAGATAGAAACCTCTAGTTTGCGGCAAAATTTTGTTCAAAATAAGTTCTTTTTTGTAAAAATATTTTGACAACATAGTTTGGTTATTTTTATAATAATACAGTCCTACACAGATATTGCTATTTTTGCTCATTTGCAGGTATCTTCAAACGACCGTAGCTTTTTCTAGGCTAAATTTTTGTGCATATTAAAAAATTGTTAAATTTTTTTTATGAAAAAACAAAAATTTGGCGACCAACCGGAACCCTGTACGATCTTCCACTTCCAAGATACAGCTGTTTAAAGTTGTCAAAAAACACAAAAAACGCGTTTTTTACGATTTTCACACGCATTTTTGAACGGTTTCGACCTATTTTTTTCTCTCAAAAATAAGTGGAATCTTCTCTTCATATTTTTCCAAACAAGCTCCCCTAGTAATTGTAGTGCGGATTTAGGGTTTTAGTTGGATCCAAAGCATACACTTTTGACACATTTTATGTGCTAAACTAGTGTTTTTTTAACAATATACACGCTACATTTAACTTTTTCATTCATTATAGATGTTTTGAAATTATTTTTTGACTAAAAACTATTCAAATTCCAGCCAAAATTTGGTCCCCTGCTTTGAAAAAATTGATACTCAACGAAATATTGATCTCAATATCAAAATGATATACTACTTTTATTCAGTTTTTTAGTTTTTTGATTCGTTAAAAATCTATGTTCAAGTATTGTAAATAATATACCACTTGTTTATTTATTTTTGTCCATTTTTGAAATTACAAATAATTAATCATAGTTTATCAATTATTCTGATAAAACAATCATGGATTACTATTGCTTACTCTGAAAAAAATGAGTCTAAATTAAAAATGTTATTTTTTGAATTCTATGAAGCATGCAACAATCTACCAATCTAGATTCTACTTATAATTATGTCCACTTATGAAAAAGAGAATGAGAGATTCGATTAGAAAGTCGAGTCGATATATCGAATCGAAACTTGATCTTTGATTCTTGGAGCAAGAGCGCCGCCTTAAAAGCCTCTCAAAAGTGTGAACCAGCTGCACGCGCCAAATTTGAAATCTTCAGGCATGCCTGGTTTGATTTTTTTTTTTTTTTTTTTTCTTTTTTTTTTTAAATTAATAAAGTGAGTAACGAAATTTAAATTTTTAATAGCCAAATATGCGGACAAGCTTACAACCCCATAACTCTAGTCGTAGTGAATAACAAATAATTAACTTTAGTAAAAATAATTAATTTTTTTTAATAAACAAATAAGCCAATAAGCTGCAACCCCATAATTTTGGGCATGGCTGAAAAAAATGTTAATATTTTTAATAAACCAATAAGGCGACAAGCTACAACCCCATAACTTTGGGCGTGGCTAAAAAAAATATTAATATTTTTAATGAACAAAAAAGGCGATGAGCTACAACCTCATAATCTTGGGCATGGCTAAAAAAAATGTTAATATTTTTAATAAACAAATAAGGCGATGATCTACAATCCCATAACACTGGGCAGAGTGAATGAAAAATAATTAAATTTTCTAATAAACAAATAAGCCGATGAGCTACAACCCCATAACCTTGGGAATGGGTGAAAAAAATGTTAATATTTTTAATAAACCAACAAGGCGAAGAGCTACAACCCCATGACGGTTGGCGTAGCGAATGAAAAATAATTAATTTCTTTAATAAACAAATAAGCCGATGAGCCACAACCCCATAACATTGGGCGAAGTGAATGAAAAATAATTAATTTTTTTAATAAACAAATGAGCCGTTGAGATACAACCCCATATCATTGGGCGCAGCGAATATAAAATATGTGAATATTTAAATAAACAACTAAGCAAACAAGTTTACCACCCCATAACCTTGGACATGGATAAAAAAAAATTTTGAGCCATGCCCAATGTTATGGGGTTGCAGCTAATCGGCTTATTTGTTTATTAAAAAATTTAATTAGTTCTCACTCACTCCGCCCAGTGTTATGGGGTTGTAGCTCATCGCCTTATTTGTTTATTAAAAATATTAACATTTTTTTTATCCGTGCCCAAGGTTATGAGATTGTAGCTCATCGCGTTATTTGTTTATTAAAAATATTAACATTTTTTTTGGACATGCCCAAGGCTATGGGGTTGTAACTTATCACCTTTTTTGTTTATTAAAAATATTAACAATTTTCAGCCATGCGCTAGGTTATGGTGTTGTAGCTTATCGGCTTATTTGTTTATTAAAAAAAATTAATTATTTTTACTAAGTACGCCCAGTGTTTTGGAGTTGTAGCTTATCGGCTTATTTGTTTATTACGAAAGTGAATTATTTGTTATTCACTACGCCTAGGGTTATGGGGTTGTAAGCTTGTCCGCTAATTTGTCTATTAAAAATTTAAATTTCGTTACTCACTTTATTAATTAAAAAAAAAACAAAAAATTCAAATCAAGCATGCCTGAAAATTTTAAATTTGGCACGTCTGGCTGGTTCACACTTTTGAGGGGCCTTTAAGGCGGCGCTCTTGCTCCAAGAATCAAAGATCAAGTTTCGATTCGATATATCGTCTCGACTTTCTAATCGAATCTCTCATTCTCTTTTTCATAAGTGGACATAATTATAAGTAGAATGTAGATTCGTAGATTGTTGCATGCTTCATAGAATTCAAAAAATAACATTTTTAATTTGGACTCATTTTTTTCAGAGTAAGCAATAGTAATTCATGATTGTTTTATCAGAATAGTTGATAAACTATGATCAATTATTTGTAATTTCAAAAATAGAAAAAAATAAATAAACAAGTGGTATATTATTTACAATATTTGAACATAGATTTTTATCGAATCAAAAAACTAAAAAACTAAATAAAAGTAGTATATCATTTTGATATTGAGATCAATATTTTGTTGAGTATCAATTTTTTCAAAGCAGGTGATTTAATTTTGGCTGGAATTTGAATAGTTTTTAGTCAAAAAATAATTTCAAAACATCTATAATGAACGAAAAAGTTAAATGTCGCGTGTATATTGTTAAAAAAACACTAGTTTAGCACATAAAATGTGTCAAAAGTGTATGCTTTGGAATCAACTAAAACCCCAAATCCGCACTACAATTACTAGGGGAGCTTGTTTGGAAAAATATGAAGAGAAGATTCCACATATTTTTGAGAGAAAAAAAAAGGTCGAAACCGTTCAAAAATGCGTGTGAAAATCGTAAAAAACGCGTTTTTTGTGTTTTTTGACAACTTTAAACAGCTGTATCTTGGAAGTGGAAGATCGTACAGGGTTCCGGTTGGTCGCAAAATTTTTGTTTTTTCATAAAAAAAATTGAACAATTTTTTAATATGCACAAAAATTTAGCCTAGAAAAAGATACGGTCGTTTGAAGATACCTGAAAATGAGCAAAAATAGCAATATCTGTGTAGGACTGTATTCTTATAAAAATAACCAAACTATGTTGTCAAAATATTTTTACAAAAAAGAACTTTTTTTCGAACAAAATTTTGCCGCAAACTAGAGGTTTCTATCTCATTTTGATCAAAAGTTAGAATTTTTCGAAAAATACCTTAAAATCGCTTAAAACAGCTTAAAAATAGGCCATTTTTCAATCTTTGAAAAAATCTAGCACCAAGCAGAAATAAGATAGAGACCTCTAGTTTGTGGCAAAAGTCTTCTATTAAATAGTACTTTTGCCAAAAAAAATTGCAATAAAATCGATGAACCTCGTGCGGACGATTTTTTAAAAAAGTATTATTTTGACCCATATATACATATATATATATATATATAAATTTTATAAACATCAAATCGAGCGATGAAGAAACAATACAAAAAAAAAACCAGTTCGTTCGACCAAACACTTATTTTATTCTATTATTATTGAACTCCAGACAAACAATCACCACGAATAGCCACCAACAATTACCGCAAACATAAAAACCCACGATGCAGACGCAACAAATTGAAGTACAGAATCAACTCTACATAAAATCCCACTCGTTATGAAGAAACAACTCGAAATTTAAGATCAACTCAAGATTAAACCACATAAAGAAAGAACACACCGATATGATCAACTTTAAATGAAACGACACTCGTGATGAATAAGGAACATACCGACGCTAGATCATTGTTGAATAAAGAATATACCGACGTTAAATCATAGTTGAATAAAGAACATACTAAAGTTTAATATCAACTCAAGATTAAACTACATTAATCGCGAAGAATAACTCACCAATAGGGTCAACTCTTGCTCAAACCACACTTGCGATGAAGAAACAACAACCCGAAGTGTAGAGCTAACTCTAGATCAAACGACCTCTTCGTTGATTAAAGAACATACTGACGTTAGATCAAACCACCCTTGCGATGAAAAAACATTCGAATTTTTACAATATAAAAAAAAATTAAAATTCGGGTCAATGGACAATCGGGCAAATTGACATTCGGGGGGATTCGATGTTCAGGCATTCTGGCGATGGAACGTTCGGGAAAATGAATATTCGGGCGATTTGATTAGGAGGAATAGTAAGTAATCACTTTGAGTAGTACACAAAATCACACAACACTACTTTAAAATAGTAGTTTTTTTTCTCATCATAAATGTGAAATTTTAGCAGGATCAATCGTAAGATTCAAGATCAATTAAAAAATTTATCTCCATTTTTCGTAGAGATAAAACAATATACAATTTTGGTTTATCACAAAACCACAAAATTACTGCAAAGTCAATGTGAAAGATTAAAGAATTAACTATAAAAGTGCACCTTATCTTCTACAACTAATGAACAATTGATTTAATCCAAGATTATTTGATATTTAGATATTTTTATTACAAAAAATAAATATGGGGAATTATAAATAAAAATTATTTTTTCAATTGCTAAAAGTATATGCCGCAGCCAAAGCCAACTTCATTGGATCAACATAAATTGACTGACACTTATTAATTCGTACTTTTTAAATAAATTTTTTCTTTACTGCAAGGAATTTTCAAAGATTTTAAATTATTGTATAAAATATACTTTTCTATAGTTTCAACTTATTTTTACAACTAGAATAAAAAAAATTTCATGCATAAATTTGCTTTAAAAAATTGAGAACGTGTGGACAGTGACCGAGTGCGAGTTCTTCATCTAAATACCACGTTCATGGTACAAGGCAACTTTTCATGAATCTGTTTTATATCTTTACTTCTGCAATCGTACTTTTCATGTCAAATCTTTATTTTAAAACAAAAATTGAAATTTTTGTTCTTAATACATTCTGGAAAATATCATCCATGGTCATTACTATTTATTTTTACGATTAATGTTGAAACTTTTTTTTACAATAGAAATTAAGTTAGTGACGAGCGTTTAGTGTCGTTTACTTCATTGATACGTATTCAAATAAATAATTTTTTGTCGATTTATAGCATAAAAATTTGTAGCGACTATACACAAACATATTTTGAACACGTATATAATACTAGTTACTTATTATGTTGGTTTTTGTTCGTATAAATTTGTTCCTCAGTTGTACTCAGTTGCACTTAGTCTTCAAAACTGTAAACACTTAGTTTTGTTTTTAAATTTCGTAAGCTAATACTTACGTTATGACTTGTGTCTCATCACACTAATTTACCTATAAATATGTTATCCTAAAAATGATGACGAAAGGTCATCTTATCTTATCAAGGACTTATCCTAATAATTATTAATAAAATATCGTTCGTTTGACCAAGTAAACATTGTTGTATTTATGTGTATAAAACTTTTTCAAATTTTGTGTGGTAAAAAAAAAGGTATTTGCAAAGTATGATTCATTAATCAGGGAACAATTTATTCGCCTGAGTTGTATCAAATTTTTGATAAGTGAAAATCTCTTTTTGCAAACCGCATTTAAAATTTGACATTAATCTGGCATTTTTTGTTAAACCCATAAACAATTTTTTTAAGTACAGTCAAACTCCGATAATTCGAAGTGCCAAGGGAGTCAGGAAAAACTTCGAATTATCGAAACTTCGAATTATAGAAAGTAAAATTTTAAAAAGTACTTTCATCGTTTGCTGAAATAAAATCTATTTATCACAAAATTTCAGTTATACGTACAAGAATGTGTTAAATATAATATAAATATTTCATTTTTTAATTTATTTTATTTATCTTTAATTACTTATTAGTTTTTGTTAAAAAAGTCAGATATTTTTGCCTGAACTTGCGGTACTTTAGTTTCACAGTAATCTTCAAGGAAATTTAATGTTTTGAATACTTTTTCAGGCATGTCATCTTGTTGTTGTACAAATTGCCGTAATTCTGAGAGTAACACTGCTGCTCGAGCAGACGATACTTTGTCGCTTGGAACAAACTCTCAGCTTGAGACTTCTTCATGGCTGTCTTCATCACTACTTGAATATTCCTGTCCTTCCTGTAATTCTTTCTGACTTACCATTTCCAAAATATCAGCGTCACTGAGAGTGTCGGCTATCATAACGTAATCATCGACGTTGATAAAATCTTCAAAAGATACGCCCTCACATCCTAGTTTCTTGCTTAACTCAATCCATATCGTTGGCTCACAAATAATTTTTTCTGGTTCACCATCAATTTCTAACGGAGACTCTTCAAATTCTGCCGTTTTTTTCTGAAATCCAGCTTTATGAAAACAGTTGGAAATTGTGATTGATTTGACATCATCCCAGGCTTTTGTCAACAAAATAATTGCCTGCAAAAGATCAATATTAAACGAGCAGTTTTCACTCATAACATTGATAATTTTTTTTACTAATCGTTTACGATAATAAAACTTTATGTTTTTGATGATACCCATGTCCATCGGTTGTACTTTAGAAGTCATATTTGGCGGGAGATGAACGATCTTGATCGCTTTCAATTTAAAACTTAAAACTTTCGGGTGAGCTGGGCAATTATCTATAAACAATAATATTTTTCTTTTCTGTCTTCGAAATTTAGAATCAAGTTTCTTCAACCATTCCTCATAAACAGTGCTAGTCATCCAGGCTTTTTTATTAGACATATAAGTAACGGGAAGAGATCGAACGCCTTTTTTTCCAAAACACCGTGGTTTCTTAGATTTTCCAATGATTAAAAGCGGTAATTTTTCGGTACCTGACATGTTTGCGGCAACCATCACTGTAATTCGCTCTTTACTTTTTTTCCACCGTGGCAAATCTCATCCTTAAAAGCCAGTGTTTTATCCGGCAAACATTTCCAAAATAAGCCTGTTTCGTCGGCATTGAAAATATCATTTTCAGAGTAGTTTTCTAATAAACCTGGTAACACATCTTTCACATATGTTTGACTATCTTCGACCGAAACTGAGGCACTTTCTCCACTTAAAGTTTTAGCTTTCAAGCCCTTTCTACTTTTGAAGTTTCGTAACCAACCTGAACTTGCATTGAAATCTTTGTGACCTAATTCAGATGCATAGGAAAGAGCTTTTTCCTGAAGAATATCGCCAGACAAAGGTATTGTTGGATGTGAAGTGCGTACTTCTTGAGCAAATTTAAATACTGCATTTTCGACTAGTGGAAGTGCAGAGTATCGCATGCGTTTTCTGCTAGGCTGAAACTCTCCTTCAGTTACAGCTTTTAAATGTTTTTCTTTATTATTCATGATGCTTGACAATGTATTAGGAGCTATGCCAAAATCTTCAGCGATTTCTTTTTTTCTTTTCTCACCTTTTTCGACTTCCTGGATTAGTTTAGCTTTTTCTGCCAAGTTTAAAGTACGATAAGGTTTGCGTTTTGCAGATGACTTCATTTAAAAAAAAAAATCAACGTTTCACCACTGAATTTTAGAGCTGACTGTCATATAAAACTGCTTAGAAACTAAACTGCGCACAAAAGGAGGTTGGCAGAGAGGGCGGGGCTCATTCTTAGCTGTCCCAAAGTCTCAAACTTCGAATTATCGGAATAAATATTTACATTGGGAGTCAAAAATAACTTCGAATTATCGAAAAATTCGAATTATCGAAATTCGAATTAACGGAATTATTTAACACGTATTGTATATGATTTTTTGACGGGAGTCGAAAAAAACTTCGAATTATCGAATAATTCGAATTATCGACGTTCGAATTATCGGATTTTGACTGTATTTAAGAACTCTACTTTATTGAGGTTTTTTCGTCAGATTATAGAAAAACAGCTGCTTTGCTTACACTACTTACGTAAATGTTTTCAATTATTGATTATTAAGTAAGGTTGATCATAATTTTTAAGTGTCTTTCTTCGTATAGCTATGTCTTGAGCCCAACCCTAGTTAAATTGGCACAAAATTTTTTTGTACCCATTTTTTCACACTTAACAAAGGTTTTATTAGAAAAAAAGCTTCAAAATTTGATTTCTTAATCTGAAAAAGCCTGACTTTTTAATTTTTTTTTTTAATCTGTTCAGACTTTTTAAATCATGATTGTAATTATTTTTAGGTTAAAAATAGAATTCGAAGGCCGATGAATGCTTTTATGATATTTTCAAAACGCCACAGGGCTGCTGTGCATCAGAGACATCCGAATCAAGATAATCGAACAGTTTCAAAAATTCTGGGTGAATGGTGGTATGCTTTAGGATCTCATGAAAAACAGAAATACCATGATCTTGCTTCTGAAGTGAAAGAAGCTCATTTTAAAGCCCATCCTGATTGGAAATGGTGTAGCAAAGATAAACGGAAGTCATCTACTTTAAAAATCAATGAAATTAAAGAAAGTGAATTATCTTCTTCTAATGAAGTACCTGTAATTTCGGAAAAAGTAGAAGAAGAAACTCTGATAACTGAATCTACTGCAGCTGGTAAAAATAAGGTAATAGTAATGAAAATTTTTTGTGCAAGTTTTTAAAAAATAGTTACTTAATAAAAAATTTATTTTCAAAATAACGTTATACCTATATCTGGATACTGAAACTTTATTGGTTGTTAAAGTTTAAAATGTTCTTATAAGATACTTTGAAAAGTCCACCTTTATCACATATCACTTGCATTTTTTCATAATTGGTGACTTTTTTATACAAAGCGGTTTTTATATTTTAATGAGCAGATTTTCAGCCTCGACTAATTTATCATCACATCGTTGATTTTATTTTAAAAAGGTAATATTTTTTTATTCTTTTTTAGTAAGCTCAGAAAGTTGCTTTTTGTTAAATTGAAAACTCCTCAAAATATTGTAAAACCTTAATTAATTTTTAATCGTAGAAGTGTCCGTCATGATCTTTAAATCCCACTGTTAGATTGGATTTTTCATCATCATTTTTACTTTCAATCTCATCTTTAAAGCTCTCATGATTCTTTGTTTTAGTGTTATTTGCTTATTTTAAATCGGTTGGATTTAGTGACACTTCAACTTTAAAAACACGTGCACCACTGTACACACTAATATTACAAGATTTACATGTGTATTGTGACAGTTCAGTGAGTAATTAAATCGTCGGTTGAGATTTAGAATTTGGCGCGAGTCACGTGACTGCAGAACGCAGATCGGAGTGGACCTCTTAGGCGGTAGAGCGGGAATCGGGAAAGCACTCGTGATTTTCATGTCCGTCTGTTAACACGTACATGGAAATCAACTCGTCTCGGCTCGACGGATTATCATACTTTTTGTTTAGTGAAAAAGGTAACAAGCCATCGAAGATGGCGGATCAAGGTCAGGTAGAAGCATCAGCCAGTGGAGAAGCGTCCACTCTTCTTCAACGGAAACGAGCTAAATTCGCAAATTTTGATAGCCCCCCTGCGAAGAAAAAAGGAAAAACTCCCAGACGAGACAATCATCATTGGTTTGACGTCAGAGGAAGAGCCTTTAGAACCCCCGTCCGAAAGGGCCGAATCGAGTGAGATAATTGCGTCTGAAGAAAAGGGTGGGCCAAAAATGCAACTTTTTCAAAATTCAACACGCTTGGGTTCTCAAAAGTAGCCTTTTCATCTCTAGATTCGGAAATAATTTTACTGAGTACTCAAAAAAAAATTTTTCCGTACTCCAGCCGGGAAGCGCTACTTCCCTGCCGCTGCCGCTCCAGTCAGTAGCGCTTCTCGGCGCCGTTGTGCGGAAAAATAGTATACTCAACTTGGCAGCTAAACGGGAAGGCCTGAGACATTTCCCATTCCAGCTGTCTAGTTAAGTAATATACTGTTTTAGTTCGCCCCGAACCTTTGAAGTTTAGAAAAAATTGTTATAAAGTGAGTTTTTTTTTAATACTTTTTTTTTTCAAATTATGAGTTCTTCGTGAAAAAAATCGCAAAGACACGTATGAAAAATTAAATTAAAGATTTTTTATTAAACTTTAAGCTTGCATAAATTATAAGAGCTTCAAAAATTCCCGGGAGCTTTGGCACAAGCTCAAACATTTGATATTTTTCATTCGTTTTTCTCCGTGTAAAGTCAAAAATCACTAAAACACGATTTTTTTTTCAAACCTTGATTTCAGAGTAAAGACAGGTGCTAAGAGTAGTCAGGAGACACCATTAAAGGGTATCAACAAGAATATGTTTAAAGGTATAAATAATTTTATGAACAAGAGAAAGTATTTAAAAATGCACAATAGTAGACAGAAGGGTAGGCCCAATTGTATGTAGAGGGTTGCGTACCTATTATGTAAGAACAAAAGGTAGAAATTATGTGATTTCCAAGGCTTTGAACAGGTCTAGGAAGATAAAAAAGAAAAAACTAAACAAACATTAGAAACGAAAGTAGGCAAAGAATAAGAACAGCATACATTCACAGTTAAAAATTGAAGTATAAAAATAATAACAAAGTAAAAGAGGCTGCTCATGGCTGAAAACTAGTGTCGTAAGGTAAACTTCGATATCAATTAGGGTAGGTTAATTGGGAGAAACCTAGGTAGAAAAAATGTCGATAAAAAATGTATACGGATGTAAGAAATATTTGTCAAAAAAATTAAAGAACTGTGTGGGCAAAAGTGTATGAAGAAGACTAGTTTCGCAATTGTAATTACAAAAAGATTTACGAAGAACAATAGAAACGACAGTATTTACAAAGATGAGAACAAAGGTTCAGAGTTAGAAACCAAAGCATGAAAAAAAGAAAAAACAACAGTAAACACCAAAATTGAAGCAAGTAGATTCATGTGAAGGAGAGTAGGTAAAAAATTGTTGTTTACAATTTTCACAATCAGCATAGGAAAAATATCAAGTAAAAGTGTAAATATTAGCGTAGGTTCAAAGTTACAAACGTAATGACAATTGTAGGTACGGGAGTAGGTACAATGTAGTTACAAGAGTAGTTCTCAAGTTTGAAACAATATTATGAAGGTTTTTTATGAGGATATTTACAGTAGTAAGCGCAAGAGGATGAAAAAATATTATTCACAAGGCTAGATTCAGTGTTAAAAATTAAAAAAAAAAAAAAAAAAAAGAACTAGAGTTGGCATAGGACTAGAAACAGATGTAGAAACAAATGCATGTGTAGTAGGTTCAGCGTTAGAAGCTTAAGTAAAAAAATATGTAGTAAGCACAAGATTATTAACATATGTAGGAAGAAGAAAAAGTCAACAGACGTAGTAAAGAGAGATGGAAAAAAAGACTCAAGAGACGTGGATAGTAGCAAGGTTATGAAGCAGGGGAGGTTAATAAATAAAAAGACGAAAAAAAGTCGGAAAAAGAATAGAAACAGATGTTTAACTAAGGATAGAAATGAAAGTATGCTCAACGATAAGAACAAAATAGTCTTAGAATTAGAAATAAAAGCATAAAAAAAATTCAAACTACAGTTATCACCATGATAGAGACAGATATATAAACATGAGCATATTCTTGGGTAAGAGCCTAGTTATAAAAAGCAGTAAGGGCAACGGTAAGAACTAGGGTAGTTACAAGGGTTTGGAGTAAGATGAAAGGTAGGCATAAAATCAGGTGCAGGTGTAGTCACAAGCTATATAAGTAGAAACAATGGTATGTTTCAGAGTAGGCACAGAGGTAGACACAAGGGTATGTGTATAAGTGTAGGTACAAGTGTAGACAAGATTCAAGCAGAAAATTTTGGGGGATTGGCGAGCGAAGCGAGCATGGGTGTACCCTCTAGAATATATGTATAAACTTTATTATTTATTTATTTTTTGTTTATATGTATCTTTAGCTTATGATCTGTAATGGTTAAAAGCTGAATAATAAAAAAAAAAAAAAAAAAAAATTTAATGTAATTTTAGTATCATTTTTTTTTTTTATTGTGTAAATTATTGTTTATGTATTCATTTCAGATTGTTGCTTTTTTATTATATTGTTACTACATTTTTATGACTTGGATTGTGTGAAATTAATTTTAAATTTATTTCGAATTTCTTAATTTGAATTTGAGCGTGATAATAACTCGTAATTAAAGATTTATAGCGCATGCGTGCGTATGCGGTCCATCGGTCCTTAGCATCGCGTCGCATGTGGTGTGAATCATTCTTTTTGTAACAGCGCGCGCGACTAGTCGATTTTAGAATTTCATAAGTGATTAAGTTGTGACACATTTTTGTTAAGCGTACAATAATTTGCCCTGGAGCGATATGTTGTAGAATATTATTACTCTTTTTTTGATTTTGACTATATGTGACTTTTAACATCAGTTATCAGTCAATCATTCATTCATTCATGCAAATTCGTTATTCGCGGGGCCCCAAAATTTTAGTGTCGTGTAAAGTTAAATCGTTTGTAAGTTTTGTGTACGAAAAACAATCAATCAGGTTTTTTATGTCGAATGGCTTTTTCCTACAAATATAGTGTTTTTATTGTTTTTACGAACTTTCCCTCACACGAAAAAAGTGGACTTATTCTCTATCGGAATATTTCCCACGAAACATTTTGGTGCCTCCTATGAGGTACACACGCTTCCGCGTTGAAGAGTAGTATACGGGCGAGTTGTGCGAGACACAACAATGAGTCATCACCGGTGCACAATTCCTTATCTCTTATCTTAATGGTTTGTTTACATAAACAAGGTGTCGGGTTACGAGACACAACAATGAGTCATCATCCCGGTGCACAATTCCTTATCTCTTATCTTAATGGTTTATTTACATAAACAAGGTGTCTGGTTACAGATGACGTCACCGGTCGGTGCACAATTTCTTATCTGTTATCTCAATGGTTTGTTTATATAAACAAGGTGTCTGGTTACAGACGACGGGTATAATTCCTTATCTTTTATCTAAATGGTTTGTTTACATAAACAAGCTGTCGGTAAGTTAGCTCAATGGTTTGTATACATCTTAATAGCTTGTTTATACAAACAAAGACAATATGGTATCTTAACGACTTGTTGATGTAAACAAGAGATAAAAAGACGCCGCAGATGTGCAAATTTTATATTGTAATATATTTTTGGGGAAGTGGGTTTTAGAATTAAAATAATTACAAGTTTTTTGAGTTCTTTTATTTGACTATTGAATAATTACAAATGTTAGCCAACATAGCCAAAAGGTACAGACTCGGATTGAGAAAAAAACAATCTTTTTTCTAGAACTACAGAGCATGTTTTGGTCTCGTCACGCGTAACAACTATATGTTTCGGCAGCCGTCGAATGGCTCTAAAATTAAGTTGTATATTACTATATGTTTCCGAAGACTTAAATTTATTTTCTACTAGCGCTTTAATGCTTTCAAAATTTATTTTCTGCGAGTTAATATAGTTTAGAGTTATCCCTTTGACTTTACAACATTCGGATAACTCGTTAGTCGTCCCCGATACTACGCGGTAACAGTAAAATTTAGGGCCACCTGATATGAAAGTTTTTATATACGAATTTTTACCGTAACATTCTAATTCGTCAGTCATTTCGCCTAGCAGAGACCCTAAAGGCGGCTTATACTCCTCGTGATCGTTTTCGTGCTCGAGAAAGATGCAGGAATCCGTGTCTACGTACAAAGTGCGTTGCTGCAGCTTTTCCATGTAAGCGTAAAGTCGTAATCGCGCCGCAGCGGTTACAAAAGCAGCGATAACTACATTAGTTTTGGAGGGAGCTATAATGGCTTCATTTCGATATTGCCATGTGACATACAATACGAATTCGTTAGCTGGCAATATAGCGGTAACTTCTTTCTCGTCATCGGTGATTAAATCTAAAAGCTGCTCTCGCGTTCGAACGACTGTCGTACTTTTATGAGAGCTTTTCTCACCGAATTTGCCCCACAATGTGTTTAGCGCCATTTTACTGACAGAGCGGAGTCCAGGGTTTTTTTCAATCTTATCTTTGTCTAATATTATACCCTCTCCTCGCTCATAATCGGCCAGATATTTATTTTTCATTTCGTCGTTGGTACACCAATCGGGCCAGCCGCTGGCTTGTTGCTTAAGTTTTAAAAAAGTATTTATATACTCGGCAAATAAACCTCCTTTTTTAGTTTCTGGATTATACTGCGTTGTTTTATAATGCCAAATAACAAAAATCTCTGTTATCTCGTACCCTACTTCAATAGCCTTACGAAGCTCATCCGCGACCCAGGTTCCTGAAAATGCACGATCTTTTTTATTGTGATCGCAGTAACCCTTGCGGGATTGTTCGCAACAAGTTTTACATAACGCAAAGAGTAAGCGACCGTGCATTTTTACGGGTAAAACCGGAAGATACAACTGTTTTGGGGGTAAAACTGTACACTTTACTAAACCTTCAATACATGAAAGATTGTTATTATCACCTTTTGTGAGCATACTGCATTCCGAACCCACGTAGATCTTAGGATGACCCAAAATGAACTTCGACATCTTGCATACAGCTGGATAAAGGCTGGTCACGTCAATGTATTTAATTTTTTCGTCGTCTTTTACGTCGTGAAAGGTAACGAAATTTTCTGTTCTTCCACCAAAAAAAGCGTCTCTTGGATCGATGACTATTTTACTCAAGAGCGGATGCTTCTTGACATAGTTAAGTATTTCAGGATCGGCGTCTCTTCTAGCGGTAAACTTACACTCCCACGTTTCTATGACAGTGTAGCCAAATGCTTTTATATTTTCGATTTTTTTTACAGTATTTTCGTACAGTTCGTTTGGTGTACCCCCACCGTTTCTTGTGGGTTTATCTCGGTTGTGTTTAAAACAATCTGGACAGCCATGGTAATAACAGCCATGAAATTCGTATACAACACCCTTTCTAGGATTGGATGCAGTCGACGTACCAGGTAGCATCTCTGGAAGTATGTAACCGTCTACTTTGTACCCCTCTATTAAACGGTATTCGCGAGTTCTTCCTGCGTGAATGATTTCGCATCCTAGTTCTCTCTCGCATTGCAATAGCCATTCAATAGCGACTTGCGATTGATTGTCAGTGCGTCTGTAACCTTTGTGCGGCACCAGACCAATTGTTTTTGGTTTTAAAAAATTTTTTCTAAAAACATACGAACAAGCTGACGCTATAGTTGTAGCGTTGACAAAAGGATCTGTTTTACCAACTTCTAGGAAAATTTTTCTAAAAATTAGACAAGCGCGTCTTAAAATTTCCACGTCCATTTTACAATATTTAACAATTTCGTTTTGAAAATTGAAAATATATTTTGCAGCTTTCATTTCGTTGTACCACTTATAAAAATCATCTCTGTCTTTTTTGGACATCGTATCGGGCGAGTAATATTTAGAGTCAGGCATCTCCCCGATGTAATCTTGTTTATCCGGTTCATTCAAAAGATGAGGAAAATAACCTTTGCTTGCTTGAAAATTAAACGTGGCGGGTAAAGACGATAATTTCATATGAAAATAATTTAAAGAATCTATAAACTTTGTTCGACCGATCTGCATCAACACGATCTTTTGTCCCCTTAAAATAACATCGGGGGTAACATTAGGGAACTGATCTACGATTTCTCTCAGCACAAATTGCGTGTCGTAACCACCACCGTTGTGTGCAATGCATATAATATGTTCAAAGCCTGTTATTTCTCTGCAAGTTAGTTGTATTAAACTTTTTACAGGATTTTCTTTAAAAACATACTCTCTTATACCGCATGTGCGACAAAATTGACTGATATCGTCAACGTCAATACAATGAGTACAAACTTGTTGTACAACGCACAAATTAGGTACGTGAATTTTCATGGTGGGATGAAATTGATACGCTTCGTTTTGAGTACTCTCAAAGTCGTATATAAAATAGAGATCCGGTTTTGCTGCTTCTTTTGATTTTTTTTTGTTTTCATCGTTAATAGGTTGCATATAACAAAAAGCGTTTACATCGTGGGCAATTTTACAACTTTGACAGTATTTATGACCGCATCTGTGTTTACTGTCTCTCCATTTGTTCAATAACTTATCGCACCCACCGCACCTGGCTATTACTTCGCATACAGTTTTATTTTTGTGAGATTTTTCTTTTTTATGATTAGCCAAACAATCATTACCAAAAAATTGTCTTCTACAGTCCTTACACAGGACCATCGGTTGCTCGGTGTTGCACTTGGGTGTAAAATAACAGGACGCGCATACTTTTTCGCATACATGTAAATCTATGTGTTTGTATTTTTTATTACAGTACGAGCAGAAAAAAACGCTAGCCGAGGCACCTGTAAGATTCAAGAGAGTATGATAATGGCACAAATCGGCGTTGTATAATAAATAAATAGTGTCATAAACTTCAGCATCGTCGAAATTTACTCTACCGTCGAAGAAGGGTGGTTCGCCATTACCATAACCATGCTTATCATAAACAACTATGGATATTTTCTTCCGAGCATAAAAAGTTTGAAACGTTTTGAGCTCTTGGAAACCACAGCCTGCGGCAGGTATAGCTGCTAAATTAGCTTTTTTCATCAATTTTAAAGCTAGTTGTTTTTGTAACGGACCTCTGCCGTCTCTGACCTTTTGATAATTTTTTTTTAGCTCCTTTGTGCTCTTTTTTTTATAACGAATGTGATATTCGCCCACCACAAGGCTACGAGGGAGACAAAGATCATCTTTATTACTTATGAACACTATAGACGTTTTACGTACTTCGTCAATAGTTAATTGTTTTTTTTTGCAAGCGCCTCGACCGTTTGGAACGTTTAAATAAGTAGCATCCAGTCTAAAACTTTCATCGATATGAAAATTTTCGTTGCTTTGCGTTAAACCGCCGATCAAAGACCACAGATCGTCCGCGAAAAAGTTAGCTATAGGACGAAACGATAACCATGCCATACCATTTGAAAAATGATCGCTCTGTATCGTCACACCTATCCTATCGTTAGTGTTTTCGCTCATATTTAACAGGTGATCGTGAATATCGTGTACAGCGGCCTCGAGCCATGTAATTATATCTACTTGAGCGGACGAGGGTGGTTCGTTGATTCTTATTAAAAATTTACGCGCTTTCAATCTATACCGGTGTATGTTATTAAAATTTTCTTCTACTATAGTAAATTTTTTACTATTATTTAACGAAACACCCCCTCCTACTTGATTAACATTACTATTGGTTGAACGCGGACTCGTGTCATCCAGATTCCACGGCCTCCACAGCTGCAAAATCATTGGCTCCTCGTTACGTTGAACTTCCTCGTCGCGAACGGCTGGTTGCTCTTCTTCAGGCGCTTCTCGTCCTTTCACGGGTGAGAAGTAAAAAATTTATTTTTATTTAAACGAATTTAAATTTAATATAAAAAATACTCAAAAAATTTACTCAAAAAACGGAGGGTTTCATTAAATAAAAATAAAATTCTTTATTTATTAACAAAACTATTTATATTTATTTCAAAATTACAATTTTTATTTACATACTTTTGCTTTTACATTCGATGTCCTCCTCCTCCTCCTCGCCCGAGTCTGGAATGATCAAGCCAGGGGGTCCCTTAATGGGACTATTTTCTGGTGTGTCCTCGACTATGATCAACGAGGACGCGATGCGTACGGCAGTGTGCGGAGTACTCAAAGCTGTAAATTAAAAGAAAAAAATAATAAATATATAAATAAATAACGAATAATGAAAAAATTTAATTTTTTATTATTTGTCTTACCTATTTTTTTCTTAGCCGGCTCGAAAATATTCTCGTCTATGCTGCTTTTAGCCTCATCAACAGGTTGAATAACGGGTCGTCGAATTAACCGTTTGCGAGGAGGCGAACATGGTGGTGTTTTCGCAGGGGATATTGGTACCGATCCTTCAGAATCTACCAGAAGATTTTTAATCGCTGAAAAAATACATACATATTAACCCTTAAAGAACACACCCAAATCCAGAACTGCCACACTGACAGTTATGTGGGTGTATTTTACACCCCGTGTGTACTTTAAGGTTAACTATCAAAAAAATTAATTTTTTTCAACTAAAAATTATTTAAAATTTTTATGTACTCACAGCCGTCGGGCAATAAAATCTCGTGAAATTTTAGATTTTTATAAACTGCATCGTATGCATCGTCACTACAGTCGGTAATGTAGGAGTCTTCCTCCTCGTCATCGATGTCGCTCCAGCGCTGCCCCTCTTCCAGCATACAACGACTGCGCTTATTTTTCTTCCTCTCCTTCTCTTCCATGATTTCGCTCCACTGCTGGGCTAATCGTAATGAATTTTCCTCCTCAATAAGTTCGACGTTTGCCGAGTTATCCTTTTCCTCGTACTTTTCTTGCTGCTGTTGCTGCGGCTGCGAGGCGTTACCTAAAAAGAACAAAATTTATTAGTTATCAATTAAAAATAAAATACGAGATTTGGTTATTATACGACTTAAATATTATAAACTTACTACGATCGTCGCTTTCATTTTTTTCTTGAGGTGTTTTATCCTCAGGCGCAACCTCCGGTTGTTTATTTAAGTTTTCATCATCGGCCTCTTCTTCGAGAAAAACCGAGCATTTTGCAGTGTCGGTGCAGTATCTTTCGTCTAAAAAAAAAAAAATCATGATTTTTAATAAAAAAGTGGAGACGAAATAAAAATTTATAGAGCGTATAATAAATATAACTTACGTATGTGGTTTTGTATTTTTCGTAAAGAAGTCAAATTGATAAAGTCATTTACGACAAGGTATTTACGTAAAATATTAAATACGACAGGTGAATCCTGCTCTTGTAAAAAGTTGTATAATTCAGAAATTTTTTGCACACCACAGGCAGCGAAAAGTCTATTTAACTCTATTTGGAAATCTTCCAACGAGAGATTTTGTAGTTTTTTCTCCCATTCTGCATCGCATAGCGATACTAGACCGGCCTGCTCGCGCAGCTTTAGAGCGACTTCTCGCAAATCACACCAAATACACATTTTTATTTTTTCAAGTTTTAACACAAAAACACAACGGTAAAGATTCACTTGTCGGAGTAAATACGACACACTGTCAATAAAGCAGGAAGCTTACTGATGTGCGATCGATGCTTAAGACAAAAGAGGAGTAATAATTCTGGAGAGGGAGTGTGATAAGCGGATACCTAAGTTTTTTCATAAGAGCGCCTTTTGAGGGTCAAGTTACCGTGACGTATGCATCCGCTAAAAATCAACGCGAGATGGAAGAAAGGAGTAATATTCGCGATAAAAGCTATATCTACACACACACACACACACACACACACACACACATATATATTTTTATTGTTTTTTTGAGAGAAAAAAGAGAGGGAGATGCCACTGTTACGCATGTACGAGTGCAAACAGCGGGGGAGTACTACAGTCGTGTTCTTTGTGCAAAAGGTGAATTAACTGTTCGAAAAAAATAAAAAAATGTCAAACCGTCAGGGATCAGGTAAGATTTTGAAAAACTCGATTTTTAAATTATATTTAAAAAATAAATTTAAAAATTTTTCCCCATAAATAGACGCTGTTGAGGCAGAGACGGCTCGTCTCTTTGAAAACCTACCATTCACGTGGCCTACTATCGAAAGCGGTAATTTATTTTAGTTATTTATTTTTTTATATAAACTTTTCCAAAATTAAAAAATATTTTAACGTTTTCAGAGTCGGATCAATCAGACATCGACGACGACGAGGAGGGTATGCGTATCTTCGAAGCTTTCACGGAGCTTTATTTAACGGACGAGGAGCTATCCGTCGAGGAGGCTACAGCTGCACCGCCAACGTATTCACTCTCTACAGGTGATAATTATAGTGACCCGCCTCCTCCATACATTGTGTCGCAGTTCTACGAATTGCGAACAACAAAAAAGAAGTGGGAAAATTTTATAAACGAATTTCAACGAACAGGTACGGTAGTGCGCGCTCGCCGATTTGCACGAGTACCGGAGACAGTTGAAGAATTAGAAGAAGTAAGAAGTAATGTACAGGGACTTCGCGAATACTATTATGAGATAAAAAATAAACTTATATTGAAAAGAAAAAAAATGTACGACAGGTATTGTAAATTTATATGTAGCTACGACAGCGAATGAGTCTTATGTAATTAAAAAATAAATAAATAAAAAAATGAAATGAAATATTTTAGTCTTGAAATCATTTAATTTTAACAGACCCTCGGAGTACAGAGTTAAATTTTTTCTTTTATTTCCGAAATTTTAATACAATTTTTTTTATTCGAAAATAAATATAGAACAACGATAAAATATAAAATAATGATAAAAAAATAAAACAATGTATAAGTATTAATTTTATTGAATTAAACCATTTACGCATTGTTATATATAGGGAAGCTATTTTTTAAATTCATAACAAATTTATACTAACATTTTTAAGAAAAAAGTCGTTATTGTTATTATTTAATTTTACCTACAAAAAAAAAAAAAAAAAAAAAAATTAGAACGCGTTTACCAAACGAACAGAGATTTTACTGAGATCGTTAAGTTCGATATTCGAAGAGTGTCGTAATTTTTCGATCGTTATTTTTTGATCGTAAATAAATCTCTCGCGGGAGGGGTCGTGTGGCATGGAAAAAATACAGACAAAGACTTCCAATATTTTTGAACTCTACTAGAATTTTTCAATACGTATTTTTTACATGTGTGGGCAATGAGCACAAAGCAATGCGTTAGTGTGTGTACAACCTTAGCTGAGCACTCGAGCTCACCAGCTCAGTACAGCAGTCAAAGTGCTACCAACAAGTCGAAAATGGATCAGCCGCAAAAACGTAAGTTTTTTTAAAGTTGTTTTATTTTATTTGAATTTAATTAATTAAGTTAATTTTCTACCAAATGCATGACAATAGAGAATCAGCTCAAACTTTCTGGAGATGTTTATTAGATATTAATAAACATTTCTACGAAGTCTGATCAAAATTGACCATATAGTTTAAAAGTTACAGCAAGTTAAAGATTGAATTTTTTTTCATTACGCGTATGGCCGCTACGCTGAAAAAGTGTACTAAATTATTGATATTTGTCTTCTTACAATAGAGATCCTTTAGAAAAACTACATACATATAGTTTCACTATCGAAGAATTCATTTCTTGAAACTGCAAAAAATTGACCTTCTAGGAATTTTGCAATAATTTTACAAAAATAATTTTCACGTGAATAACCTCCAAAACTGCGGTATTCAAAGGTGAGGTTAAAAGTTTAAAAAAATGTTTTGTTGTGATTGTCAATGTTTTTTTGGTAGAAAATAATTTCAGAAGCCATAAAAAGTTAAAAAATAAATTTTAATAGACAATTGTTAGTAATTTGGAGTAATAATTTTTTTTTAGTCTTGAACTTGACTAGCTCAGGTAGAAAACCACCTTAATTTTTATTTTTTTTTTTTACAGCGGGATACCACAAGATCGTCCCCCCGTACGAGGCGGTATCGTACCTATTAATCATGACGGAGATTGACGAACTGAAAAAAAAGATTACTGCATTCCAGCTAACATCGCTAACAGGTAATTTTTGATTTTTTTAAAATTTATTTAACAGTGTAACAGTAGTAGGTGGAGCATCAGTGCTAGAGGCTTAGCTGTAGTAGACCTCGCGCACTTCGGTGTTACCGGCGTCTACTATAGCTAGGCTGCTGCGGCAGCATTACCGCCTCCCACTACAACTATAGGCACTTGTTGCTGCTACTGCTGTTGCGGTCCCGCTGGGTTCTTTTGGACTCGCGTATTAAAAATAATTTATTAATATAAATTATACTCATTTATTTAATCATTTTTTATTTATTTTTACAGATGACACCCGTAAAAAGCTGGAGGAGCTGAAGGAGCTGGTGGTGGAGATAACCAGGCAGGCCAAGCTCCTGAAAAAAGAGCTTAAACAGGAGTACAGTGAAATCTACAACAAGTGGGTGGAGGGCAACTTCACCGACTCAGATTCAGACAACGAGTGAACATTATTAAAATTTGTAACTCTAAATGAATAAATAAAATTAAATAAAATTAAAAATTTTTTTATTTCTTAGGCTATTAACATAATTCACCCGTGCATGTTAAAAAAAATTCTAAACTGATTTTTTTCTCGACAACCATTGTTGTGTTAAATAGGAAAGTTTGTCTTACTTCAAGGAATCTACAGTAATTTTTTAAATATTTGTAAAAAAAAAACAAATAGACTTTAAAGAGCTTTGTTTTTTCAACAAAATTCAAAAGTTGAAAAAATAAAAACCGTCGCGATCTAGAGAGTCACCGCGATTTTACGCGTAGACCCGCGAGAGTCAAGCTCGTTCTCGCCCGCGTCCGCCGCCGCCGCCGCCGCCGCCCGATTTTATTTTTAGAACCACGCGGTTGTAGGCTCAACTACCGCGGGTGTATTTTTTTCGCCGTACTTACGCTTGGATAAATTGTTTTGGCCCTCAAAAGGGCCTTTTTTCTCTTTTTAAATAAATTAGTTTAATTTCTTATAACCTTCCTTTTCAGGTTTTCTGTAAAGGTTGTAATATTTTTTTTCAAGTTTTTCTCGTTCTTTTTTCTGTTTTTTCTGCTCCTTCTCTTCTTTTTTATACTCGTACAGTAACGGCTGCTTCTCCCAGGGATGCCTCGCATCGTTGTCTTTGTAACCGTTCCCGGCTTTACCCTCCGTTTGCCCCATCTTTTACCTCTGCTGGTACGAAACGTCTTTACAGTGCTGTTGATAAATCAACAATGACTTACTTTTTCTTGCTGCATTAATTTATATTTTATGAATAAGTTTTTTTCTTAAAATAAAAGCAATGAATAAATGCTCGTAAAAGAAAAAATTAAGATTTTTCATAATTATTTAAAAACAAATAAAGACGAAATAAAAAAATGTAAATTTTTGAATAAAATATTCGAAAAGCTTATTAATTATTAATTTGAAAAAAAAAAAAAAAAAATCATGTGTGAAATATTTTTGTATACACATAAAAAATTTAGAAAAATTGAGTATTGCTTAAAAAAAATGTATAATAACTTTGAAAAAAATTACAGGGTACGGTATAAATTAATGAAATGAGTTTTTTATTTTTGGCAATTTATTTGAATAATTCACTCGCCATCGTACAAAATGAATTACAGAGAGAAATTATTTTTTTACCGGAAACATTCTTTCGTAAACATTTTTTGCTATATTAAACATACCAAAAGCGTACAGTTCTGTAAGAATCATATCAAGCACAATTTCATCAACGTTAAACTCATTTGTCGCGCTCTCTTTAACGTCAACCTCGACATCATATTTTATAAAAATGTAATATTTTTTGAATGTAACAGTCGTTAACAAGCACTTTTTAACACTCTCTGGATCTTGTCCTGTAAAATGATTTATTAAATAATTTATCACATGGGTTTGCACACTATTTACAATCTTCGCTTGCTCCTTTAACACTTTTATTTTTAATAACACACAGTCCAACATTTCCACTAATCCCTCGATCGTTTTTAAGTGCATGGCTACACCCGGAAGAGCATCGTTTTTTATTTTTTTAGGTTCACTTGGTCCGACGGCCTCCAGGTCGTTCAAAAGATCCTCCAAGGTTCTTTTTTTCCCTACCTCGGGTTTTTTCACAGCTTCTTCAGCTTTCTTGTTCTCGACGCTCGAATCGGTCACCTCTGTCTCGTCAGCTCTTTCGTTTAGTAACACTGTATTTTTGCCGTAGGTCACCGTAAACACAAGGTCGTGTCGCGGTAGACGAATAGTTGTAGGAGAGTTAGGATCGTTTATGTACACGAAATCCTCTCTCAAATAGCCAAGAATTATGTCTTTTTGCTGTAGAAACAAATCCCACGACAACATGTCGAGAGTAACATCTTTGTAAGTCGATGTACTACCGCAAAATTTTACTTTTGGATGATAAATACCATTGTCGTTTTCCAAACACACTTTCACACGTTTAGAATTAGACTTGTTAATCGCGTACGTCGTAGACAATAATGAATTTGGAAGCTCCATGATTCTCAAGTGTTTGCGGTAGAGCAGCGTTACAGTGACTGACAGGCACGGTTCTCTCGGCTCTTCGTTCGAATTGACGACAGACGCGTAAGAGCTTCAAAAGTAAGGGAATATTCAGTCACGTGATTGTTTAGACCAATCGTGAAGCGAAAATAAAAATCGGCATCCAATAGTGAATCATACCCCTTCCCCTCGTTTGCATCATCAATGTGACGTAATCTCAAAACCGTTGGCAGGAAGTCAGATAAGAAAAAAAAGATAACGTACGTGTCTGGACTTGCTTCGCGATAACAAACTCTTTATCTCTCGACAGTGGCTAGCGCTGTAAAAAATTCTTATATGGTGACGTCATCGTTCCTGTCCGGACTTGCACAAAGATAACGTATCTGATTCTCGATTCATAATGCATGAAAGTTAAATTTTACAAAACTCAGCAATGTGCTTTTTAATTTTTACGAGATAATTTTTAATTTCAGGAAAATAGGAGTAGTACGGACTGATGGTTTAAAAAATAACAGATAAATTATATTTTTATTTTTGTTTTTATTTTTTCGAGTACAAGTAATTTTTAACACATGTTACAGAACGGTTACATTAAAATTTATTCTTGATCTACAGATTTGCACTCCGGGGACACCGCCACCACCACCACCAGCTGTACCAACGCTAGGATAAGCGTTGATTCGATTTATTTGTCTTGTTGATCGTCGTTTTATTAAAGCTTTATAATATTTTAATGTCTTTTTATCGTTACTTTTTGTATCGTTGGAAAATTGGTTCAAAAATGATTGCATATTGTTAAACTTACTCATATGATGTATAAATTGTAAACAATATTCACCGCAGACAATAGAATCAAAACTTTGCAGCTGTTTTTTACTATATTGCCACGTTTTGCAATTTTTTTTTATAGCGTCGTACATAAATTTTGAAGCGGGTCTACGACCGTAAGAATCGAAATAAAAACCATGAGCTTTCTCATTCACATACAAAGAAGTCCAATGCTCGCCGCTTCTGTAGGCTTCTTGGGTGTTCACAATCAATCCTGCAGGTAAAAGTAAGCGATGTGGTATTTGATCAGCAGCAAAAACACCAATGGTTTTGATTTTTTTAGAAAATCCGTTCAGCACCTCCGCTAGCTCTCGAGTATTCATTTTTACTTGATTTATTATTATTAATAATTTTACATAAACTATCAGTGCACATCTTCACCGCTGTTTTCTATAGGCGTTGAACAAGCAAGAGGTTCATCACCGTCGCTGATAATCCGAAGAGAGTCAAAGTCTCGAGCAAGCGCGTCTACTTCGTCATAATCACAGTTTTTTTCGTTTAACAATTTTTCTCGCATCATTTTTTCGTACTTAAAAAGAGCAATTTGATAATACAACGATGGTATATCAAATCCACCCGATATCGGCCAATCCTCGCTCAAAAGAGATCTAAGCCATTTTTTTAAGACGAGGGCTTTATAAAGGGCACAATCTTTGAAATCATTCGACGAGTCGCTTTGACTATGATGAGTGCACGCTGTGTCTACATCGGGAAACGAGCTCTTCAGCACTTTAAAGCTTGGTCCTTGGTGATTTTCGATATTTATAACTCTTCTACAAATAATTGATTCTAGAAACTCTGCTTTGTCGTTGCCACGCGTGTATATATTTTTTACCTTTTTTACAAATGAACGAAGATGACTGTATAACTGACTTGTCGAAACCGTACCTTCGTACCATTCAATACGATGAATTTCGGTTGTACAGTAGTTGTTCGTACTTTTCAGGCTATTGGATAATTTTTCAAAAGCGTGCGGAGCTTTGATCAACCAATGACCAACGATATTTTTTTGTAAAGCAACCACTGCTACTTCTTTTGGTGTAAAACGCTTATGCTTGTCGCGCGCGCCTTGAATTTCGATCAAGATATCCATAACGACGATGTGTTCGCTCTCTTGCAAAGAACAATACTGTCTATTCGAAAATCAAAATGAGGTTATTAAAGCATACGACTGTACTCTCCCCTCTCTTTTTAAGAGGTAAAATCTGAGATAATTTGTCTGTTAGCGTCGATCTCGATTAAGTTTTCATATTCGGCGTATATAACGCAATTTATGGTAGTCGCCAGTGCTTGATCAAACCTTATTTCTATTCTTAGGTACCCGCTTTTTACAACATTCCAGTGGTTCCCCATATGTGCAGACATGTCGGGAGTGAGGTCGAACGCAGTCAAAAAATTTCCATGTATATAGTTATCTCGATTAATATTTATACCTTCGTTAGCATAGTGAATTCCTAAGCCGGTGTACAACGTTTGAAAACAATCGATAAACGATTGATTAGTATCGGATGTAAAGCACGGCTGAAGAGCCTTGGACGGTAATTGGACACCGTCTATGTAGATACACAAATAATTTATATTGAAATGTTGAAAATTATAAGGGTTCAACGTTCGCGAACCATTGAACGCCCTGTTGTCTACAAAACCGATAATTAATCTCTTGGGTAGTTGACCGAGAAAACAATTATCGAGAGAACCAGATAAAATACCAGGATGCATGATAAAAGTTTTAACCTCTACACGCGAAACAGGATACTTTGCAGTCGTTTTTGCAAGTCCGTTAGCGTGCGCTAGTAATACACCTGGTGATATTTTTGCGCGTCGAACGATGAGTGTGGCTTCTTTAATTTGAACTTTGAAAACACCATCGTCGCTAGCATCCATGAGACAAAAAGAATCTTTTGATCTTACTAATCGAATGCGCATCTCCACACCGTTAATCAGCATTTTATCTTGGTTAAATATGTCACAGTGTAAATGACCCACGATATCGAACGTCTGAGCGTTCAAGCTGAAGGTTTGACGTTTTGCAAGACCCGAATTTTTCTGATTAGAGCTAGCATTCGGCAGGGCTTCTAATTTGCCAACCTCGTCGTCGTACCAAAGACCGGCAGTCAGGTGTGAATCTTTTGCCGCGCTTCCATAGTTTAAGAGTGTTTCCAAGTAACTACGATACGCGTAATGATTGCTGGAAGGGGTCACAAGTTTATTATTAAAATAAACATCGACTTGATTAAACATCGAATGGATAAAATTGTTGACGGGTCCCACTTTTACATTTTCATCTGTCGAAACGTTTGGTGCAATTTTTACTTTTAAGTGAAGCATAGTGTGAGGTAAATCTATATAATATTCTCCCGAACTAGGTACCACAAACTCCAGAGGGGTCCCCGATTCGTCGTTCAGAGGACTGATTGGTTTATAATGAATAAATTGACTGCTTTCTATCGATGTTTGAGTGGGGGGAATAGTAAAAATATCTAATTCGGCCGACATGCACTCGTTTGAGTGCGAGTGTAGAAAAGCCATTTTTATCGAGGACCAAAAATATCGGAAATATCTCTAAAATTTTTCTTCGCAGTGGTCTTCTTCCTCTTCTTCTTCTTTCCTTTTGATTTTCTAACCTTTCTTTTTTTCTTTTGCACGGATCCAGACTTACGAACAGTCGGGTGCTTCTTTTTTGACTGACGCTTACGCCGCGATGTTTTCGCCTTATATCCTTGGCCTTTCATTATTTTAATTACCTTATTAGCTGCTTTTTTCTTTAATCTTTGTCCAGACTCGTAGCCACGCGTTTTAATAGAGTGCTTGAAATCTGTATTGTGATTAGTAATGTCGTCGAGAATATCTACACCCGTACGAAGCGCTTCTCTACCTACGGTTCTCATTCCTTGCGATAAGTAGGGTATTATTTTTCGTCCAAGACCAGTGAGCCAACTTCCTATTCCTCTTCCTTTCTGATAATGAGAACCAGAGTACACGTTTTTTACATTAGACCACCCACCGCCTCCGACTTGAGCATCGTAATAAGTCAAATAGTGAGACATTTTTATAGCCTTTTACGCACTAGATGAAGTTTCACTATCGAGGTGCCGCTTTCAAATGGTACAAAGTTACCGTATACGTCTCTTATATCGATAATTATACTTTGAAATTGATTCTGAAGAAGGGGTATGTAATGAATAGGTCCAAAAGTTCGCACAACGTTAGAGCCAAAATCATATTTTGTTGCATCGAGCGGTACTATTCTCAATAAGCTCGCTTCGGTATCACCTACAGTGTAAGGAGCGCAAATATCTGTGTAAACAAATAATTGATCCGGTATCGCGCGGCTAAGTACAGCGGGTCTTACGGCGATCGAATCTCTTTTCGGAAAACCATGGATACGTTCTGTTTTTCGCTCCAACTCGGATTCGAATCCAAAAATTCGTCGTATTTTTTCATGGAATCTCGTTACATGTATACTATTGCAATTTTCTGGCTTACATTTTCGTGTTATAGACCAATAACCTTTTCGTAGATTGGAGGGTTGAAGAACTTGATGCTTAATCGTATCGCCGGCTTGATTTATTTCATCAGCTAATTGTTGAAGCGAATCGTATTTACCATAAGGAAAACTACGTTCACTTTCAGTATTACTAGCCTTTGTATCAAAAAAGTAGACAGCTTCGGATTCTTGTATGTGATTTATCGTGCACGGTATATGTATCTCAGCGAGACCCACAAGCCACTCACCCGAGAGTTTTATTTCCCGAGATAAATGAGTGGTAAAACACGCTGTAGTATTCTGGGGATAATATTTCATACTACTGTTACTAGGTAAGACCAAAAAAAAAATCATTGGTACTTTCCATTTTTATATTTCGATCATATCAGTTGCTTTGACCCAGGAGTTAAACTTTTTGGGATATCCGACCCACTTGACGAGGTGTTGTTTTTTTGAACCTGTTCCTTTAGTCTCTACAATATATTCAATTTTAAATTCTTTTTCCTGATTTATACTTTTTACATCAACTAAAACAAGCTCTTCGGTATAAAAGAAACCATCAATTTCTTCGTCTTTTAAATCCTTCAAAATATAGGTGCACAGTCCTTGACGATTCGATACACGCTTAACTATAAATACTTCCTCGCTGAAATTCTTCTCGTAACCGGGTTCGAAGGTGTTTTTCGTTCTGCTGATTCGGACATACTGACCGGGTTTGAACTTGGGTCTCGATACTAATGATTTCTTCGACTTATTTTTATTAACGCTTTGAGACAGAGAGCGTTTTAATAAATTTTTACGAGCAGTTATCACGTTGAAAATATTAACATCGCACGGTCTCATTTTTGTACCACTGTGTATACTTTCGTTGTATCCTTTTACAATTTTTTGCACGACGTCTATGTAACGTTTAGTATTTTTATACGTAAAATATCTCCATATACGTGCCTTCAACGTTCGTATAACTCTTTCAGCGATACTACATTTTATATCGGGATTGCGTGCAAATCTAAACTTGATATCGTGTTTTTTTAAAACATTTTGAAACTGTTTTCCCTTAAACTCGCTGCCTTTATCAGTCTGTAGACATTTGGGTACGCGAGGTAAAGACCGTTTGATGATTTTTTGAAACGCGTTACCAACAGTCAGGGCTGTTTTTTCTTTTAAACTTTCAACCCATACGTATTTTGACAATGCGTCGATAACGACCAGTAAATAATTGAAACCATCGTTAAATTCTTTAATACTTGTCATTTGCATTAAATCTGCTTCCCACAAATCATCGATGTTTGTCACGTTGTAATGTAATCTCGGGAATCTTCTTATAACTGGTTTGTGAAGAGTATAAGCGTCTTGCTGGGAGAGCCATTCGTAGATTTTTTGCTTTTCTTTGTCATTCAAAGTCTTGCCATTTTTGTTTACGGTCAATACATTTCGAGCACCTGTAAAAGCTATTGGACTATTCAAGTCGTAATATTTTTTTTCGTAAGTCATTTTAAAGCTTAATCTTCAACCACTTGGTTTTAGCAGTATTTCTAGTAACTATAGGAGACTCTCGTACTAAACTTTTTTTGTTTTTGTTTGTTATCTCGTACGAATTATCTAGATTATTGTTTTTTCTTTTTCTCGAGCCTTGTGACACGTTGGGTTTTTTATTTTTGAGCTCGTGTTTTTTTTTTGGTAAATTTTTTAAATCTGCTTTTAAGTTGAGCGGTGTCGATAAAGTTGACAGTAAATTCGCAAACTCTTTTTTGCCTGCGGTATGTATTTTGTTTTTTCTTTCTTGAGACGGCGTATTATTATTATTATTATTTTTGACCGCGTCAGTCAGTAGCTCGATGATGTTTGAGTCTCTTATCACTCGACCGTCAATTTTTATGGTACCCCAACCATCCCAACTCAGTCTACGAGCACTCTTTTCGTGTAAGAGATTTAATAATTCAATCGCTTTTTCTTTATAAATTAAGGGGATACTATCCAAAACCGTCTCGTCGCTTAGAGGCAGATCGTCTCTGGAAGATATATCGAGCACGTCACCAGTCGGTTCAACGGTTTCAATAGCGTCGTTTAACTCAGCTATTTCATTTGGCTCTAGTGTTTCGTTGGGCACATTAAAACTTATAAAATCGGATTGATCGTTATCATAATGTTGATCGGTTTGACGTTCTTTGTTTTTAAAAAAGAGATAACGACGTAAAATCTGTAAATAATTTTTACATTTTTCATCGTCGTCTTTGAAACGCCTCGATCTAAGTATTTCATACATCTTAGAATCGAGTCGGGATAAATTATCGCCAGGTGTGAGCGTGGATTTTTCATTCGATCCTTGCGAAATTGATTCGGTGGTGTTTGTAAAGCGATCGAATGTAGTCTCTGGAACAAGAACCATTTTACGCGCTCTCTCCATTTTTTATTTGTTTTACTAATCTTGAATTATACTCGAGAAAATTTTTGATGCCAGAGCATTGATTATAGGTGCTAATAATATCGGTAAAAATGCACCACCACCGTGTTGAATGATTTCTTTTTTTTTTATTTTTCCAAACGTTTTTGTTTTTATTTTTCTTAACACTGATTAATCTTCGCAGCACTTTTTTATGTTTTTTTAAACGTTTTTTCGTCGAATCTTTTATAGCAACGTTACCTTTTAATACGTTTAACGCTATTTCACAAATACAACTCACAGCTGATTTATCTATCGTACGGAGTAAAGCTCTTCTTTGATTATTATCGGTGTGACAGAGAGCGTGTAGAATAGCTACTTGTTTTTTTGTAAATTTAGGGTGATTCGATGTTGACGCCGCCATAGTCGAAGATATACTAAATTATTTACCAGTGACGTCTTATTATTTGATTTTTAAATTCTTTGGTACATATACGTAATTTTTTTCATCATCCGGAAAGATACATGTACGTACTCTGTATTCCTCGAGAGCTTCCTGCGAAAGATCTAAAAATAGATAAGAATGGGCAGGTCTCGTTGCGTCCAGGTATGCTTCCCATAAGAATTTTGTATCTTGCGGGTATACCTGACGGGCAAGGTGTTTTATTTGAGCGCGATCGCGCGGGTTCTTAAAAATCACCATATACGTAGTGTTCAAACTGATGTCTCGCTGCGATTTTCCTTGATGAAACAGATTCTGCGTAATGAAAACAACGGAAAGGTTTTTATGATGACTTCCACGCGTGAATAAATCTAATACAACGTCACCGCTGCTCTCGCGCATGAGATCGTCGAGAATAAGTAACTTGGTTTTATCGCTATCGGAAGAATAGTCCTGATTCTGAGGCAGACCCTCGTGAAACTCTATTGGACCTAAAAAATCGTTGTAAAATTCCTGCCACTCGGTATAGTAAAATAATATGCGGTCAAATTTAACTGTGCACATTTGATTCAGATGCTTTAAAAATTTTCTAACGAAGTAAGATTTTCCACTTTTACTAGGACCCGCTATGATAGCTGTAAACGGATGTAACCACCTCGTATCCATTTTTGAAACTGATACTTACGAGGTATAAATACCATGATTTTATACACGCTATATTTTTATCCGAGTTGTGCACGTACACCTCGTGGTCAGTTGGATACATATACGGCCTGGTAAGCACGAGGTTGCGAGTTCAAATCCTATTCAGGTGCGGATCGTTTTTACCTTAGCGCAAACAAAATGGCTATAATGTTACTGTCCGAGGTTTTTTTTTTTTTTTTTTGTTCAATTTATCGACACGGTCTAACTGACGAATACATGTCTTACCTTTCTTTGACTCTTTGTTAAAAAATCCTCGTAGCCTGGTGGATAAATCGTCAGACTTGTGAATAAATGGTTGTGGGTTCAAACCCCGCTATCAATCTGACGCCGTCAAGACTACGAGAATTTTTTATTTTTGAAAAATTTATTCGCACTATTTAAACATAATCAAAAAGATATGAAATTTATGTTTATTTAAATAAATATTGTCTTTGTTTGTATAAACAAGCTATTAAGATGTATACAAACCATTGAGCTAACTTACCGACAACTTGTTTATGTAAACAAACCATTTAGATAAAAGATAAGGAATTATACCCGTCGTCTGTAACCAGACACCTTGTTTATATAAACAAACCATTGAGATAACAGATAAGAAATTGTGCACCGACCGGTGACGTCATCTGTAACCAGACACCTTGTTTATGTAAATAAACCATTAAGATAAGAGATAAGGAATTGTGCACCGGGATGATGACTCATTGTTGTGTCTCGTAACCCGACACCTTGTTTATGTAAACAAACCATTAAGATAAGAGATAAGGAATTGTGCGCCGGTGATGACTCATTGTTGTGTCTCGCACAACTCGCCCGTATACTACTTTGAAGGACTTTACAGTAAGCAGGGATCTCAATCGTCAATTCATCGGAAGACTTAAGAAACAGCCTGCTCAACCTTCTTCATGATTCAATTCGCTTGCTTTCTCGTCTGACCCGCCACACTCCTCTGCCATCTGCTACTGCCATGAGTCAAGATAAGTTTTTGCATTATTTATTAATTGAAAATTTATGCTTTTGATTGAATTTTTGCATGGACTGCATAGTTGAAAAATCCAATTTCCGTCAATTGTCTGATAAACTTTCATGAATTGCACATTTTTTGCTTATTGTATCTTTTTTGAAAATTTTACGTTTTTTCAATGCATGAATTTTACATTTTTTCAAGCTCTTTCTTTTCGGATTTTGAATTATTGCACAATGTGATTTAATGTGAACACGTTCTTTCTTTTATAAACCCTTTGTCGCTCTTTATTTTTTATCTCATGTCGGGTTGATTCTTGGATTTTGAGGACGCTCTGGGCGACCGGTGGCTTGATTCATCAGCGTCGCTGGGGCAGCGTATTATCTCGCTCGATTTTATTGCTTTTCACGCCGCATTCTCAAACAGTGGCGACTCCAGTGATCCATTTTTTTTTCTTTTTTCTTGATTCTTTGTCCACGATTTTTTTCTCGAAATGAATCGCGTTAAGTATACCAATCAAAAGCGTTCAACGCTTAAACGCAAGTTGACCGGGTTTGAGAATTTGATTTTGAATGCGGATATTGATGCTGAGAATTTGAAATTTCGTATGGAAAGTCTGAGGGAGCAGTTTTCCTCTTATGAAGAATTTTACGATAAGTTGGCCGTTTTAGAACTGGACAATGAAACGTTGGGCGAGATCGATGCTTTGCAAGATCGGTATTATACGATCGCGACAAAGATCGCGTCACTTACGCCACCGACAAAACTCCCGCGCACGAACCCTATAGACGCCGTGCCTTTGGATGTTGATAATACACGGCGCGTCAAGTTACCCGTGGCTAAATTACCGAAATTCGATGGTGCTTTGAAAGGATGGCTTTCTTTCAAAAATATGTTCTCGACAATGATTGATTCTCGGGATGACATTACTGATTTGCAGAAGTTTTTGTATTTGAAGGATTCTTTGCAAGCCTCTGCGCTTGAAAAAATCTCGATTTATAACGTAAGCGGATAGAGCTATAAAAATGCATGGCAATTGTTGATTGATTCTTATGATAAAAAATGCATTCTGGTCGCAAGCCATCTCGATGCGGTTATTGAGCTGCTCGCTCAGAGCAAACCTTCTCACGCAGGATTGATAAAAATTATCGATGGAATGAAACAACGTGTTAATATGCTTTCGTCGTTGAATGCTGGGAAGCTCGGTGAATTTTTGTTGGTTCGATTGCTGGAATGCGTACTCCCCAGTGAAATGAGAGCGTGGTGAGAGGAGACTCTCAGTTTAGAAGAGTCGCCCAAGCTTGAGCAGTTATACAAACTCATTTCGGAAGCAACTTTTTGATTATTTACTGTTGAGCAAGATTCATCACGCGTTAGTAAGCCGGAGGGTGGTAATAAACGGCAACACTGATAGAGATCAAAGATCATCCAAAGCGCGTGAGGGAGACAACGGTGTTCGTACTTTGCTGACGCAAACGTCTTCTGATTGTTTGTTGTGCAAGGGAAAAACGTCATCCTTATAAATGTCACGAGTTTGCAAAATTGCCCATTCAAGGTCGATGGGACTTTGTGAGAATTGCTAAATTTTGTCGTAATTGTTTACGGACACATTCCGAAAAACGCACCTTATCACACTGCAAGGAGTGTTCGAAATATTACAACCCTCTTGCATAACCCTTCTTTTATGGATAAGCAGGGAGTCAGAAGATAAGAAGGAGTCAGAAGCGCCGACGCCTGTAACCTCGGAAAATCTGACTGAAGGCAACACCTCTTCATGACTAGATATTATTGCATTTGAATTATCTCCACGCGTTAATCAGTCACAGTTAATGATTAGTGCTCAAGTTCCATTGCAAAATTCGGCAGGCAAATTTATTCGGTGCCGCGCACTGTTGGAGACATGTTCTACTGCACTCTTTATTACTGAAGAATTGGTTGAATGGTTAGGTTAAAATCATGCTCCGTTGTTGTCGGTGCTATTGATGGAATGACTACTATCTCGAAGGGCATGGACGAACTTTCTTTTTATTCAGTTAATGATAACTTCAAGGAAAGACAATCTTTTCTGATCGTTCCTGTGATTGCGGAAAGAGTGCCGAGTGAAATTTTTCCCCGCAATTTGGTAAAATTACCTGCTGGCATTCGATTGGCCGATCCTCAGTTTCATTTACCACATCCAGTTGATATGATCATTGGCTCGTGGACCATTTTGTCTTTGTTATCAATCGGTCAAATAAATTTATCTTGCAACAGCTATGACCTGATACTGCAGAAAACTCGACTTGGTTGGGTTGCTGCTGGTAAGGTGATGTCATTAATTCCGAATCCATCATGTAGATTGACTGATTTGAAAGAACAAATTGCAAAATTTTGATTGCTTGAGGATGCTACTGCTCAGCAGATTGAAACTTTGGGTAATCGCGAGTGTGAAGCTCATTTTACTCGGAATGTGACGCGTGATCAATCAGGGTGGTACATGGTTAGACTACCCTTTTCTAACATTAATGTTGCTTCCACAGTCTCGCTAAGAAACTTGATAATGATCAGGCTCTTAAGACTGAGTATACTTGAGTCATGGAAGAGTATATTAAGCTGGGTCACATGTCTCTAATAACTGACGAGTCGGAAAATGGTTACTAACTACCCCACCACGCCGTAGTTAAATCTACTAGCTCTACAACTAAAGTACGAGCAGTTTTTGACGCGTCTGCTAAAACTGACAAAGGCATTTCTTTAAATGATTTATTAATGGTCGGACCCACGATTCAGTCGTAACTGTCTGGACATTTATTGCGATTTCGATCCCATAAATATGTGCTTAGTGCCGACATTGCAAAAATGTATAGGCAGGTTTGGATTCATCCTGATGATCGTCGTTATTTTTGAATTTTTTGGTTCCACGAAGATGAAATTTGTGTCCTTCAGTTGAATACCGATTTAAATGGTTACGTTATAATTGGAGTTTTCAATGATTCGAAATTTTTTTTGGCTCCAAAATTATGTTGTTACTTGGAATATCATTTCAATAATTCGATTTTTCAAGACTTTGGGTCAATCAAGACTAAGTCACTCATCGTTTCTGATGTGCTAAAAAATGGACCAATTTAAAGAAACAAACTATAAATATTCTTTTTCGGTCACCAACCAATTATCGGTGCGTTATTCGTGCTGTTTTCTGACCAAATAACAGGCGTATATATGGTCTGTTTTGCAGACCAAATATTTTCCGTTATTTGGTCTGTTTTGCAGACGCCATCTATCGGATCGTCAAAAAACTTACTCAAAGAAGAAAACGACCAAGGTGCCAGGCTTTGAGGTAAGAACGCGGCCACACAATTTTTGACTGAACTTGCTTTCAATTGTTCAGAAAACAACACTCATAACGCACCTAAAATTGATTGGAGCCCGAAAAAGCATATATTTGAACATGTTCGATCGTGGGAGTAATATACGGGCGTGAAACATGAAAAGTAATACCACGGTTGATAAGGTGATTTCTATTTTTAAATGCTGGTTCGCGCGTTTTGGTTTGCCAGAACTTCTTGTAACCGATAATGGACCTCAGTATAGAAGTGACGATTTGAAAATGTTTCTCAGGGGTCTAGGTATAAAACATAGTTTCTCACCACCGTATTTTCCAGCTACAAACAGCTGAAAATTTTGTTCAGACTTTTAAATCAATTTTAGATAAAATAGTACAAGATGGTCATTCGCTAGAAGATGCAGTTAAAATCTTTTTATTCGATTATAGATCTATTGAACATACAACGACAGGTAGATCCCCCGCATTTTTAATGTTTAAGAGGGGATTGAGGTGTAAATTTGATTTGTTTGACCAAATGTTGAAAGAGAAGTTGATTAAAATCAGTATAGGCAAAAGGTAAATAGAAACGGTAATAGGAAATGTGATTTTGTCGTAGGTGAAAATGTTTTTGTAAAAAAATTTAGGCGTAATTCAAAATTCAGATCTGAAGCAATTGTAATAAGAAAATTATCTCCTGTATCTTATAAAGTAAAATTTGATGATGATGTTATTTCGAAAAAGCATGTGCATCAAATTATTAGAAGTAATTATTGCAGTTTAGAAAGAGGGGAAACAGTAAGTTAGAGAAGAATCAAAATTTTGTAACAGAACCACGAAGGTCTGAACGTTTCAAGAATAAGAATATGTAAAACAAAATTTATTGTTATGAAATAGTGTAACAGTTAGAAAGAAAGGAATTGTAGAGTATCGTGAAAGTATGTGTAAAGTGCAAGCGCAGTGACTTGCAAATCGTCAGCACATCAGAGTGCTCTGGGCAACCGATGATTGTAGTTTAGTCATACTAATATCAATAATAATTAATCTTTTACAACCAATTGAAGTGTTTATTTATTCATAATCTGCCCATCTGTCATTTTTTACCTATTTGGAATATTGCTTTGAAACTTTACAAAAACCTTCTTCAAAGCATAATGAAAAAATTTCTCGCAAAAACTTTTTTCAACTCTTAATTTTTATGCCTGCTTTTTTAATCCAAAGTTTGAGGTTAGAAAAGTTGATTTTTTGATTTTCAGTAGCCCTTTAACGGCGAGTTGGTTTTTAACACCGACTACCGTGTAAGCGTACCGCTTTATATACTTTAAATTTTGGTTTTAAGTTAGGTTGCTCATGAAAAAAACACTATTAGGATAAATTTTTTTCTCTAGAATTCGTATCCCACGCATGGCCGATGATTCCCTGAGTAATTAGAAAAAAAAAATTGTCCTAAAAAGTTCCCGCATTAAAAAGTTATAAACATTTCAATTTTCGAAACTCTGATTTCTTCTCGCCCAGGCGTCAGGCGATTTCGTTATCAGTCCAGAGCATCTGGTTTCTCTGCATGGACTGCATGTAGCTAAAATCGGATGTTACGGAACACTTGACTCTCTGTCTCACTCGCATGCCTTGCTGCAGGCTGCAGGCGAGCAGGCTGTGCGGATGAGGTGCGCTTACACAAGAGGCCGATGGCCTAACACTGTGTGCACTAGCAGTACACTGCTAGTGACAGCTTTGCTGTTTATGGCAGTCCCAGACTAATATTTGTAACGTGCACATAAAGAAAGGTATCAATTTACTTTTTTATATAGAAATGGGTCGAATATAAAAATGGTTTTATTGACATAGCAAATGCCTTTTTTAAATAAATAAATTAGGCAGATACTTAAATCTAAATTGGGTAAAACTTTTTAAATATAAATAAGAGATTCGACTACTTGAATTTTAAAAATTTTATCAAAGCGAAAATAATATTTTCTATTTTAATAATTTTTAAAAAATTTTATTCAAATCATTAATAGAATTCAGTCGTTGATACACATTTGATGGTTATTTTTAAATTGATCGATGTAATTATCGGGAAGAGTTATGGTTCTTGAAAAAATAATAAAAATTAATAAACAAATTATCACTACTTTATATAAATATTTCAATTTATCTAAGATCGCAGTAAAACTCGTCGTTATTCTTTTCCTGATTCTACTTCAGACAATAGTTAATATTACAAATAGTAAAGACTTAAATTTGTAAATAATAAATTATATTATAAAACTTGATGAATTGCATTCAGTTTAATAAGTTAATGTAATCAATACAGGTACGGAAAAAACTTGTCGTTATTTTTGTCTGATTTTATTTCAGTCAATAGTTTATATTATGAAAGCCTTAAAATTGTAAACAATAAATTATATAGGCTCGCAAGTTACATTACGTTTATCAGTTTATTGATATATTGAGAGTAATGTGATTTAATCTCATAATCAGTAGTATTTTGGACTTAAATTTGATGTAAATTACAGATTAAAATATGAATATTATGGAAGCAAAATATGCCTTTTTTCAGAAGGATATAAATCAAGTTGAAACTGTGTCTGTCCAGTAAGTAATTAAATCGTCGGTTGCGATTTAGAATTTGGCGTGAGTCACGTGACTGCAGAACGCAGATCGGAGCGGACCTCTGAGGCGCACTATAGACGAAAATGCTGATTTTTCGGCAAAAATAAGCTGACGAAGACGATCGCACGAACAGGAAAATATAATATATCAATTTTTTCTTCATGTAATTATCTACAAGAATAGAGGTACAAACCATTAAAAAGTGACGATTAAATCCTTGTTTTTTAAGCCAAAAGTTGAAAAAAATGAAAAAAACGAGTTTTTTCAAGTTTTTGCTAGTATTTTAAAACGAGCTCGCACTTTTTTGACTTTTTTAGATGTACCAGGATTGTGTATTTTTTTATTACGAACACGAATCTGGGATTTAAATTACGAAAAAATCCATTAGTACCCCTTAAAAATTGAAAAAACCAAAATTTTTACCCAAATTTTGATGTTTTTTTTACTTTATCGATCATTTTAGAAACTACACAAACTTTTTTAATTTTTTAGATGTACCAGGATTGTGTATTTTTTTATCACAAACACGAATCTGGGATTTAAATTACGAAAAAATCCATTAGTACCCCTTAAAAATTGAAAAAACCAAAATTTTTACCCAAATTTTGATGTTTTTTTTACTTTATCGATCATTTTAGAAACTACACAAACTTTTTTAATTTTTTAGATGTACCAGGATTGTGTATTTTTTTATCACAAACACGAATCCGGGATTTAAATTACGAAAAAATCCATTAGTACCCCTTAAAAATTGATTGAAATTCGTGGAATTGTATGGTTAACGCGGTATAGCAAACATATCCCGCGGGGCGACTATCGAGGTGTAGATTTCTTATACTTTGTGTTATTCTTCACGTTCGATTTACGTATTTTCGGTTAAGAACTTTTAGTTCTGGCAAGATATTTTTTCTTATGTTTAGCGAACATATTTTTATACCTCATATTTAAAAAAATTATTTTAACTAAAATTTTTTTTTATTTTGCTCATTAAGAGGCATTACTTTAAACGAAATGTTGAATTCAAAGGGGTACTTATAGATTTTTTCGTAATTTAAATCCCGGATTCGTGTTCGTGATAAAAAAATACACAATCCTGGTACTTCGAAAAAGTTAAAAAAGTTTGTATAGTTATTAAAATAATCGATAAAGTAAAAAAAAAAAACATCAAAATTTGGGTAAAAATTTTGGTTTTTTCAATTTTTAAGGGGTACTAATGGATTTTTTCGTAATTTAAATCCCAGATTCGTGTTTGTGATGAAAAAATACACAATCCTGGTACATCGAAAAAGTTAAAAAAGTTTGTGTAGTTTTTAAAATAATCGATAAAGTAAAAAAAAACATCAAAATTTGGGTAAAAATTTTGGTTTTTTCAATTTTTAAGGAGTACTAATGGATTTTTTCGTAATTTAAATCCCGGATTCATGTTTGTAATAAAAAAATACACAATCCTGGTACATCTAAAAAATTAAAAAGTTTGTGTATTTTCTAAAATGATCGATAAAGTAAAAAAAACATCAAAATTTGGGTAAAAATTTTGGTTTTTTCAATTTTTAAGGGGTACTAATGGATTTTTTCGTAATTTAAACCCCAGATTCGTGTTTGTGATAAAAAAATACTCAATCCTGGTACATCTAAAAAATTAAAAAAGTTTGTGTAGTTTCTAAAATGATCGATAAAGTAAAAAAACATCAAAATTTGGGTAAAAATTTTGGTTTTTTCAATTTTTAAGGGGTACTAATGGATTTTTTCGTAATTTAAATCCCAGATTCGTGTTCGTAATAAAAAAATACACAATCCTGGTACATCTAAAAAAGTCAAAAAAGTGCGAGCTCGTTTTAAAATACTAGCAAAAACTTGAAAAAACTCGTTTTTTTCATTTTTTTCAACTTTTGGCTTAAAAAACAAGGATTTAATCGTCACTTTTTAATGGTTTGTACCTCTATTCTTGTAGATAATTACATGAAGAAAAAATTGATATATTACATTTTCCTGTTCGTGCGATCGTCTTCGTCAGCTTATTTTTGCCGAAAAATCAGCATTTTCGTCTATAGTGAGGCGGTAGAGCGGGAATCGGGAAGGCACTCGTGATTTTCGTGTCCGCCCCTCGACGGACTATCATACTTTTCGTGTAGCGAAAAAAGGTAACACGTCGTCGAAGAGATACGTATACTGGAAGAGTGTGGTGTTTATTTGTAAAGTTGTCATTTCACGTCAACGCCGGGACTGCTTTACGACGGCTACACAGTGACTCGAGTGTGGAAGCTATAGCGGCTGGTAGGCATCGTAGCCTGGCATTTCGTTTTGCCTGATGGCTCGGTATGAGGTGCACCATAGCGATTCCGTAAGTTAATTGTACATGTGCGAGTGAGTGTGGATGCGTGTGAGTGTATTTAGTACAATGTTATTGTCAAAATCTTTGTTTTTCTGGCGCGCGCGCAAGCTGTTGGTGCGTGGCAGATGACTGTTTGTGTGCGCACGCAACTCGAACTGGAGAAAATTAATAGTTTGTTGTGTTATGGATTTTGGATCACAGCCGTTCGAGGGTATGTTTAATCTTTATCATCGCGTTACTTATCGATTTTGTATTAGTTTTTTTAGGAATTGTTTTCTTTTATTAAATTGTTAAAATAAGACCCAAGAAATTCTTATTCATTAACCGGTGTTCCTACTACCGAAATTATTGAGCAGTTGCGCCCTCCAAGGTGAGATAAATCGTGTAGGGATTTATTACCGTGGACGAACTTTTTTCCCTCTTTCAGGAAGATCGTTGGCGTGAAGCCTACTGCAGTGACATATTATATAAGCTGAACGGCGAAGCAACGGACCGTCGTATGTTGTATTCCAGAGTCCGCATTTGCTAGTTTGAAATAAAAATTGTTATTGGTAGATTGAACATAATTTTTGTTATAAAGTATATACTACAAATATTAGTAAAATCTAACTTTTATTTTCATAGCTTATTACTACAAAAACTACTACATCTCACTGAATTTTCATAAATTTCATTTCGTGTCAAAACTTCAAACTAATTTTTGGAATGATTGAAAAATTGTAATAAAGAGATTTGGAAGAATATCTATGACTACTACCTAAATTTTATGAATTGTAATTCTTTCAAGACTTTCAATTCAATTGATTATGTATATAAAAATTTGTTTTTATTAAAAATTTATAAGATTTAAAAAAAAAAAAAAAAAAATTCTCAGTAAAAAAACCATGATTTTTTAAATAAAATATTTATTGAATTTATATGCAATCACACTAAAGTTTAAAAGTTTCAGAGATTTTTCCATATAATAAGACGTGTTTCTCACTGACATATTTATTTCAGATAAATTACGAAAGAAATAAAAACTCTAAAAGTTCCGTTAATATTCAGGAAAACCTAAGAAATAATTCAGTTGATAATGATCAGAATAAGAATGATCACGAATTGTACTGCATGGAAAATGAAGATATCCGTGTAGTTATTTATGAAAAACCCTCATGTCTAGAATCGACTTCTAATTTTCAAAGCCAAAATCTAGGAGAGGAAGAAGGTTCGTCAACTACAGATCATCAGTTTTCTCTCTCTACTGACTGTGCTTATTCCAAAGGAAGCGATGTTACTTGTCGTCCTAGACCAATAAAAGGTAAATATACTTTCCTATTATAATATGAATTTTAATTTGTTACAACATCTCTAGCTGTTATGGAATAATTTATATATTTTTACAAATTAAATATTTATTCTGAGAACTATAGATTAAAAAAACATATGAATATCAAGAATGAGTTTACATTGTTAATATTTTGAAAGCTATGATAAGAATTAGCAGATACCCGCATTCTCAAATGTGCTCCATAAATGTCGTTTTATTAAGCTAAAGTACAGTCATAATTGTAACGATACAGGTTCAGGTCGGAGTTAAGGAAAGATAACACTAGCGTGGTTGCGCCCCGCTTAGTGCCGGTAAGGTAAGGTTTCGACTAGATAACAAATTATAAGATAACGATGTATACACTATACTTATTGTTAGTTTTATTATCTGAAACTGTACAAGGACCGATTTCGGTCAATCAATCCGTGTGGCTACTCGCTTCAATTGCGCCACCTGTGGGTGGGCTTGACTCCGCAATAAAAAGGACTTACAATTAAGAACGATTCATTACGACTCTTAATAATGATACTTAACTATAGAGGTCGTCAGTTACGTACGGTCAAAAACCACTATACCCTATGTTATTGACGGTACGTATACGGGTCCTCCGTGTACCTTACCTACTGGAGTTTGATTAAGTGTCATAAAGCATGACCAAAAGTCTGAAGGGCTTCAATTACATGCGTCCTACAGTAAGGGGTACCTTGTGTCTATCAACGTTCGAACAATGACTCCATATAATGCAAGACAGTCGACTATACCATCATGTGCTATACAACCAGCGTCACGAGGGCATAATCCATCAGACTTTAATTTACGTCCACAACTAGGGCTGGAGGTCTCACCCTGCCCAGCCAAGTAGCATTTCTCCCACCTAGATAGCAGGAACAATGACGATTGGAAGAAAAGCTCGCTGGATGTAGCTCGGCCGACAGCTTATATACTCTCTACCGGTCGAGTTCGCTTGCGGAAGCGCTCCGTTTAGTCACCGCTTAGCCTCAGTCTTTGGACTAACTTCCTGCCACTCGGTCTCGTGTTTTGGTTATCGAGCTACCTAGCGTCTGTTGTGGGTACTTGATGCCCGCGTGTTTTAGAATCGTGATAGAGCTTGCTCCGTCACATAATATTTGCTTGATTTGAAAAATATCGAAAATGTATTTAAAAAATTTAAGCGACTTTGTATTTTTGATGTTTTTCCAACTCTTCCTACTGAGTTTGCATTTCTTGCAGTGGTCGTCGTCTACTTTTCCGCCCTCTATCTTTATCTAATGTTAATCTATCCCAATGTAGCTGATCCAATAACCCAAACTATGGCTTTCCAGTTCAGGGTATAGCTTCGCAATGGTGAGGTTGACTCGCGGCCTACGAAACTACATGAAAAAATCTACGATAAAAAAACAATTGATAAATAAATTATTTAATTAATAAAAAAAAAGTTATATCATATTATTATTATTTTTATAATAGTATAAAGTTCATAAATAATCATTTTATCATTAGGGGGGGGGGGGGGTAGGGTCTGAGCGGTCAAAAAATGATGATTTTTCGATGATTTATAGTGAAGCTCCTGTTTATTATAATTTAATAAGAATTTATATACATATCATACAACATTCAAAGAACATTCTGTCAAAATTTCAGATCAAAATATTAAAAATTGAGGCAATGGGAGCCAACCAAACAAGGCGCTTCGAAAAAAGATGAGTTGCGGTGAAGGCTGTAACTCGCGAACGGTTCATCTGAAATCAAAAAATAAAGTAGATTTAGTTAATATAAGGTAAGTGTGCCTAATATGGCCCTGTGCCTAATATGGCCCCCCCTGTTATTTTGAATATGCTAGTTATTCGGCATCTCTGCAAGGTAGGAAGAAGTCAAAAACACTGAATTATGAAGTTTTCAGTTGTTTAGAACATTTTAAAATTATTTTTGCGCACGCCTAATAGCTAAAACTCGTTTCGTATACTTCCGTTATTATTTTACGTTGTAATTAAGTGGTCTGCCAAAATATTTAGACGCACCTGATCAAAATTTGAATAAGTAGCTTCGATTCGTTATTGTTTCAGCTTTAAAACGCGACCTTAGTTTTTGTTCAACTCGTTTTCTAACGGGTTTTATTCTTAAATAACTTTTTATTATGCAGTGTACCTAATATGGCCCCCCACGAATTAGTAGAAATACCGACATTAAGAGTCCTTAGTTTCATGTTTACTTTTTAGAAAATCCTATCCTAATGTTATTTAAGAAAAATAAATTTAATTGTTTCAAAGCTTTTTTTCATTTTATAACTAAAAAAGCATTCTAGCTCAAAAAAAAAAACTTTGACCAAAATTAAAAGTTGAAATTTTTCTACTGGTTGCAAAGCTTTCAAAAACATTGTAAAAAAGGCTCAATTTTTAAATAAATCATTTTTAAAATAATAAAAATTTTGAAGTTTTTAAAATCTTATATCCTGATTGATTTAAAAAGTAGGAAGAAATTGCAATTAATTCATTACTTCAAGGGGGGCCATATTAGGACACAAATTTTAGGTGTCTTAAAAAACCGTGTTTTGGTAAATCCTCTGGCATTTAAAGCTCATTGATCAAAATCGAACGTGTAATGACTCATTTTAAAGCTCTTGAATTAAGTTTTAAAATGAGACCTTACCCGTCAAAAAATATTGATTTGATTGGCCACAACGTCGATTCTCGCTTAGGGGGGCCATATTAGGTACAGGTACCTTATTAGTTTTTCTCGCCCCGTAGTAGGATCAATTTCATTTTTTTTCAATTTTGAAGTTTTGGCGACGTTTTGAAGCCAAAACACTGTTTTTTGGTCACCAAAACCGGCCATTTTATGGCTAAAACTCGGCCAAAAAAAAAAAAAAAAAAAAAAGTAACTCACTAGGGGGCGGGTTTTTTATGCATTAAAGACGTATGTTTAATTCTAGAAAGATCGGTGCAGTAGTTTTCAAATGAGAACTTTCACCAACTTTGAAAAATAGTGTTTCGAGAAAAACGCGTTTAAAGTTTTCGGTACGAAAAAAGTGAAGAAAAACTATTTGATTTAGAACTTACACTGAATCATCTATTCCAGCTCCATAAAGTAAGTCACCAGCAGCTTCAGCAATGTCCAGGGCATCTTTTTGTCCTTGTCTTCGCCGAATTCTACCTTCTTTGGTTTGAGCGGCGCTTTCGGAGTCGGCTTTCATTATGCGAGTTTCGTCCGCCAGCCTCGCGTACTCATGGGCGCTTTAATTTTTAAACGGATCGGGTCTTTTTTTTGGTTTTCCAAGTATTTTTCCTTCAGTTTTACGCGTTTCTCTGGACACTTTACTTGTTCTAACCATTTTAAAACCAAAAAAACCGAATCGGAAATATAAGAAGAAAAATAATCGGACCGCTCTGGTGAACGAACACCGTCAAACTGACACGTCTTTTTTTCCACACAGACCTTTAGAACCGCCTTATACTCTACCTGGGTTCACTGCCCCTCCCTTTTTACAAAAGGGTCTTAGGGGATTACAAAGACCGACTTAGCAGGGGCCTTCAGCGTAGAGCATGCGGGGAGGGGCAGCTGCCTCGACCTGCTCCGCTCGAAGGCCCCAGACTTAAAACTCTGTAACTTTGTGAGTTTTGCTCCAAACCCTTAGAAATTTTAACACAGCATTCTTGAAATGTTTTACTATAAGAAAAAAAAAAAAATTCGATTTTTCAAAAATTGCCAGACCCTACCCCCCCCCCCTTAATATGATTTTAAAATCGCCGCATATCCTGATTTGATCGTTACTTTTTTGTACCGGTACTAGTGGAGTTGCTCATTCGCTCGAATTAATTTTTTATAAATGTACCATATTTCATAGTTGCAGCCCTTTCTTGACTTTAAGTTTCAAAACATAAGGCACGTAATTTAATCTGTCTTTTATTATTTACGACCGAAAATTCATCGAAAAGAGTTTATAAATAAACCCGAAAACTCATGTGTCCACAATTTCAGAACAAGCCAGTTCTCCAAAACCCAAACCCTGTCTAAGTTGTAACCAAACTCATCAGCTTGTCAAATGCAATAAATTTAGAACTTCGTCGGGCGTTGACAGGCTGTCGTTAGCTAGGTCCAAGGGGCTATGTTTCTTATGTTTGGGATATCATTCTTTTGAAAATTTAAAAAATAAGAACATTTGTGCCTTGTGTAAGAGGAGACATCATACTCTGCTGCACGACAGCATTACAGTCAACAAACTGGTTAAGCTCGACGAACCCAATAATGCCACCCCTGTGAGACCCCACCCACAACTACCTGGCTTGAATACTGGTGCCAGTGCTCTTAAGGGGATAGTATGGTCAAACGAGCGAAAAAAAATGCATTTAACGTACTTAATTAAGTAACATTTGAAGAAGCTTTTGTCCAATTTTGAGGTAAAAATATTAAGATTTGAGTCTCTGGCAGGCAATTTTCGGCGAGACCTTTCGAAAAAAGTTTTTTGCGGTGGCCACTCGTACTTGGCACTGGCTTATCCGAAACATAATTTGAAAGAAGATTTAGTTAAAGGATAAGTTTTTCTAGGTACTGACGGGGTGTTTTTTTTTTCAATTTTTACATTTTTACCAGCAGTTTAAAAATTTTTACCTCAAAATGACGCCATTTTAGGGCCGCCATTTTGTAAAAAATAAAAAATTTAAAAAAGTGGCTCGACAGTACCAGGTATTTGATGGATAAAAAGCGTGTACAAGATTTGGAAGTGATCGGTGCAATAGTTTTCGAGTTATCGTGGCCACCGATTTCAAATATGTAGTTTTGAGAAAAACGCGTTTAAAGTTTAAAAGCTCAAGCCCACAGCGCTCGAAGGTCTTTGGGTTAAAACTCTACTACGGCTCGAGTTTTGCTCTGATCGACCTGAAATTTTGACACAACATTCTTGAGATGTTGTGCTATTAGAAATTGTAAAAATAAAAAATCAATTTTTTGAAAATGGCTTGACCATACTATCCCCTTAACCCGGGCCTACGAGCTCTTCCAATCTCTTCAAAAATCAATGAACACGGTTTTTCAAGACTCTTTTGTTCTTCTATCTTTGTTCTTCTGGGGCTCGAAGGCCCCAGACTTAAAACTCTGTAACTTTGTGAGTTTTGCTCCAAACCCTTAGAAATTTTAACACAGCATTCTTGAAATGTTTTACTATAAGAAAAAAAAAAAAAAAAAAAATTCGATTTTTCAAAAATTGCCAGACCCTACCCCCCCCCCCCTTAATACAATCATAACACAATTATAGATGCAATATTTCTCTGATATTCAATAACGTCATCATGATCATAATCATTGACAATATTTTTTAATCTGGAGTCATAATCCTTGTATTTTTTTTTTTTTTTTTTTGGCTCCGCTTCAGCACCGGTTTTCAACCGCTCTATGATCACTTACGTGAAATTTTATTCCTTCTTAAAACAGCTAATTTGACCACGAATTACGGCATTAAGAATGAATAAAATAAGGTTTTCAAACTAAATTACGAATTAAATGCCAAATATTGACATACCAGTCTTGTATTTGTCACAAAATGTAACAAATCATAATTTATTTTTCAATAAAAATAATCATACTAGTAGATGATTAATAATAACAAAATTCGTAAATATTTTCGTCGGAAATTTTTGTTTTCGTAGATTTTTATTCGTAGATTTTTTTGCGTAGATTTTCGATTCGTAGATTTTTTTGTTCTACCCTTTACGTAAAAAATTTAGTGACGATATTGAAGTGGATGAGCCATCCTTCACTCAGGTTGTTGGTTTTATGTTCACCGGTGAGAGCGGCCTCGTACATGTTCCAATTAGGATGTTCTGAAAAATTCAACGTTAGGCGTCACTAGTGTAAACATGACTCGGCTCCCAGCAGTTTTGCATGGGAGCTGACGTATGACTGTGTGTATTGGTGAGAGATTCCACACGAACACACAGTGATACATCTGCTCCCATGCAAAACTGCTGGGAGCCGAGTCAAATTTACACTCATGACGCCTAACGTTGAATTTTTCAGAACATCCTAATTCGTACACGGAAAAAAAAGGAAGGCAACCTTTAATTTTTCGAGCGAAGCACCAACCGCTTTCCTAAAAAAAAAGGAGTAACTGCATTTTTTGAAACGTAAATGAAGCTTTTTTTCAACTGTATAGGGCGCAGTTATTTAGAAGCGGATTTTTTAATTCAAAATATTTTCATCGATCGTTTCACTGTTCGCTGTGTCTTTACATTCCAATAAAAAAATTAAAAATTAGTATTAAAAATTATGTTTATTATTTATTATTTTTTTTTATAAGTTTAAGAGATAAAAAAGATATTAAAACAGGCAACCAAAACAAACTTGAAGGTTATAAACTTACCGATAAATCGGTCTTAGAATTTTTATTACACTAATGCGTGGAGGCTCGATTTTACGCACGCTAACCTCCAACGGGGTACGTGAAATCTCGCCTCCAAGCAATAGTGTAATAAAATATAGTATTAAACATGTGAGTTAAATTGATTTCCTCCTCGTGTGAGCATTTTGCATGAGCAAAGCGAGTGCAAAAACAGCTCCACGAGGAGGAAATCATTTTAACGCACTTGTATAATAATATACTATTCCAACTTCCACTTCTCCAATAACATTGATACGAGCTTAAAATCTTTACTCATGTTTACACTCATAAAAAATATATAAATAGTTCTTGATGATATTATCGTTGATTTAATTATATTGCTTACTCGTTTAGACGCACAGTGAAACGATCGATAACAATATTTTGAATTGAATAAACCGCTTCTAAATAACTGCACCCTCTACAGTTAAAAAAAAGCTTCATTTACATTTAAAAAATGTCGTTACTCCTTTTTTTAAGCAAAGCGGTTAGCGCTTCGCTCGAAAAAGTAAAGGTTGCCTTCCTTTTTTTTCCGTGTAGGTGCGTACCGCTTTTCTTCTATCTCGGGCTGGTCGACCATTCACGTAAGTTTTTCCAAAATACTACAGAACTGGTATCAGATCATCAGCTACTTCATCCTGTAACATAGAAAAAATTTTTGAAACATGAGTTACCGGGACAAAAGATAAGGCTGCTATAATATACGATTATAATCGAATTGTCTCATCTTGGGCATCATTGTGTTTTGTTTGGAGACTTTACTCTTGAATTCTCATGTAGAGATTCTACTTCAGGTGGAAAAAACAGCATCTTATCTGGGCATTAGGATAAACCTCTCTGCACGAGTTAATGATGGCCAACTCAAAATCCGTCATTACTCGCTGGGGACAAAAATTTTCAATTTGGACCCCCAATCATTAAAATAATGTTTTATAAGTAAATATTTAGTAGAATTTATTTAAAGAAAATGTTGGAGGTGCAAAATGCCACCAAAAGCAAAGTTTTGTACTTTTTGAAAAATAGATCAAATCAAGCCAATCAGCTTAATAAACTTAATCGATTAAAAATGTATAATATCAAAAACAGGATATGGAGCTTTCAAAAAGGATTATTATTTTTATAATATAAAGAAATTAAATAACAGTCTCACCATATAATAATGTGAAATAGCTTTTTTATAAAATCAGATCTTCAGGAGTCTAGGAAAAAAAAATACCCAAATATCGAGGATGCCGTACCGATCAGACCTTTTTTTTCGGTAGCTGGAGATAAATTTTGCGTCTGGTCCGGTACCGATCGGAGCCGAACACCTAAAGTTCTTACCTTGTTAGTTCTTCTCTGCTAGACCAAGCAAATAAGGTCAGTTTTTCTGTGCGACCCAGTGAGAGAAATTACTACTGCTTTTTCCTTTTATTTGAATATGAATTATTGCTATTGTTTCAATAGAATTTTTTTGTGCTTTTGATTTTGCTCACCTAGCAGACAATAACGGTTATCTGTTATTTTATACGATTTTTGCTGGGCCTCATTTTACGATTGATACGGTTTTTTTGTAAATAATTGTTCTATACGATATATTGCAATTTTTGCGAATAAGAAGAATGCTTTATGCCAAAAGGCTTTTTCCCTTTAAGTCTTGTGTTTCATTTGTAATACAACCTTATCCCTAGTAATACCAAGTGGGAAATCTTCCAAACCGGAAGATTTTCCACGATACAGATTGTGGTACCTACTCTACGAGGTCTATTGATGCAAAATAACGCCGTTTTTTAAAATCGGTCCCGTCACTGGTCTTATTGACGGTCTTACCATGTTGGGACCGTCGCAAAAAGCTGGCATTTTTGTATGCCAGAATGTCGGTCCTTAATTTTTTCCTCCCGTCCCAATGACGAGACGTCCCAGGACGGTCACTTTGCATCTAGATGGACGATGGAGTAAAACTATTCATTCAATAAAATTTCATTTTTAAATGTGAAATTAAAAATACGTATTGGATTTTAATAAATAACTTAATTTCATCAGTTTGGAACAAATTTGGTTGCGAAAAAAAATTATTGAAAATTGTTAAATATTTGGGTTTGATGTACTATATATGAGGGAATTAAATTATACATGCTAAACTATTATAAATATCAAATGTTATTCAAGTGTTATAAGTAGTAGTGTAAGGAGAGTTCGAAATTTCGAACTCTCGCGGATTTTAGGAGAATTAAAATTTCGAGCTCTCTCGGATTTTATGAGAGCATAGTTTGCTCTCTCATATCTTTTAGAACAGAATCGCACTCTAGATTTGAAGAGCTAATATTTGAGCTCTCTTTATATTCAATCCAAAATCTTATAGATTCTACTACTATATCGGAAACCGCTAGAGGTGTTTCTATTCATTTTAATTACTTATTTGAATTCAATTAAATTTTTTTCGTTTTCTTTAATTTTTTCATAGTTAATCTTTTTTTCATTTTTCTTTTCTTAAGTTTTCTGTTCTTCTTGAAGCTTTTGAGAGCTTTTATATTGCTCATCTTGACGCTTTTTTTCCTCCGAATAACTTTTAAAACCTGAGGATTTTTCATCTTTCATTTTTTCATAGCCAAAGGAGCTCTGTTTTTGACCCATCTTGCTCGAAGGTTAGATTATGACTGATACTCTTCCCATTCCATATCTTGCCACTCCAAATTTTCCAAAATTACCTTTTTCATGATTCGAGCGTTTTGCAGTGCGCATAACGTTTTTCTGAGAAATTTGTGGTTCAAGCAAATAGTGGCAGCTTTAGTTGGTTTCTCGGAATAATCAATGGACGTCACTTCACAAACAGGTAAGTTGAATCTTTCTAACCAGTTCTTTTTCATTTCACCTCTTACATAAACTTTTTTGGCATCTGATAAGTATTCCTTGAGCACGTTGCCCACCAGCGTGTAGGGCACTTTTCCGGAACTCCACGATAAACCATGCTTGGTGGTTTCTAGTAAACGATGTTGAAAAGGAGCGGGGTGTGGGGTTGTGGTCCTGATAAGGACCGTTTGCTTTCTCACGTGTTAAGTAGCCCTGACAAGGGCTTGGGTTTAAAGAGAGAGGCGAATGAATAAAGTTCCAAACGTTTATTACTCAATAAAAAGAAGATTGACAAAAAATAGAGTCACGAGACACAATTACAAAGAAACTGGCTGGGTGAGGGGTCACGACGACGAGGCGCGCGCGTTCGGCAACCTCGGTGAACTCGTCTGGGCGACGAGCCGCCGTGGCGGGAAGGAGAAATGAGGGGCTGTAGCCGTACCGTGTACTCCCGCGCGCAGACGTTGGGGAGCTACTTCGGGCTAGCCGCAGGGAGAGAGGAGAGGCGACGGGGTCGGAGGCCGAAGGCCGAGTGTGTGTGTGGGTGAAGGGCCCCTTCCTTTATTCCCTTCCGCTCGGTTGAGCCCGAAGGGTGGGCGAAGCCCGGGAATAGGTATGCCCGGCTGCGATTGGTGCGGTGCTAGCCGGACCTGCCGATATACTCTAGATCCAGGTTCTAAAACCTGGACCAGTCGATGCAGGTTTGGGAGTTGGTCTATACGAGCCACGCGGCGGCTGACGATAGGGTAACAATTCCCCCGGGTCATGAAGCCGCTCGCGTGGATCGTGGAAGAGTAGTGTGTATGGGAGGGGCGGGAGCCAGGAAAATACATATAATTCTTAAAACTACTCATTACATAAACGATCTTAAAATAGATGCCTTAAAATTGTCGATCCGGATCATGCTAACTTACGCAATAAAAGTTGAATAAAAATAATTACGTGCTGACTTACGTGGTAAAAGAAAATAAATATGATGTAAAACGAAGAATTACATGCTAACTCATGCTTACCCTATGATGATAAAAATGGAGCAACATAAGCTCTCCAAAAAAAACTTAGAACGAGATTAGGCAAAAAATGATTAATAGTCATAAAATGAAAAAATAAATAAAAAAAAGGAAAAACGTTATCCTATGAGTCGCGACAGCTGTCAAACTAAATAGCCCTAGGTGAAATAAAAAAAAACGCAAACTTAAGATCTAACGTGATGACGATGCACGACGTCCAGGACGAGGGCGGAGACCGTAGCGGCGTTGCTGCTCCCGTTCCGGGTCACTGACGCCCGGCGTTGAGTCGGGCTGGATGGGGTCGGCTGAAGTTGGTCCCTTCGGCTTTGGAGGGCGTCCTCGGGGCCGACGGATCTGGGTGGGCGTGCGCGCAGGGCACGCCGGCTCTGGCGGTGGTAGGTGCTCTTCGGCCATGGTTGTCGGGGACGGCGCGGCCGGGCGGTGTGGTCCCGAGGTCGCTGCCTGCGGGGTTGGCTCCTGGCCCAAGGGCTGACCAGGGTTGTGGAGATCAGGAGAACCTAGCCCTCGGTTTCCTGGGTGTGAGTGCAGGGGCTGCTGCGGTTTGTCTTGAGGCATGTTGTCCGGTTGGCTACGGGGTGTCTGCCTCTGAGAGTTCGGTGCTTCCGGGTGGTCGACGACCCTGGGCCCGGGCGTGCGAGTGTGGGCTGGCTTGATTTGTGAGAGGTGAACCTTCACCTCCGAGCTAGCTCGGTTTACCAGGTAGACCGTGTCGCTCAACTTGGCCACAACGGTGTACGGGCCTTCCCAGCTAGGGTTGAAACCGGCGTGGATGCCCTTCTCTGCGTTGGACAGAGTGTGGAGTTTCAGATACACGGGGTCGCCGGCCTAGAAGACTCGACGGTTCGACCCCGGGGCTACGTACCTCTGCACGTAGCGTCTCTGGTTCTGGCGGACTTGCAGTATCCGACGATCCCTACCCGGTGCCGGGTCTTCTGTGGGGCGAGCCAGCTTCCAGGCACCCGGCTGCTTCAAGCTTTGCCCAAAAAGAGCCCAGGCTGGTGACACTCCGGTGGCAGCATTGCGGTGATGTCGGAGTGAGAACAGGATGACCAGCAGTTCTTGATCCCAGCTGGAGTGGCTCTTCCCTTCTAGGTGAAACTTCAGGGCCTTCTTGAGTTCCTGGTTTCGGCGTTCAGTGGGGTTCGCCCTTGGATGGTAGATGGGCGTTGTCCTCGACTCTGACTGCCAGCGCTTGCAGGCTTTCTCCCAGGCTTTGCTGAGGAACTGGGGCCCATTGTCGTTGAGGATGTGCTCCGCATATCCCCACCTGGAAAAAACCTCGTTCTCCATGACCTTCACCAAAACAAGCGCTTCCGAGGAGCTCAGCGCGAACGCCTCAGTCCGCCTGGAGAACAGGTCCGTCACCACGAGGAGAAACCGCTTGCGGCGAGGCGTCATGGGATATGGTCCCATCAAATCCACTGCGACGGTCCTCCACGGTTCCGTCGGCTGTCTGGGCCTCAGCCCAGGCTTGAGATGAGTGTCCTTTTTCACGCAGGCACAGAGATGACACAGTCTTACGTGCTCGGTGACGTCTCTCTGCATTCCAGGCCAGTGGTGGTGCTCGTGGATGGCCCGGAGGGTTTCCTCCGCTCCGGGATGACCAGCCAAGGGAGCGTCGTGGTACTCGAACAGCACTCGGGGCCTCGCGGCCTCGGGAATGGCTAGCCGCCAGGGGGCCGAGCTGCTTTCCCTGTACCACAGGGCTCCGTCAAGCACGATGTGGTGTTGTGGACATGACGCCCCTCCGGGGGCGGTGTCTTCCGCGAGGGCCTGCCGGGCGATTCCGGAGAGCCTGGGGTCGGCTTGCTGCGCTGCCTTGACCTCCTCCAACAAGGGGGCTTCCAATCATACCTCCAGAATGGTGATCGGCGCGGGTTCCTCCGGTGCCAGGTTGAATTCCGGGGGTAACAGTCGCTCGACGTCGTCGATCACGCCATGAGTTTCCTCCTGCGGCAGGCGTGACAGGGTGTCGGGGAGTTCGTTGGATCTCCCTGGGACGTGCTCTACGATGAAATCGAACTCCTGCATAAGGATGGCCCATCGCCGCAGCTTGTCCCGTGTGTCTTCGAACTTGTGTAGCCACAATAGGATTCTGCTGTCGGTCCTCAGCTTGAATCTCGCGTCCTCCAGGTAGGGCCGGTACCTCTTGACGGCCCAGATGACGGCCGCGCACTCCTGCTCATTGCAGTGCAGCTTTGACTCGCTGCGGGTGAACTTTGCGCTGGCAAAACTCACGATGTCGCGGCCCTTGTCCTCGCGCTCTTGGTACAGGACAGCGCCCATTCTGACGGCACTCGCATCCGTCTGCAGGACAAAAGGTCGCTCTGGATCAGGTCGGGCCAGCCTCAGGGGTCGATCAAAGGCCTTCCGAGTGGCGTCGAAGGCGGCCTCGGCGGCTGGCGACCAGCAAAAAGTGCGGCGTCGCAAGATGTCCGTCAGTGGTGCCATGATCTGCGCGAGGTTTTGGACGTACTCGTGAAGCCAGTTGCAGGTGCCCACGAAACTCTGCAGTTGGACCTTGTTCGTTGGCCGGACGAAGTCTACAATGGACCGGCAGTATTCGGGCTTGGCCTCGTTGCCCTCGGCTGTGATGAGGAACCCGAGGTAGGGGAGCTCCGTGGCGCCTAGAATGCACTTCTCGGGCGCGCATGTGAGTTGATAGACGTTCAACCTCTCGAAAATCAGGCCCAGGTGATACAGGTGCTCTTCCCAAGTTTTGGAGAAGACGAACAAATCGTCCAAGTACACCTTGCAAAATCTGTCAATGTAGTCGGCGAGCACCTTCCCCGCCATGTGTCCCTGGAAGGTACCAGTGGCGCCCTTCAGGCCAAAGGGCATGACGTTGAACACGAGCGTCTCCCTCGACGGGGTGGTGAAAGCCGTGTACTTCTTGGAGTCCTCGTCCATGGGCACCTGCCAATACCCACATTTGAGATCGAGTGTGGAAAACACGCGGGCCTTGCCAAGGTCTTTCGTGGTCTCCGATATCCGGGGAACGGGCTGCGCCGAGGATTCAGAAATGGAATTTATCCATCTGTAGTCTACGCGAAACCTCCATTTGCCCCCCTTCTTGGGCGCCATAACGATTGGGGAGCTGTAGGGCGAGGAGGCTGGTTCGACGACCCCGGCTGCCAGCATCTCTCGGACTTGCTCGGCGATGGCCTTTCTCTTCTCGACCAAGTACCGGTACGGCGGGAGCCTGCGGGTGGCCGTGCTTGTCACGTTGATTTTGTGCTTCACCCCATGGGCCCTGGGCAGTTTTCCGCCAGAGGGCGCGAAGATGTGGTGGTGCGTGCGTAGCAGCTCGTCGATCCGCTGCCGGTACTCCTTCGGGAAGTGTTGTTCGATCTTCACCTCGGTCAGTGCCAGGATCCTTGGTGTGTTCGGCCACAGCGGCACGGTCCGCGTTGCCATAGTAGAGGACGCGTCTCCCGAGATCAATGAGGGCGCCCTGTTCTTCCATGAACGGAAGCCCCAGCAGCAGCGGTTCTGTCAACCCTTCTATGATGATCGCCTCGACGACGATCTGGTGTCCCTGCAGGACCACCTCCAGGTTCGTCACCCTAGCGGTGCTAACGTCAGGGCCTCCGGCGGCCAGTCGGCAGCGCTCCACGTGCGGCCGTATCGACGCCCCAGGTGGTACGAACTCTGCCCGGATGAAGTTATCGGAGGCGCCGGTGTCCAGGACGGCCAACAGCTCTTGGCGGCCGACCTGCAGCCTTACTTGGGGGAGCCTCCTGCTGGCCCTGCTTAAATTTACGGCGATTACTGCCGTGTTGATGCGGCGGGAGTGGTCGGAGCGGCCTCCCCCGCCGCCCGCCAGTTTTCCTGGTCCCTGGCTTTCATCTTTTGTTGGTAGGTTGGGCAGTCCTGGTGCCAATGCCTCTCAGGGCAGTGCCAGCATTGTGGTGGAGGACGTGTGCGGGCTGTCTTGTTCCCGGCTGGGACGGCCTCTTCGGGCTTCTTCTCCGCTTCTGCCTTCGGTGGGCGTGGCTTAACGGGCGGTGCGGGCGCGATCTCTTCCTCGTCGCGCTCAGCCTCGGTGGCCCTTGTGAGAAGTTCCGAGATGGTGGTGATGTCTCTCGCCCTGAGGACCATCCTGATGGGGGCGCGCAGGAGACCAAACAAGGTCGACATCATCTGAGCCTCGTCGTCGCCCGGTCGTAGGCGTTGCAGAAGGAGACACTGTTCTTCGATGAAGGTGCCGGTGGGCTCCCGGGGACCCTGTTTCTGCCCGTAGAGCTTTGACAGAAGCCGCCCTCTGGTGGTCTCGTTGTCGAAGTGGTCCCGCAAGAGGTGACGGAAGCGCGGCCACTCAACCTTTATGGCCCGATATATTTGGAACCAACGTTTTGCCTCGCCCCGCAGCCCTCGCTGCGCCGTGCGAGTGCGTGCGTTGTCCTGGATCCCAAGAAGCTTGAAGTACTCCTCGCAGTCGTTGAGGTATTGCACGGGATCCTCATGCTCTAGCCCGTGGTATTCTGGCAGGGGTATCCTGTTGGCGGTGGCGGCCCGGGCGAAAAAGTCCCAGCCGCCTAGGAGGCCTGGACGCACGTCGCACCCTGCGGCCTGGCCATGAGTCGATGCGCCAGGGTCGTGGGGCGGGCTGGAGGTGGGGTTGGCCGCCCCTTGGAGTGACTCTCCGCGGTGCCCATGCTCTACCCCTGGGGCCGCCTGGGGCGTCGCGTGTGGGGTCGCGGACACTGGTTGTGAGGCGGGTCCTTCGATCGCTGCTCGTGGCAGTGCGGACCGGTCGGCCGCCCCTCGCTGCATGGCGGGCTCTTCGGCCGCTGCTCGAAGCAGTGCGGGCTGGTCGGCTGCCAATTGCAGAGTGGTGGGCTCATCGGCTGCTACTCTAGGTGGTGCGGGCCGGTCGACTGCCATTCGCTGCGTGGCGGGCTCTTCGGCCGCCACTCCGGGTGGTGCGGGCCGGTTGGCTGCCATTTGCTGCGCGGCAGGTTCTTCAAGTTGCTCTTTGGGCCCTCCGGGCACGGAGGGTGGCCGCTCAGTCTGCCTAGGCATGACGTTCATGTCGGGCCGGGCGCCTATCAAGCGCTGTCCAGTTTGCTGAGTCCCACTTCTCGTCTTTCTTGTCTAGCGGGGTATCATGCCGTGGAGCTCGCTAGTGGTGTGTCGATCCCTGCCCACAGGTCAAAACAGGTGTCTAGCCACGCGACGGGCTTGGTCGGCGAGCGTGGGGGATGGTCGGCGTTGCCTGCCACTACCCGAGCTGACCACCCAGACTTCGGAGTGGATGAGAGCTCCGGCCGCCTGACACGGGCGGTCGAGACCCTTCAAAAGGTCGTCGATGTCCTGGATGACCTTCTCGTGCGAGGTTGAGACGCCAGCGGACAGTGGCCGTTCCGGGGTGCTCGGAACGGGCTCGGGTGGCGTTTTCACTTTCCCGATGCCCTTGTGTGTCCCAGCCGAGGTTTCGTGCCGGGAGACGGTCTCGCTCAGCCGCGCCTCGATGGCCACCTGTCTGGCCGTGCCTTGGGACCGGACGGCCTTGGTGATTGCCTTGGCGAGGTTTTTGCGCTTCAGCCTTCTTTTTTCAACGTACCTGTCCCTCTTCGCCCGGGCTCGTGCTTGCTGCTTGGGCGTCAGCAGGTCCCACTGGATGCGCTTTTTCGGAGCCAGGTTGCTCCGAGTGCACGCCACTTGCCAGGAGTCACTACGGCCCCGTGCGGCGAGATCTGTGGTGCCCCTTGGGTTGTTTCGGGTTGCTGCTCCTATCGGCAGCCTTAAGGCTGCCTCGTAAGCGGGCTCCGATTTACTCTTTGGGTGCGGCTTGGTCAACCGTCGGTGGTCGTGTGAGGTTGCGTGTCCGTCCGTGTTGTGGTGTGGGCGCCACCGAGCTAGGATTTTATTGGACGCACGCTCGGAGTGCGTCGTGGAGACTCTCGGTCAGGGTGCGGGTGGCTGTGGTGTCTGCTCCAACAGTGCTTTGCTTTCACCGTGCCCCACGTTGGGTTTCCAATTTGTTGAAAAGGAGCGGGGTGTGGGATTGTGGTCCTGATAAGGACCGTTTGCTTTCTCACGTGTTAAGTAGCCCTGACAAGGGCTTGAGTTTAAAGAGAGAGGTGAATGAATAAAGTTCCAAACGTTTATTACTCAATAAAAAGAAGATTGACAAAAAATAGTGTCACGAGACACAATTACAAAGAAACTGGCTGGGTGAGGGGTCACGACGACGAGGCGCGCGCGTTCGGCAACCTCGGTGAACTCGTCTGGGCGACGAGCCGCCGTGGCGGGAAGGAGAAATGAGGGGCTGTAGTCGTACCGTGTACTCCCGCGCGCAGACGTTGGGGAGCTACTTCGGGCTAGCCGCAGGGAGAGAGAAGAGGCGACGGGGTCGGAGGCCGAAGGCCGAGTGTGTGTGTGGGTGTAGGGCCCCTTCCTTTATTCCCTTCCGCTCGGTTGAGCCCGAAGGGTGGGGGAAGCCCGGGGATAGGTATGCCCGGCTGCGATTAGTGCGGTGCTAGCCGGACCTGCCGATATACTCTAGATCTAGATCCAGGTTCTAAAACCTGGACCAGTCGATGCAGGTTTGGGAGTTGGTCTATATGAGCCACGCGGCGGCTGACGGTAGGGTGTAACAACGATTGATATTTCTATACTTATTCGATAATCTCTGCCAAGGGAATGGTTTTTGGAACATGAATACTTTTGCATCTGAATCCTCATGCAATGAAATTATTGCAAGTTCTTTAACAACAAAGTCATTACCCGGTCGCAGAAATCCTTGCATGTCTACGGCGTACTCCATCATATATTTAATTGCTTGTACATACAAGTTGAATCGTGTGTAAACTTGCCTATGCCTTTTTCCGTGTATATTTTATTACGACTCAATATTTGTACACTATAATGTTTTGGACAGCGAGTGTCGTATTTAGAGAAACTGTAATCTCTCAAATGTTTATTGGATATACCAAATCTAATGTTAAAAACCTTATGTTTGATGATTATCTTTATGAGTTCTGACACTGTTATATCCCCAAAAACTTTTTCATCATAAAAGTCACCATATTCATGATGAGGACTTGAACATTTTATATCATGACAATTTTTCCAATTACTTCGAAGGTAGCTACCAGGTGGATATAAACATTCACGTTCTGTAAAACGTCCGTATATTGCAACATAAAATTTTAAACTATTTTTATCTTTGTATAAATTAACGATTTCTAGAACTTCATTGATTTTTCGCTGAACTGCAACTGTTTGAATTTGTAGCTTCAATTGTACTAACGTTTGAAGTATTTTATTAAGTTAAACCAAGTTAATCCTTCCAAAGTTTTTTTGTATTCTGGAAAATATTCGCAACCAGGAATATTGCAACTGGTTTCTCTGCAGCACTTGGAGACTACTTGACTCTTCGGCATCTTGAGGTACACTAAGCGATCTTTCTGACGTCTCCGCTGACAGGATTGTACTCGACTATTCGATCATGTATGATCAAGCAGTAAGCAGTTGTGATTCCTGGAAAATTATCACTAGATTCAAATTCCAAACGGACGTCAACTGGAGCGTTTTTCAGAGATTCGTTCTGTTTAGAGCAGTCCAGAACAATTAGTGGAATTTTGTTGATAAAATTCTCTTTGCTCAACAGTGGTTCTGACTCTTTACTATAATACGAATTCTGAAAATTGACGTACATATCATAAAGCATCGCATACTGGTTCTGACCGATATCCAAATTCAGATTACTGTAAGGATAATACTGAGAATTAAGAAACAGTTTTGCATTCCTGAGATCGCAATGATCAAATTGACTTAAGTTTTTATCTTTTTGATTTTTGCGATTGGTCTGAAATGCTAGAATAACGAAGTGAGGTTTTCCCAGTTGATTGGATGTTTTCACAGTCCACACGTGTTTCGAAGTACTAGAAAGCATTGGGTACTCAAATAATTCCCAAGAACGAAAACTCATAACCACTGGTCTACCCTTTTGCAGGTGATTGAGCATTCGAATTTTGTTTTCGTTGGAGAGAAATACATACGGCATGAGCCATTCAATTTTAGATAACACAATTTTCCAATTTTCCCATTTATCTTTTGCCCCATCTTTATAGGATGATGATTTGATCGCATTGACATCTGTATTGGATCTTCGAAGAATCAATTCATGTTTTGTGTTAACAACAATTTTTCGATAATCTTCTGCAAATCCTAAAAGCATGCTGAGTGGGATAAAAATGTCAAAGTACCCATTATTAGTGATCTTGGTTTTTTCGTCAACATCTACTCATCCAGCATTTTCCAAGTTTTGTCTAGGATTAAAGGACAACCAACCTTTGATGAGGGACGTAAGTCCAACATTTTTGCAACGATCGATTTCGATTGCATTAATCTCGTATCTAATTGCATCAAATGAATTTGAATTTACTATTACCCAAATTCAAAATGAATAATTCCAATTTATTCGCTTTAGCTTCTAAATTATTGTACAAATCATCATTCTCGTAGAGAGCATCAGAGATGCGAGTGGGGACAAAAATTTGAAATGAGTCATTGGAAGCGCCATTGATGATGAAAACCATTTTTTGTCCATACCGTCTGGTGACCTTTTTCAACTCCGTGACCATGTAGCTTTCATTTAGTTTCAACTCATTCCAGGATTTTCTGGGGAGGTATGAGTTGGAGGCTAGGTTGTTGAGTCTGTTGAAATCCATTATTGCTGGAAAAATAAATATGATTTATAATTAATTTCTTTGAATGAAATAATAGAAATTAAAAGGATTCACAATAAAAAAAAACTTGTAGAATAAAAAACGTAGAATAGACGGTGTTTCTTAATAGGTGGCGACTCTTCGAGGTTCGTGTAGAAGTCGAAGTCCAACGGGATGTCTAGGAAGTCGTCGTCGTTGTCGTCTGGATACTTAGATACCTCGTCTTTTGGATCTGGTTGTCTGCTTGGACACTCGTCTTCTAGTAGATCAAGTGCTAGAGGTCTGCTTGGATACTCTATTGCGTTGTCTTCTGGTAGATCGATTGCTGGAGAGGCTGCTGGAAGTCTGCTGTCTGTCTTGTTCACAACTTGAATGAGAACTGGGGTCTGGAGCGGCTCTATTTGTACAGCTTCCCCCACTCCTTCCACCACATCCATTAGCTCTGTCACTGCTGACTCCGATTCTGCCTCCAATTCCTGATACTTCTCGATATCTCGATGTCCCCATGGTAAAGTATCGGTACTTCCAGGAATTAAGTATCGTTTGTCATCATTCGGACTGAGTGCAATCTTCTCCTGTTTTACAGTCGAAACATTGTGTTTCTTGGAACGAATCAAGTACTGCTGACATCGAGTAATCGATTTCTCGAAAAGACATTCTTTATAATTCTCGAAAGTTATCGTTTTCAATGCTGTCGACTTGACTCCTTTAGCTTTCATTACCAGTGGTTGATTTTCTATCAGAAGGCTGTACATTTTACTGCGCAATCCAATGAAATGAGTTAAGATATCACTGTTGCACTCGTCTTTGAACAACCCGACCTTCTTCTCGTTGGCAGGTATTATTCCGAAATGATTGTTTTTCGGATAAGCGGAAGTGTCGAAGTGTTCTGGATGCTCTTTCATGACGTTGTAAATGTTGGTTCTTTGTATTTCGTATATAAAACTGTCTGTATCCATGTATAGTAATTTGCATTTGGAACCTACCCATTTCTTCATTTTGCAATAGTGGAAGTCATACATGAGGATCTTTGAGATATCGAGTACGCTTAAACCAATATATATTGGATTATCGATCTTAATTTTACTTTTTTTCATCTGTATCAATACAGCATCGTCGGAAAGTTCTACAAGACTATGAAAATCTGGGCATGCAATACATGTTTCAGCACCCCATCTTTCGGGCCATGTGGTTACTACTCTCGCATCAATATGATTCCGCTGATTTTCCATAGTTTTTCCGTAAATTGAATTAATTAATAATTTGAAGAAATTTCGTTCAAAGCTGTTTTTTGCCATCCTTCTTTTTTCAGTATTAAAGTCAATAAATTTTTTTAACCTCTGTGACTGATTAAATTGAAGCGCACGATGAATTTTTTTGACCTTAAGACCATGTTCACGAGCTTGGATTAAAGCTCTATAATGAATTACATAATTTTCTTTGTGCAGCAACGTTGTAAGTAACTTTTTATGTTTGGATTTTGGCGGGGTCATGTGTTCGGCACAGAATGGGAGATCTTGATGCTCAAGATGTAGCTCTTCTGGATACTCAATATCTACTTCCAAGAAATAACCGATTTCATTATTCTCTGGAACCATGCAGAAATCAGGATTACTCAAATCATCAACCCAATCGAGCCCGCCGTGTGGTAGGTACTGCGTCATGGCCCAACTGTAAATAATAATACATATGAATGGATAAATAGATAAATGATGTTAATGACATCATAATTACCCGTATAAGTTATTAGCATCAAGATAAAGGAGGTATTTTTCCTCCTTTTACGGATCATAACCTTCTTTCATGTAGGAGTTGTTTGCTTCTGCGTAACGATTCGAACACTGACTGATGCCACCTCTGATACCTTTTTCGATGAATAAAAGCATATCGATATCTGTTATCAAATCCAATTCTACTTCGGTATATTTGAGCATCGCATCCCATGACAGACCAGCAGCTGTATAGTAGCAGACTGGATCTAAAGTGTATGCATCCAAGCAAGTAGACCGAAAATTCTCGAAAACATTACAAAGTAATAAAACATCTGATCGAAGAATATACATCAGAATACTCTCCAAGTGTTTGAATGTTAAGTTTTTCTCAAACGTTTCGCGCGTGAGCATAACTTTCTGTACTGATTGTGCTATCAGTCAAACTGCTATAAAATTTTTCACGGTCCGGGAGGCTTGTCTCCTTCAATTTATCGAAATTATCGGTATATTCATATGGATAATGTCCTTTCACGGTAAGCAAATCAATTTGATCATCAGTCAGATCAGCTTTTCGGAGATTTCTAATTGCAATTTCCTTATCAGGAAGATTTTGTACCAGTTGATCTAATGAAGAAGCCATAAATCTTAGTGAATCGATGAATCGAAAATAGATCGCACAGCCTTTAACATATTTCACGAAAGAAATCTAATCTATAATAATAACATAGTGATCTTGAATAACAAGTAAGTGCACGTGATTTGAATTGTAGCAATTAGTCAGATGGCTGTGTGAACTTCAAATTTGTCCCCATGTTTTTTGAGAGTAAATATGTTGACCGACACATCGTTTTGTCTCTCGAACTGTACCACTTGTTTCAATTTTACTGGAAAATTTATGCCGGAAAAATTAAGCTCACTATAGTATGGTCTATAAGTGTCAACTCTATTTTTAAACTCTTCGGTAGGATGTAAAGCTGAGAGTATTGCCCAACGAAAACATTCATCATCATTATTTTCCACATTCACACAAGCATTTTTTTTTTATATTGTTTTTGGTAACTTAATTTAAGAACCAGCATGCATTGGTTGATACTGTTTTATACCGACAACCATACTTTAAATCTGTTGCAACGTCCAACCTGATCCACAATCTTCAAATTCTTCAATTTGATGTATCAATGGTTCAGCGACGTTCTCATTATACCATTCCTTTAAGTTAGTTGTCTCAAAAAGTGCATGATTTGCTGTATTGAAATGTTTAACCCCATTTGTTTCGATGTTGTTCTTTAATATAATATACTCTGAAGAAAGTTCAACGCCAACCATTAATGCGCTATGAATCTTCAAAGCATCACTAATTTTCTCTTCAAATAAATGTCGCGAATCTTTAAGGAATGATTTAACATTTGTGTGCAAAATTTATTATCATTCCAGATGTAATTCGGTTCTGAAAAACTGATGGTAATTCCTCCCACTTTACTGTTTCTTTTGGTAACGCATCAATTCGTTGCACTTCATCATTTACCGGATTTTGAAGCTCTCCTCCAGTTTTTTGTATTAAAGTTGCAAGTGTTTTTTCGAAAATGATAAGTTGAGAATTGTATGCTTCACACCTTCGTTTCTGATGGACATTTAAATCCCCAGAAACACGTAGATTCTCGAGAATTTGCTTCATTTCCAGTGTCTTATTTAACCATTCGCGTAACTATCTATTTTCTACAAAGTCAGAATGCTTTTGCAGAGAATTAAGCAAAGCTCTGATATTAAGTCCTAAGTATTCAAGTGAAGACATTTTGAGTGGTGAAAGTCAATTAATCCAAGAAAGAAAGAAAATGCGAGCACTGATGTAGGGGGTAACACGTCTGACCAACTCAGAGTATTGCAATGAACTGTTATACGAGAGAGCAAAAACCTAGGCTTATATATCTTCAGATGAGTCATATTTCAACCTCATATTCCGGAAAAATCTTGAAGTCGAATTCAAACAATCGATTTTAAACACGATCCAGCAACTAGAAGTCGAACAATCGATTTTAAATACAATCCAGCAACTAGAAGTCGAACAATCGAGTTTCAACCATGATCCAGCAACTAGAAGTCGAACAATCGATTTTAAATACGATCCAGCAACTAGAAGTCGAACAATCGAGTTCAACCACGATCCAGCAACTAGAAGTCGAACAATCGATTTTAAATACGATCCAGCAACTAGAAGTCGAACAATCGATTTTAAATACGATCCAGCAACTAGAAAACGAACTCATACAGTCGAACCCCTGCAACCATAGAAGTTGAATTCAAGCTATCGATATTCAACCATGATCAACCAAATGCTATTTGAAACGATATTTTTCAATAACGAGTGCTTGGATTTCTGAGTAATACTAACCCTAATGGTATATAAGTACGCATTTTTTCAGTATTACCATCAGTCAAACTTGAGCAGTCACCATGGCAGAATATGTGGTGGATGTCCAATGTGCCAGGAGATCATCTAACTTGTTGCAAGTGAAGGAGTTAGCCATAATTCCATTGGATAACCTCAGGTTGCCAACAATTTGCCTTTTTAAATCACCCGATAAATTTGGTAAACTTCTACATGAAGAACAGAAAACAAATCTATGGTTGGAAAGACACCATCATGGAATTCCGTACAATTCTGGCTTTATACCATTCAGCAGCCACACCAGAGTGATCCAAGGCGGACTCAGAGATGCGTCACGAATTTACGTGAAGGGTTCCGAGAAGAAAAAGTTACTCGAAATATTTCTCCCCGGAAAGTAAGTCCTTTTTTCTCTCCTTATTTTACTTAATTATTATTATTATTATTATTATTTATTATTGTTATTGTTATTATTATTATTATTATTATTATTATTATTATTATTATTATTATTATTATTATTATTATTATTATTATAATTAATTATATTTTTTTTCTGCTCTAGAGTCTAAGTGTTCAATATTAGAAACTTTTTTAACATAAATTTCATTTTGCTTTTGTACTTGAGACCAAAAATAATAACAAAGATTTGAAAAAGCTGCTGTGCATGTACAAATTCTGTTAAATGAATCAAAAGCCTAACTGCTTTTCGCATTAACATCTGTTGTTTCTCGTCCGAGGTAAAACTTTTTACTCTCTTAACTGCTGCTTTTATCAAATGGCCATTTTTCACGATCTGCTCCAGTAATATGTCGCCTTTGTGTGTCATTTGGTTGATGATGAAATTCATCAAAAGTTTCTAGAATAACTTCATGATCATTTTCACTTGATGGATCTTATATGAAAAATTCAAAGGTCATAAAGTTCTTCATTTTGCAGCTCCCTCTTCCGATAAAAGGAGTAATTTTTCTCTTCCCTTTCTGCTTAGATTTCTAAACATGTCCTTCAATTACAAGAACACACTTATTATTTACTGATTCGAAGTAAGTATTTATTTTTATTTATTTATTTATTTATTTTTATTTATTACTTGAATTTGAGTACAATTAGAATCAGCAGCTTGTATCTCTGAATTAACGAATTTTAATTTTTTTCGAAGTTATTAGTAATTTTTACTATAGTCTTCTCTTGCTCTTGATAACAACTACTGTTAAAAGTAATAATGGATTCGATACGGAAGTTCTCTCGAATTTGGTCGAGATCCGAATCATCCATTTCATTTTTATCACTATTTGTAAAAATCTCCAACTCTACGAAAGAAAAAAAAATGAAATTACACATCGATGTATTTTATAGTTAAGTAATGTATTACCTACTCTCTATAATATTTAAAAAAAATTTTTAAAATGAAAAAAGTTTCTGCTAATCAAAGTAGAAATGAATATAAAAAAATCCAGCTGTCGCTTCTGAATAATGAGGGTTACACAACATTCGAAATGTCAAACTAAATATCCATGTTCATGCACAGAATTACTCTTCATCTGATCAAAAAACAAATTTTTGCGGAAAAAAATTTTTGAATTTTTGAATTTTTGAATTTTTTTAATTATAATAAAAAATAAAAAAATGTATGGCCAAGCGAAGAAAACCCTTATACCAAGAAGGTAATGGTCAATGAAAAAAAGAAAAAAAGTTTTTTAACAGGACTCATTTACGCACTTGCCAGAGTAATAGTTCAAACTTTGTCTTCACCGCTGTTGCACAGGAAAAAGCTCTCGCTTGTATTTGTGGCCTGTGAACAGAATCACAGGTTTTGAAAATATCTATCTCAGTTTTCGTGACAGCATAACATGAGTGCGCTGCAGTTTTAAGCTTCACTGCTGCGGTAAAACCGGCCATAAAAACCGTGCAAGCACCCTCACTTTATTCATAGACCACGACCGTGACAACGAGCTTTAAAAGTACGCATCGTGATCTTCGTGCCACAGAGAGCGCGCAGCAGTTTCGAGCTTCACTCCTGCTATTCGATCGGCTTAAGAAAAAACCGTGCAAGCTCCCTCATTTTTATTCATAGACCGAAACCATAAGATACGTCTGTCGTGCCAGGAAGATTGCGCAGCAGTTCCAGTTTCAATTTTTTTTTTTCCGTTTCTCTATAAGAAAACCGTTAAAGTTCTTTTTCTTTTATTTATAGTTCCCGACCGAAACCTTAAGGAATAAAAGTACGTGTTGCAGTCTTCGTGGCAGGGTTACCGCGTGGTAGCTTGAGCTCTATTTATATTAAATTAATTTCAATTTTTTTTTTCGTTCGGGTAAGTGTGGGTTTAAATTAATTGTAAAAGCTGGATCAGGTTTTTGTGAAACTTGGATGTTCTTTCGTAAATGAAGTGAAAAAATTTAAAAATTGGCTATAGTTATTTTTGTGGCCGGTGTTTAACATTTCAATGAAACATTTTTTTCTGGTAAGGGATCTGCCAAAAATGACTGAGTCAATTTTTTTATGTGATTAGATAATTGTCATTGTTATAAGTACTTTATGTAGATTTTTTCCTGGCACCTTTCGGTATAAGATTTTACTTCGCTGGGACCATCGAATACACTGGGAAAAGAATGGGTATCATCTAGCCCATAAGTAGGGTTAAGTTATGCCCGGCAGCTTTGGGCATCAGAGTTACCGTGGTGGGTACGGTTGTACCCGACGTAGGAAATACAATCCCCAAACCGTCGTGCCAACGCCCTCTACCGTTGCTTCGGATCTGCGCTGCGCTTAGTTTTACCCGTATGTGGGCATCACCGTGCCCACACAGTCGAGCAGCAGCGCTCCTATTTTTGGGATAACTGGCTCCCATTATTTTACCAGTGTAGATGACACGAAAACTTTTTATAAACTATGAACTTGTTTACTGATTGAAACCTGTATGAAATAGCTAAAATCACCATTATTATTGTTTTTTTAATAGAATTTTACTGAAAAAGTATTACGATGAAATTATTATTATTATTAATAAGTCTAATAATAGTATAGAGAGTAAATTTTGTTTTTTTATTATAGTCGTATCTTTCTCTTCTCTGTTAGTTTCAAGTTTTTTTGAGTTTAAGTCAAGGCTATCTTGTGAGTCGTAATTTTTTTCACATTCAAATTCATTAGAATCTGAAAAATCCGAGTCACTCTTTTGATAGCTATGTTCAACACAAAGTTCAACACTAGAATCTTGACTAGAATTTAATTCATCTGGTGATTCAGAAATATAACTAGACTGTGTGCTTTCAATTTTCTCTGAATCATCTAGTCTTTTGACAGCTTTTTCTGAAATGTGATTTTGGACTTAGTTTCTCAAAACTTCATCATGCGCTCACCAATATCTTACTCAATCCAAATATGTTTAAGATAATATTTGCCCTTCATTGCTTCCAACTTATCGAAAATATTGTAAAAGTTACAATAAAAATTTGTAATGGCCCTGAAGGATTTTTCAAATAAAATTTTATGTAAAATAAAAATTGAAAGGTCTCCTTATTTCATATGAACTCAAATAACCAAAGTGACGTAACTTAAGATAATACTTTTCGACTTGCTAATAATTTAATTACTACTTTTTTTTATACTTCAAGATTGCAGAAAACTATTCTAAAATTTTGCACTAAATTTTCAAAGAAAAATTTGTATCCTAAAGCCCAATCGAGTTTTAACGGTGAGGGGGCTTCTATTTTATGTATATTATTTCCGAGGGAAGCAAGTGTGTCGTGAAGGCCCGCTGACATTGCAGGCCGAGACGAAGTCGAGAGCTGCAAATACGTGGGCCTCCTCAGCACATTTGAATCCTGAGTGATAAAAACACTTTTCTAACATCCTCTAATATATTAAGAAGTTTATTTTCGTCGTCGTCGTCGTCGTCGTCGTCGTCGACTTTCTTTTTAAAAAAAAAGTGACTTAGACGTCTCAGATCAATAAGAAATTTGGTACTCGGGGGTTTTCGGGGCTGCTGATTACGAATCCAACAATCATTTTTAAATTCGACCTATGTTAAGTCTACTTATTTAAGGTTGAAATTTATTTTTTCTCAGGCTCTTTTCAGACTTTGACGTCTATGATTAATTAGAATTTGAGTAGTCAGGGGTTTTTGGGGTTGCTGATTACGAAACTGATCTTTATTCTCTGATTTGGCCTAGGTAAGGGCTACTTACTTAAGGTAAACATTTATTTTTAATAGCATTTTTTTGAAACATCGTATAAAAGGGTTTTTTGGGTTGCTGGAAACTGCGGTGGTAGGGGGTAGTCTAAGATTCTGGACCCGATTATTTTCAGCAGTCGCCACGCGGAGCGCTGTAATCGTAAATCTACGGGATAGCGATCCTTTTTCGATTGGCTGCTGCTATTTTAATTTCAAGCGCTAACTTGTCAACAAAGCTTTTTCAGCTTGTAAATAAGTCGTCGAGCTCGCAATGTGCTGTGTTTATTGTTAACATTAAAACGTCCTGTTTTAAAAAATGCCTTCCAATTGTCTTGGATATAAATCCGGAAAAAAATGGTCTCGTTTTTCTCCACCAAACGATGAGAAATTTTGTAAAAAATGGGCCGCAGCAATAGGCGTTGCTAATTTAAATGAAAGTCATCGTGTATGTGAGAGACATTTTGAGGATTATTTAATCATTAGGTATTCTACAATACGCGATAAAGATGGAAATATAGTGCAGCAGGTAATTATTTTTCGAAAAAAAAATAGCTATTTTTTTAAACGATAGTACGTATGAATAAAGTAAAGCAATGAATGGAATAAAATATTGGATAATAAAAAATATAAAAAGTTTCAATGCTGAATTTTTTATAGGAACCACTAAAACGCCCTTGTTTAGAATGTGGAGCAATACCAACAATATTTGATGAAAAACAAGTTAGATTAAGAAGTCCTCTGAAATATAATGAGCATGATCATTATGATCATTCATATGCTGTACCAAGTAAAAATTATTCTTATTCTATACATTTTCCAAAATTATTTATAACGTTTTCAGCCAAAAAATCGAGGGGCTATGCACTTCAGAATCACTAAAAGAATCACACACAAAAATCAGTATAATCAATAAAATATCAATTTAATTTCATGTAAAAATCTTCGAAAAATATTATTTTTAACAAAATATCAACTGAAATTGATTCCAAGGCTCTAAACACTTTAAATTTGCCAAAAGAATCACGAAAAAATCACAAAAGAATCAAAAAGAATCAAAAAGAATCAAAAGAATCATCAATGATTCTGTAGTGCATAGCCCCTCGCAAAAAATTAAATAATTTCTTAGTTTTTTTTTTTTTTTTTTTTTTTTTTAATTAGTGTCTATGTTTTATAAAAAAAAAAACTATTTGTTGGAAAATATGAAAAATCAATTATCTTTAAAATGCAACTTTATTAGTTCACTTAGGAATGTTGAAATAAGAGCAAATTTATGCTTGTACGATTGAATGATGAAATGCTGAAAGGAGAAATTCCTCCGAGCATTGAACTATGTATATGAGTGTAAATGCTTAGTCGTACTTTAAGAAAGAGTATTTATACAGGCGTTAAGTTGTAACGTGTACGCCACTCGGTACACCGCTATCGAGACGTCAGAATGTCGGTTTCTATAATTATATTATTCTGTAACAAATATAAATTAATAAATGTTCTTTAAGCAACTAATTTTAACATGGTAGCAAGAGCGCGTAGTTTTTGAAAACGGAAAAGTGACTATTTTAAAGTGTTCTCAAGTGAAACTGAGATACCACGTTACTTCGAACGTGAAGAGGTTTGGAAAGAATTTTAAATGAGCCTATTAGAAAAAGAAATTCAGTGCTTGAATGAATTAAGCTTCGCAGGTATAAATTTAGTGCCAAAGGAAGATTTAATAAAAACTTTAAGTAAATTGCCACCTAGAAAAATCTTGCAATATTTTAATACAGATGAACTAAAAAGACTTTGTAAAGGCACAAAGGAAGAAAATACTGTAGCGACAAAGTCAAGGGGTGAAAAAATAGATATTCTGCAAAAATATCAAATAGAAGCAGTGTATGCTGACGTACATGAAAGTGATTTAAGAAAAGTAGGAAAAATTCAAATTGAAGAAATTCAAAACCGTCATAGTGCTAATTTGGAACATAAAAATAAACTAATTAAAGAGCTAACTATGTCGCAAAACGAAGACGCAAGACTCCATATCTTTGATGGAAGGAATTATAGCATTTGGATAATAAGGATACTCCAATACTTGAAAACAAAAAAGTGTGCAGAACCAGCAGTTCGAGAGGCTTTGACATCAGATTCACAAGAAAATTGGTCCGACATGAACGAGAAAGCAATAAACTACATTTATTGCAGTATAAGTAACGATCAATTAGAATTTTTGAGCGAAGAAGAGAGAAAATCTGCTCGGAAAATAATGCAGAAGTTTGACAAAATGTATCTAAAAGAATCTACAGCAATGCAAATCTGTGTAAGAAACAAACTCGATCAGATGAAATTAAAACATTATGATAATTCAAGTACATTTTTCTGTGATTTTGAGAAGACTATAAATGACTTAAAAAATGCTGGAGGAAAAGTCACCGAGGCAGAAAAATTAAATTACATGCTGAGAACTTTGCCAGAATCCTTAAGCTACATTGGAGATCTGGTAGATGCTCTATCAACAGAGGATAGAAATTGTGAGTTCTTAAAAAATAAAATAAGCATGTGGGAAACCCGAAACTTGAGTGAATCAAACAAGAAAAAGTGTAGTGCATTTCAAGCAGAAAGTTCAAATAAATTCACATGCTATGGGTGTGGTAAGCCCGGACACTTGAAGAGAAATTGTAGAAACAAGTGAACCAAAAACAACAATACATTTTGGCAAGGAGGTGCACAAGAAGCACCACAGCAGAAACAGCAACAACGGCCGCAGTCTCAGCAATTTCAAGGTCGCGGCGGCAGAGGTAGTCGACAACACTCAAATCGCGGAGGCAGGAACTGGCAGCCCCGCAACGATGGAGCAATTCAACACAACGCGAGGTATAGTAACACCGAAAACGACAGTACGGATGATCAGGTGAAAAACTCTTTTTTTGCGCATTTAACAGACGGTGATAAATTCGATAATCATGTTGTAGATATATATAATTGTGATACAAATAAAATAGATTGGATATTAGACAGAGGTTGCTCAGACCACATTATTAATGATGAATCCTATTTTTGTGAATCTATAGTTTTGAAAAAGCCAATAAATGTCAAGGTTGGTGACGGTAGAGTTTTGAAAGGCTCGAAAGTTGGTAAAATTTTAACTTATTTTGAAGTGAACGGGATTAAGCATAAAACAAAAATATCCAATGTATTTTATGTAGCTGAGATGGATAAAAATTTGTTGAGTTTTGCGAAAATTACGAATGAAAATAAAATAATGTCTGTCGGAAATACGTCGAAAATATATAATAGTAATAATACTTTAATTGCAGTAGCTTGCAAAGAAAATGGGTTGTATAAAATAAGTAGTTATTTTGATGTGAGAGTGTGTTATTCGTCGGAGAAAATTAACAAAAACATGACACAGAAAGAAAGGTTTCATAGAATTTTCGGTCACGTAAATTTTAAATATTTGGAGGAAATGTGTAAGAATAAATTGGTCGATGGGTTACCAGAAAAATTAGAGTCAGTAAATTTGAAGTGTGGGACGTGCATACAGAATAAAATGCATAATTTATCTTTCGAAAATAATAGAAGTAGAGCCACCGAGATTTTAGAGTTGGTACATACAGATCTAAATGGGCCGCATAATACAACGGGTTATGATGATTCAAAATATTTTTTAACTTTCATTGATGATTATAGTAAATGTGCATTGATTTACACAATAAAATTAAAGTCGGATGTTTTTAATTGTTTCGTGGATTATATTTATAAAATTGAAAATCTTACCGGGAAAAGAATTAAAAAGTTAAGATGTGATAATGGAAGAGAATATTTAAATCGCGATATTTACAATTTAATAAAAGAAAAAGGGATTTTACTTGAACCGTGTCCTCCTAACGTGCATGAATTAAATGGGACGGCGGAAAGATATAATAGGACGATTATGGATTCCGCGAGATGTTTATTTTTTGAAGCAAACGTGAATCGTAGATACTGGCCGGAGGTAGTTAAAACCGCAGCTTATTTAAAAAATAGAACTATTGCAAATACGATTGAAAATAAGACATCTTATGAAATTTTCCTCGGGAAGAAACCTTATTTGAAAAATTTACGTTTATATGGGAGTAAAGTTTTTGTGAAAGTTCCCGAAAATAAAAGAAATACCAAATGGGATAGAAAGGCCGATTTAGGGATCTCACTTGGTTACGACCACGTTGGATACAGAGTTTTGGTAAAATAGTTAGAGCCAGACATGTTGATATAGTTGAAAATGATGAAAATTTGATTGGTTTTAGAGGCAATGATAACAGTGATTACGAGGATGATGAAACTTTAAGTCATGAAATTCAAAACTCTGAATCCAACGAGGGTAGGGAAAAGGTAGATTCTGCTGAAGAAGAGAGTAACCATGATAATGTTGAGTTAAATGAAAATCGTTTAGATAGGCCGCAAAGAGCAAGAAAAAAACCAGATTGGTATGGGATAAATAGAGATTCAAATTACGTTTATGTAAATGTAGTTAGCGCAGATAGCCCTTCTACCTACGAGGAGGCAGTAGAGTGCGAGGAAAATGATTTATGGAAAGAAGCTATGGATAGGGAAATGAATAGTTTGATGAAAAATAAAACGTGGAAATTAGTAGATAGACCTGGAGATAAGAAGATTCTAGATTTAAAATGGGTATTCACAAAAAAATCTGATAACCGAAAAAAAGCTAGACTTGTAGTTAGAGGCTTCCAACAAACTGAAGTACGGGAAGATTTGTATTCACCGGTAGCTAGAATTCAAACATTGAAATTATTATTATCCTTTTGTTGCCAAAATAATTTATTGATTATCCAGATGGATGTAGAAACAGCTTTTTTAAATGGTTTCGTAAAGTCAGAAGTATTTGTAAAACAACCAATGGGTCATCAAGACGGTTCAAATAGAGTTTACAAATTAATCAAAGCATTATACGGGTTGAGAGAGAGCCCGAGAACTTGGTATGAATGTTTTAATGATTTTATGAAGGAACTAGGATTTCAACGAAGCGAGAGTGACTATTGTTTATGTGTAAAGTGTGAAAAGAATGAAAAAATTTATTTAATATTATTTGTTGATGACTTATTAATTTGTGGAAAAAATAAGGGAAGGATTGAACAAATTAAAAATAAATTGTCAAATAAATTTTCTATGAAAGATTTGGGTGAAGTGAGCACTTATTTGGGAATAAACATTAATTATGATTATGAAAAATGTAATATGACACTGGACCAAAGTGACTATATAGAGTCATTGGCCAGAAAATATAATATTTTAAATGCGAAATTGTATAATACACCTATGGAACAAAATTTAAGTGTAGAACCTGCACAGCCAGCATCAAATAACATAAAATATAGAAACTTGATCGGTGCATTATTATTTATTAGCACGAGTACGAGAATTGATATGAGTTATGCCGTGAATTATTTGAGTAGATTTCAAAATAGCTATGATGAAACTCATTATAAATACGCGTTGAGAATTTTGAAGTCCTTATATTTGACAAGAAATCTTAAATTAACGTATGAAAGAAATTTAAATGCTGACGTGTTAGACTGCTTTGTTGATGCTGACTGGGCTGGTGATAAGGTAGATAGAAAATCTACTACTGGTTATATTGTAAGATTGTTTAGAAATGTGATTTATTGGAAATCAAGAAAACAAGGAAGTGTAACTAAATCTTCGACAGCAGCTGAATATGTGGCTTTATCAGAAGCAGTGACTGAAATAAAAGTGGTGAAAAATCTATTGAAAGATTTTAGTGTTGTGTTCGAAAAACCGATTAATGTGTATGAAGATAATTCTGGAGCGATAGCTATTGCAAAATTTGGTAATTTAACTAAAAATTCAAAATACATAGAAATACATTATCACTTTGTAAATGAATGTTATGAGAAAGGTGTGATTAAAATTGTAAAAGTAGAGTCAGAAAATAATATCGCTGACGTATTAACTAAAGCGCTCGGACGCAATAAGTTTGAAAAATTCTGGAACGAATTACAAATAATTGGAAAGAAAAATTTGTAAATCATAAATTTGAGGAGGTGAGTTGAAATAAGAGCAAATTTATGCTTGTACGATTGAATGATGAAATGCTGACAGGAGAAATTCCTCCGAGCATTGAACTATGTATATGAGTGTAAATGCTTAGTCGTACTTTAAGAAAGAGTATTTATACAGGCGTTAAGTTGTAACGTGTACGCCACTCGGTACATCGCTATCGAGACGTCAGAATGTCGGTTTCTATAATTATATTATTCTGTAACAAATATAAATTAATAAATGTTCTTTAAGCCACTAATTTTAACAAGGAAAAGTTGAAGAACTTTCAAGCTCAGGAATAAATACTGCTCAAATCTCAACTGGTAATGAAATTCAGTTCATCAATGATTCAAAAGAATTATTAAATCATGAAAGTTCTACAAAAAATGGTCAAAAGTGTTCCTACATTTTTGTTAATAATCCCAGTTTTTTGAAAAATTACCAGGGTAAGTGAATTAGTCAACAAAAGTTCTCTTCCTACAAATTCCTAGTTATATTTAAAACATTAATAATTTATAAATTTATATAAATATAATTTGTATTCATGAAATACATATTTATTTTAGTACCACCACTGCATTTAAATGAAAACATTGATATTAATTCATTAAAAGACGATAATCAATATTTTGAGCGTATGTTTTTTTTTTTTTTATTTTCTATTTAATTTCAAAACTTGAAAATTATTTTTTTATTAAAGTGATTTTTAAAATGATAAAAAAGATTCTTTTGAAAAAACAGAAGTTAGTAAAGAGAAAAAAGAAACTAAGGATGAAACAGTCTCAGTAGAAAAAAAATGCAAACAAAAACATCAAAGGAAAAAATGTAAAGAATTTCAAAATCCTAATGAAATATTAAATCATGAACTAGTACTGAAACAAAAAAAAAATAAAAGTAGAAGTTCAAAATAATCTGGCTCCACAACTCCATATGAATGTATCATCTTCAGAAAATAATGTTTTTTCTCAACAATGTAAGTGTAGAAATGAAAAACCTTTTGTTAAAAAAATTTTTTTAATGAAAACTGTAATTTGTCTGCCAGTCTTTTAATTTATTAAGAATGTCTTGTGTTAATTTAAGTTGCATATTTTTTTGATATTTTAAATATAGGTCATCAAGCACCAGGATTAAGTATAAATAGATCAGTACAAAATGATTCCTCTTCTGTACAAATTGATAAAGAACAAATTGAATGTAAGTTTTACATTAAGTTTGCGCCTATGAAATTTTAATTTTATATAAGATACTACTGACATTTATTTAATTTTTAGATGCACAAGACCAGCTCCATGCTGGCTCTAAGGAATAATGACATTTCAACTAAATATCAAAAGTATGTAAAATTTTTGAAAATTTTGCATAAAATATTTTAATTTTACATATGTAACTAATCATACATTGGTTCACAAAAATACCAGTAAGCTTTGTACTTAAGACAAAAAGTTTAAATTGATAGATTTTTTTTGCTTATTTAATTTAATTTATGTAGAAATATAATAATTTCAGTTATAAAACTATACTCTATTATGTGTCAGGAAAAAGATTTAGTATAACCTTCTTATAAAAGGGAGTACGTGAGTGTCGAGATTCGAGCTCGAGAAACTATCGAATTGAAGATTAAGACTTTTGTTCTAGATCTGATTGGCTCAGAGTGACGACACCGATCAAAAATGCGAAGCGAACGTTGCCGCGAAGGTATAGAGAGGTAAATTTTTGATAACGAACTGTCAAAGTTCGAAAAAAACAATTGTTCGATCCATGAGGTTATACGATTTGATTTTTGATCAACAATGAATGAATCAATGCGAACTGAATTTCAAGGTCCATGAGAATTGGAATAACCGCATCTCGGAAATTAAAAAATAAATTTGTAACATTTTTGCTCATTTTATTTATTTTTTCTTGAACATCTTGAATAAATAGAAAAAGAGGAGTATAAAAATTACAAATTTTATAATGAATTAATTTACGTGAGTTAACTTAAGTTACTTCAAAGTCAATTCAATACTTTAAATCAAATAGATAACATAATCTCAAAATTTACCTCTATTGTTATAACAAAGTTCGATGCAATAATAATAATTTGTTGTTGCAATATTTAGTGGTAAATAAATAAAAAACTATAATTTTAAAAGTTGCAAATATATCTCCAATTTAATTCATTTAAATCTTTAACAGAATTGGTCCAATAACTTTTACATTAAATCATTTACAATATTAAAGTTTTCAGAAAATAAAATATATTTGATTTTTTCAACTATGTAATAAAAATACCAAGGTCTGCATACCCCATAGTTAGTAATTAAATACGTTTTTTTACTTGAGATTGAAAACAAAAAATAAAAAATCTATGTAAGATTAAACTCACGGTACTCAAAAAATTGAGTGATATTCTTCAAAACTAATATTGAAAAAGCAACTTTTAATACAAATTTTAAATCTTCGTTATAATTTTTATCATTTTATGAATAGTAAGTTTTTTTTTGCTTTTCACTTCATGAAAAACTCATGAATACAAGACTAATTTGATCTAAATAAATAATTGTTATTCAATTTCCAATATTATAACATACAAAAAATTTGAGGGTTATGAAATAGTAAAAATACAAGTGTAAAATGTAAATGTCAACACTGGTATCAATCATGTAATTAATTATAATCCTAATAACGACAGTAACTATCAAAATGTGACAAACATAAATATGTTATGTCGTTTCAATTACAGCTCAAGTATTTTAGGTAATTGACCCAGCACAATCATGGACTAGAAAAAAAGATTTGATACTTAGAGCATGTGTTGCTCGATGTGATGGAAATACCAAGGTCTCTGTCTCTGAATACACAATACGAAATAAAAGGAATGCAATTTTCATATTGTAGATTGAAATGAGTAATAAAACTATAATGGAAGATCAAATTTTTATGTTTTCCGACGAAAGAATGGTATTTTTGAGGCACGGCCTAAAACGAAATTGTTGCTTTCTGACTCCGTTGAACATAAATTAAATATACACACCTAGGCCAGGTATATACTTTTAAATACTTTCATAATCGATGAATATAAGTAAAAACTTTAATTTTTCAAAAAAACTTTTCATCGTAATTCAAATCTTAATTTGAATTTTATCAATATTTTGATTTTATAATTTTTATTCAACGTAGATAATAACGTACAAAAAGTTTTTAGGTATGAAATGGATACTTTTTAAAATAAAAGTATAAATATAAATATTAAATAGTAATAACAATGAAAATTTTAATAGTATTGATACTAACAACAATAAATGTTAAGATGTATGATTTAATTTAATTGTAAGAAGTATGACACAAATATGTTTTGTAGATTATAATAAAGCTCCCGTGTTCCAGGTAGGAGAAACCGAGGCAGGTTCGTCAATTTAAAGAAAAATTCGATTCCAGGACAAAAGACCCGAAGACAAAATCCTCGAAATACAAAATCCCAGAAAAAAAAATAAAAAATAAAAAAAAAATAAATCCAATTAATAATGAATACATATAATGTTTATTTAAATTTAAATAATAATTCACAACTTTACAAAGACACAAAAATTTTAACATAAACGAATAACATTTAATATAACAAATAAATTAAAAAAAAAAAAAAAAAAAAACACTTTATTATTAAATATTAATAAACGATTATCGCACTTAAATTTTTCATGTTAAAACGTCATTTTTATTATAATTTACAACAACTCTGTTTATTCTATCGTCGTAGATTTTGTACTTTTTTTTTTTGTTGGTTGTTAATTTCTCGTCCAGATTTAAACTGCTCAATCAAAACTTCGGTATTGTTTTGCTCTAATTTAAGACAGTTAATGAAATCGGCCATACTTGCATGGTGTTTATCAACAAGATTGGTGAATCTATGATGCCATCCTTCTACACCATTATTAGTTCTGGGTAAATCATTCAAAACTTCATGGTAATTATTCCACAACTCGACGGGAAATAACGGCTTCCCTTGAACACTGTTCTTTGACTCCGATCCAAGTAGTGTCAAAGTAAATTAATAAATTGTCCAAAAGTTCGTCATTTTTTTACAAAATATTCTGTATGTATCAATAGCTCGTAAGCATAAACAACATCTTCCACCGAAACGAACGTCAAAGATCCTAACATTTTTACAGCTAACATGAACTCACGATCTTCACTATATAATTTCTGTAGCCCTAATCCCTGAATTTGTCTCCAAATGCATTGCATAAAATGGTACAAACATCCTTTTTGGCGTGAGGTAGGAAATAAAATTCCAAATGATTTTAAAAAAGCATTTTCGTAATCAGAAATAACCATTTCGGGTTTATAACCATCCAGAAAATCTTTTAATAAACTTAATGCTAATTTATAAATTTTTTTTTTTTATTTGGCAGCAAAGGGTAAACTAAGGGTAAATTTTTCTTGTCACACAAACCATGAATACTGTAAAGTTGAGTAAACAAAGTTGGTACAACAGAAAATGTCCCATCGGCTAACCAGACCTTACAAGTTTTTAAGAAACTTGGGTTTTTTTTGGTACTAAAAATCAGAAATCGATTCTTTGCATCTTTACTATCATGAATCAAAAACAGTTTACCTTTATAAGTCAAAGTAAATGAATCAGGAATAATCATTCCTTCCAAACCGCCGTTAACTGGAAATGCTTCATTTTTGGTTGATCTGACGCGTCGAACTATTTTATTTAAATTACTCATTGCTGGTAAATGAGCAGAAGCTTCGTCATATACTTTATTCAAATTAGATGCAATAACTTTACTCGTCTTTTCTGAGTTTTCTTTTGCTGAATTTTTTATACTGTTAATAATAGTTTTTACTTCGATATTTACAGGATCAGGAGCATGAGAATGAGCTGTTTCTGAAATAACTGTACCTACAAATAACAATTAATTTATAAAAATAAAAAGAAAATAATAAATAGATAATTTTAGAATAATAAATAATTACCATTAACATCATCGGACCTCGTTTTAACAATTGCTTTGCATTTAATATCTTTATACTTTTGACACCGCCCCACCACAGATTCTTTATTCACTCTTTGTTTCATGAAAAAATTACCGGATAAATTTAACAAAGCCTTGCCTTTTTGACTAAGTACAAAATGTATCGGCATCGTGCCATTTCTGTCCGTATTGATCAACAGCCGTACGAACACTAATCAAACTTATAATCCTATAAATACTAGAAATACTTGAGTATTGTAAATATAAACAATCATCGTTTGGTTGGAACTAAATTTTATGGCGGGCCTCTGCGGGAGCCCTTCGAGCCTCACGGCGCGCATTGTTTTAAAAAATAACCCGTTAGTGTTTAAAAAAAAAAAATTCAATTTTAAATTTTTTCGGGTATTTTGTCTTTCGGGGATTTTGTATTCGGGATTTTGTCGTCGGGGATTTTTGCTCGGGTCTTTTGTCCGGTTACCAAAAATTCATGTCCAAAATAGCGAAAAAGTATTTTCATTCTAAACTGAATAATGTTATTTGAAACTAGAGAATATACAAAGGTTATTTTCATTGAGTTACCAGATTCACAATCAAAACAGTTTCTCAAATATATTGAAATATTCTCAACTTTTACTTTTCATTATACAGGCCCCGAAAACGCAAATATTACCGCCGCTACGTAGGAGGGAGTTGTATGGTTTTCGGGGCTTTTGCGATGAAAGTGTCACACGATCACTTGAAAAATATTAGCCAACCCTTAACAAGCTCTAAGGTTTGCTATTTTTTGTGCAAACCTGCCTCAGATTCAGGACCGCGGTTTATAAAAGATGCCTAAAAACTTTATCACAAGAAAGGGTATTTTGCCGAATAAAACAGCCGAATCAGCTTCCATGGCAAATCCCTACAATATTTGAGTATCATTTGAAAGAGCTTACTTTTCCTTCCCTTGAGACTATGGGCTCTAATATAGTTAATTATAAACCTTTTCTCATATCTCAGAATCAAAGAGGGCCGGAGACTCACAGTTTATTTATAACCACTAGAATCAAAAATAAAAATCTTAAATTAAAAATTTTTGGTTAAACATATTTTGTTTACAATCAATTTAGTTTGATTATGGTTTAAAAATATTTTTCTGCACCGATTTCCAAAAAAACTTGCGGTAAAGTCCTCGCACAGCTGGTCATATTGTTACAACTTTTTAAAAATAAAAAAGCACCTTTTTGACCAATTTTATTAAAATTGAAAGGGTAAATTTTTCATCAAGTATTGGTCACTACCAAAAAAAAAAAATTAAAATTTTTAATATAAATTGCCACCTTAAGGGCACATATTTAATCAAAATTTAAAAACAACATACGTAGCTAAACTAAACTTTTTGGTAGTTAATTTTTGTCGTAAACCGAGTTTTACTAGCCATCCGAGGTTTCAAGGTATGAATCAAAGTTTAAGATTTAATACTTTAAATCCTAGGGTCCCTAAAAAGAGAATAGAATGTTGTGATTAGCGCCCAGAATTTTTTTTTTTTTTAAGATTTTCGATTAATTTACATAAAAAATAGAGGCTACAGAAAAAAAAAAATTTTTAAACAACTTTGTCTGGCTTGATGATTTTTTAATAGTTTTTAGAGTTTTTTTTTAGCATTAGATCACCTATGGAATGACTTTTAGGTTTTTTGCAGAAGCTCCTACACAATATACATGCATCAATTTTATGGTTTTTAAAAAAGAATAGTTACGGCAAAAATTACATCTCTTGACATCTTGAAACCAAAGATGGCTAGAGAAACGCGGTTTTTGGTAAAATTTCGTTAACAAAAAAATCTGTTTGCTATTCATATATTTTTAGTTTTAATGAAATTTTCGCCTGCCAGATAACAATTAATATGAAACTAGCATGTATACCTCCGCTTGCTCAGTTGAATTCAATATTAATTTGAATGTATAACTTAAATATCATGCTTATTTCAGGTCAAATTCAAAAAGTAAGGTCGGATTCATAATAAGCGACCTCGAAAACCTTCCTACACTTTATTCAACAAAAAATTGTTTCAAATAATTTTTAACCTTAATTAAGTAAACTTTACATAGATCAAATTCAAAAAGTAAGGTCGGATTCATAATAATCAGCGACCTCGAAAACCCTCCTACACTTAGTTCAACAAAAAACTATTAAAAAATAATTTTTCACTGTAATTAAGTAGACCTTACATCGGTCAAATTCAAAAAGTAAACTTGGATTTGTAATCAGCAACCTCAAAAACCTACGACTACAAAATTTCAAACAGAATCGATAAATCAAAATAACTTTTCCAAATTTGACCTAAAACAAGTCCAATGCAGCCTTAGTATCGTGCTTACGTAAGGTCAAATGGAAAAACGATGACGACGACGGAAAAAAAGAGCCAAACTTATTAATATAATAAAGGGTTTTCATGAATTGGTTATAAAAGTGCCTTTTGACCTCCTAAAAAATCTTGAAAAATTTCTGAATCTAATTTTTGTTGAAATACATCACGTTTTTTCTTTTCCATTAGGGTCTGGATCTCGGAATATTTGAAATAAATTTTAATGTTAAAAATGTCCTAAGCCATTTGAATATACCGCAAAAGATGAAAAAAAATATAGACTTAAGGACGTTCAACTCGAAAAACTAATCATGATGAATAAATTATGAAAATTTAGAGATATTTTGATTTAATAATAAGTCCTCTGTTGAAATCTGGAAGCAATTAGGAGTCTGATAACAAAGATATCAATAATTATTGTTTTGATCCATTAATACACTGTCATATAGGAAATCGAACTTTTTCGTGCTTCTTAACAAGGTCTCTCAATAATGGATGATGACACCAAGCACAGTTTTTTTGAGGGGTTAAAAAAGCTTTTGAAGATTATTTTAAGATGTTTTCGGAGATGATTAGGAGAATGTTAATAATAGAAAAGAATAGACAAAGAAAAAAAATAGTACATTTTGGGTTAGGTTAGACTCGAGCAACCAATCAGCGTGTTTGTAGAGCGGCAGCAGAGCTTTACAGCGATTCAAATTTGCTGCACAAGACCTGTGACTTAAAGAAAAACTTTGAGCAAACAATTATGGCAGTCAAGTTATATAAAGGCTTTTTCCTGAGCTATTATCTTTTGATTTTTATCAACGCATCGAGTTTAAAAGAAAACTAGGAAAACTAGGAAAACTCACCCTTGAACGGTAGTGACGGCGAAGTCCGTGTAATTTTTTTCAACTACTGTTGAGTCTCCCCAACCATTCCCTAGTGTTAAACTGGCTGAAAAGTTCGTGGGGGTTGATAATTATTTTTTTCGATTCTTTTAAATTGAACGAAACCTGAGTAGAACTCGCCCTGTATTAAGGGTGACGAAGGGTGATGAAGGGACAAGTTTGAAAAAAGGGATGCCTTACTCCCCCGAGCGGGGTCCTCCCCTGCTGATACGCGCTTCTTTCTGGCGAACGCACCCTGCTGCGGCGCTAGAAAAAAAAGCCTCTAGGTGGGCTTGAACCACCAACCTTTTGGTTAACAACCGAACGCAATAGCCAATTACGCCTCGTAGGCTTATAGGTAGCAAAATTTACGAGCAGTCTTCGATTTCATGGATGAAATTCATGATCGTTGTTGTTCAGAAAAAAGTCATGATTTCATGGTTGTAGCTCTTGAAACATTCATGATTTTATAAATGTATTTCATTAAACAGTCATGATTTTGTAACTGTCATTGATGAAATAGTTAGACGTTAATAAAGTAAGTATTTTAGAAAAGTGACTTTGAGCAGCTTTAATTTGATACTTTAAGGTTTTTTGAAGACGCTAACGAACTTAATCTTACTTTCAAATATGACCTACATAAGGTCTATTTTACAATATGCATAGGTACACTGTTTTTTTAAGGTTTTAGTGGGTTCTGTATATGTAGGTTTTTTGTGAAGATATATTTTATATTATAACTTTCATACTTACGTAGAGTACTATTTTCAAAAAGTAAAAAAAATTTAATTTTATAAAAAAAATATTAAGTAATTGATACTTGTTATTTTTTATAAATATTAAATCAAAGTTAGGATTTTAGAAAGAAAAACAAATAAGTTGAAGTATAACAATTTTATGAATGCAGACATACACCTGCGGTAGAAAGCCTAAACATTTTTACATAAATTAACTAGCATACAAGCAAGAACTCGAAAATTTTACGTTTTTGTATCTAATTGAATATATAAGTATAAAAATATTGAATAGTATTAAAGATGTTATATTTTATGCACAAAATATCGTGTCAAAAAGGTGGCGTATTCAATTTAAATTACAGAGTACTCGATTTTTTTTTATAGAGGTATGTACAACGTACATTCTCTTACGAATCTAAATTGCTATAATAAAAAATGTTTCAAAATCATTCGAAATTACAAAGTTTGAATCGAAATCAATGGATTTTTTGTAGCAGAAAATCGACACAACTATTTAAACCTGCATATTTTTTAAACTGTGCACGGAATTCACAGCAGTCAAATCCCACTAAAAAAAAATTTTTTAAATACATTGTTTACATTGAATTATCTATTTGTATTAATTTTTTTTAAGCTTATGAAATTTGCGACAATTAATTTATTCAGCAAGTTTCATCTCAATGAAATCCATCCATGGTACTAATATGATTGGTTTTTAATGGTCTTTTTGCTTAGTGTATATGGAATTCATAGCAATCAAATCCCACTAAAAAAGAAACCCTTAAAATACATTATTAGATTCTATTGAATAAACTGTTTGGATCGTTTTTTTGTAAACTCATAGAATTTATAAAAATTAATTTATCGAGCAAGAATACCAATAAAATCCATTCATTCTCATTGAAAAAATCATTCGAGTCAATTCAATTTTTTTTTTTTTAATTTTGAATCCCTGCGTAGATTCATTTAAACAGAGTTTAGTACATTACTATAATACATTATTAAGTCATTGATTCTTCATCTGGTAAGGCGAAGAGGCTGTCAAAGTTCCATAAGTTCTTGATGGTAAACGATAATGGGTGAAATGTCTTTTTACCTTATCAGCTGTGATCAGAACAATTTTTTGATGAACAATGGTCCACCCATCAGTGGCCATCCCCTGTTATCTTCTAAGTGAGCCAATATTCGATCAAAGAACTAGGATTGTATGGTGCAGTGATAGGTTCAGTATTTGGTTCAATAATTGGTTCAGTAATTGGTACAGTCATTTGGTACTGGTTGCAGATCTTTTCACCACGCTCTCGCCTAGACTCATTGGATACAAGAAGCACGCTTTATAACCAGACTTCCAGGAAAGATCCAGTTTAAAACGTCTTACATCGTACTTGCAGACCATAGGAACCCATCAGACCAAGAGCCCCGACGGAACACTAAGGAAAATTCGAGCGCGCGGGAAATCGATCCGGCGACACTCGGCGCCGCGCGTTGCATCGGCTGATTAAGGTGTAAGCATTAACCGACTGAGCCAACGACGCGACTATTCAATTTTATTTTTTTTTAAGCCCATGAAATTCGCGAAAATTTACTCCAGTTGAAAAAAATTCTCATTAAAATTTATTCACTTCCATTCAAAAAATCATTGGAGTCCATTCAATTTTTCGAGCTTATGAAATTCTCGACAATTAATTCCTATTGAGCAAAATTCCACTAAAATCCATTCACTTTAACTAAAAAAAAGTCTTAAATGTATCTTCTATAACGAAAAATGTCATTAAAATTCATTAGTTCTAATTAAAAATGTTTAGCCTTTAAAAAGAAATAGATTTCAATAGATTTTAATCGATTTTTAACACTAAATCGCTAGATGACCAACATTAGTATGTCAACGAGAGTGCTGTCATACCTTTTAAAAAGGCACGAGAGTGCTCTCGTACGTAAATTTCTCGAGCACTTTGAACATCTGGAATATTCGACTCAGAAAAACTTGCCTCAATAATTCTAGTATAAATAACTCGCAGCCTGCAGGGAGAAATATTCGGCTCAATAAAAAAACTCACGCGACACAATCACCGTGACTCACTTACCTCTAATTAATAATTCACGGTGAAGAATACCAGAAGCTAGAGTAACTAAATGACTACCTCGACAGAGTCCACCGGGGATGAGGGTCGCAGGTGGGCTTTAGAGAACAAGAAACGAGAACAGCAGTGGGAGTTGGAGCTGGACTTAACATGAGACCTCGGTCATCCTGGTATTGGTTTTTCTCTCTACAATCTCGGCTATTCTGCGCTGTGTATAGGGGACTGTGAATCTTTAGCGAGAAGCGGGTCTTTTCCGGAGTTGACATTAAAAGACTTCGAATGAAAGATCACCTACCGGGAGGGATAAGAATACAATGTTTAAAGTTAAAGACAATTTGAATACAATACTTCCAATTAACTGGATGTGGCTGCATATTATTCATCTCCAGGTGCAGTTTGTATGCGAAAAAATGTGGGATTTATATACATAATGCAGCATTTATTTATTTATTTATTTTTTAAACAAATATAACTGTAAAAATTTGTTCATTAGATATATTGTTTATTTATTGATAATTTACTTGACACAAACTTAGTTCAACTTATTATAATTATGTTATATTATATTCGGTAACTTTTTATTTTCAGCGGGTATTATGACAGCAGATAAAATTTCTGTACAAAATCCAAAAAATTTTGATTCATCTGATAATTTATCAGTTCTTTCTAAAAATTATCCATACTCGAGTCCAGTAAATCCTACTGGTTTATCCAGATTTCAGCCAACTGGCGGTGCATTCATTACAATGCCAGCATCTCCCAAAGTAGACAAATTAGAGCTGTTAAAAATCAATGAAAATCAAGTCTCATCTATGTACATAATGAATGATAGCACAAATGAAATTTCTAACATTAATGAATCATCCAGTTATTCTTCTCAATTTGATGCAAATTCATTAGATAAAATTGAAAAACATTATGTTCAACGAGGTAAGACTAAATATATTACTTAATTAATAGATAAATTTTGTTTGAAGAAAAATTGTTATGATCATGAAATCTGTTTCCGGAATCTTTACAAACTTAATTCCATACAAACAGACTAATGTCTTAACTAACTAATTAATTAATTGTAAAAAAGGCAGTAATTCCCGTTGATTCTAAATGTATAAATAAAAAAATGTTCTTTCAATGATAAATTTTATTCCTTTTACAACTACAGCTCCTATTTATAATAACGTCATTTCCCTAAAAATGTAATCGTTCAAGTCGGTCTGTATACAATATATATTTTTTTTATTCATTAAAAAGATTTACTAAAGCCCTGTCAGGTCCATACGACCTATTGAAATTAAATCATAATGATATACATCATAATAAAGATAAATACAAGAATAAAAAGTGAGTTTATTTAAAGTTCATCACATATTCAACCCGCAATCACCAAAAAATTTCTTTATTAGTTTTTATAACTCTCAGATTCAATGTTCGCATCATCGTCATAGTGTCACAAATTGGAAGATTCTTGAATTTTTTAGGGCAACATGGTGTCAAAACAGGAGTAGGGCGACAAAATGTCTAATGACTAAATATCTGTGTAACAATACATCTAGGGACAGAAAAACTAGCGATAAAACGTCTATTAAATTAAAAATCTATTAACATAAAATCACAATAAAATTCAATTCACAGTTAAATCTTTGAGAAATTAATCGGTTAATCATTAGTCGTTTATTTATTTATTTATTTAACATCATCAACGGACATTAATGTCCTTTAATTCATGTACACTCGACGGACATCATATCTGTCCAGTGGTTTGAATTTGGCGATTTATGTTTCCCAACCTGAAAATTCCAGGGCCGTATTAAATTGATTTTTTGTAAGGGGGCAATGGAGGCACCGGAATTAGAGGTTATGTTGTGTTTGTCAGTGTGTTTTATTTATTTATTTATATAGCGAATGAAAATTTTTATAATTTATAGTTTAAAACGGTGTTTATTTGAAAAACTATTTTCGAAAACTGCGTGGTTAAAAAAGCGATTGTTAATGTATTAATGTATTTAGAATAAACTGAATTTGACATAATAAACCCAACTGCTCTTATTATTAATTAATTTGCTTTTACATATTTAGTGGTCACTAAGTTTTTGTAGCTCATAAGAAATTAAAAATTAAAATTACAATAGTATATTAAGATGACAATTTTCAATAATATTTTTATTTTATTATATTTATGTTTATTAATTCTTTTTGCTTCAAACATAATAAAAAGAATTTTAATTTGTTAGCAAGATTAATTTTGTAAAAAGTTCAAGTCACAAAAACCAAAAATAAATAAAACCACTCAGTTTTCGAAAAAAGTTTTTCAAATAAACACCGTTTTAAACTATAAATCATTAAAATTTTCATTCGTTACATAAATAAATAAATAAAACACACTGATAAACACAACATAACCTCTAATTCCGGTGCCTCCGTTGCCCCCTTACAAAAAATCAATTTCTTCCGGCCCTGGAATTTTCAGGTTGGGAAACATAAATCGACCGCCGAATTCAAACCACTGGACATATATGATGTCCGTCGAGTGCATATTTTTCATAATTAACAACTTTTTTATTCGAATTGTAAAAATTTCGATTTAATATCTTTCTTAAATAAACTTATATAGTTACAATTTCCTGTATCAACAGATAAGCTATTCCAACATCTTTTCAATCTGTTTGTAACAGAATAATATAATATGTTTGTTTTACAATTATATTCAACCAATTCTCTGGGATTTCTTATATTGAATCGAATATTTCTAATCGGAAATAAATCAAATATATCACCCTGAGTAGAGTTTAAATTTCTAACAGCTTTGAAAGTAAAAATATGATCATTAACTTCATGCAATGATTTTATAGATGCAACTGAATACTTCCTAGCTATACTCCCATAATCGTGCGATATTTTATTCATTGGATTTTCATCCTTAAAAGCCAAATATCTCAAAAATTTGTGATTCACCTTTTCAAGTTTATAAATATCAATCTCATAATTTGGTGTCCATATAGGTGAACAGTATAACAACTTAGGAAGTACTAGTTTCATATAAATATAAAAACGTTTCCGGTTTTTTGAAGTTACTCGATAATTGAATAATAAATCCTAACGACTTCTTTGCCCTTTTAATAACATCATCAAGTTGCATGCCAAAATCAAGTTTATCACCAAAAATTACACCCAGAACCTTAATATAATGAACTCTCTCAACGTCATATTCATTAATTTTATAATAAAATTCAATCCGAGATCTCAAACTCCAGAATGAAATAATCTCACATTTAGAAATATTCAATTCAAGTTTATTTTTTACAGACCAACTAATAATTTTTTCCAAATCTTTCTGTTGTCTTGCACAGTCAGTTACATTTAAAATCTTGAAGAATAGTTTAATATCATCAGCAAATATCAGTACCTGAACATAAACTAGCTCAGTGATCAAGTCATTCATGAACAAAATAAAAAGAAAAGAGCCTAAATGGGACCCCTGAGGAACCCCAGATGATACATTATAACAATCAGACAAATGATCTTTAACTTTGATTCTTTGATTTCGCTTTGTCAAGTAAGAGGCAAACCATTTAATTAGTTTACCTCTAATGCCGTGAGACATTAATGTAATAAAAATTTTATATTTACTCTATCAAAAGTCTTAGAATAATCTAAATATAAAGATTTAACCTGAGCATTTTCAGATAATGCCTTAATTATATAATCATTATATATTATTAAATTAGTCAACGTAGACCGATCCTTCATAAATCCATGCTGCTCCTTAACTATTTTATGTGAAAGTAAAGATGATAATTTATTTGTAACCACAGCATCGAACAATTTAGCAACAGAACCCAAAATATAAATAGGTCTATAGTTTGCAACATCCCTCCTATTTCCATTTTTGAGCACAGGAGTCACAAATGATAATTTTCATCTATAAGGAAAAATACCACTTCTCAATGACTTCCTAAAAAGAATAAGCAGTGGCTTTACCAAGGAGTTTGCACAATTCTTCAAAAATACTGTTGGTAAATTGTCCGAGGTTATGGTATGACTAAAATTCATACTCTCTAATGCTGACAATATATCACAATAATCAACCCTTATGGAAAAAATCGGTGCAAACACCGAAAAATAACACTGAAAATAACACCGAACTTCTACACCGCATTGGGTGTGATCGCACACCCAATGCGGTGTTACAGCCAAATGGAGTGTTACACCCAATGGAGTATTACACCCAAAGGAGTGTTACACTAAACCGAAAAAAAAAAAATTGGCCTCACGGGGATTCGAACCATCGATATTCAAGTTGACGAAAATTTACCGACCACTTTATCCACTTAGCCACGCTCTTAGTTGAAAATACTATGTTTAAAATAATATATAAATATTGAAACAAACTTTTTTTGATTATTTAGTTTGTATATTATTAAAAAACATTACTTTTAACTTGTTTATAAAAACAATATTAACAATTATTAAAATAAAAATTTCAGTGTTAACACCCAAAATTCGGGTGTTTTTCATAAAAATTCATTTTTTTATTTTTTTTGTCAGAAATTAAAACAATTAAACCAACTTATTTCTTTTTTGATAAATTGATTTGAACTTTTTATTATTAATTATATTTATTCTCATGATTTTCTTTAACTCACAAAGTTTCGATCACGTCATCAACGTCGTATGTCCAAATCTGCCAATAGCACTATAGTTTTGAGCCTACGAGACTTAGAGGTCTAAAATTTTACAGACAGTATAAGTTTGAATGTCGATACGTTAATGTGCAGTCTTGGACATCCAGATTACCGATGCCGGGGGTACCTGGGGGTCTTCTCCGAGCAATCGGGTCTAATTCTTTGGATGTGATTTTTGGATGTGAATTTTTAATAAGTACGTCAAAATATAGTACTTTTTAAATAAAAGCATGTTAAAAAATTATTATTATTATTATTTTTGTCATAATTGACTTACTATTGATTGGTTTCAAAAAATTTCAAATATTTTCATTTTTTTGTCTATTACCAGTTTTTTCTAAAATAATCATTTTTACCGCTTCTTTGGCCGCATATATACTTTTAGTTCTTAACTTAAAGGTTCATGTATTTTTTACAAGGGTTTTTTCATTATTTCAGTTCGGACGTAATTTTCTAAATAATAAAATGAATTTTGAACAAATTACTTCAAAAAATACTCTTAAATGTTTAACGATAAAAATTTAATGAGTTATTCGAATTCTGGAATAATTTTTAGTAAATCATTTAATTTTTTTGTATTTCAATTACTGTCTCAGACGTTTTGTACTTACTTTATAGTACACGACGAACTCACGATATATCTGTGCAATAATAAAGAATTTCCAGTTATGGTATTTATTTTTAATCCTACTGATTAAGCATATCATCATCTATTAAATTCTTCATTAATTTTTTATTAAAAACGGATTTAGCGTTAAAATTCCATTTTGAGTGTAACATTCCAACTAACTTTTAACTTTGGTGTAAACACTAATTCTTTTAGGTGTAATACCCATAATTGTTATCACTTAACTTTGGTGTTAGCACTAAACCTTTTATGTATAAACTCGCAATAGTGTGGGTGTTGACACCCAAAAGTTAAGTGTTAACACTTAACTTCGGTGTTAACGCTGAACATATTGGGTGTAAACTCCCATTGCGAGTGTCAACACCCAACAGTTGAGTGTCAACACTTAACTTTGGTATTAGCACTGAACCTAGTAGGTGTAAACTCCCAATTGTGGGTGTCAACACCCAACAGTTGAGTGTCAACACCGAAATTTCGGTGTTTACACTCAAAATCTAGTGTTTACACCGAAAAATCAGTGTTAACACTGAAAATTCGGTGTTTACACCGGTTTTTTCCATAAGGGAATATCAGAATCATTATATAATCCAAGATTATTACTAACCGAATCATAATCGTTTATATCACAATCTGAAGAATATACAGAATTTAATAACCGGGAATAAATACTTATTCCCCTTGGATTATTTCGTTTACAATATTTAAAATACATTTCACCTGGCAATTCGTTTGATTTATTCAAATCATTAATAAAATTCCAAAATTTCTTTATATTTTTACATGATTTTATCTCCACGTTTTCCATATATTTATCATGATTAATTCTAGACTGCCTGAACACTGATCTCTCAGTTTAAAAAAAATAATTTTATCATCTAAAATGTCAGTTTGTAACCAAATTTTATGACTTTTCTTTTTGTTTATAATCAGACTAATAAGTTTATCCAAGTACCATTTGGGGTAAGTACAATCTATTTCAACGGAGAGAGGAACAAATTTTTCACAATTTTTATCTACATTTTCATAAAATAAATCAACATCCCCTTCTATATCCAAATTATCAAAACTATTATCCCAATCTATCTGATTAAATTCATGATTTAATTCAGAATAATTAGCTTTATTATAATCAAATTTACATTGCTTATGAGGTAAAATATCAGTCATATTATTATTTAATTAAAAAAATAAAGGATAATGATTTCATTCATTTTTTTCATTGATTTTTTTCATTTTTTACCAGATAAACCGTTGATTGTATATCATCATCTTTTCATGTAGAAAATAGTAAATCCAGAGTATATCCTTTCTGCTCAAGCTCAGGATAATATTGAAAAAAATCTTGATTTGTATAGCAATTCAAAGTAATTTTTAAATTTTCCAAAATGACTGAATCATATCCAAAATAAGTTGCACTTAAAGTTTCACAATTTATCCAATTTGTTTTTGGTAAATTAAAATTCCCAGAAATTACAAATTCATGTTCAGGGTATTCCTTCTTTAGATATTTAATCACTTTTTATGATTATTGTATATCTTTTTACCTGATCTTGGAGGAATATAAACTGTTCCAATAATGTAACTTTTATTATTTGATATTAATTCAACGAATACTTGTTCTACTGACTCATCAGATATTGAATATATATCAATTTTTCTTGTAAAAAATTATTTTTCAGCAGCAATTAAAATTCCACCACCAGCAGCAGCATCAGGGTAAGAATACCTATCTCTTGTATACACATTATAATTTTTTAATCCCAACCATTGACTATTAAATTCACAAGATAACTTAGTTTCAGTCAGTAAAATAACACTCGGCTTCGGTGATAGTAAAGGCAAATTTAAGTTTAATTCATCATACTTTGTTCTTAAACCATTCACATTTTGATAGTAAAAAATTAAATCCGTTGATGATGAAAAACTTCAGTTTTCTTTATTTTTTTTTTTTTTTAAACAACAGTTTTTTTGGTCTTCATCTTGATGAGTGTCATTATATTCATCAGCTTTTTGTTTTACACTTTTTAAGGGGAATCACCGGCTAATTTTCAGCCTATACTTTTAAAAATGCTGGGAAGCTGAAATTCTTTTTTTATGAAAAATTGCTCATCTCCAACGATGCTGCAAGAAAATTTGCAAAAAAGAGTTTTTACATCGTTTTATAAGGTTTTTTCCAATAGGGTTGGCAACCGGTACCTTAAAAATATATTTTTTTAAAAGTACTCGATTTTTAATAAATTTTATCATTTTTTTTAGAATTTTTAAATCAAAATTGAGCAAGAAGAAAATTAAGAAAAGTTTTTTAAAACTACGGGTTGATGACGTCATTAACTCGAAATTCCATTAAAAGTATATCTATATATATTGAAATTTTAAAAAATTTAAACACTTGTAGTTCCTTTAATTTTAGTTTTTTTTTTTTTTTAAAGAAAAAATACGTGTCGATTATTTTTTGATATTTTAACTAAATAAGCAAAAAAATATTGTAAATTTCAAAAAGCTGCCAACCCTATTTTTAATCTGTCACATCGACGCGTTTTTCCGTACAACTGGCGCGTCGCTTGGAATTTCGTAAAACCAATACGTAAGATTGTAGATATATTCAAGACGCGTTGTTTCAAAAAAAATTTGTGCAGATCGGTTGAATAGAAAAAAAGGAGTTCGACTTTGAAAATCAAGTGTTAGAGAAAAAAACTTTTTAATCGTCTACTTTTTGTTTTTCTTAAATCTATTGGAATACATATATATCTTACGTTCCAATTATACACTTGTAACCTATGTTTTTTTTTTTACCTATAATAGTTGTTGTAATTGTTCAAACCAAAAAAGATGATGTAAGGTTATGAAAGAGTTATACGTTGTGAGTCTTTTATACTGTTTTTATGCTTATATTAAGCAAAAATGATTAATTTTTTTTTTATTTTTTTTTTTTTTACTGTATTTTTCGTTTATGAAAATAGGTTACAAATGTATAATTGGAACGTAAGATATATATGTATTCCAATAGATTTAAGAAAAACAAAAAGTAGACGATTAAAAAGTTTTTTTTCTCTTACACTTGATTTTCAAAGTCAAACTCCTTTTTTTCTACTCAACCGATCTGGACAAATTTTTTTTTAAACAACGCGTCTTGAATATATCTACAATCTTACGTATTGGTTTTACGAAACTCCAAGCGACGCGACAGGTGTACGGAAAAACGCGTCGATGTGACAGATCAAAAATTGGAAAAAACCTTATAAAACGATGTAAAAACTCTTTTTTGCAAATTTTCTTGCAGCATCGTTGGAGATGAGCAATTTTTAATAAAAAAAAAAAAAAAATTTCAGCTTCCCAGCATTTTTTAAAGTATAGGCTGAAAATTAGCCGGTGGTTCCCCTTAAATTGGTCTCTTTGCAGTCTAGTATCCAATTTCTAACTATTTAACATCAGATCTATTTTCAAGGATTAGCTTTATACTCCTGTTCTTTCCAGGAGTTTTTATACCTAACCTAAAAAATTTAGTAGAATCGAATTAAGTTTCAATCCCAATATTTTTTAACACATCAATAATACTTTGCCTAATTTCATCGGGGCCATCTGACTCCAGAATGTTATGTATAATTAAATTATTTTTGATAAGCTGTCTGATTTCCAATTTCTTATAAATTTGCTGAAAACTGTCAAGTGTTTCAAAATTATTAGTTGAAAGGGCAGAGTTTACAATTGAATTTTCTGTCAATACATTAGTATTATTATTGTTTTTATATAAATTTTTGATTTTTGTATCAACATAATCTTTCAAAAAATCAGAGCGAGCTTGCAGTTAATCAATTTGGTAGGGGGACAGTTATTCCAAAACATTTTTCCCGAGGCCGTTTTTCCCAAAGTCCATTTTTTCCTATGCCGTTTTTCCCAAAATCCAAATTTTCCAAAAAAATATAGTCAAGTATTTTATGTTTAATTTGATGGTGATCTAAATTTCTTTATTTTATTTCAAAGTTTTTAAAAAAATTATGCAATAATTAATCGACGCAGTTAGAATTTGACGGCAATTGTTTCAAAAACTTAGAGATGTTAAAATTTTTGGTTAGAACTTGCACAAAATTTTTCACATCCCTTCTTTTCTTATTTTGGTTTGTAAAGTATTTGTAAAACTTTCGAACAATACGAGATGAGTTGCCTGACGAATTGGATGGTGTTGTTGATTATTTTGAACTAAATTACATTCGTAGGTTGAAAATAAAGCGCCGTCGAGGTACCGCCGGAATAATACAACGTGGTCTTGAGTGGTTCTGCCAGAACTAACAACATTTCCGAGGGTTGGCACAACCGTTTCCAGCTGGTTGTTGGAAAACACCATCCAAGCCTGTATGCATTTTTTGATGAACTCAAAAAAGAGCAAGCAGATACAGAAATCATGTTAAGGCAACTGCAATTAGGACAAAGAATAAGAAAAGGCGTTGAAAAGTCAAGAAGAGAGCGAGAAGAACTAATCAGGAACGTAGTGGACCGATATCATGAATATGTAGCAAATAATGATATTTTTTCTTATCTAAAAACAGTAGGTTACTATGTAAAGTTTTGATCAAATGTTAGAAAATTCTTGGAATATGTGCTTATACAAAACATTATACATTTTTTATACTATTTTTTTCTCTATATTAAACGTTTTGTTAAATAAAAAAAAAATTTTTAATAAAAAATACATGACTTTATTGTTTTGGGAAACCTTAAAATTGGGAAATTTGGATTTTGGGAAAAACGGAATTGGGAAAAATGGACTTTGGGAAAAACGGCTTTGGAAAAATTGGTTTGGAATAACTGTCCTACAATCATCAATTTTTGTTTTGAAATCATCCTGCACTTGTACAATATTATCTTTAAATTCATCCTGCATCTTGGATAACTTTTCACTCATTTCTTTTTGAATTTTCTGAACTTCAACCTTTGTAGAAAAAATTCTAGCATTATTTGCATTTTGCTCAACAATTTCATTATGCAGGTCCTCTTTCAATTTACTGATATTTTGTATGATAATGTCTAGCTTTGATGCAGAATTTTCTGTTGATATATCATTAACTTTATCTTTCAGTTCATAAATAATGCTTTTTAGATCAGTAATATCAGCAGTATTGTTATTCTTCAAACAATTTTTACATTTAAATATTAAAGACTTTGCTGATTTAGTATTTATGACTTTAATTTCTGTAGCGGTTAAATTTGTGCAATCAATAGTTGCATGAAAAGGCTCTTGACATGCTCTGCAACAAATTACAGGTGTATCATCAAAAGTTTTTTCACAAAAGTGACAGAAAGACATCTTAAACAATAATTTTCAAGAATAATAATACAAGTATAAGAGTTCAAAATGTAAACACTAACTTTGTAGTATAACCTCAAAAACCTAGTAACCACACTTTTTTAAGGGGGGAAATCTATCAGAAATTTTCAAAGAAATCCTTTTTTTTTTATTTTTTATTTAAATATGTTCCTAAACATCTCAAAAATACCCCTGTAAAATTTCGCGATATTATAAGTGGTTTAGAAGTTACGAAGAAATTTGTAGAGAAGGTAGCCAGGTGGTCTTATTTCTTTTCAAAACTTTAAACGTGAATAACTCAAAACTGCATTTTTACGATTTGCGTGCAAGATTTCTCAAAAACTATTTATTCGATCATGTTAAAAATTATTTTTTAACAACAATTTATTTTAAAAAAACAGTTCATTTTCGAAAAAAGTGCATAACTTCGGTAAAAAAATTTTTATTTAGGGTCTGTCCGTATAAAAACGAACCTCAGAGTAAAAAATTAAATTATGAAAAAAAAATATATAAACCGTTTTTTCTGGTCAGAAATTATATGTAGTTTCTGGAACTATACTGGTTCTACCACTTTTTTTTTTAATTTAAAATTTTTTAGCCTGTTGATGAATCTATGAACACCACCGGCCTGACTTGTGTGATTCTAGTGCAAAGTTGATAGCATTGTAAATCGTTCGATATCAACAAAGATTTATAACTTATGTTTCACTCTTTAGAATGCAGTGTGATTGAGCTCTCAGCAAAGTTTCAATTTGTTTCGGTAATTACAGAAAATTTTGTGCTGTGGTAAAGATTCTTATTTCTCTGTAACACCCGGAACGCTAAAAAAGGGTATTGTTTGTATAGTGACTTGAGTTTTTAATATTTTTACTTAGCTTCTTGTTTACAAAGCTATCTTAAGATAACTAATCCCCCCCTACTGTAGAAAAATTTTTTGAGACTCCCCTTTCCGAAAAAATGCGTTCCGGGTGTTACATGTCACGGACGTCGCTGTTAAAGTGCACTTGAATCTTTCAGAATTAATACATTATTTAAGCAGAAAAAAGTATAATATTACTAAAGCATTAAAAAAAAACAATACAGATATCTTATTTTTTTTTTCACTTTTAAACGAGCTTTTAAACGTATTTTAGAGCATTGGTCTTTTTGCCTCCGTTCAATCTTTTGGACTCATGTTTTCGATGAAAAAAATTTTTTTTTAATATTTTTCAGCTAAAAATAAGTCGAAAATGTAAGTGGGCTTTTTTTCGTAAAGTCAATAGTTTTCGAGAAAAAAATCATCAAAGTTTAAAAAAAATTATACTCCGGCCGCCATGGTAGGCTCGACTGATTTTCTACAGATGCACGGTTTTTTTAAACTTGGATGATTTTTTTCTCGAAAACTATTAACTTTACAAATAAAAGTCCACTTACATTTTCAACTTATTTTTAGCTAACAAAAAAAAAAAAAATTTTTTTCATCGAAAAAATGACTTTTTTACTTTGTTATTTGTTTAAATAATTGTAAACAAATTTTTCCGTCCACCCTTGAAATTCTTCATTAGGAAGTCAAAATACATCTTTTAAGCCTGGGTGGATCGCTGACCGCTATCGGATCACGAAAACCCCTGCGGCGCCCAGACTATAAAGAAAGAATCAGAGATAAAAAAAGACGAAAAAAGAAAAAATTACTTTTAAAAAAAGATTCCGTTGAATTAAATGAGATAAAATATTAAAAAATATATTCATGGTGAACAATTTGACTATTAGATCTTATATTATCAAAGATTTTAATTTAAGTAGTATTATATAACAATGTTTATATTATACACCCGTTAAAAATGTAAAATCTTCAAAAAATATTTTTTCTTAAATAAACTGCTTCAGAGTTTTTCAATTTATGATTTTTAATTTAATAGTATCAAATATGTATCAGAAATCATTTTTTCAGTGTTCTACAAGAAATTTATTCGTACGCGTAACACCCGGAACAAATTCGCGTAACACCCGGAACATAAAGATAAATTTTTATTAAGTAAAAAAAATGAAAAATACAAAAACTTTTATAGGAGCGTAAAAGTTTCAAGACTTAACTTTAACATGAATTTTTTTCAGAACTGCATCATTTCATAATTCGCTGAGTTCTTGTATTCTTACCGGTAACATCAGAATCACTTCTGTTTTCGGTAACGCCCGGAACGGACTTTGCATTAAATTTTTAGAAAAATGAAAGATGTGAAAAATTTTTGAATGACATGAAAATTTTCTAAAAAAAAAGTACTTCCCTTTAGTATCAATTTTTTTTTTTTTTTAGTATTCTATGTTCATAAATATTTGAAAAACTGTGTACGATGTAACACCCGTCACATACGGACAGACCCTTTATTATTTTCGAGGTTCACATAGAAGCTAAAAAGGTACCCTACAAGGTACATGTGGAATTTTTGTTTCAAATTTTTTGGACAACCGCAATCGTGCACGCAGAGGAAAAGTATGCAATTGCGCTCATGGCTATAGCACTGCTATTTTGGATAAAAAAAAAAAAAAAAAAAAAAAAAAAATTTTTTTGTATTTTAATACTTTCCCATGATTTTTGTAAAATTTCAATACTCTACAATAAATAATTCTTAAAAAAAAAATCCTTGAAAACGACTTTAAAAAAAAATGTCTCGAATAGATTTCCCCCCTTAATTTACGAAACTATTAAGGCACTTAAATCTTCAATTTTACTTTTGTTATGAAAAAATTCAAAAAATCAAGTGAATAATAATTGTTAGTTCATAAAATACTTATCAACATAATCTAACAATAAGATAATTTATCAGAGCTAAAGTTCAGCTAATGTTACCGCGTCAACCAGACGACTCGAAAAAAAAAGTTGTAAAAAATAGTTAACTATAATAACAATAATAATGCTTGTAATTCATGCTTATTACGATGAAAAATACAACACAGGGTAATTTATAGAAAAAATGCAACTCCCGTATAGACGAAATCATAATATCTACAAACAGTTCATTCATAAACGTAGTAATAATAATTTCTAATATCGAAGATTAAGAGCTAAATTTTTCAAATATTAATTTCTTTTTCATCATCATCGACAGCTTCAATAAGGCTTTTTCATAGCAGACGATTATCCATAACCTACTGTTTGCCGATTAAAAAAAATTCCCAATTCTGTTGGCTTTACAGCGTTAATGTTAAAAAAAAATTTTTCAATACAATCTAAAAAATCTTAAAAACCTAAATAATCTTGGTAAAAATGAATGCGAAAAGTTTAAAAGTTCAAAAAATGTGAATAACTTTTAACGCGGGGTGTATGACTCTGGGTGTACAACAATAATTTTTTTATCGGCTCTGAAGTAAAAACAACTTAAATTTCTCTATAATAAACTTGTCAGAATAATAGAATAATTAACAGAGTTTAAGCCTAACTTTTACAAAAAGTTAAAAAATTCTTTGAAAATTAAATAAAACTACAAAATATCGTTTTGGGTTCACTACGATAAATCTAAGTCGTCTGCTATGAAAAAGCCTTATATTATCATAATCGAACACTATTCTAAAAATTGTATTATTTAAATCTTTTTTTTCTAAGTTCATGCACAACTTTTTTTGGAATTATATCAGTTAATTTATTTTCCGTTAAACTGTGTTCCAGTTGTATAGCATTCAAAAATTTCTATAACAACGCGTACGAACAATTTAAGTTTTTTGAAATAACATGCAATACATTGATTCCATTATTAGCTCTTAGCCTATCATTTAATACACAACCATAACATGACCACAATTCTATTGAAAACATAGGTTCTTTGCTACGACCGCACCGTACTCTTCAAGTTGGCTCAATGTAAAATAATAATGGTTGTACATAATCTTTGTTTTCTACGTAATATTCAGATCGAATTGATTTCTTATGATATTCAAGAACATCATAGGGCTTGACAAATATTAAAGCTAGCTATAATCAAAGTGGATACGAAAACTCTTCATCCTCTTGATAACAAGATTTTGAATTTGACGCCAAATACACTGATTCCAGTGAAAATAGTATCCGTGTATGTAGCATTCGGTAAAAATTTCATCAAATGCTTTAATAAATGCGCGTTCAAATCGACGTTATGGGGTAGTGGAGAATCCACGCCTCGGTCGATCAACGAAGTAAAGCAACATCGTGTGCGGTCAGTACTTGGATGGGTGACGTACGGCGCACGATGTCTGCACCTTCAAGAATTGATTAGGTGTTTTTTTCCGATTCAACATGATGAACGGACGAGCGGATCAAAGGCACACTAATCTTTTCCACAGTCCTTGCAACGCGCATGCTCACGGACATGAAATTTTGATCATTCATCAGTGAATCAGTCAGTTTTTAATTGATTTAATTCTACTAATATAGTTTTCATTACTATTTTATCAATATAGTTTCAATAATTATGCTCTTGTAATTTTAATTTTTTATTTTTTTTATTTTTTTTATTTATTTTTTTTTTTAATTTAAATTAAAGTAAGTTTAAAATCATAAGAGCATAATTATTGATACTACATTGATAAAATATTAATGAAAACTATATCTGTAACTGTGTTTTATTTCGTTAAATACAAGTTTATTACCACACTGAGAGAAGGATTTGGTTCAAGGAACCAAATATATTTGGTTGAAAAGAAATCGGATAATTTGGTTGTGGGAACCAAATGTTTGGTCCACACTCCACGCGTAAAAATCGAGCTTTTATTTTTTATTTAAAAAAAAAATTTTATTTATTATTGTATTTAATTATTTTATTGTTTATTGTTGTAATAATTTGCTTAAATCAGTTATTTTTTTTTTTTTTTTTCAATGTGTTTTGTGATACTTGATGTAGATCCATAATAATAACTTATTAATAAAAAACAAAACAAACGTTTAGTTTTTGTGAACTACACAAACTTTATTCATATGACAGCTGTTTCGACGTCTTAGCGTCTTCATCAGATTAAATACAAACTGTAACTTAAATGTAGGTTTACAAACGTTTATATAGTATAATTTTGTGGGTGTGGTAAGATCATTCTTCCAATAATACTTCTAACAATGTAAACATAAGAACTTGTAATCAAAACAGATTAAGCAAAGGTGAGTTATTTAGATCTAGCTGATTATTTAATAAACATCCTGAGTTTTTTAATCTATTAATTTCAAGAGACTCTAAAGCATTAAGTAAGCTTCCTTTCTGGCAAATATGCAATACTTCATATTCACCATCAAAAACATGGCTTTCCTCATTAAGGTGTTTCGCGTAATTCGAATTGTCTCCCCTAATATTAAATTCATACAAATGTTCTCTAATTCTCTTTTCAAATTTACGCCCCGTTTGTCCTACGTAAACTTTATTACAACTACCACAATTTAATTTATAAACACCAGATTTTGAATCAAATTTATTTATTCTATTAAGGTTTTTATTGTTTTTAACAAATGAACTCAGTTTTTTATCTGTTCTAAAAGACAAAAAGATATTCGGATTTAATTTTTTAATAATATCATAAATTACAGATGAGTATTGACCCATAAAAGTAAATGAAAAATAAAATCTTTTTTCTTGATCAGAATAAGGATAAATAATTTTAATCGCCATCCTTTCATTCTTATTTTTTAATAATCTATCAATTAATTCTAATGAGTAACCGTTATTGATTGCTAATTGTTTAATTATATTCAGTTCTTTCGTATAATTCTCACAGGGCATTGGGATTGACAATAATCTATGTATATAACAATTAAAAGATGCCATTTTTTGTGTATGAGGATGACAAGAATTATAATGTATAACTGTATCAGTCTGAGTAGGTTTATGAAATATTCCTAATATCAGGTCACTCTCAAAAGAATTAATTTTTCTTTTTGTTATACTAAGATCAAGAAAATTTAAAGAGTTTTCAATCTCTTTTTCTAATGTAAATTTTATGTTTTTATGGATCTTGTTAATATTATTAAAAAATACATCTAGTTGCCTTTTAGAACCTGTAAAACAAGCAAAAATGTCATCTACGTATCTAAACCAGAATTTAAATTTATCAAAAAATTCAATGTTACTTAGATTCTAGGTCATCCATAAATATTTCAGATAAAATAGGGCTTAAGGGGCTCCCCATTATCAAACCGTCTTTACTAACAAACAACTTTTGATCAAATTCAAAATAATTCTGACTTAAAACTGTATCTAGTAATTGCATGATATCTTTAATAATTAATGGGTTAATTCTTTTCCCAAATAATAATCTTTCTATCAATTCTTTAACTTCAAGAGGATCAATATTAGGAAACAAATTAACTACATCAAAAGAGAGTAAAATGGAGTTATTAGGGATTTTAATAGTTGATATCTTTTTTGATAATTCTATCGAGTTTTTAATACTAAATTTAGAGTTGAAATTTAAATATTTATTCAAAATTGAGATAATCATTTTAGATAATTTATATGATGGTGAGTTTATAAAAGAAACTATTGGTCTTATTGGATTATTCTGTTTATGCAGCTTAATAAGTGAATAAAGTCTAGGAACTTGAGGGTTCATACAAACAAGTCTCAAACATTCTTCCTCCGAAAAAAGTATACTATTCTTTAGAGTCTCTTTTACATCTGACTGAAACTTCGTAGTTAAATCAAAACTAATTTGTGTAAATTTAGTTGGGTTCAGGAATTCCATGGTTTTTTCAACATAATCCATTCTATTAATAGCAATTATAGTATTTCCTTTATCTGCCTTTGTCAATATAATATCATTATTTTTAATTTTTTTAACAATTGAATCAATTATGAATTTATTTTTCTTTAGAGGATTATAATTATTTTCTAAATTCAAACTTTTACTAAATTCTATTTCAAACTTCTACTAAAGTGTAGAAAATTTACTCAAAATATATGGTTTTTTAACATCTGTATTAAAAATGAAGTTGTTCCGAATTACATGAATTTAAAAACTGGAAACAATAGTGAACCGGCAAGAAGAGCTATCAAGATTGGTTTAAGAAGTTGGATTAAGTCTGAAAGAAAAATTATGTACAGTAAGCGTGATATTTGTAACAATTACTTATATTTTATACAATCTGAATTGAATCTAAGACTTCACAGATTAGAGTTTGAAATTATGGATCATAACACTAGAGAGTCAATCAATAATATTATTCATAGAAAGTACATTAACCAAAATAGAAAATTATGCAAATTAATTAAAGATAAAGATAGAGTAAATAACAATCCTAGACAAATATCTGATCATGTTTTTTACGATAAATTTAAAAACTTTACTGATATCGAATTTAATCTCAGAGAAATTAACTTGTTAAACAAAGGTTTTAATTATAACTTATATTTGCCTAAGAGAGAGAGAGATTTTGAAAGGTTAGGAGTTGAGTCAGAAATAATTTTAAATAGAATTTCAAATATATTTAATATTAATACTATTGGGAAGAAATATGAAATCAAAAATTTTTTGAATTATAGTAAGAAAACTAGTTTAGAAAATAATTATAATATTCTAAAGAAAAATAAATTCATAATTGATTCAATTGTTAAAAAAATTAAAAATAATGATATTATATTGACAAAGGCAGATAAAGGAAATACTATAATTGCTATTAATAGAATGGATTATGTTGAAAAAACCATGGAATTCCTGAACCCAACTAAATTTACACAAATTAGTTTTGATTTAACTACGAAGTTTCAGTCAGATGTAAAAGAGACTCTAAAGAATAGTATACTTTTTTCGGAGGAAGAATGTTTGAGACTTGTTTGTATGAACCCTCAAGTTCCTAGACTTTATTCACTTATTAAGCTGCATAAACAGAATAATCCAATAAGACCAATAGTTTCTTTTATAAACTCACCATCATATAAATTATCTAAAATGATTATCTCAATTTTGAATAAATATTTAAATTTCAACTCTAAATTTAGTATTAAAAACTCGATAGAATTATCAAAAAAGATATCAACTATTAAAATCCCTAATAACTCCATTTTACTCTCTTTTGATGTAGTTAATTTGTTTCCTAATATTGATCCTCTTGAAGTTAAAGAATTGATAGAAAGATTATTATTTGGGAAAAGAATTAACCCATTAATTATTAAAGATATCATGCAATTACTAGATACAGTTTTAAGTCAGAATTATTTTGAATTTGATCAAAAGTTGTTTGTTAGTAAAGACGGTTTGATAATGGGGAGCCCTTTAAGCCCTATTTTATCTGAAATATTTATGGATGACCTAGAATCTAAAATAAGTAACATTGAATTTTTTGATAAATTTAAATTCTGGTTTAGATACGTAGATGACATTTTTGCTTGTTTTACAGGTTCTAAAAGGCAACTAGATGTATTTTTTAATAATATTAACAAGATCCATAAAAACATAAAATTTACATTAGAAAAAGAGATTGAAAACTCTTTAAATTTTCTTGATCTTAGTATAACAAAAAGAAAAATTAATTCTTTTGAGAGTGACCTGATATTAGGAATATTTCATAAACCTACTCAGACTGATACAGTTATACATTATAATTCTTGTCATCCTCATACACAAAAAATGGCATCTTTTAATTGTTATATACATAGATTATTGTCAATCCCAATGCCCTGTGAGAATTATACGAAAGAACTGAATATAATTAAACAATTAGCAATCAATAACGGTTACTCATTAGAATTAATTGATAGATTATTAAAAAATAAGAATGAAAGGATGGCGATTAAAATTATTTATCCTTATTCTGATCAAGAAAAAAGATTTTATTTTTCATTTACTTTTATGGGTCAATACTCATCTGTAATTTATGATATTATTAAAAAATTAAATCCGAATATCTTTTTGTCTTTTAGAACAGATAAAAAACTGAGTTCATTTGTTAAAAACAATAAAAACCTTAATAGAATAAATAAATTTGATTCAAAATCTGGTGTTTATAAATTAAATTGTGGTAGTTGTAATAAAGTTTACGTAGGACAAACGGGGCGTAAATTTGAAAAGAGAATTAGAGAACATTTGTATGAATTTAATATTAGGGGAGACAATTCGAATTACGCGAAACACCTTAATGAGGAAAGCCATGTTTTTGATGGTGAATATGAAGTATTGCATATTTGCCAGAAAGGAAGCTTACTTAATGCTTTAGAGTCTCTTGAAATTAATAGATTAAAAAACTCAGGATGTTTATTAAATAATCAGCTAGATCTAAATAACTCACCTTTGCTTAATCTGTTTTGATTACAAGTTCTTATGTTTACATTGTTAGAAGTATTATTGGAAGAATGATCTTACCACACCCACAAAATTATACTATATAAACGTTTGTAAACCTACATTTAAGTTACAGTTTGTATTTAATCTGATGAAGACGCTAAGACGTCGAAACAGCTGTCATATGAATAAAGTTTGTGTAGTTCACAAAAACTAAACGTTTGTTTTGTTTTTTATTAATAAGTTATTAAATCAGTTACCTTTATTCTTGTTAAATGTATAAGAATATATTTTAATTTCAAATTTCAGCAATAAATTTCGAAGAATATTAATTAAGTTTATTTAAATATGAGTTTTCACTTGACAACAAAATTATTTTTCTCTACGAAGTTAAATCAAATTACTAATCGTTTTCAATCTAATATAGCACCGATCATTTTAATAAATTTTTCGTGAGTTCGTAATTTTCTGAATTACTGCAAAAAATTTTTTGAGGTTATAACAGCGAACTGTTTGACATGACTGTGATCTATACATTTGGTTCCTATAACCAAATCATTGGTCGCATGAACCAAAGCTTGGGAGAAACCAAAAATAACCAAATCTTGGTTCACACAACCAAATTTGGTTGCGTGAACCAAATCCTTCTCTCGGTGCACACAAGTCAGTTTACATATTTAGCGCGCTAACAATTTCATGACGTATCGCTCAAACGGGAAGACACCCCGGGTTTTAAAATTTCAAGCTATAAGAAATAAGTAGAATTAAATCAATCAAAAACTGATCAATTAATTATTGAGAACGATTAAATCAATTTTCTTTTTGTTGCTGATCAAAGCTGATCACTGAATAGGTTATTTACTGAGTTGAAACTTAAAAAAAAAAAATATTTTCATTTCTATAAGCTTTTTTTAAAAATTTAATTAATATTTTTATTCATACAGTTCATTAAACTTACTTTAATTTCAATTAACCCTTAAAGTACACACCCAAATCCAGAACTGCCACACTGACAGTTATGTGGGGTATTTTACACCCCGTGTGTACTTTAAGGGTTAAAAAAAAAAAAAAAAAAAAAAAAAAAAAAAAAAAAAAAAATTAAAATTATAAGAGCATAATTATTGAAACTATATTGATAAAATAGTAATGAAAACTATATTAGTAGAATTAAATCAATTAAAAACTGACTGATTCACTGATGACTTATCATAATTTCATGTCCGTGAGCATGCGCGTTGCAAGGACTGCGAAAAAGATTAGTATGCCTTTGATCCGCTCGTATGAACGGGAGGTGTGAACGATTCATTTTCGGTATTAATGTACCAGAACCGTTTTTTTCTGTAACGACCGTGTATTGTGTGTAACTGATCAAACAAATTTGGAACTGAATTGGAAATATTATCGCCTTACCAAACTTTACACTTTTTAAATATTTTTTAATTCTGTTCTGTTGAATAAATAAGAGTACGCTTATTATTTTCTGAACGACACAAAGATTCATTTTAAATAAAGCTGCCGATGTAGAAGCAGAAACATTTTTAGTACACTTGGAAATAATTTTCATAGAAGTTTCAGCCGTTTCAGATGATAAATTCTTTATTTTATTTTTAACTTTAAGTGCTTCAACGTCATATTTCTGAGCAGGATGATTATGAGAAATCAACTTCAGTTTTTATTACTGTACCAGTTTTATGAGCAGATGTCGTTGAAATTTTCGCAGGATATTTTTTTCATATAAATCTTACTTCCAACGATATAGTCTTTAAAATATTACAAATATACGAAGTTATGGTGATTAAGTTTTTTCTTTCCTTTTTGACTCAAAATAAAAGTTAAAGACATTTTTACTAACAAGGTGAACGATTCAAGAGACAATTTACGACTGATTAAAATCATATTTTTGAAAAAGTAAAATGTTTACAATTAAATTGGAAATCATTACCATAAACGTATGCAATAACAAATGCATTCGAAATCGAATTAAGTCGACTCGTAAGTTCAGTATTATCATTGAAAATAATAAAAGTTTTAAAATTTCATTCACACGATTTACTTACATATTGATATAGACGTGTTGTCACTAGATATTTTGTCGTTAGATGTTTTGTCGCCTAGATGTTATGTTGTGGAATCTTCAAAAAAGGACTATTCCAAAGTAGGTGTAGTTTACGTCTTGAACTTCCCACCCACGCTCACTATGGAAAGAATGCACAATATTTTTCCTTGCTAGAGATGCAACAGAATTGTAATGGTTTGCTTTCAATCTATTAAAAGTGGCGTTTGTTTTCCTTGGTGAGTTTCTCCTTAAACCAGGGTTGATTTGACTTCATGAAATAATTCTTGAATTATTGAATTCCTTTATAAGTTCCTATTTGCTCTATATACGACTTCCTGGAGTTAGCAAACGCAAGTTTTTTTTTAATTTTTGGGCCAGAGGTCCCATTGTTTCAACTACTAACTAAATATTGAATTCATCAGATGCTATATAGATTTGCAGGTCTCCAAAAGCAATAACCTTACTTCATTAAACTTTGTCAGTACACCTCCAGTTACTTATATCTTTTCATCAATTTTTACCCAGTTAGACAGCATATAGTTAAATTTATAGATAGAGTTTAACCTTTTCAGATATCTCCCATGATTTAATCATCCACTCTTTCAACGTTTATAAATGAAATGATGTTACTCTACTTTCTTTGACAATAGCCATACCTTTTTCTTTATATTCACCTTCAGATATACCTACACAGATATCACCCGAGGTAACATTATGTTTAACCACCAATCTTTAACTACCAATCACATATCAATGCTCTCATTATATGAAGTACATGAAGCTTTTACACTCATTACATGAAGTTCTTATACACAACCATGACTCAATCGGAAATTCTGCCTCACTCTAATCATCTTGTAATCACTGGTGATTTCAATCATCTCATGCCGAAATTAAAATCTGACACAACTTAATTAACAGATTTTCATTATTTTCATTGCCTTTGTGTCTGGTGTGTCATTATCCCACTTAACATTTTAAAAGGTAGGCTTCCTATACGTTTGGATCTCTTGATTGTTTTATTGTTAAAACTGCTAAAAATGTATAAGCTTTAATCATTTCAAACACTTACATCTACTCCAGAACATGATCTAATTGAAATCATATACAATATCACAATCGTTTCAGTGCATCCTACAGTTAATCATACTTGCAACTTCAATAAGTTTATACTGCTATTCTTATCGATCTCATCCATGCAACTTTGCACAATATTCAATTTGAGCATACTAACCGAATCCAGATCAAATCATGTAGGAACAATGCCAACTTATCTCCGATCGTTTTTAAAAGCTGTAGGAAATTGATGTGAAATAAAAATAAAGAGACATGTATTTTTTTTTTTAAGTGCCTAGTGCAACAAATATGCACTAGGGTGGGCCGAAGCCAACAAATTTTAGAATCATAACGGACCAGCGCGCAAAACTTGTGTTTTCACTGAAATGTTCGAAAAAAATTTATAAACACGCCAAAAAAAATTTTTAGGTTCGCCTAAAGCCATTAAAGTTTTACTAAAATTTGTTTAAAATGAGCTACTTTTAAAAAACACTTCTTTTTCAAACATCAATTGGTCTGGGAAAAAATCATGGAGACACGATTTAAAAAAAAAAAAAATACATCTCTTTAGTTGGACTTTCAGTCCCTGCTAACTATAATAGCTTGAAAAAATTTTGAAAACTGTTTCAAGAGTGCAATCGTATTAATTTTTAACTCGACTTTAACTCTTATATGGTAAAACTTGATTTTTTTTAAACAACAATATCTACGCGATTAAAAGTTGCGATTTTGAGTCACCGAGGATGGAGCAAAGCGAAGCCCTGGTGACTAGCCGCACCAGTATAGTAATGTGTTTTTACGTATGGTAACTGAAAATAAGCAATAAAGTTCCGGTTCAGGTTAGAACGCAGGAAAAAATCATATTCGACGCTAACGGAGATAGTTTGGTCGTATTGAGAAAGATAAATAAATAGCGATACTAGTTAATGATAAGTCGGTGACCCCAGCAGCGTAATGGATAACGCACCGACTGCGAAAGTAGGACTTCCCAGGTTCGATTTTTGACTAGGTTAACCAAAATTTATTATCATTTTCAATTTAAGTATTGGGGGGTGGGTATTAATTTAAATTAATTTGAATTCATTTTGAATTTGAAATTGAACGTTTTTTATAATTTTTCTCATGATTTGGAAGCTGTGCTTGTTAAGCAGGAATGTTTTACGTTTATAGCGATGCCCGGATCGTTTATACAAAGTCACAACTAACTAAAAACATAACTTTTGCGCCCTGGCTCGTGCCATAGTTCCGAAATTGGTTGGCTTCGGCCCACCCTCATATGCACTTTTGAATTTTGAAGACTCCAAATTTGATTTTAGTCGAAATAATTTTGAAATACTTTGTATAGTTTATATAATTTATTCGGAAATATTAAATAAGATGAAAAATATTGTGCTAAAAAAACAGCTAACAATTATCTTAAAAGTCATCCATAAAAAAATTTTCAAAAATACACCGTTGCACTGAAAATGCAGTTTCTTCAAAAATCTTTAGATGCATTATTTTTAAGGTGGTTTTCTACCAGAGCTAGTCAAGTTCAAGACTAAAAAAAAATTATTACACCAAATTACTCAAAATTGGAGATTAAAATTTATTTTTTTTTAACTTTTTATGGTTTCTGAAATTATTTTCTACCAAAAAAACATTGACAATCACAACAAAACATTTTTTTTAACTTTTAACCTCACCTTTGAATACCGCAGTTTTGGAGGTTATTCACGTGAAAATTATTTTTGTAAAATGATTGTAAAATTTGTAAAAGGTCAATTTTTTGCAGTTTCAAGAAATTAATTCTTCGATAGTGAGACTATATGTATGTGGTTTTTCTAATGGATCTCTATTGTAAGAAGACAACTATCAATAATTTAGTACAGTTTTCCAGCGTAGCAGTCATACGCGTAATGAAAAAAATTTAATCTTTAATCTGCTGTAACTTTTAAACTATATGGTCAATTTTGATCAGACTTCGTAGAAATGTTTATTAATATCTAATAAACACCTCCAGAAAATTTGAGCTGATTCTCTATTGTCATGCATTTGGTAGAAGACCACCCAAAACACTTAAAAACACATTTTTTTTTTTAATTTTTCTGAGTAGACGTCTATAAAACTACTTGCAAAAAATTAACAGTTATACGTTCTTAAGAGTTTTATAACGCATTTGTTTTATAGAATTTTTTTTAATTTTTATCAGAAATTAATTGATTTTTTTCGAATGTTTAGTTTGGAGTATAGTAACACTTTAAATTAAAAAGTTGATTCAGAAGTCCACTGCGCAAATGCAAAAAATATGCTTCTGGAAGAACCAAATATAAAAAGAAAAAATTGATGTGGCCGTTTTTTTTTTTTTTTTTTTTTTTTTTTTTTTTTTTTTTGCCGGAGAATCGATTAGTTCAGTTTATTTAAGAAAAATTCTTTCGCTTACTTTTAAACAACGAAAACAAGTCTAAAAAATAAATGCGTTAAAAAGCTCTTAAAAACTTTAAACCGCAAATTTCTAGTAAGTAGTTTTATAGAGCACCATGAATTCTATCATTTGCCAAAGTTTTAGCCAAAAAAATTTGGCGTTTTTGAGAAAAATTCATTAAAATTTTTTTTTCAAACTGCTTTTGAGGGATTCTACGTAAAACAGGAATTGCAGAATTTCGAAATATTTTTTTAAAAGTACTCGATTTTTAATGAATTTTAACATTTTTTTTAGAATTTTTAAATCAAAATTGAGCAAGAAGAAAATTAAGAAAAGTCTTTAAAACTACGGGTTGATGACGTCATTAACCCGAAATTCCATTAAAAGTATATCTATATATATTGAAATTTTAAAAAATTTAAACATTTGTAGTTCTTTTAATTTTAGTTTTTTTTTTTTTTTTTTTTTTTATAAAAAACACGTGTCGATTATTTTTCGATATTTTAACTAAATAAGCAAAAAAATATTATAAATTTCAAAAAGTTGCCAACCCTATTGCTACTTTATTATTAAACAAAAAATTAAAAAATCAATTTTTTTTTCAAAGTTAAACTTAAAAAATAGGTAAAATGGCCACAAAACGTTCAAAGTAAAAGTCATTTTTGTGCTGCGTATAAGTTACTCGAAATAAAAATTTGGAGTGACTTTTTTATTGAAATTAAATAAAATACACTTAAAAATAATTAAAATAAAAAATTTTGCGAATTTTTTTTTTTTTTCTTTTAATATAAATTTTATGGCTTAAAGTTGACTGTATTTTTACTTCTCCCGTCCGAAACGAAAGCTTGTCCCGTCTGAAACGTTAAAAATCAGTAAATATCTTTAAAAAATTAAATTAATTAGTTTTTGAAAACGTGGTTTTTAAGTAATAAATATCTTCACGAATCGATGATGGTTCATATAATATTAAAAACTATTTTATTTTTTACGAAAACGCAGTTGAATGAGTGCATTTGAAAGTGACTTCACAATTTTGTCCCGTCCGAAACGATTTTTTAAAAAATCGTAGTTATTGAACCAATAAAGAAAATATTACAAAAATTTAGGATTCATTTAAGCAGACCTAGATTAAAAAACCTGCAGGTTTTAAACAATTTGGATGTTTACAGTTACCGAGCTATCACTACTCCAAGAGTGAAATCTTGAGTGAAAGTGTCCCGTCCGAAATGTGCAACGGTGTACCTGGGGGACAAGGCCACGCAAAGCCAGGCCCGAGGTCCCGTCGGCCAACGCCCAAGAACCTAAAAATAAAAGGGAAAATCTACACTCGGGAACGGGCCAGTATTTCGACGCGCCCTGATTCCCGTCCCGGCTAGCCCGAACAAAAAGAAAAATAAGAATAGGTGGGGCCGGAAAACTACCCGCGAAGGGCCTGCTTCACTGCTCCACCGCTGGCTGCTGTCTCGCCTTCCTCTACCGCGACTCGTCGCGGAGAATCAGCCCTGCTAGGCCGCGCCCCAAAGGAAAAAGAGAGAGAAAAAAACACAGAAAAGAGAGAAAAATATTTAAGGAGAGAGAGGTAAAATACCTCATAACATAAATCAAAGAAAAGAATACGTCAAGTTAAACTAATTTATTCAAAACGCCTACACGGGCGGGTCGACAAATGTCGACGCGAGGCCCAAGAAACGAAAGCCCGTAGGCCACACACCGGCCTGGATCCTCTGATCCTGGCCTTGCACACCGCGCGCGGGAGCACCGGAACCTAACGAATCTATTCTAAATCGACAGTACCTTGCAGTCAGATGCTCGCTCGGTAGCTCACGGCGTCCCTTGACTGGCTCACGGCGTGGTCCGCTGGGAGGAAGGCTGTCTCCCCGTGGTCGGCGATCCTCGATCTCGATGTGGCCGCCGATCCCCGATGATCTTCACGCCCTCGCAACGGGCGACCTGGAACGAATTATTAAAAGGCATGGCTCGTCGGCAGTAAACTCTGGCAGGAATAAGAGACGCGCGTACCGCGAGGAGAGACAAAACGCGGTTAACGCTGAGCGAGTAGAAAAAAGACTGGTCTCGCTGGCGGTTGCCGCCAGCGCCTCTCAGCTGAGTAGGGGAGGGGAGGGAAATCAAATTCCTGGCCTTCTCTCTCCTCGTCTCGCTGCACGCTCCGGTTGGCTTCGAACCGACCGTTTGAACGGTCGGCTCGGAGCACAGCTGACGAAAGAAAGAATGCCGGGAGCCTGTGCTCAAGCTCCCGATCTCCCCGTAGCAAACGAAATAATCCCTCGTTTTTCAGTGCAACGGTACTTTTTAGAAAAAAATTTTATAGATAAATTTAAGGATGATTTTATTCTCCTTTTTTAAACAAAATATTTTCCATTTAATTAAATATCCTGGATAAAATGCTTTGAAGTTTTTAAAACGATTCGGAATGGGTTGGCATAATTCCTGTATGATTTTATATAGATTTGGTCTACCTTACAAATCCAACTTCACGCTTAATCGTAGCTTATCCTAATAAGGAGCTTTTACTTAAATTTTTCTCGATGACAGTATTTGAACCCTCTCTACGTGCACATTGACGCTTATGATAATCTTGCTTCTGTATTACTCAAAGAAACAAAACCATTTACACTAGTTATCAAATGTTATTCTACATAAAATTTAACTTCAAGATGCAATAAAACAACATGCAGGCCATTGCAAAATAAATTTCAAATCTATTTAGGACTTGAATTGATAATTTTGGCTCTTTATTTTTTTTATCACCGCTTCATTACTTGTTTTACAAGAAATATTTTTACTACCAATATTTTATATTACAGTCATTAATATTTTTCAACAACTTTACTTCCCGTCTTTTATTACAAGCTGTTCAAATTATTAACTTAAATTGAATAAAAAAAAAATGTCTGTAGGCGAAATTAAAGTGTTTATCATTCAAGATACAATAGGTTAAGATATCTAAAAAACGAACAACCAAAACAAAACATACATAGATCTATACATATTAAAATTCACTCATTCTCTCAACAATTCGAACATAAAAACCGAACATTTCGCCCGCCTTAGTTTCTCAAACAAAACAATCGCCCCCCGCCGTTGATGGTCCTTTTACATTAGATGATTTGTTCTTGTCAACGTCAGAGGCGATCGGAAGAAGAACCAAGCGATTGATGTGTTGAGTGTACTCCCCAATAGCAGTTTTGATAGTGGCCCCTCGTACAAGACCATCATCTCCAGTCCTTATCGAAGTTATTCGGCCAAGGGGCCAAGTTCCATTCGGTGTTAACAATGTTGGTTCTACAATGATGACAACATCTTGAAATTCCTCCGACGAGTTTTCCATTTTGGTCGTTCTTGGAATACTCTCGACTCCATCGAGCCCAGAACACATCTCGCAGACCATTCACTAGATTCCAATGTGTCAACTGATTCAGATTTTTAGGAGGAGATCGTATCTCAAGAACAGCATCAAGAGGCCCTCCAATTAGAAAATGGCCTGAAGTAAGAACTTCAAGGTCATCGGGATCCCCCGTCAAAGGTGTAAGTGGTCGGCAATTTAGAACAAGCTCAATGCTGGCTAGACCTGTAGTGAATTCTTCAAACGTCAAATTTCGTGGACCCGTAATGCGTCGAAGTTGTTTTTTCACCGACTTCACGCTGGCTTCCCAAAGTCCTCCAAAATATGGAGATCTTGGAGGTATGAAGTTCCAAGTAATGCCTTGTTTAGCCACTGTTCCAGACACAAGATCCCAATTAAATTCAGCAGCTTGAAAGGCTTCCCTCAGTTCTTGATCATCACGGGAAAAATAAGTACCGTTGTTGCTCCAAATGTCTGATGGTCGACCACGCTGACTGCAGAATTGAGTGAGGGCTCCGAAAAATGATTCAGTGGTCAGATCTCCCACAAGCTCCAAATGTAATGCTTTCGTCCCAAGGCAAATAAAAATTGATATGGATCCTTTACTTGTGTGGATGCCACAATACTCTACCTTTTGCAGACAACACATTGAAAGGTCCCGCATAATATATGCCAACTTGTAAAAAGGTGCATCCTGGAGTGACTCGAGCTGCTGACAGGGGGCCCATGAGTTGAGTAGCAGTTCGTGATTGTGCTTGACATAAGACACGCAGTTTTTTAAATAGGATTTGAGTTTTCTTCTACCATTTAGGATCCAGGCTCTTTGATTCACGTATGCACTGGTCACCGCCATGCAACGTTCCCTCATGAGCCCAACTAAAAATAAATTTTACCAGGCTACATTCACTATCTAAAATTGGTGGGTGTCACTCCTCAAAAGTAAGTGATGAGTGTTGCAGACGACCTCTGACTCGCAAAATCCCACTCTCCGGGGAAACAAAGGGGTCCAATGAGGTAAGTGGATGTTTCACTGGAAGGTTCTGTCCTTTCTGTAAGCATGCAATCTCTGAATATATGGATTTTGAATCAAACGTACACATGCTGTGAAAGCTTCACTCAATTCGAAAGCCTTCAACGGAGCCAGCACAGGTGTACTTATCCAAGCATCCCCTGAAACGATGTTGAATCCATCTTCTCAAACGAGTTATAAACCTCTAAAGTGGAATCAGACTTGAACATTTACTCAATAATGTACTAGGATTGCTTTGTATTACACATCAAATGTATTTCGTATGTTCACAGGGTAAATTAATTCAAATACCGTTTTGGGAATCTTCAAATGGCCAATCTTCAGGATTTTGAGAAAGCCATTTAGACCCACGCCACCAATCCTTTTGCTTTTGAAGTATTGAAAGTTCAAGACCTCTGGAAGCTACATCCGCTGGGCTGGATTCTGTTAGCACATATTTCCATATGTGAGAAGGAACAAATCTTGAATATGCGCAACGTAGTCTTCTACCAATGGATTATTACTGGGTTCAACAGAACGAAGCCAATGCAGTACTATTTTAGAATCACTCCACGCATGACAATTTTTATAATAGACTTGAAGTTCTTTCGCTGTTGAAACTAACAACTTATCTGCCATCAACGCTGCCCTTAGTTCTAACCGACGAATTGTCATCCGTGCTGTAAGTTTTGATGATGCTTGAAGACTTTTAATTGATGATAATTTAGTTTTGAGTGATACAACATCCTTAGAGAATGATACAAGTCCTTAGAGAAATAGTTGGATCAACGACTCTTGAATAAAGCACTGCAGCCATGACCCGACAACTCGTATCTGCAAAAACATGCAGTTCCAACTTTGCTGACGAGCTGCACCCTATCCAACGAGGGATTGAAATGTCTGACACATTTTGCAGCTGTTCGAGAAATGTAGTCTAACGTTTGGCCATTAAACTCGGTATTGTTTCATCTCAATCACGATGAGCAGCCAAAATCGTTCGTTTCGTCAGTTGAACCTGTATCTCAGGAGGTGTTAATTGAAAACAATCAGCTACTGGATCCCAACTGACTTCTAACTCGTTCATGAAACCATCTGTATTGAACTGTTGCCATGTTGGCCGAAGTCTTACGTCTTCATCAAGATCATTTAATAGTTCAGGACGATTCGCAACCCACTTTCTGAGTGGAAACCCTCCAGACTGTAAATAACCGATCACCTGGTCCCGACGCTTTCGAGCAGTTTCCACATCATCAGCTCCTGAAAAGACATCATTAGCATACCTATCCTCCGAGAGGATGGGAACAGCCTCAGGCCAATCCTCGCCTTCATTTTCGCATAATTATTGAATCGTACAAAGTGCTTGGTATGGTGCACATGATGTCCCGTAAGTGACGTAAGCAGTTAAAAATGCCTAGGTTTTTCATATCCATTAGGATTCGATACAATTCTTTGCATATCGACATCTTGTTTATCGATCCAAATCTGTCGGAACATTATTCGTACAACCGCGCAAATCGTGACCACATACCTCCTCCATCGGATCAAAACCGCCGGTAAAGATGTCTAGAGTTTCGGGCTAGTGTATAACATATCATTTAGACTGCAACCCATGGACGTTGGTTTAGATGCATTAAACACTACTCTGAATTTTTTTTCTTTGTCACCCCCTCGCCAAATTCTATGATGCGGTATGGAGTGCATTTGACGAGTGTAGTTTCTCAGTTCCGCATCTGTCAGCTGTTGCATGTGGCCACAAGAAAGATACTCATTCATAAACTTTGCGTATTTAGTTGCCATTTCTGACTCGCATTTCAGTCGTTTCTGTAAAGCACAAAGGGAGGCTAGAGCTCCGTTCAAGTTATCACCAAGTAAGTTCTTATTGTTACGTTTGTAAGGCATGCGAATTATGTATCGGCCATCATTACCTCGTCGATGTTGTACTAAAATAGATTCACATTCTATATCATCAGGCGACTTACGAATAACATGCCGTACACTGGCCGGACACCATATCGTTCCGAGGTTTGAATTGGCGCTCGAAATGTGACCGTCAGAATCAATTTTTTTTAATGCCAACCGTCGTCCCACGCGCGCAAAAAAATTTCTCTCATCTGATGAGGTTAAGTTTACTAACGTTTAGCGCGCTTGGGACGAAGGTTGGTACCACTGGTACAAAAAAAAATTGGTTCTGATGGTCACATTTCGAGCACCAATTCGAACCTCGGAACGATATGGTGTCCGGCCAGTGTACATCTTCAATTTCCCAAAAACGCTGCATCAGTGAGACCAGTTGACGATGCCATTATGGGAACTGATCTTCTTGTGTAGTCAAGCATATCATCGAATTAGACGATACATTATTGCTAAGCATTTGACCAGTAAAGATCCAACCCAATGTCATGAATTGAATAATGAAAGAGTCTTGGCGTATCAGATCTGGCCTGAGAAGGTGATGATACACATCAGCTCCCAACAAAATATCAAAATCGCCAGGAATCTCAAAACTTGGATCTGCAACAGAGCTTATTTTAAGACAATCGTTTATAACTTTGGAGCATATAGCAACTGATAGAGCACATAAATCTAATCCTAAAGGGCGGTAGCCCTTGACGGCGAGTGGTTTTTTAAAACCGACTACCGTGAAAGCGTACCGCTTTATATACTTAGAATTTCAGTTTTAGGCTAGGTCGCTCATAAAAAAAACACTAATAGGATGATTATTTTTCCTTGACCATATATTCTACGCGTAGCCTAAGATCCCTTGAGAAGATTAAAAAAAAAATCATCCTGAAAAAGTTCTGCGCTAAGAAGTTATGACCGTCTCAAAATTCGAAGCGCTGATTTCCTTTAGATTTTTTCATTTCCAGTCCCTGAGCATCCGGTTTCTCTACATGCGCTGCATGTGGCTTGAACCGGATCTTACGTAACGCTGTCTCACTCTTGCAGCCTGCAGCAAGGCATGCGAGCAGGCTGCGCAGGGGAGGTGCGCGTTACCGCGTACACAAGAGGCCGAGCCGCCGAGGCCCGAGGACCACACTATGCTCTGTCTCTGTGCAGACTGCAGACAGCTCAGGCCCACGGTACTCTAGCGTCTGTGCTCAGGCCATAGCTCAGGCAAGCAGCTGAGCAGAAGACAGCCGTGGTCCCTAATTATTATTATTTTATTACATGATTTAGAAATAATTAAGTAATTAAGAAAGTAGTATAAAATAAAATATACAGCGGCATCACGCTAAATTCACAATTAACATAATTTATTAATAACTATTATGACCGTTAACCATCAATAATTATAGAAAAATATTTGGCTATAATTTTTCAAAACAAAATATCTAAAGTCGCCCTATGATAATCATCTATGAGTTAGAGTGAGTTGAAATTGTGAAATCTTCTGTTGGAGCTGTAGAGGTTTATTTATCCAGTGAAAAATGAAGTTTTTTTTTGAATGAGAGAAGTTTTTTTTGAGTGAGTGAATGATTATTCTCGATATGAAGTCTATACATTGTATATACAGGTTTAAGTTGAATGCACTTTTTTATAATAAAAGCGCACATCCTTTGAATTATTAATAGATGTTAGTAAGTAGGAATCATCTTTGAAGTGTACGGTTCTGAGCTGATGCTCTTATAGTGAACGGTGATAAAGTTTCAAGATATGTTTGATACACTTTAAGTAATAAAATACAATTTTTTCATGATGGATGCACCTATTTGATAATTCTATTAGGTACTGATTCACCAGCGTATCCAGATAGAGGTATTGTCAATGACCAAATATGGGAAGTTTGTATAGCAGCCAAAAGTAAAACCAACTTGATTTTCAGACAAATTCATATTTGAAGTGTGGTTGTGATTTATCAATGCAAGTGTGGCGACTCAGAGCTTATACATTTTAATGATGATTCAAAACTACTTCCATTTGTGGTTGTCTAAGAGATATCCGCTCAAAAATATTAAATTTTAGTTTCCTTTTGAAGAATTTAAGTGAAACTAATTTTTTAGTTAAATAGTAATTTAAAAATGTTGCAGTGGTTCATGCTAAAGTTTTTTTTATCAAGTCAGCTATTATAATTCATCCAACTTACAGCAAGTTTAAGTTCAGAAGATATCAATAACAGTCATGCAGTTAATATTCAATACATACATGCATTTAAATCATTATTGGAATTTATAAATTTTGAGTCAATACACTAATACGGATAAGGTTTATTGTTCTCAGTTTATTTTCCAAGATGAATTTGTCTGACTATCAAGTTTAATTTTAGTTTTATCCGCTGTATACCAACTACCCCAACTTGGTCCTTGACATTTGTTGCATTGCTGTCCGGAAGATGATTCTTTGATTTCATCCCTTTCATCTGTTCATATTCCAAAAAAATATCAGCAGAATCAGAGTAGGAATTTTAAATAATTTGAGTAAAAATTATTAAAGAAATAAAACTGAAAAAAATTTATTAAAAACTCGTCCGGAAAATGATTTTTGATTTCATTTCATTTATCTGTTCGTATAAACAGAATTCAATGTAACTCTACTGAAAGATGGTTTTTTTATTTATTTTTTTATTTTATTCATCTGTTCGTATCTTTCGGGCTGAATTGATTAATATTAACATAGATCTGAATGTAGCAACATGTATACTTTTGTTTTAGTTCTGTACAAAATCGGTGAATACAATGTTTAGAGCATTAATACAATGTTTAATTTAATACAATTTCAAAACCTGGGCTCATGTTTCATGATTTTCTGATGTGACGACTAACAACAGATATCTTATTGCAAAGATCTTCATACTATACCTCAGGTTTTTTGTCTAGCTATGTCTGCTTTATTGCAAGATTGCAGTGCAGGAAAGTGGAAATTAATATTCCTTGATCATGTATTTACTTGTTCTAAACTTCGTTTTTTCTCAACCTTACAAACCTTATTCAGTACTTTACGAAATATATATACACGATACTTCCATCGTAATTTCTGCCTAAAAATTATTTTTTTTATTTATAAGAAATGTTTATGTCTATTGGATTTTTTTATTATCTTACTACTGATATGATAACTTCACATCTTCAATTTTTATTACTTTAATCGATATTATATTTTATTTTATAATCAACTATAAATAATTTTAAATTTTAATGAAACATTAGTTTTTGTGATTACAAACTTTTCTTGTAATCAAAGTTGTTTTTTTCAACAATAAATAAAACTAATTTTTCATAAGTAAAGGAAAAAGTATTATAGGTCACAACTATATGATAAATCACATACGATTGTTTAGGTTATGTTCATTAGGCAGTCATCCACGCTTTTTTCAAACGTATGCAACCACCTCCTACTCAAGTGCGGTTGTTACTCTAAAAAAGAGTAGCTGATGCTATCGGCGACGAGAGTAATCGCTGACCCACCGATTTTTTCATAGGGGGCGTTGGCTGCTACAATTTCTCTGCTTAGCCAGCAGCAGCGCTTGGTTGTTTCCTGCTTTTAGAAATCGCATTTTCTTATGATTAGTTTTATGACAGTAAGGCCTAAACATATTTTTCTCTGAAAATTTACCAAAAAATAAAATAAAAAGTCAAGGGAGCAGAATTTTCAAAGTAAAGTTTTTTTCTCTATTGTACAGTAAAAAAATAATTTTTTCTTTGATTAGTTATGTAAAAAACTTGGTAGCAACAAAATAGTAGTTTTCAACTTTTGAAGTTAAACTTACATGATCGTTCTTAATTTCTTAATTTATAATCCTCTATTATATTAAGAAGTTTTTTTTCGTCGTCGTCGACGACTTTCTTTTTAAAAAAAAAAGTGACTTAGACGTCTCAGATCAATTGGAAATTTGGTAATCGGGGGTTTTCGGGGCTGCTGATCACGAATCCATTTATTTTTAAATTTGACCTATGTAAAATCTACTTATTCAAGGTTGAGATTTATTTTTTCATAGGCTCTTTTCAGACTTTGACGTCTATGATTGATTAGAAACTGAGTAGTCAGGGATTTTTGGGGTTTCGGATTTGGCCTATGTATGGACTGAATAAGGTGCAGGTTTAAATAATGAAAAGACAGTCCAATTATTTACATTATTTTTAATTAAAACTCAAAGTTTTTACAATGGCTCTAGGGCTGAGATTAAGCTTGTGTGTGGAACGAGGTAAGCTGTCGCTCGTGACGTGGCTTGCACAAGACTGAAGGCGGCGTCTGGCTATGCGTGGCTCGAGTGTTCACCACGTCAGTCCGCAGTCGCTGTTGAAGTTACCGCTTGCGCGGAACGTTCTGGGGAGCGATCCCCACATATGTAAGGGCTACTTACTTAAGGTAAAAATTCATTTTCAATAGAATTTTTTCGAAGCTTCGTAAATGGAAGTTTTTGGGGTTGCTGATTATGAATTTGACTTTTTTTTTTAAAATTGACCTACGTAAAGGGCTACTTACTAGGGTGAGGCGTTTTAGGGTCATTTTCGAATATCGACTTCTAATTCGCTATACAGGGCTGAAGGGAGGGGATAGCGCATTCGATCTTAGAGCTCATGGTGGCGAAAAAGTGAACAAAGTGAAGAACATTCACGCGTGACCAACATACTCAACCTTTAATTTATTTTAAAACTGTTGAAAGAAAATTATAAAAATAGCTACGTTAAATTAATTTATGAAAAATTTGGTACATTTATCATCAGTCAAATGCATTTTTGAGTCTCTCAAACTATTGAATCACGTAGAATAAAAAAGTGTTATTTGTAGCTTAACTATTTGATTGAATCTAAAAAAAACTGATCAATAAGCAAAATTTTTTATTTATAACTTGTTTTAAGATAAGTTTTAGACGATTATATTATTTTTTCTTCCACCGATGTATTTTGTTAAGAGCAACATAATCCTAAAAACTCACACTTATTAGAAAAACTTATCAAAAATAATGTTTTTTATTCATTGGAGTAGCTATAATAACTTTAAAAATTCCTATAATATTGATACAAAACTACTTTGCATCAACATATTGGACGTAGAGTTTTTTTAATTTTTTATTTTGATAGTCCGATTCGTTGTATTGTCACAGGGCTCGAATTAAGGAATTTAATTCCTCGGAGGATCGTGATTAAACACGAGAACCCGCGGCCATCGTCGTCCGCACTCCTCCGGCCTGATGACAAAATGCACTTTCTGTGCACACGACAATCCGTCGATTTTTCTTCAATACCTGAAAAGAGGGGGGAAGACGCGTACGCGAACTAATGTTTTTATTACGCGGCGCGGCTGCTCTCCTTCGTCGGTAGTGGCGTGAGTTTACGTGGACCGATCGCAGGAACACGGGTTAATTAAATTAATGATAAAATGTAAATTTTAATAATTTTAATTAACAAGAAAAATAAATGAATCAAAAATTTACATAATATTCCAAATTAATTCTATCTGATTGTTTACAAACAATCCAACCCGAATGACTCGAAATCTTAAGTCGACGAAAATTGATTCTACAAAAATAAAGTTCGTCGTCTGTGTTGTGGTCGCTATCAACACACCGACACACACACACTCACTCGCGCTCGTCTGCTTGCTGCAGCGCGCCAAAAGAACAAAGGCTTGGACTAACTCCGATACAAAAATCTAAGTACTTCCTGTACTTCGCACACACTCTGACTCTAACCATCACACAAGCAAACATACAATGTCTAACCGCTACGCGGACTTACTTTTCTAGCAGGTGCACCTTCGCTTGATGTAACAATAATTATAATAATTACAACTAGCCCGAATGGCTTCACACAAGACGACAATGCCTTCCAAGGCCGCACGCTGACTTTCCGTGAGATGTTCGCCTTCCCCGCTCCGATCCAATGACAACTGGATCACAGGAAAATCTACACAACTTCTCACTGATAACTTTATCTAACACACTCCAATAAAGTTATCTAACAACACAAAAAAGTAAATTCTATATTTGCTCTCGGATACACGTGTGATCGCGCCAAGCGCTAAACTTGGAGTAATGCTGATCGGTAGATCTCGTCATCACCTGACTTACCGATCCGCATCTGCGTTCCATAACAGTTAGCGCCGAATTCGAATTTAATCGACGCGGTAGCTGTTACAGTATTTACATAGGATCGGTTCTTTCAGGTTCTTCACTTAGTTCCGATCCAGGGGGCGCTTCAAGTTTTCACATAGTGAATAGCGATAGAAATTTGACTTCATACCTAACTTGAAAGTACGTGAAGTCTTGACGCACAAGGTTAAAATTTTCTCTTGTACCAAGCGACATATAAGTGATTTTTGTCCTATTTTTTTCTATTTTAATGATTTTTTTAAAAATCTGCTTGATTTTCATAAAAATTAATTATTTTGAGGCCCATAACTCATCATTTTATTAAATATGCATCTAATAAACACCTTTTTACGATTACAGAGTCCAAAATTGTCGTTACAAATTTTGTAATTTTAAAAGTCGATTTTTTCACTCATTTTGGCCGTTTTTAACAATTTTTGATGAATTTAAAAAAATTGGAAAAACGGTATTTCAGAGTCTAGCAAGCGGGATTTTCTTTCTCAAACATTATATTTGTGAAAAAAAATTTTGCACAGCTCCATTAAGCCCTGATAAAAATAAACGGGCCTAAATGATGAGAGTATTTTTCGATAATACAATTACTTAACAAGTATTTAATTACTCATACTTGGCGCTCTCGAGTAAACGAGAAAATTTTTTTTTTTAAATTTTTTACTATACTATTAGTTATCAGTACAAAAAATTGAGACCGATTTCCGCACAGATTCGCGTGCAGACTTTTTTTTTTCTAATAATTAAATAAATAATCGCATCTTAATTTTTTTTAATTTTTTGAATGTATGAATGGATTAAAATAATCAAATATTACCAAAAAAAATTAATGAAAGCCACAGTGTGGATTTGAACTCACGCTCCTTGGATCGTTAAAAAGTAATACTGCTACATTATTAATACTCTACTATAAAAGCACTAGAGGATTATTTTCATAAAAGAACAATGATAACTTGGTTTAAAACTATACTTTTTTAGTTCCTAAACTACTCTCTTCAATAGTCCAAAAAGTCTCCATTTTATAGGCTAGCAACTTTTTTAAATCATTGAATGCTTGTTACTTTATTACTAATGGTAATTAATAGGTAAAATTTTTGTTTTTTTTCAAAGCTCTCAAGTTCATCTATTACTTAGTACAGTAAAAAATGTAAAAAAAAAATTTTTCTCGTTCACTCGAGAGCGCCACCCTGTTGTTACTCCACACGTGTGACCACACGTGTGGCAGAAAAAATGATGCGCACGAGATCGAAGACCAATGCTGGTGCACCAAGTGCACCAAAAAAGTTTGAATACAAAAGTTGTAGAGAATCAAAAAATCTACAACTTTTGCATTTACAACTTTTCGACATAACCTCAAAATTTCCTAGAAAAATGCAAAAAAAGGTGTTTGTCAGTTTTAGATTTTTCCCAGACACAAAAATTGTTTAATTTTAATAAAATTTGGCTGAAATAGACCGCTTTATGTCCCGAATAAGTGATATTTTTTTTGTGAAAAAATATTTATTGTTTTCCGAGAAATTCACAAATAAAGTGAAAAAAGGTATCACATTTAAAAAAATTTTCTTCTTCCAGAAATTGGTTTAACGACTCGTGTCAGGGCTCAATTTTTTCCTTGAAATGTCTACTTTGACATTAAAAAAAAAAAAAGTATGTTACCAGAGCAAAATATTGAAAAAAATTGAAAAAACTGGAAAAATCGATATTTTTTTGATAAATTTTTTCATTCTTGTAAATTCAGTTAAAAAATGATATTAACTGATAAACACTGCATTCTATTAGCTACTCTTTTATAGCAGATTACATGAAAATACGTACAATCAATGAAATATTTATTAAAACATTAAATGTACTATAAAAACTAAAATTCAAAAAATCAACATTTCTTTTCTGTTATTAATTATTTGTATGATGAACAATTAAAAAAAATTTTTGATTATACGAAAATTCTTTAAAAATGCTAAAGATTTGACATATTACAATTGAGCCATAATTGCTGAAAAAGTCACTTAAATTTTTAATTGATTATTACAAAATTCAATTTTGATAAACAAACGAAATTTTTTTCATAAAAATACTTTTTTTTTTTATGTCAAAGTAGACATTTTAAGGAAAAAAATGAGCCGTGACACGAGTCGTTAAACCAATTTCTGGAAGAAGAAATTTTTTTTAAACGTGATACCTTTTTTCACTTTATTTGTGAATTTCTCGGAAAACAATAAATATTTTTTCACAAAAAAAATATCACTTATTCGGAACATAAAGTGGTCTATTTCAGCCAAATTTTATTAAAATGAAACAATTTTTGTGTCTGGGAAAAATCTAAAACTGACAAACACCTTTTTTTGCATTTTTGTCGGAAATTTTGAGGTTATGTCGAAAATTTGTAAATACAAAAGTTGTAGATTTTTTGATTCTCTACAACTTTTACACTCAAACTTTTTTGATAGGTCGTGTAAATTTTCCAGAAAACGCCGAAAACCATTTCTCACCCCTAAAAAACCACCCCCTGGCGCCATTTCTGGTTGAAATCAGTATATATTTTTTTCCTGCAATAAGTACACTATGTACTACTGCTTTTCACAGTAACTGGTCAGTTAACTATTTTTCCGTCAAAAAATATTAACGGTACTGTACTATTAGCGCAGCGAACTATAGAAGCTACTTAATATTATTTTCAATAATATTCTTACTCTTCGAGGTATTTTACAATTAAGGACGTTTCAGGCTCGGTATCAGGGATTTTCGAACAATTTTAACTATTTTTGTAACTACCCATAGAAGCACTCTTTTACATGCTCTTTCGAATGCCATAAAAAAAAATATAGCAAGTGGGACTCGTTTTTGAGTTATGAACGCTCAAAGTTCGGTCGTTTTGCATGGGATGGCACGTAGAACACTACAATTTTTTAATGTTGTCGACGACTGCAAATTAACTAGTAGTTAACTTTTTCTAAAAAAAAGAGTATATACTAGCTATTGGAACAAGAATCATTCTAACATTTTTCAAAATACGGCAACCGGGCCAACTTTCAGAGTAATTTAACAATAAACTTGATTTTTTAGTCTTTGCGGTTATGCTGTGCCACGAGAGCGAGAGAGACAGAACGAGCAGCGCGTCAGCTGTCAACTGAATGAGAGTCACTGGAGGTCTAAAACGTCCTTAATGTATTTTTACTTAATGTTAAATAATTTTTGATCAGCGGTGATTACACTCAACTCGAGGGACTATGCACTCTAGAGTCACTAAAAAATTAGTCATATAAAATACTTTTAATCTTTTAAAATCTTCACAATACATTTTTCCACAAAACCTATAGTCTAAAATTATTTCCGAAATCTGCGTTCCCTATAATTTGATACAAATAAAAAAATCACAGAAAAATCAAGAAAAAATAAAAAAATAACCAAAAAAATCACTGATTTGGACTATGGAGTGCAGAGCCCGTTGACTTAACTTTAATCTAATTCTTCTAACAGAAATTTGTGAATCAATAGAGAAGTTGCACATTTTTAAAAATATTTTGTTCTGAAAGTTTGCGATTTTTAATGAATTTTAAAATTTTTTTCATAATTTTTACATGAAAATTACTGGAGATATTCATTATTGAATTTTGAACATTTTACCCCTTAGTGACGTCAGTGAGGGGTATTTAACGTTAGGAAGTATATCTATATCTATGAAAATAACTGAAACTCCATAAGTCAATATCTCCTTCAATATTGTATAAAAATAAAAAAAAATTTTCCTAATTTTGTTTTTTAAGATCCATTTTTTAGATGTTTATTTGAAAAAATTCATTTTCAGACTCATGCAACCCAAACTCAAGTCATTATCTTCTTTCCCCCTCCAAACCAGACATTTTTTATCAGAAAAACCTTTTTCGTCCGATGCTTCAATGTCAAAATATTTCTGCTTATATATTAAAATTACTTACTCTATATTTTCGGATAACACACTTGAATCGTAATCTTGACGTCTGCGCTATACTATTAAAAACTCAGATGAATTTCTGAAATTTTTGACTACCATGAGAATCGAACCTACGACTCTCCAGTCAGTTACGGTCGTTATTAGAGCGACTGGTTTATACTTAAAATTTTTAAACTTCTATGTCATTTGCATTTTTTATAATTCATCTTGACTGATTTTTTCTTTTTGTTTGTTTGTTTGTTTTTTTTTTTTTTGTTTTGTTTTTTTTTTTTTTTGTAGATTTGATAGTAAATAAAACATGCTGCGCAAAGTTTAGCTTAAAGAACGATCTGAAATCAGTAATTGTGAGTCGGTCATCCAACTCTGGAGAAAATTCCATCGATTTGTTAAAACACTACAATATGTATGAATCCGTCGTTCAAAACAACCAATCGGAGAAGAAAACTTACGAAGAATTGAATGAAAACCAATATCTTAGTAAGTATTCAAAAAAATGATTCTTTTCAGTTAATAATTTTGTATGCATACGGTTGAGTAAATAGTTTTAACTTTATATATCCTATCCTACCATATTATATAAGAGTTAGGTGAGAAAAACTGAGCAAAAAATGAGGAGTAGTAAGGAGCAGCCGAAATATGTATACATGAGAATGTAAGGAAAAATAAGGTTTTCATAAGAAAAAATAAGGTTTTTCGTCTATTTTTCACTATTTTTCTTCATATCCTAAACCGCGGTAGTGGTTGAACGGCGAGAGGTAAAAAAAAAAATTTTCATATTTATAAATTTTGGCTGCTCTTCGGCTGCTCCTCACTGCTCCTAGTTGCTCATCTTGTTCATTTTCGTGGGTAGCTAAGGAGCACCCGTCTTCGTTATGAAATAAGTATTAAATGAAAAAAGAAATTCCAAAATTTCTAGATGAAACCGAAAAAAATTAAAATACGTAAAAGTTTGATCTTAAAAAAAACAAATATTGGCAGTTCAATAATTTTACTTAAAATAATTTGGAAAATAAATGAAAGGATTAATAGACAATTTTCATCAATGAATTCATACACTTGTATAAAGTTTTTTTTTAAACTTATGGTATGAGATATAAAATCAGAACATCTAAAATCATGATCTTCATTTTCTATGTTGAAAAAATTACTAAACAATCTATAATTAATTTCTTGGTTTAAAAAATTAATCGTTTGAATTGGAGCCTTCTTTTCCATGCATTGCCTTTCTTGTTTTTATTATTGAAAAATCAATACGATTAATTTTAAATTCAACATTTTACGGAAATGTATTTTTAGATAGAATAACTTGAAAACATAAAACTTAAGTTTTAATACGATAATTTTTTTAAATAAATATCCTGTTAACTCTATAATGTAGCAAAAACTTCTTTTCAATTTTTTTTTTTTTTTTTTTCAGATCATTTTGTTTTTTATAATTTAGTTTATCCTTGAATTTATCCTCTAAAATTATATTTTTAATTTCTCATTTATATTGAATTTTTAATAAAAACTCTGAAACATACAGTTAAGTTATTGAACAAACACTGCTAGAAATTTTTAGTAGATTTTGAGCAGAAAGCGGCCAGAATTAACGAATTTGTCCAAAAATCGCCAGAAATTCTATACTTTTAATATAAGGGAATAGGCAAACGATCTGGTGAAAAACAGTTTAAAAAAATTAAACATTTAAAAGTTGTTTCTTGATAATTTTTTTAACAAAAATGTTTTATCTCAAATTTAGAATGAGATTTAATATACATTCAGGAATTTCTAGAAAAGTAATTTACATCATTTACAGAATCTATGTTTTCAAGGTTTGAACGTTTATTTCAGATAAAATATTTTCTCTCATTATCTTTAATTTATTCAAACAATAATAAGACTCGTTCTCTAGAGAAGTCACTGCACTGCTACAAAAGGTGATTGTGAGAACAGGAGCCACACTTACACTCCAGTGACGAGATTACATTTTTTCTGTGAAGTGAGACTGCTGCATTGTAGTGATTGGCCCATCCGGTTAATAACGACGACTTCCCATCTCTCTCAGTGTATGTACAGGGACTAGGGTTTGCTACAAAAAGACAATTAGTTATGGAAGAAGAAAAAACCTTTGAAATCTCCCTCATGAATATTGCGTCTAAAAGTTTTGTCCTTAGCCTCCCTATTCTAAATAGAATTGAAATCCGAGTAAGGGATACGTCCACAAGGTTCTGAAGAGTGTGTAGGTTTTTTGGCCAGATGATCAATGACTTCATTATCTTATAATTCACAATGTGAGGGAACCCAAAAAATTTTTAAGGCAACGTCAAGAATACTAAGTTTTACTATCTTGGCAGGTTTATCCTTTATTTGCGCTATGCAAGAATTTCTGTTTGATTTTACAGACAATACTGCCAAAAGAACGCTCCTCGAGTCCGAGAAGAGATAGTATCTCTTAGCAGGGTTGAGAAGAATCCAATCGAGACCTCAACCTAGGGCTACAACTTCCCTCGTGAAGATTGATGCAGTTTTGAGAAGAGAGACCTTCTTATGGTAGTTACCTTCCAGAAGGTGAAACGCCCAACTAACCGGTAGTTACCATCTTCGCTAGCATCTGTCAATATACGAGTGACATTTGATTGTAAAAATAGCGTTTGGAACTCTGCATTAATCAATGGAGAAGAGTAAAGAAGATAAGAAGAGTCCAGATCTCTGGGGTCTTGAGGAAAAGCATTCTTGTAATCGGATTGAAAAGCTAAATCCTGAAAGATACCCGTCTTGCTGAGAGTCACAAAATTTATAAATCTGAAATTTTTGTTTTATATTTATTAATTTATACGTGGTTTCTTTTTGTACCAATTTTTTACATTATATTCTAAAAGATTCTGATTTTATATTTTTATTTTATATTCCGTTTCATTATATATTAAATTAAACACAAAAATAAAAAATCGTACTTGGCGGAGTTAAAGCCCATGGACCAAGTTCCATGGACTCTTTAATCAAAAGTTGTTAATGCAGATAAACAAAACAATATTTTTCAAAGTTAAAAATACTTTATCAGATCCGGCAGATTAGTTACAGTTAATTTATACAGAAAATTTTTTATCAAAAACTTAAGATGACGAGCGGAGCGAGTAGCGGTACCCCCTGTTATTATATTGTTAGGAATATGTGTTGTGCGCTTCACTCTCGACTGTCTCGTCCCGCTGCCCCTGAGATGCGCGCGCCGCGCGCTGCTGCTCTCGTGGGGCCTTTTGATTCCGATACGTGCTGTCATGGCAATCGGACGCTCTCGCTCTCCCGGTACATGCGGTGTTTGTCGAGGGGTTATTAACTCGCAACACAGTAAGAGTTCCAAAGAGTTATAAAGAGTTATACTCTCATAACTCTCGCAAGAGTTGCAAAGAGTTATAGAGAGTTGTAGAGAGTTTCAATGATGAGTCAGCCCCAGCCGCGCGGCTCGCAGCCTTGCGTGTTCATGTTTACAAATACTGCAGGACCCGGCCACCAGCGTGGTGGCCCAGGCGGCGGCTTTGAAGGTGGCTTAGGATTAAGTATCTTACTTTTGTTCTATAGGTCAACTACTATCAACTACTTTTTTTTTTCCAATTAAAAATTCTCAACGAAAATTAAAGTTTTATTTTATTTTTGTTTTAATTATGGAAAGATTTTATTATATATATTTATTTAAAAAATAATACAAAATTATTATACAATAAATGATAAATAAGTAAATGAGATAAATTAAGTTAAGCATAAGTAGGTATGATCAAGTTTTGATAATCAAGCCCCGATTTAAATTGTACCCCTTCATGGCTCAGGTAGTAAAAGTGTGGTACAGGGCGGCACCGGTGCACATACAGGAAAAATATTTGGTTAAATCGTTGACTTGAGAAATTCTAATACAGTCAAATGATTTTTCAGGAAGCCGGGAAGTGATAAGCTCGTTGATCAGCCGAGCGTGTAAAACTAGGATTGTGGAACATCGGAAGGCACAGGAAAAGTTTCTTCTCATAAAGCTGAACTATGGCGATGTTCGTTGACTTCAGACTCTATGAAATTTAAAACAGGAAAAGTTTCTTTTCATGAAACTGAAATATGGCGATGTTCGTTGACTTCAGACTTTATGAAATTGAAAACTCGAGTCGTGACACTCGCTGGGAAGAATCCAACAGTGCAGATTCTTTTCAACTTTCAGTAGGTTTATTTTAATCAGTGCACAGGCACGAAAAAGGGCGAGACTCTACGGGCTGCTACTTTTTGAGTAAGATCTCAGAGTAAATAATTTTGGGAAGTGATTAAGTCCTTTTAAATTAGAGTGAATGCTCAGTGTAATAATAATTACACTTAGGTAGTGATTTGATCATTTAATTAAATTAAATTGAATGTTTCTTGTGATAGTAATCACGTCGACTGGAGTCAGGATAAACAGGGTGTGAATAATAATTTCGGGTGGTGAATGTGTTTACGTTCAAGTTTAACAGTGTAACTTGACTGAAACTTGTGGCTGAAAACAGGACTTGTGTTTAATGTGGGGTCAATCGTGTGAAGTTTAAGCACCGGCGCATGAATTTTGCATATTTGACCACGTCATGACTGTGTGTGAATAATGTTCGACACTTGCAGGTTCGTGATTTCGATTTTTGTGATTAACTGGATGATTATCTATTTAATTATCGAGTTATCTGTTTATTGAACGGTGTATACATGGACAACACAAGTTTATATATACTAATCTGGACTGCAGCTATTTATTAATTGCTGTCTGTGAAATACGTGGGATTACAGGATTTTCTATAGTCACGCTAGTGATAGCGTGACTAATAAAGTGAGTGACACTTTTCAGATCGGTTCAATAAACAATGTTATAGTGAACGAAATCATGTGAGTGAGAATAATTGAGAGAAATCTGTTGAAAGTTGACCGAGGCAGTCAGTTTGATCGAAAAAGGCTAAGCCGGGTCCGGTCTTTGAAAATCCGGGGAGTGATGAGCTAGACAGCAACAAAGCTGAAATGGAAGACAGGAATTGTGATAATCTCCCTATCTCTCTATATTATAATCTGGTTTTTTCTTATGATCCTCAAAGTTGAGTCCTCAAAATTGAAAATCAATAAAAACACGGTCAAAAGACACGTAAAAAAGATACTTATGAGTCCTCAAAGTTGAGTCTACGATGGGAAAGTTGAGTCCTCAAAGTTGAGTCCTCCTTTTCTCAAAACGGTGCTTTTTAGATTCTCATGTAATATTTTCTATAGAAGCAGCTTGGTGTATAGAAAGATTTGAATTGTGTAAATGTAGTCATTCAGTGCAACGTTTAGAAATTCATACAGAAAATCAACAAAACATAATATAGTTGAAAAATTAAATAGTTAAAAAATTGGAAAACAACTTTAGCAACTTGGTTTGAATTAAATAAAATTGATCTGTTAGAAATATTAAAAATGCCAATGTACCAAATTACTATAGATTTCTAGATGATGAAACTTTTGTTAAATAGAAAAATTAAAAAAAATTTCAAACTATAGGTAGAATAAACGTTGTTTCTTCTAAAAATTCAGAGTTTTCACTTAAAATTAATATCAGATAAAGTAAAAGGTAGTATTTCTCACGATAACTTGAGAACTCATAATAAAATTATTTATAAACATCTAGAGAAGGAGCTATTGAAATGGGTCTAATAGTAAATGATGAAAATGTATATGCCATTTTTGAAGAATCTATAAACTATTTAACTCCGAAAAAATTACAAGAATTTTTCGGATTATTTTTATTGTCTGAAAAAATTCTTGGTAATTTAATTTGGAATAAATATAAATTACATATTATAAAAGATTTCAAAGATAATGCAGAAGATAGAGGTTTGAATGAAATAATCAAATTTCTATCTAGCGAAGATTCTAATTTAAGTTATAAATGTTTTGGTTTACCAGAAGCATGCTTAGAAAATATTTCCAATATTCCTGAAAATTATGAATGCAAAATAAACTGAAAAGAAGAGTATGAAAAAATGTTTGAAAAATTTAATAATTATCAAAAAAATATATTTAATACAATAAAAAAAAGCAAAAATAATATGTACTTTATAGATGGACCAGGTGGTACAGGTAAAACATTTTTTCCTTTTGCAGGAAAATTAATAATTTTAGGTGGCGATTTTAGACAAATCCTTCCTGTAGTCAAAAGAGGCAATGAAAAAATTATTGTAGAAGATACGATAAAATACAGTAAATTGTGGAAAAATTTCAAAATTCTTAAACTCACTGAAAATATGAGATGTAAAGATAAAAAATTTTCTAAATTATTACTAAAAATAGGAGAAATTGAAAATTTTAAAATACTTATGAAATGGAAAAGTAAAGATGTTTGTTATTCAATTTTTGGAGATATAAATGAAAATAATAATTTCAACAAAGTTATTTTAGCTTCAAAAAATGAAAATGTTGCAATGTTAAACAGAAAAGTATTAAACATATTAAATGGACCAAGTAAAACATATTACAGTATAGACAAAGCCATTCATAAGGGAGTAGATCAAACTGATTCAAATATATGTTTAGATTATCCAATTGAATACTTAAATTCAGTAAATGACGGGCTTTCTACCCATGAACTAAAATTTAAAAAAAAATGCAGTGGTAATGTTAATTAGAAATCTAAGTAAAAAAGATGGTGTATGCAATGGAACTAGATTAAAAATAACAAATTTATATGAACATAATATTGAAGCTATATGTGAAAAAACAGGAAAAATAGTACAGGTTGGTAAGGTAGATGAGGATGATTAGGCGGAGGTTATGGGGAGGAGCGTGGAAGGGAAGATGAGGTGGGAAGGGTTTGTTATTGCACTTAAAAATGTTTATAGAGCTTTTTCAAAATTTAAAGTACTCCAACAAAACTTTAAAGTGACTGACTGAGTTGATGAATAAAGTGAATAAGATTTGTTCCTAGATTGGGTGAGATAAGTTTGGGGGATAAAATACGGTATTTGAAGTAAATCAAATTAGTGAGGTCAGTAATGTAGCTAAGATTGAATTAGGTCAGGACGTTGAAGATAAAAAAGTAAGTATAGTTAGTAGGGTTCTTAATATGGGTGAGAATAGTAAATCGGGTTAGATAAGGCGAGTGTGTGCGGAGGGTAGAGTGTAGGTAAGGTGGTTGTGGGCTGGTAGATCAGATATTAAAATTATAACTTTGGCTCTAATTAGAATTTTCATATAAAATCATGTATCATTAAAAAGGTCTTGAGCTCAGCAGCTTTCTAATTATGTCATTTTATATCATTGAAATTTTTATTAAATCCTTTTTGTTGTCATGAGAGGGTGCTGAACAAAGCCGTTTATCATTTTAAATCCAACCCTTCCCCCACAAAATCATAAATCGGCTTAAACGCAATTTTGCGAGCTGGTACTATGCAGGAAGTAAGTTCATCTCAAGAAGCATCTGTAAAAAAATTTTGTATAATCCAGCCGAATAACCCTTCGTGCTTCAAAATTTTAGATAATTTTCCTCCAGTTTTTTTGCACAGCAACGAGGGGGGCAAGTTTGACAGGTTGAAAATCACTCGCGCTTCGCGCTCGTGATTTTTCGTCAAACTTGCCCCGCAAAAAAAAGCCGACAGGGAAAATTATCGACAATTTTGAAGCACTGGGGGTATTACGACTGAAAATCGAGGCTTGCTTATACGAGATTGCAAAATTTGAAAATAATCGAGATTTTTTTATTATTTCGCTAATTACTAGAGTAGTTTTCAGGGTGGGCAGTTTAAGCTAGAGATCTAAGATGAGTCAGGTCCAAAATGAATAAGGTGAGTAGGGTTTGTTGGTAGAGTGAGTGAGAGATGAGTTGGGGATTAAGTGCGGTATTTGAAGTAAGTGAAATTAGTAAGGTCTGTAATGTGGCTAAGATTAAAATATGTTAGGTGGTTAAAGATGAAAAATCAAGTAGGGTTGATAGGGTTATGAATCTTTTGGTAACATAATTTGGTAAAATTATGTAGAGTTAGAAATGTTCAAACTGAACTCTCGTGTCTAATTTTTATTGGTTTTAGGCACTTAAGTCTTTTTATTGTTTTACCAAACATAGAGCTTACGTATTGTTTCGATTAATTTTTACAGTCATCAATTATAATTAGGGGGTTGGCGAGCAGAGCGAGCAGGGGGGTACCCTTCCTAGTATTATTATCATATAAGTATTATTATTAACAATAATAATGATTTGCAGGCTAGTGATCTTATGAGCGAGACTGGTGCCATTGCTACGACCTTGGCTTGACGGCTAATCTACTCTAAGTCGCAGTTACCCGAGAGTTCCCAGGTGCTTTCAAGTGGTCAGCACGCGTACAAGTTTGTTAATTTTTTTTATAGTTGACAACTAAAATTCAACTAGACCGGTAAGATTGAAGCAAGGACAGGAAGTGTTACAGGGTGCTGAAGGAATGAAAGTGATAAAAATTAATTAATTAAATTTAATTAATTAATTTTTAAAAATTGAGGGAGAGAGAGATGGAAGAGAGAATAATAACTGTGGGCGTGGACAAGGTGCTGTCGAAGGTTATCGCAAAGGTAACCATGAATTTGAGTTTTTGGCTAAGTCTTCGACTAATGCAGGGTGTGCAGGATGGCAAAACAGGAAACGAATTCAGAATGAATTTATTTTGTTGGTTATGCTTGAGATCGAATCAAAATCTTTCAAGAATTTTGATTTTCTATTTCACTAGAGAAAGTGATTGGTTGTGTGGCAAACTGGATGTGATGAGACTTGCTAGTGGAGATTCCAACATGTTTTGTCTCGAATTGAAGTCAGGTAGAAGTTGAGTCTGAACCTAAAAATTGGACGGAGTCCGATTGATCAGTATTTTTGAAAACAGTGCACAACTAATTCATCTGAATTGTATCATTTATTCCAAAGTTATTCTGATAGTTATTTGAAACTTCACAACTTGAGCTTGTTCTAATCCAAGTGTTTGTCTAAATAATCGATAATTCGATTTTGCGATTTCATTTAAGTTTGAATCTGCTTATTCAGGACTTGGGAAGGAAGAGAGTGAGGAAAACTACTGGTTGCTTGAGTTTGAACTGATTCAGCTTGTCAAAACGTGGCTGAAGGTCATGAGTAAATTTTGAGAACACTTTTACAGGCTTGAAAACAGTGTGAGTTTTTAACATCAAATCAGTCATGTGAAAACAACCAGAAATTTAATACCGGGTGTGATTCTGTGGATAATTCTCTAAAGTTAGTTGCAAAGTTTGAAAAAATTCTGCAGTTTGAGAACAGGAGAATGAATTGTCCGAGAGCTATATGTTTGAGTCGAGCTGTTGTGACTTATATAAGTTCAGGATGAGTGCGTATGAATCTTTGACTGTGCGAGGACCACAGCAGAGAACTGAAAGACAGGATGAGTGACCACTCAATTTGCTTGATTAAATATTGGTAGGGTTATGCATTTGTCGACGACATTTGTTGAAATGTGTTGAACTGATAAAATTTGCAGGCGATTTGCTGATTTATACTGGACTGTATATTGTTCAAATTTTAAATAGCTACCAATATTTTTGGCAGATAATTTAACAGGATTGTGTTTTCAGTGAAAAGTGCAATATTGTACTCACTTGATCAGGGATAAGGGATAATTTTGAGCTGGTTTGAAATCGAAGAATTAAGTGATTTATCATTTGCTTAGCAATAGGGAAGTGCATGGATGAAAACAGAAATGATAAGGTTGAATTTCAGGAAGTGATCGGTCAGCTTTTCCTTCAGGGAATGAAAATTATGGTTGATTGCATGAGTAACTGCTTTCTCGACTGGCTGTGATTTTTGGACGAAGTGAAAGAGCGAAGCAGGAGAGTGCAGGAGGTTAGGCAGAAACTTTCAAAACTTTGCAGTGTGGAAGTGTATAAGTTTTTAATCTGGGAATAGAGAGAAAGAAAATTCTGGGCTTTCAGGAAACTGCTGGGTGTTATTGAGGCTGTGAAACAGACATTAGTTTGTTTGTGCAAATACTCTGAATCATGGTTTATGATCCAGAAAATTTCAGGGATGAGAAAACTTGGGTGTTCGATTCAAATTTACTGATAAAGTGAAAATTGGTCGGTGTTGTAGTGTGTAGCTCACTCTACAAAGAGTGTAAAATTTTGCTGTCTTCGCAGTTAAAGTTTAAGTTGGAAATTAAATTTTATTTAATTTTTGAATAGAGTCCAGGATGTGACGATATTGGAAAATTTAACGTTAAGTGATTTTTGAGACAGGTTGATAAAGGTGAAACAATACGAATCGAATGTGAATTACAGGTTGCGTGATGCTTTTACCTGGGAAGGAAATATCATGTGACGGGATAGCTGAGCTGTACTTTTAAGTGTCAGATTAGTTTGTGATGATCATTTTGAAAAATAATCGATTTGTCAGGAATGAGTGTTAACTGGATGTGTAGAAATCTGAATCTAAATAATTTGTGGATCTTTGTGAACTAATGTGTTAAAACAGGTAGAGTTATTGAAAACGGAGGGAGTGTAACCTCTATTGAAAAATCACAAATTGACAGTGCAAGGTACCGAAGTTGCATAAGTTAATTTTACAAAGAAAAAACAAACGGGTTAGTTTTAAATTGAGTTAAAATTTAAAATATTCAAATTCACGCGCTTAAAGACGGGCGCGACGAACCGCGCCAAGAGCATCGGGCAAGATAACCAATGTTCGTCGCACGGCTAGTACCACCGCAGTCTATCTCCGTGTAAACTATAAGAGTTTACTTTACTCGTTAAGTTTACTTAACCAGTTGTGGTTAATTATCGTGTGAAACAACTATCCTGGTGTGGTGAGTACCTTCATACCATTTTTTATTATTATCTCGAATTAACCATATGCGTGAACCGAGAGAGTTTATCAAGTGCAAAACCTAGCCGAGTTATCCCATTTAATTAAATAATTGGAGTAGGTACGAAATCAATTTTTTTTCTTCTTTATTTCTTTTTTTTACAATTTTTCGCGAGAAATCGGTTGAAGCTCCCGCGTATATAATGATATGATGATGTTATGCTAAGATACGCCTATTTATTTTTTTCTTATTGTTACTGAAATTTTGAGAGACATTAAAACTCTAAATTTCTTACTTCTACAGGACTGCGTTTTTTTATTTAGAGAATATTTATCACCTCCCTTGTTCCTATACATCCCCCTCATTCAATCTTATGAATATAAATATATATTTTGCTAAATTTCTAATGCCACAAGGACATTAGAACCCCCCAACAGGAATCATTTGGAAGGAAAAATAAGTCATCAATTGATTGCTTGAAATGGAAAGATAGTGCGAGTTTTTCCGACATCTCGGTTACTGGATCAAACCATGCCGAGATAGTCTATTTACTGGTTGAAGATAATCAGTTTACTGATTATGAAACGCAGGACAAAGTTTTTATACATTATTTTATTTGGTCAGGTTGAAACTCTACTTGATGTGTACAGGGTGAAATTTCTCAGTTTAATTTTCTGGTAATTACCTAATCATTAATGTAGAATTAAATTCTACGAATAAAATCAGGCTGTGGAGGAAATTGTTGACGGGATGAAAATTGCAAGGAAAGGCAGGTAGCATAACATTATCATTTCATGATGAATGTTGGGGGCTTAAAGTTCTGCTGTTCAGGCAGAGCATGAAATCAGGTTGGTGGTGAGAGTCTTTGAGGTCAGAGATTTATTTACGCTTACTGTAGAATACTATTCTGCTGGTGATGTCTGTAATTGCAATTTTTTATTCTTATCTAATTTATGGATAGGTTGGTAGGATGAGAATACAATTTTCTTGATGAAATATTGAGTCGGAAAATTAGTTTAAATACATGTTACAGTTTTAATGTGAAAAACGGGGAGGAGAGATCAATTTTAAGATTAACTCAGGTTCTGTGTGTGTTTGAAAATTAGTTCTGAATCAAAGAATTAATTTTTAAGTCAGTGGAAAATATGGTTTGACAGGAAGGAAGAAAATCTCTTACTGAGATGTTTATTTTGAGACTGAAACTGAAATGGCAGACAGGAAAATCCAAATCGATGGACTGAGTTTGATTGATCACACTGTCAGGGTGCTGGAAAGATTGGATTTTCTGAATCAAAACTGTGTGGATACTGTTGGTGATAAAGCAGGTCGTTATTCAGATTGAAGACATGCGAGAGAATGTGTCAACTGCAGGACCATGGTACAATGAATTAAAATCTTTTAATTTATTGTGATTTATCGTTTAAATTTCCATATCGATATTTTTTAATATGCGGGCGTTTTCAGGATTTGACAGTGCAGCAATGCAAAAACTTGCCTTACAAATATCGTGAACAGAAATCTGTTCGATATTATGTGTGAAAGAGAGCTGGGAGGTGATCAAGAGAATTTCAGCTGTTTAGTGCAGGCAAAATTTCTGAACTTAAAATACAGCACGCCGGAGTGAACAAATGTCTGAGATTGAGAAACGTGAAAGATTGTTAACTACTTGAAATTTCTGTTGAATATTTCATGGCTAATTTACAGCTTGAATTTCTGTGAGCAACTGAAAATAGCTCTGTCTACGTGACAGACTGAGGTAGTAGTGCTATGTAGCCTAGACGCCGTATGTGTTGATTTGTCAGGAAGTGATGAACTTGATTATTCTAGTCCGTTCTAGCTAGATTAGTCAGGATTACTATCCGTTTGAAATTTAACAGTCAGGTAGAGAGTGTATTTGAATTGAACGGTAACTAACAGGTAATTGAGTTCGTGTAGATATTTCTTTTGAAAAATAAAACAGGTATTTCTAGAAAAACACTGACACGCGCCACTCACGAAAATGAATTTGACAGGACGAGATTTGAATCAAAGTTATCAAAGTTTTGTTTATTGCTAGGTCTATACTTATTTTGTAATGTTACAGATCTCGGACTTATTTGAGACTTTTCCGGAAAGAAGTCATGCAGTGAAATCAACCTAGTCAACATTTTGGAAATGATGACCATTTACACAGTTTATCTACGAATGGGAGAGACGAGCAGTTGTCAAAAGACAAGGAGTGAATCTTCAACAGGACACAATACAAGGAGTGAATCTTCAACAGGAGGGAGTGTTGGGAATATGTGTTGTGCGCTTCACTCTCCACTGTCTCGTCCCGCTGCCCCTGAGATGCGCGCGCCGCGCGCTGCTGCTCTCGCGGGGCCTTGTGATTCCGGTACGTGCTGTCATGGCGATCGGACGCTCTCGCTCTCTTGATACACGCGGTGTTTGTGATAATCTATTTCTTATTGTTTACATAAATCTGGTCGTTGTTATTTTACATAATAAAGTTTCTATCAGTTCATTAGAACTTCCTCGCCTTGTTATTTATGATAAAACCCTCGTTCCCGATATATATACATTGAGAATTTATAGTTTCATAATTTTTTCAGTAAAAACTAAGTTAATCTTATTATTTTTTTTATAAAACAAAATGCACTTATTGCTAAACGTGCGAAATAGTTGTTTTACTGTTTGAAATTGTTATTTATATATAAGTGCATACCCTCGTAGCTTTATGACTACCACTGTACCTACTCACATGCATACAATCACGCATATCTTTGTGCTTAACCTTGTTGGGCAAGCCCTTTTCGGCGGATTTTCAGAAATTTTTTGCGAGTTTTGTCAAAAGGTTGGCGTTAAAACTAATGTACCGATTTTTATAAAACTTTGAAAGGCGCATTCTAGAGATTCGGAGGGTGCACCTGTGAAAGTTTCAAGTCAATACTTGCAGTCATTATAAAATTATAACATTTTTTTTCAAATCTAATACGAGAGCCAAACCAATTCCAATGTTGTTTTTTATACGAGAACTGCCTCGGTTCTCGTTGGCTCTGAAAAATGAAACTCACGAAGAAACGCGTTTCTTCATTAGTTTTGAGGAATGTAGAATTGTAGCAACGATGAATCGCGTTTCTTCGTCAGTTTTGAGGAGTATAGAATTGAAGGAACGAAAGAAACACCACACTTTGATTGCGTCTGCTACGCACTGTTTTACCGACGCTTCATTTACCTCGGAAACAATAATGAAAAATATGAGATGTATCGTCCAACAATCATTGTAATATGTTTTCAATTTCATTCATTGATTTGGCAAGAAGTTATTAATAGGTTTATTGTACATATTAATTGCAAATTGTAAGATCAACAAAGATTATAAACTTCAGCTCACGGTAACGTTTAATGTTTATCTATATACAAGAACTGTGTATAATATACTGTTAAGTATTAGTTAAATATTTAAATCGGCCACCTCAATTATCTCGCGTTGGTCACTTACCGGCTGGCTCACCGGCCGAGCGCCTCCTTGGCGGCTGCCTCGTGCTCGGATCTCGATTGTAGGTTAACTCATGTCGGCTAGCGTTGCACCTCGTGCCAACGTGACTCAAGAAAATTCAATAATAATTTGCTGTAATACTCAAAGAAAAAGTAATGTGCGAGCGCGCGGTTAGTTACGGAGTGCTTTCATGTTATTTGGGCTCGACACGGGTAAAAATCAACTGCTTACTTGGATTCCATCATCCGAGTTTCTTCGGCTTGCCTTCACGCCTCATGTAAGCAAAAGAAGCACGGATTCAATAATAATCCGAATGCGAGCTCAAAGGGAAGTGATTAGTGAGTGCCAATAAATATAATTGTGTGTTTACAAATTACTTGAAAATCATGCAAGAGTGGAAAATCACTGGCTCATCTCTCATGGTTTAAGCGCAAACGACCATAACCCAGGGATGTTAAAGTAGGTTAGGAATTAGGTTAGGTACCTAACTCGGGCTAACATCTAACTAAAATTATTCGGAAAAAAAATTTCTTCTGCTCGGTGTTCTCGCCGCTTTGGCAATAAATAAATTATTTATTATGAACAATTAAATAAATCGACAAGCTCTAAACCCCCATAACGCTGGGGAGAGCGATAAATAAATTATTTTTTATAAACAATTAAATAAACCGACAAGCTCTGAACCCCCATAACGCTGAGGAGAGCGACAAATAAATTATTTTTTATAGAATCAAATTAACCGACAAGCTCTAAACCCCCATAACACTAGGGAGAGCGATAAATACATTATTTTTTATAAACAAATAACTAACCAGCAAGCTTCAAACTCCCGTAACGCTGGAAAAGAGGATAAATAAGTTGTTTGGGGAAACGCGGAGGATGCGCTTTAGGTTGAGGAAAATTTCCAGCGATTGCGAGGGAGTGGGAAAGGTGAAAAGCGAGGGTATTTGGAAGCACAACACTTGTAGTTTTTATGCTGCACTTAAACTATTTATTTAAACTATATATACAAATGAGGAGAGAGAGCTCGCCGTTTTGGCCGGGAGTCTCTCAACCTCAGGTAAACTAGGTGGAATCGTCGTAGATAAGCGGGCGATCTATGACGACGGCGTTGAGTCTCGTAACGCGTGATTGCGGCATCACGGTTGCAGCAAGACTGGTGAGGGCGGAAACTGGTCACTCCGGGCAGCTCTGGCGTCGGCCGCTCGTATGACCAATCCCGTGGCAATAAAAGGCGGTAAATCTCAAACATTCCGCCTGCCTTAATCGACTGTGGTTGATTAATAACATCTGTGAACATAATAAAAATAAAAATAATATTCAGTAATATACAAAAATAATTGTAGGTTCAGTCTGGGTAGGTTAGCAAGCGTACGATCAAACGTAGGGGCTTACTGGGCAATTTTGGTAAGAGCCTGATGCTCTGTCCAAGGAAAATTCCTGGGTCGAAAACCCAATAGTTAAATAATGATACAGCCAGGGCCTGAAGTTGAGGCACTTCAAGTGGCTGAATGCTTGAGATCGTTATTGGGGCCTGAACCTGGAGTGGTTTAGGTGGCTTTATTTTTGAGAGTATAGCCGTCGCCTGAAGCTGGATTAGTTCAGGTGGCTGTACTTTTGTCATGGTAGCCGGCGTCTGGACTTTAATTACAGTCCACTCTCTCAATAATGCCGTTTCCAAGAATTACGCTTGAACTCTTCCCCCACTCTCGTACGTTTCACGCTCGCCTGAAAATTGTATCAAACTCTCTCAATAATGCCGCGAGCTTAAAATAATTTTTAGACAATAAGCCAGGAATGTTTTTTTTAATTTTTTAAAGATTTTTTTGTATGTATTACGTGTTTTACACACATAACTTTACATACAGAAGTTTACAAACAATTTGTATTTATTATTTAATTAACGAACACTAGAAATTAATAAAGGTTAAAACAATCCAATTTGTGTATAAAAATTTTTTACACGTAGATTTTTAGTTTGTGAAATTTTAATTTAAAAATGTTTCGTTTTCAAATAAAAATCCAAAAAAATTAAAAAAAAAAAAAAAAAAAATTTTTACAAATGATCTTAACTACATGTACAATACATCGAATGATGAAGACAAAAAATTATCTGAAGTACTTGCAGTGAGAGTTTCTTCATTAATGTCAGCTAAGTCTCTTTTTGTCTCTAAAATTAAATAATTAAAAAAATGAAAAAATAAATCTTAATTATGTGATGATTAAAAAAATAGATCCTCATTACCAAAATTAGTCATTTTTACGGAATCCAAAAAAAGTTCAGATGTTTCAGAATTTTCGCTGATGTCATCTTTTTTTGAATTATCCTGATTGATAAACGAATTAAAACTGTTTGAATTTGAATTAAAATTGATATTTACTCCTTCCATTCCTGAAACTTAAAAAATAATAAAATACCGTATAAGCAAAACAAACAAAATTTTACATAAATTAAATTGTGTTATAATTTCTAACCATTATCAGATTCTGCCATTTTGACACAATTTACCTCATTGTCAGAAAAACCATAATTTTCATAACTATTTTCGGAGTCGGTAAGATCACTAGTAGTACTCAGTTGCAGATTATCGTTATTAGAACTGTAAATATCGAAACCGCAAGTATTTGCTTCTTCCGCACCTAAGCAAAAAAAAAAAAAAAAAAAAAAAAAAAAAAAAAAAACAAAATTTTAAAAACAAATCAATAAAATTACAAAAAGTACATAGATAATTTAAGAAATTACCACAATTAGTTTTTTTTAACCAGCTCATTACTGCTTTTCCATCTAAATACTCGTAACCATTCACTTTACGGATAACAGCAAGCAATTCAGTGACACCATGACTGTTTTCATCTACAGCACCGTCTGTACTTGCTGCTTCTACTAAAACATTTAAATTACGGGCCTTCTCAAGATCTAAATCTTAAATTAAATCTAATTCTTTTTCTGTTTGTGTTGACGCATCTTTTTTTGCTACAGGCAGTAAAATTTTCCAACATTTTACGATTGTCTCGACTCGGGCTTTATCCCAACCAAAAAACGACCTTATCAAGATGTACGGTTTTTAAAAATTCAATCAAAGTTTTACCATCACTTTGAGCTTCAAGAACTTCATTCATTAAATTCTTTTGATAGCACAGTTTAGTGGCAAAAATTATTCCCTGATCCATGGGTTGTATGAGCGACGTTACGTTTGGTGGAAAAAATTTTACTTCTATATTTCGAATCTTTAAATACTTGTGCGATTTGCAGTTGTCAACTATTAAAATGGCAGTCATATCAAGACCCTTAAAAAATAAAAAGTTTTCAACTCGCGGCACAAATTCTATTTCAAACCATTCTTTGAATATATCATAGTCCATCCATGCACTTTTCTGGTTTCTATACCAAACGGGGAGTTCGTCCTTGTTTAAGTTTTTGAAACAGCGTGGATTTTTAGATTTTCCAATTACTATAATAGGCAATTTCAATGTTCCATCTGCATTACAGCAGGGGGCAAACGTTACTCTTTCCAATTGTTTTTTTGGACCGGAAACTTGTTTCATATCTTTTGGCGCAAGTATTCTTGATGGTGTCAATTTAAACTGCAATCCAGATTCGTCCATGTTGAATATTTGTGACTTAGTAAGATCTCGTGATGAAATAATTGTTTTCAGCTCTTCCACGTAAGTTTTTGCTGCTTTTTCATCAGCTGATAGTTTTTCGCCTACGAATTTAATAACAGTAATCATAATATGTAATTATGTTTCATAAATTTTTTTGTACAATTTTTTAATTCCTTTATAACTATAAATAATTTTCATGAGTAATTTTTACCATCATAGAATTTAAAATTTTTTGTAATTTTAAAAGTCAAAAGATAATTCGTTATTCGTACGAGTCATTAAGTATACTTGATCACGTATGTATTACAAATATCTACGCAAATATTACACGATTTTTGCTAAAATTAATTGTTATTTTTATTACAATTTATATATTAATTAACTCAATTTCATTAAAGAATTTATTTTTTTTTTTCAAACAACAAACAGAAAATTTTTATACATGGTAAATGTTAAAAATTTTTTTTCTTTTAATTTAAGAATTTAAGCCTGATCTTTTTTTTTTTTTTTTTTTTAATAATATGCAAGAGGCCACATTAATAAGTAAATAAATAGAAAGAATTTAAACAAATTAAAAATAAAAACGAAGTAAAAACGTTAATAAATTTTTTTCTTTCAAATGTTTTTTTGTAACAAAAAAAATTAGTTCGTAAAATTATTTTTTTAAATCATACTAATCTTGCTTGCGAAAGGGAGCTGATGTTAAGAGCCTCTAGAATGCAGTTATAAAAATAAAAATAAAATTTAGTTTTGTCTAGATGTAACTAGGATTTAAGTTAATATTCATTCAATATTTATACATTTTTCACATTATAACTGAATAACCGTAGCAATGAAACAAAATTAAAGTTTAAAATAAAAAATTGTATTATAATTGTGTAATATTTATTTATATGATGTCTTATAAATTCAAGATTTAAAAAATTACTTTTATAACATTTTTAGATCGTACTAAAAAAATTTAACATTGAATTTACCCATAATTTTCAACCCTCGGAAATTTCTTCTCTTTTTCCACCCACTGAGCCACCCTTCACTAGCAACGAAATCTTTTGAACCACCGAGTTCAGCATTAATTATTTTAGCTTGCTGCTGTAAAATTGGTCCAGAAATCGCAACACCTTCTTTTATAACTTTTTGGTACCAAGATTCAAGCTCTTCGTCTAATCTTTCAGCGGAAGTTACAAATTTTTTAACATTTTTATAATTTTCCTTCGAGGAAACCTCTTTTATTTTATCTTCATTTTGCTTCCAACTTCTCAAAGTCCTTTCGAAAATGTCATATTTTTGGCAAATTAAAAAAAGTGGTACGGTCTTCGATTCCTCTAATATTTTATTTTTTTCAGCAAAACTGTACCTGGATCTTTTATTTACAATAGGATCTTGTAAATCACTTTTAGCTTGAAAGTCTGGCATAACCTCTTTTTCAGTGGTTTCAGACGAACTATCTTTTAATTTGTGTTTCCGTTTGGGTTCATCCATAGCTCAATTGGCTACAATTTATAATTTATGGGCGACTATTACGTAGAATAATACAAATGTTTATTTTTATGATTGGCTAAACACAAAAATGTTGAAACCTTTTGACAGTGTGACCGAACTTAGGACATATGTAAACAAATATGGCGGAGCATCGTTTCGCGTACGTTTCATGTAAGTTCGTTTGATCTTGCGAATTCAAAAAAATTCTTTTTTTTTTCAATAAAATTACAGAACTCTAAATACATACAAAAATGAGTTGAAAACTAAATTGTTGTTCCCTGAAGCATGAAAACAAACAAAATCTGTGAATCTGTGAATTATTCAAAAACTTTGATACGTTACTACACTGGTGCACCATCTTCACCAGGGCGATTTTGAGCTACTTAGCGAAGCGGATCACGAGGTTCTCAAGGGTGACAATATCAATACATGTATCAGCTAGATTATAAATTCTTCTTTACAATGACACCTTATACCTTCAAGTGATCCTTTCTTAAACAAACTAAAATAAATAATTATTTTGGCCGCAGTCATTAAAACTACGAATTTCACAGCGTCTAAAAAATAAAAAATTATTTTTTAAATTTAAGGGATCAATAGGTAAACTATTATTTTAAATCGGTGCCTTGAATTTTGTAATTTTAACGTTTTTGATACAAACAATTTATTAATTTGTTTCGGTAAAGATTTTGTACTTCTGAAGCTTAATAAAAAAAAAAAATAAAAAAAAATAAAAAAAAATTATTTAACTCAACTTTATGGGATTGGTAGTCTTGAATCTTGAGGGATGAAAAAAATTTTTCATTCTTTTTGGTGATAGTGTTTTCCGGTTTTAACGCTTATCGGGGATATAATACGCTTGTACATATGTATAATTTAAGTTTTAGTTAGTTTCGGAGGCTTGTAGGTTTGTGAATAATCAGGCGGAATTATTGAGAGAGTATGCGAAATATTTTGAGGAGAAATATTTCTTCATCAGAGACGAGTGGTGAAGACGGCAAATTCTCGGAAAAACACTTCCCCTCAATTCATTCTCCGGCACTATTGATAGAGTGGACTGTAATTTAATTGTCGCAGGTGGCTGAATTTTTGAGTAGTTAACCGGAACCTGGACTAGGACTGTCGCAGGTGGCTGAGCTTTAAGACACGTTGCCGGTGTCTGAATTTTGGAGTGTATAACCGAAGCCTAGACTAAGTGTGTCGCAGGCGGCTGAATTTTGAAAGGTGTAGCCGAAGCCTGAACTCTAAGTAATTCAGGTGGCTGGTTTTCGAAAGCGATGGCCGGTGCCTGAGCCAGGACAGCCGCAGTTGGCTTGCTCTTAGAGAGGTTCGTTGGACCCTGAACTTGAGATGTCTCAGATGATTCCATTTTATAGGGGGTCGCCGAAGCCCGAACTTGAGGTGGTTCAGGTGGCTGTGCCTTAATCAAGGACTTGAATTCGTAGGTAGGTGCCGGAGTCTGAACGTTCAGCTGACAGATTTTTTGAGGTTACAGCCGGAGCCTGGACTAGGTGTGTCGCAGGTGGCTTGATTTTAAGAAATTGGATGTAGTCACACCACACGTCATCGAGGTTGTCCTGCTTATGGTAGTACATGTCTTTTACGAAGTAGTCGTGGTTACGGTCTACATCCTGGCAGTTCCTTAAAATTCGGTCATTTTTGACAAAATCTTGCCAGAGTTGTTCGAGGCGCAGGATGCGTTTCTCTGCTAACTCGCGAATCATCAAGGCTCCCTTTTGCTCGAAGATTTCGAAATGAGTGATGATTCGATTTCGGATTAAAACTTGTTTGCTAAGGATTTGAGCAAATGAATTTGGTTTATTCATTTAGCAAGGTATGCTGGTACTTGAAATAACAAATAAACAGGTAAAAGTTAAAAACTGATTTTTGGCTTGTGAAAATTTAAATTAAAACACAATTTTAATTTGTTTTCTAAACTTGAGGCGATTTAGACACGGCAAAAAAAACATGAGTGGTGAAAATGTAAATTGAAACACAATTATTCTTTAAATGAAAGAATGGAAAAATATTCAAACTTATGAATATCACTGGTGGAACAATCTTTAATTGAAATACAATTAAGATGAGGCAATTATTTTTTAAACAAAAGAATGGAAAAAATATTCAAACTTATGAATATCACTGGTGGAACAATCTTTAATTGAAATACAATTAAGATGAGGCAATTATTCTTTAAATAAAATATAACTGAAAAATATTCAAACATATGAATATTATTGGTGGAAAAGAATTTAAACTGAAATACAATATAAACAAAAGAAAATCGGAAAATATTCAACCCTATGGATATTACTGGTAAAGAATAATTTAAACTGAAATACAATTTAAATAAAAAAAAACTAAGCCAGGCAGGTGGCTGATTTCGGAAGAAAACCTTAACATAATTTTTAATGAAAGTTTAAAAAATGAAGAAAGTGAAAAAATCAAAAAATAAAGGTAGAAGAAAAAAGGTAAATAGATAAACAAAAAACTATAGAGAAAAAAGGAAATGAAAATCCCTAAACAACTCTAATTGGGTTGAGTGGGGGCAAGGGTTAGTGGCACTTGGATTGATCTTTCAAATAAAAAGCTCAAAAGGTGTTCAAACAAGCTGAACACCGCTTAGAGAAGAAAACAAACCAAAGGGTGATAATAGTTAGCACGTAGTTGGGTATAGTGGGCTAAATAATTGTCTTGAGAAAATTGGTCTTGAAACAAACCTAAAATGGATAAAAAATTCAATTAGAATTTTTTGAAAATATATAATTGGAAAAATGAAACAATCAGTAACTATTCAGCAATATAAATAATTTGAGCTCATACTATACTAATAAAGATTGGCAAAAATTGGTTCCAACGTTGACACTAACAACCATACAAAACAGTACTTTTGAACCCAAGGCTATCGAAGAACTCTGGGAGTGCTGCTGCAGCTGTATGAGGACTCGAGGACTACCAGTTGGTGAAGAAAGTCCCTTCGCTTGCTCTTACAGGTGCCAGTGGTTGCTCAGATGTTGGCAAACAGTAAGCGTAGACTACAAGTTACCAGGCAGTTGCACCTGCAAATTCAATAGTGTAAGATAAGGTGGAACAAAATAAAATGAAATTAAGTATACAGATGATCTCAATATAAACAATGGTAAAAATATAAAAAATTATTCCTAATTTTATTGGTCACTTGACCCTAAAATAATCAATTTTTTGCCAAAATAATAGCAGCTGTACTCAATGATTGAGTAATTGGGTCAACTGACTATTTGATTTGGAAAAAGGTATACATAAACAAACTTAAGAAAAGGCTATAAATTGAAAACAAGTGTAGTCAACTTTACCTACACCGTTCAGAATCTAAACAAACAAACAAAAGAAAAGGAATATTAATTATTAAATTGCGCAATACAAGTTTGCGACTTGGAGTGGACCCACCGTATTAGCGGAGTCAGCTGATCGAGATGCCTTCTCTCTCTCTCCCACTGCAGAGGGACGTGGTAGGCCGACGGGTTTCAGATGCTCCTTCTAATCCACCGTCGTCTTAGGTTTGGGTACTGGTTACGCGGGTGGCGTGGTAGGCTCCAGGGTAACCTGGTTGGTGAGGTGCCAACAAGATGGTCGCTCTTGTTGGCCGATGAGTGCTCGCTGGACAGGCCGCCTTGGGCCAGCTGCGAGTGCGGCTTTCGGTGTGTAGAGGAGAGTCGTGGAGCGCGATCGTCCGTCTCTCTTCCTCCCATGACGACTGTTGTCACTGACACTGAAGCGTGGCTGCGCGGCGGTGATGCGCGCGCCACGGGTTAGCCGTCACTGGCATCTTCTTCAATCGAACTGCAGAGAAGAAAATGGCCGTGGCATGGCACAAACTTCTCACTTTTTCGTTTCACTCGCGACGCGCCTATTTTTCGGGGGACTTTTCCCCACCAGGGATGCCAAATATTTGGGGAAACGCGGAGGATGCGCTTTAGGTTGAGGAAAATTTACAGTGATCGCGAGGGAGTGGGAAAGGTGAAAAGCGAGGGTATTTGGAAGCACAACACTTGTAGTTTTTATGCTGCACTTAGAGAGCTCGCCGTTTTGGCCGGGAGTCTCTCAACCTCAGGTAAACTAGGTGGAATCGTCGTAGATAAGCCGGCGACCTACGACGACGGCGTTGAGTCCCGTGACGCGTGATTGCGGCATCACGGTTGCAGCAAGACCGGTGAGGGCGGAAACTGGTCACTCCGGGCAGCTCTGGCGTCGGCCGCTCGTATGACCAATCCCGTGGCAATAAAAGGCGGTAAATCTCAAACATAAGTATTTTTTCATAAACAAATAATTAACCAGCAAGCTTTAAACCCCCATAACGCTGAGGAGAGCGATAAATAAATAATTTTTTATAAACAATTAAATAAACCGACAAGCTCTAAACCCCCATAACGCTGGGGGGAGCGATTAATAAATTATTTTTTATAAACAATGAAATAAACCACCTATCTCGAAACCCCCATAACGCTGGGAAGAGCGATAAATAAGTAATTTTTTATAAACAATTTATTAAACCGCCAAGCTTTAAACCCCCATAATGCTGGGGGGAGCAATAAATAAATTATTTTTTATAAACAATTAAATAAACAGCCGAGCTCTAAGCCCCCATAACGCTAGGGGGAGAGAATAAATAAATTATTTTTTATAAATAATTAAATAAATAGACAAGCTCTAAACCCCCATAACGCTGGGGAGAGCGATAAATAAATTATTTTTAGAAACAATAGAATCAACTGCCGAGCTCTAAGTCGGTTTATTTAATTCTTTATAAAAAATAATTTATTTTATCGCTCTTCCCAGCGTTATAGGGGTTTAGAGCTTGTCAGTTTATTTAATTGTTCATAGAAAATAATTTATTTATTCTCTCCCCCTAGCTTTATGTGGGATTAGAGCTTGTTGGTTTATTTAATTGTTTATAGAAAATAATGTATTTTTTCTCTCCCCGTAGCATTATGGGGGCTTAGAGCTCGGCAGTTTATTTAATTGTTTATCAAAAATAATTTATTTATTGCCGAAGTGGCGAGAACACTGAGCAGAAGAAATTTTTTATATTTAAACGAAAATGTAGACGAGTACAATTTTTCTTCGCAATTAAGTAATGTTAAAAAAATAAAAAAATACAATTGTATCAATATTAATGAAGTTTAAATTTTACTCATAATTTATGTATTCATTTCCAGACTCGGAAGCAACGAAAATTTCCTCGAAAGAGTCCCTGCTTCCCCAGGACCGTAAACGATTAACCGAGATAATAACTTCATTTCAAGCCGTGAAAGGTGAAAAAGACAAGTCAAAGGTTCGTTAATTCACTAATTTATTTATTCATATATACACACCATTTGTTTCAATGTTACTTAATACTATACATTTTAATTACAGCATACAAGCAAAAAAATCGGCAATAAAAAGCAAAAAATAGAAGAAAAAGAAGAAAACGCGATTGAAGCAGCAAAGTTACCTGTGAAAAAAAATATAGTAATAAAAAAGCTGTAGCTTTCATTCCCAGAACAATACACATTAAATGGTTAAACAAAGAGTATCATTTTGATGTTTGGAAGCAGAAAGGTCGTGTTTCAAAAGTGTCGTTTAATGGAAATGAAAATTATTCCATTCAAGATTTAATTAATTTTTTCAAATCACACTTCATTGCTACTCAGTCTTTCTCCGAAGAAGATTTTGAAGGTCACATTGTCAACATAGCTTACACTGTAAAGAAACCTTTTATCAACAATTTTAAAGATGATGTTGGGAACAAACAAACAATATGGAATTTTTCTAGTGCAGTGAGAAACGGTAGTAATGCTTTTAAGCTTTTACTACTGACAACTAAAAATATTGATTTTCCATCTGACCATATGTTTTCATCAACTACAATCAACACACTATCAAGGAACGAATGGTATCACCAGAAGAAAACTTACCTTTTAAACTCCCTACAGAAACTATAAAATCAGTACAAAAATTCCAAAAAATGCTACCAAGTCCATTAAATGAGAAAGTGAATCAAGTCACTTCAAGAGAAGAGATGAGTATCAAACTGCAAGGATTCAGTATAAATGGTACAAGTCATTGTGACCTAGAAAAAAATACAGCAAACTGTGGAAAAAATGTCAATCATTCATTTTCCTTCCCGGATGCCACAATGCTGAAAACTGGCACAGTAGTGAAATGTCTTCAAATCGAATCAGATAAATATTTTCTTCCAACAGTTCCATTTGATGAACTTAATGATCAGTCAAACAAGCGATTAGGAAGAGGTGGCCAAAGTCTAGTGCGTCAAGGTACTTTGATAGGCACTACCATTGCAGTCAAAAGTATTCCTAAAGATGTTTTTGAAAAATGTGTCCTCAAAGAAATATCCTTATTGGCCTACTTACGTCATCCAAATATAGTGACTGTGTTAGTGACAAGCAGAACACCAGAAGAGTATATAGCCATGGAATATTTTGTTGGTCATAGTTTGTTTGATTTACTCTTTGACATCAAAACAAAAAAAGATCATCCGTTGGATGCAAAAGCAAAACTAAAAATTATTTACCAGATAAGTAAAGCTTTGACTTACTGTCATACCATGACACCTCATCCAATTATTCACCGGGATGTCAAACCAAGTAACATCTTAGTACAGCCAAACTCGATTAATTGTTTAACCAAAATATGCGATTTTGGACTAGGTCTTTGCAAAGATCTACGCAAGAGTTTGCAGTCAACGGTGGCAAAAGGATGCGTAGGCACACCAAGTTACATGGCTCCAGAAATAGCTCTTGAACACCAAGCTGCTACTTGTGCCAGTGATGTTTGGTCGTTTGGCTGTACAGTTGCGGAGATATTTTCTGAAGAACCAGTGTGGGGAAAAAATAATTACACTGGACTGATTAAGGTAGTTCTCCCTTGAAACTGCTTTGACACACCGAGTATTTTTGAATCGGTTTTTTTTCTTAAAAATTTGGCAACGTCGATGTTTACATTCGTAATTCGTATTTCGTAATTCGTTTAAAAATTGTTCTTAAATATTTCCAAAGGTTATGTCGAAATAGTTTTTGTGTTAATTAACTATTGTATAATTATGTATTCACAATCGACACATAATGGTCGTTTTATTAAAAAAAAGTTTTAAATCAAAGATTAAAATGCAAAGAAGTTTTTGAAAAAAAACGCCAAGAATTTAGGGATAAACTTTTGAATGAAAAACGAGACATTGCATCCTCTTCATCAAATGCTCTACGTAATTGATGATTGTCATTTTTTAACAACATGAAAATGTATTTTCATAATTCCAATAAATAATTTTTTAAAATAAAAGTAGTTTTTTGAATCTCTTCTAAAATATAGAAAGTAATATGATCAGTTTTAAATTATAGCTCGAATTATAGTTATTTTTAAATAATTTTGATTTACGAGATAATTAGTGAATTTGTTAAATATGACAGTTTATGTTATTATATAAAATCAAGTTCTCTTTGGCGATATGTAAAAATAAAAATGAAAAAATTATGATGAACACAATCACTTTGTTCCAAATCAACCATCATATTGAACAGGTTATATTACAATTATTCTTGTTGTATATATATTCGAGTATTTTTACAACTTGACTCATATTTTTAAAAAAATTACAAAAATTATTAATTTCAAATCGCAATTTCTCCGTAACTATATTGTAAAATTTTTTAAATTTGCGTATTTACATAAATGAATACTTGAACTATGATATAATGTTTTTTTAGACGTATCTCGAATGTAGTTTTGACGTTTTGTTTTATTTTGTGCTTGTAAGGTTACTTTTTCTTAAAATTTTTCCAAATCAGTTACTTTTGAAAGAGCCTAGTAAAAAAACGGTATTGTAAATCGGTTCAATTTTTCGTGAGCGTATGTATGAAGGTACAAACTAATCATTTCAAAAATTCCAGAATTTTCTCGAATAAACGTTATTCAGGGGAGAACTACCTTAATATGTACAAAAAGGAAACCCCAAATCTTAGTAGGTGCCAATACTTTTAAAAAACAAGATCAGCAGCTGCTTTTCCTATGATGTAGCATCAAGACCTCAAATGAAAGAAATTTTAAAATTATTTAACTATGAAATGTAAAAATAAATCATTTCAAAGTGCAAGTTATCAAAAAAGTTGTGTACTTGTGTGTAAGTTACTGTTGTTATTTTGAAATATGAAAAATCATCATGAGAGTAAAAAAAAGTGATTAAATATAAAAATTAAATAAAATAGCCCGTGGGTAAGCACCTACTAGTCAATATTTTTTAGTACTAGTCAATATATTGTGAGTAGTTAAGAAAATATTGATAAAAAAACAATAAGAAGAGAAGATTGTATGTACAGCAGCACATAGTTCTATAGCTTTGTATCAGCTATAAATTTCTTCTATGTTCTAAGTAACTTACAAGACTACAGAGCAACAGTTTCAAAGAAAAGGTAAAATAGATAATTATTTTTTTATACTACATATCATATAAACATTAAAAATCTCATTTATTTGTAAATTTATTTACATTAAAATAATCTTTTTTTATGTATTGAAAGTGCATTAATTTATTTTGCATTTTTAATTTTTAACAATGTTTTGTAAAAATAATAACTTGAAACATTTTTTTAGATAACAACACAGAATTTATTATGCACATGGTCATGGAGTCATGGTGTTGGTGTTGCAGTATGACCGGATAAAAGCTGATGAATCTGGTTTTGTAGGCTGGAGCTATTGCGTTGATCTATGTTTAATATTTTAGAATTTTTAGTAACTAATTTCAAAAGGTTTCATCAACAACTATGTATTTATAGAAGTTCTTTTTTAGTTATTGAATGTAGTTTCATTCGTAAGAGAATTGATTTTTATGGTTATCTAGTACAATTATGTAGTAGTAACTTTTAATGGTAATTTTTTACGAAATATTTTTGAAGAATGTTTATTGTAAGAAAAAATTGATAACTATTCTAATGATCTTTTAGTTGAAGATAGTTTATTATATATTTTTTTTTTTATATAATATGTTGAGTAAATTTGTTATCTATAGGTATTCATTATCATAAATTGATACGACAATATGTTTCTTGACTTCATGTTTCTCTTATAAGATACTTACATACACATTATTTTCACTGGTGCTATTACTCACAGAGCACAGTACGTAAGTGTCAAAATCTTTATAAAAGATCTTAGAAAAACAAAAATAAAAAAAAATTTCATTTGTGTTATTGTTAAATGTTAGATTTCAATTGATTGCTTCTTACATTTTTTATTAAAAAAATTGGTTTTTTTAATAGTTATAATAGTTTTAATATATAAAGATAACTGATAGGAATTAGGTATCATATGAGTAATTTGATTTTAAAACAACCAAAGTACACCAGTCGGACACCATATCGTTCCGAGGTTGAAACTGCCGCTCGAAATATGACCGTCAGCCTAAAATTTTTTTAGTACCAATCTCGCATCACGAATGCACTAAAAAAATTATCTTACTCAAAATGAGGTTAGAGAGCCAATGTAAATGATAGACATTGATCTATATTTTTACTTCTCAAGCTACAGTAGTGATCAAAATTATAAGGCACCCCCTAAAATTCGTCTGTTTTAAGTTAATATTTTGACTTTGTGCATGCCTGCACGTGTTTAAATATTTTAGTATTCATCTCTAAAATTTTTTTTGTTCAAAACAAGTTCAGTACTTGCTTTTTTTTTTTATTAATTTAGGAGGTAAAAATTATATTAAACTGATATTTGATGAATTTTAAACTAATTCAATTTATTATGAATCAAAATCTTACAGAGAATTTAAAAAAAATATGTTAAAAAACAGTTTTTCTAATACAGTTAAATTTCACAAAAATAACTTCAATTTCATAAAAGTAAAGCAAAAATCATTAAAAATTTGTACGTTAATACAGATAATATTTCTTGATATGATCAAATATTTATGTAACAATTTAATAAAAAATTTCTTCAAGTATATTGACATGACTTTGAAAATAATTTAAAAATGTATTAGCTTCAAATTGATGTATTTCTCCAAGTACCAATAACTATATCAAAGTAAAAAATTTATTGGAAAAGCCTGTTCATCTAAAACCTCACATGAATATAATAACAAAAATTAACTTTTATAAATTGGTTTAGAATTTTCATTAACTATGTGTTTAAAGCTATTTTTTTTTAAATTCTTATTATTGATTAAGATTAAATTAAAAATATAGTGTGCTTGGCTTTCTTAGGTTTTCAAAAAAAAATAATCTTTAAAAAAAGAACACATACTTAGACCGGTTGAACCAGATTATTTATCTTGAGGTTTTCAAGTCTATTTGGCTTAATGAATCTGTTCAATAATTTTATAAGCTTTTAATTTTGAATATTCTCATCATCAAAAATAAATAAAAATGTTGGTTCATGGATATTGTTTTACTTAAAATATTTATACAATTTACTTCAAGAATAATCTATATTTACACAACCAGGTTTTAAACATTAATCTAATTTTATTTAACATGTTTCAAGTAATATTACTTCGTAACTTTAATTTACATATAAGTTTATAATTTAAATCATTTATATTTTCATTTACAGCAATTCTTAAGTTTTCAAGTATTGATTGGTAGAGATTAAATGCTTCTTCATTATTAGTAGGCACTTGAGTACCAGGCATCATTAGTTGAACTAGTTCTACAAAATCTGGTGAACACAGATGAGGTTCTATCGAATATTGATTTAAAGCAAGATCAACTGCATTGATATCTACTAGTTTTCTACAGTCTACTTTTTCAAAATTTTCTGGCCAAGCAAACAGTTCATTTGGTATTCCACCAGCAATATTTCTCCCATTCTGTTTTCTTACACGATGCTCATTCCACTCCTTTCTAGTAAGCGATAAATAATCTTTTAGAACTTTCCCAAAATAAAGCCTTAAGCACTCAATATTGATTCTGTTGTCCACTTCTAACATACCATCCATTTCCATGGCCTTGAAAATATTACTGTAGGCATCTCCTACATGTTGACGAAACTGCCTCCAATAGCTCTCTATCCTTTGATTGTTTGTGCTTTAACCTTTGATATGACTGATCATACTAGCAAGGTCATCTTCGTGATCCCACCTCAAAGCAATTTGCAAATCACCCATAATGTTGGCTTCTGTACCTTTGTCAGTACGTAGGATAGTTGGAGTGCCATTCAATTTTTTCACCAATTTGAGGTAATAACATTTCACCAATTTGAGATAATCCCTTTTCTGGAAAAACCATCAATGAAACCGTACATAGGAAAACCAAATCGTTTTAGTTTGTCGTGGTTGTCAGAATACTTAACGGTAACTACATATTACATGCTCTTTTTTTTTAGTTCAATGTTAATTGTTTAATTTATTGATAGATGATAGAAAAATAAATGTTTTGCAGATACCTTTGCTGCACAATAAGATCATTGCAGCTTTGCTTCCAACACTAGAAAATTGACTGCTCCAAAATAAATGATCCTGATTAAAATTCACATACACAACAGAACACACCTCATACACAGTACTTAAAAATAAAACACGAGGAAAAAATTTTAATTATGCATAAATCAACAATTTTTAAGAGCACAAATTAATTTATTGGAGATTTGTTAGTTTATCAACAATATATTATTTACACAATACATTTTTGTTAGATTTAATATTCGAGGCAGCACGCGCGTCGCAGGCAGCTCACGCGTTGTAGTGTACGCAGACGCCGCTGCCTACCGTTGGTGCGTAGGCTCTTCCGTAATTTTGGTTTGGCTTTTCCTCAAGGTACTATTCGTCAAGCTCCTCTCAACGCTCATCTGGTTTACTCTCAAAAGGATCCACTCATCATTAACAATCACCCAAGGACTCTGCTCAACAACAAAGAAGTTTTATCATAACAACAGGCTCATTCATCAAGGTATACATCAACTCAACTGAGTTGATTGCAACTCTTTATTATTGTAAATACTCAAGTAAGGTATATACATTTGTTTAACTCAACCCAGAAGGTCTCTAAATATTGTAAATAAATTCTCAATCCTAAAGCCCAATCGGGCTTTAACGGCGATTTGGTTTTTTTTTAAAGCGACTGCCGTGAAAGCCTGCAGGGCTTTATATACTTTGATTTTTTGTTTTAGGTTAGGACGCTTCAAAGAAAAACTATTTTAGGATAATTATTTCATTTATATTATACATCCCGCGCGTAGCTGATGATCCCCTGAGTAATTTAAAAAAAAATTATCCCAAACAAAGCCCGCATTGAAAAGTTATGAACGTTTCATTTTTCGAAACGCTGATTTTCCTTTGGCTCACGGTAGTCAGGAGACATTCGATTTCAGTTTCGAGCATCCGGTCTCTCTGCATGCGCTCTCTGTAGACTTAACCGGACGTGACGTATGCGGTGGGTGTGTCTATTTTTGCTGTCTCACTCTTACTGCTTACCTATAACGGCGGCAGACGGGGACATGTAGGCCCGGGCCTGTAGCCATGGTAGCCATGAGGCGACTGGTGGCGCTGTATCAAGCAGCTCCCTTCAGCTGACTACCTATATAGCTGACTGCGGAGCCGCTGAGCAGAGCAGCTTGTAATGTGTTATGAGCAATAACTTTTTTATAAATAATTGATTGTCATAGAAAAAACAGTACTGAAGACCCTTATTTTCATTATATATTAAATAAGTGGTAGAATTTATAATTATTAATTTGTTTAATTTCAATAAAAGAGTATGAAATAAATAAACTCTACAGTCTTTCTATGATCATCATCATCAAAGATTTTTCAATTATTGTGGTGTGCCCTGTGAGTTGATAATAATTGTGCTGTGGTTGTGTTGGGGACCTGATGGCTGGAGGTGCATATTGGCAATATTAAAAATAAAGTTTTTTCTGAATGAGTGTGTTTGTGTGTGTGTGTGTCAGGTTGAACTTGCAAATTACTTTTTTATAATCCACCCAACTTGCAAATTTCAAAAGGTGCAATTGCAGCACATAATGTCATTGTCATACGCATTATCGCTTAATTTCATAGAATCATCATAGAAATGTATATGCTCTGAGCCAATACACTTGAACTGTTAAAGTTTTGTAATCCTACCCTTTTTCAAAAATAAACTTGATGTCTGAAAGTTTTGTAATCCCACCTTTTTTCTAAAATAAACTTGATGACTGACAATGAATTTTAATTTTGATTGTAACTGTTACATTCACTCAGGGTGTTAATGATAAGTATATTTAAGTCAACATGAATCAATTATTAAAAATTTTTATCTTTTTTGTTGTCTGTATGCAAGCTTAAGTTATGCGGCCAAAGTGATTTTACATTTTAAAATTGGTTAATTAAAAAGTATAAAAGAAATAGATAGTTTTGGGTCTAGGTATCCAGTGGACCAGAAATTATGAATTCTATTTGGCATGGATTTTTAAAGTACGGATGAGCATTTGCTTCATTATTTTCAAAGTGGATTTAGTTTGTCCATCAATTATGTATGCAAAACGAATTCAAAAGTAGTTCATAACAATAAATTATGTCTATGATTTTTATGGGTTCTGCATAATGATAAAATTATATAAAAGTAATTTTAAACAGAAGAACTAGATATATCTAAGTTAACATGAACCAATCATTGAAAATTGTTATCTTTTTTTGAATCATTTTAAGGTTACAAATGAGTATTTGCTACATTTCAATGTAAATTTACATTAAAATAAAGTTATGCAATGTAGATTTAAAAAATAGGTCAATACTAAATTGAATTTTTTTTTTACATATAAAATTGATTTCCCTAGGACTTTTATACAGGGTAGGCAATTTTAATCAATCCAGCTGAATAACTTGCTTGGGAAGGCCCAAATCGAAAAAAATGTAGAGACCAAAGTTTCATGATTTTTTGGGGCTAATAAAATTGCCCAGCCGAAATAGGGCCTTTACCTTTATTTTAGGCCCTACGAGCCTCAACTTCGTTTTTTTAAATCGGAACCCCTATTTTTGACCCCAGATTCGGAAAGAGCGGAAAATTTTACGATTTTTAGGTATATTTTGAAATTTTTTTTGGGCCTATCTGAGCTGAGATAGAGCTTTTATCTTTATTTTGGGCCTTACGGACTCTATCCCCGAGTTTTCAGTGGGAAAACCCTACTTTTAGCCCCGGATCCGGAAAGAGAGGGAAATTTTACGAAGTTTGGGTATTTTTTGAAATTTTTCATGGGCCTTGTTGGGGTGCTTGTTTAGCGTGAGTCCCCTTGCCACTCACGATGGGGTGCTTGCTTTACGTGAGTCCCCTTGCCACTCACGATGGGGTGCTTGCTTAACGTGGGTCCCCTTGTCACTCACGATGGGGTGCTTGCTTAACGTGAGTCCCCTTGCCACTCACGATGGGGTGCTTGCTTAACGTGAGTCCCCTTGCCACTCACGATGGAGTGCTTGCTTAACGTGAGTCCCCTTGCCAATCACGATGGGGTGCTTGCTTAACGTGAGTCCCCTTGCCACTCAAGATTGGGTGCTTGCTTAACGTGAGTCCCCTTGCCACTCACGATGGGGTGCTTGCTTAACGTGAGTCCCCTTGCCACTCACGATGGGGTGCTTGCTGAACGTGAGTCCCCTTGCCACTCACGATGGGGTGCTTGCTTAACGTGAGTCTCCTTGCCACTCACGATGGGGTGCTTGCTTAACGTGAGTCCCATTGCCACTCACGATGGGGTGCTTGCTTAACGTGAGTCCCCTTGCCACTCACGATGGGGTGCTTGCTCAGCGTGAGTCCCCTTGCCACTCACGATGGGGTGCTTGCTTAACGTGAGTCCCCTTGCCACTCACGATGGGGTGCTTGTTTAGCGTGAGTTCCCTTGCCTGTCACGATTGAGAGATTTTCTGTTTCATGAACCACGACGCAAGTGTTCAAAATTTCCACTTTGCGCTTGAAGGCATAAATTTATTCGCCTTTGAAAATTTTGAACAGTCTTTAGCAATGTTGCTCTTGGAATTGCTTTACATGTTTGACGTATGCGCTGTATCATATCCTCTCTTGTAGTCGGACGTTGAGCGTATACTACGTTTTTTACGTAACCCCACAAATAAAAGTCAGGTGACGTCAAATCAGGTAAGCGAGCAGGCCAGTTGAAGGGACCTCCCTGTCCAATCCATCTCCCGTGGTAGTTTTGATTCAAAAACTGCCATACAATTTGTGAATAATGGGGTGGGGCCCCATCTTGTTGTATCCACATACTTTGTCTGGTAGCAAGATCAACATCTTCAAACATCTCTGGTAATCGATCTCTCAGTATTTCTAAATACGTGTGTCTGTTGACATTCGCATCAAAAAAATACGGACCTACTAAATAGCCATTTACTATGCCACACCAAACCATGACGCTCCAATGATTTTGTCTATTCACAGTCCTGAACCAGTGGGGGTTTTCATTGGACCAGTAGTGGCAGTTATGTCTATTCAATGTTCCGTCATTTTTAAATGTAGCTTCATCGGAGAAAAGCACGTACTTAAAAAAGTCAGCATCTTGTGCAATTCTAGTTAAAGCCCAGTTGCAGAACTGAACTCTCATTTGAAGATGCACTGGCTGCAACTCATGAACCAATGTTATAAGGTACGCATGATATTTAAGTTTCTTCCAAATGTGTAACACAGTTCGTCGTGGAATCCCAGTTTCACGTTCAATTTGACGACTTCTAACCTGAGGGTCGAGATGAGTAGCAGCTAAGATTGTTAGAACGCGAACGTCATTTTCGTCGTACTCAAGATGTCTGCGTTGACGAGTAAGATGTCCACCACGAGCTCTGTTAGTTAAGGTGCGTATTGTCCCATGATTTGGATGACACCTGTGAGGAAAACGTTCAGCATATCGACGTGCTGCTGTTCGAAAGTTATTTTGACACTCACCAAGGATAAGTAGTAAATCAACGATCTCGTTAGCTGTATAATCAGCCATTTTTCAGTTGAAATTTATACAAACACGAAAACAATTAGTGAATTGAAAGAAATCTTAGTGAGGTAAACTAAGCAAATACACGCTCTGTTTGTTATTTAATTGTACAAAAAAGCATGAATATTAAAAAAAATTAAATTTTTATCTACGAAATTCAGAGGGCGCTAAACTCGCTCATAAAAAAATAGAAAAGTTTATTGAATTTCAACAATTTTTAAGAATTTATGAGGAATCGATTTCCGTTGCTAACATTTCTAAAAAACTAGTTTATTATTTACTTTTTACAAGATCACGTTAAGCAAGCACCCCATCGTGAGTGGCAAGGGGACTCACGTTATGCAAGCACCCCATCGTGAGTGGCAAGGGGACTCACGCAAAGCAAGCACCCCATCGTGAGTGGCAAGGGGACTCTCGCTAAACAAGCACCCCAACAAGGCCCATGAAAAATTTCAAAAAATACCTAATCTTCGTAAAATTTCCCTCTCTTTCCGAATCTGGGGCCAAAAGTAGGGTTTTCCCACTGAAAACTCGGGGATAGAGTACGTAAGGCCCGAAATAAAGATAAAGGCCCTATCTCGGCTCAGATAGGCCCAAAAAAATTTCGAAAAATACCTAAAAATCGTAAAGTTTCCCGCTCTTTCCGAATCTGGGGCCAACAGCAGGGTTTTCCCACTGAAAACTCGGGGATAGAGTCCGTAAGGCCCAAAATAAAGATAAAAGCTCTATCTCAGCTCAGATAGGCCCAAAAAAAATTTCAAAATATACCTAAAAATCGTAAAATTTTCCGCTCTTTCCGAATCTGGTGTCAAAAATAGGGGTTCCGATTTAAAAAAACGAAGTTGAGGCTCGTAGGGCCTAAAATAAAGGTAAAGGCCCTATTTCGGCTGGGCGATTTTATTAGCCCCAAAAAATCATGAAACTTTGGTCTCTACATTTTTTTCGATTTGGGCCTTTCCAAGCAAGTTATTCAGCTAGATTGATTAAAATTGCCCACCCTGTAGGTTCTGGTTTATGTCGTGGTTTTACATCAGAATAATTGAATATATCTTAGTTATTGTTAAATTATTTAGTATTTGTTGAATTCGTGAAATAATTTATTAAGACATATTTCAACAATATTAATGATTTATTGATGGAGTTTGGTTTTTTGAACTTGTGGACAAAAAGGAAATACATTTAAATATTTACTGAATTTACGCAATAAAATCTTTAAAAAATACTTTTAAAAAAGTAATATTTACGGCGATTGGTTTTTTAAAAAGGAATCTAAATAGAAAATTATACGCTAAGGATTATCTTTAAAAAATACTTTTAAAAAAGTAATATTTACGGCGATTGGTTTTTTAAAAAGGAATCTAAATAGAAAATTATACGCTAAGTATTATCTTTAAAAAATACTTTTAAAAAAGTAATATTTACGGCGATTGGTTTTTTAAAAAGGAGTCTAAATAAAAAGTTATACGCTAAATATAATAATCTTTTTTTGAAAATGAATTAATGAAAGAAGTGAAATCAAAAAATTTATTACGGACGACTTGAGGCCGAATTACTTATTATTTAAAAATAATTTCTCTTCTAAAAGATGATCATATTATGTTGAATCACCTTCAATATACGTAAAGTTAACAATTTTTCAATTATAGCACATACATGGGAAAACACATGCAAATTGCACACAATTCAAACACTTTTTGAAATTAAAATATGTTGTAATTAAGTTAGAAATCAACTAAATCACAATGTATGGCTATACTTGACCTGTAAAAATTTAATATTCTTTGAACTAAATTATCTCGAAAAAAATCATTGATACCTGTAATTTTTAAATTATATTTTGAATGCTCAGTGTGTTTCTTAACAACATATTTTAATTTTTAATCTTAAAAAGTGTTTGAGTTGTGTGCAATTTGCATGTGTTTTCCCATGAATGTGATACAATTGAAAAATTGTTAACTTTACGTATATTGAAGGTGATTCAACATAATATGATCATCTTTTAGAAGAGAAATTATTTTTAAATTTAAAATTAATTCGGGCTCAAGTCGTCCGTAATAAATTTTTTGATTTCACTTCTTTCATTAATTCATTTTCAAAAAAAGATTATTATATTTAGCGTATATTGTATATAATAATAAAAAAGGTGTATTTTAATTACTCACCCCCCCAACTACACTCACTAAAATTATTTGGAGCTGAAAAGCTAACTCAATATTTAACATTTGAGAGGTTATCCTAGGGATACTGAAAGTATCAAACGGGTAGTTACAAACGCTCATTTCGGGTAGTTAAAAAAAGTTAATCTTCGAAAAGTATCAGGCACATCGTAAAATATTGTATTTTTATTGAACTTTTGACATACTTAACATAGAAATAAATTTTTTTATCTTTAAACTGGATTTTTTTAATTTACGAATTTCTTAGCTCACCAATGCTGAAGACCCTTTTTTTTTTAGCTCATTCAAATGTTCGGGTAGTTACAAAACCTTAGGATAACCTCTGGTGTATTTAGCTGTGCTCAACGCTGAAATAGCTGCTGAGGCGTAGTGACAAGCTGATACACGCAGCGCAATTAAAAAAAAATGATGAATTCGAGGTAGAAATATATAATTTGTAACAGCTACCGCGTCGATTAAATTCGAATTCGGCGCTAACTGTTATGGAACGCAGATGCGGATCGGTAAGTCAGGTGATGACGAGATCTACCGATCAGCATTACTCTAATTTCGGCGCTTGGCGCGATCACACGTGTGTCCGAGAGCAAATATAGAATTTACTTTTTTGTGTTGTTAGATAACTTTATTGGAGTGTGTTAGATAAAGTTATCAGTGAGAAGTTGTGTAGATTTTCCTGTGATCCAGTTGTCATTGGATCGGAGCGGGGAAGGCGAACATCTCACGGAAAGTCAGCGTGCGGCCTTGGAAGGCATTGTCGTCTTGTGTGAAGCCATTCGGGCTAGTTGTAATTATTATAATTATTGTTACATCAAGCGAAGGTGCACCTGCTAGAAAAGTAAGTCCGCGTAGCGGTTAGACATTGTATGTTTGCTTGTGTGATGGTTAGAGTCAGAGTGTGTGCGAAGTACAGGAAGTACTTAGATTTTTGTATCGGAGTTAGTCCAAGCCTTTGTTCTTTTGGCGCGCTGCAGCAAGCAGACGAGCGCGAGTGAGTGTGTGTGTGTCGGTGTGTTGATAGCGACCACAACACAGACGACGAACTTTATTTTTGTAGAATCAATTTTCGTTGACTTAAGATTTCGAGTCATTCGGGTTGGATTGTTTGTAAACAATCAGATAGAATTAATTTGGAATATTATGTAAATTTTTGATTCATTTATTTTTCTTGTTAATTAAAATTATTAAAATTTACATTTTATCATTAATTTAATTAACCCGTGTTCCTGCGATCGGTCCACGTAAACTCACGCCACTACCGACGAAGGAGAGCAGCCGCGCCGCGTAATAAAAACATTAGTTCGCGTACGCGTCTTCCCCCCTCTTTTCAGGTATTGAAGAAAAATCGACGGATTGTCGTGTGCACAGAAAGTGCATTTTGTCATCAGGCCGGAGGAGTGCGGACGACGATCGCCGCGGGTTCTCGTGTCCAATCACGATCCTCCGAGGAATTAAATTCCTTAATTCGAGCCCTGTGACAAATTTTTATTTGATAAAGCAAAATTTAAGTGGTTCCTCATGAATATATTTGGAGAGATCAGAGATGTATAAAATGAGGTTAAAATAAAAAATTTAGGTTTAAAACAATTTTTGGTTTTGATAAGTTCCAAAAATATTAGCAGCGAATTGATTTTAATTTTTTATACATTTTTATTAAATAAAAACAAAAATTAACCTACAAAGAGGGATCTATAGAAAACCAACCGCTAATGAACAGCCTATGTTTTAAAAGAAGAACTGGAAAAGACTCTTTTGACGAAAAAGTTAAAATTTTTTTCAGAATTTAGCATAAAATTCGATAAAATTTTTTATTTTTTTACATTTTCCTTTTTTAGTAATGAGCTTAGTACGACATTGGGAATAATAATGAAAATATCGAAAATCAGACTTAAATTTCGGTTTCCACGTGCCAGTAAATATCATCTTGTAACAGTTTTTTTTTTTTAGTTTAAATTTATTTACCACCACTGAAAGTATAAAAAAAAAACTAAAAAAAAGACAATAATTTTGTATAATTAATTGTTAATAAAAAAGTGAAGATTGACAAAACTCTATATTTTGTTTTACTATAATTATTTTATTATGAATCTTCATCAAGTAGATGCCAACTCAATCCAATACAATAAAAAAAAGACGTTCAAAGCGTTTTTTTTTTCATATAGACCTTATTTTTAAAATCGAACTACTTGGAGATCAGTAACTTTTAGCTAAATATATATATATATAATATATTCAATATATATTAAATTAAATGACGATTTCAATAGCTTTTCATTCCCTTTATAACTTTAAAAATGAGAGTTTTAATGGAAACCACAGATCAATTTACAGCTTATATTCAAAAAATGTCTGGGAAGCTGGATATATATATATATATATATTGAAAAGCTATTGAATATATATATCCAGCTTCCCAGACATTTTTTGAATATAAGCTGTAAATTGATCTGTGGTTTCCATTAAAACTCTCATTTTTAAAGTTTTAAAGGGAATGAAAAGCTATTGAATGTCTGGGAAGCTGGATATATATATATATATATATATCCAGCTTCCCAGACATTTTTTGAATATAAGCTGTAAATTGATCTGTGGTTTCCATTAAAACTCTCATTTTAAAAGTTATAAAGGGAATGAAAAGCTATTGAAATCGTCATTTAATTTAATAAATATCGCAAAAAATTTTTTTTATCTATTTCAAAATATGATGCTAATTATACGATCATCTTAATTTCTTTCAAAAATGAAAAACCTCAATAATGCTTTGCCAATTAATGTCGAGGCATACCTAGTAACAACTACTGTTCCTTTAGTTTTGCTCATTTTTGTACCTACCTCTGTGACGTGATGTTTCAAAAAAATGATATTGAAAATGAATTTTTACTTTACGTAAGTAGCTCATTACGTAGGCCAGTTTTAAAAATAAACGTCAAATTCGTAATCAGCAACCCCAAAACTTTCATATACAAAGTTTCAAAGAAACGCTACTGAAAATAAATTTTTACCTTATGTAAGTAGCCCTTACAAAGGGGAAATAAAAAAAGGTCAGTTTCGTAATCAACAATCCCAAAAACCCCTGACTACTCAATTTTTAATCAGTCATAGACGTCAAAGTCTGAAAAGAGCCTATGAAAAAATAAATTTCAACCTTGAATAAGTAGACTTTACAAAGGTCAAATTCAAAAATAAATGTTGGATTCGTGATCAGCAGCCTCGAACACCCCCGAGTACCAAATTTCGAATTGATCTGAGACGTCTAATTCACTTTTTTTTAAAAAGAAAGTCGACGACAACGACGACAACGACGACAAACTTCTTAATATAATAGAGGATGACAAACAGGATTAATTCATACTTAATTGGCAGTCTTTAGATAGAGTGGTAGTCCACACCATTGAAGCCAGGGCCAGAGTTAAGGTCTCTGGATTCGATGGCAAGAATAAGCTTAGCAAAGATTAAAGGTTTGTCAAAGAAGGAGTTTGGATGAGCCTGGCGATTAGAGAGTGTAAGACTGGAGTTTAGAAGGGCAGCTAGTTTGTCGATAAGATTCCTGGCCATTTGAATAAACTCCATTTACTGAGGAGCACTGGCGCAATGACTCGCCTTCTGCCATTTGTTTTTAGTGCTTTTCATTTTACTCCAAACGTAGTTAGGATTTTACTTAGATCTAAGGATTTGGTTAAATTATTATAACATGTTTTTTTTTTTTTATGGCTCTCTTGTATATTGCACAATATTTCATAAATGCAAAAAAATCATCATCCTTCTTTGTCACGCGTCATTTTTTGTATGCGGCTTTTCTTAATCTTTTATGAATATTACACTCCTGGTCCCACCACTCGACAAGGTTTCGGTGTACTATGGCATTTCTTTTTTTAGGGGTGTAAATAACAATTCAACTGGAGATATTGTCGACAAACAGACTATTTTTCTCTGCGGCCGAGACTCTGTCGTACGATGAATCGAAGAACTCAGAAAAACAAGAGTTCTGTGTCTCTTTGGATCTGATCCTGAGAGAAATTTTCTTAAAATACATTTTTGCAGAGAGATAGTGACTTGAATGGAAAAACGGTCTGACCAGAAGCATTCATCGAAGATTTCAAGTGAGCAAAGAAAGCTGCGTTCACATCGGCTAAGACGAGATCTGTGTTTGATGTTTCATGATTACTGCCGTCCAGATGGAATATCCCATTGGAATTCATAATCAAGGCATTAGCCGCAGTGATAGAGTCAGAAAGTCGTTTGCCATTGATATTGTCCCATTGTTAATTGTGTGCGTTGAAATCTCGTAGAAATATGAGATTGTGCTCTCTTTAATCAATAGATTAACGATATCATCTCACTGAGCTTGCGTGAGGACTACGGGATGACTGTCGGAACCGGGAGAACGATCGATAGCAAATGGGCTAATAGTTTTGAAAAATGATGTGATATTGATAGCAGTCAGTTCTACCGAGGAGTTGATGTTAACGTGCTATTCTATTAGACTGAATTTGATGTCATTTCTCACAGCAAATGAGATTCCATCACCTCTGGAAATACGATCAGCCCTGTAAATTAAAAAACCTGGAGTTTTGAAGTCGAAGCTTGGTTTTAACCAAAACTCAACAATAACAAACACATCTAGATCTGCCAGCAAATGTTCTAGCCCTAAACTCCTGCCTGTGACTCTACGTACGTTCCAGAAGAGAATCCTCAGGTCCTTATCTATAAGGGTACAGAGGTTAGTAGCAGAAGCTATCATTTGCGTGGAGATGGTAGGTGGTTTATTGTTTCTGAGAGCCGTGAACTGATGCTTAAGAGGCATCAGAATCCTCTAAGGAGAAGGAAGTTATGTTATCTAGACCCATCTTGAGTGTAGTAAGCTTGTGCTCTATCTTAAACCCGTGTGAGTGCACTCCCATAGTAAGCTTCCTGACAAAGTCAGAGTCCCTAAGGTTCTAAGTGCTAGCTTTTCAAAAAAACGGCATAGGCTTTATTCGGTGATAAGTTCTACACATTTTTCAAAAGATGTAATGTGGCTTCAAGGCATTTATTTGAGCATGCGCAAGCTCATGAAGCAAACTTATTAAGATTAGTGCGTCTTGTATTTTTTCAACATCCACTGCAAGTTTTTTCTTTGAAGGTTTCTTACTTGCATTCTTTTTGAAATTCTAATATACGTTCAGTGCTCCAAGCTTATAGTTATTCAGCGATCTCTCGCTGTTAGATGACGAGTTCGGTCTTTTAAAAGCCAGCGTGTTTTGGCTCTCAGCGCTTAGTGCAATAGTCGTGCTATCGAGCTTCCGCTCAGCCGGATACTCATTGCCGCTTGGTGAAGAGAGCTTATATTCATGCGAAGGAATCAACAGCGAAGAAGTAGACGAAACGTTGCTCATGCTTACGCCACTGCAACCGACACAAATGTAGCTGTTAAATGGGCAGAAACATGGCTGTTCGCGTGATTTACAATGCTTATGTCTTCATTCACCTTATATTGATTTGGCCTGACACTAGTATCCATCTTCGTTACTGAGTCCTCTTCTTTCTTGTTTTCATCATCTTGCTCGGGGAAGGCCTCAGAAAGAAGGGCAATTGTTAAATCCCCTTTATGTGTCTCAAAATTCGAATAATAAATTTCCTTAAGGTTATTTGGATTTTGAGGCTGGTTAAACATAAACGATATGCTATGGACGGTGGGCAGGATGCCGTCCATATTATGGTCAACGACGAGTCTAAACCGACCTTCGTGTGAGGTTGCGAGCTCACTATAGTTTACGTAAGGATTTAGATTATCAAGAAAGATAATTACTGTATGTGACAAACGAGAAATAGAATGGCAAGAAAGTAGTTAATTTCCTAGTAATAGACCTTACACCTACAATGATGAGCTTAGTTACAACGATCTACTCAAACATTTACCAGGTGTGCAAAATAATTGATTTACCTCACATTGAGTAAATTTATGGTTGTGTCTAGGTACCATCGCCGTGTACCGTACACGGTACACGGTACACGGTAGCTTTTTACTTTAGATCCTATAATTTATTCCAAATAACCCACTTAAGTTTAAAAAAACTACTAGTTTTTACTTTAAATCTAATTACCCATCCTAAATAACCCACTTAAATTCACAGAGTGTCTAAAGTAACTCTTATTTGGTACCGTGTACCGTGCACCGTGCACCGAATACGGTACACGGCGATGGTACCTAGACACTTTCTAAATTTATCTCACTCAATTAATAAATTCAATTGATCAAATAAAAAAAAATACGTTGAGCATGTATGAGTGAGACGTAACCAGAGTGGCTGATCCCGGCCCAGGTGGTATCGCAAAATTTGAAAATCATCCGGCACAGATCAGGCAAACAAAAAACTCAATAACTCTGGGCGCCCAGCTTTTTTTATAAACGAATAATTCAATAAATAAAATTCCCCCTAATTGTACAACCCAATAACGCTGATGGTACCAGTTTGTAAAAAATAAAAAGATTAATAAACAAATTAACCCCTAAACGATGCAACCGAATAACGCTGGGCATTCTAGTTTTTTTATCGATAAAAAAACTAATAAACAAATTATCCCCTAAACTATACATCCCAAAAACGCTGGGCACCCAAGTTTTTTATAAACAAAAAAATTAATTAAAAATTTATCTCCCAGGCTATAAAACCCAATAACACTGGGCGTCCTGGTTTTGTTATCAATAAAAAAATTAATAAACAAATTATTCCTCAAGTTAAACAACTCAATATCGCTGGGCGTAAGAGTTATTGATAAACAAAAAAATTAATAAACAACTGAACCCCCAAACTATACAACCCAATAACGCTGGGCGTTCTAGTTTTTTTAACGATAAAAAAACTAATTTTAAGATTATCCCCCAAGCTATACAACCCAATAACGCTGGGCGTCCAAGTTTTTTATAAATAAAAAAATTAATTAAAACATTATCCCCCAGGCTATAAGACCCAATAACACTGGGCGTCCTGGTTTTGTTATCAATAAAAAAAACTAATAAACAAATTATCCCCTAAACTATACATCCCAAAAACGCTGGGCACCCAAGTTTTTTATAAACAAAAAAATTAATTAAAAATTTATCTCCCAGGCTATAAAACCCAATAACACTGGGCGTCCTGGTTTTGTTATCAATAAAAAAACTAATAAACAAATTATCCCCTAAACTATACATCCCAATAACGCTGGGCACCCAAGTTTTTTATAAACAAAAAAATTAATAAACAATGAACCCCCTGACTGTAAAACCCAATAACGCTGGGCATCCTAATCTTTTTATCAATATTAAAATTAATAAACAAATTATCCCCCAAGTTAAACAACCTAATAACGCTGGGCATCCAAGCTTTTTATAAAAAAAATAATTAATAAACAATTAACCCCCAAGTTAAACAACCCAATAACGCTGGGCGCCCGAGTTTTTTATAATTAAAAAAATTAATAAACAAATTATCCCCCCAGTTATACAACCCAATAACGCTGGGCGTCCAAGTTTTTTATAAATAAAAAAATTAATTAAAAAATTATCCCCCAGGTTATAAAACCCAATAACACTGGGCGTCCTGGTTTTGTTATCAATAAAAAAACTAATAAACAAATTATCCCCTAAACTATACATCCCAATAACGCTGGGCACCCAAGTTTTTTATAAACAAAAAAATTCATTAAAAAATTATCTCCCAGGCTATAAAACCCAATAACACTAGGTGTCCTGGTTTTGTTATCAATAAAAAAACTAATAAACAAATTATCTTCTAAACTATACATCCCAATAACGCTGGGCACCCAAGTTTTTTATAAACAAAAAAATTAATAAACAATGAACCCCCTAACTGTTGTTAGTTTTAATTTTTAGCTTTCCTCAAAGTCACCATTGAAATTGGGAATAAATTTAACCCTTATTCAAATAGACTCGCCCCCGTCTAAAAATTAAAGCAACAACCGCTAACTGTTTCTGATTTGCTTAAAACTTCTTAAAACGGCTAGAAATAAACATAAAATCAATCTGCGAGTATCTACCGAGTGTTACTCAGTAGTCGTTCGCCTTCACACAAAAAAAAAACCTTTTACGAATGTTAGGTATCAGTTAAGTATTAGTCAAACCGTCGACTAACAATTCGTATACTCCACAGTTTTATAAGAAGCATTAAGGTCAGGAACGTGCCGTTTCCTACGCGGCGTTAGCTTTTCGTCTTCTGCCCAACTTCCCGATAGAAAAGTCACTAGATTACCCCAATATAAAAGAAATCAGTCCAGTGGGAATTCTTGGTTTAAATCAATAAACAAGCACAGGTTAGGTAACAAAAAAAATTATCATTTATTTTTCAATCTTCCAGAAATGGGCAAATCATTGAGCAAACCAAGTTATCAAGCAAAGAAATTCTTAAAATAAATAAATTACAAAAAAATGCATTAAATTCTAGCTTCCTATCGCGTATTAAACTTAATTTGGTGTACTGACACCACCTCAATTAATTTCCATACGAAATTAATTATAAATAATAAAGAGTATCAAGCTGATTGCTCTGAGACGCAAAAAAAATTATTATATATAAAAAAAAATCTAACACAAGAAAAGTGTATACCAAGATATAATCTTACTTTACAGCTCTCCTTGAAGCAAGTAGACCGGTCGAATCTCTCTGACAGCTTCCTTAGCGCGTGACTCTAGTTTTATGCTGACACTTACAATTACTCCGTCGGACTAGAACCCTAGTAAAGGTTATTATATGGAGTGATTAAAAAAAAAAAATACTAAGTGTATTTTAACTTGAGCTGTAAAGGCAAAAGAAAAGATAGGTGTTGTCTTTACAGTGGTGAAAATTCAAGTGAAGTCCGTAGCGCGAAAATTTGGCTCGTTCCCACAGCGTCGAGTTTCCATTCTCTCACCTTGCTACTTGCTGTAAGGTGGGGGGTGGTGCCGTATGCCGACTCTTACCTACTCGCGATTAACCTTTCTGCATACCGATAGCAGGTCAATAATTATTCTCCCGTCTCAGAGCTCACAAAATGAAAACAAGTAAACTATTCCTAAATAATAAAATTAAAAATAGATTTTCAAATGAAAATCTGAATTTACAAATCTGACCCTAACACCGTAAAACCCAATAACGCTGGGCATCCTAATCTTTTATCAATATTAAAATTAATAAACAAATTATCCCCCAAGTTAAACAACCCAATAACGCTGGGCATCCAAGCTTTTAATAAAAAAAATAATTAATAAACAATTAATTCCCTAACTGTAAAACCCAATAACGCTGGGCATCCTAATCTTTTTATCAATATTAAAATTAATAAACAAATCATCCCCCAAGTTAAACAACTCAATATCGCTGGGCCTCCTCGTTTTTTTATCGAAAAAAAAATCAATAAACAAATTATCCCTCAAGTTAAACAACCCAATATCGCTAGGCGTATGAGTTTTTGATACACAAAAAAATTAATAAACAATTGAAACCCCAAACTATACAACCCAATAACGCTGGGCATCCTCGTTTTTTTATCGAAAAAAAAATCAATAGACAAATTATCCCTCAAGTTAAACAACCCAATATCGCTAGGCGTATGAGTTTTTGATGAACAAAAAAATTAATAAACAATTGAAACCCCAAACTATACAACCCAATAACGCTGGGCATTGTAGTTTTTTTTACGATAAAAAATAGTATATTATTCCCGCAGGCCAGATAGTTCGATTTGGCCTCCGAGAGGTTTGCGACCCGAGCCGAAGGCGAGGGTTGCAACGAGGAGGCTAAATCGAACCCTCGAGCCTAAGGGAAATATACTATTTTTCGTCCTTCTAACCGAAAACAAGGGGCGAAGTTCCCATTTTGAGGTTAGAGGGACGAAAACTTATTTTAAGATTATCCCTAAAGTTAAACAACCCAATATCGCTGGGCGTCCGAGTTTTTTATAAACAAAATAATTAATAAACAAATTATCCCCCAAACTATACAACCCAATAACGCTGGGCATCCTCGTTTTTTTATCGATAAAAAAATTAATAAACAAATTATCCCCCAAGTTAAACAAACCAATATCGCTGGGCGTATGAGTTTTTGATAAACAAAAAAATTAATAAACAATTGAAACCCCAAACTATACAACCCAATAACGCTGGGCATTTTCGTTTTTTTATCGAAAAAAAAATCAATAGACAAATTATCCCTCAAGTTAAACAACCCAATATCGCTAGGCGTATGAGTTTTTGATGAACAAAAAAATTAATAAACAATTGAAACCCCAAACTATACAACCCAATAACGCTGGGCATTGTAGTTTTTTTTACGATAAAAAATAGTATATTATTCCCGCAGGCCAGATAGTTCGATTTGGCCTCCGAGAGGTTTGCGACCCGAGCCGAAGGCGAGGGTTGCAACGAGGAGGCTAAATCGAACCCTCGAGCCTAAGGGAAATATACTATTGTTCGTCCTTCTAACCGAAAACAAGGGGCGAAGTTCCCATTTTGAGGTAAGAGGGACGAAAACTTATTTTAAGATTATCCCCAAAGTTAAACAACCCAATATCGCTGGGCGTCCGAGTTTTTTATAAACAAAATAATTAATAAACAAATTATCCCCCAAACTATACAACCCAATAACGCTGGGCATCCTCGTTTTTTTATCGATAAAAAAATTAATAAACAAATTATCCCCCAAGTTAAACAAACCAATATCGCTGGGCGTATGAGTTTTTGATAAACAAAAAAATTAATAAACAAATTAACCCCCAAACTATACAACCCAATAACGCTGAGCGTCCAAATTTTTTATGAAAAAAAAAATTAATTAACTATTAACCCATAAGTTATACAACCCAATAACGCTGGGCATCTTAGTTATTTAATCAATAAAAAAGTCTAATAAACAAATTATATCCGAGCTATAAACCATAACGCTGGGCGTCTGTTTTTTTGTTGTTGTCAACGGTAATTTAATCTTCGACATATCAATTGCAGTTTTTCTGAATATTAAAGATAACTGCCTCGTGATAGTCTATTGAATCATTTATTTGTTTATAAAGAGCCTCTAGTTTTTCACTAGGTTTAACGTTTAAGCCAGTTCATTTATTGAATTGTCAAATTAATTTTAAAAAGTCCCGTACTCCCAACGTTATTGGCTTGTAAAGCTTGAGGGATAATTTGTTAATTAGTTTTTTTATTCATAAAATAACAAGGACGCTTAGCGTTATGGGGTTATATAGATTAGGGGATAATTTGTTTATTAGTATTGTTATCTAGAGAAAAAAGTTAGGATGCCCGGCATTATTGGGTTTTACAGATAAGGAGTAACTTGTTTGATAATTTCTTATATACAAAAAACTCGGTTGCCCAGCGTTTTTGGGTTGTAAAGCTTGGGGGATAGTTTGTTTACTAATTTTTTTATTTAAAAAATAATGAGGATGCCCAGCGTTATTGGGTTGTATAGCTTGAGGGATAATTTGTTTATTAATTTTTTTAATAACAAAAAACTCGGACGCCCAGCGTTATTGGGTTGTATAGCTTGGGGGATAATTTGTTTATTAATTTTTTTAATTATAAAAAGCTCGGACGCCCGGCGTTATTGGGTTGTATAGCTTGAGGGATAATTTGTTTATTAATTTTTTTAATAACAAAGAACTCGGACGCGCAGCGTTATTGGTTTGTATAGCTTGGGGGATGATTTGTTTATTAATTTTTTTAATTACAAAGAACTCGGATGCCCAGCGTTACTGGGTTGTAAAGTTTGGGGAATAATTTGTTTATGAATTTTTTATTGATAAAAAACTCGGACGCCCAGCGTTATTGGGTTGTTTAACTTGGTAGATAATTTGTTTATTAATTTTTTTATTTATCAAAAACTTGGATGGCCAGCGTTATTTGGTTTTACAGCTGAGGGGTTAATTGTTTATTAATTTTTTTGGTTATAACAGGCACGGACGCCCAGCGTTATTTGGTTTTACAGCTAAGGGGTTAATTGTTTATTAATTTTTTTGGTTATAACAGGCTCGGACGCCAAGCGTTATTGGGTTGTATAGCTTGGGGGATAATTTGTTTATTAATTATTTTATTCATCAAAAACTCGGATGCCCAGCGTTATTGGGTTCTTTTACTTGGGGAATAATTTGTTTATTAATTTTCATATTGATAAAAAAATTAGGTTGCCCAGCGTTATTGGGTTTTACAGCTAAGGGGTTAATTGTTTACCAATTTTTTTGTTTATAAAAAACTCGGACGCCCAGCGTTATTGGGTTGTATAGCTTGGGGGATAATTTGTTTATTAATTTTTTTAATTATGAAAAGCTCGGACGCCCAGCGTTATTGGGTTGTAGAGCTTGGGGGATAATTTGTTTATTAGTTTTATTATTGATAGAAAAACCAGTATGCCCAGCGTTATTTGGTTTTACAGCTAAAGGGTTAATTGTTTATTAATTTTTTTGGTTCTAACAAACTCGGACGCCCAGCGTTACTGAGTTGTTTAACTTGGTAGATAGTTTGTTTATTAGTTTTTTTATTGATGAAAAAACCAGGCTGCCCAGCGTTTTTAGGTTGTATAGTTTGCAAGATAATTTGTCTATTAATTTTTTTATTTATAAAAAACTCGGACGCCCAGTGTTATTGGGTTGTTTAACTTGGTAGATAATTTGTTTATTAGTTTTTTTATTGATGAAAAAACCAGGCCGCCCAGCTTTTTTGAGTTTCATAGCTTGCGGGATAATTTGTTTATTAATTTTTTTATTGACAAAAACTCGGATGCCCAGCGTTATTGGGTTGTATAGCTTGGGGGATAATTTGTTTATTAATTTTTTCAATTATAAAAAGCTTGGATGCCTAGCGTTATTTGGTTGTATAGTTTGGGGGATGATTTGTTTATTGGTTTTTTAGTTGGTGAAAAATCCAGGACGCCCAGCGTTTTTGGGTTCTACAGCTTGGGGGATAATTTGTTTATTTATTTTTTTAAGTATTAAAAACTCGTATCTCCAGCGTTATTGGGTTGTAAAATTAGGGGGAATTTTACTTATCGAATTATTAGTTTATAAAAAAGCTGGGCGCCCAGCGTTATTGAGTTTTTTGTTTGCCTGATCTGTGCCGGAAGATTTTCAAATTTCGTGGTACCACCTGGGCCGGGATCGGCCACACTGGACGTAACCCCGGATGTTAGATAAGACATGTGAAGGGTCCAGGGGAAAAACCGGGAAACTCGAAAAATCAAAATTTTGGAAAATCAACAAAGTAGTTTTGAATTTTCCATCAGCTGTTGAAAAAAAAAAAAAAAAATAGTAAAATTCGCTAATACAAAAGATAAAGAATTTATTTCTTTACAATATTCTACATTAATATTTTTAAATTTATTTAAAAAAAACATGATTTATAAAAAAAAGTAAAAAAACTTGACTCTTTTCAGGCGAAAAACCGGGAATATTTGTTTGAAACAAGGAAAAACAAGGTATATTATAACTGAACTGGGGAATAAAATGGAAAGTTTTTAAATAATAAACTGACCTCTCAAAAATACTTTTAACAAAAAAGGCTAATATTTATTACAGAAAAAATAAATTAAACAAATTATACTTATAACAACATCAAAAATAAAAAACTCAGCCATTCTATTATTATATCGTACAATTTATATCGTATTTTATGAGCGTGCAAAATCTTTAATTTAAAAAAAAAAAAAAAAAAAATTACCACATCGTAAAATATAAAGTGACAGATAAAATTAACCCAACAAATCTACATACGAATAACAAAAAATACAACAAAAGAAAAATTTTATCAACATGTACCAAATCAATCTTAACATATTTAACTACAAATATTTTCAAAACCTGCGATAAAAAATCATTAGTTACTATTTCTGGACTTTCCCTTCTTTTTCACAATAGCTGCTAGACTTTGTTTCGATTTTTGTTTCAGTTTTGCTTTTTTTATCACAAGCTTTGATCGTTCCTTAAACATTGTTGTAATTTTTTCTTTTTTTTTGGTTTGCTGACAACTTTTTTAACTGAAACTGGAGGTATTTCCTCTACATCAAAACTTGTCGTGGCATTAATAAAATTTTTTTTAGTTTCACCATTGAAGTCTTGTTTCTTTTTTTTTAACTAAACTGGAACTAATATTTTCTTCAGTAGATTCGTTATTTTGACTTTTCTTTTATGTGATCGCTTCGTAGATTTCGTTTTTGCATTGGGGTAAGTTTCTTTTTCTTCAGATAAAGTTGAAGAATATTCTTCTTCATCAGACATTGTAGGACGATAAATTTTGTCTTTACATTTCCTAGAAAGCCTTGTACGGGGGCGTTTAGTATCTTCTAAATAATTTTTTGCATGAGAATAGGATTCTTCTTTTTCTTCGTCTTCTTCTGACATTTCAATTGATTTATCGTTTAGAGTAGGGAAACAGTCCTCGTCTTGCTCATATTTACTCTCTCTCTTTTTTGACTTGGAATCAGTACTTGATTTTGGCAGTTCCGAAAAAAATACTTGGGCCTCTTTCGTACAAAAGGTTTTTAAATGCTGGAGATCATTGAATTTTTCTCTACTTATTGGCAAGGGTGCTGAAAAAAAGAATATTTTAAATAAGCTTGAAAATAATTTTTGTTAATATTAGTTTATTTATAATATTTCTTACTGTTATATTTAGTCTTTGGTAGACTGATGTCTTCTGCGCCCACTCTCTTTGCTACAGCTACTTTACACCAATGTCCACCATAGGTAGTTTTTTTATTCAAATCTGATAAAAGTTCTCTATTAAAGAGAATTTCCTTGACTGGTCTTGTAGCGAAAGGGCATTTTTTGACGTAAAAATTCTCAAGATATTCGGTCCATCTTAGTATCATGTTGCTTTTTAACTCAATGACTTCAAAGGGTGATGGTTTTGTGCGCGCATTTCTAAATTCTTCAAACCAATCTCCAGGTAACTCAGCCCATTTTTTTTTGGTTAATAACAGCCATGTTTCTATCACATTCTAGATAAGAGTGTCCTCGTACTGGAAAAGTTATTTTTATAAAATCTAATCTTCGAGTGTGGTAAACGATGTAGTCCAAAAATCGAATCACTGTCCAGTTTTTATTTTGACCAGCACATGAGTCACAAAATATTTCTAAATTTTTCACTTCTTGGCTTAGTTTTTCATTCAAAAAGTTGTTCAAAAAAGATGTCATTTCATCAGGACCTTTACGTCCAATAGTTTCATCGTAAGCGTAAAAATAGGAATTATTGTTATTCAGCATGTGTATGTTAAACATATTGACATTCAATTGCCTTTTATAGTAAACATCATTTGTGGTTATATTTGGTACATACAAAGTTTTTTGAAAATCAATTGTAATTGACTCACAAACTTTTGAGTTTCTACTCTTAATGCGAGACTGACTTTTTCTAGTATGAAAAACATTAGCTTCCTCTAAATGCTTACTTCTCTCTGCAGATAATTTGGTTAATTCTTGTTTTAATGTCAACATAAGAGGATTATTTTCACATAAATTTTTAATTTCATTTTCTTTACATTTAATATCAGCTGAGTATTTATCACACGCACTACAAGTATTTTTTCTGGGATAACCAAAGCTAATGTTGAATTTTTTATTGAGAATAAGTCGGTATGATTCATAAGAAATTTTAACATTTGGGTGGATGTCATTAAACATTTGATGCATTTTTTTACGTTTAGTTCTTCGGGTAGATAAATTCGTTTAGAATCTTTCAAACTATAATGACTTCTTCTGCCTTTAAAAGACCTTATGTGATCATAAACATGATTAACTACTTCATCCTTTAACCGATGTTTGCAATTTTTACTACGACCTCTGCCATCTGCAGGACGATTTCCATTTTTTAAATATCCCTGCATTGTTTCCACTTTACTCTTCGTAATTCCACGCAAAGAAACAAATTCTTTTAAGCAAACTCTTACATCCGACACTTTGTCGTCTTCTTCAATGCGCACTCTATACAAATAAGAATAACTTTTTCTTGAAACCTTATTTTTATTTAAAGTTGGTTTTTTAGTTTACAATTTGGTCCAATTTCATGGCTAGATGCTAACAATTTTTTTTTCACGTCACTCATTCGTCCCATTATTGGACGTTTTTTAGTATTATTTAAATCATTACACGGATTTCCGCAGTCACTACCGACATCACTTTCATAAGCATCCATGTTTGGTTTTACTATCGAAAATAATGGACATTATTTTTAAAAAAGTACTAAGTAAACAAAGGTTTACTGATAACTGTCGCGGGAAAAGCATGCGTACGTAGTAAATGTTCGCTGATGACTGCCGCGAGAAAAGCGTGCGTGCTTAACAAAAGTTCGCTGATGACGCTCAAGAATTCTGTGAAATGCTCGTTACAATCAAAACAAGTTTAACATGATAGCAGAAGTAAATATCAAAATCGGTGTCAAATACCTTTGACAAATAAAGATATGTGAATTTCACTAATTTCTTCTTCTTTCGTACAATATCAACAGAGTTTCCCTGTTTTTTCCTTTTTTTCAAAAAATATTCCTGGTTGTTTCCTTGTTTTTAAAAAATTTTCCTGGTTTTTTCCCAATATACCATTTCTTTAGATGCGAAAAAATGAAAAAAAAAACTTTTTATAAGATCTGACTAAGGCAGACGTATTACCCACATCCTCTACTATCCAAAAACACATTTAACAAAAAAATGAAAAAAATCGAGTTTCCCGGTTTTTCCCCTGGACCCTTCATGTGAATTTTATTTCTGTGAAACTCACTGCTACAAACTGAAGCCCTATCATTTGTGTTGAATAAAAAAAATAAATTATCTTATTTAAAATGATCAAAATATATGTACCTAGTTCTCTTGAATTTACCCGTAATTTTATTTTGTTTATTAAAATAATTCAAAATATCTCTTTTAATTCGTTTAATTAATATAATTAAATTTTAACTTAAAGAAAATCTTAACTGCACAATTTTATTTTTATGTGACCAAACCACCTACAATTTAATAAATCAAGCAAGATAAATAAGTGTCCACTAAGTATCGTATTCCCTACAATGCACCACAGCATGAAAATTTATTTACATAATACGATTTAATTATTCACCTAGTTGGCCAAGTTTATCAGAGATTTTGTCTTGTAAGTGTCTGTCGTTTAATTTCCCGTAAATAATTTATTTTTCATCACACAGTTGTGCATTAATAACAATTGATTTAATTCTACCATAAAATTCGTACATCAAAAAAAAAGTTTTACTCTGATTCACACATAAATAAAATTGCAATTAAAAATAATCATTAAAAAAATCCCAGTTTCAAATTTTGTAAAAAAAAAAAAAAAACAAAAACGAATTTTGAATTTTGTATTTGATGTAAGATAATTATATGTCCATTAATGCAGTGAAAATAAAGTAATACGGAAAGGTGAGTTAAATAAGCAAAAAATATGTATCCATAGCGAAGAGAAAAAAACTCATTCACATACCTCAGAAAAGTAAGTCACGGGTGTGTGTATAGATGTTTGCGTTAAGAGTCCTGCCAAGCGTTGTCGGAATTGCTAGGACCAGGAACTCTCGTGTGTTATGTTTGATTGCCAGTTTTGACCATGAATATGTTTGAAATAGATGCTTATATACAGGGTAGGCAATTTTAATAAAGACTAAGGTTTTACTATTTTTTGGGGCTAGTTAGATGGGCCTAACAAAAATGGGCCTTATGCTTTAGTTTGGCTACCCGATGGAGCGAGCATTTTGATATTAAACAAAGGAGAAGTGTAGTGTATGTGTGCTGACGGGGTAGAATGTGCGAGTGCAGAAAAACATGTAAGGCGCCAGTTAACATGCCCGCAGCCCACCGAGTGGCCATCAGTTGTATTAAAGATGTTGAATAAAGAACACTTTTCAATATTACAAGGTTTTCTATTTATTCCTACACAAGCACTCACGTGCCACAGCTACACCTACATACATAGCAATTAAGTAAAAATTTTTTCTTTTTTTTTAAAGTATGGTTATTTTTTTCATGAGTGACCTAATCTAAAACCGAAATTGAAAGTATATAAAGCGTAACGCTTTTATGGTAGTCGGTGTTATTAAAAAAACCAACTCGCCGTTAAAGGGCTTCCGCCCTTTAGGACTATTGGGACTGAAACTGCATTCACAGTGGGGATGAAAATATGGCTGCCGTTGGGGGCGTTTCTATCTGAATTACAAGTAAATCACTAAATTCAACATGGCCGCCATTGGGGGGGGGGAACCTGGACTCAGCATAGGCGCTGCTCCCCACCATAATCTCAGTGTCAGTCCCAATAGTTTAATCATTGTAAGTACATGGTAAAAAGTTTTGGCGCGTGCGCGCATCCGTAAGTCAGCAGCTGAACTAAATGTGAGCCGTGCGTGAGACAACATTTTGGTGTGTGGTGCAAGGATGTAGGGCTGTGAGCGCTGACTTAGGTTTGCACACGGCCTACGAAGGCGCGCAGCTAACCTCTTTGTGTAGTCCTGCAAGCCGCCTAAGCGCTAAGCTGTTCAGCGAACTACCTTCGGTGCGCGAGCACTCGAAACTCGTTCATCAGCTGTCCTAACTTCGTGGGACTGCTGCGACACTACTTTAAAGCAGCCAGCGCCTAAACTTTTTACCGTATAATTGAGTTGAAAAATGTCTAAAATTTTATTTGTCAAGAAATTTTTTTTGAAGTAAAAATCATTTTTTACTTAGGGTACTAATGTTGAAATTTTTAAGAGCCTGAAAAATAGGTGCAAAATTTGTCAATTCAATTTTTTGTGACCCACATCAAAATTTCAACATATTTTGAAATTTTTTTATGAATCGCTGTTAAATATCTTGCGCCCTTTTGGATCACCTTGCCAGTTGACTAAGTGATCGACGCCACAACTCGTCCTAGTTAATTTTTCCCCGGAATACTTGCGCACTAAGCAATCGCTGATTTTTAATGGAAACTTATTAGAATTAAAAGACCGATCTTAGTTCAAATTTTCAAAAATTTGCAGTTGGGATCTCGGAATTTAAAAAAAATGAAATGTGTTTTGATAGCTGTTTGATAGCGATACTTAAAATTGTACATGGAGCCTTCCTCACCGAGGAAATGGCGTCAATGTACTTAAGCTACTAGAGGCCAACAATAAAAGAATTCCTACAACTGCAAAAGGCATAAAGTGCTAACCAGAGCTTATGGAAAACATTATATACGACTTCACCAATACTACAAAAAATTATACAAAAAAATTTTTTTGTGCAAAAAAATGACGTTTTTGAAAAAACAAAGTTTTTTGGTTTTTTAAAACGGCCGCCATTTTGTTAAGATAGTATGGTCAAACAAGCGAAAAAAAATGCTTTTTTTGACGATTTTTAAAATGAAATCAAGCAAACCAAGTTTATTGTAAAATATAGTTCTTTATTAAGTAACATTTAAAGAAGCTTTCGTCCAATTTTGAGGTAAAAATATTAAGATTTGAGTCTCTGGCAGGCAATTTTCGGCGAGACCTTTCGAAAAAAGTTTTTTGCGGTGGCCACTCGTACTTAGCACTGGCTTATCTGAAACACAATTTGAAAGAAAATTTAGTTAAAGGATAAGTTTTTCTAGGTACTGTCGGGGCGTTTTTTTTTTTTTCAATTTTGACATTTTTACCAGCAGTTTGAAAATTTTTACCTCAAAATGACGCCATTTTAGGGCCACCATTTTGTTAAAAATAAAAAATTTAAAAAAGTGGCTCGACAGTACCAGGTATTTGATGGATAAAAAGCGTTTACAAAATTTGGAAGTGATCGGTGCAATAGTTTTCGAGTTATCGTGGCCACCGATGTCAAATATGTAGTTTCGAGAAAAACGCGTTTAAAGTTTAAAAGTATGAAAAAATGACGAAAAAATTTTTTTTTACCTTAAACTGAATCGTCCATGCCAGCACCATAAAGTAATGCGCCTGCTGCAGCTGCTGTGTCCAGAACTTCTTTTTGCTTCTGTCTTTGCAGAATTCTCGCTTCTTTAGTCGATGCGGCAGATTTTTTGTTCGCCAAGTCTACGCGAAAGTTGTCCTCTATGCGCGAGTAGTGGTGGGCTGCAGGACCAAGATTAATTCCCATCTCGTTCATAAAAATCAACAAAGCAGGAATCCCTTCATTAAAAGTAGCTGCAGCAACATTGGCAGCTATTTCCACGACTTTGGACGCCGCTGGTAGTATATTTGGAGTAATTTTCCAAATAAGCTGGTTCAATGATTCGTTGTTGTTTTGCGTGAATCCTCCCACACAGCGCTCCAACAATTCATCTTTTGATAAGTCTTCATATACAGGTCGTAAAGCGTCTAAAACATGTTGTGGGAACGCTTCATACGAGTGATGAAAGTCTTGAAATCCTGTGCACAAAGCTTTTTGTTTCACTGCGGCATTCAATAGGTACTTTTCGATGCGCCCTCTCTGGGAGCAAAGTGTTACTTTGACACCTGCTCTCCCGAAGCGGGAGTCAAAGTAATTTTGACTCCCGCTGTAGCGAGAGTCAATGTAATTTTGACTCCCATGGGAGTCAAAGTAGAGATTGACATCCACTAAGACCGGGCTACCGTGTCTGTACAACGGGCATCTCGTAAGGTTGTGCTATGCGCGCGCAATAAACCATACCACGCGCGCTAATAAAAACACATCGTGAAATAAAATAGCACAGCTAGAATTGTATAATCTAAATAAATGATACGATTTCTTTGTATAAATAAAAAAAAAAAAAAAAATAGTAATTTTAGTGCATGTAAAATTTACAATTTTAACGATTCTAGTAAAAATCTAGCGAAACAAAATATGATGTTACACATGGGAGTTAAGCGCCACAGACCTCTCGAGAGGAATTTCCAGGTTCTTCGCCTCGTGCCGCTACCTGAAAATTTCTCTCTCGACGTCAATGTGGCGCTTGCCTCCCATGTATAACAATATATCATTGATATTCGCACCAAGATTCTGCACTTCATTTTTTTCGCCGATGAACTGCTTGCCGTGACGTTAACTTCAGGTTCTTGATCAGGTAGGCGCCTTTTGTGATGTCTATTTAACCGTCTTACACCATCAATCCGATCCTGCCTTGAGCACTTTCTTCCCATTTTTTAATTAAAAAAAAAAAAAAAAACACAAAATTTCACTCAAAATGTAATCTGCGACTGCTCAGCTTGGAGACCAAAACTGTTCTAATGCTAAGGTACAAATGCTAGCATTTGTAAAGGGAGGGTCTTCTTAATACAAAGGTGCAAGGGGGACTTTTCGAATAGTATTGTTAACGGGCAGGGAATACGAGATCACACCTGCCTCCGAGCCCCCGGAGCAGAGACAGGTGCGTCGCACCGCTCCGGCCCGCAGCGCTTGAAGGTCTTTGGATTAAAACTCTACTACGGCTCGAGTTTTGCTCCGATCGACCTGAAATTTTGACACAACATTCTTGAGATGTTGTGCTATTAGAAATCGTATTAAAAAAAATTGATTTTTTGAAAATGGCTTGATCATACTATCCCCTTAAGTTTAAAAATTTTTCAAAAATTCAAACAGGATTTTAAAGAGCAACAAATTTACTATCAAAGTAAAAAAACAGCTAAAAATAGGACAAAATGGTAGTGTTTAAAAAAAAAAAAATTGTAAATTTTTCGAAAAATTCATCATTTTACCTGAAAACTTAGATATCACATAACTTGAATAAAAGAAATTTTTTTGGAAAAACTATAAAATAGGTCTCTTTTCATATGACATAAGAAGAAACACATTTCATTTTTAGAAAATTTTAAGACCCCAACTGCAAATTTTTGAAAACTTGAACTGAGATCGGTCAAAAATTAAACAGCAGAATTTTTAAAACATTCTGCTGTATAATTTTAGTAATTTCTATATTCATAGTAAATTTGTCTTCAGTTACTTTTTTAACTTTTTTTTCACTTTTCTAGGTGCTCTGAATAATGATGAAAAACAAATTTCAGAACAGTCAAGTGGAACTTCAAAAAAAAAAATTTATTTAGATTCTGCTGTCGTACTTTTTGAAAATCCAAAAAAAGTTTTAACTAATTCTCAAAGCCCGACTCTTCAAAACTTGGAATTAAGAAAAAAAAAATTTCTTTTAGCACCAACTCCTGCACAACTTGGTAAAGCTCCATTACAAAAAAGACAATCTCAGAGTAAGTTTTAAAGGAATGGAATTATAATTTTATTATAGTTATTTAAACTAAATCTTTTACCACGCAGTATAACTATTCTTTTCTTATTACTTTTATCAATGAATTAGCCAAAAACTTGCTTGAATTCAAAACTTCTTAACCTTTTTTTTTTATAACTGAAACAGATGATAATTTTTTTGTGTTTAAAACTACAAATTTCAATGCTTATTATTCCACTAAAAATCAAGCATATTTTTCAAAATTTTCAGTTAAAATATATTTCTTTAATAAATTAAAAAAAATTTTAAATTATTGTATTTTGCACAATATTTTATGTTTGACACCATCTTGGTATTTTTTAATTTAACGCATCGTTTTTAATTAAAAATTCGTTGAAAGTTTCATCTACAAGCTCGTGCAAATCCAATAATTTAATTTATTAAATACTTTGTGATAAGGTGAAGACATACCCGGGCTCCCGCTGAAAGCACTATTCCGTAATTTAAAGAAATACAAAAACAAAAATTTTAAAAGGGCTTTGTAGCACGCTTGAATAAAGTAGCAGCGTGCGAATTAAACAGATTTATTTTTTTTTCATTTTTGTTTCTGTTTTTTTGTAGTGTAGAGCAATTATATTTTTTTCTTTTATTGTTGTTTCAAGAATAGATAGTTTTCGGGAGAAAAAATCAAAGTTATCAGTGGTAAAAATAGTTTGATTCATCATTCAATTTTTTTACAGCCTTACCTGTATCAAACTTTGTAGATAAATCATTAGAACAATCTTATAATGCTTCTCAAAGCTTATCATCATCAAATATTGTAAGTGAACCAAGTTCTTTACATGAACGTGTAGAGCATCTCAACACAGCTAAATCATTTACATTGTCAACAAGTAGCAGTGTAAATGAAAAATTCAGTTCTAAATCTGTAAAGGATAGTATGGATAGGTAATTATATTCAATTTTTTTGTTAATATTGATAAAATAATTTTGAATGATTTTATTGTGATGCTTTGTAAATTTTGTAAAAATAACTTACAAACTTTTTCTACCAAAAATTAAAAAGGGAGTTTCTAAGATTCAATATCTAAGCTGGAATTTCCCAAATTCTGAATACGAATTTGACTTTCAATTTTTTTTATACTTAGGAGAACATAACCAAATCGAAACATTAAAGGGAAAGTCTATGAGACCGTTAAGGACGTTCCACCGTGTAACGAAAGTCATAAGAATCGTTTGAAAATTATTGCGATCTTTAAGTTTATGTGTAAGAAATAACGTGTCCAAATTTCAGAAGGATTCACAACTCGGTTTTTGAGATATTTTAATTCAAAGTAAAGCTAAAATTGCTCCAAATCGAGATCTAACACAGGCTCTTAAGAGAGAATCATGCTGTTTACATTTCGCTGTAGTTTTTGAACCAGAATGTGAATCATCTTGAAATTTTTGATATGTTCTTCCTTAAGCCTTAAGGAACAAATTGCCATATTTTTGGAAAACTTCTTATGGATTTTTAAACAATTTCAGCATTGTTTTCCTATAAAAGTCAATGAAAAGTTTGCTGATTTTTCTTAATTTTTTAAAACGTTTTCTAGACTTTTGATCCATACTGTTAAAAACAAGAAGTCTTCAGTAACACTGTGTAAAAACTTCAAAAAGCTTAGTTAATTCAGTTTCTAGTACTAACGACTTGAAAATAAAATAATTTTTTCATCGATCGATGCGCGTGGCAGCTGTTTCCATGACTAACCTGCAGGTGGCTTCTCCACGACCTGCCCTCAGCTAAACGTCCTTATAGGACACAACTGAAAGTTCTTTTGAGGTTTACCCTTGTAAAACGACTTTTTAAGTTAAGTTTCATTTTAGGAAAAATTAAACGCTCGGTTATTTTTCAACTTTTATTCATATCTCAAAACTTATGATAGCTAAAAAAACGCTGCTCCATTCAGCGCATGCGTTAAAGAGGGTAAGAAATTTTGTGGTTTGTGCCAAAAATCTCTGTTTTGAAGACCTTTCGATTGATATATATGTCGTAGGTGAATAGAGATTTCAGGCAAATAGGTAACTGCTGGCATATAGTCAATTCCATTAATAACGAAGGCATTAATAGCTGACTAAGCAGTTAGAAAAACGATATGGATTATACTTGAAAAAATATTTTATGTTCATTTATTTCATGTTGAATAGTTTTTAAATACTTACATTGTATAATCGTTTTGTCGTTGTACTTATAAACAATTACGTCATAATGTACAAAATAATTCTCAGATAATAAAGACAATAATCAATTATTTGTTACAACTTGTTGCCGATGAATGGCACCTTGAGTTGCACTTTTGATTTAAAACAGGAATAACTAGAAGTAGAACATTGAGATTTTTATGCTTTAAAATTGCATTTTTTATAACCTTGTCCACTAGGGTGTTCGCAGGTTCCCAAATTGCCGTTACACTGGCTCCTACCCCTTTAATCGTTAGTTTTCGATAGAAAAATGAGTTTTCTACTGAGGAAAAATTTTTTTTACCCTTGTTAACCGTGCCGCATTGGCTTTGAAGTTATTAAAAAAAGATTAAAAAAGTTAAAAATACAATATTACCAAAATGAGCAGCGTCGAAAACTGTTCATCTTTAAACCCAATAAAATTTATATCATTCGAAAGGTACAGAAAAAAGGAAGCTTTCTGCGCAAACTGCATAAATTTATCTTTAAAATTGCTCTCACGCGGTCGAAAGAACTAAATTTTTTCTGCTTTTTTTCCCTTTTTTTTACTAATTTTTTAACTTTGACCCTACTATTTCTCGCCGCAGAGCTAAGCTACGGTAAAAATTATTTCAGATTGATAACTTTATTTTAATTCAAGTTTTTAAAAATATAAATTTTTTTAGGCTTATCGTCAATTCATACGTTTTAAACTGGGATAAACGAAAAATTATTTACTTTGTCATTCGTAAAAAATTGCCTTTAACACGATTTATCGAACAGGGTATGCTTTGAATAAATTATTTAATGGCAAAAAATCAAAGTTCAACTCAAGAGCTTTCCAACGATATATAATTGTATATGGAAATTTTTATCAGAATCAAAGTTACTAGCATTTAAAAAAAAAAAAAACTTACAATTAAAAAATCTTTTTTTAATAAAATCAGGTTTTTTTATCAGAAAACTCATATCTTTCGTTCTGATAGGACTTACTGTGCAAAATTATATTATTTCTTAAAAGTTCTTTTTAATTTGAATTTCCGTTTCTTGCAATTGGGAAATTTGATAAAATATTTGATGTGCACCTTTATTTTTACTGCAACCTAACAAAACCATGCAGATCTGTCGTATCGTTTTTTTTTCAACTTAAGTAAAGTGAGGGAAATATATTAAATTGTAAAATAAATGCTTTTCGCGTTCTGAAACAATAAAACGATACTTTACGTAGAGACGTAGAGAGTTCGTAGAAACTCTACTAGATTTTACGTTTAAGTCAGTATTATGTTTTTAAATATTCATCACATACAAATATTGCAAGCTTGCACCTTACGTTATATACAATTGTAAACTGAACTTAATGGCACGTATATTATGTTTTTGACGCTAGTGTAAGTACCGCCGATTACGAATCGCAAGCTTTGTCAGTTGCTTCATCTCATAAAACAATACGGTTTTCATTAGTGAGTTTACTTTGTCAAAATTTATTTCCAGTTGTAGTCAAAAATCGTTGGGATCATTTAAATTTTGATTCGGAAGTGTAAAAAGTGGACGATCAATAGTATAAATTAATGAATATAAATAGAGCTGACTGAAAAAGGTTAGTAAATTTTTTTAGGTTTTATTAATTTAAATTAACTCGTATTTTTTATGAGACTATAGGATTTTTTTCTATCTATTTATAAAAATAGCACTAAGTAGATTATTTCTACTTCTTGAAAGCGGCAGCTGTTTTTAAACTTTCATTATTTCATTGTAGCTCGATGCTCTTTTGATTCTAAATGGTAAGTACAGCGCGTTTGCGCAGCGCCGTGGTGGCAAAAAACAGAACTATGCAAATAAAATGTGAATTATAATGACAAAAGATTAGATTACTGGGTGATGCAGAATTGTACTAAAACATAGAAAAACTAATTACTTCGTATAATCATAAAAAGTGAGCAGTTTAGAAACGTACCGTAAGTAAAATATGCATCTGTTTTATTTTTTAAGTGTCATGTATCCGCTTTATGCCATTTCAAAGTTTTCATTAAAATCGATCAAAAATAAAAAAAAAACTAATTAGTTTTTACCAAAATAAAAATTTACTTAAAGTAAGTATGCTAAATTTTAACTTTTTGCTAAATTTTTGATAATTTTTTATGAACTTACTTTTAACATAAACGTGAATTAAGTACTGAAAAAGTTTTATCGGGAAATAGCAAAATTTATTTTTAACATTGAAAATTCAATTCAATCTTATTTTACGAATTGTAATTTACTAGGAGGGGTACCCCCCTGCTCGCTCCGCTCGCCAACCCCCTAATTATAATTGATGAATATAAAAATTAATCGAAACAATACGTAAGCTCTATGTTTGGTAAAATAATCAAAAGACTAAAGCGCTCAAAATCAATAAAAATTAGACACGAGAGTTCAGTTTAAACTTTACTTACTCATCATAACTTGATTCATAAAATCAGACTTATAGAGAAAAGTTTTTAATTATTTAGGCAAAATCATGAGGTATAGAATTTTATTTTATTTTTAATAATTTTTAGTCAAAATCTATCCAGGGCTAAAATAGATCTAAAATTGACAAATGAAGATATAAATCAATTTTAAAATAGTTAGAGTGTTCATGTAAGGTACATACATAAATTTTTGATGACTCATAAGGAATATTTTAAAAAGTCCACTGGTATTTTGAACCATTTCATTAGATCTTAAACACTCTAAAATATTTTTTAAAGCTTCTTTTGCTTATGGCGGGCATATTAAATAGATTCATTTCAGATCGATATTACAAACTTTATTATATTTGCCGGCCCACAAGTGTCACTCATCTAATCGCATTAACTGTCTAACCTACTTCACTATCTCACCCATTTGGAGAACCCTACTAACCTTACTTAATCTTTCATCTTTAACCACCTGACCTATTTTAATCTTAGCCGCATTACTGACCTTACTAATTTTACTTACTTCAAATACCGTAAATAATTCCCAACTCATCTCTCACTCACTCTACCAACAAACCCTACTCACCTTATTCATTCTTGATCTGACTCATCTTAGATCTCTAGCTTATACTCCCCATCCTGAAAACTACTCTAGTAATTTGCCGAATGATAAAAAAAATCAAGATTTTTTTCAAATTTCGCAAACTCGTACAAACGAACCTTGATTTTCTTCAAAATTATTTTACAGATTCTTCATGAGATGAACGTATTTCCTTTATAGTAAGAGCTTGCTAAGTTGCGTTTGAACCGACTAATTGATAAACGGCTTTGTTCAGCACCCTCTCATGAGAGTCATGACAGCAAAAAGTATTTTCAGCACTCCGGCCGGGAAGTAGCAAAGACTGGCGCGCTCAGAGGCCAGAAAATGCGTCGAGCAGAAAAATAGTAGTACCTATACCACACGTGGCCACGAAAATAAGAAATGTCTCAGATCACATGTAATTTTCGGCCGAGGCATAGCCGATTGTAGTAATCTACTAATTAATAAAAATTTGAATGACATAATTAGAAAGCTGAGCTCAAGACCTTTTTTATCATACATAATTTTATATAAAAATTTTCATTGGAGCCATAGTTATAATTTTAATATGTCTATACCAGCCCACAACCACACAACCATCACTCACCCCATCTAAGTCTCTTTACTATTCTCACCCGTATTAAGGCGAAGTCATAAGGGTCATTTTAACAAAAAATTGAAGATTCAGTAAAATTAAAAATGAAAATGAAAAAAGGGCTCTGTAGCGCTGGAGCTACTATCTTAACCCATTAAGTCCCAAGAGTTATGAATTTTTTTTTGTACTTTGAGCTTATAAATCAAAGCAAAAAAGTTGAAAAATAATTTAAAAAATACCCTACCCCCCTATTTTCGGATATGCCCTACACGATGGCATTGTTTAAAATACTCAAAAATAACATTTTAGTTTGTTAATAACCTAATTTAAAAAAAAATGAAAATTTTTACGTCATTTTTTTTTTTTCAAGCTGGTGAACAATGCCAAAAAAATTATTTTTGCCCTCAAAAAGTTGACCACGGGTGTTCACATTAGTTGAACTTTACGTGCATATTTGATTTTTTTGGTTTCGATTTTTTTAAACAAAATGGCGGACTAAAAACTTCAACGCCAATAATTGTACGGCAGCGCATGGTTGAATAAATACCGAAAAATTACTTTTTATAAAAAATGACTGTGGCTCCTTAGATTTTTGTGGTCGCTGATTATGAATCTGAGATCAGAATATCAAAATTGTAAGAATTGGGCCCAATACCATAGGACCCAATACTCAAAGTTAAGATTTTATAAAAACAAAAAATATCATCATATTTTACGTAGAATTTCAAGATCAAAGTATACTTGGTCGTTTTTCGAAAAAAATCGTCATTTTCGAGTAAAAAATCAAAAAAAGTTTAAAGTATTGGATTTACTTCCAGAGATCCACAACAGCTCGTCCCCGTGTGCCTGTAACGAATTGAACACAACTTTTGAGATGGCAAAAATATATTTACGAGGTTTTTGGGTTGCTGATAGTGTATCTGAGGTAAAAACATGAAAATCCCAAATATAGGGCCCAATACCGTAGGACCCAATAGTAAAAATTGAGATATCATAAAAATAAAAAATGCCATCTTATTCTGCGCAAAATTTCAAGATCAAAGTATACTTGGTCGTTTTTCGAAGAAAATCGTCATTTTCGAGTAAAAAATCAAAAAAAGTTCAAAGTATTGGATTTACTTTCATAGATCCACAACAGCTCGTCCCCTTGTGCCTGTAACGAATTGAACACAACTTTTGAGATGGCAAAAATATATTTTGGGTAGCTAATAGGGTATCTGAGGTAATAACATGAAAATTCCAAATAAAGGGACTCAAGGACATGCAGCACCACGTGGTTTAAAAAAATTTTTTTTACTTTTTGTTTTTTATTTCGTCGATCTTTTTATACGACGTAACTCACGTGAAATGATTAGAATGCAGGATCTCTGCACAGATTTTTTATCTCATTTTTTATTTTTATGATATCTCAATTTTTACTATTGGGTCCTACGGTATTGGGCCCTATACTTGGGATTTTCATGTTTTAACCTCAGATACACTATCAGAAACCCAAAAACCTCGTAAATATATTTTTGCCATCTCAAAAGTTGTGTTCAATTCGTTACAGGTACAGGGGGACGAGCTGTTGTGGATTTCTGGAAGTAAATCCAATACTTTGAACTTTTTTTGATTTTTTACTCGAAAATGACGATTTTATTCGAAAAACGACCAAGTATACTTTGATCTTGAAATTCTACGTAAAATATGATGATATTTTTTGTTTTTATAAAATCTTAACTTTGAGTATTGGGTCCTATGGTATTGGGCCCAATTCTTACAATTTTGATATTCTGATCCCAGATTCATAATCAGCGACCACAAAAATCTAAGGAGCCACAGTCATTTTTTATAAAAAGTAATTTATTCAACCATGCGCTGCCGTACAATTATTGGCGTTGAAGTTTTTAGTCCGCCATTTTGTTTAAAAAAATCGAAACCAAAAAAATCAAATATGCACGTTAAGTTCAACTAATGTGAACACCCGTGGTCAACTTTTTGAGGGCAAAAATAATTTTTTTGGCATTGTTCACCAGCTTGAAAAAAAGAAAATGACGTAAAAATTTTCATTTTTTTTTTAAATTTGGTTATTAACAAATTAAAATGTTATTTTTAAGTATTGTAAACAATGCCATCGTGTAGGGCATATCCAAAAATAGGGGGTAGGGTATTTTTTAAATTATTTTTCAACTTTTTCGCTTTGATTTATAAGCTCAAAGTACAAAAAAAAATTTATAACTCTTGGGACCTAATTGGTTAATATATCTTTTAAGCCCAACCCCATCAAAATCGGATCAAAATTAACGTCAGAATATGAGAAACAGTTTTGTAAATTTTTGTATCTTAATAGCATTTGCTATACATCTATATTTATTGAATCTTTAGGAAGTTTTTTTATTTTCGTTTTCATTTAATTTTAAATGATTTTTTTCGCAAATTCTGCAACTCCCCTTAAGACTTCGAATTTTTTTATCTTCAACTACATGCAGTTGAACTAGGTCATGACCACATTACTGACCTCACTAATTTAATTTACTTCAAATACCGTATTTTATCCCTAGCCAGCTGGCTATCCAGCTGAATTTCGGTTTCAATATGACGGCTGGATTTCCAGCTGGATTTCAAAAAAGAAATTTTTTGGTGAAAATCAATATTGCTTGAAATCAAGTTATTATTCATTTTTCAATGATTTTGAAAAGATTTATCTTATTTTTTTTTTTTTTTTAATTTTCCAGCTGGACAAATTGAAAAATGAATAATAACTTGATTTTAAGCGATATTAACTAAAAAATTTTTTTTTGAAGTCCAGCTGGATTTAAGGGGTAGGGATCTCCCAAACTTATTTCACCCAATCTACCAACGAATCCTACTCACCGTATTCATCGACTCAGTCACTAACTTTAAAGTTTTGTTGAAGTACTTTAAATTTTGAAAAAGCTCTATTAATATTTTTAAGTAAAATAACAAACCCTTCCTCACCTCATCTCCCCTTCCACCCTCCTCCCGCATAACCTCCGCCTAACCAACCTTATCTACCTTACTAACCTGAATCGACTTAAATTATTAGCTCTCACTAAACTAACGTATCTCGCTTATCTAACCAGCTGGCTTGGGATTGCGTAAATCTGCCCACTTAAGTGTCCCTTGATTACCCGTAAAAATTTCTAGTACCGCACAAATTTTTATTCCTAAGTAAATGTTTTTTATCAAAAAGTAAACATTGGTATTAAGTTAGGTATGGGTTTTATAAATTAATATAAATAATATAAATTAGTAATTAATATATATAATATAAATTAAAATCCAATCGTTCGTTGATCTTAAATCGGTATATAAATATATATAAATAATTATTGGATTTTAAATTATATTATACTTTCAACGAAGAATTAAAAGGGATCTTTGAAAAGGGGATCCAACTGAGGGGATCCAATACTTTCGACGAAGATCCAATTTAGGGGATCCAATTTAGGGGATCAGAAAAGTGCGATATTTAACTGTGTTTTGTCCGTGTTTTTAAGAATTTCAGATTTTCGAAGATCCAATTTAGGGGATCCAATTTAGGGGATCAGAATCAAAAACGGAAATATAATATAGGAAGATTCTTAATTTCACACTCACATATTGAAAATTCTAATAATCTCCCACGATATTAAAAAAAATTGAAATAAAAGTGAAAAAACGAAATCCTAGATGGCGTCTCAAGATCTTGATTTTGAAACCACGTTAGAAGAGCTGCAACGGAATAACTTACCAACTAACTTGCAAGTTTTACTTCATCTTTTTTTTTATACAAGACATGCAAAACCGACACTAGAAATTGAAGATACTTTTACTTTGGTTACAAATAAAGTTGACATTATTTGGTCTGAGACTGGAATTAAAACTCAAGACAAAAGAAATATTCGAACAAAATTGAAAAATTCATATAATGAGCAAAGAAATTATCAAAAAGCTCGAAAAAAAACTGCACAAAATTCTTTGAGATAGCACATAATATTTTTGACATTTCCCACTATGAAGTAAAATCATTGATTCAAAGTTTTCAAGAATTTGAACTATTACGTAAGGCTGTTAATGAAATCAAAGAAAATATAGAAAATTTACAGCTACTGAAACAATCAGGTACAATAAAAATTATTAAATATCTTGCTCTAAATTTATAATAAGTAGTTAATTGATTTTAATTCTTGATTAAGTCGATGAAATTTCTACACTGAAGCCAAAAATTTAAAAAACGTCCGGCCCGAACGAGGTTCCTAACGATGGTCAAAACCTAAATATGACTAAAATTGACTGTATTGAGTCTAATAAATGTGAAGAACGCAAAAAATTATTATTAAAGTAATCATCATTTAATTAAAAATTATTTTTTCACTCAAATAAGCAAAATACTTTAATTTAAGTTAATGTTTTATTTTTTTATCTTTAATTTAAAGTTTTGATGATTATAAATTTTGAATTTTTTTAACAAAAATCCAATTTTATGAACTGAACATAGTTTGGATAAATTCAAAAAAAAATCTTTCAATAACTGAACAAATATATATAAAGTATAATATTTTTACAAAAAAATGTATAAAAATAAAATTTGAATTTGAGAACAATTAATTTTTATGATTAACGACTAAAAGACAATTTTTTGAGTAAATATTAGCTATTAAATTTCATTTAGAGCCTGGTTCTATCAAATCATTGTACTCTTATAAAAGTAAAACTCCAGAATCTAGTCAAGAGTCCTCGCAAGAAGTAAATAATGAATCCCCGGACTATATGCCAACAAAAGGTCGTTTTTATGAAAAAAAAAAGGTCAATCAAAAGGAATTGTTACTGTGATGACGGAATCAGTGGTAGAAGTCTTTGATAATTGTAATATAAGCTATAGAAAAGCTGTACAAATAATAGCTGTAGTAGCTTCTACTCTAGGAATAGACGTGGAAACACTTATTTTAAATACTTCTTCATTCCATGCAATGCGACAAAAAATCAGAGAAACTAAAGCAAAAAAAATTAAGGAGTTGTTTCAAAAAGAAAAAATTGATTTTATTACTGCACACTGGGACGGAAAATCAATTAAAAATCAAAACTGTACTACTCTTACAGAAGACCGAGTACCAGTTATTGCCATATCTGGTGACCTTGAACAAATCCTGGACATACCAGCTCTAAATCATGGCACTGGAATTTTGCAAGCTGAAGCAATTTTAAAAGCTCTTCGCAAGTGGAATTTAGACAATGTAGTTGAAGCGGTGTGCTGCGACACGACCAATGCAAACTTAGGTCTTAAAGGAGGAGCCGCTGCTCTATTGGAAAAAAATTTGCAGAAAGACCTTTTATGGATGCCATGCCGACACCATATGATGAAAATAGTTTTAGGCACATGTTTTGCTCTAAAAGTTGCTACGTTAACCCAACCCGACGTTCCACAGTTAAAAAATTTCATCGCGAATGGTCGAGCGTGGATACAGAAAAATTGAAAAGTGGTGTCTCACGGATTCATCCATTGCTGCTTATGGAAATAGAAGACAAAATACAGTTAATCGAAAGATTTTTAGTAGATAAAATGCCTCACGATGATAACAAAGGGTTGTTGGAGCTGAGCCTGCTGTTTCTAGGATCAAAAAAAAAAATTTCGTTGAAAAAGCCTGGAGGATTTAGTAATGCAAGATGGATGTCGAAGGGTATTTACACGTTAAAAATGTTTTTGTTTCGAGACTCTTATGATTCGGAAGGCCAAGAGACTGCATATTTTGAAATGTGTCAGTTCATTGTTTTTGTTTACATTCAAGCATGGTTTACTTCGCCTCTTTCGGCTGAAGCACCTAACAATGATTTAAAACTTGTAAAAAAATTTGAAGAGTACAGATCTATTGACATAGATCTCTCAAGTGTGGCTATTAAAAAATTCAAAGCCCATTTATAGTATTTATCTCCAGAGTGTGCAGCATTGTCATTTTTTGATGATAATATAGCAACTGAAACAAAAAAAAAAATGGTACAAGCACTAGAGAAAGAAAATATTTTTGAAAACAAAACTAAAAAAAAATTTCCTCCAGAAAAAATTGAATTTCTAACTTCTGAAGATATTGATTTCTTTATAAACAGCGATTCTCGATATTTTTTTGAAAGATTTAAGTTGCAAACTGAGTTTCTCAAACTTGATCCAAGCGATAGGCATAACAACGATGGCTACCTCAAGAATAAAATAATCGTAGATAAATTAAGAGTCACGAATGATGTCGCAGAATGGGCAGTTAAGTTAGCCGCTGAGTACATAAATAAGTCTACAACCAGCGAAGAGCAAAGACAATACATCTTACAAAATGGAGCTCATTATAAAAGAGAAAATCCTGATTCGACAAAAGGTTCAATCATTAAAAAATTTAAAAAAGCTTAGAGAAGAAGCTAAGAATTTTGCAATGTTAAGCAATTATTAAATGTGAATAATTTTTTTCTCAAAGATGATAAACTTCAAAAATTAAATGCTTAGTATTTTAATATTAAATGGTAGAATTATTCTCACTGATTCTTGTTGTTTACATAAAAAATTAATGTACATTTTTCTTTTAGTTTCATAAAATACTAACATGCTTTTTTTTTATTTCATACAATTTTAAACTAAATTTGAATCAACTATAATAACGCTACTCTTCTTTTTTTTAAATGTTAAATAAATGTTCTGTAAACATGCGAAAAATTCAAATCTGTAAAAATTTTTCGCCTTTAATTCTAAAAGATACAATTTTTTCCTTTAAAATATAAAAAGAAATTTTCATTCTATAAATCAAAAAATGAAGACATGAAAAAATTTAATTCTACGTTTCGCAATCCTGTATTCTTCGTAAAAATTAAAAATGTCGTTTGTAAGACTCTGTTACTGATTTTATTGAAAGGAATAAATGTAGTTTTATAAAAATAAAAAGAAACCTGTTTTTCAACACTATCAACTGTCCTAACAATTTAGAAATCTTATCATTGCTGTTTCTGTTTTTAAATACAAAAAACAATGGTTTTTTACCCTCATTAACTAAATTGATTTACTTTGATACTTCTAGGTGCACATCAAATATTTTATCAAATTTCCCAATTGCAAGAAACGGAAATTCAAATTAAAAAGAACTTTTAAGAAATAATATAATTTTGCACAGTAAGTCTTATCAGAACGAAAGATATGAGTTTTCTGATAAAAAAACCTGATTTTATTCAAAAAAGATTTTTTTTGTAAATGCTAGTAACTTTGATTCTAATCAAAATTTCCAAATAAAATTATGTATCGTTGGAAAGCTCTTGAGTTGAACTTTGATTTTTTGCCATTAAATAATTTATTCAAAGCATACCCTGTTCGATAAATCGTGTTAAAGGCAATTTTTTACGAATGACAAAGTAAAGAATTTTTCATTTATCCCAGTTTAAAACGTATGGATTGACGATAAGCCTAAAAAAATTTATATTTTTGAAAACTTGAATTAAAATAAAGTTATCGATCTGAAATAGTTTTTACCGTAGCTTAGCTCTGCGGCGAGAAATAGTAGGGTCAAAGTTAAAAAATTAGTAAAAAAAAGGGAAAAAAAGCAGAAAAAATTTAGTTCTTTCGACCGCGTGAGAGCAATTTTAAAGATAAATTTGTGCAGTTTGCGCAGAAAGCTTCCTTTTTTCCGTACCTTTCGAATGATATAAATTTTATTGGGTTTAAAGATGAATAGTTTTCGATGCTGCTCATTTGGGTGATATTGTATTTTTAACTTTTTTAATCTTTTTTTAATAACTTCAAAGCCAATGCGGCAAGGTTAATAAGGGTAAAAAAAAATTTTCCTCAGTAGAAAACTCATTTTTCTATCGAAAACTAACGATTAAAGGGGTAGGAGCCAGTGTAACGGCAATTTGGGAACCTGCGAACACCCTATTGTCCACCATTTATTGACTAATTCGCAGCAGATTCTCGTAAAGTTAATAGTTTATCTAAAAAAACATCTTCAATTGTTAATACTTTTGTTTCTGATCTCCGGATATCAGTTCTTGCAAACCACTCTTAGATAAGACCATTTGGTGTCTAGTCGGTATACACTATTCTGAATATTGATTATGACTCCGAAAATCGAGCCAAAGTCCAATGGTCCACGATCAATCGAAGGAACAGGCAGAGTGACACAGTCATACTCAGAGCTGAGGAAATTTTTCTGCTGAGTATTTTATCATCTTTTCAGCTGCTATTTTCTGTATTTCATAGCAATCGTTTTGGTTTTCCTGTAAACGACGCTCGCTAGCACACAAAGTACAAATGAGATTGTTTTCACTTTCCAAGTTCAATTCCCCACAGTAATCGTGAATTTTAAAATTGCATTTTGTGCAGGGTTGGGCAGGTGCGCCACTTTGGTAAGATACCTAGTAAGTTACCATTGTGGATTAAGTGTTTTGGTGTTTTATGTCATCGGCGAGTGATATACATGGTGCCCCCCGCTTTATTTGGGAAAATTGACCGACACAGTTAACGCGCAAGATTGAAAGCTGAATAACAGAAACCGTTGCAAGTAATTAATCAATAAATAAATAAATAAATAAACCGACAAGCTCGAAACCCCCATAACGCTGGAGAGAGCGATAAATTTATGATTTTTTATAAACAATTGAATAAACCACCAAGCTCTAAACCCCCATAACGCTGGGGAGAGCGATAAGTAAATTATTTTTTATAAACAATTGAATAAACCGACAGGTATGTTGCAAATCCTTAAATGAAATTCTCGCCGACAATAAATCTCGCCGACAAAAATCTCGCCGACAAAATTTTTATTGGCTGAAAAAGAAATTCTCTGACGGTAAGACAGTTTTTAAATAAAATTTCTGTCAGATGGCAAAAAAACTGATTGGCTACCCCCCAAGCTCTAAGCCCACAAAACCCTACGCGCCCGAGTTAAACAAAATACTGATTGGCTACCCCCCAAGCTCTAACCCCCAAAACCCTGGGCGCCCGAGTTCAACAAAAAAACTTATCGTCCAACCCCCAAGCTGTAAACCCCCAAATATCCTGGGCGCCAGAAATCAACAAAAAAACTGACCAGCTATCCCCTAAGCTCTAAACCCCAGAAACCCTGGGCACCCGAGTTAAGCAAAAAAACTGATCAGCTATCCCCCAAGCTTTAAGCCTCCAAATACCCTGGGCGCCCGAGTTCAATAAATAAACTGTTCAGCTATCCCCCAAGCTGTAAGCCCCCAAATACCCTGAGCGCCCGAGTTCAATAAAAAAACTTATGGTCCAACCCCCAAGCTGTAAACCCCCAAATACCCTGGGCACCCGAGTTCAATAAATAAACTGATCAGATATTCCTCAAGCTCTAGACCCCCAAAACTCTGGCTGCCCGAGTTTAACAAAAAAACTGATCAGCTCTTCCTCAGGCTCTAAACCCTCAAATACCCTGGGCGCACAGATTCAAAAAAAAAAACTGAATAGCTATCCCCCAAGCTCTGAATCCCCAAAAACCTTGGGAACCCGAGTTGAATTATTCCAAAAATATGAGTGCATTTTCGTTAACCTAAGCATGAAATAAATAATTTTTGTAACAATACCTTATTACGCTGGACTGGTGCATCTATATCTTAAAGTTGTAAATCTGAAGATTTTAACTCCAAAATGGTGTGGTGGAGTAGGAAAACGCTATAAGTTTTCACTTATTGTTTAACTCTTTGTTTGCATCATAACAACAAATTTTTTTTTTAACTATAAATTAAATGCTTCTACACATGAGACACATTTCGAAAACACGTGAAAATTTTTGTTTGTTTATTGGTTATTTATTTTATTATTTTATACCGATTTTTTTATTATTTTTTAGTACTTTCACGTGATGTAAATAAAAGTACACCACAACCTTTTTGTAGAACAAAAAAAAAAAAAAAACACTTTTTATGAACTGTACATTATTCCAAGTACCTGTAAAATATTTCCACTCGGTAACCGGAGTTTTGGGAGGTTTAGAGCTTGAAGGATAACTGATCAGTTATTTTATTGAACTCGAGCTTCCAGGGTTTCGTGGGTGTAGAGCTTGAGAGATAGCTGATCAGTTTATTTATTTAACTCGGACGCCCAGGATATTTGGGGGTTTACAGCTTGGGGGTTAGACGATAAGTTGATTTATTGAACTCGGGCGCCCAGGGTATTTGGGGGTTTGAAGCTTAGGGGATAGCCGATAAGTTTTATTGTTCAACTCGGGCGCCCAGGGTATTTGGGGGTTTACAGCTAAGGGGATAGCCAATAAGTTTTTTGTTGAACTCAGGCGCCCAGGGTATTTGGGGGTTTACATCTTGGGGGATAGCTGATCAGTTTTTTAGTTGAACTTAGGCGCCCAGGGTTGTTGGGGGTTCAAGGTTTGAGTTTTTTTTTGTAATAAATTAGGTACTGAACTGTTCGAGTGAAAAAAATATTAAGATTAGTTTGGGTAGGGGGGGGGGGGGGATTCGAACTTTATCTAGACCCGAACTTTATCAGTAAAAATGCATTTTACTTGATTGATAATTTTATAATTTTTTGTACTAAAATAAATTTTACTATTTTATTTATTTTAAGCTGAATAGTAGAGGGGGAAGTAGAAGGGCCTCATAATTTTGATAGCCCGAGGCCTCAAAAATCTTAGCCCGGCCCTATTGATCGGCTACCCCCCCCCCCCCAGCTCCAAGCCACCAAAACCCTGGGCACCCGAGTTCAACAAAATACTGATTGGCTACCCCCCAAGCTCTAAGCCCTAAATACCCTGGGCGCTCGAGTTCAACTAAATACTGATCGGTTTTCCCCCAAGCTCTAAACACCCAAGTACCCTAGGCGCCCGAGTTTAACAAAATACCGATTGGCTATCTCCCAAGCTCTAACCCCCCAAATACCCTGTGCACCCGAGTTAAACAAAAAAATTGATTGGCAACCTCCTAAGCTCGAAGCCCCCAAAATCCTGGGCGCCCAAGTTCAACAAAATCATGATTGGCTATTCCCCAAGTGAAGCGTTTTTGAAGGCTTAGAGCTTGAGGGGTAGCCAATCAGTTTTTTATTGAACTCGGGCGCCCAGGGTTTTTGGGGCTTGAAACTGAGGGGGGGGGGGGATCCAATCAGTATTTTGTTGAACCCAGGCGCCCAGGGTATTTGGGGGTTTCGAGCTTGGGGGAAAGCCGATCAATGTTTTTGTTGAACCCAGGCGCCCTGGATGGTTGGGGTTTTAGAGCTTGGGGGATAGCCGATCAATTTTTTTGTTGAAACCCGGGCGCCCTGGGTATTTGGGGCTGAAAGCTTGGGGGGTAGCCAATCAGTATTTTGTTCAACCTGGGCGCGCAGGGTTTTGTGGGCTTAAAGCTTGGGGGGTAGCCAATCAGTATTTTGTTGAACCCGGGCACCCAGGGTGTTTGGGGCTTAAAGCTTGGGGGTAGCCAATCAGTATTTTGTTGAACCTGGGCGCCCAGGGTTTTTGGGGGCTTAGAGCTTGGGGGATAGCCAATCAAATTTTTTGTTGAACCCGGGTGCCCAGAGTATTTGGGGCTTAAAGCTTGGGGGGTAGCCAATTGGTTTTTTTGTTGAACCCGGGTGCCCAGGGTATTTGGGGCTTAAAGCTTGGGGGTAGCCAATCAGTATTTTGTTGAACCTGGGCGCCCAGGGTTTTTGGGGGCTTAGAGCTTGGGGGATAGCCGATCAAATTTTTTGTTGAACCCGGGTGCCCAGGGTATTTGGGGCTTAAAGCTTGGGGGGTAGCCAATTGGTTTTTTTGTTGAACCCGGGTGCCCAGGGTATTTGGGGGTTAGAGCTTGGGGGGTAGCGAATCAGTTTTTTTGTTGAACTCGGGCTACCAGGGTTTTGGGGGTTAGAGCTTGGGGGGTAGCCAATCAATATTTTGTTTCACTCGGGCGCGCAGGGTTTTGTGGGCTTAAAGCTTGGGGGGTAGCCAATCGGTTTTTTTGTTGAACCCGGGTGCCCAGGGTATTTTGGGGTTAGAGCTTGGGGGGTAGCGAATCAGTTTTTTTGTTGAACTCGGGCTACCAAGGTTTTGGGGGTTAGAGCTTGATGGGTAGCCAATCAATATTTTGTTTCACTCGGGCGCGCAGGGTTCTGTGGGCTTAAAGCTTGGGGGTAGCCAATCAGTATTTTGTTGAACCCGGGAACCCAGGCTATTTGGGGCTTAAAGCTTGGGGGTAGCCAATCAGTATTTTGTTGAACCTGGGCGCCCAGGGTTTTTGGGGGCTTAGAGCTTGGGGGATAGCCGATCAAATTTTTTGTTGAACCTGGGTGCCCAGGGTATTTGGGGCTTAAAGCTTAGGAGGTAGCCAATCAGTTTTATTGTTGAACCCGCGTGCCCAGGGTATTTGGGGGTTAGAGCTTGGGGGGTAGCCAATCAGTTTTTTTGTTGAAATTGGGTGCCCAGGGTTTTGGGGGTTAGAGCTTGGGGGGTAGCCAATCAGTATTTTGTTTAACTCGGGCGCATAGGGTTTAGTGGGCTTGGAGCTTGGGGGGTAGCCAATCAGTTTTTTTGCCATCTGACAGAAATTTTATTCAAAAACTGTCTTATCGTCAGAGAATTTCTTTTTCAGCCAAAAAAAATTTTGTCGGCGAGATTTTTGTTGGCGAGATTTATTGTCGGTGAGAATTCCATTTAAGGATTTGCAACATACCCCTCAACCCCCATAACGATGGGGAGAGCGATTAATCAATTATTTTTTATAAAGAATTGAATAAACCGACAAGCTCTAAACCGTCGTGAAGTTGGAGAGAGCGATAAATAAATATTTTTGTATAAACAATTGAATAAACCACCAAGCTCGAAACCCCCATAACGCAGGGGAGAGCGATAAATAAATTATTTTTTAGAAACAATTGAATGAACTGACAAGCTCTAAACCCTCGTGAAGCTGGAGAGAGCGATAAATAAATATTTTTTTATAAATAATTGAATAAACCACCAAGCTCGAAACCCCCATAACGCTGGGAAAAGCGATAAATTAATAATTTTTTATAAACAATTAAATAAACTGATGAGCTCTAAACCCCCATAATGCTGGGGAGAGCGATAAATAAATTATTTTTGACTAATAATTAAATAAACCGACAAGCTCTGAACCTAAATAAGTTCGTCGGTTTATTTAATTGTATATAAAAATAAATATTATTTATCGCTCTCTCCAGCTTCACGAGGGTTTAGAGCTTGTCAGTTTATTAAATTGTTTAAAAAAAATTATTTATCGATCGCTCCACCCAGCGTTATGGGGAATTCGAGCTTGGCGGTTTATTTAATTAATTATAAAAATAAATATTATTTATCGCTCTCTCCAGCTTCACGAGGGTTTAGAGCTTGTCAGTTTATTAAATTGTTTAAAAAAAATTATTTATCGATCGCTCCACCCTGCGTTATGGGGGTTTCGAGCTTGGTGGTTTATTCAATTGTTTATAAAAAAATATTTATTTATCGCTCTCTCTAGCTTCACAAGGGTTTAAAGCTTGTTGTTTTATTAAATTGTATATAAAAAAATATTTATTTATCGCTCTCTCCAGCTTCACGAGGGTTTAGAGCTTGTCAGTTTATTTAATTGTTTAAAAAAAATTTTTTATCGATCGCTCCACTCAGCGTTATGGGGGTTTCAAGCTTGTCGTTTTATTTAATTGTTTATAAAAAAATTTTATTTATCGCTCTCTCCAGCCTCAAGAGGGTTTAGAGCTTGTCGGTTTATTTAATTGTTTATAAAAAATCATTAATTTATCGCTCTCCCCAACGTTATGGGAGTTTAGAGCTCGTCAGTTTGTTTAATTGTTTATAAAAAATCATTAATTTATCGCTCTCCCCAACGTTATGGGAGTTTAGAGCTCGTCAGTTTGTTTAATTGTTTATAAAAAATTATTTATTTATCGCTTCCCCCAGCGTTGTGGGGGTTTCGAGCTCGTCGGTTTATTTAATTGTGTATAAAAAATTCATTTTTCGTCCCTCTAACCTCAAAATCGGAACTTCGCCCCTTGTTTTCGGTTAGAAGGACGAAAAATAGTATATTTCCCTTAAGCTCCAGGGTTTGATTTAGCCTCCTGGTTGCAACGCTCGCCTTCAGCTCGGGTTGCAAACCTCTCGGAGGCCAAATCGAACCATCTTGCCCGCGGGAATAATATACTATATTTATCGCTTCCCCCAGCATAATGGGGGTTTCAAGCTTGGTGGTTTATTCAATTGTTTATAAAAAAATATTTATTTATCGCTCTCTCCAGCTTCACAAGGGTTTAGAGCTTGTCGGTTTATTTAATTGTTTATAAAAAATAATTTATTTATCGCTCTCCCTAGCGTTATGGGGGTTTAGAGCTTGGTGGTTTATTCAATTGTTTATAAAAAATCATTAATTTATCGCTCTCTCCAGCGGTATGGGGGTTTAGAACTTGTCGGTTTATTTATTTATTTATTCATTGATTAATTATTTGCAACGGTTTCTGTTATTCAGCTTTTAATCTTGCGCGTTAACTGTGACGGTCAATTTTCCCAAATAAAGCGGGGGGCACCATGTATATGACTCGCCGATGACATAAAACACCAAAACACTTAATCCACCATGGTAACTTACTAGGGTCAGTGAGGGCGTTAGTACGAATGAGAGATGTACTGCGAACTTTAAACGCTTATAAATCAAAAACTGTTCCAAAATATTAAACTTTTTTTTTTTTAAATAAATAATTGAACTCATTAGATATAATAGCGTAATTTTCAGATAGTATACTTTCAGTTTTACAATAAAATAATTGGTTTGAAAAAAAAAAAACAAGTGCGGCTAATAGTACGAACGAGAGGCCGTTAGTGCGAGGCCTTTTGTACGAAGGCGGGCGTTAGTACGAGGCCTTTTGTACGAAGGCGGGCGTTAGTACGAGGCTGTTAGTAAGAACGATCGATTAGTTCAATTTTAGGTTGGATTAAGTTATATAAGGCAACTCATAACGATACCTACTTTTGAGTATATTTCAATTTATTTATTTATTCAATTTAAAAGTTCGTTGACGCAATAATATTTTCTATACTTGCTTATTTTAAATAAAAGAAAAAAATAGAAAACAAAATTATATGTTAATGTAATATTTATTTAATAATTATTTTATTAGATTACATTTATTAAAAACGAAACATACAACTAATCATACTGAATCTTTGAATCAAACTGAAAGTAATGCTTACATTATTGATCATTACGCAAAGCAAGAAGCTCCTGCTTTAAAGCCAACAATTTCTGATTAATTTCGTCTTCTTTTGTATTGTCACTCACAACTTGTTGAAGTAAATGAGTTTTTTGTTCAAGAAGATGTATCTTTAGTGCCTCTTTCTCCAATTTTTCTTTTTTTTTCTCCATTGCTTTTTTATCTTTTTCTAGTTTTAAAGCAGCTTTTTCCTTATCTTCTATAATTTTATTGGCTTTAGATTCTTCTCTTTTTTTCTTATTGCCAATTTTATTTCGTTCTTTTTCTTCTTTTATTTCTTTTAGTTGTTTCCACTTAGCACCGGTTATTATTGGATTTAATTTGAATTTTTTATCCTTACTAGCTTCTTGTAAGCTAGGAGAATAAACCAAATACTCTGATATTGATCCTTTAGATTTTTCAATTTTATTAACAGAACTTGATGTACTTTGTAGAGTTATTGCATTCACTTGGTGAAAATCCATTATCAATTCGAGAATAATAAAAAACAAAATGTTTTCGATTTTCACAATTTATTTATTAACATTAGTTAATACATTAGCCTCATGACAGCCGTTTCGACATACAATGTCATCTTCAGATGAGTATATACAATACTAAAATTAATTACAAACATCTATTCACTTAAAGAGTTATCCTTATTTACAAAGTATACAAAGTATAGAATTTGATGTATTAAGTTTAGCGGTGATATTTTTAAAAGGTTTTCTGCCCACTATAGATTCACGTGTACTTTCATTAAAATAGATAGGAGCTTTAGTTTTAACATCAACTGGTAAAATCTGTAAAAAATATTCAGTTATGCTGTTATAACTGTAAATAAAATTGTGGAAAAAAAATAGGAAATGAGTTTGGGGAAAATTGAAAAGGTTTTTTACTTTTACTGTATTTTATGGCACTAAATATATTTACAAATCATTATTTATTAATTTATTAATTTATTTGAATACCTTGTCTAAAATATAAATCAATCTGTAAATATTATTACTTTCAAGAAAAAAATCTTAATAATTAATGTTCTGAAAAATTAATAAAAAGTAATATAAAATATTTTGATTCTTATAAAATTGGATAAAAATAAAAAGTACATAAGTATAAAATAATAAATTAAAAAATCTATAAAATAAAAAGATTTGATAAAAATAAGAGATCCCAATGAATAAATTTTGTATTAAAATAGTAAAAATTAAATAATTAAAGTAATGTTCTATTCTTGGGCAGAATAAGTATCTTTTTGATTTTAAAACTAATCATCAATGCTTACTATAGGATCTACAGTACTCGATGAATCACCACAAGAATGAAATGAAGATGTCGAACAAGTGGTCGAAGGATCTGCTGCAGTCGATGAAACTTTATATGAAGGGCCTGGAGTTATCGAACAATGAGTATAACCTGTGGCAAGTTTATTCTCATCTGGTTTTGGGTCTGCAGCATTAACTGATGAAATAAGCTCTAATAGTGCCAAGTTTGGATCCTAAAACAGATTTTTACTTTTAAGATTTTTATATAAATTTATGGATTATTATGAGACATGTGAGTTTTTGATACTTACTGGGGAATCCTCAGCAGTTTGTGGAGCATACTTTGAGAAGTCTGGAATTTTCAAAGGGTTGCTCTGTAATGCAAATGAATGTAGGCTGTCTACTCTGGAATCCATATTGATTGTTTGTAGGCCAGGTAGAGAATCTGTATGTATTAGTAGCATTTCTGAAATCTGAAACATTTTTTTAATGTTATTGTTTTAAAATGAATATAAGCTCACAGAATAATTATAATCATAACTTTTTTAAACTCACTATTGTATCAGATGTTGGTCTATCCAAGACTGTGATGTAACTGTCAACCACATTTACTGTTTGTGTTTCACAAAGCTTGTCCGAGAAAACTTGGTTAATTTCACTGACCCCCAATATCTTCAAGCATGCTTGCTCTTGTGTGGCATCATTATTTACTTTTAGTAGATCATCTGAAGACTCACAGAAAATAGAAGAAGTTGCTGATTCATCTACCTATTATTTTGAGTATTAAATAAGTAAAATGTAACATTTACATAAAATATGTTGTTTTATAGTATTTAAACATTAAAACTGACCTGTGAAAAAGTTGAGGAAGTACTTGAAGATTTTAATTCAAACCAGATTTCATAGAGATTTTCATCGGCTTTGAATCCATGCCAAATTCTACCACTATTATTTTGAAATTCACCAATTTTTACCTCACCCAATAAGTTTTCAAAGTTTTATAGCCGATAAGGTACAACTTCATCAGGACTTAGCTCTTTCTCAATAAGATGAATATTAGCAGATACACTTTGTATTTTAAATATTTGCAATATACTTTCAGAAGATGAAACTCCTTGATTTACACAATTAGATTGACTACTTTTACTTTCATTGACTGTCTCACCAAGAATTTTAGACATGTCAATAGATTCTAATGAAAATGGATATAGCCCACATTTCCTAAAGCCATTCTTTAAGATTTTTATTACATCCATCGACAAAAGGGTATCTTTCAACACTGGGGCTACTTGGTGTTTTAGTAATCCTGGAAGATACATTTTACTTAAAAATTGAGTTACTTGCTTGAGCCAAGCCACTTTCAAAGGTTTGAAGAAAGCTACATTTAATGGCTGCATGATATGTGTAGTATTGGGTGGAAGAAAAATCAAAACTATCTCATTAGCTTCACATAAATCACTCAGCTCCATGGTTAAATGGGACATATGCCCATCCATATAAAACAGAACAGGTTTTTTAATTTTTTTTTCATTTACCCATGGAAAGAAGACGTTTGCCATGTACTCATAGAATTTGTTGCACTTCATGTACCCATTCTCAGAGCATCCAAAAGAAAAATCGTCTGGAGCAAATTCTGCAGCATTTTCTGGTAAAAGTTTGCCTTTAAATAATATAAAGGTTGGTGCAATCACCCCTGTTGCACTAGCAGTTACCAAAGCTGTGACGTTTTCTTTTTCGTTGTTTCCAACTATCAAAGGAACATTTTTTGCCCCTTTTTTAGCCAAGACTTTTTCAGGCGTTGGGTTTAGAGACAAGGGCGTTTCATCCGAGTTAAAAATCCTATCCGGCCCAACATTTATTAAATTTGCCGATTGTAAATACTCACTAGTCTCTTTGAACCACTCCACAAATAATACTTTACTTACTGAGGATCTTCGTAAGTTAAGATTTTCAGCAAACCTTGAAACAACTATCGGGTGACGTTTTCGAAAACCATTATACCAATCTTTACCTGGCCGATTATTCGTAAAAGGGTTGGGTTTTTTGGAATTTTCAATAAATGCTTGTACACTATTTAACCCATTTGGGACCGCCATGAAACCAGCATAGGTATAAAAAAACTGATTGTTGGAAAGCTTGCATCTCAAAAAAATAAGAATAAAAATGATTTTTTGATAATTTTTTAATTGTTTAAACATTATTTATTTAAACAAATGGAATTTTTTTTTTGAATTTTTATAAACTAATGATGGCATTCAATTGTTTAAACAAAAATAAGACGAAAATCATCCATACAATTTTTTGGTATGTCACTTAGTTTTTTTACAATCGACGTCTGAAAATTAAAAATTCACTCATTTACTTTAAGATCTCCGAAACCTTAAAAGAAAGATTTATCATATATTTCCTAGGCTATTTGATTTTATTTAGACAGAAAAAACTCACGTCTGCTTTTTCAGAAAACTAAAGCGATTTTTTACTTTTTTTTTTATTGTTCAAACATTATTTATTCAAACAAATAGAAAAAAAATTTTGAATTTTTATAAACTAATGATGGCATTCAATTTTTTGAAGGAAAATAAGACGAAAATCATATATACAATTTTTTGGTACGTCGCTTAATTTTTGTGAAATTGACGTTTGAAAATTAAAAATTTACTCGAATTTACATCCAGGTGTGATCTCCGAAACTTCAAAAGAAAGATTCATCGTCCATTCCCTACAGTATTTGATATTATTTAGAATAAAAATTTGGAGCCTGTTTTTTCAGAAAGTAAAAGAGATCTTTTCATTCAATTGTTTGAATAATATTATTTATTTAAACAATTTATTAAAAATTTTTGAATTGTAATGAAGTGACGATGACAATGGTTAAAAAAAAAAAAATTCGTAAAAATCTACCCATACATATTTTTTAAGCTTGCTTTTTTTTCAAGGAGCTTTCAGACTTGTAAGTTTCACAAATACGCTTGTGAGCTTGCACTCGTCAAATTTAAGATTATCCCATGCCGGGGCTAAAAGTTTGTTTACGTCATTGATTATTTATTGGCCCTTAAAAGGGCCGGGTTTGGAATGTTCAATTTGTTTTTACGCTGGTAAAAAATCGATATCAAAAGTATGTAGTGATAAAATATCACTATTTACTTTTGATTTATCGATTTCTTTTTCATATTATTACTATTTTTTTTTCAAAGTGTAAATAAAAATGAATCTCAAAAATTGTAGAAAACCGTCAAATTGTCAAACAGAACAGATTTGGAGAGTGAAAATTTTACTTAAAATTGAAAATAGATTTTATAAAAATTATCTCATCAAATTCATAATCGCAGAATTTTAACATATCTTTTTTAAAAAGTATAAAATCAAGGATATCTCTAATAATTAAATGGTTTGGGTTAAAAATGGGTAAACAATCACATAATAATACAGTTGATTCGTTAAAAAGCTCCCGTCTAATCATAGCTTTTTGGACTTTTTTATTCATTGCGGCTCCAAAAATTGGAAATAATTTAACACAATCAAATTTTTTACAGTTTTTTACTAGCTCGCTGTTCCCTGCATAATTTTTCAGCTTTTTTCTATCATTCATCAATAGATCGTAAAAAGTTATCCAAGAATTTGTTAGCTTAGTGCTTTTTGCAAGCAATAACTCTTCTTCACACTGTTTGTAATACTTTTTGTATGCAGAATTCTCTGAAATATTATGTAAAAAAGTTGTCTTTACTGAAATATTTAGTGATTGCAATTTGGCAAGGTGCTGTAAAATTATTTTCCAAGTGAATGGTCGGTTATTATTAGAATTTACTGGTAAAATATCATCAATGCTATTGAGTAAACTAATATCAGTATGTTCAATCATGAAAATCGAACTTTTCTCAACGGCTTTTTCTCTTGAGTTAAAAAAGTTTTGATCATAATTTTGCTTGAATGTATAATGCAAGGGCATACGACCTCGGAAATCAACTGAATTAGTATTTGCACAGCATTTTAGAAGGCACTGTATGATTTTGACGTTTTTGTGAGTTGATGTACATACTTCGTGTAGAAGAGTACTTCCATTGGTATCATAATGATTCACATCAATTTCGTGTGACAACAATCTGTTTACCTGCTCTAAATCATTTTTTTTTTATAGCGCTGCGTAAATTGATATAAAATCGATCTTTATTTTTGATATCCATTATTTTTTACTAGACCAGTTGAATAACACGAGAATACTCTAGACTACTTTAGAGGTTGCTGAAAAGCTGGCACCAAACAACAAGGATCGAATCCTGCTCGTAAGCTGAATCCGTAAACCAAGTTTCAGGAATGATGCCTGCTGAAACAGTTAACACCTGATGACAGTTGTCTCCAAAGGAACGCTTATATATCATAAGAGAAGCTGCCCCCACCCCAGACCCCGCTAGCATAATTTTTCGCGATTGCTCCGCACCAATCACAGCAACCTCTCCGCAACCGTGGCTCCTCCACCTCGAGCCATGTGCGCTGCATGTGCCGTGGCAGACTCGTACCATTTAGAAAATTATGCATCAGGGTACATGAAGAATACTTTGATATTATAATATTTGAATCATGTCAAAATATAAAAAACAATTTTCAATTACAAAAAAAATGATGAATTAGTTTTTACGTAAATAAGTTTTTTTACGTTTTCGGTCATTAGTTGGCCCTTAAAAGGGCCGAATTTAAAATAAAAAATAAAAAGATTATTTTTTGACAGGCGAAAGCTCGATATCAGAAGTAGACAATAATAAGACATCGTCGTCATCTCCCAAATTTTCGTTTGATTTTGGTGTTTCAGCTATCATTGATTCACGAAAACATTTAAACACAACTGGGTCTGGACTATCACTTAAGAAAATTTTTCTTCTCTTTCTTCTTTCCATATAATCGTTTACATTTATTTTTATGGTTTTTTTAAAATGAGTTATTGGCTTTTTCTCGCGTTCTGTCTGCGTCTCAACTAAAATCGTTTCAGAAATTTTTTTTTTTTCAGATTTTTCTAAGCGTTTCAACTTTCTTTTGAGCCTTCGGAGCTGACTTTTTCGGGCTTTTTCTTTATCACTTCTTTTTTTGCTCATTTTAATAAACGTGTACTTGAGTTGAACTTGCCCAAATACCTTATACAAAGTAAAATTACTGATAAAAAAAATGTGTACTGTGATAGTAAAACAAAAAAACTCAGTACGATGCCTGCTGTTAAAGCTGACTCCGAAAACTGAGAATAACGCTTGCTAAAAAACTGAAACATCGACTGATGTTTTGTGCCCGAAGACGTTAGCTTATATATTTATTAGAAAAATTGCTCCAACTCGTATACTTTAGCACCGCGACTGCTGCGCTCCAATCGAAAGCAATCCTTGATACTGCTGACGGGGAGGGGAGTGACCGCGGATCGCGTAACCTCTTGATTTTCGGAGTCAGCTTTAACAGCAGGCTTTTTTTCGAGAGTTTTTCTGTCACAGCATTTAGATAGGCAGAGACGATTCGAAATAAAATTTATTTGCTATTTAATTTAAATTTTCTTTTATCTTTATAGTCAGTTAAATTTTTCTCGCGAGTTAAACGGATTTCTTTTGAGATCTGTTGGGCTTGCTTGCAGAATCTGCTGTTTGTATGGATCATAAATTCTTTCTAACTGTAAAACCTTAACTTCTTCACACTGTTAGGTGTTTCGTTCTTTTTTTTTTTTTTTTTTTTTTTTTTTTTTTTTTTTTTTTTTTTTTTTTTTTTTTTTTAGAATTATTTGAGCTTGCATACGTAATTATAAATATTTGACTTTTTTTTAATGGTGATTGAATATTTTCTTTAAATATTGATTTCAAATTTAGCTTTTTTTTACTTTCATTTATTGTTTAGATACAAACTCATATGAATTATGTCAGCGAACTGCAGGATCAGGAATCAGGATTTATCTAATATGATAGACTCCGATGATGACTCGTCTGATATAGGGAATCAAGGCCGTGACATTGTATTTATTCCTGATCCAGATTCAGGATCAAGTGATAGTGAAGATCATCACCCGAGCTCAGATAACTATCTTCCTAATGGCACTTATGAGACGATAAAAAACTCTTATTCTGAAAAATAAAAGTTGTTGGAACCGAATCACAACTACTATTGGCAAAAAGAATGCGCCCCATCAACTGTTGTGCCAGAGGTTGATAAAATGATGGTTTATAAAAGTTTATTCAACCATGATTCTATACAACATCTTTCTAACAAAAATTCTTTTGAATTATTCCAACTTTTTTTTTCAAATGAGATAAAAACTTTTTTAATAGATGCTTCAAAAGAAAATGACTTGAATTTATCCAGTGAGGAGTTTGACAAATTTCTAACAATTATTCTTATATCGATTGTCAATCAACGTAAAAGAGAGAAAGGTTTTTGGTCACAACAATCATTTTTAGGTTGTTCGACAATAAAAAATCTTATGTCTAGAAAAACATTTTTTAAAATAAAAAGAAAACTAAGATTTTATAAGATTCAAGATGAAAATAGCAATGACAAAGTTTGGAAGGTTAGATCGCTTTACAATATGTTTAGAAAAAATTTATCGCAGTTTGGTATTTTTGATTATAATCTCTTGATTGATGAAATAATGGTTAGGTATTTTGGCAGATTTAGCATCAAGCAGTGTATCAGAAATAAACCAACTAGGTTTGGTTTCAAATTATGGGCTCTGTGCTCTGCTGATGGTTTTATTTATGAAATTGATATTTATCAAGGTGCAGGTGCAAAAAATCCTGATGACCCATTACAATCTGTTTGTTTAGGATCCAGAGTAACCATAAAATTACTTGGTAAATTATTTCAAACTCAATCTAAAGAAGCTTTAAGTGCATATCAAGTGTTTTTTTATATTTTTTTTTCATCTCCAGATTTAATGGTTCACTTAGAAAAAATTGGGTTGAAAGCTACAGGCACGGTAAGGCAAAACAGAGTGAAAGAAAAGACTAAAATACCTAAAAAATCTGAGAGAGGCACTTGCGTAGCAGTTCATGATGTCAATTCAAACTTGAATTACATTACTGTCATGGACTCAAAACCGGTCTCAATTTTATCAACAAAATATGGTGTTGAACCGAAAGTTTCGATGCAAATGTGGACCGAAAATGAGAAAAAACATATTTTATTCCCCAAAGCTTTTTCAGAGTACAATAAGTATATGGGGGGAGTAGACTTATATGATCAACACTGCAACGCTTTGGAACCCTCGATTAGGAGTAAAAAGTGGACTTGGCACCTTATTTTTCAATTACTTCAAGCTTCTTTAACGAATGTTACTGTACTTTGGAATAAATTACATTCAGATAATAAAAAAGGAACTAAAGATATAGTCCAAGAAATAATTGCTTATTATTTGGATAGTTTTTTGACAACTCGTCCACCAAAAAGAACTATAAAAAAAAAGCTTCTCTTGGAAAGCATTCAATAGTTCGAGGACCTACAATGAAGTGCTACAACACAAAGTGTAACAAGAGAACTGACCGATACTGCAAACTTTGTAAAAAAGCCGTATGCAAAACTCACACCTCACAACATGAAAGTGGTAAATAAAAACGGGCTTCTCAAACAAAAAGCAAACGTATATAATTATCGATAAATCAAAAGTAAATAGTGATATTTTATCACTATATACTTTTGATATCGATTTTTTACCAGCGTAAAAACAAATTGAACATTCCAAACCCGGCCCTTTTAAGGGCCAATAAATAATCAATGACTTAACAAACTTTTAGGCCCAACATGGGATAATCTTAAATTTGACGAGTGAAAGCTCACAAGCGTATTTGTGAAACTTACAAGTCTGAAAGCTCCTTGAAAAAAAAGCAAGCTTAAAAAATATGTATGGGTGGATTTTTACGAATTTACGATTCAAAATTTTTTAATAAATTGTTTAAATAAATAATAATATTTAAACAATTGAATAAAAAGACCTCTTTTACTTTCTGAAAAAACAGGCTCCAAATTTTTATTCTAAATAATATCAAATAGTGTAGGGAATGGACGATGAATCTTTCTTTTGAAGTTTCGGAGATCAGGTCTGAATGTAAATTCGAGTAAATTTTTCATTTTCAAACGTCAATTTCACAAAAAAGAAACGACGTACCAAAAAATTGTATATATGATTTTCGTCTTATTTTCCTTCAAAAAATTGAATGCCATCATTAGTTTATAAAAATTCAAAATTTTTTTTCTATTTGTTTAAATAAATAATGTTTAAACAATGAAAAAATAGTAAAAAATCGCTTTAGTTTTCTGAAAAAGCAGACGTGAGTTTTTTCGGTCTAAATAAAATCAAATAGCCAAGGAAATAGATGATGAATCTTTCTTTTAAGGTTTTGGAGATCTTAAAGTAAATGAGTGAATTTTTAATTTTCAGACGTCGATTGTAAAAAAACTAAGTGACATACCAAAAAATTGTATAGATGATTTTCATCTTATTTTTGTTTAAACAATTGAATGCTATCATTAGTTTATAAAAATTCAAAAAAAAATTCCATTTGTTTAAATAAATAATGTTTAAACAATTAAAAAATTATCAAAAAATCATTTTTATCCTTATTTTTTTGAGATGCAAGCTTTCCAACAATCAGTTTTTTTATACATATGCTAGTTTCATGGTGGTCCCAAATGGGTTAATAAATGTGATTTTACTACTGGTTTTCCGTTCTGAGAGCAATAGAAAATCCAATCTTCGAGCTCCTGCTCTTGTTCTTTCGATAAAATTTGCTTAAATCCGGGTTTGCTATCTATCGGTCTGAGACCCTTTTTTTTTGAACGTAAAGTAGCCTCGGGAATTCCATATTTTGTGGCCACCGAATTTAAACTTTTTACTATAATATTCACTTCATTTAAAGCAACTTTCAAATCTTCTTGTGAATAGCAAAGACGTTTTTTTTTTACTATAATTTTTTCAGTGCTCATGGTGATTTATTGCAGTAGGTAGGTACCTACCCACGCGGCCACGCATTAAAAGAACTGTTGAAATGGAGGTTATGGTTCTCGTACTATCAGCCGCAACAACGCGAAAAAGACCGAATGCGTGCGGTAGTACGAATTTTGAACATGAAATTGATTTTTTATTTTCAATTAAATAAATATTTTTAAAAAGTGATGTGACAAAATTATTTATTTAACAATAATACATTTAAAATATTTTTTTCTAAATATCTAACTAAATAATTACTCTATCAAAATAACAAAATCATTTTTGTTCGTACTAACATACGCATTCGTACAAACGCCCTCACCTACCCTAGGTATCTTACCAAAGTGGCGCACCTGACCAACCCTGATTTTGTGTAGAAAACTTAATCTTCAGAATTCATGATTTTACAACTAATTACACAAATCTGATCAACATTGGCGCCATCTTTATCTTCGACTGAGATTGCAGTTTGTTGATCAATGTTCATGAAATCATTATTGTCATAATTGTCATTAAAAGAAAAAAAAGTTTAAAAATCGTAAGATAAGATAAAAAATTTTTTTTTAATTTATACCTGTTTGAGTCGTAAATGAATTACCTGAACTTCATAACAGCCACGTGACCAATTATTTGACTGATTTTGACTTATCCAAGCTCGCAGTATATTTTCGACGTCACTAATTTATCTTTCCACACTTCCTTGGGATTAAGTATTTCGAGATCGATCATGAACAATTTTACACTGAGGCCAAAGGCTTACAAACTCTTTTATCACTTCAGCTACGAATTCTCTTCCACCATCGCTCTGTAATATGGCTGGTGCACCAAAAATAAAAAATTTTCAAATGGATTTTCACCAAGTAAATGCAAAAACGATGGAAAAGTAAAAATATTTATAAGAGTTCTTCAGCCACATTCACTTTATGCTTTGATTTCAAAGGTCTCAGATGTAGAGACTTAGTTATGTGATCCTGGAAGCTAAGAAGGCAGTTAAATTCTCCGTCGGAACTGTTGGAATTATTGTTATTGGAATGAAATCTTTCTGTGGATTGTGAGTCAAATATCATTCGAAAGTGTGCGTGGAAAGTATCGGTTTACTTCTGATTTCGAGTTCGGGCCTGATCAAAAGTGGCGCTGGCTCGACGGAAGTGGATCGTAAAACTCAAAGTGTAGATTTCGATGATTGTGGAATGCATGTGTCATGAGTTTGCCGTATGAGTGCACAATTTCGCAGGCCCTCTTAGTTTTGCTGAACTGGTCCTCGAAAGTAGACGTATTTCTTCCTTGTGCCTAACTAAGGGTAATGTAATAAAGACTTTGTTTTGATGATTTCTTTTCCACTCTAAATTCTGTGTTTTATTTATTTAATTAACACCCAATTCTCAATAGGTTAAGGGCCCAGGACACGCTTATTGCAGTGAAGTTTTTTAAATGATATTCAATTATACAGAAGTTTTGGCTATTTTTCCGTTAAAGTTTTTTTCTTTTCTTTCGGACTTGTGCGATTTTTGTGCGAAGGAACGACGAAGAGACTGGTAAGAGACTGTTTGTGAGAATATGATGGTGAAAAGTTTCTGCAACGTAAGTAAAGAGGACATCATCAAAGATGTATCAAAATTGTCGTGCCCCGAGAAACGACGCTGACGTGCCACCAAAAAATTCCTTAGCGTCGTGCCGCTGCAGCAGCTTGGATGCAGTTTTGCCGGGTGGTATCATTTTCAAGAGGAGAAGAAGCGTGCATGTATTGGTATAGCTCAATGCAGTGCTGTGGCGCAGCACTACTTATAGAAAAATCTTAATGATGGGTAACGTATGCATGCGGAAATTTTTGTACGTTCGATTCCGTCATTGTTACCATGAAGATGAAGGTTTGTAAATTTCGAATGCTTTAAATTTGAGATACAATGAAATGTAAGACATTCAAGCCTAAGTTGTTGATTGGATGATAATTTTTGATTCGAAGGCATAAGTTAAGAAGGCTTGAATTTTTGTTTATTTATGTGGTTAAAATTTGAAATGATATTCGAATTCTATTTGAGGAAGTTTTTTTTATTCATGTCAGACTTTGATATTTATTGTAAATTGAAATACACTCACTGACAATATTTTATTTGGTTGATTTTTTCTAGAGATTGTTTTTGAATGGCTTGTTTTGTAGGCAATCTGTCTTTATTGCCATTTGAGAATTTTGATATCAAGTTTATGTCGAGCGATAATTTTTTTATAGTTTGCGCACTGTCACTTTTAGGAAATCGATAATGATAGAAAGGTATTTTACTTTTATTTATAATGGATCACGTAATTTTGTGTTGCGTGATAGTTATCGATTTTTTCTGATGTTATTGTCGAATTTATAATTTTTTTTTTTTTGAGAAGTCCGAAGCTCAAGTAACTTGAATTTCAATTTGGAGATTTTACGAACAGAGATGATTGGTAGAAAAATCATTATATTTGAACAGAACTGGCCAGTAATATAAGTAATTTGAAGTTACTACATTACGATGCGATTCGTTGATTTTTATATTTTCGACGATTTTGTGGCTTGTATGTAAAAAATTGTATGCTTTTCTTGAGTCAGTTTTAACTGGGTGGCCACCCTGTCAGGGAAAGCTGAAAAGTCAGGGAAAGTCAGGGAATTTAGGAAGGGTCAGGGAAAGTCATGGAAAATCAGGGAATTCGCGCTTTTTTTCTAAAAAGTCATGGAAATTTATTTGTTGCAGTAAACTAAAAAAAAAATAGAAGAAGTCAAAAGAAAAAAGCAAGGATAAATTTTGTATTTGATTTAAATTTAAGTTAAACAATTGATATGAAATTTATTTTAAAAAAAATTTAAACTATATGAAGTGTTGTGAAAATGTTGAAATATGAATATATCTGATATAACTCGAAATTTAATTTATATAATTTTAAAATTTCACAGAATTATAAGTTGTTTTATTAACAATTATAATAAAGTTTTTTAATTTATAAATGTTTCATCTTGCAATTATTTTTCAAACAAAAATTTTTTATACATTAAAAAGTTCTGTCGAGAGTTCATTGAATTGGAAATTTTTTTTCCTTTTTCGTATGATAAAAAAAATTATATGTATTTATCGCTGCGCCCAATGTTATTGTTGTTTTTCGCACTCCGTCCGGGAAGCGCTACAGGCAGTAGCACTTCCCAGAGCCGTCGTATGGAAAAAACATTTCACAGGACACTTAAAAAGAATTAGCAAACCCCAAATGCCTAATGTCGTCACGGCGGTGACACCCACGCAGCCGCTTCGCGTAAATTGATCTCACAAAGTAGCTCAGACATCGGACGGTAATGTACCGATGGCTAAGTTTCGGACAGGCGCCAAACTTACATCCCCTTTCTTTCAGGACGAAAGGAAGGAATTTAGGACAAGACATAAGGGATTAATTTACTGGCATGGAATCTATTTGATTCTTTCTTAAGAACATATCAAGCTAATTTGTCGCTCGTGTGAAACGTTATTAAGAATAAGACGAGAAGTGGGAACTTTAAAGCTCCCTTACCGCAATTGGGTCCAGCAACTAAACACTTCGAAATTATTGCACTAGACACGATTGGAGGTTTTAAAGGAAACAATAGTTCTAAAATATATTTACACTCTGTGGTTGATCACTTTACAAGGTTTGCTTTCACGATTACGTATAAAACAAATGGTGATGGATTATATAAAACTGATAAAATCCACAAAAAAAGAAGATTTGATACAATGTTTACTGTTGCGGAGTGAACAATAATTTCACTCCGTTCACATCGTCGAGCAAGAAAATCAATAGTTTGTAGACTGCGTGGCGCCATCTCCTAGACCACGCAGAACTACATGGTGCTGGTGCTCTCGCGCCGCCGTCTGCGCAGCTTGGGGGCAGCTGCTGCTGCTGTCGCTGACGCTGCTGGGCTGCGGCGTCTCTCGAGTTCTCTTCTCGGCAACGCTCGTGAATAGACGGCCTTTTCGCCATTTTGTGCTATCTCGTGGACTTTTCTCTTGGCTTTTCTCACGACTTTTTCATCATCCTCAACGCATTCTTCTCATCTTCACAGCCAGCTCAACAAATTTAGTGGTGTTAGTTCTTCTCTGGAGGCATCGCATCTTCAATTAAGTCGATCGGCTTGATTCACTTCAATTCTTGGGTTAGCTGCTCAGCAAGGAGATCACCCTAGGCATCCTCAGGTATTTTGCACAGCACCGGTAACAATAATTTACCGGTGTTTTTCATTGTCATTCTCACAGCCAGAAAATCAATAAAATTTACTGTGCATTCTCTTGCTCTCTCTCTCCTTTCTTTGTACTGTCTTACACGCAGCCATTTTCTTTTCTATTCTTTTCAAGGCCATTCTCTGTTGCTTTGTTTACCTCAACTGTACTCAAGCAAAACTCGTATTTCTGGTTTGAATTAATATAATCAAATTCGTCAAGAGTTTTGACTAGGTGGTTTCTCAAATTAAATTAATGTTATTTAAATTAAGAATGACTCAACTATAAGTATAAAAGCTCATTTGGAATAACTCATGTAACTTGGTTAAAGTATTGACATAACTTTTATCAGGAAAATTGCAAGTTCAACTTTTTATTATTTCAAATATTGTAAAACTCAGTTAATCATATTTATACATTTAATCAGGTAGTTAAACACCATTCATATCTTTATTATTTTATATTTATTCTGTAATTTTGCTCTTTTTTTTTTACTTTTATATAAAATTGACAAGTATTATTCAAACCTGTGTTATCTTTTATTTTAAAACAACCCTCCCCTACCAGCTTATTTAAATCCAGCAATTCAAAAAAATTAATCTTACGGCAAATCCGTAACATTTACTATCAGATCAATATGCTGGGATCCACTCGAGAGAGTTTAAACAATATTTGAAAAATAAAGGAATCACGTTGATTTTTCTGGGTCAGGGTGGTCATCGGGAACTTGGTTATTAATCAACAATAAATTTTAGAGGTTGTAATTTTGTCAAATTCTGCGCAGCGCGCGTACGCGCGCCTACTCGACTCCTAGTTTAAGCTAAAAAAGAGTTACCGTATTGTCCGGCGTATAACCCCCCCCCTGGAAGCTCCCAAAATCAACTCTTAAAATTAAGGGGGGGAGGGGCTTGGCTTATAAGCCAAGTACACAATTTTATAAAATTTAGAGCTGAGTCTAAAATCAAATAAAAACGATAATTATTCGTTAATTTAGAAACACTTTTGTTTTGTACATAGTTTCTTTTATATATACCGTGTTTTTCCTATTATAAGTCCGGACTTATATTTTTTTTTTTCGCGAAAAGCGCAGGCAGACTTATATTTGGAGGAGGACTTATATTTTATTTTATTTAGGTTGACTGGATAGACTTTTTAATGTATTAAAAAATAAAAATAATTAGAATAATATAAAAATATAAAAATATTTATTTGTTTTTACAAAGGTATGAAGGAAAGTTTATAATAAGAAAAGATGCGTAAAGATAATTTGTGGCGCTTTAAAAAATTATCCAACCATTTACTTGAAGCTTTGAATTCGGGAGGTACGTCAAATTCAGGTGCGATAGCCAGAGCAAAACTTTGAATGTGAGCCCTTTTCACAACCAAAGTCCGCATCCTTCCATCGACGATCCAATCATAGACTGGATCTTTGAGTTCGGAAAATGGTGCTTTATGACCTGACCCAACTTTGCGGCTCTTCTTATGACCATAAGATTCGAGTATACAATATGTTTTGTACTGGCTTCGCCATCTCCAAACACTCCTTTCATCCAAATTTTTTTCCATGCAGAATTTTTTAAAACTTGTACGACAATTGCAAAGCTCTTCCACAATTGATTTTTTGTATTCTATGGTAAAAGATTTTTTCGAACTCATATTGACTGAAATATCAAAATATTTAACGATTATTAACTAGACACACTAGTATAAACAAGGTAATCAATGATTAACTAGATACACAAATATAAACAAAGTAATCAATGATGGTTAATAAATAATACTTAAAAATAAATACCTGAGTATAAATAATTATAGTATTCCAAAATTATTGTATTCCGAATTATGGTATTTAAAACTATTATATTATATTATAACTTCACTGTATACACAAAACTAACTTTGAAACTGTAGAGAAACTTCACATAGGAACGTTCAAGGTGAAATACAATAGGAGAGTGATGACAGAGTTTTACTCCGGTTATATTTATAAGTGCCGTTGTTTACCTACATAAAGCGGGCTTATATTCAGCAGAGTTTGTGGGCGGACTTATATTCTTAAAATTTTGAAAAAAGGCAGGCGGACTTATATTCGAAGCGGTCATAATTTCTTTTATATATAGGTAACATTTCATTTATTTCATTATTTTTAACACACCAAATTTCAACATAAAATTTATTTAAACATCAACTCATCACCTATCTTTTGCATGTAATCATTTAAATAAGAATGATCAATATAAGTATCGTGGTAGGGATTCCACTCTTCTGTTTCATCTTCAACTTTAAGCGTTACACTTTCTTCAATGTCATCGTTCCACAAAATATCGTCTTCACTACCGTTGAAGACGTCTGAAATGCAACATTTCTTAAAAGACTTTATAACGCTTTTTGTTTTTACTTGATTCCGAGCTTTTATAATAAAAGTGCAATTAATTAGAAAGTGTAATTAAGTCTCTCTTATGTTTGTTATTCTGATAAAAAAGGGTGGCTTATACGCCGAGTATACAAACATTCGGAATTCTCTATAACGAAATTAGAGGGGGGGGGGGGAGGGGCTATACACCGGACATAACGGTAATTAGGAATATCTTGAAATTGAAGGGATTTGAAAAAAGGATCTGATCAGGTTTTGCGGTTTGCGGCACTTAATTCACTAAAAGTAAACGATTAATGCTATATTTTTAGTTTTTCATGACATGTTAGGCAAAGTAAACTTCCTTGAAGATCGGTGTGATACACTAACAAAAACAATTCAACAAGTCATTTTCATAGTTTCAAAAAGTCAAAGAAAAAACATCCGAAAAAATTTATAAACTGTGTATATTATCACCATCATGCTACACAATATTGACCATCAGATATTTTTGTAGGCCTCTGGTTTTTTTTCTAATGCTTACAATAGCATAACTCCACTTGATAGTGATTAAGAAATCATTTAAAAACCAGTTTTTTTCCATTTTTGAGGCAATCAGAAAAGCGAGATATTTGAAAACTCATAGCTCCGTTTCTTATCAGTGTTTATGCAAAAACCAAAATATCTTTGAAAAGCTTTTGTCTTCGACTATAATTTGACATAATTTATTGTTCATTTTTGAACATTGTTTCCGTAAAAAAAAATAATTTATCCAAAAAAAAGTGTTTTTTACACCTTTTTTGTATTACGTATTCATTATGCCACCATAAAATTTTTTAACCATCGAATTAACTCAAACTAATGACTGCATTGAGTTTGGGAGGAAAAGATACATCGATTTAGATTATTTTGGAGGAAAAAATTCGATATTTTAAAAAACCTTTTTTTTCGTGATTTTTTATATTATTCCGCAGTTTTTTGCCAATAGTAACTACATATCGAGGAAGCGGTGAAAACTGATGGTACCGTTCAAATTAGAAGACAAAAATACATCGATAAGTTTAGTTTCAACAAAAAAAAAATATGAATTTCTTGACTATTTTGGTGGCACAATCATTTTTACCTCTTTTTTTACGTGCAAATCCCATAGGAAACTACTGGGGTCTTGAGGCACGGGAGTAAAAGGTTTAAAAAAAAATTTTTTTGTATGCTTGAGTACTAAAATATGTAGAATAAAGTTGCACCCGGCACTCATGAAAAAAAATATAAAAATATAAAAAAATTCACCCCCACCCTAGCAGGCACTCTGGTTCGGGCCTCCATTTTGAATGGATCGAACGCTTCTCTCTCTAAATTATAATCCATTGAAAAATCGTTTTAATTTTAACATTTAATTTTTTGTAACTCTTTAATTTAGGAACCAGCGATATCGCTTATAAATATCTTAATTAAGTCGACTACTTTACCTTTTGATAAATTGGTTTGTTCGTCTTCGATTTTAGTTTTTTACTTCATTTATTATTCATTAATTCAAATCAAAAGGACATTAATGTCCGACGATGATAAAAAATGAATTAATTAATTAATTTATTGATTAATGAATTAATTAATTTATTTATTTATAAATTAATTTATTTATTTATTCCCTTGTCATTTGTTTGCGTGATTCGTTTGATATTTCTTAATTTAAGTAAAATTTATTTACCTTAAAATTCTCTGATTTGAATGAAGCAAGAAAGAAAGAAAATATTAATCAAAATAATAAAGTGTGCGGATAATTTAATAAAAACTCATCACTTTCACTCAACCCTAATATCTAAAACAACGCGCAATGCAAATAACAATTGTTTCAAATTCCATAAACGAGTAAGTGACTTTTCAAACATCTGACGTAACAAGTCGATTTTCAGATCTACGCGTGTCTGCCGGACGCCGATATAGTTTCCCATCATTGAGGGTTGTCGAAAGCAGGTTGACTTGTAGTGACAAAAAAATGCTTCGCAGGCGATAACAATCGATCCCACACTATTAGTCACATCCAACACTCTTTTCGACTGCACTCTATCCATCCGTCAAAACGAGACGAGTTTATTTTTATGCACGTGTTCTCGATGGGCCCTGAAAACCACGAGTAAGTTCTTTAGTTCCGCTTTGATCTGCAGTTACATTACTCACGCTAGAACCCAAAATCGTGACCGATGATTTATTTGTTTGACTATCACATATGCTCTAAAATAATTTTTATCGGCACAGGATATAATATGGGAACGCACAAGAAAATAGTTGCACGGAATAAATAAGTGAATGCACTGGCAAAAAAGAGGTTGCATGCAAAAAATAGTTATTAAACTTGAAAAATCGCTCGAGATAACAAAAACGGTGTAAATGAAAACAAATAAAGAATCTATTTTGTCAAAAGGCTGAATTTATCTTATTTCGGAGGGGCTCAGTCGGCGACCATCGCCAATCGACTTTATAATAATTTTTTTGCATTCCTTAACATACATATAATGAGGAATCAATTTTTAGTTATGCCAAAAAAATTTGTTTTCTCGATTTCTGAACATTTTAAATTTTTTACTGAATTTCAAACTTAAAAAATACTTTTTACTCAAAATAGGTGAATTTACAACCATATGAAACAAATATATTTTATTTTAAATACGCGTATATTTCTCTATTTGACGTCCTATTTTAATTCTGAAAAATGCTCTAGTAATTAGCAAACTAGCAAAATAGTAAAGAAACACAATTTTAACCTCTTTTTTTTTTAATGCTCAAAACTTAGGTTCTAATTAAAATTTCTGAATATATATCTACATTGCTTAGCTTGTCTGCGAATTTGTTTGGAGTTGGCTCGGTAACAAATGCATATTTTTAACGCGATTTTCGCTATCATCTACCAAATTACTCCAGAATAAAAATAGGCTAAAGAAGATTGGCCCAAAAACCGTAAAACCCTCTACAGTACCTATTTTGTATACTAAAAATATGCTTAGTTTTTTATTTAAAATAAAAAAACAAAAATTTTGCGACTTTACAAAAATCTGCATAATTTTTTTCTCCAAGGTATCGACGTTTGAAGTTCTCAAAAATCGCAGAAGTAAACTCGGATTCGTAATCTGTAACCTCAAAAACTCTCTACACTTAGTTCAACGAAAAACTATTAAAAAATAATTTTTCACTTTAATTATGTAGACTTTACGTAGGTCAAATTCAAGAAGTAAACTCGGATTCGTAATCTGTAACCTCGAAAACCCTCTACACTTAGTTCAACAAAAAACTATTAAAAAATAATTTTTCACTTTAATTATGTAGCTTTACGTAAGTCAAATTCAAAAAGTAAACACGGATTTGTAATCAGCAACCTCAAAAACCTACGACTACAAAATTTCGAACAGAACCAATAAATCAAAATGACTTTTTTAAATTTGACCTAAAGCAAGTACAATGCACCCTTAGTATCATGCTTACTTAAGGTCAAATTGAAAAATGGATATTAAATTTGTAATGTACGGTATTGAAAACATATACATACCAAATTTCAAACCCATACAATATATGAAAGTCCCTTTTTTTTTTTTTAAAAAGAAAGACGTCTTTACGATGACGACGACGGAAAGCAAAAAAAGAGCCAAACTTAATATATTAAATAAAGGATGAAGGATACAAAGGAAGTTTGGAACTAAATTATAGTTTTAATTCATTTTGATATTGTTAAACTAAAATGTAGTTTTATATGTGGAGATTGTGTATGCTAAAATATAGCTTACAGTTTTTTCAATTTGTATTAAACTAAATTATAGTTTAATTGTGATGTTTTTATTTCAATCTGAATTATAGTTTAATGTTGAGTAATATATAAGATTTTGAAGGCAATCTGATTGGCCCTAGACACTCATTTTGATTACTCTAGAAGTTTCGTAACTATTTTTTGATCAAAAGTTTTAAAAGCAGCCGTAGAAAACTTCATTTTAAGGAATTGTTAAGGCCTCTGAGAGACTTTAAGCCAAAGTTATACGAGGTGTGGATTAAGTATGGAACGGTGTGAATAACTCGGAAAAAAAGCATTTTTTGTACAGCACATGCAACGGAAAATTTTTTTAAAACAAAATTTCCCATCAGATGTACCAGATGAAATCGGGCCCAGGCCCTTATCTTGGGCCCTAAGGGCGTCAATTCCATTTTTTTAAATGGGAACCCCTATTTTTGACCATGGATTCGGAAAAAGCGGAAAATTTTATGTTCCCGTAGGAGTTTGAAAAAAAATTTCTGGAACTTTCTGGGCCCTGAGAAAGGGCCTACAACGTCTGTCATCGTTTTATTTTGAATTAACTCGGAGAAAAAGCTTTTTTTCATCATCACTAACGGAAGAAAAGATTTTTGAAACAAAATTTTCCAACCGATTGCCCAGATGAAAAATGACCTAGGCCCTTTAATCTTGGGCACTAAGAGCCTAAAACTAAAACGATTATTTATGACCATGGATTCGGAACGAGCGGAAAATTTTATGTTCCCGTGGGAGTTTGAAAAAAAATTTCTGGAACTTTCCGGGCCCTGAGAAAGGGCCTACAACGTCTGTCATCGTTTTATTTTGAATTAACTCGGAGAAAAAGCTTTTTTTCATCATCACTAACGGAAGAAAAGATTTTTGAAACAAAATTTTCCAACCGATGGCCCAGATGGAAAAGGGCCTAGGCCCTTATCTTGGCCACTAAGGGCCTAAAACTAAAACGATTATTTTTGAGCTTGAATTCGAAAAGAGCGGAAAATGTTATGTTCCTGTAGGAGTTTGAAAAAATCATTCTACACTTTCCCGAGCCCTGAAAGGGCCAATATTTTTATGATCGTTTTATCTTGAATAACCCGGGGAAAAATTTTTTTTTTCATTATCACTCACGAAGGATAAGATTTTTTACAGAAAATTTTCCAGTAGATGGGCCCCTGTCCTAGGTCCTAAGGGCCTCAAATCCAGGTATTTGTTTTTTATAGAAACCCCTATTTTTGACATCGGATTAGAAATTTGCGAAAAAATTTTGTTCTCATAGAAGTTTAAAAAAAATTTTCCACGACCTGGAGAAGACTCTCAAGTGTCTGTTATCGCTTTATCTTGGATAACCCACCGCACTCAAAAGGGCAAATAGTAAAAACAAGTTAAACAAAAATTTTGAGTCAATGGACATGATTTCTACAAAGGGCAATCAATAGAAATGCAAGCCCTAAGTTTGTTTCCAAAAAGCCACCCTGGCAAAAAGGAAAAAAAGCCTTTCACGGAACTTTGAAGGCTTTGGCGCGCAGCTTCCCGTTCGTAATGTCGTCGCAGTCTAAAGGGCAAAGAAGGAAAATCAGATTTAAAAAAAAAAATGAAGCCATCGATCTTGAAAACTGTAAAGGACCATAAAGGAAGTCTACTTTATAGTCTCTAAAGTTTTAAAGGACAACTAAGGGAATGCCAAGACCAAAGTTGATGGTAGAAGAAGAGTAAAAACCCTTCAAGGTACTTCCCGGGCAGTAGAGTGCAACTTTTAGTTCTCAAAGTCATCGCACTCTAAAGGGCAAACATTCAAAACCAGATAAACTCAAAATTTGAGTGAACAGTCATGAAAACTGCAAAGGGCAAACGAGAAAAAGTTAGGACCGCTATTTGTTCTCGGAATGCCTCGCCACCAGAAGAAGAAACAAAGAAGACCCTTCAAGGAACTTTGAAGGCTTTGGAAGGCTACTTCTCGTTTGGGAAGTCGTCGCAGTCAAAAAGGCAAAGAGTAGATATCAGATTTAAAAAGAAAAATAAGCCAAAGGTCTTGAAAACTGTACAGGGTAATGAAGAAAAAGCCAAGACTAACCATACCAAGGAAAAACTGCAATGAATGTAAAAAAGTATGTAGACCTCCACGGCTTTAAACGTACCTTGAATAGTTTCTTTTCTCTTCTCCTGCTGGCGTGGCTTTTTTGGTCACAAACTTTAGGCCTGACTTTCCCTCGATTTCCCTTTTCAGATTTCAGAGCTAATAAGGGAATTTTAATTTTCAAATCTGTCTCTCAACATTTGCCCTTTGAACTGCTATGTTTTTTAAAAGATAAGTTGCCCCCGCTGCACTGCCTTGAAAGTAACTTGAACAGTTTTTTCTATTTTTCCGCGAGCATGGCTTTGAAGGAACAAACTTGTGACTTGACTCTTCCTCGATTGCCCTTTACATCTTTTGAAACCTTCAAGTAAATGTTTTTTTTAAACATGGTTTTACTCTTTGACCTTTCAACTTCGACGACAGTATGAATGAGAAATTACCCGCCAAAGCCTTTAAACTTCATTGGAGGGCTTTTTTCTTCTTCCGCCAGCGTAGCTTTTTGGAAACCATCTTAAAGCTTGATTTCTATCAATTGCCCTTTCCAGATTTCATGGCCGTGGCCTTCGTTTTTTTTCGAATCTAATTTAAACTATTATCCCTTTTGAGTACGGTTGCTTTAAAAAAAAAAAATAAGTAGCAACCCGCTGCCTAGGAAGTTCTTTCTAGGGCTTTATTCTCTTCTTCCGCCAGCATGGCCTTTGGAAACAAACTTTGGTCCTGGCTTTCCCACGATCATTCTTTACAAAACCATTAGATTAGATCAATTTTTTTCGAATCTGATTTTACAATGACTCCCTAAACGAGAAGTTACCCTCCAAAGCCTTCAAAGTCCTATGAAGGGTTTTTTTTGTCTCTTCTTCTGCTTGCGAGAGATTTCAGGAACAAATTTTAGGCCTTAATTTCCCTCAATTGCGCTTCACAACTTTTGAGACCGTGAAGTGGTTTTTTTTTCCTTGGTATGGTTAGTTTTGGCTTTTTCTTCATTACCCTGTACAGTTTTCAAGACCTTTGGCTTATTTTTCTTTTTAAATCTGATATCTACTCTTTGCCTTTTTGACTGCGACGACTTCCCAAACGAGAAGTAGCCTTCCAAAGCCTTCAAAGTTCCTTGAAGGGTCTTCTTTGTTTCTTCTTCTGGTGGCGAGGCATTCCGAGAACAAATAGCGGTCCTAACTTTTTCTCGTTTGCCCTTTGCAGTTTTCATGACTGTTCACTCAAATTTTGAGTTTATCTGGTTTTGAATGTTTGCCCTTTAGAGTGCGATGACTTTGAGAACTAAAAGTTGCACTCTACTGCCCGGGAAGTACCTTGAAGGGTTTTTACTCTTCTTCTACCATCAACTTTGGTCTTGGCATTCCCTTAGTTGTCCTTTAAAACTTTAGAGACTATAAAGTAGACTTCCTTTATGGTCCTTTACAGTTTTCAAGATCGATGGCTTCATTTTTTTTTTTAAATCTGATTTTCCTTCTTTGCCCTTTAGACTGCGACGACATTACGAACGGGAAGCTGCGCGCCAAAGCCTTCAAAGTTCCGTGAAAGGCTTTTTTTCCTTTTTGCCAGGGTGGCTTTTTGGAAACAAACTTAGGGCTTGCATTTCTATTGATTGCCCTTTGTAGAAATCATGTCCATTGACTCAAAATTTTTGTTTAACTTGTTTTTACTATTTGCCCTTTTGAGTGCGGTGGGTTATCCAAGATAAAGCGATAACAGACACTTGAGAGTCTTCTCCAGGTCGTGGAAAATTTTTTTTAAACTTCTATGAGAACAAAATTTTTTCGCAAATTTCTAATCCGATGTCAAAAATAGGGGTTTCTATAAAAAACAAATACCTGGATTTGAGGCCCTTAGGACCTAGGACAGGGGCCCATCTACTGGAAAATTTTCTGTAAAAAATCTTATCCTTCGTGAGTGATAATGAAAAAAAAAATTTTTCCCCGGGTTATTCAAGATAAAACGATCATAAAAATATTGGCCCTTTCAGGGCTCGGGAAAGTGTAGAATGATTTTTTCAAACTCCTACAGGAACATAACATTTTCCGCTCTTTTCGAATTCAAGCTCAAAAATAATCGTTTTAGTTTTAGGCCCTTAGTGGCCAAGATAAGGGCCTAGGCCCTTTTCCATCTGGGCCATCGGTTGGAAAATTTTGTTTCAAAAATCTTTTCTTCCGTTAGTGATGATGAAAAAAAGCTTTTTCTCCGAGTTAATTCAAAATAAAACGATGACAGACGTTGTAGGCCCTTTCTCAGGGCCCGGAAAGTTCCAGAAATTTTTTTTCAAACTCCCACGGGAACATAAAATTTTCCGCTCGTTCCGAATCCATGGTCATAAATAATCGTTTTAGTTTTAGGCTCTTAGTGCCCAAGATTAAAGGGCCTAGGTCATTTTTCATCTGGGCAATCGGTTGGAAAATTTTGTTTCAAAAATCTTTTCTTCCGTTAGTGATGATGAAAAAAAGCTTTTTCTCCGAGTTAATTCAAAATAAAACGATGACAGACGTTGTAGGCCCTTTCTCAGGGCCCAGAAAGTTCCAGAAATTTTTTTTCAAACTCCTACGGGAACATAAAATTTTCCGCTTTTTCCGAATCCATGGTCAAAAATAGGGGTTCCCATTTAAAAAAATGGAATTGACGCCCTTAGGGCCCAAGATAAGGGCCTGGGCCCGATTTCATCTGGTACATCTGATGGGAAATTTTGTTTTAAAAAAATTTTCCGTTGCATGTGCTGTACAAAAAATGCTTTTTTTCCGAGTTATTCACACCGTTCCATACTTAATCCACACCTCGTATAACTTTGGCTTAAAGTCTCTCAGAGGCCTTAACAATTCCTTAAAATGAAGTTTTCTACGGCTGCTTTTAAAACTTTTGATCAAAAAATAGTTACGAAACTTCTAGAGTAATCAAAATGAGTGTCTAGGGCCAATCAGATTGCCTTCAAAATCTTATATATTACTCAACATTAAACTATAATTCAGATTGAAATAAAAACATCACAATTAAACTATAATTTAGTTTAATACAAATTGAAAAAACTGTAAGCTATATTTTAGCATACACAATCTCCACATATAAAACTACATTTTAGTTTAACAATATCAAAATGAATTAAAACTATAATTTAGTTCCAAACTTCCTTTGTATCCTTCATCCTTTATTTAATATATTAATAAGTTTGGCTCTTTTTTTGCTTTCCGTCGTCGTCATCGTAAAGACGTCTTTCTTTTTTAAAAAAAAAAAAGGGACTTTCATATATTGTATGGGTTTGAAATTTGGTATGTATATGTTTTCAATACCGTACATTACAAATTTAATATCCATTTTTCAATTTGACCTTAAGTAAGCATGATACTAAGGGTGCATTGTACTTGCTTTAGGTCAAATTTAAAAAAGTCATTTTGATTTATTGGTTCTGTTCGAAATTTTGTAGTCGTAGGTTTTTGAGGTTGCTGATTACAAATCCGTGTTTACTTTTTGAATTTGACTTACGTAAAGCTACATAATTAAAGTGAAAAATTATTTTTTAATAGTTTTTTGTTGAACTAAGTGTAGAGGGTTTTCGAGGTTACAGATTACGAATCCGAGTTTACTTCTTGAATTTGACCTACGTAAAGTCTACATAATTAAAGTGAAAAATTATTTTTTAATAGTTTTTCGTTGAACTAAGTGTAGAGAGTTTTTGAGGTTACAGATTACGAATCCGAGTTTACTTCTTGAATTTGACCTATGTAAAGTTAACTTAATCAAGGTTGAAAATTATTTAAAAACATTTTTTTGTTGAATTAAGTGTAGGAGGATTTTTGAGGTCGCTGATTATGAATCCGACCTTACTTTTTGAATTTGACCTAAAATAAGCATGATATTAAAGTTTCATTACATTCAAATTAATATTGAATTGAACCGTGCAAGCGTTAGCGCAGCGAGGTATAGATGCTAATAATCTATTACTTACAAGGAGAGTACCAGGCCTTTGGGTCATGGATTTGACTCAAACTTGGTATGTGACCTCCAAATATGCCAAAAAGAAACCTCCAAGTGTCAGTTTCTCTGAATGGGCTTTTTAAAGCCATGTTCCCTCTACACCCCATGCTAAAAAATCAGCATTTTATCAGCATTTTTCAATAAAAAGCTGTTTTTGACCTGATTTTCATAAAAATATTGCTCAAACCCTATTACACTTACAGAATTCCGGAACCTCGCATGTTTTTTGTCTTTCCAAGTACTTTTTGGAAAAAATTATTTGAGATTTTTTTTTTATGTATTAGACCATGCAAAATTAAGATGTTTTTCGTCATTTTTTCATTTTAAATATCTCAATTTTACATGGTCTAATACATGAAAAAAAAATTTCAAATAATTTTTTCCAAAAAGTACTTGGAAAGACAAAAAACATGCGAGGTTCCGGAATTCTGTAAGTGTAATAGGGTTTGAGCAATATTTTTTTGAAAATCAGGTCAAAAACAGCTTTTTATTGAAAAATGCTGATAAAATGCTGATTTTTTAGCATGGGATGTAGAGGAAACATGACTTTAGAAGGCCCATTCAGAGAAACTGACACTTGGAGGTTTCTTTTTGGCATATTTGGAGGTCACATACCAAGTTTGAGTCAAATCCATGACCCAAAGGCCTGGTACTCTCCTTGTTAGTTTAATAATCCAAAAAGGCTATATTTTAGTCTTTAACCTACATGTCATAAATAAGCGTAGGAGTAGTAAAGGAAAACTAACAAATAAAAAGACAAAAGACCCAACTAGGCTGTAAGCGTTTTGACTGGGCAAGAACCAGCTCAAGGGAGAAGGTGGCAACCACTTCACACCTACTACATCCTGGAATTCTCCAGGGACTGCAGAAATTAGCGAGGAAAACAACAACTCTCACTGACTAATAATGATGAAAAATTGAAAATCCGGTTTTGAGATAAGAGTGCTTTAAAAAAAATTGTGAAAATTTCAAAAACTCAAATAATTAAATACTGCACTGGTACAGCATCTGCACTAATGCGCTTTGGAGATAAGAGGCCTTTTTATAATTTTAATGAAAATTTTTATGATCGCAAAAAAAATAAATGTAAAAATAGTACTCTGTTATAAGATTAAAAATTTCATTTGAATTTTTTTATAGATATATATTTTTTAATTGGATCATTAGTTAAATACAACTTTTTAAAAATACATTTTTTTACAAGAATTGCAGTCAAAGACGTGGGTACCAGCTAGTAAAATCATATATCATTAAAGAGGTCTCGAGTTTAGCTTCTTAATTATATCATTGAAATTATAATATAAATATTTTTTGGCCACTAGAGGGCGCTGAACAAAGCCGTTTACCACTCCAAAGTCAACCTTACCATTTGAAAATTTAAAAATCGGTTTGAACGCAATTTTGCATGTTGTCATGCAACAGGAAGACAGTTTATCTTACCAGGAATATGTAATTGTTGTTTTGTATGAGTTCACGTGGTTTGAAAAAAAATCGTGTTTTTTACTATTTTACTAATTACCAGAGCAGTTTTCGAAATTTCATAATTTTGAAAAATAGGCCGTTAAATAGAGAAAAATACGCGTATTTAGAAAAAAATTTGTTTTAGATGGTTATAAATTTGTTAAATGCCGTCTATTTTGAGCGAAAGGTATTTTTTTAACTTAAAAAATTAGAACATGCAGAATACAACAGAAAAATTTTTGTTGGCTGGATTTTCCCGTTGTACATGCTAAAGAATACAAAAAAAATATTATAAAGTTGTTTGGCGAGGTTGTCGACTAGGCACTTTTGAATTGAGATGGATTAACGTAAAATATGAATAAATTTCAAAGTATGTCAGTTAGGCCATGATACGCTACTTGTTACACGTACAAAATTTTCTTTGCTGGTAAACTTTAACCAACTAAAATTATTGCGATTCAGCGTGCAGTAGTACAGTATGTAGCACTGTCTAGCTTACAATGAGTATCCAAGTACTTAAGATTAATCAAGAAATATTCACAAAACTACTTTGGATGTACTTGAATGTTTACGATCTTTCTGAACAAGGAAGGGATTGGATTTAAAAAAAAGCTCCTTGTTATTAGTTCGGTAGCCGAAACGTTGATTATCTCATAAACATTAATATGGAGTTTTGAAGAGTAGCTTTTATACTTAGCTTATTACACCTACTATACTTTACCTATTATACCCTTTGTAGTTCTGTTGAAGATCGATGTTTTGCAAGTAAACACATGTATCCAGGAGGGTGTCGACGTCGTTCTACTAAACCCGGGTGGGTGTACCAGCTTCTTACTTTTATATATACTTATCCACAGTAGAAGTAAAATGAAAAAAGTCACCGTGACGCGATGCGACGTGGACAGTAGCCAATAAACTAAAATTCGAGCTAAAAATATGGTTACGCTGACGATTTGTTGCTTAATAAACCTTTTTTTTTACCCATTGATGTCTGAAATCCAAAAATTTTTCGGTAGACTTTAGGCTAAAAAAATTTTTGGACGAAATTGAAAAATTAATTGAAAAACTTTCATTCCCACTATTTACGAGTATGCTCTACAATATCCTATAGTTTAAATTACCAAAAAAATTTTTTTTTATTGTTTCTAGTAGTATAGTAACACTATAGCGAATGTAAACAAAGATGATTCACCGCAGCGAGCAGTCTCGCGCGGTGGGGGCGGCCGGTTACGCGGTTGAGGCGGCTGCTCGCGGGTGCTGCGGGAGGGGGTGCTCGGGGCCTTTCGGCAAGGAGGAGGGCTTCCTGGCGCTGCGAGCGGCCTCGCGCGGTGGCGGGGGCCGGTGCCGCGGTCGAGGCTGCTGCTCGCGGGTGCTGCGGGAGGTGGTGCTCGGGGCCGCTCGGGGAGCAGGAGGAGGGCTTCCTGGCGCTGCGAGCGGCCTCGCGCGGTGGCGGGGGCCGGTGACGCGGTCGAGGCGGCTGCTGCGGGAGGTGGTGCTCGGGGCCGCTCGGGGAGCAGGAAGCCCTCTGGCGACGGTGACGAGACAGACTCCGCGGAAGCGAAGGTCGCTGAGGCGGCTGCGCTCGGACGTCGCGGCTGCTGCGGGGGGGGGGGGGGGGTCTGACCGGCTTTGCTGCTGCCTCTGCAGGAGCTGCTGCTGCGTCTGTATCTTGTTCGAAGGTCGCTGAGGCGGCTCCTGACGCCGACGACGGTGCTGACTCCACAGAAGTGAAGGTTGTTGCAACTGCGTTTAGATTACGTATTCTTCAAGAGATTATTTTATTCTGGATCGGGATTTTTTTTTTTTTTTTTTTTTTTTTTAAATTAATAAAATAGTTTAAGAAATCAAAAAAATTAGAAATTAATGATAATAATTTTTAATCCATTGAAAAAATACTTTGATACTAATTAATTTTACTTTAATACTAACTAATTTTACTTTTTTTTTTTTTTTTTTTTTTTTTTTTTTTTTTAAAAGAAAATATGATTTGAGTGAAGAGGAGGAGGTGGATATTTAAAAAACAATCCAAGTATATATTTATTTTAAATTTTATTTTTAATTTTTTAAAGTTTTACATACACAAAACTTTTTACAACTAAGCATCGAAAGTAAACGCAAATTGAAAATTACCAATATACGGGGCATAAAATTTATTTTCATCAATTTTCTCCAATACTTTTTCCCAAAAGGACTCATGTTTCGTCAGAGCATCCGAAATTTTTTGAGGCAGATAAATAGCAAATTCGTTATCAAAGGTAGCCAAAACTTTGCGTCCATATTTTGTTGTCGTCTTGTTTACAGATGTCACTTTGTATTTGTGATTTATGTCTAGCTGCTTTAAGTTTTTACGGGGTAAATCAGGTGCTTGAGATATACCGTTGAGCCAGTCGATGCCTACTTCTTCTGCAGCCATATTTTCAAGCCTGGAACAAATTTTTTGATTAATTCAAGAAAATTAATAAATAAAGTGTAAAAATAATAGAGATCGACAAATCTACTTACAAGTATTTCAAGGAAGATGACTTTCAAAAATCCGAGAGCTCGTTTATTGGCTTTTGTTCGGCTGGTAAAGAGTAGGGGGCCAGTTAAGTCGAAGGCTGTACACTTTGTGACTGATGGAAAGACTGACTTTCGTCGTACAATTTATAGGTATAAATATTGTAAGCCCCGCAAATGCAGCATTGGCGTTTTACAAAGTCCTGACAACGTGATTTTACAATAAAGACATTTTTGCACTACTACTTTGTAAACAATGTATGACACAGCCGCCGTTACCCGTAAATTGATAATTATCACGTGATTTGTGTTTAATAAAAGATCTTGCAATACAATCATTTTTTTTCAAGTCATCAGAAAAATTATTTAGAAAAGCTTCGAAACCCAATCCGTTAGTCATATAATGTAAAAACATTAAACAATATTGACCACATACGTCGGATGTCTCACTTTGAAATTGTTTAACATTCCATTTTAAATGCTTACAATTTTTGCGCAAAGTTTTAATATGATTGGGTATGAACGGGGGTATACCGTAGCTATCTAGATAATGCCCAAAACCGTGTGAATCTACATGTATAGCAACCCAATGCATACCAGGTTGAGTGTGATTATCAGTGTTAAATACAAAGGCCGTCGGTTTCATCCACACCCATGGAATCCGATCCGCAGGGAACACACCGATAGTATGTGAGGGCATCAGCGACAACTTGTTTAGAATCTGCAGGCTGTTCATTGTAAAATATTACAGGTGAACTTAAAGGGAAATCGTTATTTAAGCTTTGAGATTTAGATAACAAGTATGCTTTAATTCGATAGACGTTATTTAAAGCACAAGCAAATTTTAAATAATTATTTTTTACAGCGTGATTTATACAGTACTTATCGCTCCACGGTAGGTTATTAAATGACGGACAGTTCGTATCGTACTCTAAATTAATAACTTCTCTAGTAGTCATTTTATGAAACATTAACCACTTTTCTTTACCCCTAACATAAGTTTTATCGACACTTTTAAAAATATCGCTGAGCGTACGATTGAGCGTTTTCAAAGTCACACTCCCTTCTAAATAATCTATACCGTGTTGATTTCTTGTCAACCAATTATTCTCTTTACGAACTTCACAAGGTAGCGAATCTACTCGGTGCACAGCGCTAACAATCCAATGCGCGAGCTCATTGCAGATGTTCATTTTTTAAAGATAACAAAGCTATTTCTTTAGGCACCAACTTGTTATTTTTATCTTTGAAAAATTGAACATCTGCAATGAGCTCCATTGTAGGACTCTATTTCGTTAACTAACTCATTTTTTTAACGAGACTAACTTTATATACTTAAAAAGCGACCTCTAGTGATTCATCCGCTAAAGTCTACAAGCACCTGCCTCGACGCGTCAATTTCTAAAATATTTTCATATTCCGAATAAACTATACAATTTACTGTTTCGGTCAGAGGATCGTCAAATCTAACATCTATTCTAACGCTACCGTGTTTAATTAAATTCCAATGAGTACACTCATTTGCAGATAAGTCAGGTGTTAAATCGAAAGCAAAAAGGCAGTAGCCATCAGGGTAAGACTCGCGAGGTATGTTATTACCCTCGTTAAGAAAATGAACACCAGTACCCGAAAATAGAGAGTGATAACAATCTATATAAGCGCCGTTTTTTTTGAAATCAGGCTGTAAAGGTTTCGATGGTACCTGTACACCGTCAACATACAGACATAGAAAATTAATGTTAAAATTTTTAAAGTTGAAGGGATTAAGGTGACGATCACCGTTGAAAGCTTTATTATTAACAAAACCTAAAATTATTCTTTTTGGAAGTTGCCCTAAAATTACGTTATCTAAGGTTTCACCGTGAATACCGCTGTGCATCGTGATAGATTTTGTTTCTACGCGCGTGAGGGGATACTTACTAGTTGACTTTGAAAGCGCTCTAGCATGAGCTAACAAAACACTAGGACTGATTTTTACACGTCGCACTAATAAAGACGCTTCTTCGATATGAACAGAGTAGCATCCTACAGGATCCATAAGACTAAAAGAATCTCTCGATTTTACTAAGCGAACTCTCACTTCGACGCCATTTATTAATAATTTTTCTTGATTGAAGACATCTCCGTGTAAATGGCCAATTAGATCCACAGATTTTTTGTAGTTGAAAAGTTTTCTACGAGCTTCGAGGCCACTGTTTGCTGTTCCTAGGTCATCCATATTTTTAGCTGTATCGTCGTACCAAAGAACGCTTGTCAAATGAGATTTTTTGGCAGCGGGACCGTAGTTGAGTAAAGTTTCTATGTACGCTCTATAAGCGTAAGCATGATTGGGTGGCGAAACAGCTTTTTGATTGAAAAAGACATCCACTTGGTTAAACAGGGAGTGCATAAAATTGTTAACAGGTCCAACTTTTTTTGCTTCTTCCTCTGAAGATTCTTTTGGAATTGTACCTCTTAAAGCTACTCTCAAACTCAACATCGTGTGGGTTAAATCGAGATATTCGTCTCCTGTACCAGTGATAACAAACTCTATAGGTGAATCGTCAGTGAGCGAAGATATTGGTTTATATTGAACGTACTTTGAACTTTCTATAGCTGTTAAGGTTGGAGGAATATCGAATAACAAGAGCTCCGATTTTAAACACTCGCACGATTGAGTATGTAGAAACGCCATTTTGCTGATTAATCAAAAATATCTCTTGCACTTCTTTTCACAATTTTTTTCTTTTTTTTCTTTGTTTTATTTTTTTTTTTTGTACTTCTCTTAAGTATTTTATTTATTTTTTTTTTTGATTTTCTCTTGCGCTTGCAAACAGTCTCAGAGTCGGCTAACAACTGCAAAGCGCTCATGCCGCGAGGCCTTTTATAACCTGATCCTTCCATCATCATCATTGCATCCAATTTATCTTCGGCTTTACGCTTCAAGTTCATTCCCGACTCACGTATGCGATTGCGCAGTGACTCTTTTACCGGAGTATTTTGAGTCACGTCGGTCACAACGTTCATACCAGCACGAAAAGCTTCTTTGCCAACGGCTCGAGCACCACTCGATAGTAAAGGCAGAACTCGCCGAAAGATGCCCGCAAGAAAAGAGCCTATGCCTCCATGACCTCTTTGATAGGGAGAGCCGATAAAAATATGACCAACACCTTTTCCAGCACCTCCACCATTTTGAAGGATAAAAAATTCGTCGTAGCGCTCCATATCCATTTCGTTTTTTTTTTTTTTTTCAATAGTTTAATCCGTACGCTTGAAATGTAGTGTCACTGCCAACGTACCAAAATCAAATGGTATTGGTTCACCATTTTCATCTCTTATATCGATTTCGATAGTCTCGAAAGAATTAAAAAGTAGATCTAAATACATGGGTGGGGAGAAACTTTTGATTCGAAGACCCCCGTAAGTGTATTCATCGGTACCCAGAGAGACAACGCGTAGCAATCGAGTTTGCACGTCACCTGTAAAATACGGCTCACAAATGTCTGTGTAAACCATCAACATCGATGGTAGACAATTTGAAAGATTAGCAGGGCGAATTCCAACAATCGCCTCGTTTGATTCAAATATATTAACACTGTTGAGGTCTAAACCAAGAATAGTTTTTATTCGCGCAGAGAGATTGACTTTATGGTTGAAACCTGCACACTCAGCTTCAGTGCACAGACGTTTAACAGATACATAATCACCGCGTTCAATGCCAAACTCTAGATGATTTTTTGTACAGGCCAAATTATTGAGTTCGTGAATAAAAGTTTTTATATCTTTATAAACACCCGGCGGTACAGTTGAAGTCGAAGAAGTTGTTTCTTGATCTTCTTCACCCGTGTCAGAGGTTAAATTAGTTTCATAAACAGCAATCAAAGCCTGTGTTTTTTCTGCGCCGAGTAACAAGTAATCTATCGTCGGTTTCTTTCGGTATCGTATTACAGAAACTAATCTCTCATCGCGCTCAAGTGGAATGTGTTGAAAGGTCAATGGAATCCTTATCTCTGTTAAAGCGACTGCCCAGGCACCGTGTAAGCGTATCTGCTGAGGTAGCTGCGTGACGAAGCGAGTTGTAGTATTGTCAGGGTAATAATGCATGCTACTGTTACTGGGAAGAACAATATAAAATTGATCCTTCATTTTAGATTTTTCAATTGACTTGCTTTGATCCAAGAGCAAAATTTTTCTGGATAACCACGCCACCGAACAAAAAATTCTTTCGAGCGACCACTGGTTCTAGTTTTTAAAATTTTTTCGACGTCAGAAAAAACCTTTTTTAAATCTTTTTTTACGCGACTAAGCTCTTCCTCGTAGAAAAATCCATCGATTTCTTCATCGGCTAAATCTTGTAGGTGATAAACAGGAGGATAACTAGTCAAGGATATCCGAGAAATCTTGAATAACTCCAAGGTCCAGCCACTCTCGTAACCTTTCGCAAAAACGTTTCGAGCTCGACTGACGCGCACCAGGTCGTTCACGTTATATTTAGGAACTCTGACGATGGGGCGTTCGTAACGATGCTTGATGTTTCTACGAGCTTCGGCAGCGTTATCAAGGGTAACGGACGCCGGTGTCATTTTTGTAGCTGTGTGTTTAGTATGATTATAGGCTTCTACAATGTTAGACAAAACATCTAAATATCTATGCGTGTTTTTATGCGTTAAATATCTGTAAATTCGCTCTTTTATTGATCTTATAAATCTCTCTACGATCGCGGCTTTAACATCGGGACTACGGACAACGCGGTACAATATATTTTTGTTTTTCAGGTAAAGTTGAAACTCGCGATTTACAAACTCTTTACCTTTGTCGAATTGCATGGAAACGGGAACTCGGTTGTTAGACTTTTTGAATATATTATCGAAAGCAAGAATTACGCTTTTTGCAGATTTGTTTTTTATCGGCTCAACCCATGAATATTTACTCACAACGTCTATAACGGTAAGAAGATAAGCGTAATTATTGTTGTAAGATTTTAGGGACCTCATGTCCATCAAATCAATTTCCCATACATCATCCATGTTACGAACGTTGTAATGGCGTCGAGGAAACCGTCTTCTCACCTGCTTATGTAAGTTATAGGTATCTTGACCTTCGAGCCAGCTTAAAACCTTCGGTTTACTATATTGCTTTCTTGTAGAGTGTAAAAGATTGTTTGCACCCGCGTATGCCGTGTCGCGAGGTAGGCCGTAATACAAGCTTTGCAGTCGTCTATGCATTTTTTTTATCACTATTTTTATTATTATTATTCTTCTTCTTCTTCTTCTTCTGCAAAGGTTGGCAGTTTACTGACTTTGTCTTCTTCTTGTCCTTCCTCTTGATGGCTTTTTTTATTCGATTGAAAAATTTTTCAAATGTAATCTTGCTGACCATGCAGCAGGCCGTCATCATTGCAACTGTTCTTTCATCGGGAGGAGTCTCACCGGCTAACAAACGAGAAAATGCTTTTTCGGCAAGCACGCGATCAGCTTGACGGCGGTTGGCCTTTTTATCAGCGTATGCTATATCGTGTTCACGACACGCTTCGTCTAGAGGATTGATGCCTACGTCACCACGATTCAAACGCTCGGACAATTTTGTACCGGGACCGCAAAACTTATAACCTGGTACATGCATTTCAAAAGGCATCAGGTCTACTATAGCATCCAAAGCACTTTTTTCTTTCTCTTCGCTCTCAGGGAGAGTAGCGTTTTCTACAGAAACTTCCATCTTCCCTGGTTATTTAATTTTTGTTTTTTCGGAGTTCCGGTAGCGATTGAATTTTTTTCCAAAGCCTTTTTAGCGTTTCTCTTTTGCCGTCTCGACAAACTTTTTTCAAAATTGTCACTTTTTTCGAAAGCACTACTTCGGTCTTCGGTAATATCAGCTGGTGAAATCAAATGAGGTCTTTCACCTCCTGAGTTGTAGCCATGAGCCAAAATATCCGAGGAAGGAGAAGAAGTAGCACTGGATGACTGACTATGAGCACTGGAAACGATTTGCTCCCACAGTTGATTATTTCCGATAAACTCGCGCGGTGTGTTCGCCTCTCGAAGAGCAGCAGCAAACTGTTTACGACCTGTAGGTGGAGAGCGTTTTCTGTGTCTCAGAGCATCGCCAACCAAGTCGACGATATTAGCCCCCGCCACCGAATTTCCGTTTATAGTTACAGCGCCACTCGGGGACCATTTCACGTTACCGGCCCGTTTCAAATGACGCACAAGGTTAGTAGCAGCGCTTTTAAAAGTTTTGGGTACTCCTGCGATGATGAAGCTGTCTTCCAAAAAAGTTTTTCTTTTTTTCTCTTCACTTTCATCGGTCGAGGCATCTTGAGGTAAATTATCAGGGGCCGAGACATTTTTTTTTTCCGTCTTGTCGTTAAAAAGAAGAAATCTCTGCAGCGCACGACTGTAATCGAGCCACTTTTCTCGATCGTCCTTTCCTCTTTCGGCGGAGTTTAAAATATCGTTCATATGCGCGTCGAGCCTTTCGCTTGGTGTGCCAGGAGTCTGGACTGTTTTGAGGAGACCATCTTTGCCTACTAGCTGTTGTATTCGCTGAAGACTGTCGTACGGTAGTAGAACTAATTTTCGGGCGTGGTCCATTATTTAGCTATGAGAGTTGATAAAACGGTACCGAGAAGCGGTGCCAACAGCGCCGGTAAAAATCCGCCTCCCCGCTGAACGATTAGTTTTTTTTTTCGAGCCAAACTAACCTTGGGCTTGGATAGCGTTCGTAAAGTAGAGGCGTGTTGCCGAAGACGCGTCTTGTGTTTTTTACCCAGTGGTACGTTCCCCACTAAGATATTCAAGGCGCACTCGCAAATACGCTTAATCAATGAAGGATCAGCTTTGCGCAAAACTGCTTTTTTCTGCTCCTCGTTGAGGTGATACAAGGCTCGCAAAATATGTTTTTCTTTTTCGGAAAACGGCGCTCTACGTTTACGAGCCATCACAGTGACGCGACTGGTACGAGATTTGCTTTGTCACCACCTTTTATATTTTTACGCGGCACGTAAACGTACTGCCACTCGTCGTCGGGGAAAATAGATGTCCGAAATCTGCAGTTTTCCGGAGTATTTTGTTTCAAATCCAGTAGCAGATAGCCGTAGGGCTCAGAAGTAGCGTCCCAGTATGCTTCCTGCAAAAAACGCGGATCTTCAGGACACAGTTGACGCGAGAGATGCGTAATCTGAGCGCGATCGCGGAGATTTCTAAAAACAACGATATACTGCGCATTCAGCGATATGTCGCGTTGACCTCGGGCTTGATGAAAAATATTCTGAGTGATGAATATTACCGACAAGTTATTGTGGTGACTCCCTTTTGTAAATAAATCGACAACTGCGCCCCCTGTGCTCGATTCGCGCATCAGGTCGTCAACAATTACGAGTTTTGGCCTAGGGTCGCTTGCGTAATCCCCGCTTTGAGGCAACCCCTCGCGAAATTCAATCTCTTCACCGAGTTCGCGATAGCCGTTTTGCCACTCGGCGTAATGCAATATTATTCGTTGAAAGCGAGTGTCGCACATACGATCGATGAATTTTAAAAATTTTTTCACAAACACAGTTTTTCCACAACCTGTGGGACCACTCAGAATTGACGTAAACGGGTGCTCCCACTGTAAGGTCATCGTTACAACTGCCGCGATTTACTCGATTGTCTAAATTTTACCGCCCCGCCGGAGAGGGAGACGCCTGCTCGCCAACAGAGCGCCAGCGCCTGATACTCTTTTTGCTTGAGCTTGAGCTAGAGCTAGAGCTTGAGCTAGAGCTTGAGCTAGAGCTTGAGCTAGAGCTAGAGCTTGAGCTAGAGCTTGAGCTAGAGCTAGAGCTTAAGCTGGAGCATTAGCTTTTGCTTGAGCTAAAAAAAAAAAAAAAAAAAAGCAAGTGTTGGTTTGCACTTTTTCAACGTACAAAGTCTTCAGCTGACGCTCGCGAGCGGGCGTATTGTGAAAATCGGGATCTGTTCAAATAAATGAAAAAAAAAAAAGTTAAGCAAGGTTATGGATTTATTTATTTACTTTATTTTATTCTCTTACAGGTTTTATTTTAAATGCAGTTTTTAATAACAATGCTTAAATTCAAACGTTAATTATACTTTTCCAGAGATATGCCTTTCGACTTTAATCATGTACACTTTTCGAAACATCGAGGATACAATATTTTTAGAGGCTCACATTTTAGCTGCGAGTAGCAGCGATGTGCGGTCGCAGAGTTCTATGACCGCGAGCTCTTTGATACTCTCGTATCACAACTGTATGACAACGCGCGTAATCGACCTAGTAAAAAACGCTGACGAGCAACTCCGCGGGGCGCTTACATTTTAAAACCGTAAGGATAACTCTCTTCTACGGATTTAAAATATCTCTTATTGTACACCGTCTTGCAAATCTTGGTTTCGCTTTGTGTTATTACTTCGTGAAAAGCTGTTCTGCGTATGTTAGAAGATTCTACAACGACATTTTCAATTTTTTCTGTTACCATGTCGTGTATGGACTCGAAATTAATTTTTTATTTGTTTGCGAAATTAAGTCTGATGCCTTTTACTTTACATACATAATCCTTGCTACCGTCGGGTTTCACGTACTCAAAAGCGTAAAATTTAGCCCCTCCTGATAAAAATTTGCTCACATATGTACCGACACCTTTGTCAGCTAACTCGTCCGTCAGTTCTCCCAACATGGAACCAGTAGGTAAGTCGTTCATACCCGGTTTGCTGATGTAAATCACTGAATCTGTGTCAAAATAAAGGGCTCTGGGCCCCAAAAAGTGTAGACACTCAAAAAGTTTCAATCGTGCTTGCGCTGTAGTAAATGCGGCTACTACAACGTTCGTAGATCGTGAAGGTGTAACCGCTTCAGCTTTGAAAGACCAGCTTGTATACAGCAATTCGTCATTCACAGGTAAGATACTATTTACATCTATTTCTTTACTGTGTAATAACTCGATCAATCTATTTGGTGAAGTAAGCACTTCAGTTTTTTGTTTATTTTGCGCTTGTGCAAATTTTCCCCATATAGAGTTGATTGCAAGTTTCGAAACTAGACGCAAGCCTGGATTAAAATTTATAGCTTCTCTATCTAGTTTGATACCTTCAACTTTTTCAAATTCCGAAATATATCTTTCTTTATCTTCTTCGGTCGTGCACTCGGCGGGGTAACCTGAAGCTTGCGTTTTTTGAGTAAAAAAAGTGTCTATGTATTCGGCAAATATTCCTCCTTTTTTTGTTACAGGATCATACTGCGTTATATTGTACTGCCAAATTTCAAACATTTTAATGACTACGTAACCTACTTCTATCGCTTTTTTTAATTCTTCGGATACCCAAGTACCTATTAAATATCTATCTTTCGGATTTTCATGGATGCATTCTCGTTGTATCATTTGCTCGGTACATGTTCGACACAGTGGAAAAAGCAATTTATCGTGCATTTTCACTGGCAATACAGGGTGGTACAAATTTCTAGGAGGTAACACTTTGCATTTTACTAAACCGTTAACGTTTGAAAAATCGCTCTTATCGCGCACGAGTAGACTACACTCCTCTTCACCTACGTATAATTTAGGGTGACCTACGATATACTTCGATCGTTTACAAATTAACGGATACAAACTGTTGAAATCGACGTACTTTATTTTTTCGTCCTGCTTACAAAAGTACTTCTTAACAGTATTATCCGTGCGCCCACCAAACAAAGCATCGCGAGGATTCAAGGGTTTTTGATAAATCATGTCTATTTTTTCACTCAAATACCGTTTTAAATCTTCGTTTGTTTTTTTAAATTCATCAAAGTCGTGCTCCCAGATTTCAATTAACCTGTACTGCAGACTCTTTATCCTTTCTGATTGAGCATAAGTTCTTTCAAACTTCTCATCCATCGATTGACCGTTCGATAATTTTTCATCTCTATTAAAGCGGTAACAACTCGGGCAGCCGTGCCAATAACAGCTAAAAAGAAAGAAAAAAATTTAAGTGTCATCAGTGTTTGCGAAAAAAAAAAAAAAAAAAAATCAAGTTACCCATGAAACTGAAAAACCAATCCTCGGTGACTTTCCAGGTGTTTTGGAGCACTGTAACCATCGACTAAAATCCCTTCCAATAATCTTCTTTCTCGACAGCGACCTGCATGCTCGATGGGGCGTTTCAATGATTTCTCCATCCAAAACAGCCATTGAACAGCTTTCAAAGATTGTATGTTACGACCTCTGTATCCTCCTGCTGGTATTATACCAATCTGATTATTTTTCAAAAATTTTTTCTTGAACACTCTCATACATGTGGAAGCAATAGTGGTGCACTCCAGAAACGGATCCACACCAAATTTCATAAATTTTTCTCGAAAATTCAAACAGGCCAGTCTTAAGATTTTTACATCTTGTTTGCAGTATTTAGTTAATTCAGCATCAAAGTCAAAGATAAAGTTTTTAGCTGCTTGCTCATTGTACCACGTAATAAAGCTTTCTCTTTCTTTTTCACCCATGGTATCAGGGGAGTAAAATTCAATCGCCGGTAAAGGACCTATGTAATTCGCATTTTCTGGTTTATTAAAAAAATGCGGGAACGTGCCTTTTTCTATGTTCGTCAATCCATAGGCTTTGGGTAAGTTACTAAGAGGCATATGAAAATAGTTTAGACTGTCGATAAATTTTATGCCCATGTACTCCATCACTATAATCTTTGTACCATTCAGTATCACCGAAGGTTTTTCACGTTCACTTTTTTCAGCCAAAAATTTAAAAATAAAGTGGGCATCATATCCTTGAGCATTATGAGCTATACACACAACTCGCTTAAACAGTTTACGTGGCTTCAAAGCTAAATCCATAAATTGTTTTACAGGGTCTGTCTTAAAAATATGTTCACGTACCCCGCACTTATCGCATTCAGCCGTTATATCGGTCTCATGTAAGCAAAAGTTGCAAACTTGATGAACTACGCACAAGTTTGGTTTATGAATTTTTTTGTCTTCATCTCCAAGCACGTGCACGTTTTGTTGAGTTTCAAAGTCGTAAAAAAAAAATATCACCCTGTGTGATTTTTCAGATTCTTTTATTGGTTGCATAAAACACTCGTGATCAGACATGTACTTGCAACAAATTGTACAAAAACTTTTACCGCACTCGTGCTTGTCATCGGAAACTTTAAAACATATTTGACAAATTTTAATACTCGAACACACGCTAGATTTTTTGAAAGAATTAATTTTTAAATGATTTTGATAACACTCTTCACCGTAAAAATATCTATTACACAGTTGACATCGAGTCATTGGATGTTGCTCGTCGCACACAGGATATTGTAAACACTTTGAACATCTGTTCGTGCATCTATGACTAAGAAACCTTGAATAACTTTTATTGCATGGAATGCAATAACCTATACTCCCTGATACACCAACCAAATTAAGTATAGGTTCAAAATGATTTAAAGAGGCATAATACATTATACGTAAAATATACTTGATGCTTTTGTACTTGTAAATAACTAAATTTGATCCATCGTAAAGAGGCTTTTCACCTCGTGCGAAATCTCTAAAAGAGTAAACTACTATAGCTATTCCTTTTGCTGCAAAATATTGTTGAAATTTTTCGATTTCTCTCATTCCACAACCTTCTGCAGGTACATCAACTCGAGCTAATTTTATTAAATCAAGAGCTGCTTTTTTTTGAGTAGAGCCATTGATTTGACGTACGCTGTTCCAATAGGCATGCAAAACACCTGAACGTATCTGTCCTCTGATACTGTAAGCGCATGCAGCAACGAGAGAGCGAGGCAAGCAAAGATTATCATCGTTTCTAATAGTAAGTATTGACTTTTTTTTGACAGACTCTTCGGTGAGCTTTACGCGTCCGCAACCTGTTACATTTTTAACTATGTTGCAAGTTATATTCAAAGGATCTTCAATGTTATACTCGTTTGAGCTCTGAGATATACTGAAAAGTAGTTGCCACAACTCTTCTACGTTAAAATCGCGCAATGGCCGAAATGAGAGCCATACTGGACCGTGAGTGAGTCTTTCTGTATTTATTGTCAGCCCGATAAAATCAGAAGAAGTTGTGTCTTTAATAAGGTCAGCGTGCAGATCACTTAAAGCTTCTCCTAGCCACCGAAAAACGTCTGATTCAGCACGCGGTGGCAGTATCCTTACATTTATTTCACGCCCTTCCACTCCGAATCTCTGGTAAAATCTAGTTCTAATGTTTTCTATGACTAATCGTTGATTTTGTTGTCTACCGCTGCCATTCTGAAATAATACATCTAATATAAAAAAATAAAAAATGCAAAATTCGTTAATTATTATTTTAATCCAATAAACAATTTTATACTCACTATTAAGATTTTGAGCCGCGACATCGTCATCATTATCATCAGATGAATCGTTATCAGATGAATCGCTATCAGTACTGCAAGAACACGAACTACTTTCAGATGACGAAGACGGTGAATTGTTATTTTCTGCTGATGTTGATGGTTCGCCTTGCTCGTACGCACAGAGTTTGATAAACTCATCACCTTCGTGATCAAGCATCATTTCGGTAAATTCTAAAATTATAATATACAAAGTTAAAAAATTAAAAGAATGGCTCTTTTTTTTTTTTTTTTTTTTTTTTTTGTCGCACGCACACAAATTATTCGAATACCTTTAGGTTTGTTAAGATCCTTAAAAGCTGGTTTGTTCAATAAATTTTTGAGTTTCAAAACATTTTTTAAAATCAAAATAATTTTCTCATCGTGAAATATTCCTCGCTTGTACAGGTATTCAATTGTATCTTCACTGCAGTGTAGAAGCAAAAAATGCAGTTTCTTTTCCAGGATCTGCATCGGTAAGCTTGATAAATTTTTCGACCACTCTACACCACACATTGTTTTAATATATACATCTCTTTGATAAGCTACTCTCAAAATGCATTTTATAATATTCACTAACTTTTTTACTGTTATTTCAGACATGTTTAAAAGTATTTTGCTCAAGTGCTGTGTATTCTGTAACGTTCGAAAAACGACTAAGAACACGAGTAATGCTGAAGTCTAAGCGTTGCACTTTTTTATTTTTTCATCACTTATAGAACGTTTAAAAGCTCAAACGACTTTCATTCAGTGTTTTGCTTTCATGGAAAATTGATAACTTGATATTACACATCAAGAAAAGAAACAAAATAAAAACTGACGAGCAACTAAAATAAAATGTATTTTTTGCATTACACAAAACATAATTACAGAATGTGATACTCTGAGAAAGTTTTAGAGTTGCAATTTTTTAAAGCCTTGAATAAAACAGATGGCTCAGGGAGTTACATTTTTTTCGAAGCTCGCACGGCTTAAGCGTAGGCAGTCAAAAATTATGTCGCGAACTGTAAGCAGCTCTTTTCGAGGTTCTAAACACCTTTACTTACGTACTAAATATCGTATGTATACTTCCGAATAAATTTACTCACCGTTTTAATAATTTAAAACTGATTAAATATTTTATTATTCCTCCTAGGTGAAAATCAAAATTGTCGGAGTACTCTGCAGATGCTGAAACGAAAAAAATTAATTGATAGTGTCGAATTAGTATCTCAAGCAGTACATGAGGAATTAGTGCGTCATCTGATGCAGAAACATCGAGATCCTCAAGAAATTCAAGATCTCTTCGATCTCGAAGCCTCGGACTCTGATGAAGAAGAGGACCTGCCTAACCTTGATCGAGATGAAGAATTTATTAGTCGAAGTGCCTACTCCATACCACAGCTACAATAGCTTTATCGTGACACGATCGTGTTTGGTATACCCGAACCGAACGAGAGTTTGGAACAAGGAAATGAAACCATGATGACGAAAAATTTTCTCCAGCCTTTGATAATAAGTTGTGTGATGCTTAGTGTTATTGAAGAGTTACTAAAACGTTCTTTATTAATATTAGATCTCGAAACTTTACAAAGTTTGATTCGTAACGAATCAGAACGCCTAGTGATGTTTTACAAGAGGCATTTACCAGAGACAAGACAGAGACTTTTGAAGAAGTACGTGAACCAGCTGAAAAAATCTTTGATATGCGCGATCCATGTTGTATCCAGGACAACTCCTCAACCTCGCAAGGTGTTGTTAAAAAAAATAATTTTGGCTTTAAGTGATTATATGAAACCGTTTTCAACACTATATAGTCAGCGCGTTCGGATCTTTAGGGAGGTTACATTAAACCTCGTCAAAGCCGTAAAATCCTTAAGTTATTAAGGCCTTTATATTGTATGTTACAGTTAGTAGACACTTTTAACCCTGGTATGCAATACACTATATTGTCAGCAGAAAAAATACTTCCATAAGTAAGTTTTTATACAGCTATTATGTTGCATGATTACTCTACCCCTTAGTGCAGAAGAATCCGCGAAAGAGGCAACATCTCAGTTTAGAATGGCCTCGAATAGTGAGTTAGTAGTTGTGATTAGAAATTTAAACGACGAAGTAGATGAAATCGATATTGGAGGGCCTGAAGATTTTCAAACACAACAATACAAACATCTTTTTACCACACCAGAAAAAGGTTCGAACGCACAAGAAATTGAACCAGAGATAATAGACGTTGAAACAGTTGAAGACAGTGTTATGGACCAAAGTGCCGGTCGTTTCGAAAAGCCGAGAAGTACAAATTGTGTAACAGATCCCTTATTAAAAAAGTGCCTAAAACACCTCGAGGCCTTAGATGCCCTTCTAAAAAAAGTTGCTGTGTTAAAAGCTATTAAAAAAAGAAATAAAGAACAAAAAAAATTAGAAGAAGAAGAAGAAACGGACTTTAAAGGATTTTCGAGTGATGATATCTCCTACTCGCGTAATCAATACCGAACATGCAAGTTCATTAAAGATAAATACAAATTTTTAAAACGTAGTGAAGTGAAAAAATTACGTCGAGCAGTGAAATGTGTAAGGTGCAGTTCGGCATATATTCCCGAAAAAAAATACAAGCTAGAGTGGCTTTATTGCCAAAACGACTGTCGGGGTTGGATTTGTCCTCGTTGTCGTAAGCACTGCCAATGGTTGAAACACTAAAAAGCCTCGTAAGTAAAAATTACTACCTCTTTTTATTTCATAGTTTTTATTTTTTACTTTTCTAAAACAAAAAAAAAAATTGTTTCAGACTGCATAAGGAGTAGGTAATATCTGGCTAAACAGTACATCACCTGCAGCCCTATTACCTGTAAAAAGTTTTGTAATGAAATGTAAATGTAACGAAATAATGTAAACATTCAATAAATGGAAAAAAAAGTTAAAAAATATATACTTCACTTGTTTTTAAATATCCTTCTCCGGACTTGAATCATTTTTATCAGGATTAAAAGTTATTATAAAAGTAAGATTGATTAGTATTAAAGTAAAATCAAAGTATTTTTCAAAGGAATAAAAATTATTAAAAAGTAAAATTAATTAGTATCAAAGTATATTCAAAGTATTTTTTTCAATGGTTTAAAAATTATTATTATTAATTTCTAATTTTTTTTTGATTTCTTAAACTATTTTATTAATTTAAAAATGACCGATCCAGAATTAAATAATCTCTTGAAGAATAGAACAAGATACAGATGCCGCAGCAGCAGCAGCTCCTGCAGAGTCAGCAGCAGTCGCGACGTCCGAGCGCAGCCGCCTCAGCGGCCTTCGCTTGCGCTGCATCAGCCTCGTTGCCGTCGTCAGAAAGTCCTCCTCCTGCTCCCCGAGCGGCCCCTAGCACCACCTCCCGCAGCACCCGCGAGCAGTCGTCTCAACCTGCAGAGTCAGCAGTCGCGACGTCCGAGCGCAGCCGCCTCAGCGACCTTCGCTTCCGCTGCATCAGCCTCGTCGCCGTCGTCAGAAAGTCCTCCTCCTGCTCCCCGAGCGGCCCCGAGCACCACCTCCCGCAGCACCCGCAAGCAGCCGCCTTGACCGCGTCACCGACCCCCGCCACCGCGCGAGGCCGCTCGCAGCGCCAGGAAGCCCTCCTCCTTACCGAACGGCCCCGAGCACCCCCTCCCGCAGCACCCGCGAGCAGCCGCCTCAACCGCGTAACCCGCCGCCCCCACCGCGCGAGACGGCTCGCTGCGGTGAATCATCTTTGTTTACATTCGCCATAGTGTTACTATACTACTGTTTCTAAAATCTCGTTTTTTATGCATTTTTTTCATTCGAATTTTATAGAGAAAAGAAATTTTTTTTTATGTCGGAAACTTGACAAAAAGAAAACGCTGGGTTTGAAGATACCGAATATTCTTTAAAATTGTCGTTAAGATTTTTTTTTACAAAATGGTGGCTGAAAAACTTGCACATAAATTATCATATTGCAGCCAATGAGAAAACCGACATAAAAAAACGAGTTTTTGTTTGAACTGAATAAAAATTAAGAATGAAAAAAGCATTTTATATTTGATTTATCAAGATTTCTATTATTTCAAAATTCAAAAAATATGGCCCAAAACCGTTGGGACCCAAATGGCGATTTGCTGTTTGATACTACATACGACTATACCGCGGGGCAAATTCTCTACACGGTCCACTTTTTCACCAGTATATGTAATTTTTCCTCCTGAATCAAATGAAATCATGAGTTTTCATTAATTTTGTGATAAAAAAATTTTATTAGCGAGAAACTGCTGAAGAGTGCAAAAAGTTGAATAAAAAAAAATTTTGATTATTTAAAATGAGTCAAAACTATTAGAAGCTTTTTTCAAATATTTTAACATCCTGTCAAACTAATAGAAAAATATTACTTTAAATTATGTAATAACTTCGTTTTTTTTTTTGACATCAGATAAAACAGTACGAAAAAAGCGTATTAAAAACTGAATTTATTCTCAGCAAATTGAGAAATCTGTATGATCGAATAAAAATTGTCACTAAAAGTTTATTCTTTTATTTTATTAAGGTTTTTTTTGTAAATCAAAGTACTTCACTTTTACAATACATTAACATTATGATTTTTTATTTACTAATTGTCTTAAGTAAATTTAAATAAGACTTCATGTTGTTTTATTAAAGTAATGTAAATAATTTCTGTGTAATTTACCCCCTGCTCGCTCCGCTCCGCTCGCTAACCCCCTAATTATAATTGATGACTATAAAAATTAATCGAAACAATACGTAAGCACTATGTTTGGTAAAATAATCAAAAGACTAAAGTGTTCAAAATTAATAAAAATTAAACACGAGAGTTCAGTTTGAACTTTACTACTCATCATAATTTGATTCATAAAATCAGTCTTATAGAAAAATTTTTTTAATTATTTAGGCAAACTCATGAGGTTGTCTTAAATATAGAATTTCATTTCTTTTTTTAATAATTTTCAGTAATAATCTTTCCAGGGCTAAAATAGATCTAAAATTGACAAACGAAGATATAAATCGATTTTAAATATTTCAATGTGTTTTGTGATACTTGATGTAGATCCATAATAATAACTTATTAATAAAAAACAAAACAAACGTTTAGTTTTTGTGAACTACACAAACTTTATTCATATGACAGCTGTTTCGACGTCTTAGCGTCTTCATCAGATTAAATACAAACTGTAACTTAAATGTAGGTTTACAAACGTTTATATAGTATAATTTTGTGGGTGTGGTAAGATCATTCTTCCAATAATACTTCTAACAATGTAAACATAAGAACTTGTAATCAAAACAGATTAAGCAAAGGTGAGTTATTTAGATCTAGCTGATTATTTAATAAACATCCTGAGTTTTTTAATCTATTAATTTCAAGAGACTCTAAAGCATTAAGTAAGCTTCCTTTCTGGCAAATATGCAATACTTCATATTCACCATCAAAAACATGGCTTTCCTCATTAAGGTGTTTCGCGTAATTCGAATTGTTGAAAAAACCATGGAATTTCTGAACCCAACTAAATTTACACAAATTGGTTTTGATTTAACTACGAAGTTTCAGTCAGATGTAAAAGAGACTCTAAAGAATAGTATACTTTTTTCGGAGGAAGAATGTTTGAGACTTGTTTGTATGAACCCTCAAGTTCCTAGACTTTATTCACTTATTAAGCTGCATAAACAGAATAATCCAATAAGACCAATAGTTTCTTTTATAAACTCACCATCATATAAATTATCTAAAATGATTATCTCAATTTTGAATAAATATTTAAATTTCAAATCTAAATTTAGTATTAAAAACTCGATAGAATTATCAAAAAAGATATCAACTATTAAAATCCCTAATAACTCCATTTTACTCTCTTTTGATGTAGTTAATTTGTTTCCTAATATTGATCCTCTTGAAGTTAAAGAATTGATAGAAAGATTATTATTTGGGAAAGGAATTAACCCATTAATTATTAAAGATATCATGCAATTACTAGATACAGTTTTAAGTCAGAATTATTTTGAATTTGATCAAAAGTTGTTTGTTAGTAAAGACGGTTTGATAATGGGGAGCCCCTTAAGCCCTATTTTATCTGAAATATTTATGGATGACCTAGAATCTAAAATAAGTAACATTGAATTTTTTGATAAATTTAAATTCTGGTTTAGATACGTAGATGACATTTTTGCTTGTTTTACAGGTTCTAAAAGGCAACTAGATGTATTTTTTAATAATATTAACAAGATCCATAAAAACATAAAATTTACATTAGAAAAAGAGATTGAAAACTCTTTAAATTTTCTTGATCTTAGTATAACAAAAAGAAAAATTAATTCTTTTGAGAGTGACCTGATATTAGGAATATTTCATAAACCTACTCAGACTGATACAGTTATACATTATAATTCTTGTCATCCTCATACACAAAAAATGGCATCTTTTAATTGTTATATACATAGATTATTGTCAATCCCAATGCCCTGTGAGAATTATACGAAAGAACTGAATATAATTAAACAATTAGCAATCAATAACGGTTACTCATTAGAATTAATTGATAGATTATTAAAAAATAAGAATGAAAGGATGGCGATTAAAATTATTTATCCTTATTCTGATCAAGAAAAAAGATTTTATTTTTCATTTACTTTTATGGGTCAATACTCATCTGTAATTTATGATATTATTAAAAAATTAAATCCGAATATCTTTTTGTCTTTTAGAACAGATAAAAAACTGAGTTCATTTGTTAAAAACAATAAAAACCTTAATAGAATAAATAAATTTGATTCAAAATCTGGTGTTTATAAATTAAATTGTGGTAGTTGTAATAAAGTTTACGTAGGACAAACGGGGCGTAAATTTGAAAAGAGAATTAGAGAACATTTGTATGAATTTAATATTAGGGGAGACAATTCGAATTACGCGAAACACCTTAATGAGGAAAGCCATGTTTTTGATGGTGAATATGAAGTATTGCATATTTGCCAGAAAGGAAGCTTACTTAATGCTTTAGAGTCTCTTGAAATTAATAGATTAAAAAACTCAGGATGTTTATTAAATAATCAGCTAGATCTAAATAACTCACCTTTGCTTAATCTGTTTTGATTACAAGTTCTTATGTTTACATTGTTAGAAGTATTATTGGAAGAATGATCTTACCACACCCACAAAATTATACTATATAAACGTTTGTAAACCTACATTTAAGTTACAGTTTGTATTTAATCTGATGAAGACGCTAAGACGTCGAAACAGCTGTCATATGAATAAAGTTTGTGTAGTTCACAAAAACTAAACGTTTGTTTTGTTTTTTATTAATAAGTTATCGATTTTAAAATAGAGAGTTCCTGTTAGGTGAATACATAAATTTTTGGTAAATTTTTAGTGACTCATCAAGAATATTTTAGTAAGCCCACTTGTATTTGAAACCACTTCATTAGATCTTACACACACAAAAATATTTTTTAGCACTCCTTTCGCTTATGGTGAGCATATTAGATAAATTTATTTCATATCAATATTACGAACTTTATTATATTTGCCGGGCCACAATGGTCACTCACCTAATCACTTTAACTATTTAACCTGCTTCACAATCTCACCCATTTTGAGAACTCTATTAATCTTAATTTTTCATTTTTAACCACCTGACCTATTTCAATCTGAGCCACATTACTGACCTTATTAATTTCACTTCAAATAACATACTTAATCCCCAACTCATCTCTCACTCACTCTACCAACAAACCCTACTCATCTTATTCATTCTCGACCTGACTCATCTTAGATCTCTAGCTTAAACTACCCACCCTAGAAACTACTCTAATAATTAGCGAAATAGTGAAAAAAATCACGATTATTTTTAAATTTCGCAAAAACAAATTTCGTACAAACAAGCCTCGATTTTCTTCAAAAATTTTTTTACCTATTCTTCATGAGATGAACTTACTTCCATTATAATAACAGCTCGCAAAATTGCATTTAAACCGATTTATGATTTTTTAGGGGTAGGGTTCAATTTAAAATGATAATCGACTTTGTTCAGCACTTTTTCATGACAACAAAAAGCATTTAAGAAAAATTTAAATGACATAATTAGAAAGCTGAACCCAAGACCTTTTTAATGATATATAATTTTACATGAAAATTCTAATTAGAGCCAATGTTATAATTTAAATACTTCTACCATCCCACAACCGTCACTTACCTTATGTAACCCGTTTTACAATTCTCACCTATATTAAGAACCCTATTAACAATACTTACTTTTTTATCTTCAACTACATGCCCTAGTTTAATCTTAGCCACATTACTGACCTCACTCATTTGATTTACTTTAAATACCGTATTTTATCCCCCAAACTTATCTCACCCAATCTACCAACAACTTCTAATCACCTTATTTATGAACTCAGTTACTAATTTTAAAGTTTTGTTGAAGTACTTTAAATTTTGAAAAAGTTTTATTAATATTTTTAAGTGAAATAACAAACCCTCCCTCACCTCATCTCCCCTCCTACCCTCATCTACGTTACCAACCTGAACCGACTTAAATGAATAGCTCTTACCAAACTAACGTATTTCGCTTATCTAACCAGCTGGACTGGGATTGCACAAATCTGCCGACTTAAGTGTCCCTTGATTACCCTAAAAAATTTCTCGTACTGCAAGAATTTTAATTCCTGATTAAATTTTGCCCTGGGCTACTTTTTCATTTTTGAAATCATAGGCGTATTGTATCTTTATCGTGACTGTGGCTGAATCTAGTATTGATCCAATACATCGATGCGTTGTTTTTTTAACGCAAATGTGAAAGAATCTTGTATTTATTTAACACATCAGTGAGATTTTTCTTTATAAATATTTTATGAAATGCATTTTAAATCTTGCACTACTAACTACTGTCACATGCTTTGGTGTCACTTAGAGTTTACGTCTGATCAATATGATTAGTTTCATAGACATCTGGTTAACTGATTTACGCTTAATACTGTTAGCATCTTCATGGATAGGTTTTGTTTTGTTTTTTTTTTTTTTTTTTTTTTTTTTTTTTTTGCAGTTATGAACTTCTGTATTTGTAACCGTTCGCAACTTCCAGTGGTCGTTACAGACTTGGCACAATACACATATTCGTCAAAGGGCGCAACTTTTCCCAGTGCCAAAACGACCAGCGTTGATTTGTGATATCCGAATCTTGTCATTCTACAACCTTACTAATAATGGTATGGTCCGGTACGATGACCGGATCAAGGTTGTATGCATTAGGAGTATAACTATATATGTATATAAATTGAAATTTTTAAAAATTTAAGCGCTTTCAGTTCCTTTGTTTTTGTTTTTTTGAAAAAAGAAAAAACACGTGCTGACTATTTTTTGATGCTCTAACCAACTAAGCAATATAATATTACAAAATTTAAAAAGTTACTAACCCTATTTTGGGGTCTAAAGGGGATCTAATTTAGAAGATCCAATACTTTCGATGAAGATCCAATTTAGAGGATCAAAATAAAAAACGGAAATATAATATAGGGAGATACTTTAATTTATCACAAATTTTCAAATTTTCACTATCACTTAATTGAAGGCATATAACTTAGTTTTTAGTGTTCTTTGAAATGTATTAAGATCTTGAATAATTTTGTCATTATCATCCAATTTGTTCCAATTTTTTCTGAGCCTAAATGTTGTGATGTGTAAGATTTCCGTTGTCCTGTGATTTTATTCCTCGAGGATATATTGTCTGTTTCTTGAGTATGGTCTGTGTTTGAGTTTGAAGATGGAGTGATTTTTTTTTTTAAATTGTTGTGATGTATACATCTATGAATAAATATCATGTCTTCGTATCTATATAGTGATTCAAGCGATGGAATATTGTATCACTTGGCAGAATCAGAGTAGTCATGCTGAGTATAATTCATAGGTTGTGAGTCTTGAAGGATAGAAAACGTAAGAACTTGTGCTGAACTTTTTCAAGCCTACAGATTTGGTTTTGGTATTGGAGTGACCAGATGATTGATCCAAAAAGTAGATTAGGCAATATGATGGATTTGTAGTGTCATGTTAGGGTGTTAGGAATTTGAAGGATTTGGATGAATATTTTAGGATACCGAGTTTTTTTAGTAAACTAGAAACAGTTTGCTGGATATGATCATTAAAATTAAAGCGGTCATTATAAATGATGCCAAGATCTCGAGTTTTGGAGACTTCAGTAAGGGGGTTGCTTTGAATAGCGTAGTTTTCATGAATGAGTATCCAGTATAAAAGGTCATGATATTACATTTTTTTAGATTAAAAGGTCAACGATTTTTTAATGCCCATTGGTTTAGGGAGTCTATGTCTTTTTGTAGACTTAGGCAGTCAGAAAGGGATGTATCAATTTAAAAATTTTATGGATTTGAAAATTTTTACATCAGCGAAAATTATAATAATAGAGTGGTGTACGTTGGAAGTAATGTAATTTATGAAAATAATGAATAATAGAGGGCCTAGATGACTTCCTTGTGGAACGCCAGATGTAGCTATAAAAGGGTCTGATAATGTGTGGTTCAGGCGTACCTTGTAGGATCTGTCTGAAATGTATGAGCTTTTCCAGTCAATAATGGGTTTGTTTATACCAAGTTTTTTTCATTTTTCAATCAAAATACTGTGATCAATAGAGTCGAAGGCTTTACTAAAGTCTTTGTGTGCTGTGACAACTTGGTAAATTTGATTAGAGAGGTTGATATGTGTTTGGATAATTGCGTTGTCTGATTCTGTTAATTTAACGCGGTCGCGAGAGAGTGGGAAAGGTGAAAAAGCGAGGGTATTTTAAAGCACAACACTTAGAGTTTTTATGCTGCACTTAAACTATTTATTTGACACTAAATACAAATAAGGAGAGAGAGCTCGCCATTTTGGCTGGGAGTCTCTCAACCTCTGGTAAATCTAGGTGGAATCGTTGTAAATAAACGGGTGATCTAAGACGAAGGCTTTGAGTCCCGTGACGCGTGATTGCGGCATCATGGTTGTCGCACGACTGGTGCAGGCAGAAACTGGTCACTCCGGGCAGCTCTGACGTGGGTCGCTCGCATGACCAATCCCTAGGGGATAAAAGGCGGTAAATCTCAAACATTCCACCCACCTTAATCGACTGTAGTCGATTAATAATAATGTCTGTGAACATAATAAATATAAAATTAAGTAAAAATATAAAAGGTATAAAGTATAAACAAAAAATATAATGGGTTTTAAGTAACTTGTAAACGTACGAAGAACCGTAGAGGTTTACTGAGCGAGAGTAGTTAGAGCTTAAGCTCTTTGCGATAAAAATTCCAGGGTTGAAAACCCAATGGGAAAAAAGGGTTGAATAATTGAGGCTACAGTGAATAAAAGACTTCACCTTAGAAGATCGAAGGTATGATAGTTTTGTGCCAGAAATTAATTCTGGTGCTTGGGTTTTTGAGTTTACAACTTAATTCCGGACCTGAAACGGGGTATTTGATACCTGAAACTGGAGTGGTTTAGGTGGCTGAATATTTGTGAATGTAACGGGAACCTGGACTAAGGGTATCACAGATGGCGCTGTCTTAAAAAGAATTGCCTGAACTTTGAATAGTTCAGGTGGCTGCTTTTTTGAGGTTTTAACTGGTGCACGAACTTGAATCTGTTTAAGTACCTGAGTTTCTGGAATTGCCGCTGGTTCCTGGACCTGGATCGTCGCAGGGAGCTGAATTTTGAAAGAGTTAATTGATGTCTGAACTTGACATGGTTCAGTTGGTTGATATTCAAAGGGTGAGGCCCAAACCTGGACTAGAGATGTCGCAGATGGCTGAATTTTAAGGCTTTTAGCCAAGGCCTGAACTCGAAGCAATTCAGGTGGCTGTTTTTCGAAAGCGATAGTCGGTGCCTGAGCCAGGACTGCCGCAGGTGGCTTGCTCTCGGAGAGGTTCGTTGGACCCTGGACTTGAGGTGTCTCAGGTGATTCCATTTTGAAAGGGGTCGCCGAAGCCCGAACTTGAGGTAGTTCAGGTGGCTGTGCCTTAATCAAGGACTTGAATTCGTAGATAGGTGCCGGAGTCTGAACATGGAGCTGCTCAGCTGGCAGATTTTTTGATGTTACAGCCGGAGCCTGGACTAGGTATGTCGTAGGCTGCTTAATTTTAAGAAATTCGATGTATTTATCGCACACGTCATCAAAGGTGTCCTGCGTATAGTAGAACATGTCTTTTACGAAGTAGTCGAGGCCACGGTCTACATCCTTGCAGTTTCTTAAAATTTGGTCATTTTTGGCAAACTCTTGCCAGAGTTGTTCGAGACGCAGGATGCAAATCTCTGCCAACTCGCGAGTCATCAAGGCTCGATTTTGCTCGAAGATTTCGAAATGAGTGACATTCGATTTCGGATTATAGCGAGTCTGCTAAGGATTTGCGCAAATGAACTTGATTTATTCATGTTGCACGATTTGGAGTTGAATTTTGAAATACAAAAAATGGTGGGTAAAAATCAATGGTTAATAGTTAAACTATTTTTTTGGTTTGGGTAGCTGAAAAGCGATAATTCAACTGGGGCAGATTTCGACTAATCAGTTAAAAACGAGGGTTTAACTGGATTATTGAAATTTGAGATAGTTCGTTGAAAAGCGAGGGTTCAACTGGGTAAATGATTATATGAAGTCTTGAAAATAATATAAACTGCAATAAAATTTAAATAAACACAATTATTGTTAAAATGAAAGAAAATTTAAAAATATTCAAACTTATGATATCACTAGTGAAGAACAATCTTTAATTGAAATACAATTTAAGATAAGGCAATTATTCTTTAAATGAAAGAATGGAAAAATATTCAAACTTATGAATATCACTGGTGGAACAATCTTTAATTGAAATACAATTAAGATAAGGCAATTCTTCTTCAAATTAAAGAATGGAAAAATATTCAAACTTATGAATATCACTGGTGGAAAATAATTTAAACTGAAATACAATTTAAATAAAAATGACTATTTCTTTAAATGAAAGAAAATTGAAAAATATTCAAACTTATGAATATTATTGGTGGAAAAGAATTTAAACTGAAATATAATTCAAATAAAAAATGCAGTTAACTATGAATAGAAAAAAGAATGAAAAGTTTAGCTAATGAGTGTAAATAAGAAATAAAAAAACTAAGCAACTAAAGTATAGTAAAAGAAGGGGCGTCAATAGGTTAGTTGCGTGCATGCAGTCACTTGACTGCTAGGCTTAGCTTTTTAAATAAAAAAGCTTGAAACCATCCAAACAAGCTGGATATCCTTGGTCGATGACTGGCAAACCAGGTTATTCAAGAGAACAAACTATTATTGAGTAGGTGGCTTATGGTATTTGATTATTAATCTTGACAAATACCTAAAAATAACAAAGAAATTCAATTGGAATTTTTGAAACTATAAACTTGAAAAAAAAATATCAACAAGGGATTGGCTACTAGAAATAATTTGATTATACTATACTAAAAGGAGTTAACAAATTTAGTTGAAAAGCGAGCGTTCAACTTGATTACTTACAATTTTGAGGTTAACCAATTCAAAAAATTAAGGTTATACAATACAAGTAGAGTGTATATTCGGTTCCAGCGAAGCCCCGGTTATTGTTCACTCGAGTGTTTGGCTCAGATAAGGTGCTCGAATAGACAACCCAGAACTGATATGAAGCTGGAAAGGTTACTCGATGGTTGATTTCAAGGTTAGGTGGACCACCAGGATGTTCAATGCATGAAATACTAGGGTGCAGGACTACCAGTTGCTGGTGAAGAGAGTCCAGTGTGGTTATGCGATGAAGATACCTGTAGTCCAACCAAGCCAAATTAGTAGTTTGATAAATCTGAGTGGATGTAAATCAGATTTGTTGCCCTTAGATGCCGAGGTGACGCTGCTGATGAGCTCCTGCTGTTGCTGGTTGCGAAACGGAGCGGACGTGTCCAGGCGATCGCCCATCTCACTCGCTCCTACGACGACTGGGCATTGATGCGCGCGCCGCTGGTAGCCATCGCTGGGTTCTGTATTAGCGACTGCCTGGTCGCAGCACCGCGTGGTTTGACTGCTTCGTGGTTATTTGGAACACAATGAAAATGGTTGCCTGTTGGCCAGCTGTGCGCGCTGGACTTAGAATGGAGTGTAAAATCCCGGAGCGCGATCGTCCGTCTCTCTTGCTCCCAGGACGATATTTATTGAAGTGTGGCTACGCGGCGGTGATGCGCGCGCCACGGGTTAGCCGTCACTGGCATCTTCTTCGTTCGAACTTCAAAGAAGAAAATGGCCGCGGCGTGGCACAAATTTTTAACTTTCTTTTTTTACTCGTGACGCGCCTTTTTTCGGGGAATTTTTCCCCACAAGGGATGCCAATGTTTGGGATTCAGAGGATTATTGCGTTGTCTGATTCTGTTAATTTAACGCAGTCGCGAGAGAGTGGGAAAGGTGAAAAAGCGAAGGTATTTTAAAGCACAACAGTTAGAGTTTTTATGCTGCACTTAAACTATTTATTTGACACTATATACAAATGAGGAGAGAGAGCTCGCCGTTTTGCCCGGGAGTCTCTCAACCTCTGGTAAACCTAGCTGGAATCGTCGTAAATAAGCGGGCGATCTACGACGAAGGCTTTGAGTCCCGTGACGCGTGATTGCGGCATCACGGTTGCCGCAAGACTGGTCCAGGCGGAAACTGGTCACTCCGGGCAGCTCTGGCGTGGGTCGCTCGCGTGACCAATCCCATGGCGATAAAAGGCGGTAAATCTCAAACAATATGCAATCGTTAAAGAATAATAGCTAACAAAATGAAGAATAGTAAGAAAAAGAGTTTTTATTTTTCTTAAAAGTCATCATTTTACCCCAAAACTTTGATATCGGAATAACTAGAAAAAAAAAACTTTTTACAAAAACACTTGGAAAATTACATAGGGTCAGAGAGGGGATGACGAATCTGCATAACCTCAAAAAACCCTTACTTGTCGGCGCCATATTGACACTATATAGTTATAGCGGCCGTGAGAATCGTTTGCTTGTTGACGCCATAACACTTTCCACTCCGACCCAACGTAATTTCCCAATAACGTAAGTCTCTTTTTATACAGTATAAGTTATGTCAAAGTACATTTTGAGAAAAATCAGAGAACTGAACTTGAAAAATTGAGATAAAATCAGAAAGCCAACTTTTGTGTTGGTGGACCAACTTAAGCCAGCGTTTTTTGTGTCCAAGAACGTCGTTGATGCGCTCCTCCTTGCTCAAGGTGACCCAAATCCAAGGTGACTATTTTACATCCTTTTCCAAACAAAACAACTTTTACCTGAAAGACTTTTTTATACGGGGCTTTGTTTTCAAGATAATAGCACCAATAAATTAAAATGGTTCATATCCTGTATATATAGTTATACACGTTTGCGCTTACTCAGGCCTCGTTTCCACAGCAAGATGACAAAAAATTTATAAATATAGTTAGAAAATTTATTTTTAACGTTAACAATTTTTTGAAAAATACTAGCGACTAAACTAAAAGATGCCAGTAGACATATGGCAGTATGGCCAGACAGAAGGAGCGTGGCCTATTGACGTCACCACTAGGCCCAGCGCCAATCCTGGCGGGAGTCCCCGCTGCCCTACCAGGGTAGCATAGCGCGGCGGAGGTGGCGTGACGTCATCAGCGGTAGGGCCCTGCGCGCATTATGCAAATTATATGCAAATTTTTTTTTTACAGATTTAAAAGTGTATGGTAATTTTATTCAAATTTTACGCAAATTTTATGAAAATTTTTGGAATTCGCAAATTCTGAAAATTTTAGATTTAATTTTTGGAAATTTAGATTTTAGCAGTCCCAAAAAAATTCCTACAAATTTACAGGGTGCTGTAACTCTATGGTACTTGAGATAGTATCAGAATTTTACATTTTTCGCAAGATAGTTTTCGAAAATGTCTGTTCTGTAAAATTTAATTTTCTACAAATTTACACGGCTTACTAGGCAAGTCGTAACTCGAAAGTTTTGGGGTCGTTGAGATGCTATCCGATTTTTTCAAATTTGCAGGTTTTGGGTATATGAAAAATTTATTTACAGGATGTTGTAACTTTATAGGTAGTCGAGATGGTATCCGAATTTTTTATTTTGTTGCGCGTTTTTTTGAAAACGATAGGTAGTGCTGTAAAATTGTATTTTCTTCAAATTAAGACGAGACACTCGATAAGTAGTCGAGATGGTATCAGAACTTTTATTTTCACGAAAACGTTAGTTCTATAAAATTTAATTTTTCTAAATTAAGACGAGCAAGTCGTAACTCGATAGGTGGTCGAGATGGTATCGGGATTTTATTTTTCGAAAAGAGGAAATTTTCGTTTTATTACACGGCTCGCTTTTTGGTGTTAAGGGAGATTTTTGAACAGCGAAGAAATTGCGGCTTCCTTGAGGCAGGCATAGACGTGTACGACGTCTCTTTTACAGTTGCGCTAAACGATAAGTATCACGCTGTTTTACAATCGGGCGCGGGAGGCCCGAGTCAGGTATGCACTGACTCTCCCCGAACAACAGGGTTCATAACACTGCCGATAGCTATCTCGATGACCGTTGCTTAACTGATTGTAATGTCTTTGGGCGTTACCCGGCTAATGACCTTTCGGCATCGGTGTCGAACTCCCAAGTGTCTTTTTTCTCGTGTTTATGTCCCTGGGGTCAGTTTTTATCATCCTATGGCGAGTTTCGACTCGTAAAAAATCTCCCCACCGATACCTTTCGCAGGGTGAAATTTTCCCTACCTTGACTGTTTTCTCAGAGAAAAGTGGGGGTGAACTCATGTCTGCGAGGACTTTTCTCAGGTTTGACTCAACAGTCCTATCTTGAACATTTTAGAGTCATCATCGTGCTTAGGTTCGCAGATCTCTTGAGTATTTTTTAGTGTTCGTGAACTAAAGCTTAATTTTCGCTAGTTTTTTTTTCATTCGCAATGGATTTGTTGAATCAAGATATTTTTATGATGCCCGAACTTGTGGTGAATGAGTTATTGTTCGTGACAGTGATAGAGGAGATGTTTTATTTACGCGACTTCTTACACCTTGGCAATGTGGGTGGGGAGTTTTATACAGCTCTATTGCGTAGACTGTATGAAAACTCAACCGACGAACCGTACAATGTGTTTGTGGAGTTATTGGAAAGGTGTTCAACAAGTGAAATTTTAATAATTGACAACAAATTTATTAAAAATTCTTAGAACACCATGCGTATGGTGACGATTATGGGAGACCATATTATTCAGCGAGGGTTGCAAGATGAATTCCCTGAAATCATGGAGCATTGGCACGAAATCAAAAGTGAGTACTTTTTTATTTTATTTTTATTATTTTTATTTTTCCTACTAATTTTTTTTGTTGCTTTTTTTCATAGTTCAGTTTGCGCGAGTGCAGGCTGAGAGGGAGTCAAGAAGACTGAGTGTTTTCAGAGATCGGGTTCTCGAGAACAAGGATTGTGAAAGGAGCTTCAGGAAAAAAGTTGAGAAGTACCAGGAGAATTATGAAAACTGGAGGAAGCAAAAATCGTCAACATTTCCTGAGCCACTTGCAAAAAGGCCCAAAACAAAACAAACGTTAGATGAAGGTATGTTATTTTAAAAAATAAAAAATTAATTAAAAGTTTTTTATAAATTTGTAATTTTTTTTATAGAGTACACCGTTGTCACCAATGCTCCGAGTTTTATTGACTTGGTTGTTCGAAATTACAGGAAGGCAACGGATATTGTTCATATAAATGATTCAGATTTTGTGGGTAATTCTATTGTAGATTTTTTTATAATTTAGTTATTACATGAATGAATATTTCAAGTGAATTTTTTTAATTTTCAGATGAGTTCGACATCGCTCATGTAGAGCCTGGCCCGTCACGTTTATGCCCCCCGCGGCAGGTGTCAGGTTCAAACACACAGCAGGTAGCAGAAGCTGAATCGCCAACGGTTCCTGCTCGATCACAGTCGGCATTACCAAAATCAGACGATACTGACTCTGAAGGTAAATTTTTAACTTATTTTTAGAAGAAAATTAAGATTTTTCGAAAATAAAGTTTTTAATTTTTCAATTTTCAGGAGAGTTTGCTGATGATTTCAGATCAAAACCAGTGGCGAGGACTGCCTTGCAGTCAAATGATGGTAACGAGTAATTTTTTAAATTTTAAATATATTAATTGAAAAATATTCATTAAAACTTTTTTTTTTAGGAACTGACTCCTCAGGCTTGCAGTCGCAAGCTACGCAGGAGTCGCAGCACAGTGAAAATCAAACGCTGGTGACCATTGCAGAGGTTCATCAGAGTGCCGAACACTAAGGTAACTTTAAAAAAAAAATAATTTTAAATAATTAATTGAAAAATATTCATTAAAACTTTTTTTTTAGGAACTGACTCCTCAGGCTTGCAGTCGCAAGCTACGGAGGAGTCGCAGCACAGTGGAAATCAAACGCTGGTGACCATTGCAGAGGTTCATCAGAGTGACGAACACCAAGGTAACTTTAAAAAAAAAAAAATTTTAAATAATTAATTGAAAAATATTCATTAAAACTTTTTTTTTAGGAACTGACTCCTCAGGCTTGCAGTCGCAGCACGGCGGAAATCAGACGCTGGTGACCATTGCAGAGGTTTATCACAGTGACAAACAGCAAGGTAACTTTAAAAAAAAAAAAAAATTTGTAAATTATTGACAAAATATATATTAATAAACTTTTTTCTTTTTCAGAGGGTAGCACAGCTTTGCAACAGCAAACAGTACAGCTGACCCAGCAGTATGGACAGGAGGAGGAGTCACCAGCGTCGAAGCAGCTACAAGAAAAAATGAAATGTAATTAATAATTTTATATTTTGTTTTCTAATAAATAATTATTAAAAACAAACACCATAATTTTTTTTTTACCGATATCCCCTGATTTTGACTCTGTTTTAAATTTAAATCAAAATTAAATTTTTACTTAAAATCAGTATTTTTAATTTAGTCAATTTCAAGAATATTTGATAAATAAGATATAATCAAATAAAAAATTTTAAAAAAGACTGTATGAAATAAAGTTTAAATTTTTTACCACCAACAGTTTTGGAATTAAAATATTGTTTTTTCAAGAATATTTGACAAATAAGATATATTCAAATAAAAAATTTTTTAAAATACTGTACGAAATAAAGTTTAAATTTTTACTAAAAATCAGTTTCAAGAATATTTGACAAATAAGATATATACAAATTAAAATTTTTTTAAAATACTGTACGAAATAAAGTTTAAATTTTTTACTACCAACAGTTTTTGAATTAAAATATTGTTTTTTAAAAAAATATGGATGGTGAAAAATTAAATTTTATAGAATGACCGTTTTCGTAAAAATAAAAACTCCTTTTTCGCGATAATTTTTTGAATAATTCAATACTTTGTTTCAATAAACGTTAAACAAATTTTTAAATCGAAACTAGCGTTAAGCAAGCAGCAGGTGGTTCCCGATCAGCACTACCCACAACAGCGTGTTCACCAGTCACCACAACAACCTGATCTGGAGCGGATAGAAGAGCACCAGGCACAGCAACAGGATGATTTATAACAGGGTGTCCCGCTAAACCAGGTAGGTGGCGGTTTAAATAGTAGATTTTTAGTCACGGGTAGACGCGAAAATTACGTCAGAAGATTCGGAATAAACGGAATTGTCTTTACTGTAAAAATAAATCCACCGCGGGGTGATGAAAATTTAATTGATTACTTGAAGTTAACTTTTCGCAAAACTTTCAAACTTCTCATTGACGAGAGCAAATCAGTGGACGATTGGTTGGGGTTACGGATCGATAGCGATCAATTTTTAAACGGCGCGGCCTTTTTACCCTTAAAACCTGTCGATTCGATAACATTTTTAGACGTTTGGGAAATTATTACTAAAGTTATTCAATCGAATAACAATTTTTTTATAGATAATAGCTTTCAAATTCATGCTACTTACGTCGAGGTTCCGAGAGGTTTAGGTCGGAGAGTACCCTTAACCAACGACACGGTAAATAAGAAATCGATTGTTAGGATTAATAACAATGATAATCTTTGTTTACCAAGAGCGTTGGTTGTAGGGGAAGCTCATTTAGGTTATTTAAAAAGTAGGGACAAATCGGATTACGATAGCGTGCGTCAGAGAGGTTTAGTACAAAATAAAATGGTAAAACGCATTTTGAAAAAGGCTCGAGTTGAAATACATGAAAACGGTTCAGGTATATTTGAAATAATAAAATTTTAAGACTATTATAAGACGTTAAATACAGCTATTACAGTCTACGAGAAAGACACAATCGGTAAAAAGGGTCCACATTTTTTCGACCGCCGAAAAAAATTGGAAAAAATTGATGGTATCATCAATGTTTTATTTGACACGAAAAATAAACATTTTGATACCATCACTAGTTTAACAGGTTGCGTAGGGGCAAATTTTTTTTGCAAAGACTGCAACAAAAAGTATGCAGCACATAAATCTCACAAGTGCCAATTTATTTGTTCTTGTTGTTTTAAATCACCCGCTTGCGATACAAAAAATGAGAAAAAAACTTGTGAGTCGTGTAATAGGTGGTTTTACGGTGAATCATGTTTTCAAAATCATGTAGAAAAACCCGATGAGAGAAAAAAATCGATTTGCGAGTCCGAACGTTTATGCAGCAAGTGTTAAAAACAATGCACTCCAAAGCACAGATGCGGTGTAGCTTATTGTAAAGATTGTAAGTCGGTACACTTACTGAATGATCTTTGTAGTATGCAACTGTTAGAAAAAAAAAAATAAAAGAAGACGATAAATTTCTTTTAATTTTTTTCGATTTAGAAACGCGTCAAGACGAGCGTTTGAACGAAACTTCGACCGTCAAACACGTTCCGAACCTTTGTCTCCTGCAGCAACGATGCACCGATTGCATCGATAAACCCGATATTGATGGGTGTAAGAGTTGTGGGGTTCGCGAGTTAATTTTCCGTGAGGACCCGATAAAAAACCTTGTAGATTTTATGTGCCTTTGGAGCAATTCAATTTTTAAATCGATCGTTTGCATCGCGCACAATTTATCTGGGTTCGACGGTCAATTTTTACTGTCCGAAATGAAAGAACGCGAAGACCGTATAACACCTAAAATTATTTTAAACGGAAACAAAATAGTTTTAATCACATGAAGCTCAGTGCTTTACCAAAGACTTTTGGTTTACCAGAAAACCAAAAAAAAGGCTATTTTCCGCATCTATTTAATACTTTGAAAAACAAAAATTATAATGATGTTTTACCGGACGCTAAGTATTACGATCCTGATTCGATGTCTGAAAACGACCGCGCTCAATTTTATCTTTGGTATAACGATCAAAAATCTAAAAACGCGAAATTTGGTCTCCAAAAGGAAATAGTAGAGTACTGCCGAATGGATGTAGAAATATTGCGTGACTCGTGTTTGGCTTTTCGTCGTATTTTTTTAAACGTTGGGGACGTGGATCCATTTATCTCGGCAACTACGATCGCGTCTACTTGCTCAAATGTTTTTAGACAAAATTTTTTGAAAAAAAAATACAATCGGTATTTTACCACCCAACAGATATAATCGGGCGAATAGACAATCGGAAAAAGCCATCGAATGGCTGCTTTTTACAGAAAAAAATCTCGGAAAAAATATAATTCACGCGGGAAGATTGCGCGTGTATAGAGTAAACGGGAAATATTTGGTTGATGGTTTTTTACCACCTGATGCACCTTTGGAAAAAGGAACTATTAACGAGTTCCACGGATGTTACTATCATGGGTGTCCGGAATGTTTTCCGAATGATCGGTATAAAAAAATTCTTTCGCATGAGGCTTTCGATACTCTGTATGAAAAAACTCGCGAAAAAACCGAAACTTTAACATCGTGGGGGTACAAAGTCATAGAGATGTGGGAGCACAAAATTGATGAGTTAAAAAAAACGATTTAAACTTATGTGACTACTTGAACAATCACCCAATTATGAATACCGTAAGATTGAATCCGCGTGACGCTTTTTTCGGGGGTAGGACCGAGAATTTTGTAACCTCTTACAAAGCCGCTGATAACGAGAAGATCTCGTACATAGATATAATTAGTCTTTATCCCAGCGTGTTAAAAAGCGGCGTTTTTCCCTTACTTCATCCCCAAATTTACAAAGGTTCGGAGTGTGAGGAGGTCCTAGTTGAGGGTGATAAAAATAATTTATCGCGCATCGAGGGATTAGTCAAGTGCAAGGTTTTACCCTCACGAGACTTACACTTGCCTCTACTCCCGGTCAAGATGCACAATAAATTAATGTTTGCTCTGTGTCGTTCCTGCTGCGAGAGTATGAATGAAGGCGATTGTATGCATGAGAGTGAAAAAGACCGCGAGTTTTTAGGTACTTGGGTGAGCTTAGAGTTAAGGAAAGCCGTTCAATTGGGGTGTATTATAAAGGAGATTTATGTAATCTGGAATTTTGAAACCACCGTATACGATAAATCTAACGGTACTGGTGGTTTATTTACAGATTATATAAATACCTTTTTAAAAATCAAACAAGAGGCTAGTGGGTGGCCTGCTACATGCATGGATGAGGCTAGCAAACAGCGGTACTTGAGCGAATTCAAAGAGGCTGAGGGGGTCGAGCTCGAGTTCGAGAAAGTAGCCAAAAATCCTGGTTTACGCTCTGTAGCAAAATTATCATTGAACTCACTATGGGGCAAATTATGCCAGCGCGAATCCTTACCGCGTACTGACATAGATAAGACGCGGGAAGGGTTGTTAAAACGTTTGACAGACCCTAAAATTGAAGTAATGAATATACTCGCCCCCAATTCAACTGTAATTTACGTGAACTGGCGGTACAGAGTGTGTTAAAATCAAGGGAATAACTTTAAATTATAGAAATAGTGAGAAAATTAACTTTGAAAGCATTCATGAATTAATTAAAAACGCGTTTAATGCACCGGATGATAGAATTGAAATTGATTTTAAAGCCATACGTCGACTACCAACGCACGAGGTTGTTACTCGCGATGAGCGCAAAACATGCTCTGTAGTTTTGAAAAAAAGGCGTTTTATTAATGCCAAGTTATCTCATCCCTACGGGTTCAAAAAAAAAAAATGACTGAAAATCTATTTAAACCGCTCCCTGATGATTGTATAAATGTGTAAAAATATATTTGTAAGCTGTATAAAAATTGTAGTATTTAAAATATATTTGTAAGCTGTATAAAAATTGTACAAAAAATTGTAGTATTTGAAGTATATTTGTAAGTTGTATAAAAATTGTAGTATTTAAAAATGTATTTGTAATCCTCTATCTGCTTAAAAATTGTAATTTTAAAAATAAAATTCATTTGCAAGCACAACATCTGTGTTCAAAAATTAATTGAAAAACATTATATTTATTTGAATATACGCGTGTCCTTGCAAATTATACGCGTATCCGCGCGCGTGACCCGTCGCTGCCGCCGCCGCCGCGGAAAAAATACGCGTACAAAAAAATTATTCTTAAGCCCATTATTCAACAAATTTATCAAACTACTACCGGTTATCCAAGTTTAAAAACTCGCAGATTTGTACCCACGAGGATTCGAACCAGCAACCTACACCGTGACGCACCTTGAAAATTTTTAGAACGGCTACTAAAACCACAGGGCTACGGCACGATGATACATGTAAGGATAAATAAGCCAACTTTGATTTTTACCCCTTCAGTCTTCGAAATGGATACGCGCTGGCGACACACTTTTACCTGTATCATAGCAGGATCTACCGGGTCCGGAAAAAGTTTCTTTTTCTCGCGTTTTATAGAACACAGAAATACTTTGTGTAACGTAAACTTTGACCGAATTTTATTTTACTATGCAGAGTGGCAAGAGGCATACAAGAAATTAAACGGTAAAATTGAATTTAAAGAAGGGTTACCAGACCCAACAGATTGTTCACACGATAACCACAAGAAAAAATTACTAGTGCTCGATGATTTAATGCGCGAATCATCGTCTTGCGATGTAATTCTCGATCTTTTTACCAAGGGATCGCATCATCGGAATATCAGTGTAATTCTGATTATGCAAAACCTCTTTCGCCAGTCGTGTATTCAGCGTACATTATCCTTAAACAGTCATTACTTTGTAATTTTCAAAAATCCACGGGATGAATCGCAAATTATACATTTAGCTAAACAGATTTGTCCGGAAAACACAGGTTTTGTAAAAGAGGCTTATTTAGACGCAACCAAACTCCCCCACTCGTATCTCTTGGTAGATCTTATTCAAGCAAAACTGGATGAATTTAGATTTCGTGCGTGTATTTTTCCAGACGATAAAGTAAATTACGTCTACGTTCCGAAAAAACGTTAAATCAATTTGATACACAAGACCATTCTCAGTAACTCGTCAACTATGGCTGAAGCAGCATCGGGTGCTTTTTTCTCTAAAAAACAAGTTGCTATTCTTCACGCACTTTGTCATTCCAATAACGAGCAGCGAAAAGCGTTGTTGAAAGTCGCAGAAAAAGCACTTGTTAAAAAAATTTGTGAAATTGTTTTGAATGCTCTCTCTGGAAATCTAAATCGAAGCAGTGCAGAAAAAAATCCTTTAAGGAAACACAAAAATGTTTTACGTATATTAATCGTCTGTAAAAAAAATGACAAAAACAAGTGGTTGAAGAAAAAAAAGCAATTTGTCAGCGCGGTGGTGTATTTTTACCTGTGTTACTTACTCCGATCGTAAACGTTTAATTGTCTAAAATTTTCTCATCTCTCAAATAATGCAAAAAATGGTTATCGTTCCCGAGAGTATTCTCGAACAGATTAATAAATCTGATCAGGATACTGAAACTACTGTGCAAACTCCTGTTGATTATTTATCGCGGTTCGACAAAGAAATGTACGACATTATACATTCAAAAAATTTTAAAAACGATTTCGACAAGTGTAAAAATTATTTACAAGTTTTGTATCGATTTCTTTCTTTCAAAGAAAAAAACAATTCCTACAAAAAGCCTTTGATGGATTTTAACGAATCTGTTAATGAAAGTGATTTATCAGCCGAAAACGTTGACATAGACGACGAAGATTCCGAACCCATGAGCATCGATGTAATTTTACAAAATTTTCCGGGATATCAAGTTAAAAAAGCACGTCATTTGTTAAATTTTTTCAAGGAATCTGCCCCACGGCGACTTCAATGGGATTCGTTTAGTACAATTTCTATTGACAAAAACAGAATAGAAGGCTCAGATATCGTTTTAAAGGATGCAGTTCGTCACGGCACGCTCTACGGAAAAGATACAGTGAAAAATTTTAATCTTACTGGACAAGAAGAATTCACAAGTCTCATAAAATCATCCATCTTACCGTACAGACAAAAGAAAGTTTTGAATAACTTGTACGTTGATCGACCAAGAGCCAAGGCTAAACGTGGTGCTAATAAAAAAGTTTATGAAACTACACAAGTGATCACACGTGGAAAAAAACGAATTAAAAAAGTCGATGGTTCGCGAAAAAAAGTAAAAACTGATTTTTCACCGAAAAAAACAACAAGTATGACGAAATGGCTGAAGATGAAAATTTTAAGTACGAAAATCAGTATTATGATTTATCTCACGAGGCTGGCTTTGCAAGGGCCACAAATTTATTACGTGTTAATGCAAAAGGTAAAAATTTGACCGATGAAGTTGAAAAAAGAGAATCTACGATTGGTTATCACTCCAGGACGCTTACATCCTCCACCGACCTGTGAAACGAAAATTTCCAACGCTACATTATAACGTGTCAAACGTTGACGACTTGTGGGAGCTTGACCTCTTGCAAACGTCTGGTATAAAAAAATGCCACGACAACTTCACTTTTTTACTTGTCGCAGTGGATGCCTTGTCAAAATATGCATTCGTCGAAGCTATTAAAGATAAATCTGGACCCAGTGTGACGGCTGCTTTTAAAAAAATTCTTAAACGAGCCGCACCTCGTCAACCTTTTTTAGTTCAGACTGATTCAGGTTCAGAGTTTAAAAATTCAGTTTTTCAAAATTACCTAAAAAGTCTTGACATCAAATTTCGAGTTGCTAGAAATCATGATATTAAATGTGCAATAGTGGAGCGTCTGAATCGTACGATACGAGAACGCATGTGGCGTTATTTTACTTAAAAAATACCAAGCGTTACATCGATGTCGTGCAAAAAATTATTCACGCATACAATCATACAATACACAGTAGTATAAAAATGAGACCTGTCAAGGTCAACCATTACAACGCTAAAAAGGCACGTGAAAATTTAGAAAAAAGAGCTCGATCTCAAAGTATAAATAAAAGTATAAAATCAAAATGAGCACCAGGATTGAAACTTAAATACAGCGTCGGAGACTACGTAAGGATCAGTCGAACTAAAAACACCTTTGAAAAAGGTTACGAGAAAAATTTCAGTGAAGAAATATTCAAAATCATTCGCATATCGCGTCGTCAAGGGTTGTATACTTAAATCATCAGTGACTTGAACGACGAGGAAATTGACGTTTTTTTTTACACGGAAGAATTAGCGTTGGTTGGAAAAAATCGTTTGAAAGAAGATAAAATATTCAAAATCGACCACATTGTTGCTACTAAAGGTCGTTGTTCTAATAAAAAAGTTCTCGTACGCTGGGCAGGATACAATTTCAAGTTTGATACGTGGTTAAAAGCCTCTGAGCTTGAAGATATTTAAAAATGAATAACCGTGATGAATTTTACTTGATTCTTCGCAGTAACTCAAGTATGATTTATTATCCCAATAATACAACTAATTGTTTTACCACTCATTTACCTCGTGAAATAAAACTCACGGGAGATTGGTACGTGGGATTAGTTGAGATTCATGTACCGTGTACAATAAAACACATTGAATAGCATGAGTCGAGATTTTATTTTTTTTCATGAGAGATTATCCACCCGAACCACACGATTTTCCTCAAGGTCGGTACGAATCGGTGTTGCAACTAGCTAATGAAATTAATCGAACCCGTGAAATTTATGAACATCAAATGTTTCAACCCTCCATGGATCTCAAAGGGTACTATACTCTTACTAGAAAATGCGAGTGTAAAGATCAACACAAAACAATGTTTAATGAAAAAGTTTGCCGTATTTTTGGATTTGAAAATGAGTCACAGAGAAAAAATTTTACTCTCGAAACATCGCCCGAGAGTCCTGTTGTAGTTGCTTCGAGACCAGCGGTTATTGGACGCGCTATTCCTGATCAGTTGTTTGTGTATACAGATATTTGCATGCCGTGTATGGTCGGTGATACTCAAGCTAGTTTATTACGTATAGTTTCAATCGATACTTCCAAATATATTTTTGGTAGCAACATTGTCAAGCAATATTCACCTCCTCATTACTTACCCCTACTCCAACACACTTTCCAAAGTATTACCATCGATATAAGGGACGTTTTTGGCCAACCGCTTGCATTCAGTTTTGGTACTTTGATTGTGACATTAAGATTTACCCGTAATCGAGTTTAAAAATGACGCTGTATTTACATTATTACGACCAACAAATTGGAGGTGGTTCAAGAGTGAAAAACGTTTTTTCCGGCTCGACTTACCAACGAGGTCCTGGTATTGGTGCATTCCTCGGTGGGCTAGCACGACATATTTTACCCTACATCACGCGTGGTGTAAGAGCTGTAGGAAAAGAGGCTGTTCGTGCAGGCATGAATGTTTTCGATGACGTAGTTAACAATGACGTCAATATAAAAGAATCGCTCAAAAAAAGGGTTTGAGAATCTGGAAATACTTTGAAAAGAAAGGCTGCAACTAAAATGGTTGATTTAATGAAAGGTGAATGATATAAAACAAAAGCATCGAAACGTAAACGTCAGTCATCAAAGTCAGCCGTATTTTATCGAAATTTTGCTTGAAAAACAGTGTTTTGTAAAAATGACTGACAATGGTAAACCAAAAATTATTAAAACTTCGATTTCAAAATTTTGCAGAATGATTCATGTTATGTTGATCAAGTTCAAGAAATTTTACTGGTACCGATTTTATTTTTTATTTTTTTTATATTGATAAATAAGTTATTGAAAAAATTAATAAACAAGGAATAAAAAATTATCTACTTTCACTGCCCCTTAAAAGAAAAATTTTTAAACATAATTAAATTTATTTTTATTGGCTTTAAGATAAAAAAAATGAGACCTCAACTATTTCAAACGAGTCATTTGGACGCTCACAATTAAATTTTGAAAAAAAAAAAAATTTTTTTTGCTTTTTTCAATAATCAATAATGGGGGTCGGCCCACGATTGCCCCTCATTAAAATAGGTGGAAAAGATGCATTTTTGATGCTTCTTAAACATATCAAAAAACCAGAACTGTGTCACACCCTTTTTTTTTTTTTTTAATGCAAAAAACTACCTAAAACTGGTTCCCCATGTATTTTAAATGGAGTATAAACAGGGTTGAATACGATATTCCTTCGTGGGGACGGTAAGCTATGTTCAGATCGTAAAGTCGTACCAAGAAACAAACTGTCTGTATATATTGAGCGATTTATAGGCTATGAGACTCAAACGTTATCAACATTGCAGATTCGTAAAATTATTAGAAAAAAAATTTATTTTTATAAACTAAATAACTCTTTAAGATTGGGAAAAAAAAATAAAAAAAATAACCTCCGAGAAATAATGATTGAAGATTAAGAAAAGTATTCACCAAGCATTTAAAATGAAATACCCTTGGCGTGGAGTTGAATAAAAAAAAAAAAAAATTTTTTGTCCCCAAAGCTTCAAACTGAATAGCCTGGGCGTCGAGTTAAATAAAAAAAGTAATTTCTTATCCCCGTGCCTTTATACCTAAATACCTTGAGTGACAAGTTGAATAAAAAAGAATATTGTTTATCCCCAAAGCATTAAACTGAAAACCCTTGGCGTCAAGATGAATAAAAAAAAATTAATTGTTTATCCCAGAGGCTTCATACTAAAAAACCTTGAGCATAAGTTAAATAAAAAAAATTTTTCATCTCAAAAGCTGTGTAGTAAAAAATCCTGGGCGTGAATTGAATAAAAAAAAGGATGGATTATCCCCCAAGTCTTTAAACCTAAATACTCTTGGCATCGAATTGAATAAAAAAAGTTATTCTTTATCCCCAAGCCTTTATACCTAAATACCCTGGGCGTCGAGTTAAATAAAAAAACGAATTGTTTATATCCGAAGCTTTATACAAAAAACCCTGGGCATGAGTTAAATAAGAGAAGTAATTGTTTATCCTCCAAGCTTTTAAACCTAAATAACCTGGGCGTCGATTTGAAAAAAAAAAAAAAAAGGAATTGTTAATCCCCCAGCCTTTATACCTAATGTCACGGTCGGTGAAAACATCCGTCAACACGATCGATATTGATTTTCCGTGTCGACGTGGGCCAGCAGCTGACGGTCGGCTGCTGGCGGACCATTCCGGAACGGACCGACCTTCAGCGTTCGGACCGGGTAGAATGGGGCCGAAGCGCACCAGTCGTTTATAGAACGCTAGCGCAGACACTCTGTTTTTTCGGTTTCTTTGTTTTTCGACGACTAAGAAAGAAAAAAAAGTATTGTTATCGCGAGTCACGTCTGGATTGTTAGATACGACGTCGCAAGCTGTTATTACTGTGTGAGAGTGTGTGCAGTCACGTAGACCACCCGCCTTCGTTCCTGGAGATCTTCACCCGTGCATAAAAAGGTTTGTGTACCCGCGATCGAGTGTAGATAGTGTGAAGGAGTCTGGTGTGATAAGGGAGAGAACTCGTAGATTTTTCTCTCTCTGTCTGGATTTGTTTCTGAAAGATTCTACGCGTAAATTCTCGACATAATTCACGCGTAGAAACTTGCGAGCCGGTGAGCGTAGCCGCCCGGCAGATTTTGTGTTTACATTCACTTCTCTTTGATCGGCCACCCGCGCGATCGGCTGAACTTTAACTTCGAAGAACGCGACCATTAATTTTGAAATAATCTTTTTGTTGTTTTTTTTTTTTGTTGTTACTAATAAATCAGAGACTAAAATTAACTTTCTTCGAGTGTTGTTATTATAAATGAATCTTTTCCTCCGCTCGACTTTCCTTGGTTAGGATATTTTTCTAGGAAATTTAATTTTCTTTGTTTATACTTAGCTTGGGGAAATTCGCCTCGCCCACTACCGGCATACAAGAGTTAGCTCGCGTACGCGTCTCCCCAAGCATGTCTATTGATTATTTTCAGGTACGAAGATAATAGCTAGAGTACTTAGAAAAAAGTACTCGGAAGATCTATTTGTTTACGGCTGGCACTCCGACAACGCGGGTTATCACGGAGGCCGTGATTCGTTGTTTTTCCCCGGACGAGCACCGTAACACTAAATACTCTGGGTAGAAAGTTGAAAAAAAAAGATTGCTTATCCTCAAAGCATTAAATTGAAAAACCCTGGGTGTCAAGATGAATAAAAAAAATTAATTGTTTATCCTTAGAGCTTGTTTCTAGAAAACTTTGTACGTTGAGTTAAATGAAAAAATTAACTGCTTATCCCAGAGGCTTCATACTAAAAAAACTGGTGCGTCGAAAAAAGAACAAATCGTTTATCTCAGAGGCTTTGTATTAAAAAACCCTGGGCATGGGTTCCCCAAAGAATTAAACTGAAAACTCCGAGGGTTGCGATTTTAGTTTTAAGTGTAGGAGATTAACAATCTTCTTTCTTATTAAACTCGGTGCCCAGGGTTTTTAATTCAAAGCTATGAGGATAGACAATCTTTCTTTTTTTTTTGCCTCGACGCCCAGGGTGCTTTGTTTAGAAGGTGTGGAGGATGAACAATTAATTTTTCATTCAACCCGTCACCGAGGGTTTTTCAGTTTAGGTTTAAAGGCTTGGGGATAAAAAATTACTTTTATTTTTTAATTCGACGCCCAGGGTATTTAAGTTTAAAAGCTTGGGGGACAAACAATTACTTTTGTTATTCAATTTACGTACAGGATTTTTTAGTATAAAGCTTTAAAGATAAGCAATTACTATTTTAATTTTACTCATGCCCAGGGTTTTTTAGTATGAAGCCTCTGGAATAAACAATTAGTTTTTTTGGTTTAATTCAACGTACAAAGTTTTTTAGAAACATCTCTAGAGGTAAACAATTACTTTGTCTATTCAACTCAAGCCTAGGATTTTTTAGTATAAAGCTTTTAGAATAAACAATTACTTCTTTTATTTAAGTCATGCCCAGGGTTTTTTAGAATAAAGCCTCTGAGATAATCAATAAGTTTTTTTTATTTAACTCGACGTACAAAGTTTTCTAGAAACAAGCTCAAGAGATAAACCATTAATTTTTTTTTATTTATCTTGACGCACAGGGTTTTTAGTTAAATGCTGAGGGAATAAACAAACACTTTTTTTCCACCTAGGGTATTTAGGTATAAAGGCTTGGATAAACAATTACTTTTTTTTTCATCCAGGGTATTTAGGTACAAAGGCTCTGGGATAAACAATTACTTTTGTTTTTCAATTCGACGCCCAGGGTATTTTAGTTTAAAAGCTTGGGGGATAAACAATTACTTTTTTTATTCAACTTACGCGCAGGATTTTTAGTATATTTCTTTTAGGATAAACAATTACTTTTTTAATTTAACTCTTATGCAAGGTTTTTTAGTATAAAGCCTCTGACATAAACAATTCGTTTTTTTTATTCAACTTGGTGCCCAGGGTATGTACGTTTAAAGTCTTTGGGGATAAACAATTGGTTTTTTTATTTAACTCCACGTATCGGGTATTTTATTTTAAATTCTTGAAGGATAATTTCCTCATTCATCCATCATTATTTCTCGGAGGTTATTTTTTAATTTTTTTTCCCAATCTTAAGGAGTTATTTAGTTTATAAAAAAGAACTAATAATTTTTTTTTTCTAATAATTTTACGAATCTGCAATGTCGATAACGTTCGAGTCTCATAGCCTCTTTCAGCAAAACCATGGGCGCGAGGTCGACCGATTTTTCTAATTTTTAATATGTTCAAGTTTAACTATATTTAGGAACTTTACCAAAATTTTAGCTCAAAATATGCCATAGAATCCGAATGGCAGCCATTTGAAATGAAAAGATAAGCCCTTTTTTGAGTATTTTTAAGCCTATTTTTATCCTAAATTCAAACACTCACCAAAAATAGAGTGCTATTAGATTTTTATGGTTGACCTCGCAAAATTTTCGTTTTCCAGTCAAATTTTCGGAAAATTTTTCTTGTAATTATGATGAACATTTTGATGCAAGTGCTGTTACAAACGCTGATACTTATAAATTCATCGATTTTGACGATTTTGAGTCATATTCAAACAGCTGCCTATTTAAAATGTCTAATTCTTTTTTTTAAACGATTGAAAAAATTTAAAATTGTCGTTTTTTCAAGCAGCTGATTTGTACCATTTTATACATTTTTTACAGTTTAGAGTCGAGAGTTCGAGAGGTTAATAAATATCGATTGACCCTTCTTAAAAAACTTAAAACGTCTATTTTTGGCGAGTATTTGAAGTCAGGATAAAAATAGGCTTAAAAATACTTTAAAAAAAGGCTTATCTTTTTATTTCAAATGGCTGCCATTCGGGTTCTATGGCATATTTTGAGCTAAAATTTTAGCAAAGCTCCTAAATATAGTTAAACTTGAACATATTAAAAAATTAGAAAAATCGGTCGACCTCGCGCCCATGGTTTTGCTGAAAGATGTTGGAATGACCCATATTGAGAAGAAAAGTGCAGTTGTGGTGGGGATGAGGTCACCTGGTTCACGCGCTGTTCTAGTGGGTTTAAATAGTTATGGTCAGCCATGTTAAATTTAGGGTTACGTTGTCATGCGCGCTGATCGCATTGAAAGTAGTTATGGGCAGCCATATTGCTTCCCTTTCTATGACTGCACTTTTCCTCCCAATAGTCTGCTGTGAGATGTGCGCTGGTCGCTATGCGCAGGGAGCAACCTTGCCGTTTTTTTAGCTTTGATTGGGAGAAATCAAGTTAAATCTTGCGATACAATATTAAAAAAGTGTATATATCACCCGGAACTAATAGTGTGCTGGGGAGGCCTGCTAATTTCAACCCTCGCCATTGGCTTGGGCTGCAACCGCACTTTAGTCCCTTGGTGAATAATATACTACTTTTTCACCATTCCATGCCTTAAATATTAAGCTCATGATACCTGCAATAAAAATTTGTGTTTGCATATATGTATTTCGATGTGTGTGTGTGTGTGTGTTTTTTTTTTTTTTTTCACTTTTAGAACACAAGTTTTTTATTGCAGGTATTATTAGCTTCATATTTTACGCATCGAATAGTGAAAAAAAAATTTTATTCTAGTTCTACGAGAATATTAATACATTTTTTATTATTCATTACAAAATTCATTTTTGATGAATAAATAAATAATTTCTTTTTTCTATAAATATTACATTCTATTCTATTATAGATGAACGCCAAAATTTGTTTAACTTTTATGTTATCCTCTGCGAGTTATTAAATTCTAAAAAATAGCATGCATTGAAATTAATTTGGTTATAACTTTTAGAAAAGTTGCAACTTTCTAAAAACTACAGTAGTGCTCAAAAGTTTAGGTCACCCCCAAATTTTATCTATTTATTATGTGATTTTTGAGTTTGTAAGTGACCGCAACCATCAAAATTTTTAATTAAGTCATCTCTAACAGTTTTCTTCAATCAATATACTCAATTACTCAAGGGAAAAACATTTACAATATACAAATTTAGGTTATAAATTTATTCTTACCCATATTTTAGTTTAAAATGTTATTTTTTTTAAAACTGCTATTTTAAGTCATTTTATGATTTTTGATCGACTGTAAAAAAATTTTATTAACTTTCAGGCTTATAATTCCCCCCCCCCCCCCTATTTTTCTTTTATGATCAAGTTTGAAGAAAAAAATTTTCAAGTTATTATATATAAAATTGTTCACAGCCAAAAAAACGTGTTTTTTTTTTATCTTCGAAAAATCACCGATTAACCCTATTTTACGATTGAATGCATCTTTTTTTTTATTTTCAGTATCAAAATTAAATAAAAACTCATTTTTTATGTTTTTACAATTTATTTTTCAGAAAAAATTGAAAATTTTTTTAAAAATATTATAAAAACTATATATTTTTCAGAATTCTTAACACTTTTGAAATTTAAGAAAATTACTTATTTTTTGAATAATTTTGTTTGAACGAATAAAAAAAAACACTTTGATAAGACTATCCAATTTAGATATAACAAATATCTTTTGAATTAAATAGTTTTTGAGTTAATCAGTACTTTGTAGCTCCTCCTTTGGCATTGTAGCAAGCTTTCACTCTTCTAACCATCGAATCTGCAAGCTTCTGACAGTAACTTGGGCTTAAACTTTGCCAGGCTGCAGCAATCTCCAGTTTTTAATCTTCTATATTTCTCAACTTTTTATCCTTGATCATTCTTTCGATCTGATCCCAAGCGTTTTCGATAATGTTAAGATCAGGTGAATGGGTGGGCAAGTCAATAGTAGAATTTTTTTGTTTGTCAACCATTTCATTGTTCTTTTAGACGCATGACAAGGAGCATTATCCTGCTGGTACAACCAATTTTTTCTTCTTCCGAAAACCTTTTTCCCGGACGGGAGCATGTAGTTTCTCATAATACGAATATATTTCTCACTGTCCATTGTTCCATTAATAAAATGTAATTCACCTTTACCTTTATCAGACAAACAGCCCCAAACCATCACTGATCCACCACGCTTTTGAACTTTTGGAGCAAGGCAATCAGAGTTATATTTTTCGTTCGGTAAACGACGCACTCGTATGGGCTGATTGGAAAATAGTTGAAACGAGGATTCATCACTAAACAATACTAGATTCCATTTTTCAGTACTTCATGATAATCTTTCCTTGCACCAGTCATACCTAGCTTTTTATTTTTTGAAGTAAGAAGAGGCTTGTGGACCGCGATGGCGGATTTTAAAATCATTTGAGCAAACGTCTGTTTATTGTCTGCCTTGAAATTATTTTACTATATTGTTCTTTGAGTTTATTTTTTAACTCCTTACAGTAATAGCACGATTTTTTTTCACTTCTTTATCAAAAAGTCGATCCTCTCTATCACTTGTTATCTGGGGGCGTCCCGATCGACTTTTGGTTTTAACTGATTTTGATTCTTCATGAGTAATGATAGTTTTTCCAACACAATGTCTACTTATGTGTAGTAGTCTGGATATTTCTAATTTATTTTTGCCTGCTTTGAATTGGCCGATTATTTGCCATTTAACTTTTTCTGGCACCACTTTTTTCCCCATGACTACAATGTAGTTGATCAATATAAATACTTTAAAAAACACATATTTTTGACAAATTTTTTGTACTCCCTAAATTTTTCCACTTGGTAGCACTGTTATTGTTTTTTAAAAATATAAATTTTTTTTTAATTTTAAAGAACTCTTTACAAGAATACTCAAAATTGATATAATATATTGATATATTGATATAATAAATTATAAAAATTGTAACGTAACAAAAATAACTATTTTTTTTTATTCGGTTAAACAAAATTATTCAAAAAACAAAGTAATTTTCTTACATTTTAAAAGTGTTAAGAATTCTGAAAAATAAATAGTTTTTATAATATTTGAAAAAAAATTTTCAATTGTTTCTAATAAATAAATTGTAAATACATAAAAAATGAGTTTTTATTTTATTTTGACCCTGAAAATTAAAAAAAAAGATGCATTCAATCGTAAAATAGGATTAAATAATGAAAAATCGGTGATTTTTCGAAGATAAAAAAAAAACACGTTTTTTGGCTGTGGTTTGAACAATTTTATATATAATAACTTGAAAATTTTTTTCTTCAAACTTGATCATAAAAGAAAAATAGGGGGGGGGGGGATTATAAGCCTGAAAGTTAATAAAATTTTTTTACAGTCGATCAAAACTCATAAAATGACTTAAAATAGCAGTTATAAAAAAAATAACATTTTAAACTAAAATATGGGTAAGAATAAATTTATAACCTAAATTTGTATATTGTAAATGTTTTTCCCTTGAGTAATTGAGTATATTGATTGAAGAAAACTGTTGGAGATGACTTAATTAAAAATTTGGATGGTTGCGGTCACTTACAAACTCAAAAATCACATAATAAATAGATAACATTTGGGGGTGGCCTAAACTTTTGAGCACTACTGTATTTCAGAATCTTATTTTTGATATATAAACCTTCAAGAATCTTCCAAAAATATACACTGATAGAAGGATTTCTTAGGGAGAAATGCCGCGTTTTACCCCCAAAGACGACGGAATTGATTTTGGCCCTAATACGCCGGACTTCACGTCAAATGCTGGCGTCTTTGTGAGTAAGACGTGAGATTCAAGCGTAAGCCTCGGCAGTTGGTTACCGGAGGTTATCCTCATAATAATCGTGACTATTTTATATTTAAATGACTCGTAATTATTGAAAAATAGAATAATATTTTGTATGGTATAATTAGCATTTAAAATTATGAATAAAACTTACTTTATTATCTGAAAATAGTTTGATATTACTTTAATTTTTTTTTAAATAATAAGTTAATAATATGTTTCACTTTCATTTAGTATATTAAAAATTTTTTTAAATGAAGGGATACTTGAATAAATATTTTTTTATGATGTTTTACTTTCAATTAGTTTATTGAAAATTAAAAAAATTAAAGGATAATTGAATAATTGTATAACTTTTACTAAAAAAAAAAAGTTTTGTGAATAAAAAACATTGATTTACTTTTAAACAATTTATTTAAGGTCTCTCTTGTAAACTACAAATTTTCCATCACCTGTTTTATGGATTTTAAATGGACGCAAATAATTGTTAGAACTGAACTGGAAATATTTATTGATCGCATTGTAAAATACAAGGAAGTGTTATTTGGAGGTTATTAAAGGATCTTGTTTTATTGCGTGATAATATAAGTCATGATTCGTTAAAAATTCAAGAAAACCTTTAAATATTGTACACAGAGGTCCTAAATTATTTGATATCAATAGCTATTCCATGTTACCTATGTAGTCTGTAAGATACAAACTGTGCTATAGTGCAAAATCATTTGCGGCGCCAACCAACTGCCCTTGTCTTATGCTCAAATCTCGCGTCTTACTCACAAAGACGCCAGCATTTGACGTGAAGTCCGGCGCATTTGGGCCAAAATCTATTCCGTCGTCTTTGGAGGTAAGACGCGGCATTTCTCCCTAAGAAATCCTTCTCTCACAAGGGAAGGATTTGAGATGTTCGGCTCCGATCGGTACCGGACCGGGCGCAAAATTTACTTCAAGTTACTCAAAAAAATGTCTGATGGGTCCCGAATCTTCGATCTTTGATATTTTTTTTTCCCAAGCCCTTGAAGATTGCGATTTTATGAGTTAAAAGAGTCACTTTTTGCCATTAAAGTATGAGACTATTTTTTAATTTATTTCTTACGGTAAAACAAAATAATTAACAGTATAAATAATTTAATTCTTTAATTTTGAAAGCTTCTTTTCATTATTTCGATATTATAGTTTGTCTTGATATGATTTTATTAACCTTATTTGATCCATTTCGTCAAAAAGTACTAAACTTAACATATGGTGGAATTTTTCACCTCTCTCACTTTTTTCAGAATATTCTAGTAAATATTCATTCATTAAAGGTTAAACTAATATTTTATACTTTTCAGACAATTTCAGTTTATTTTGAATTTAAGATGGTCTCATGAATATTTCTTAGGAGTATTTTTTATTAAAAATTTACAGAATAAGTATAATAAGTATAGGTTAACATATAATTTTTATTTACAATATTGTTCACATGGCTATTTACAAAATGTTCTCAAAACTATTTACAATTTTTTTTTGTTTTTTCAATGAAAACACACTTTTTCCAAGAAGTGTTTCAAACACAAAAGTTTATTGCAATGTGCACACTTCATAAAAGCTAAAGTTTCGCATTTGCCACAATCTGACAAAATCTCTTTTTTATTAAAACAAATTTCATTCACATTCTCAAATTTACCTGGATCAGGAACAGAATATCCACTTTTCAACCAAGCATACTGAATCATTGGACGAAACACGTCGGCTGTCAATTGGTTGTGCACAAGTGAATGAATTTTAAAAAAGAACAATGTATTTTAAACTTGCTGCTCTTCAAATCCTAGCATCATCTCGTCGTAAATTCGACGTATGAATCCTTTATATTGTCTGAAAAAGTAAACGTCTAGAGGCTGACATAAACCTGTTGTGCCAGCAGGAATCGTCATGGTTTCTAAAAGTTCTTTTTTTTCAGACAATAAAGAATCTTTTAAAAAACTATCAGTTTGCCCAGACCAACTATCGGTTGAGAGGAAACTTTTTTGTGTAATTTGCGGGGTTCAGCAGTCTTTGAGCCAGATTTTGACATGCTCTTTTGTTAATTTACCTGATTTGCTACAAACGACAACTAAATTATTCGGTGTATTTTCTTCAACTTGTTTAGCTACGAGAGGCCCGAAATCATTCCCAGCGGTTTCTTGCAAGCATATCAACATTGGTGATAAAAGCTTACCAGATGCAGTAATAGTTGGCTGGATTGTGTACGAATGAGTCGTATTAACAATGCTGTTTACCATCACTTAATGTGTTTTTCACCTTTATAGCTCAATGTTCTTGATGAATGAAATTCTTTTAAAAATCCAGATTGATCGGAATTTAATACATGATCTAAATTGTAACTGGGTATGCTGACATTTGTAAGTTTTAGGTGATTGTTTAAGTTTTGATCGATACTAGTTTTTTCAACAGAATGTTTTCTTGTTACAAGATGAGTCACTTCATGAGAATTAATCCGCAGTCGACGTTTTAAGTTTTTCACAAATTCAAAACTGGCTTTAAATTTTCCTAGTCCCATTTCACGTGCTTTTTGGATAGCCCATCGCCGAATGTGAACATCATGAATTGCTGATAAATCATTCGATCTACACTTATCAATTCTACTCTTCAGGTACTGTTCCATTTCATACATTTTCATAGCAAAGGTTCCGGTAGCTTCTACGTATTTTCGAAACCTAGTAATATTCACTGGATGAAACTTAGGATACAAATTTTGTATGGATTTAAATGATCGTTTTTTAATATCTTTCAATTCAATGATTTTTTTCATAGTTTCGAATGTAAATGTGTGATCAGTATATTCCATTTCATGAAAATAGTCATAACCATCAGCTTCAAGCTTTTGTTTTTTGAGATCGGGCTCTGACAGAGAAGGAGACTCTGAATCATTAGAAATACTTGCTTGAGACTCAAATGTTTGTGATTATTCAAAGTCTAACTTGTCATTATTGTAGTTATTCACATTTTAGTTTTGGAAAATTCCTTTTGATCACTGTCACTGTTACTACTACTATCAATATATAAAGTTTCTTCTGTTTCTACTTCAATAGATTTGTTGCATAAATTTTCAAACAAATCCCACAAATTAGTAGCAATAGCAGCATAATGAGTGTCAATTTTTCCTGAAAATTCGGGTTTAACTGGTTCGCACTGATCGTTAAAATACATTTGAAAAAGAAAAAACACTTGACGATGATCAATCTCCATGATGAAATAAAATTTTCATGCAGTGAAAAAGCGTAGAATTATCGATAAAAATATTTATTCTTCCAATTTAAACTCAAATATTATACGAAATGCAAAAACAAATGAATCAAACTCAAAAAAATCACAATTATCTACTTTTAAAAAAAGGAAAAATTTTCTAGGCACCACCAGTTAGCCAAAACTTTCTTTTGAGATTTGGCAATGTAAATACTTATAACCATAGAGTCAGCTACTTTAATTGTGAAAAAAATTTCAGGATTCCACCTGGTGGTAATAGTTTTAACTTCTTTTAATTGCAGGAATGTAAAGACTTATAATTATAAAGTTATCTACTTTGATTGTAGAAAAAGTGTTCTAGGCGCCGACTGGTGGTGGTTACCTCAACTTTCCGCAATTATTATAAAAATATTTGCTATTAACTTAATGAGAAGTGATTTCCAAAATATCATTGCGTACTTTTACTAAATTAAAAAAATATCTCATCAACAATGAATGATGTACGTTGATTTTTACGTTTTTTTTTTTTTAATATTTTTAATAAATTTTTTTTTTCATTTTTAATGCCTGAATAATTGAAATACTCCCAAGAAATATTCATGAGACCATCTTAAATTTAAAATACACTGAAATTGTCTGAAAAATATTAATATCTTTAATAAATGAATATTTACTAGAATATTCTGAAAGAAAATGAGAGAAATGAAGAATTCCACTATTTGCTAAGTTATGTACTTTTTGATGAAATAGATCAAATTAGGTTAATAAAATCATATCAAGACAAACTATAATATCAAAAATATGAAAAGAAGCTTTTAAAATTAAAAAATTAAATTATCTATACTGTTAATTATTTTGTTTTACCATGAAAAATAAATTAAAAAATAGTCTCATACTTTAATGGCAAAAAGTGACTCTTTTAACTCATAAAATCGCAATATTCAAGGGCTTGGGAAAAAAATATCAAAGATCGAGGATTCGGGACCCATCAGACTTTTTTTTGGGTAACTTGAAGTAAATTTTGCGCCTGGTCCGGTACCGATCGGAGCCGAACACCTGAAGTCCTTCCCTTGTCAGTGTATATAAAAATCAACAACATAATTTTGAGTGTTGCACTTCACGAAGTTCGACTCATATACAGGTGTATAAAAAGTAGCAAATCCCTAATTTACTCAAAAATGACGCATTTTTTGTGTAGGATATGTATTGGGTTGTAGGATATGTATTAAGTTTCCGGAAAAAAGTTTTTGATTAAATGGGCCTGAAAAATTTGGACCTGGGCCCTTACTGTGGGCTCTACGGACCCCAACTTCGTTTTTTTTAAATGGGAACCCCTATTTTTAACCCCAGATTCGATTCGGAAAGAACGAATCCGAAGAATTTTCCGCTCTTTCTGAATCTAGCATAAACATTGGGGGTTCTCATTTAAAAACTGCAGTTTGAATTCGTAGGGCTCAAAATAAGGCCCCGTTAATCAGAAATTTTTAAACAAGAAACTTTTCCAATGCATGTGCTACACAAAAAATGCGTTATTTTCGAGAAAATCAGGGGTTCCGGTACTTTTTATACACCCTGTATAAGACATACATTTATTTTAAATTTATTCGAGTATTCATTTTTCAGAGTTCTTGAGCAAGTAAATTTTAATGAAAAGTTTTCATCGCTGCCTGAATATAAACCTGAAAGTAGCTACAGTCCAAGTGTGATTAATATTGAGCCATCATCGTTTTCAAGTAATACACATATTCAACAGTTCCAAAATCAAAAAATATCACCTGCAAATCTTCATTCAACAAGTAAGACATTTTTAAAATTACTCTTTTAATGGAAAAAAATCGAAATTTCTGAAGCAAACACAAAAGTATGTTTTAAAAATAGACTAGGAACTAAAAATAAACTAGAATCATCTTATGAATCCGGAAGAATACGAAGTTTCTGGATGAATACTTTATATGGGTGGTATTCAGTTGTCACTCTAAATGGTTGTAACAGGGAAAGGAATGAAATAAATAATTGGCTAGATAGCCTACAGCAAAAAAAATAAAAAATTTTCAACACGAAAAAATTCGAAAATCAATCAAAAAAAACTAATCCATCAATAGGATCCGCAAGTTGAGTGTCACTGCTCAACTTGTCTTTCCGGAAAAAAAAAAAACAATTTTTCGCTCAGTCCTCACAATACACGTAAACACAAAATTTTAGTAACTTTGTTTACTGTTTACGTTTACGCTCGTTGGATAGTTCGCCACTATTCAGCCAGCGTTCTGTCTTTTCTTTATCTCTCTCTCTCTCTTTCTTTTGCTCGGCTGCGGCTCGCACGTCCCGTTCGCAGCCACCTATTCTCTAGCACGAAGATAACAAAAAAAAAATTTTTCATGCAACTAACCGCTCAATGGCTCTTTTCACAGCTCGTCCAGTGGCAGGGTATGAGTCTCTTTATCTGAAAGTTCCACTAAAAATATTTTCGGAACTTCCACTAGCGCCAATTTTTACTTGTAAATCCCCTAAGTGGCGAGACTTGGAACTACTCGTTTAAGCAGTAGACCTTGGTAGCAGATACCGTAGCGATTCGAGCCAGCGTGTTGTATACCTACATTTAAAATTTGTATACAATATATAGGTATACAACGCGCTACCGGAATCTGCGCGTGCACTTGTGATTTCTATGCGCACGTTCGCCGCTGCCGCTCGCGAGGTTAAGTGTGTGAATCACACTTTAGACTTTTAGAGATATTGTTGACGTAACTGTAAAAAGATCCTTTGAGCAGTTAGTTGCAAAAAAAATATTGTTCCTCCTCGCCGCTGTTAGTTCGCAAAATTTACGCAGAGTTCTGCCTAACAACAATCTCAAGGGATGGCATATAACAGGAAAAGGAATTAAATAAATAATTAGCTAGATAGCCTATAGCAAGTTCTCCCAAATACTTACTATACCCTCCTGCCCAGGTGTGTACGAATACCTGTCGTGCCTCGCTGATTTAGGTAGATCGCGGACACGTACGCGTTAAACAACCAATTAATCATGCAATAATTAATTAATCAATAACGCCTGGCTTAACTAGCCAGTACAAATATATAAATCGTATGTATAGGGAGTAACGGAGGAACAAAAGGTTGTTTAAATCAAAAAAGTAATTTAATAAGCTGAAATTTGCTAAAATTAAATAAACAAATAACATTTCTGGAGTTAGAGAACGCTTACTACTGACAACAATAAAAGAAACAAGTTTTTGAACTTAAAACAAATGAGAGAAAGGACAGGTTATGTCGAGTGTAGTTTGACCAACTACACTCGGCGTTTTACGATAACAATTTGTCTTCGCCGCTCGCACGAAGTACAATCTGTTGCTCGTCACAGAACAACAATCCTGAATTGACGCCATCGAGATCTCGGGATAAACGCACTACAAATTTCTATAAACAACTCGACGCTGCTGCTTAATCAGCAGCAAGCAGAAGTCTTATTTTCGTCTTCTCCTGCGCTTCTCAGCCAAGAAAGCCGCTCGGCCGGTAACTTAGCCGGTTACCTCGCGTAATACATGCGCAACGAGATTTAAGTTAATAATTCAAACCTCGGTTATAAACCTCAGTTAAAAATTTCCGTATGAATATTCAAAAATTTATTTCAAACGTTAACGCTAAAATTTAAATTATTTGGCGAAGCTGATACTATTATAATAGTTTTTGACACAGAAGAACTTTGTAAGAAATTTGATTTCATTTGATTTGATAAATTTATTAGAAGTACATTAAGTTGTAGAAAAATTATAAATTGATCAACAAGTGATAAACATTAAAATATAATGAAATGTAGTAACAATATTATGTAAACAGAATAAAATAATCTAAAATAAAATAATCTAAAATAAAATAATATAAAATAAAATGAAATAAAATATAAAATAGTATTTTAGTACGTAGTAAGAACACATCCAAGGTAGTTCAAAGCTTACACTCATAATTGTAATAAATCAATCAACTTATCAGTAAAATCTACAACACTGCTTAATAGCTTGTGAATTTAGTGTCATAGATCAAAGTGCAGCATTGTCTGTAGACATCACGTGATGCATTAGTAATGAGAACTTAAATCTCTCCTTCATGGTAAAAATGTGTGTGTGAATTCATTGTTTAAAAATGGCGGGGGTCGGGTATTCTAGAGATATGTAGTTGAACCGTGAAAGGATTGTTTCGGAGAGTCCGTGTGGAAACTAGAAACAACCAAAATATCTGGATCTACATCCCTGGTCGGGTGTGAGTTGAGATTTTCGACAAAAAAATTCGCCAAATAAGGCGGGACATCTGTGTTCAGGATTCTATGAAGGAAGTGGGCTGCAAAGTAATTTCTGCGTCCTGACACTAGAGGGGGTAACTTGATCACTTCTGCTGAGTCCAAAAATGTATCTGATTGTACGGCTGAGTATTCGCTGAAGGTGGAGGTCCTGTTTACCGAGATATAAAAAAAAAAAAAAAAAAACAGAGTAGTGGTCGAATTGTCTGTTTCAAGTGTTTATGATGTTCAAGGGAGACAGAGAGAGATTTGATTTTGATAAATTTATTTATTTTACACTGTGTTGTACAAAATCAAAATAGTGTTTTATGTTACATAGTATATAATTTATTCATCAAATGATAAGAAATATAACTAATGTAACAAATAAAACTAATTAAATAAGATAATAATAACAAGGATTATTAATAATGATAGTATTGGGTAACAATTTAAATGAGTATACATTTAATTTTTATTTAATTTAATGTTGTCCCTCTTTCAAGTGAAACAATATTTGGTGAGATGATTCAACACAAGTTATTTGAAAGTGGAAAGGGAGAGTGATAAGCGAAAATGAGTGGGTAGCGAATTCTAAATATATGTATTTGATACATGAAATAAGTCTCAGAGAGTTCATGCCGAAGTTAGGCACTAGTAGCACATCCGATTTTGTCCTCTTGACTTGTCGCGAGCTAAGCTTTTCAATAAAAAAGTTTGTCTCTGCGTCCCACTCTAAGCCAGCGCAGCTCACTCCTTAAAGGAGTGATGTGGTCATACTTCCTGACTCCAAAGATGTACATGATTCCACTCTTTGAAGCCTAAGGTTCTGAGGTGGTGCTGCGTCTGAAGTGGTATAGCCGGTACATGAGAGCATTAGCTCTCTAGCAAATATACATATCGTAGTTTTTCCAATTTGGTTTGGAGTCCAGCACTACCCCAAGACTACGTTCTGAGGAGACAAAAGGAACGTTAAAGTTGCCAAATTGCAGGCTGTAAATACTCAAATCATAAAAGCAGTTGACATACCTCGAAATGCCAAAAATCATAGCTTTGTTCTTTACAGCTAACAGCATAAGATAATTATTGGCAGCCCAGTCTACAATTTACTCAGCACCTCGTCTCAGTCACTCCAGATTGGCTAGTAAATCCTCGAATCGTCCCTGCACATACATCTGGAGGTCGTCCGCATATGTTACTTGACAAACGTTGGCCAAGACTCTGAGCCTTGATAAAGGGACAAAAAGAAGTGAAACTAGCACCCACCCTCTGCTCTCACTGCTTGCGTTTGACCTGACAGATAAGAAACAATCCATCTCAATTCATTATGTGTAAAGCCGAGATGGAGCTTCCTGAATAATACTTAATGAGAGACCGAGTTAAAGGCTTCACTAAAATCAAAGAGTAGTAATGCAGTCAACTGCCTTTTGTCCATGCCCTTGTGAATATCATCAGTGAGTTTCAGTAGTGCTGTGTCCAGATCTAAAGCCTGTCTGGCATCTGTCTATCAGTCCTTGGGATTTAACGAAAAAAGAGATCTGGTCATGGACCATTCTTTCAAGTATCTTGGATAAAAAGCTAAGCAATGAGATAGGGCGGAAATCACTCAGGCACGAAGGTGAGGGAACTTTATTAACTGCCATCACTATTAATTTCTTCCCTAGTTCAGGGAAAATTGAGATGGATAAGGAGATTATTATTATTATTATTATTAAATTAGTTGCGTTTGGGTGCTAAGCTTAGGGACACTTAGTTTTCACCTAGGAGTGTTCGGGGATCCAGGTAATAACTACTTGGTTATCTTGCCAGCGAGTTGAGGGTATTCTTTGCCTCCCTAATCAACCGTGAAGTTGTTACCGGGTTTACTAAGGCCTCTCTGGAAGCCTGCCTATCAGTGCAGATGCAGATGCGTCTCCCACTGACGTTCCCCTGAGAGAGGTTGTTGGCGCACGTGTTTATCGCAGCCATCTCGGCTTGAAACACCGTGTTGAATTCTCCGAGCCCGTAGAATTTCCTAAGGCTAGGTCCGTAAATTCCGAAGCCAGTTCCTTCATTGGTCTTGGATCTATCGGTAAACCAGATGTCTCCGTGCCCAAGCACTTGGTTGTTATTCCAGTCCTCCCTGTTTGGTATCTTCGTTTTGAAACGTTGCCTAAACAGTGGAGTCTTTTCCATCCTGTCTTGGGTCGAGTTAAAGACCTCGCCCCTCATCATTCTCCTTTGGATGGTTGCGTGCCCATCACTGTTTCCAACCCACTCCCCGCTGCAAATCAGTCTGTAGGCTGTTCTGGCCGCAACCAGTTTGATGTCCAAGTCTAGACTTTGGACATCCAGCAACATCCTGATAGCGGCTGTGGGTGTGCTTCGTTTAAGCCCGTAAATACCCCTCAAGACGACAGCCACAAGGCGACCTGGGGTTCTAGCCCCCAGGTAGTCCCGATTGCCGACCTACACTGCATGAATATGTTTAGAACTTTGCTACATTGAGTCTGCAGGTATTGTCCCCACTTTAGTTTCTTATCTAGGAATACATCAAGATATTTCACGCCCTCCGCATACGGTATTTGTTTCCCGTTGACGGAAACTAATTCTAATCTAACGCCCTTCGAATAAGATTGGGTAAAACTTCTTCGAACTTGCCCCTGACAAGTATAGCAAAGTCGTCTGCATAAGCGATGGCAGTAGTCTAGCAAGCGCAGTAGTTCATCCGCGACCAGGATCCACAGGAGTGGTGAGTGGACCCCTCGCTGTGGGTATCTCTCGCTGATAGTTCCCCTAATCGTCTTGCCATTCCACTCACTATAGATGCTCCTATCACTAAGCATTCCCCTGATCCATCTTCTGATGGTATACGGTACACCATGCTTAGACAAGGCTTTATCCATAGTTGCTCTGTTGGTGCTGTTAAAGGTACCCTCGATGTCAACGAAGGCTCCGATTACGGTTTCCTTCGCATCAAAAGCTTCCTCAATGTAATTGACCACTGAGTGCAATGCAGATTCCGTGGATTTCCCACAGGTATATGCATGCTGCGCTCGATGAAGAGGACTGTTTATCAGTATATCCTGCCCGATGTAACAGTCCAGCAATCTTTCCAGGGTCTTCATTAGGAAAGAGGTCAGACTGATAGGTCCGAAGTCCTTCACCGAGTTATAGATTCTCCTACCAGCAAGCTGGCACGTGTCCTGTAGCGATGCAGCCCCTCAGAATACCTAATAGCAGTCTAAGGGTCTTGTCACCTCCTTCCTGTAGCATCGTAGGAAAGATGCCATCAGAGCCCGCAGATTTATACGGTTCAAAGGACTCAATCGCTTATTTAAGGGGACGGTATGGTCTAGCGACCCAAAAAAAAGCACTTTTTTGACGATTTTTAAAAAAGAACCAGATCAGTTCTGTTTATTAAAAAAAATAGTACAGTATTAAGCAATATTTGAACAATGTTTTGTGAAATTTTGGTACAAAAATATAATTATTTGAGCCGATGGCAGCGAATTTTTTGCGACTTATTAAAAAACAGTCGTGCTGCGGTGACCGCTGTAACTCGTAACTGGCTTATCTGAAACACAAAAATAAAGAAGTTTTAGTTACAGTATGTGTTTTTCTCGAGCTTGACGAGGTTCTTTTTGAATGTATCAATTTTTGTATTTTTAACAACAATTTTACGAAAAATCATCGATTTTACCGCAAAATTTCGCCATTTTTTGGCCGCCACATTGTTTAAAATTGGAAAAAGAGAAAAAACGAGCCATCATGCTCGAGCTTTTAGTGTATAAAAAGTGTGTTTAAAATTTGAGAATGATCCGATGAATAGTTTTTGAGTTATTAGGGTCACCGTTTTAAAAAATATAGTTTCGAGAAAAACGCGTTTAAAGTTTTGAAGTATGGAAAAATGGAAATTTTTTTTTTTTTTTTTTTACTTACACGGAATCATCTGAGCCTGCTCCATACATTAAAGAGCCTGCTGCATTCGCGATGTCTAGAGCCTCTTTCTGTTTCATTCTATGAAGTATCCGAGCCTCTTTAGTCTGAGCTTTCGCTGCTTTGTTCGCCTGACATACGCGTAATTGGTCCTCGATACGCGCATATTCATGTGCCGTTGGACCAAGGTTGATCCCCAACTCGTTCATGAACGCTAATAAAGCCACCACAGCATCCTCTTTAAAGGTACCTGCTGCAATATTAGCAGCTATTTCCACAATTTTTGAGCCAGCAGGAAGGATTCTTGGAGTGATTTTCCATATGAGCACTGTTCAACTCGGAGACCCAGACTATACTAATACTTATTTCTTTCAAACTGTACAAATAAAGAGAAGGAAGGTCCTTCCACTAAACACAAAGGTGCAAAAGGGACTTTCAAAAGGCCTGCGACCGCATTAGGGAGCGCCACACCTGTCCCCCCTTATGCGCTCCCCAAGGCGCTCCCCAATGTACTCGCAGGCCTTCGACTTAAGCCTCTGCCACTGGTCGAGTTTTGCTCCGATCGAGCTGAAATTTTAACACAGCATTTTTGAAATCTTCTACTAGTCGAAAATGTAAAAAAAATTGATTTTTAAAAATCTCTTGACCATATCGTCCCCTGAAGCTTTTCCATGGTCATTTCTTTGGCAGCCGTGTTCCAATCTTTATTCTCTCTCTCCCTCCTTCCAGAAATGATGGGCGGGGTGTCATTATCTACCCTGACGAAGTCGGAGAAATTGCTACTGAAGAGAAGTTCCAATGTGTCCTTCTCCGATTCAGTATAGGCCCCCGATCTGTCTCTCAGACATTGGAGAAGGGAGCTGTTATCTCTGGTCAGGATTCGAGCGAGCCTCGCGGTGGCTGCCGGGTTTTCCATACCAGTGCATTCTTTGTCATCGCAACTTCCTTCTTGAAGGCCTTCAGCGTGTCTTCGTACGTTTTCCAGCCTTCAGTGGATTTCCTCTTGTTTTCCCTGTTGAAAAGCCGTCTAACTCCCACTCTTAGCTCATAAAGTGTCTCATTCCACTAGAGAGTGCTATTGAGTAGTTTGCCAGGCTTTAGTGGGCAGTTATTCTCGTAGGCCCTGATCATAGCCTTATAGACCTGGAAAAGGGTCGAGTCAAGCCCCAGATCATTGCCGTATCTCCCTTTGACCTGGGCCAAGGCTTCCTCCAGCTCCTTGCTGTATGCGCCCCAGTTGGTGTCTTTGGGTCGCCTCTTAGGCTCGATCCACGATCTCGTTATCTTGATCCCGAAAGTTATTGTCCTATGGTCCGACATGGATGGTTTGCTGTCGACCCTCCATCCACGTATGCAATTCTTGATGTTCATTGAAGCCAGCGTGAGGTCCAGAACCTCCCTTCTGTTGGCAGTAACGAAGGTCGGTGCGTCCCCCCTGTTGGCAATGTCCATCTGTGTGCCTGTGATGAATTCAAGCAGCTCAGACTCTCCATCATTAATATCGGTGCTTCCCCACGGCACATGGTGGGCGTTGGCGTCGCAACCAATAATCAGATCAAGGTTTTTGCGGCTGCAGTATTCGATCATCTTCATCATGCTCCTTGTAGGAGCTTCCTCGTCGTGGGGGAGGTAAATGGACGAGATGACTGCCTTCCTCGTTCGGCCCTCCTTGTCCGCGATCTCTATCCTAACGGTCGTGCAGTCAGGGGAACTCAGCTCCTGTAACAAGATACCGTTAACACCCTTCATGGAAATGCAAGCCCGGGCGTCTCCATTGCTGGAGCCTACAAGCAGTTCCTTACAACTGTTCAAGCCCCTCACTTTGCCCCTGTATAACCAGGGTTCCTGTATAAGGGCTATTGAATAGATAAGGAGATATTAAAGATAAAACAAATAAAAGGACCTATTGATAAGAATGCCGATTTTATGAAGCTGTGTGGAAGAGAGTCAACACCAACCGCCTGTGATGCAGAGTGATCAACAGCACGTCCAATCTCATTCACTGTTACAATCAAAAAACCAAAGAGACCATCACTCTTCTCGCCATCTAAGTTACTTAGAAGACGAGAGAGGCATGGTGCTGTAGCATCGAAAGAAACAGAAGCAAAGTGAGCGTTGAGTTCCTCCAGATAAGGGAACGTTCATAAACAACGTGGTCATTTTTTCGTTTTTTCGAAGATTTTGAAGGGCCCTCCCTCCCATGAAGATCAACGTAGTATTTGTATCAAATTTTTGACCCCCCCCCCTAAAGTCACGTGGTTTTTTTACGATTTCAAATTGTAAATATGTATACTATTAGATTTTTAAAAACATTATTTTTTAAGTTATAATTTAATGATTTAATACCAGGGGCGCAACAACTCCTTTCAGCTACGGAGTGTCCTGAGGTCTACCCCCCCCCCCCCGCCCCCAATAAAACTGACGTCTAAAAAAAAAAGAGTTCAATAAATAGACTGGTTAATTGACCCCCAAGCTCTTAACCCCCAAAACACTGGGCGTAGAGTTCAATGAATAATCTGATCAGCTGTCCCCCAAGCCTTGAACCCCCAAAACCCTGGGCGTCGAGTTCAATAAATAAACTGATCAGCTATCCCCCAAGCTCTCAACCCCCAAAACCCTGGACGTAGAGTTCAATGAATTATCTGATCAGCTATCCCCCAAGCTCTAAACCCTCAAAACCCTGGGTGTGAAGTTCAATAAATAAACCGATTAGCTATCCCCCAAGCTCTAAACCCCGAAAATCCTGGGCGCCCGAGTTCAACAAAAAAACTGATCAGATTATTTATTTCGTTAATTAAAATGCACTCATATTTTTGAAATAATTTAAATCGGGCACCCAGGGTTTTGAGGGTTTAGAGCTTGCGGGATAGCCGATCTGTTTTTTTGTTGAACTCGGGCACTCAGGGACTTGAAGGTTTAGAGCTTGGGGGATAGCTAGCCAGTTTTTTTATTGACCCGGGCGCCCAGGGTTTTGGAGGTTCAAGGCTTGGGAGATAGCCGATCACAAAACAGCTGCAGACTGCAGAGAACCATGAGCTACAGAAGCTACCTACTCGCGGTGATAATGAAGCACGTACGGGACAGTCAAAACAAAACTTTGACGAGTTTTTACTTGCACACGGCCACGCAGGCACAAATCAGATGACAGGCATGGATTCGGTTTTTACGTTCAACAGTTAAATATTATGAATCGAAACATCGATTCATGCACTTTAAAAACCACGTGTCTTTCTGAATCAACAGCCCTACCCCCCACGTAACCTTTCGTAGCCTTTTAATCGCCCCCCCCTCCCCCCCTGTTTGGGCCACGTGGTTTGTGAACGTTCCCTAAGTTAGAGTCGGAGCAGTAAACCAAGATGGCGATTTTTTTGACGTTTAAGGATCTTTGCCGGAGCAAAAATATCAAGAGCAGCATGAAGATTGGAATACAAGCAATCTATTTCGTCAGAAAGTGAACTCGCTCCATCCCTGACTACTGACAAGACACATTTCCGTAAAAATTCATTCAAAGCCTCACCATCAATCGATTTAAAGTCTCTGTACGTAAAGTGATTTATCATCTGTTGAAGTTATTTATCACCGAGATGAGATCAGTGCCTTCAACAAACGGAGCACGCGGGGGCCTATACACCACACCGTCAAATATAGGGTCCTCCCTTCGGAATTTACCTCAGTAAACGAATACTCTGGATAATCCGGCTGGCATGCCCACTCCATAGTAGACTATCTGAGGTGTATAACTGAGGGAGACTTGTGCAAATAATGCGCCACCGTGCCTCCAGAGTTGCGATCCCGTCTCATAATAACGTAATCACTGAGTGCAGGACCAAGCTTAGTTTCGGTCATAGCAGTTATATGAATCAGTGGCTTTGTCAAAAGAAAATGCCTAAGCTGCTTATTATGCCCCTTCAACGAGTAAGCATTAATATGACAGACATGCAATCCGGTCCCCGACTCCCGGACGAGTTCTTGAGGGGAATTAATGAAATGAGAGGTGTAAGAAGTCAGGAAATAACCAAAACACTGTTAAAAAAACCGGTAGATATTATTTAGTTGTCAAGGTTGCTTGAGACCTCAATTAATGGGATATACCGTAATTTTTACTCGAAGACTCGAGCAATATTTGCTTGAGTCATCTGATGCTGCTTAACAATGTTCGACGAGTAAGTCGTCAAAACATTTAATTATATTATTTGCGAGATTAATTGATATATTTTTTTTTATAATTTGGTTTTAATTTATCAAAATAATCATGTTTATATGCATGAAAATATAAAATATAGTTTATAACTTTGATTCAAACACAAAATTTGAGACTAGGATAGTAATGAGTAAATACTAAATAATAACGCAATGATTTATATTATAATAAAATTAGCTTAGATCTGCCTTAAAAAATACTTTCAGAAAAAAATAACCACTCTTCTCAATAAAAATCCATGTTTTCACTCACAAAAAATGTAGCTAAAATTAAAGCAGCAGACAGGCCCCTGCGCTAGTTGATGACTCGAGCAAATATTGCTCGAGTCTCGAGTAAAGGTTGTGGATCTATCTGTTACTGTATATATATATATATATATTCCTATATTATATAGTTATATCCAGGAGGAGCTCTTTTTTTTGGCTCCTCCGCGAGGAGCTCTGAAAATTACGGCTCCTCCGGGAGGAGCCCCTTAAAACATGTTAAATATAAGGTTTTTTGAAGGTTTTGAGGTGCTCCTCCGGGAGGAGCTCTTTTTTTTTGGCTCCTCCCGGAGGAGCCCCTTAAAACATGTTTAATATAAGGGTTTTTGAAGGTTTTGAGGTGTTCCTCCGGGAGGAGCTACTAAAATTGGCTCCTCCAGGAGGAGCTTTTAAAATTAAGAGGCTCTCCCGGAGGAGCACCTCAAAACCTTCAAAAAACCTTATATTTAACATGTTTTAAGGTGCTCCTCCGGGAGGAGCTCTTAATTTTAAAAGCTCCTCCCGGAGGAGCTAATTTTAGTAGCTCCTCCCGGAGGAGCACCGTCAAAAACCCTTATATTTAACATATTTTAAGGGGCTCCTCCGGGAGGAGCAAAAAAAAAAAGAGCTCCTCCCGGAGGAGCACCTCAAAACCTTCAAAAAACCTTATATTTAACATGTTTTAAGGGGCTCCTCCCGGAGGAGCACCTTAAAACTTCAATAAATCTTATATCCAACATGTTTTAAGGGGCTCCTCCTGGAGGAGTTGATTCTAAATTATAGGAGCTTCTCTTGTACGAGCACCTTAACTGTCAAAAAACTCCATATTTAACCTCTTTGAAGGGCGCTTTTCCTAGAGGAGTCGTAATTTTAAAAGCCCTTTTTAAAGGAGTACTACAAAACGGTTAAAAAATATTATATTTAACATGTTTCAAGTACTTGAAGTATTGTAACTTACTATTTAATTTTTATAACTCTTTTTTTAGACTCACCATAATATAAAATTTTCTTTTTTCAATTTAAATCATATTCAACAATTTTAACTAAACATGTTTGAACTTTTATTCAATACACAAACTCAACTCAAAAAACATATTAAATATTAACTGTCAAAAAACTCCATATTTTATAACTATTTTTATGGGGGTTGGCGAGCGAAGCGAGCAGGGGGGTACCCCCTAGTATATATATATTACTATATTATATAGTTGTATTCTCCTCTCCCACGCTCCCCACAGGCCCCTCAAAAAAGTGCTTAACTAACCGTAAAAGTGTACCAAAATATGCTTATTTCTATGTGTTTAAATTTTTTCTATAATTTTCTAATCACGCCCCCTCCCCTCGCCCCCCACACGCCCTTTTTTTACCCACGCCCCCCATTTTTTATATATGTTATCACTTTTACCTATACCTCCTATTTTTTTTGTATATGTTATTACTTATGTAATTATAGAAATTTAAAAAGTAACTATTGAAATACTAAAAAAAAATTATATTTCATAAAATAAAAATAACAAAATAAAAACAGTCATCAAAATATATGAAACGGTTTAAAAAAAATATTTTTATAATTTTTTCAAGTCAGGATGAATTCACTATTATTGCACAATACTTAAAAAGTGCATTCAATACGTCACTCCTGCAGTAGGCACAATGATACGTACAAAGCTATGAACTAATGTAAGTACACGGATACGCACACGGGTTGATACAAGTTTAGGCAAAAGGGTAAGCACAGAAGTGGACATGAGAGTAGGTAAGGATTTGGTACAAGATCTTATATAGTATTTTTTCTTCACTTCTGCAGTAGGCACAATGAAACGTACAAAGGTATGCACTAATGTAAGTACACGTATACGCACACGGGATGATACAAGTTTAGGCAAGAGGGTAAGCACAGGAGTGGACGCGAGAGTAGGTACGGATTAGGTACAAGAGAGGTAGAGATAGTACTTACAAGAATAGGCACAGCAGTAGAAATAAGGCTATGTACACGGATATACACAAGGGCGGGGAAGAGAGTGGGTACAGGGGTATGCGCAGGAGTAGACACAAAATTAAGCACGTTGGTAGGTTCAGGATTAGAACTTTAAGTAGAAAAAAAGTTCAGAACAGAGTAAGCACAGTAGTACAAAAAAATATAAAAAAAATAAAAAATGAATCAGTTGAAAATTAAGTAGAAAAAAGGGAAGTTATAAGGAAAGAAACCAGTGCATCTATAGAAGGTTCAACAGTACGAACAAGTATAAGGTAGGCACAAGTATAAGAACAATAGTTATACTACCAGAATTTATACATCTCTGTTCTCTCATTCTCCTATTTAAAGTTTTATAAAAATCGGTGCATTCGTTTTAACGCCAACCTCTTGACGAAATTCGCAAAAAATTGCTGAAAATCTGCCGAAAAGGGTTTTGTACTACTAGGCTAAGTACAAGGATATGAGTAATTGTATGCACGTGAGTAGGTACAGTGGTAATCATAGAGTTACGAGGGTATGTACACGAGTTTAACAAACATAAAAACAAAGGTATGCACAAGAGTAAATACAAGGATAACTACAAAAGCACAAAACAATAGTAGCTACGAGGGTAGCCACAATTGTAGAAACAATGGTAAGCACTAGCATAAAAATCTGGGGGTGTTGGCGAGCCGAGCGAGCAGGGGGGGTACCCCCCCCCCTACTCTTCTCCGACGCTCTCCTTACGCCCCCCAAAAAAGTGCTTAAGTAACCGTAAAAGTGTACCGAAATATGCTTATTTCTGTGTGTTTTAATTTTTCCCATAAATTACTAATGGGAAGTATTAAAATGCACGGGAAATAAAATCATTTGCACGGGGTGTGGGTCGCACAGGAAAATAAATACTTTTGCACGGGAAAATAAATACATTTGCACGGGAAAATAAATACTTTTGCACTGGAAAATAATTACTTTTGCATGGCTTAATTTAAACGTGTTTACCTATCAAGCCTAGAAACAAAAGACCACGTGCTCTTTCACTAAGCACCTCTCCACCCATTTTATTATTGAGCTCAGTTCAACTCACAGTGTTGCCTCAGTCGACGAGTAAAGCAAAAAGCCAAAAGATGGCTGATGATTTAACGTATTTTGAAACCTCTGAGGACTCATCTGAAGAAGAAAATTCATCTGAAGTGATCCAGCAGACTAAAAAAATATGCAGGCGACCAACACGAGTGTCGCTTTTACGTCACAAATACCCATCAGCAACAGAGGCAAAAAGTGTTGTAAAGTTAAAAGAAGTTTGGAAAATATCTTCAACGAAAATGGTGGCAGAAGGAAAACGATTTGAATATCGGTGCACAAAGGAAATTTATAGAGTGTCTAACTGTCCAGCGTGCTTGTACCTACTATATCATTCTTCGGATACTTGCGTGTCCTTGTATGAAACAGAAGAGGAGCACGAACATAAAAATATTGATTCTACACGAGGCTTATCATCAGAAATTAAGGCTTTTGTAAAAGATAAATATGCAGATGGTATTACAAAGCCAAATGCACTACTAAATCTCATTCGTAAAAATCAGATGATAGAACCTGCAAAAGAAAAACTTGTTGCATTTCTTAGAACAATCCGAAGTGATAAAGGCACTCCTTCCGTATTGGCCACCGATCTTAGAGCTTGGTACAATGAGCCTACTTAAGTTACGGATGATGAAGATTTACCATACGTGGTTGATTTCCACATTTTTGCAAAATAATTTTATCGACGCTTAAATTGTTAGCATCAGCCAGGAAATTCATGAGATTAGTGCACAACAGATGCGACCTACAACCTGATCTACAAAATAAAAAAAAAGCTTTACTAATGCATTTATCTATTATAATAAATATCGTTAATATCAATTACAGTTGTATAATGTTCAATAAAACAAATTTTTTGCTTGATTTTTGTTGAGTTTTGCTCTCAATTCTTTTTCCCGTGAGAGATCAATTCTATTGCCGTTTAATACATTTTTTTCCAGTGCAATGTTCATTCTACTCCCATTCAATATATTTTTTTTCCCGTTTAATCACTTATTTTTCCGCACAAACGTCTTTTTTCCCGTGAATTTGACCCCAAATTTCCCGTGCGTTTGCTTTTTTTTCCCGTGCTAATAAATCACAGCCTTTTCTAATCACCCCCCTCCCATGCCCTTTTTTTTACTCACGCCCCCGATTTTTGATATATTTTATCAGTTTCTACCCACACCGCCAATTTTTGATACAAGTTATCAGCTATGTAACTATAGAAATTTAAAAAGTAACGATGAAACATTAAAAAAGTTAACTCATATCCTACGATAAAAGAGAGAACCCAAAAAGAATCTCAGCATTTTATTCGTGATGTGATTGGTTGAAGAACAAAATCTAAAATTTGAATTTTTATTTTTAATTTTTTACATGACAATTCAATTAAAACATCTAAAGAATAGATTTGATAAAAAAATAATTATGTAATCAAGTGTTCGAAATTATCCGATTAAAATCATGAAAATAATAACTATTAGTATGCAAACTGAAACAAAACCAATAAATCTATAACCACAAAAGCTTAAATGAATATGAACTCTGAAAGTAGCGCAAAGGTAAAGGGTATATATAACTTATTGTAGATTAATTTAGACGAAGCTTCGACAAAATTTGTTTTAGATAATATAATACAACTGCGCGTGCGCTTCGCTTAGAGAGCTTCAAGGCTTGCCAAGAGGGTAGGTACATGGGTAGATTCAAAAGTGGGTAAGTATTTACCTACAAAGGTTTGTACAGGATTGAAAACGATAGTATAAAAGATATTAGTTGCAGGGTTAGATGTTGAGAAAAAAAAAAAAAGAACAACATTCGTTCAAAGTTATAATTGAAGTATAAAAATAATAACAAATTAAAAGAGGCTGCACAATAGGGTGTTCGCAGGTTCCCAAATTGCCGTTACACTGGCTCCTACCCCTTGAATCGTTAGTTTTTGGTAGAAAAATGAATTTTCTACTGAGGAAAAATTTTTTTTTTTAATTTATCCAAACTATGTTCAGTTCATAAATTTGGATTTTTGTTAAAAAAATTCAAAATTTATAATCATCAAGACTTTAAATTAAAGATAAAAAAATAAAACATTAACTTAAATTAAAGTATTTTGCTTATTTGAGTGAAAAAATAATTTTTAATTAAATGATGATTACCAAATTTTTCGCGTTCTTCACATTTATTAGACTCAATACAGTCAATTTTAGTCATATTTAGGTTTTGACCATCGTTAGGAACCTCGTTCGGGCCGGACGTTTTTTTAATTTTTGGCTTCAGTGTAGAAATTTCATCGACTTAATCAAGAATTAAAATCAATTAACTACTTATTATAAATTTGGAGCAAGATATTTAATAATTTTTATTGTACCTGATTGTTTCAGTAGCTGAAAATTTTCTATACTTTCTTTGGTTTCATTAACAGGCTTACGTAATAGTTCAAAATCTTGAAAACTTTGAATCAATGATTTTACTTCATAGTGGGAAATGTCAAAAATATTATGTGCTATCTCAAAGAATTTTGTGCAGTTTTTTTTTCGAGCTTTTTGATAATTTCTTTGCTCATTATATAAATTTTTCAATTTTGTTCGAATATTTCTTTTGTCTTGAGTTTTAATTCCAGTCTCAGACCAAATAATGTCAACTTTATTTGTAACCAAAGTAAAAGTATCTTCAATTTCTAGTGTCGGTTTTGCATGTCTTGTATAAAAAAAAAAGGTGAAGTAAAACTTGCAAGTTAGTTGGTAAGTTATTCCGTTGCAGCTCTTCTAACGTGGTTTCAAAATCAAGATCTTGAGACGCCATCTAGAGGATTTCGTTTTTTCACTTTTATTATAATTTTTTTTAATATCGTGGGAGATTATTATAATTTTCAATATGCAGGGTGAAATTAAGAATAAATTATAATTCGTAAAATAAGATTGAATTGAATTTTCAATGTTAAAAATAAATTTTGCTATTTCCCGATAAAACTTTTTCAGTACTTAATTCACGTTTATGTTAAAAGTAAGTTCATAAAAAACTATCAAAAATTTAGCAAAAAGTTAAAATTTAGCATACTTAGTTTAAGTAAATTTTTATTTTATTTTCTAATTAGTTTTTTTTTTATTTTTGATCGATTTTAATGAAAACTTTGAAATGGCATAAAGCGGATACATGACACTTAAAAAATAAAACAGATGCATATTTTACTTACAGTACGTTTCTAAACTGCTCACTTTTTATGATTCTACGAAGTAATTAGTTTTTCTATGTTTTAGTACAATTCTGCATCACCCAGTAATCTAATCTTTTGTCATTATAATTCACATTTTATTTGCATAGTTCTGTTTTTTGCCACCACGGCGCTGCGCAAACGCGCTGTACTTGCCTTTTAGAATCAAAAGAGCATCGAGCTACAATGAAATAATGAAAGTTTAAAAACAGCTGCCGCTTTCAAGAAGTAGAAATAATCTACTTAGTGCTATTTTTATAAATAGATAGAAAAAAATCCTATAGTCTCATAAAAAATACGAGTTAATTTAAATAAATAAAACCTAAAAAAATTTACTAACCTTTTTCAGTCAGCTCTATTTATATTCATTAATTTATACTATTGATCGTCCACTTTTTACACTTCCGAATCAAAATTTAAATGATCCCAACAATTTTTGACTACAACTGGAAATAAATTATGACAAAGTAAACTCACTAATGAAAACCGTAGTGTTTTATGAGATGAAGCAACTGTCAAAGCTTGCGATTCGTAATCGGCGGTACTTACACTAGCGTCAAAAACATAATATACGTCCCATTAAGTTCAGTTTACAATTGTATATAACAATTTTTAGTTCAGTTTACAATTGTATATGTAAGGTGCAAGCTTGCAATATTTGTATGTGATGAATATTTAAAAACATAATACTGACTTAAACGTAAAATCTAGTAGAGTTTCTACGAACTCTCTACGTCACTACGTAAAGTATCGTTTTATTGTTTCAGAATGCGAAAAGCATTTATTTTACAATTTAATATATTTCCCTCATTTTACTTAAGTTGAAAAAAAAACGATACGACAGATCTGCATGGTTTTGTTAGGTTGCAGTAAAAATAAAGGTGCACATCAAATATTTTATCTAATTTCCCAATTGCAAGAAACGGAAATTCAAATTAAAAAGAACTTTTAAGAAATAACATAATTTTGCACAGTAAGTCTTATCAGAACCAAAGATATGAGTTTTCTGATAAAAAAACCTGATTTTATTAAAAAAAGATTTTTTAATTGTAAGTTTTTTTTTTTAAATGCTGGTAACTTTGATTCTGATATAAATTTCCATATAAAATTATATATCGTTGGAAAGCTCTTGAGTTGAACTTTGATTTTTTGCCATTAAGTAATTTATTCAAAGCATACCCTGTTCGATAAATCGTGTTAAAGGCAATTTTTTACGAATGACAAAGTAAAGAATTTTTCATTTATCCCAGTTTAAAACGTATGAATTGACGATAAGCCTAAAAAAATTTATATTTTTGAAAACTTGAATAAAAATAAAGTTATCGATCTCAAATAATTTTTACCGTAGCTTAGCTCTGCGGCGAGAAATAGTAGGGTCAAAGTTAAAAAATTAGTAAAAAAAAGGGAAAAAAAGCAGAAAAAATTTAGTTCTTTCGACCGCGTGAGAGCAATTTTAAAGATAAATTTATGCAGTTTGCGCAGAAAGCTTCCTTTTTTCCGTACCTTTCGAATGATATAAATTTTATTGGGTTTAAAGATGAATAGTTTTCGATGCTGCTCATTTTGGTAATATTGTATTTTTAACTTTTTTAATCTTTTTTTAATAACTTCAAAGCCAATGCGGCACGGTTAATAAGGGTAAAAAAAATTTTTCCTCAGTAGAAAACTCATTTTTCTATCGAAAACTAACGATTAAAGGGGTAGGAGCCAGTGTAACGGCAATTTGGGAACCTGCGAACACCCTACTGCACATGGCTGGAAACTGGTGTCCTAAGGTAAACTTCGAGTTAGATTAATTGGGAGAAACCTAGGTAGAAAAAATGTTGATAACAAATGTAAAAGGATGTAGGAAATATTTGTCAAAAAAGTTAAAGAACTGTGTGGGCAAAATTGTATAAAGATGATTAGTTTCACGATTGTAATTACAAAAAAATTTGAAAAGAACAATAGCAAAGATAGTTTTCACAAAGATGAGAACAAAGATTCAGAGTTAGAGACCAACGCATGAAAAAAAGAAAAAACAACAGCAAACACCAAAATCAAAGCAAGTAGATTCATGTGAAAGAGATTGGAACAATATTAAGCAAAAATGTACATATAAGCGTAGGTTCAAAGTTACAAACGTAATGACAAGTCCAGGTACGGAAGTAGGTACTAGAGTAGTTATCAAGTTTGAAACAATGCTATGAACAAGGTTTGTTATAAGGTTTTTTACAATAGTAAACACAAGAGGATAAAAAAAAATTATGCGCAAGGCCAGATTCAGTGTTAAAAATTTAAATAAAAAAAATAAAGAACTAGAGTTAGCATAGGAGTAGAAATAGATGTAGAAACAAATGCATGTGTAGAAGGTTCAGCGTTAGAAGCTTGAGTAAAAAATAGGTAGTAAGCACAAGATTATTAACATATGTAGGAATAAGAAAAAGTCAACAGACGTAGTCATGAGAGTCGGAAAAAAATACTCAAGAGACGTGGATAGTAGCAGGGTTATAAAGCCGGGAAGGTTAATAAATAAAAAGACGAAAATAAGTCGGTAAAAGCATAACTAAGGATAGAAATGAAAGTATGATCAAAGATAAGAACAAAGTAGTCTTGGAGTTAGAAATAAAAGCATGAACATTATATATATCTCCCTATATTATAATCTGGTTTTTTTTTTATTATCCTCAAAGTTGAGTCCTCAAAATTGAAAATTCATAAAAACACGGTCAAAAGACAAGTAAAAACGATACTTATGAGTCCTCAAAGTTGAGTCTACGATGGGAAAGTTGAGTCCTCAAAGTTGAGTCCTCCTTTTCTCAAAACGGTGTTTTTTAGATTCTCATGTAATATTTTCTATAGAAGCAGCTTGGTGTATAGAAAGATTTGAATTGCGTCAATGTAGTCATTCATTACAACGTTTAGCAATTCATACAGAAAATCAACAAAACATAATATATAAAGAAAATGAAAAAGAAAAAAGTTAAAAAATTGGAAAACAACTTTAGCAACTTGGTTTGAATTAAATAAAATTGATCTGTTAGAAATATTAAAATCCCTATATTATAATCCGGTTTTTTTTTATTATCCTCAAAATTGTCTCCCTATATTATAATCCGTTTTTTTTTATTATCCTCAAAGTTGAGTCCTCAAAATTGAAAATTCATAAAAACACGGTCAAAAGACAAGTAAAAACGATACTTATGAGTCCTCAAAGTTGAGTCCTCAAAGTTGAGTCTACGATGGGAAAGTTGAGTCCTCAAAGTTGAGTCCTCCTTTTCTGAAAACGGTGTTTTTTAGATTCTCATGTAATATTTTCTATAGAAGCAGCTTGGTGTATAGAAAGATTTGAATTGCGTAAATGTAGTCATTCACTACAACGTTTAGCAATTCATACAGAAAATCAACAAAACATAATATATAAAGAAAATGAAGAAGAAAAAAGTTAAAAAATTGGAAAACAACTTTAGCAACTTGGTTTGAATTAAATAAAATTGATCTGTTAGAAATATTAAAAATGCCAATATACCAAATTACTATAGATTTCTAGATGATAAAACTTTTGTTAAATAGAAAAATAAAAATTTCAAACTATAGTTAGACTAAACGATGTTTCTTCTAAAGATTCAGAGAGTTTTCACTTAAAATTAATATTAGATAAAGTAAAAGGTGCTACTTCTCACGAATACTTGAGAACTCATAATAAGATTATTTTTATTGTCTGAAAAAATTCCTGGTAATTTAATTTGGAATAAATATAAATTACATTTTATAAAAGATTTCAAAGATAATGCAGAAGGAAGAAATTTAAATGAAATAAACAAATTTCTCTCTAGCGAAGATTCTAATTTAAGTTATAAATGTTTTGGTTTACCAGAAGCATGCTTAGAAAATATTTCCAATATTCCTGAAAATTATGAATGCAAAATAAACTGAAAAGAAGAGTATGAAAAAATGTTTGAAAAATTTAATAATCATAAAAAAAATATATTTAATACAATAAAAAAAAGCAAAAATAATATGTACTTTATAGATGGACCAGGTGGTACAGGTAAAACATTTTTTCCTTTTGCAGGAAAATTAATAATTTTAGGTGACGATTTTAGACAAATCCTTCCTGTAGTCAAAAGAGGCAATGAAAAAATTATTGTAGAAGATACGATTAAAGGCAGTAAATTGTGGAAAAATTTCAAAATTCTTAAACTCACTGAAAATATGAGATGTAAAGATAAAAATTTTTCTGAATTATTACTAAAAATAGGAGAAGGTGAAATTGAAAATTTTAGAATACGTATGAAATGGAAAAGTAAAGATGTTTGCAATTCAATTTTTGGAGATATAAATGAAAATAATTATTTAAACAAAGTTTTTTTAGCTCCAAAAAATGAAAATGTTGCAATGTTAAACAGAAAAGTATCAAACATATTAAATGGACCAAATAAAACATATTACAGTATAGACAAAGCCATTCATAAGGGAATAGATCAAACTGGTTCAAATATATGTTTAGATTATCCAATTGAATACTTAAATTCAGTAAATGACGGGCTTTCTACCCATGAATTAAAATTTAAAAAAAATGCAGTGGTAATGTTAATTAGAAATCTAAGTAAAAAAGATGGTGTATGCAATGGAACTAGATTGAAAATAACAAGTTTATATTAACATAATATTGAAGCTACATGTGAAAAAACAGGAAAAATAGTACAGGTTGGTAAGGTAGATGAGGTTGGTTAGGCGGAGGTTATGGGGGAGGAGCGTGGAAGGGAAGATGAGGTGGGAAGGGTTTGTTATTGCACTTAAAAATGTTAATAGAGCTTTTTCAAAATTTAAAGTACTTCAACAAAACTTTAAAGTTAGTGACTGAGTTGATGAATAAAGTGAATAAGATTAGTTCGTAGATTGGGTGAGATAAGTTTGGGGGATAAAATACGGTATTTGAAGTAAATCAAATTAGTGATGTCAGTAATGTAGCTAAGATTGAATTAGGTCAGGTAGTTGAAGATAAAAAAGTAAGTATAGTTAGTAGGGTTCTTAATATGGGTGAGAATAGTAAATCGGGTTAGATAAGGCGAGTCTGTGCGGAGGATAGAGTGTAGGTAAGGTGGTTGTGGGCTGGTAGATCAGATATTAAAATTATAACTTTGGCTCTAATTAGAATTTTCATATAAAATCATATATCATTAAAAAGATCTTGAGCTCAGCAGCTTTCTAATTACGTCATTTTATGTCATTGAAATTTTTATTAAATCCTTTTTGTTGTCATGAGAGGGTGCTGAACAAAGCCGTTTATTATTTTAAATCCAACCCTTCCCCCACAAAATCATAAATCGGCTTAAATGCAATTTTGCGAGCTGGTACTATGCAGGAAGTAAGTTCATCTCAAGAAGAATCTGTAAAAAAATTTTGTATAATCCAGCCGAATAACCCTTCGTGCTTCAAAATTTTAGATAATTTTCCTCCAGTTTTTTTGCACAGCAACGAGGGAGGCAAGTTTGACAGGTTAAAAATCACGAGCGCGAAGCACTCTCCTTCTAAGTGCAGTATCTACACACTTAAAAAAAAAAAAAAAAAATTTTTTTGGTACTTAGTAAAGTATTTGATAGTTTTGGAAATGATTACAGATAAGTAGGTCACAGACTCCAATGATTTGAGATAAATTTAATTTTTACTTACTTTTGAAATTTTTCTATTTTATTACAATTTTGTGTGTTAACAAACTGCTGTGCCTCAGGTCCTCAAAATGGAAGTCTGAGGCGCAGCGAGGCGCAGCCAAAAAAATAAGTTCCGATATTTTTGACCAAAATAACGTGTATTTAAGGAGTTTTTGTCTGCGCCTCACGAAAAAAAATAATTACTTTCAACTATATAATATAGTAAGATAAGATATATGAATTCGCCTTGTCAAGACCAGCATCAGCGCCAATTTTTTTGTGCATTTTAGCCCTGGTAATCAAAATGTGAACCCTTGACTGGTGGGTAAACGCGTGCATTTGTACAACTATATTGATCAGCTGTAATTCTGGTCTGAACAAGGCGAATTGAAACAGAAAACCAAATCGAAGGAGGATCTACCTAACGCCCCGTTACAAACCGGCACAGGGCCTCGGAGGGCTTCCTTCTGAGGCCCTGATTCGTTCCTTGTTAACTTTCTGTTTGAGATGTCGTTGGCAAGTATCATCTTGAATCAGAGACAGGCAAATGGCAATAGCAGATTTAGGTACGGCAATTACTGGTAATTTGAATTTTCGCGGCAGAGTAGGCAACGGGTGCAACGAAAATTTTGATTTTTCATTACTCTCTGATGAGATTACTTAATGGTTTTCGGCTATGTTTTAGCTAAATAAATTTCCTACAATTTAAAAAAAAAAAAAATTAAAAATCGAAGCGGGGGCAAGGAGTCAAACTTGCATTTGTTTATAAAAAAGTTGTTTAAAAACGGGATAAATAACTTTTTTTACACAATACTCAATTACACTTTAAAGATTATTAATTTTAAGTCACGTTTGTATTTTTTTTCACATTATTTTATGGCTTATTTTAACCGAAATCAATTTTTTTCGAAAATCCTATTTTGCACAAATAAACAATAAACAATTGAATTTTTTTTAAACTATATCGCGGAGTATTCCTTTATGGATGAGTACTTAATAATTATGCAACAATATTATATTTTCATGAATTTACAAAAAAAGTGTGCCCACTTGAGAAAATTCCACTCATAAATACATTTGATGTACGGACGATTAAGGGTGAAGATAATCCGATCATGTTCATGCGAGGCGATGGCTAGGCTGTGTATGGAGAGAAGATTTCGATGAATGAATATGCTAACCGTGTCACTGGCGAGGAATAGCTTTTTGGTTGTAACTCCCTTCAGCTAACGGCCTGAAGACAGATCATCGTCTAGGGCAATCGTAGGTGTAAACTGAACTGCAACTGTCGCAGGCTGCTGGGCTTGGTTCTCAGAACTTTCTTTTCAAAAACACGCCTATTAGATGAACTAAAAAGCCCCAAAACACTTTATTGCTTCCAAGGTTGACTGTGAATGTAGCAGTATCCATGGTTGCTTGATCTGCAGTGAGTTTTCAAAGAATGCTGGATTTATGTGTTTAACAGGAATCGCGTAAGGCATTGAGATTTTGCATAAAGATTGACTTATTATGTAAAATGATAACTTGATTCTCCTCAACTTTTGTTGGAGTTCTGTGTCGAGTGTTGAGCCACTTGCTTTTTCTATTTCTGAATATTTTTCAATTTACCCTGAACTTCGCTCAAATCTCTTTGGGATTTTTTGTATGCTTGCTTGAGTTCGCTTATTCTTGTAAGTGACTCATCATACTATGTCTTAATCTTGGTAAATTCAACCAAGAGATCATCCTAAACAGTTCGGGTGGAACATCATTCCACCGCCCAGGCTGTGACTCTGCATCAACAGCTTTGACCGACGACACATCTGTTACATCTTTGTCAACGACTGCGTCTTTTGCCTTCAACGACATCTTCGACTGAGTCTCTTCGCTCTTGCAGCCCTAATTATGACCAACATTTCATTTTAAAAATTTATTACGCACGCAAGTCACTCTTGCTAGTCGTCGACTGTACAAGTCGTCGCTAATAAATTAAAAAAATTCTGCGCACCGTCACAATCAATTTTCTGACAGAGAGACAAATTTTTCACAAAGTTTTCTGAAAATCAAACAAACAAAATTCAAAATAGCGCGAATTTGGTCTCTGCTCTAGACGGAAATTCAAAATAAAAAATTCTTAATTTGGTTTGAAAATTTTAAATTAACCAGAAAAACCAATCTGGGCTCCTGAAATTATTTTTCAATCCCTTGAAAAATTACATAGCTCCTGAGCAAAAGTAAAAAAAATTGCACTCCTGAAAAATAATTCTTGATTCATCTGGCCCTGACAATTTCAAATTTCACGTGTTAAAAAAAATGCAATTTTCAACACAAAAAAAAATTTCTAAAATCAAGAAAAAAATTAATCGATTGATTGAATCCGCAAGTTAAATGTCACTGCTCCTCTTGTTTTTTTCAAAAAAAATAACTTCGCTCAGTCCTCACATAATACATGTAAATACAAAATTTAGTATCCTTGTTTACAGTCTACGTTTACGCACGCTAGATAGTTCACAACTATCTAGCCAGCGCTATCTTTTCTCTCTCTTTCTCTCTCTTTCTTTCGCTGATAACCTTAATTAATTAGAAAACACCTGTGTTGGGGATATTATCGAGAACACCCTCGTTCAAGCGGCGCGTGATTCGGAAAACCAGCATCATTACTCTAGCGAAACCATCTCCCCTATCCATCTTTAATATCTCCTTTCTAAACTCCTACTGCACCCGTATCCCAATCTTCGCTATTCCTCTCACATCAAGACCTCATTGACATCCTACTCATTCCACTCAACCTCCCTCTGTTACCGTCTTTTGATTTTTCTCCAGTAAATGTGAGAGTACATGTACAAGTTGGGATAATTTAATCAATTCACTTAAATAACTCTGAACAAAAGGCCTCGATCGAATAATTTGTGATGACCAAAGTTTTTTTATTATTAAGGGCGGGGGTCTACCCTAGACAGTTTCAAAAAATCGATTTTTTGTTTTGTTTTTTCTGATAGTACAAACTCTCAAGAATGTTGTGTTGAAATTTTGAGTCATTCTGAGTTGATCGTATAAGTTACAGCCTTTCTCGTGCGACGTCTTTTAGCCTGCTCCGAGCGGCTGCACGAAACTTTAAACGCGTTTTTCTCAAAACTAGTATTTTCAAAGTCGGTGAGGAAAATATCTTCGCAACCTCTGCACCGATCGTTCTAAAATTTTAACCACGTCTTTATTATATACTTTCCCAGGTATTAACACGAGGATTTTTGAAAATTTTTACGGTCGTGACACCGACAAAATGGCGGATTTTTTTGCCGAAAAAATGACTTTTTGTTTCAAATCACTGCAAAATCGTCAAAAATTAAAAAAAAAAAAAATCCTCGTGTCATTACCAAGATAAACTTGTCTTCTAACAGAATCTTCCTTCAAAATTGATTTTAAATGATCTGGAACAAAATGGCATTCCTCACCGCAAAAAAACGTAAGACGGAAGCTTCGTAAAAAAATGGTTGGCATCGGCTTGTTTCTACGTATTTTTACATGAAAAAATTTGAGAAGATACTTGAAATGTTACTTTATTATGTAGTCAATAATTGACTTTAATAAATTTTTCCGTTTTTAAAATAAAAATTCACAAAAATTTGCTTTTTTTTGGCCCTTAATTTTTCCCTTCAACTATATATTTGAAAACAGTTATAGTTTTTAGAAATATTTTGTGTTTCTGTAAGACTCAAAGAAAATCAATCCTACAATTCAATAACCCTGGTTGGTGAGTCTAAAATAGGAGCAAAACTAATAACCTGGGGAAAAAACCCAAGTATGGTCGAAATAAACAACCCCATAACTCTTAGCGATGAAGCTTAAACAATAATTAAACCAACAACCCTCATAAGTTTTGGTAGTAAGACCAAAATGAAGTAAAAATAAATAATCACTCAATCCTAGACGATCAAGCTCAAATAAGACCTAAATTAAAAACAAAATAAAGGATAAATAAAAAACATTTTAGGGTTGGCAACCGGTACTTTAAAAATATATTTTTTTTAAAGTACTCGATTTTAATGAATTTTAACATTTTTTTTAGAATTTTCAAATCACAATTGAGCAAGAAGAAAATTAAGAAAAGTTTTTAAAACTACGGGTTGATGACGTCATTAACCCGAAATTCTATTAAAAGTATATCTATATATATATTGAAATTTTAAAAAATTGAAACACTTGTAGTTCTTTTAATTTTAGTTTTTTTTTTTTAAAGAAAAAATACATGTCGATTATTTTTCGATATTTTAATTACATAAGCAAAAAAATATTATAAATTTTAAAAAGTTGCCAACCCTATTTTCATTACCGCAAGCATTGGACTAGAGAAAAATCCATAATTTATAGAATAGATTTGATAAAAAATTTTTTAATCAAGTAATAGAAATTATCCGATTAAAATCATGAAAATAATAATTATTAGTATATAAACAAAATTAATGAATTTATAACCATGAAAGTTTAAATGAACTCTGAACGTAGCGGCAAAGGTAAAGGGTATATATAATTTATTGAAGGTTAGTTTAGATGAAGCTTCGACAAAATTTGTTTGAAAATTTTAGATAATGTTATACAATTGCGCGCGCTTGCGCGCTGAGAGAGACTAGTAAGTTCTAAAATAGAGTTCAGTTACAAAAAACGAAAATTTGCAATGACCACATCTAGTAATAAGGTTTTTTAACAAGCAGACGATTTTTATAACCTTTTACTTGCTTATGATAAAAAATTATTTTTTTTGTTGGTTTAATCGATGAAATGCTTAAAATTTGTTTGTTGATTAAATATTAAAAATCATAAAACTTGTTTGAAAAAATTCGAAAAGATTAAAGATTAAAGAACGTGTGTAACTTTTTCAGCTTGGGATAGAATTGATCTACTAGTTAACAAATAATAATCTCTGTAATTGAAAGAATTTAAAATAAAAAGTCTGTTGTTCCGCAAAAATGTGGATTATTGCATTTCTATGGGTTGAAATTCAACTGGGGAAAATAATCCAGCCAAATACCTCTTGTATTTCAAAATTATAGAAAATTTTCCTCTAGTTTTTTTGTACAGCAACTCTCAAGGCCAGCTTGGCAGGTTAAAAATCACGAGCACAAAGCACGAATAACTATTTGTACAAAAAAATTAAAACTGAAATACAGTTTAATTTTAAATAGTAATTCTTTAACTAAAAGAATTGATAAATATTCAAACTTATTAATATTATTTGATCAGAAAAAATTTCAACTGAAATACAGTTTGAATTTGAACAACAATTCTTTAATTAAAAAAACTGATAAATATTTAAACTTTATCTAAATTTAGTAATATTCTTTAATAATAATCTTATAATGATAATTTTAAATTCAATATCATTTATAGATACCAATTCAATTATACAGTTCAAATTAAAACAATAATTCTTTAACTAAAAGAATTGAATTTTTAATAGTAATTTTTTGACTGGTCTGTTAAAAGGTGTTCAACCTCCTTAATAAGAGTTCAAAGATAAGGGGTGTAAAGAGTTCCCTAATACAATGCTAAGCCACGAGGGTGGCAAGTTCAATGAAAATCCTAGCAAGTACTAAAATTAAAAAAAGAAAAAGAGAAAAATATGACACAACTCTAACGACGAGAGGAAGAAAAAATAGTATACCATACACGGCACAGAGATTGGATACCCGTGCCCAGTAAAGTAATATACTATTTGTACAAAAATGTTTTGCCAGATCCACCAACCAGGACCATTAGTAAAAAATAATTTATTATTTGCCTCAATTATTTCATTGAACAAACTTAATTGCTCATTATTTAATTTATAATATTTTCCAAAAAAATTTTTATCATAAAATTTAATTTTTAAATCATCAACTTTGTCATAATTTGTAAGTGGTAAACCAAAATGTTTATTAGTAAGGTCATTTTCTTTTATTAATTTATTGTTAATTTCGGTCAAAGCTAAGTTTACATTTTCAGATTTACTAAAAAAAAATTCTTTGTATTTACTCTGAACAGTTGTTCCTTGTAAATTTTCTAAAAAAAAAAAAATAATAAAAAAAAAATAAATAAATAAATAAAAAAAATTACGTAATTGCGATGGTTTTATAATTTCAATAGTTTCTTCAAAACTTTTGGAAATTTCATTTTCATCTTTGCATAAATCCTGTCACAGGGCTCGAATAAGAGAATTTAATCTTTCGGAGGATCGTGATTAATCACGAGAACCCGCGGCGATCGTCGTCCGCACTCCTCCGACCTGCTGACAAAATGCACTTTCTGTGCACACGACAATCCGTCGATTTTTCTTCCAATACCTGAAAAGTGGGGGGAAGACGCGTACGCGAACCAATGTTTTTATTACGCGGCGCGGCTGCTCTCCTTTGTCGGTAGTGGCGTGAGTTTACGTGGACCGATCGCAGGAACAGGGGTAAACACAATCAATAATCAAATGTAATTTTTAATAATTTTAATCAACAATAAAAATAAAAAATCAAAAGTAACATGATATCTCAAATTAATTCTACCCGATTGTTTACAAACAAGTGAACCCGAATGACTCAAAGTCTTAAGTCGACGAAAATTGATTTTACAAAAATAAAGTTCGTCGTCAGTGTTGCGGTCGCTACTAACACACCGACGCACACACACACTCTCGCGCTCGTCTGCTTGCTGCAGAGCGCCAAAAGAACAAAAGCGAAGATTTTTCCTGAGTACTACGGTACTCCGACAAAACACACTCCCGCGCGCGATACAATTAATCTTATAATAAAACGCCTTTCAAACTTACTTAGATAATTCAGGTGCACCTGCGCTCGGATGAACAATCGCAATCCTGTATGCCTCGCTGAGGCCGGGAATGCCTTCGAAGGCTGGTCGCTGGTAGCTGTGAGGTTTTCTTATAATTATCACGTCACGCTCGAATGACAACTCGAGGACGTGATAATTCCAAAACTCCACGAACAGCACCACTATTAACAGACACGATGTTGATCTTGATAAACAATTACAATCGCGAACAAATCAATCGGCAAATTAATCTCACGCACGCGTGTGCTTTCTCTCGCGGTCAAGTCTCGAGTGACGCAACTCGGTCGGTGGCGCTGTCGCCCCATTACCAACCGTGCGTCTACGCGTTTCTAACGGTCGCGTGCAAATAAAATTTTAATTTAACCTATCTCCCCACGCGCCCGTTACACCCCGGACCAGATCCGACGTATCCCTGGATTCGTCGCATCGATATCTACCCGAAACGCGATCTAAGCGAGTTGGGATGGTACGAAGATGAGATAGGGATTGAATGAATATGGTACTGTGATTAGGTAATGGATACTTTATTCATCACTCTGTACAGTGGGTGTAGATAATGACCCTGAATGGCTGTTTAGCCAACTCGAATGACTACCAAGTCATACTGTTGGCTACTAGCCGCCACGGCGGTAATTTGCTCTCCCTGGGCAGAGTTTTGGATCAGTGACTCCCGGATAACCGCAATTTGAACATCGTCGTTGCTGTTCCCTTGGCTTGCGGTTCTCAATATGTGCCGCCGCCTTCTGGGCTTCTATCGAGACGAAGAAAAGGTCTCGCTGAGCTCATTGGGCTTCTTTCCTCGATTTTCTTCTTTGCTCGGCCGTTGACTGCATCAAGGCCTCTAGTCGAGCTTTTTCGGCCTTGGGTTTGGCCTCGTTTTCTCGCAGTTGTCTGCGTGTTGCTCGACGCTGTTGGATGGCCAGTAGGTCAGACTCCCTATCAGCGACCAGTTGGGTCCAAGATGTCATCGCGTCAGGCAATGGTCCTTGCCAGACCTCCCTAAGCTGGTGAAACTTCCGGAACGTTTCGTGCTCGTAGGCCTCTTGCTTAATGGACCAGTCACGGCACTCTCGAGGCTCCTCCAACATCTTGCTCCAATCGTCCAAGGTGGGAGTGGTTGTCGGGCTCTTCGACGGTGCTGCCTGTGAAGTAGAGGCCGCTTGGACTGTTACCTCTGCTTCACTTCTGGGGTTTATTTGCAGTGCCCCCATTGCACTTGCAGAAGGAGTGGTTGACTGGTCCTCTCCTTCTTTGGTAGGGGGTGGTGGTACTACCCCCTTCCTAACCTCTTCCTCCAAATTCGTATCAAGTCCTCTTTTGTGTATTGATCGGCTATTGCTGAAACAGAGTAGGAAAGGAAAGGATAAGAACAGGGAAATCAGATTGCTTTCGGTCGCGCGCGAGTTCTCCGTGGTGATGGTGAAACCACTACGACGGCCCCCCTTTTTCGGGAACCTTTCGGCCTACCTCGGCCCCTCTTCGCGGGAGCCAATTCAACCAGTTTGGCTTGATCATTCCCCATAGCCAGATGATCAGGCCCATTCATATTGCTCAGATCTCGCTCGCCTTCGCACGCTACTTGATGCTCGCTAGCTTCAGGGTTTTCGCACGCATCCCTCGGTGTCTGACTTTCTTCAGCTGAAGTTTCCAGTTCTTCTCTTCCGATCCACCTCTTCAATTGTTGAACCGCTACTGGCTGAATTTCGTTGCCAAACTTGTCTTTCATCGCATACGTATTACTACCTAGCCTCTCTATAATTATATACAGACCTGAGTATTTGGGTGCCAGACTGGCTGTGAAGCCTTTGGCTTTGTTCGACAGGACTTTATTTTTCCTTAGAACCATGTCTCCTGGTTCAAAGAAAACCTCGCGGTGCCGTTTGTCATAATGCTCCGCTGCCCTGTCTTGTTGCATGCGAGAATTTTCACCAGCCTTACTACGAAGAATAACTGCTCTCTCTCCTTTCTTCTTCCATTCTTCCAGGGCCAATTCTTCATACTTCCGTAACGACTCATCTTCCAATCCTTTGTTGACTACGCTACAGTCACTCGGTTGTCGTAGCATGTTTAACATGGCCGGACTCGTTTTGGTAGCTGAGTGTTCCGCCCTGTTATATGCACAGACTAGCTCGGGTAACAATTCATCCCATCTTTGCTGGTTTTCTGTAATAAAGCATCGAATCATCGTTTTTAAAGTCCGATTTAGCCTTTCGACTTGGCCGTTAGACTCAGGATTATTCGTCGGAGAGTTTTCATGCTCAATACCAAGCTTGACTAATCTGTCGTCAATTGCATGGTTTTTAAACTCCGAACCTTGATCCGATAAAAACTTTTCTGGCTGACCCCATCTTAAAATCACGTCTTGCCAGATATGATCGCAAATGGCCTCACCTTCAGCCCGTTTAAACGGTGTTACCTCTGCCCATCGTGTAAACAGATTCGTCAAAACCAACACGTATTTCTGCTTCTGGTGCATGGGCCTAATATGTCGCCCGATACGACTCGCCATGGTCTTACAATTGCCCGTTTGCCCATGAGGCCTCCTGGTAGTCCTTGTGAGACCTTTTGCATTTGGCAGGTTTGGCATGACTTGACATATGCCTCGATGTCTTTATACATGCCAGGCCAAAAAAATTCTTGAGCTACTCTTTTTAAGGTTTCATCTCGGCCCAAGTGCCCTGCCAACGGCTCGTCGTGCTTTTGTTGTATTACTGTTTGACGTAAATACAACGGTACGACCAATTTCCAGGCATCATCATCACCTACCGTCTGTTCAATCAAGTCGTTAGACTTATAATAATATAACCTGTCTGCCACGACTTTCCACCTGAGAAACTTGCCAGGATTTCTTTGAACAGCTTTTATCTTGTTCAAGTACCAGTCGTAAAGCTCTCCGACAGGATAGCTTACGGCTGCGACGGTAGGTTCATCCTCCTCCTCATACATGCGTGACAACGCATCGGGCACGACATTTAGAGACCCTTTACGGTACTCTGTCGTAGAAGTGTAGCCTTGAAGCTCTAGCGACCATCTCGCTAATCTGCCCGTTACGTTCTTCAACCTATCTATCCACCGAAGTGAATTATGATCCGTCACTACGTGGAATTGAAATCCTTCAACGTAGCAACGGAATTTCCGGATTGCCTCAACTACGGCCAGGCATTCCCGTTCTGTCACGCTGTAATTGCGTTGTGACGGGTTTAAGACTCGACTAAAGTACTCGATGACTCGTTCTTCCCCATCAATGGCTTGAGTCAAGCAGCCTCCAAAACCAGTGTTCGAGGCGTCCGTTTGTATGGTAAACGGCTTGGTGAAGTCAGGTCTAGCCAACACCGGGGCAGACGCCAACAAGACTAAAACCTTCTCGAAGGCGTCTTGTGGTTCTGTGTCCCATTTGTAGCACACTCCCGTGCTTGTTAACCGTGTCAGTGGCTCTGCAATCGTGGCGAAATTTTTAATAAATTTCCTATACCACGAGGCCATGCCTAAAAACCTTTTTAATTGTTTACGGTTTTTCGGTACACTGAATTTTAAAACGGCTTCGACTTTTTCCAGGCACGGTCGAATTCCGTCACGGCTAACGACAACGCCTAAGTACTTCGCTTCAGATTGGCAGAACTTACTTTTTCCTCTATTCAACGTAGGACCTGCCTCCCTGAGCTTTTTCAGGATGGCTTTGAGGATTCGTAGATGTGTTTCGAAATCCTCAGTAACGATTATAATATCGTCCCAATACGCATAAGCATAAGGTCCGAATTCTCTTATTATCATTTCGATCAGGCGTTGGAAGGTGGCGCCAGCCTGATCTAACCCGAATGGCATCCTTTTGAACTGGAAAGTGCCTAAATCAGGTACTGTAAATGCCGTTATCGGCCTCGATTCCTCACTCAAAGGGACCTGGTGATAAGCCAATGACAAATCAATGGTCGAAATATATTTAGCTTTCTTCAGCTTGCGTAAAATGTCGTCCATGTATGGTAAAGGGTAAGCCTCTGTCTTTTTACTGACAGAATTAACTTTCTTAAAGTTAAAATAAAAACGTCGTTAACCGTTCTCTTTCTTTACCATCACTACAGGTGACGACCAGCCACTTTTCGGTGCAGGCTCGATTATGTTGTCTTCTAGCATCTGTAGAACGTGCTCGTACATTTCCAGTTTCACAGCTGGCGAGACTGGGTAGTCTCCGTTGTTTGATAGGCTTAGCATTGCCAACGTCGATTTCGTGCTCTATCCACGTTGTACAACCTAACGGCCCATCAGCCTCCGAAATGGCTCGATCTAAAACTTCGTTAAGCCTTTCCAATTCTTCCGAACGAACGTCAGCTAACCCAATTGATGCCAAACTTGTCAATTCGGTGTCTGACACAGCTGCAACTTTGAGGTCAATTGCTTTCCCAGCTATCCTTACTTCCAGAACTGCTCAGAATCTTCCTGATCCACTGAGCATGCCTGATTGCCATCTCCGAGTGATGACTTGATCGGTATCTCGGCGGAGTAAGTGCCAATGTCCTTTACTCCGCCGGTTTGGCGTTTCCCGGACGTTCGGGACAATTCGGTCTTATGTGTCCCAGCTGCTTACAATGGAAACACCGAGGTATTTCCTGTTTATCAGCCTTTCTGTCTTTCTCCCCACTCCTGTTTTGTTTTGGAGATGGACTTCTCGCCTTGTCGTCGTCCTCCGACTTACGTCGTTGCTTGGTAGGTCTGGCTTTGTTTGAACCCTGGGGCCTCGGGCCCTGAGGCTTCCCATGATTCTTGCTTTTAGCTTGGATCTTGCTTGCTATTGTCTCAAGAAGGCTAATAACCGAAGAGTCGGCAGACCTGCCTGTCATATCCGTTGCGGCTATGTTAACCTTTGGTTTTTTATTAGTCTTCTCTTCCTTATATGCCAGATGTGGCCAAGCTGACGTCGAGGGTGACGGTGGTGGCTTATACACTAACTCCATGTTAGTAATTCTTTCGATTTCAACCGCTTGGCTTAATAAGCCTTTCATTGACTTAACCTCTTCACGCCTGATCTGCCTACATAATCGAGGTAACATGTTCGTTAACATGAAGTCAATTTGATCTCTCTCAGTCGGTATCGGTCTAATTTTTAGCAAATAAGACTGCAAGCATGTCAAGTAGGTCCGCACCAGCTCGTTTTCACCTTGAGTCCGGGTTGTTGCTTCCATCCTTGCGGTCTGCTGGTAGTCTCCAACTCCGTACCACTCACGGGCTTCTTGACAAAAGTTCTCCCATGAGTTGATCGTGTCCCGCACGTTACGGAACCACGTAGCTGCTATACCGGTTAGCATCATTGGTAATGCATCCAACAATTGAAAACTGGTCAAACCCGCGAGTCTAATGTATTCCCCTATTTGCAATAAAAATTGTTCAATACTAGATTCACTATCGCCGTTGAATCTAATATTCCATCTTCGAATAATGCCGACATCGATTGGCTTCATCGGATTGCCTTGAGCCTGGATTGACTCCTGAGTGGCTAAATCAGCCATCTGCCCATGGCTTCTCAATTGTTCGAGCTCGGCTTGCAAGGCCTTAATCTGTTGTTCCAGTTTCTGTTCTCTGTCTTGCCTCACAACTAGAGGACTGGAACTATTCCTCGCTTCCCGCACTGTCGTCTCACAAAAATTGACCCTAGTGTGCGGTACATGACCGTCGGTCGAAATACTGCAGTCGTTCAACGAGTTCTGCGTTTCCGGTCTTATTGTCGAGGAAACGGGACCTCCTGCTCCCCGGTTCCGATCTGGCTGGCGATACCTATCAACCTCCATAGTTGCCACTTTGGTTGTCAAGTTTTCATAGGACCTCTTCAACGCCTTGAATTCTTCCGTCAACGACTTCATGGCTAGGAGCACCTCGCCGTTAATGTCATCAACCTGGTCTGGTTGTCCATGTCCAGCCAAATTCCCACCTTCCGGGTTGCTAATATGCGTCCGACTGCTCGAGTATTTTTCATGGATTCTCGAAGCTACATCCCAGACCATTTCCTCTTCCATGAGGACAGCCAAGGGGTGTGTGCCACTCGTGGTGTAATTTGGATCTATTATTGTCGACCCAGATTTTTCCCACATTGTTGTTGCTATGAAAGTAGCTCTCAGACTTTCTCGCTTAACCTTTATCTCGTCCTGATCCTTGGACTCGGTTGCGATAAGGTCTTCTGCTGAATAATCACCCAACAGCCATTTCAGCAACCTACCACTTTTCTCCATCAACGTACCTTTGAGCTTGAGCTCAAGCTCATCTAAAGCCTCGGAAACGACGTCTGCCCCTTCGGCCACGATCCATGAAAAGATCAAGTCTTCCTTTGTAAGCTCCTGCATCATAGCTGCGTTCGATGTCACCCAGCTTACAAAGAAAACAGTAAGCCAACCACGTGACAGTTTCAATACACTCTAAATTATTAATATCTTACACAAAATTTATATCTCGCAATCCTGAAATAGATGACAATTTTCAATTATATTTCTGAGTTATGTAAGAAAACAAAAAAAACAAAATCGATTCACTGACTTCAACAGCAATAACCGAAATGACCAAAAGGTCCACCAACCATGCTTGGTTTTAACAAAAACTCCCGATTGGCTGAAAAAACGAATCACTCGTTGAAGCCATGACAGAATCAAAATAACGAAAAAAAATCAATCGTTTTAACTAAAAACCGAAAAAAACTGATCTAAAATCGAAATAATGCAGCCCGAAATATCCGCGTCGGAATTAAATTACGGCTATGCCTCAAAACAAACACCTCACCGTGTGACAACACGGTCCAATAAAAACAACTCCGATGTGAAGTTAATATCGTGCTGCTCAAATTCTCAAACCCGAGAAAAAGAAAAAAAAAAAACAAATTACTGATCTCAATCAAAATCCAGCAATCATCCGTACTCCACCGAGCAATTAACAACAACAGAAAAAATTTTAACTTGCTATGCTATAAATTATAGCAGTAGCAATCTCTTCGCCTTTGTTTTAATTTTAAAATCCACTCTGCCGACCGGCCTTGAACCCCCCGTCGGCCAGCGCACACCTGCGATCTCTCTCTCACACTAACAATCTTTGTTTTGGTCTACGACCTCTACACGTTCGTTGGGCACCAATTATCACAGGGCTCGAATTAGAGAATTTAATCTCTCGGAGGATCGTGATCAATCACGAGAACCCACGGCGATCGTCGTCCGCACTCCTCCGACCTGCTGACAAAATGCACTTTCTGTGCACACGACAATCCGTCGATTTTTCTTACAATACCTGAAAAGTGGGGGGAAGACGCGTACGCGAACTAATGTTTTTATTACGCGGCGCGGCTGCTCTCCTTTGTCGGTAGTGGCGTGAGTTTACGTGGACCGATCGCAGGAACATGGGTAAACACAATTAATAATCAAATGTAATTTTTAATAATTTTAATCAACAATAAAAATAAAAAATCCAAAGTTACATGATATCTCAAATTAATTCTACCCATGACTTAAAGTCTTAAGTCGACGAAAATTGATTTTACAAAAATAAAGTTCGTCGTCAGTGTTGCGGTCGCTACTAACACACCGACGTACACACACACTCTCGCGCTCGTCTGCTTGCTGCAGCGCGCCAAAAGAACAAAGGCGAAGATCTTTTCTGAGTACTACGGTACTCCGACAAAGCACACTCCCGCGCGCGATACAATTAATCTTATAATAAAACGCCTTTCAAACTTACTTAGATAATTCAGGTGCACCTGCGCTCGGATGAACAATCGCAATCCTGTATGCCTCGCTGAGGCCGGGAATGCCTTCGAAGGCCGGTCGCTGGTAGCTGTGAGGTTTTCTTATAATTATCACGTCACGCTCGAATGACATCTCGAGGACGTGATAATTCCAAAACTCCACGAACAGCACCACTGTTAACAGACACGATGTTGATCTTGATAAACAATTACAATCGCGAACAAATCAATCGGCAAATTAATCTCACGCACGCGTGTGCTTTCTCTCGCGGTCAAGACTCGAGTGACGCAACTCGGTCGGTGGCGCTGTCGCCTCATTACCGACCGTGCGTCTACGCGTTTCTAACGGTCGCGTGCGAATAAAATTTGAATTTAACCTATCTCCCCACGCGCCCGTTACAATCCATAGCAACAGCTGCGCTTCTGTAATCATTATATTGTACTCCATCAAAAAATTTCAATTATTTCCAATCTCTCGGTCCTTTTTTTCCAATTAAAACTAATTTTAAATGAAACCGATAAAAATCTTTAGGTGACACTATATTTGTATTATTTTTCTTCTTTTAATCCATTTTTTACTTAAAAAAATGAAATGTTTTGGTATATCTTTGTAACATAAAGTTCTTGCAAATTTATCTTTTTTGTTTCATTCAAACCAATAAGTAATGGTAGTTTTCAAATTACGTAAAGCAGATTTTTTTTTAGATTCTTTAAAATAAATCAATTGATGTATCAGATCTAATCATCAATTGTTGAAAGAACAAGCAATGGTTTTAGTTTATACGATCAAATTGTGTTCGTATGCTATGCCTTAATAAACCTGTGTCCCTGTATGGTCCAAAATGATTAAAAATTATTTATGACTCAAGTAATAAAGTAATATTTTTCCAAATGTTAAATTTATTAAAAAATGACAAAATAAATATTTTTAAAATTTAAAATCCTAAAAGGTGGTAGCCCTTTAACGGGGAGTTGGTTGTATTAAACGGACTGCCGTTAAAACGTACGCTTTATACCCTTTGATTTTTGGTATTAGGTTAGGTTGTACATCAAAAAAACAGTATAGGATGATTATTTCTTTTTTTCGATCACCAACCAATTATCGGTGCTTTATTCGTGCTGTTTTCTGACCAAATAACAGGTGTATATACGATCTGTTTTCCAATGTTTGGTCTGTTTTGCAGTCGCCATCTATCGAATCGTCAAAAAACTTACTCAAAAATGATAACGACCAAGGTGACAGGCTTTTAGGTTAGAACGCGGTAACATGGTTTATGACTGAACTTGCTGTCATTTGTTTAAAAAACAACACTCATAAAGCACCTTAAAATTGATTGAAGCCCGAAAAAGCATATATTTGAACATGTTCGATTATGAAGGTTATATACGGGCGTGTGTTTCTGGACGGTGCCGCAGGCTAGAATAGTGCGCGCGTAGCGTCCAAATAAATACTATACAGGGTGGCGTAAATTAATCGAAACGCGCATATATTTCAAAATGGAAGCTTTGTGGAAAAAAGTTTTTTAGATAAAAGTTGTTTGGTTTGGAGGGGGAAACAAAATGGTGACTTCGGGTTTGGGCCCGGGGCCTCACGTTGGACCCTATGGACTAAAAGTCTGGTTTTTTAAATGGGAACTCCTATTTTTTTACCAGATTCGGAAAGAGCGGAAAATTTTACGATTTTTAGGTATTTTTTCAAATTTTTTTTGGGCCTTGTGGAGGCCGCGTAGGGCCCGTTTCTCTTTTACTCTGCTTGAATCCGAAAAAACGCATTTTTGTATGGCACATGTGATGTAAAAGTTTTTTAGTTTAAAATTTCCAATAAAATGGGCCCAAAAAAATTGGGCTCGGGATCTCATTTTGGGCCCTACGGACCTTAAGTCCGGTTTTTAAATGCGAACCCCCATTTTTTTTACAAAATTCGGAAAGAGCGGAAAATTTTACTATTTTTAGGTATTTTTTGAAAAAATTTTCGGGCCCTAATGAGGCTTAGTGAGCTCCGAAAAATCACATTTATCATTGACAGCGTTATTTTCGAGAAAAAGTATTCTTTGTGAAACACATGCACAAAGTTTTTTAGTTTAAGATTTTCAATATGATTGGCCCAAAAAAATTGGACCGGGCCCTTTTATTGGGCCCTGCAAACATAAACCCAATTTTTTTCAGCAGATCTTGAAAGAGCTAACTACACCGAAAGAAAGAGTCAGTCAAAAAACCGTGCTTTCAGTTGGCACCAGAAAATAACTGGATTGAAACTACAATACTGATGCCATGCACTAAAACTTGGGTGCCTTGCACGATTTTTCCCGTGCATGACATAAAAATTTTCAGATCCAGAGCGCTGCTATGATTTTTACCGACATGTCTGAAATTTTTATCATCTTGTTTTGATAATTTTTATTTGAGCTAGATAAATTAACCAAAATCGTGTTTAATAAAACTATGCTACAATTTTTTATTTGACTTTTAAAAAATCATAAAAAAAGATGTATCGAGTTTTTAAGAAAAATGGTCAAAAAAATTGTTAAATTTTTCTAGGTTGACAACAATAATTTTCAAAATAATCTTTGTAAATATTCAATATTTGGTAGCAATCTGATGACAGGCAAGGGTAAACAATTCCAAAAATTAAATTAATAGTAAATTTCAATTGGTTTTTTTTTTTTTTTTTTAATTTTCCATAAGTATTAGTATTTGTTTATAAAATTATTATCACTTGAAAGAGGTTTCAAAAAAAAAAAAATATTTTCTTACTTGCTTGTGCTCAATTACTTTTTCAAGAGGAAAAATAAAAAAATTTGAACGGATAGCAATTTATCAAATTTTTAATTGTTAATTTAAATTTATTAGAAAAGGATGTAAATCACTGTTTTCCTAAAATTTTTTGTTTTTAATAAACTTCAGTCAATTTTGGTCCCTTTTACTACAAAAAACTCGTGCTAACAAGTAATTGAAATTTGTGTACACAAATAAAAAGATGTAGCTACTTTATAAATGTTTACTCGTAGATATAAAAAGTTATGAAGTTTTGAAAAAATTATTGGAAGATTATAAGTATTTTATAAAAATATCAGTTGTTTGAAAACTGCTAGCAAAGAAAAACCTTATCAAAAATAAATGTGTGATTTCGGTGAATTTATCATGCTTTTGAGAAAATTAAAAATACATGGACCTTAAAAACCATATTACTTTTGTAGGAATGAAGTTCTCATAATTTTGAAATCAGTTTTTAAAATGGCTGATTATTCCCCTGCCGAGATTGTTGATATAATTGGGGTTCTTGCTGTAGCAGGAGGCAATTTCCGGATAGAAGACATCCCGTGAAGTCCACGATAAGACGTCTTGTTGCTGGAGCCAGAAATGGAAATTTGAAACGTCAACGACGTCATCACAAATATGGCATTGATGATGTACATGTGGCAGTAGTCCTGGCACTTGTTCTTTTAAACCCCCACATTAGCAGCAGGAGCATTGAAAAGCGAACTGGTATTCAAAAGGATACCGTGTTAAAAATTCTTAAAAAAAATAAGTTCCATGGTTACCATGTTACCCTTACTTAGGCATTAATGCCACAAGACTATTTTGCTCGTCTCCAATTTTGCAACTGGGTCCTTGGAAGAATCCAGCAAGATCCACACTTTTTTTATTATGCGCTATTCTCTGACGAAGCCACATTTAAAAACAATGGTGAACTTAATCGTCATAATTCTCACTATTGGAGTGATATTAATCCTCATTGGTTTAGAACTACCGATAATCAACACAGATGGAGCCTGAATGTCTGGTGTGGAATTATTAATGGATTCCTGATTGGGCCATACTTCTTCGATGGTCCTGTAACAGATGTAAAATACTTAGACTTGTTACAAAATCATCTTCCTGGGCTACTCGCTAATGTTGACAATGACACTAGGGATAGAATGTGGATACAACAAGATGGAGCACCACCTAATTGGCATAACATCGTACGTGGTTTTTTAAATACTCACTACACTGGCAGGTGGATTGGAAGAAATGGTCCTGTAGCATGGCCGGCGCGGTCCCCTGACTTAACGTCGCCTGATTTTTACCTTTGGGGTTACCTGAAAAACTTTGTATACGCAGAAGAGCCAACTACCGAAGCAAATATGAGGGATCGCATAAGAACAGCTTGCGAAATTATTCTCCGTAATGTACTATTAAGTACGGTAACACATTTTCAGAAAAGAATAAACACGTGCATTCAGAAAAACGGTGGCCAGTTCGAGCAATTACTGAATGGATAATTAAAAAAAATTAATTAATTCATGTATCAAAAAAATTATTTTACTTATGTATCGTGTGCAACTAAGTTCCTATTTACTTATGTATCGTGTGCAGTTTGCAAGCTTTCATAGAAAATAATAATGTTTGTTTGTTGTTTATTTTTACTTTTAATTTTTCCACTTAATTGGGGCTTGCTGGACCTAGATAGGGTCCAAAAAATTTTTTCAATATAATTTAAAATCTTGAAACTGTCCGCTCTTTCAGAATCTGCTGAAAAAAATTGGGTTTATGTTTGCAAGGCCCAATAAGAGGACCCGGCCCAATTTTTTTGGGCCAATCATATTGAAAATCTTAAACTAAAAAACTTTGTGCATGTGTTTCACAAAAAATACTTTTTCTCGAAAATAACGCTGTCAATGATAAATGTGATTTTTCGGAGCTCACTGGGCCTCATGAGGGCCCAAAAATTTTTTCAAAAAATACCTAAATATAGTAAAATTTTCCGCTCTTTCCGAATTTTGTAAAAAAAAATAGGAGTTCACATTTAAAAACAGGACTTAAGGTCCGTAGGGCCCAAAATGAGATCCCGAGCCCAATTTTTTTGGGCCTATTTTATTGGAAATTTTAAACTAAAAACTTTTTACATTACATGTGCCATACAAAAATGCGTTTTTTTGGATTTAAGCAGAGTAAAAGAGAAACCGGCCCTAATTGGCCTCCACAAGGCCCAAAAAAAATTTGAAAAAATATCTAAAAATCGTAAAATTTTCCGCTCTTTCCGAATCTGGTAAAAAAAACAGGGGTTCCCATTTTGTTTGAGAATAGAAAAATTAACGCGAGCGAAAAGGGACGAGGAGAAGGCAGGAAATCACTGGGCTTCAAATAACTAACACTGGCATTTAATTATGAACTTTAACTTTTGTGGTAAATTTATTTATCGGTCTCTAAGTGTTTACAATAGAGGAGAGTGGTCACGCCGTTTTGACTGGGTGGCACTCTACCTCTGGGAAACTAGGTGGAATCGTCGTAGATAAGCGGTCGATCTACGACGACGGCGCTGACTCCCGTGATGCGTGGTCGCGGCATCACGGTCACAGCAAGACTGGTGAGGGCGGAAACAGGTCACTCTGGGCAGCTCTAGCGTGGGTCGCTCGCATGACCAATCACGTGGCAATAAAAGGCGGTAAATCTCAAACATTCCGCCCGCCTTAATCGACTGTAGTCGATTAATAATATCTGTGAACATAATAAAAATAAAAATAACATTAATTAATATATAAAAATAATTGTAGGTTAAGTCTAGGGTGGTTAGTAAGCGTACGATCAAACGTAGAGGCTTACTGGGGAATTTTGGTAAGAGCCTGATGCTCTGTCCAAGGAAAATTCCTGGGTCGAAAACCCAACAGTTAAATAATGATACAGCCAGGGTCTGAAGTTGAGTTACTTCAAGTGGCTGAACGCTTGAGATCGTGATTGGGGCCTGAACCTGGAGTGGTTCAGGTGGCTTTATTTTTGAGAGTATAGCCGGTGCCTGAAGCTGGATTAGTTCAGGTGGCTGTACTTTTGTCATGGTAGCCAGCGTCTGGACTTTAATTAATTTAATTGTCGCAGGTGGCTGAGCTTTAAGACACGTTGCCGGTGTCTGAATTTTGGAGTGTATAACCGAAGCCTGGACTAAGTGTGTCGCAGGATGCTGAATTTTGAAAGGTGTAGCCGAAGCCTGAACTCTAAGTAATTCAGGTGGCTGTTTTTCGAAAGCGCTAGCCGTTGCCTGAGCCAGGACAGCCGCAGGTGGCTTGCTCTTGGAGAGGTTCGTTGGACCCTGGACTTGAGATGTCTCAGGTGATTCCATTTTGAAGGGGGTCGCCGGAGCCCGAACTTGAGGTGGTTCAGGTGGCTGTGCCTTAATCAAGGACTTGAATTCGTAGATTGGTGCCGGAGTCTGAACATGGATTAGATCAGGAGGCTGGACTTCGACATGAGTAGCCGAGGCCTGGACTTGAGGTGTCGCAGGTAGCTGAATTTTAAAATAATTAGCCAGGTCCTGAAACTCAAGCGGTTCAGGTGGCTCGTTCTCAATGGGTGATATCAAAACCTGGACTAAGGGAGTCACAGGTGGCTCAATTTTAAGAAATTGGATGTAGTCACACCACACGTCGTCAAAGGTGTCCTGCGTATGGTAGAACATGTCTTTGACGAAGCAGTCGTGTCCACGGTCTACATCCTGGCAGTTTCTTAAACTTTGATCATTTTGGATAAACTCTTGCCAGAGTTGTTCGAGACGCAGGATGCGCTTCTCTGCTAACTCGTGAATCATCAAGGCTCCTTTTCGCTTAAATATTTCGAAATGAGTGACGATTCGATTTCGGATTATAGCTTGCCTGCTAAGGATTTGCGCAAATGAATTTGGTTTATTCATTTTGCAAGGTAGGGTGGTATTTGAAATAATTAATCAATAGGTAAAGGTTGAAACTATCTTTTGGCTTGGGAAAATTTAAATTGAAACACAATTTAAATTTGTTTTCTAAACTTGAGGCGATTTGGACAAGGCAAAAAAAACATGAGTGGTGAAAATGTAAATTGTAACACAATTATTCTTTTAATGAAAGAATGGAAAAATATTCAAACTTATGAATGTCACTGGTGGAACAATCTTTAATTGAAATACAATTAAGATGAGGCAATTATTCTTTAAACAAAAGAATGGAAAAAATATTCAAACTTATGAATATCACTGGTGGAACAATCTTTAATTGAAATACAATTAAGATGAGGCAATTATTCTTTAAATAAAAGAAACTGAAAAAATATTCAACCATATGAATATTATTGGTGGAATAGAATTTAAACTGAAATACAATTTAAGATGAGGCAATTATTCTATAAATAAAGGAAACTGAAAAAATATTCAAACATATGAATATTATTGGTGGAATAGAATTTAAACTGAAATACAATTTAAGATGAGGCAATTATTCTTTCAACAAAAGAATGGAAAAAATATTCAAACTTATGAATATCAGTGGTGGGACAATCTTTAATTGAAATACAATTAAGATGAGGCAATTATTCTTTAAATAAAAGAAACTGAAAAAATATTCAAACATATGAATATTATTGGTGGAACAATCTTTAATTGAAATACAATTAAGATGAGGCAATTATTCTTTAAATAAAAGAAACTGAAAAAATATTCAAACATATGAATATTATTGGTGGAACAATCTTTAATTGAAATACAATTAAGATGAGGCAATTATTCTTTAAATAAAAGAAACTGAAAAAATATTCAAACATATGAATATTATTGTTGGAATAGAATTTAAACTGAAATACAATTTAAATAATAACAATTAAGCCAGGCAGGTGGCTGACTTCGGAAGAAAACTTAAGCATAATCTTTAATGAAAGTTTAGAAAAAATGAAGCAGGTGAAAAAATCAAAAATTAAGTGTAGAAGAGAAAAGGTAAATAGATCAATAAAAAAACTATAGAGAAAAAAAGGAAATCAAGATCCCTAAACAACTCTAATTGGGTTGAGTAGGCAAGGGTTATTAGGCACTTGGATTGATCTTTTGAAAATTGGTCTTGAAACAACCTAAAATGTATAAAAAATTCAATTAGAATTTTTGAAAAAATATATAATTGAAAAAATGAAACAATCAGTAACTATTTCAACAATGTAAATAATTTGAGCTTATACTATACTAAATAAGATTGGCAAAAAATTGATTCCAACGCTGACTCTAACAACCATAAGAAACAGTACATTTGAACCCAAGGCTATCGAAGAACTCTGGGAGTGCGGCTGCAGCTGTACGAGGGCTCAAGGACTACCAGTTGGTGAAGAAAGTCCCTTCGCTTGCTCCCACAGGTGCCAAAGGTTGCTCAGATGTGGTTGGACAGTAAGCGTGGACCTCAGTTTAACAGGTAGTTTCACCTGCAAATTCAATAATGTCAGATAAGGTGGAACAAAATAAAATGAAATTAAGTTTTCAGATGAGCTCAATATTAACAAAGTAAAAATTGAAAAAATTATTCCTAATTTTATTGGTCACTTGACCCTAAAATAATCAATTGTTTACCAAAATAGTAACAGCTGTACTCAATTATTGAGGAATTGGGTCAACTGACTATTTGTTTTGGAAAGATAAAAATAAATAAATTTAAGAAAAAGGCAAAATAGAATGGAGAACAATGCAGCTAACTTTACCCACACAGTTCCAAGGCTAAACAAATACAAGAAAAAATTGAATTTATTAAATTGCGCAACACAAGTTTGCGACTTGGAGCGGACCCACCGTATTAGCAGAGTCAGCTGGTCGAGGTGCCTTCTCTCTCTCTCCCACTGCAGAGGGGCTGCAGTGCGGCAGGGATGTAGCAGGCCGATGGTCTTCAGCTGATGGCAAGCGGTGTTGCCGAGTCGCCTTCCGATCCACCCTCGTCTTAGTTTTTGGTCGGGCTGTTGGGCGTCTTTGTTGCTCCGTGGCTCGTGCTGTAGGCGAGACTCCTCCCCTTTTCCAATATGGCCGCGAAGCTTCACGTGGCTCTCCGGCAAGACGTCTTTGCCGTTTGCGGTTATGAAACTGGCGGCGTCGATGCACTTCTCTTCTATTTTCACTCGCGACGCGCTTTTTCCGGGGAACTCGTTCCCCACAAGGGATGCCAAATGTTTGAGAATAGAAAAATTAACGCGAGCGAAAAGGGACGAGGAGAAGGCAGAAAATCACTGGGCTTCAAATAACTAACACTGGCATTTAATTATGAACTTTAACTTTTGTGGTAAATTTATTTATCGGTATCTAAGTGTTTACAATAGAGGAGAGTGGTCACGCCGTTTTGACCGGGTGTAATAATTTATGATTGATGTGCTTAAAGCTGTAGACGCCGTGCATACCTCACCACTTGCAGCTGTATGTATTCTCATATATCATATCTCATATATACATGGATCTTTGTATTCTCTACTCAAGTTGTCAAGACTCAATAATCTACAGCTGCAGAGAATCACATTATAAGCTGTGTACATAAGTTCTTAGTGTCTAATTTTAGTGATTGTGTTATGATAAGGTAAATAAATATTTAATGTTTTTGGTTATAAAGTTGTGAATGTTTTACTTACATCTGTTTATTTTCAAAAAGACCACAATTGTGTGTGCCTAGGTGCTTAAGATCACTCAAATCATATAACTTTTTTTTTTATTAATTCTTTAAATGTATAATAAAAATACAGTGTAGTTTAGAGGAAATTAAAAATTTATTTTAAAGAAAGCTTGAGTGGTGTGAAAGATTTATGTTAACAGTGGTTTTTGGTTGTTTAGTTTAAATTGCAGTGACTATATTACAGTACAATCTGTATAATTTCTGATGATTATTTCTTGATAATAATTTAAATTTGCTTATAAAATTACTGTTTGACACCTGTTAAAAAAAAAGTTTTAACCGTAGTTTGAGCTTATATATATGAAAAATGAATACCTTTTTTGAGCGACAAAAATTTTTTCTCTTGCGCTTGGGTATTCAGATCACTTAAAAGCTGCATCATGATGTAACTTAATCAATCAAACATCATAAGTAAAAAAAATAAATATTTATTTTTTTGGTCATCAATCAATTATCGGTGCTTTATTCGTGCTGTTTTCTGACCAAATAACAGGTGTATATATATAATCTGTTTTTCAGACCAAATTTTTTTTTTATTTGGTCTGTTTTCCCATGTTTGGTCTGTTTTGGAGTCGCCATCTATCGACTCTTCAAAAAACTTACTCAAAGATGAAAACGACCAAGGTGCCAGAGTTTTAGGTTAAAACGCGGCAACACAGTTTATGACTGAAGCTGCTGTCATTTGTTCAGAAAACAACACTCATAATGTACCTAAAATTGATTGGAGCCCAAAAATAGTATTTATTTGGACACGTTCGATTATGGGGGTTACATACGGGTGTGTTTTTCTGGACGGTGCCGCAGGCTGGAGTTGGTGCGCGCATAGTGCATTCTATAATGTCGCAATCGACCAGCAAGAAATCCAACGTCAACAACCACGCGTACTGCAGCGGCTGTCAGCAAGCCATCGTCAAAGGTGAGTCACCCAAATCATGCATTGTGTGCTTCTCGTCTAGTATTACGCCCTGCCCTAGTAGTCCACTTATCATCCACCAGCCGCATAACGTAAAGCTACCTTGTCAGCTAAAACCGGCTAACAGATTCGTCTGTAGAGTTAAGCCACCAGCTCCCGCGCACCCGACTGAAACTCTCTGCACTCGCGCTGTCGCAGTCTTCCGCTAAACCAATCGCGCAGTCCGCCACGCTCACCAAGGACCTGCCCCTTGCGCGAAAATCGTCACCGAGCGTAGTACGCATTGTCGAACCACCTCTTGCTGCTGATAGAAAGCGGCCTGCGTAATCGCCACCGCTCGACGAGAGTGCGGTACAAAAAGCAGCCTTGCAGGATTCACTCTCCACTACGTCTCTGGCATCTAGCCCGTCGTCCAGCCCATTCACGTCTATCAGCAGTGATATGGCAGAAGAAAATCAAGCTCAAATTGAGCAGTTCATGGCCTCTAGTGAACATAACTAGCCTGAAACAACTGCTGAAACTCTTCACCACTGAAATTCAAAAAGTGGGAGCCAAGACTGAACATAACGCCAGTAAACTGGAGAGCAAAATGGAAACCCTCACCGCTGAAATATCCACGGTTAAATCACTTTACTGAGAAAGACCCATGCGAGATTGCCTTTAAGGGAGTACCCGCGCCCGCTGAAAACACACATGAAAGCCGGGTCGAAATCTTCTCAAAAGTCCTTCGGTACATGGACCGCGAGCCGTGCATTTCCGCCATCATCCACACAAGCAAGTCATCCTCATTTCGAGGAGGGTTCATTACTCGTTACACTTCTTAAGGCATTTCTACAAAGCACTCACACGAGATCTTACAGTCAGGCTCACAGTTACCTTAGTGTTGTCGATTTTCAATTATAGTGCTCCTCTCCTCACCACACTCAGTCAAAAGCAAAAGGACAATCTAAAGACGTTACACAATGCGTGCGTCAGGCTTGCGCATGGGGGCATACCAAGCATGTCCCCTGTGACTTCATTTAGGCTCACGCTACGCTCGCTTGCTCCCGATATGCGCAGGGAATACCTGGCTACCACCCTCGCTGTGTCTGTCTTGAAAACCGGACTTCCGACTTACCTTTACGACAAATAACATTAGGCCCTAGTGAAGAAGCTCTTCGACGCTCTCCAAGATTCCCCCGTCTACCCCTAATTTGTCAACATTGCAGCAAACCGATTTACGAAAAATCCTTCATTGTGCAAATCACAATCTCTTGGGCTATAAACAGCCTGACCCCGTTGTTCGTGAACAATGATTCGCCCGAGTCTTTCAAACATGCACTCAAACATTCGTTGCCAGAGCCTATATCCATGGCCTTGAACTCATGCTTCCACCTACACATAGCATTCTTAGCCAAATTCTTCATTTCTAATCACTCTCTCTTTCATTGCACACCCCTCGTCGCTAAGAAACCCTGCGTACAAGAGAAGCACACTTGCTTGGTGACTCAATAACCACTGACCACATCAAACGTCTCCTACATAGATCACAAATGCAATGCAAAAACAACAAACTGAGAATCACACATTGTCAGCGAGACGCCTGATATATAACTAAGCAAGGGATACTAAAGGAAAGGAATGATTAATATTCATATTTTATTACTACCTATGTATATATTTATTGTTTTTTTTTGTAGTTAATTTTTACATTATTTTTACAACTTATTACTCACTTTATGATTAATTTAATAACGCTATGTACATCTACTCTGTATCCTGACGAGTATGATAAGGCTTTCGCCATACTCGAAATATATTAATAAACTAAACTAAAAACTTTGAATTTTAGAAGATTTAGGTTTGAAAAAAGAAATGAAAAAAGCAGTATTGATCACAGACTCCATTAGTTGCCAGTTACCACAATTTGTATTTTTTTAAATAAAATTGCTTAAGCTTTCTCTGAAATTTCAAAGTTGAAGCTATAAATTTTATAATTTTATAAATTTCTTTTAAAACTAAATTTTGAACTATTTTTACACTAAATTCTTATAATAATTTTGTCTCCTACTCTCACATTGAAATCACCAAGTTTTCAATTCAAAAATAAATTTTAAAATTAAATAATATATGAGATAGAATAGAATCGTTCATAAAAAATAATAAAAAAAAAAATTTAACATGCATAAGTCCAGTTTTATCAATAAGAACAGAATATTGAAGCAGATTTTAAACAACCTATTAAAAAAAGTATTTTTATAAATTAATAATATAATAATAATAACTTTGTTCAGATGTATAAGTGATATGTATACATAAAACCGTAAATACATAATTTTGCATGAATGCAAAAATCGCCACTATGACTTTAATAAGTCAGCGCGTGGCCTGAATATAATAACTTATAATTAATAAAAATTTTAATTTAAATTTACACTTAAAATTACTTACAATAGATATAAGAATTACAAATTTTCAGATTATCTAAAAGAGCTTAAAACGAAAGTATTTGTTGTGTGATTATCATCATCTTTTATAATTCAAAAATATTTAACAATTATCAATAATCCATCTTTTTAAATTTAATTTTATAGACTTCTTGTTAGAAGTAATATTTTTCAAATCATTAGGTAACATGTTGAAAGTTTTTATCGCATTATAATGACTTCTTTTTTTTAATATAGATTTTTTTACAGTAGGCAATGTTATTAATTTATTCTTAGTAATACTATTTGAGTTTTTATAAATATAACAGAGTTTGTCATAATGAAAAACAAGTGAATTTAAATAATACATCTGATCTTTTCTTGGCCAAATTCTTACTTAATTAAAATACAATTTTCGATGAACAATGAAAACAAACAAATAACAAATAGCAACACAAAACAATTCAAACGCATAAACTTCGCCCCATTTTTAAAATTTTATATTCTGATTCTGTTGAAATATTTTTAATTATAAATAGTTGAAAGTATTGAAATCAAATAATATCTGACGGCCGAGTTTTATGCGGTTCAAGTACTTTTGTTTTGAACAATATTTTTTTCTTGAAAAATAAAATTAACAAATATTCAATTTATTTGTCATTCAAAATCAATAAACCGTACGTTCTCGACGAAGCCACCTAAAATTTTAACCGGAAAAAAATGAATAACTAATAAAATTGGGGAAATCAGTATAGATATATAATATAATAGATGTTCTCTGAAATAAATTAGTGTAATTTTTTGGAAACACCAATAATAAGTAATTTATAAATTAAGTTATTAAATTCTTTGGGTGAAGTATAATATTCAGCAAGAAGCTCAGGAACAATTACGTTATTGTGAAATAAAGATGCTTTCATAACATTATCTAATAAAAATTTTTCATCTTTTTCTGTACGTAAAAGCAAGCATATCTTCTACCGCCTTTGTAACCCAAACAACCCATCCTAGGTTCAATTTCCCATCCAATAACCTAGAAAGGTTATTTGGTATGGTTATAGGATTGAAGGTTAAACCTAATACCTAGGCAAACCTTAAAGGATTATTTGGGATGGCTTATTGAATCGAAGGTTAAATCTAGTGTCCAGTGGATGTAAATTTTCTAAATATATTTAATCAACTTCTAAAATATATTCAGTTTTGATTGTATCTGAAAATTTCCGTATGCTCTAAAATTTTTCAAAATTCCATTCAGGTACCCATTTAAATTTTTAATACAGAAAAAGCTGTGACATCACCCAACTGTACAAATGATTTTTGTAGTAGAATTTTATACAAACATTTTCTAAACTAAGAGTATACTTCTCTTTTCTATATTTATTATTTGCATTAGAATGACGGTTTGAACATTGACTCAATCCACCCCGTAATCCCTTTTCCAATGAATAAAATTTGATCAATTGGCTTCTTGCACGAAGGGTGGGAGGAACGCTGGAAAGCAGACGCCAAGCGGTTTTGTAAGCTCTCTTCCTATCAGAGTTAATGTAAAAATTCAATAAATAGTAGTTTTCAAATTAAAATATGTGAAAAGTTACTGGAAAGTAAGATTTTCTTGAACAGATCAAAACGTTTTGTTAAAAAAACAACCAATAACAACTTTAATTTTAAGTTCCAAGTCTGAAAATTTTACATTTTTTGTTGGAATTGGAGGTTATGTTATAATATTAAGAACAACTGCATATATCATGCATCGACCTTTGACATCGTAAGCACTCCTTACTTATCTGTTTAACCCTCTCTCCAAACTGCGCTCTTGTAGAGCTTATACTTTATTTTGAATTATACCACCAAAAGTAAGGGAAGGGCCGATCAGCGTAATTAGGCGCCGAATAATTGGTGTCCACCTCCGCGCTTCACGGCAAGGTGGGAAAAGTCGAGCTCTTTATCGTTCGCGCCTGCGCTTCAAACTTTCCTTTGGTTCCCGACACCTGAATGCGGTGGAAGTCCGGACGAGGACGATAAAGAGCGTTTCCTGGCTCACCTGGACAACGAAGCCGGAGTGGGAGGATCTCCGCCAGTGAAACATCAATCCTTCATCGTAGACATAGCTGGGACAAGCCTAGAAAACTTTCCCAGAACTCAATCATCGCCCGGAGCCTCCGGTAGTTTGTAAGTTATATACTGTAACTCTTACTTTCGTTGGAGGACATTAAAACTCAACTTTTTGTGACTTAACTAAATAATTTAATAAATTTAACTATTTAATTTATCTAATTAACTTCAATAATTGAACCTAATATAATTTCACCCAGGACGCAATATAGAGAGAGGGTGACGTGATACTTGTGTTGTCAAGTATCATCGAGATATTACATCGAGCATTAAAAACTACTCGACACTAGGGTGAGGCGTTTTAGAGTCATTTTCGAATATCGACTTCTAATAGCGATAGAAGTTTGACTTCCTACCTAACTTGAAAGTACGTGAAGTCTGGACGCACTAGGTTAAAATTTTCTGTTGTACCAAGCGACATATATGTGATTTTTGTCGTATTTTTTGCTATTTTAATTATTTTTTTTTAAATCTGCTTGATTTTTATAAAAATTAATTATTTTGAGGCCCATAACTCATCATTTCAATAAATATGCATCTAATAAATACATTTTTACGATTACAGAGTCCAAAAGTGTCGTTACAATCTTTTTACATGCCTAAAAACTCAAATTTTTCACTCATTTTAACAATTTTTGATGAATTTTTAAAAATTGAAGAAACGGTCTTTCAGAAAGTAGCGAACGAGATTTTATTTCTCAAACATTATATTTTAAAAAAAATTGCACAGCTCCATTAAGCCCTGAAAAAAATTGGTGGGCCTAAATAATAAGAGTATTTACGAAAATACAATAAATTAAATACTTAACAAGTATTTAATTACTTATAGTTGGCGCTCTCGAGTGAACGAGAAAAAATTTTTTTTTTGCATTTTTTACTATACTAAGAAATAGATGAACTTAAGAGCTTTAAAAAAAAAAACAAAAATCTTACCCATTAATTTCCATTAGTAAAGTAACAAGCGTTCAATGATTTAAAAAAGTTGCTAACCTATAAAATAGAGACTTTTTAAAGAACTTTTAGACGATCGAAGTGAGTAGTTTGGGAACTAAAAAATTATAGTTTCAAACCAAGTTTGCATTGTACTTTTATAAAAATAATCCTTTAGTGCTTTTGTAGTGTATTCACAGTGAAGCTGTGAATTTATACTAGTAAAATTTTTACCTGAATCAAATGTTATGTTTGATGCAGGCCTTGACCCTGGTAGCAAGAGTCAGGTTAAATGTAGATTCTTGCCGGTCTGAACTGCTAAAGCAGACCTAGCGTGGTTTGGCTTCTCTTGTCTTATTTCAATTTGTAAATTATAAAATAAAAAATAAAATCTTTCCGTATAAATATTCATATATTTATATATGTGACTTGCCTAAATGGAGTTTTTTAAAAATATCTATATTTGTTAATCCACAGTGTAGATTTGTGAAATTACTAATAAAAGTAATTTCTTACACTGTGTGCAATAAAACTATGATTTGATTTTGGTTGGTTTTGTTGTAAAAAGAGGATTTAAATTAAAGTAGATCGTTTTATGTTAAAGAAAAAGAATAATAAATATATTTAATTATTAAATAATACATGCTCTAACTGAGCTAACGAGCCGCGTAGCCATTGCGCGATACAACGACGACCCAAGAACAGCGACGACTGCTACTACACAGCTGAGTCGCTAATGCTGCGCACGCACACAACATACTACACTCTAGGTGTACTTACAACGTTGACAATTCACATATTACAACACGCCTCCTTGAATTCACAACATTGTATTTCATGCATCATACTTCTTATAACTAACTTAAATTCTAATTTAACAATTTAATCTTAATAACTCAAATCAATCTCAACGCGTTTCTATTTTTCACAAACTTCGGTCTATCCAAACTTTTGGTCAGTATGTCTGCCAAATTCTTATCCGAATCAATTTTAACTATATCTATGACACCTCTTTCATAATTCTCGTTTATACAATGGTACTGCACTTCAATGTGCTTTGAATTTTTCGTAAATTTTCTAAACTTACCAATCGCAACTGCACCTGAGTTATCTTCATACATTTTCATCGGTTTTACAATTTTCGCATCAAAAGATTCATTTAATAAATTTTTCACAAACCATATTTCAGTCACTGCCTCTGACATGGCAGTATATTCTGCAAAAGTTGAACATTTTGTCACAGTACTTTGCTTGTGGGTTCTCCAAAAAATCACGTTATTATAAAGTCTAATTACATAACCACTTGTCGATCTTCGATCGACATTATCACCTGCATAATCAGAATCAACCATACAGTCTAAAATTTCACTCTTCACACATTCATTGGTATATGTTAATTTCAAATCTCTCGTTTTATATAAATATTTCAAAACTCTCAATGCATATTTAAAATGAGTTTTATCATAACAACTCTGGTATCTACTTAAATAATTAACACTGTAAGAAATGTCAGGTCTTGTACCTGTACTAATATACAACAATTCACCTATCAAATTTATATATTTAATTATCTCATCAATCTCACTCGCTTGATCCAATTTCAAATTCGCCTTCATGGGCGTGTCGTACAGTCTAGCATTTTCAAGATCATATTTTGTGGCCAAAGATTCAATATATTATGTTTGACTTAAGGTCATTCTACCTTTATCAACTTTATAATTTATATCTATTCCAATGTAATTACTGACTTCACCTAAGTCTTTCATACAAAATCTTTTCATCAAGCTTGCTTTAATTTTACTAATCCCATTTTTATCTCTACAACATATCAAAAAATCATCCACAAAAATCAAAATATATATTGTATCTTTGCCTGTGTCTTTGACATATAAACAATAATCGTATCTACTTCTTACAAAATCTAATTTTACAATAAATTCATAGAAGCAATCATACCAAGCTCTTGGGCTTTCAGGCAAACCGTAAAGAGCTTTCAATAATTCGCAAACTTTGTCCTCGCCTGTTTTATAACCTTCAGGTTGATGAATATACACTTCTGATTTCACTGCACCGTTGAGAAACGCTGTTTCAACGTCCGTTTGCTCAATAAATAAATCATTTGCCATTCAATAACTTAACAATATTTTCAATGTCTGCATTTTACCTACGGGAGAATAAACATTCTCAGGGTGTTCGTTTTGCTGAAAACCTCTAACAACTAACCTAGCTTTAAAACTACCATCATTTTTCCTCTTATACACCCATTTCACATCAATCACTCTATTACCTTTAGGCTTATTAACAATCTTCCATGTTTCATTTTTCATAAGGCTTCCAATTTCAGAGTCCATTGCCTTTTTCCATTCTCTCGCATCTTTGGAGTTCATCGCCTCCTCAAATGTATTCGGTACATTTGCATTTACATAATTTACATAAATATAATGTGTGATGGGTTCACCATACCTTTGTACTGGTTTCCTGACCCGATTAGAAACTCTCTTTTCACTCCAATCATTATTTTCATTCTGCAAGCCAAAATTCGTGTTCTCATTCTCTTCACACTCATTCTCATTCACATTATTTTCATTCTGAATTGCATCATCACAATCATCATCATTTAAATTCACTTCAGTAAAATCATTATCAAAATTTTCATTTGGGTTATCATTAATTTTCTCTAAACAAATTAATTCGGTACCTTCTTCAACCACTCTAACATGCCTGGCATTCATCACTCTGTTATTTAATAAAACTCTATAACCATTATTATTATAACCGACTAATACACCTAACTTAGCTTTATCATCCCATTTACTCTTTCGCAAAACTTCAGGCACTCTTACAAAAACTCTACTCCCATAAATTTTCAAATTTCGTACATCAGGCTTTCTGCCAAAAAATATCTCAAAAGGAGTTTTATTTTCCTGAGTATTGGCTATTGTACGGTTCTTTAAATAAGCGACTGTTTTAATTATCTCAGGCCAATATTTCCGATCAATTTTGGCCTCTCTCAATAAATATCTGCCAATATCCATAGCGGATCTATTGTATCTCTCCGCGACACCATTCAATTCATGAACATACGGCGGGCAAGGTAATAATTCGATTCCTTTAAATTTAATAAAATTATAAATCTCTCTATTCAGATATTCTTTACCGTTATCACATTGCAATTTCTTAATACGTTTATTGAATTGATTCTCAACTAAATTCACAAATTCTATAAAACAACCTGCCGTTTCTGCCTTGCTTCTAATGCAATAAATTTTAGTACATTTGCTGTAATCATCAACAAAGGTTAAAAAATATTTCTCACCGCCATAACCAATTGTATTATGCGGGCCATTCAAATCAGTATGAATTAATTCTAAAATCTCAGTAGATTCCGTCCTCTCATTTTCGAACGGTACATTAGCTATTTTACTCTGTATACAATTTGCACATTTCAAAATATTATTTTCCAACCTATCAGGTAAACCTTCAACTAATTTATCTTTAACTATTCTATCTAAATATTGAAAATTCACATGGCCTAAAGCTCGGTGCCATTTTTCTCTATCAGTTAATTTGACAGTAGTAACATAAACACTTCCATCAATATCGTTATCAATATGTATAGCTTTTCATAATGTAAAGACCATTCATCTCATTTGCAACCGCTATCAAATCACCATCTTTACTATAAATCTCAGCATTTCGATTCTCAATAAAAATTTTGCTTTTCTTTGCAATTTTAGATAGACTCAATAAATTCTTTTTGATACCTTCTACAAAATAAACATCATTCAAACTAACTTCTCTCTCACCATCATAATTAAAAAAATAAGTCTCGACTGTACCCATTTTGGTTGCTTTCAATTTTTTGCCATCCGGCAATTTAACATCAATAGGATTTCTTAAAACTACGTACTTACAAAAATAATTGTCATCATTAATGATGTGGTCTGTACAGCCACTATCCAATAACCACTCAATTTGTTTTGATTTTTCACAGTCACTTTTATTTAACTGATTCACATTCACTTTCACTACTTGAGTTGCCCACAGTTGTTTTGATGACCCCAGGTGCTGCTCGCTGGCTGCTGCTCCTCTACCTCGTCCTCGTTGAGTACCTCTGTAGTTGCCTCGTTGCGAACCTCGTTGACTAGAGTAGGCACCTCTACCTCGGTTTGGGTAGGCTCCTCTACTCTGATTTGTTTGTGCTTCTCTGCCATCTTCATTTTGCTGCTGCAATTTCCAACATTGGTTTTTGTAGTGTCCTATTTGACCACAGACAAAGCACTTTCCTTTCATTTTCGTATGTGTGTTAAAAGTACTTACGTTTGTTTTTTTCTCTACGTTTCCCATTGATAACCTTATTTCTCTAACTTTAGATTTTACGTATTCAAAGGTTCTCTGATCTTCAGGCACAATATCAATAAAACTGCCAATTATACTGTAATTATTGGTAACGCTTTCAGTAAATTTTTCGTCTTCGTTTATGTTGCCACCGGCTGTTTTCAGATCGTTGCATGCTCTTTCAAATTTCACAAAAAAGTTTTCCAATTTATCGTAATTTTTCAGTTTTACTTCTTCTAATTTACTCCGATTTATAAATTGAAGAGTCGTCGACTTTGTTAAGTACATTTTTTTCCAGTTTCGTCATCATGTCGTACGTCGTCACGCAATCCATCACGTATTCTAAAATCTTATTCGAGAGTGTACCGATGACAATATTTCTGGCGATGTCATCTTTTTCTTCCCATTGTTCTGCATCTTCATTTTGCAATCGTTTTCTTTCAGCTTGATCTTTGCATTTCTTTTGTTTTAGAATGTTTAAGATTCTAAATCTCCATGCCTGAAAATCTGTACCTTCGAATATAGGTACATTTACATCCATAATTTTTGCCATCTCTTCTTTTATTCTTATGTTTTTGTAAGTTTCACTTTTTAATTTCACAACGTTTTTCAAAATTTTTAGAAATACTTTTCTCAAATAGTTTTGGTTTTCTTTACTCAATTCAAAATTTTCACTTTCTACCGTTTTAATTAAGTCTTCATTTTCTTTCTTTAAATCAGGAATTAAATTTTTCAAACTATTTAAACAATTATTTGTAAACATATCATATTTTTAAATCCTTTAAAGTCTCTTATTCAGTTTAATTTGGCACTTTATTAAAAAAGGTGCGCTTAACCTCGAACGCTCACCGCATGGCGAGCTAACCTACAACGGCGTGCACTCAACTTAATCCTTTTGCATCAGACCTAGTTGTACTTTACTTTTAACCAATATTTTCTACTTTCATACCACTCGTAAGTGAGTATGAAGAGTAAGAGTAAAAAAGAACCTACCACGTTTTCATCGCGTCACACCGACTTTTATTTTTTTCAAACAACAACCACGCTCTGCTACCATGTTGTAAAAAGAGGATTTAAATTAAAGTAGATCGTTTTATGTTAAAGAAAAAGAATAATAAATATATTTAATTATTAAATAATACATGCTCTAACTGAGCTAACTGGCCGCGTAGCCATTGCGCGATACAACGACGACTCAAGAACAGCGACGACTGCTAGTACACAGCTGAGTCGCTTATGCTGCGCACGCACACAACATACTACACTCTAGGTGTACTTACAATGTTGACATATTACAACAGGTTTATCCACTATTTGGAAATAATAAAATTACTTATAAAGTAATTTCTTGCACTGTGTGCAACAAAACTATGATATTGTTTTAGTTGATTTATCCACAATGTAAAATAATAAAATTACTTCTAAAGTAATTTCTTGCACTGTGTGCAATAAAACTATGATATTGTTTTAGTTGATTTGTCCACAATGTGGAATAATTAAATTACTTATAAAGGAATTTGTTGCACTGTGTGCAATAAAAGAGTGGTTTAGTTTATGTAAGAAAAATAGTTGTCGTTATTATGAAAAGTTAGTAGTTTATTACTTTAAAAGAAAAAACAGTGAAAATACAATTTCTGAACTTACTTTTTAAATTGTTGAAGATGGAGAGAGAGACAGTTGATGTTCTTAAAGTTGCTGATCCAGACCTAAGTTGGAGTTGCAACCCTTTTCTGCCCCTCAGGGAAACCATGGTCACAACATTGTTTTTTTTTTTCAAGTGGGGGATACCCAGATGAAAAGTTTATACTTACGTGATAACACAAAAAAACACAAACTGGAAAATTGTTGTAACTTTAGACGCTAGGTAAAAGTTACAATTCTTTTTAAAACTTTTGTTGAATACTTTATTTAAGCAATTAAATAAATAAGCATAGCAGGTTCAAAATAAGTCTACTTATTGAATAAGGTTAAAGTTACAAATGAGAAATAACCAAGCGCCGAGTAATGCAGTACTCGTTGCAGCAGCTCAGGTAAGACTAACGCAGCAGCCAAACTGCAGTACACACCGGGGGTGGGACTGCAGGCTCATTACGGGGTCCATTAAGGATTACTCATTGGGCACGTAGGCCACTCTAACATAACTTAGGGGAGCAGTGGAAAAGTACAGAAAATGAGTACAACGGTCACTCACAAAATATTTTAAATCACATTTTCACTAATTAGTATTATTATTATGAATTTACAAAAAATATCAAAAATAAAAAGTTTCGGAACGTTTAATATAAAAAATATTGAATTAGAAAAATTTAATTTTGATCAAATAAATAATAAACAAGGTTTTATAAAAATAGAAGGTTATATAAAAACAGGATTTATAAAAAAAATTCTTTCAATGAATATATAGCAGTCATAACAGATGGTTATTATAAAATAGATATTATAGTAATCAATGATGATAATGAAGAAATAAATTTTAAAAGAGGATCAAAAATAGAAATAATTGGAGATATTCAAGAAACTGGTAATTTTATTGATTGTATTATAACGGCGTTGTAAGAATTCTCAATGATATCAAAAATAAAATCTTCGCTCTTTGCTTTGAAATCCTCGAGTCGAATTTTGTAAAATACATTATGTAAAGATCGCTCTCAGTAAGGGTGAAATTCTATTGGTCATGTTAGCTGCAGAATAATTCAAAATTAATCAGAAGAATTCCATAAGTGAAAAAAGTTGAAATTGTATCTGCAACAAATTTAGAATTGGTCTTATGGGGTCGGTTAAGGTAGTTACAACCCATGTATATATAGGTAACATAGAATATAGTTATTAGAATCTAGCAGGTAGGAAAATTGAAAGCTGTTGCTGAAGAAGATCTGTTTTTTTTAAATATTTTAAGAAAATTGAATTTGCAATCCAAGAATAACCTCTAAATTTGATCCATTTTACGCGCTCAGCATAGGAATCACACGTGAAAAGTTGAAACTTCTGAGCTTAATATCTCAAAATTTAGCCCCGCTTGGAATTATTTGCAAAATACTAACATGTTGCGGACGCAAAGAAACTAACTCTGTGTAAAGTTATAGAGATTTTTTAAGAAACTCAATTTTTGCGGTAACTACCTTAACATAATGAATAAAATGCAAATAAATAGTTTTTACAGACGGTAGTCAAAATCAAAGTTAATCAATGTATACAGTATATGCCTTTATTTTGAAATCAGCATGTCTCTAGCTGTTATAGGTTATGAAATATGAATTAAAGTTTAAAAATAACTATTTTAAGCGCTATAGTCGCTAAGAAAGAAATAAGTAGCTTAGGTTAATGCCAATATCTTCTTTTTTTATTTTATATAAAGTAATATGAAGGCGAGGATTTCAACAACGAATTTATTACTGATCTCATCGAGGATACTTTGAATGAGTTATATAAAAATTTATTCATAAATAAAATTTTAATTTGTGTTTCAGAAATTACATATTACATTAAAATTAAAACATTAGATGATATAAAACAAATAAATCAAAACGAACTTATGGAATTAGAAGATTTAATGAAAGGATATAGATTAATAAAAAAAAAAAAAGTAATATAGTAATATAGTAACATAGTAATTAATTTATATTTGTCTTAAAATTAAATTGTTAATAACTCTCACATGAGATAAATAATTTTTTTTAATATAATGTTATAATAAATAACATTAATTTTTAATTTAATAATACAATCATAAAATTATCATTAAAAAATAATTTTATTAATATATTATAATTATATTATTATATTATTTATAAAAAATTATTTATTTCAGATACAGAATGAATGAATCAATCGATGAAAAAACCATTTACTTTTGTAAAATATGTAAAAAAAATGTAATTAACAGTGAATATTATGTGAAATTACATAATGAAAAACATTCTATAATCAAACATTCGTGCACAATTTGTGGAAGAATTTTTAAAAATAGTGATCATTTATCAACTCATTTGAAAGAACGTAATAATTCAGATAGACCTCACAAATGCAAAGAAGTAAAATGTAATAAACGTTTCAAAAGAGTAGCTTATTGAAGAAGACATAAAAAAATTCATAAAAATAAAAATATTAAAATAAAATGTAAATATTGTTCAAAAATACTTTCTTCAAAAGATCATTTAATAAGACATTTGAAAAAATCCTGCAAAAACATAAATAAATCAAATATTGAATTATTAAAACAAAAAGAATAAAAAAACAACAACAATTGTAAATGCGGAAGATATGAAAAATAATTGAATTCTTAAAACGGAAGATTTTTTGATACTACAGATATTTTAAAAATTTTAGAGGAGAATTTTGAATATCTATTTTTTTCAAGAAACTTTGCGCAGAGTTAGTTTCTTTGCGTCCGCAACATGTTAGTATTTTGCAAATAATTCCAAGCGGGGCTAAATTTTGAGATATTAAGCTCAGAAGTTTCAACTTTTCACGTGTGATTCCTATGCTGAGCGCGTAAAATGGATCAAATTTAGAGGTTATTCTTGGATTGCAAATTCAATTTTCTTAAAATATTTAAAAAAAACAGATCTTCTTCAGCAACAGCTTTCAATTTTCCTACCTGCTAGATTCTAATAACTATATTCTATGTTACCTATATATACATGGGTTGTAACTACCTTAACCGACCCCATAAGATCAATTCTAAATTTGTTGCAGATACAATTTCAACTTTTCTCACTTATGGAATTCTTCTGATTAATTTTGAATTATTCTGCAGCTAACATGACCAATAGAATTTCACCCTTACTGAGAGCGGTCTTTACATAATGTATTTTACAAAATTCGACTCGAGGATTTCAAAGCAAAGAGCGAAGATTTTATTTTTGATATCATTGATAATTCTTACAACTCCGTTATAATACAATCAATAAAATTACCAGTTTCTTGAATATCTCCAATTATTTCTATTTTTGATCCTCTTTTAAAATTTATTTCTTCATTATCATCATTGATTACTATAATATCTATTTTATAATAACCATCTGTTATGACTGCTATATATTCATTGAAAGAATTTTTTTTTATAAATCCTGCTTTTATATAACCTTCTATTCTTATAAAACCTTGTTTATTATTTATTTGATCAAAATTAATTTTTTCTAATTCAATATTTTTTATATTAAACGTTCCGAAACTTTTTATTTTTGATATTTTTTGTAAATTCATTTCATATTCATTATTTCGTTTACTATATCTATTTGATTTTGTTACTGATAAATTTTCCAAGAATAATATCTAAAATTATTTTATTATTAATAAATATTATTAATTTAATTTTTTTATAGAAATATTTTAATTTTTAGAAATATTTTAATTACTTCATTTAATTTTATTTTATTTTTAAATAGATTTATATTGTCATCATAAATGTTAATTTGTATTTTCATTCCATGATTATTGTTAACGAAAAATTTATAAATTTTAAATTATTTTTCATCTGATTTTCTTATAAATATATTTTCTTCTATAATGTCATCTACATAAACTATAATTGATCTAAAAAAAAAAATTAGATAATTGCTAAATAAATACTTTTTATGAATGTTTAAAAATACTCAGTTCAAAAAATCTATAATCCAAAATCCAAGAGTTGATTTAATATACCTTAAAACGACTCAAAAGCTAACATCAATTTATTTATCAGATAAAAAATCAAAAATTTACAATCTGGGAAGGAAATGTAGCTCTACAAAAAAGATGCGTATTTTAATTTTATATCAGCTGATATTAATGAAAATCGATTTTGAAAAATATGCTAATCAGACCACTGCACTAAGGTTAACATTAAACTAACTTAAAGCCATCTTTAAGCTTGCCTTAAACCTCTTACTACTCAACTCATTTATTCATGTGGAGGCCTTTATTATTAATGAAATCTATGCGAGGGCCCTAAAGGCATTTACTAAGCCTTTATTTATTGTTGTTTAATTTAAAATGATATACTATAAAACTTCATTACAGCAATGAAGAAATTATTGATGATTACAAATAAGTTCATTATCATTAGATAAGTTTATACTTAATTTACTATTTACTTTAATTCAATTAGTAGTAAAATATAAGACCTTAAACTTTGTACAATTTTTAATCATTTTTCAGCTTCAACGACAACACTTTGTGTTTGAAATAGAGTTGTGTGAAAGCTACAATTCCTTTAATGAATAATCTGAAGACTACTATAAAATATTAATAATTATGATTCTTCATCATAAATTTCTTTTCAAAGAGTTGTTTCAAATTAATTAGCTAATTTTAATTTGGAAATTCAACCAATTTAAGTTAATAATTGTAAAAAAGTGTGCGTTGTGTATGATTATAAATTTCAAAACTTTTAACAAACCTAGAACATTTTCAAAAGGATTATTATCGATTTATCGATTTTTATATTTATTTCCATATGGATTTTTTCAGCTGGGTTTATATTTATTTTTTATACATATATTTAATTTAATTGCGTACGCAGTTTTGTCGCCTATTTGTATATTCTCTTTTAAATATTCATTATCAGAAAATTCATAATTTTTTAATCTTTTTTGTGTGTCATCTACATTTTGAGCATCTTCAATTAATTTTCTTTTTTCTTTTCCCATATTTCTGTATAATTTTTTTTTTTTTTAAATTAATTATTTTTTTAACTTAATTTTTTCATAAAATTTCTTTCCATACTATATTAACAATTTCATTTATTTTATTTTTATTTTCTATAAATAGTTTATTAGAATCTTTACATCTAGATAAAGCAACATAAAGTTGTCCATGCGAAAATAAAGGTTTATCTAAGTATATTCCAACTTTATCAAAACTTTGACCTTGAGATTTATTTATTGTCATTGCAAATACTAAAACTAAAGGAAATTGTTTTCTATGTATAACAAAGGGAAATTTAGAAGTTTCTGCTGTACTTATTGTAATTCTTGGTATAAATACTAAATTTTTTTTTTTATCTCCAGTCAATATCTTACATTTTATATTATATTCATAAGTTTTTAAAACTTTAAGTCTTGTACCGTTACATAAACCATCTCCCATACTTAAATTTCTAATTTACATTACTATTGCTTTTTTTTTAAATTAATTTATGATTTGGTAAACCTTCAGTTATTTTATTAATATTTTCTAATGGATAATTTAAATGAATATTTTCATCACTTTGGTCAACTCCTTTATAGCTAAATTTATATTATGGATTTAATTTAAAATATTTAAAATTTAAAATATTAACTTTTATCGATCTTCCTAACCTAACGAAATCCTTAACTGATCGTTAATTGGGTCGTTTACCTTAAATAACATTTTTACAAATGAGGAGGTTGCAAAAAAGAGAGAGGGTGGGAGCGGAATAAAAGTGCAGTTTTTGACCTATTTTACGGTATAAAATGAAGAATTAAGGGTGGGAGCGGAATGGGGTGAGAAAAAAAAGGGCGAGAAAGGGCGGGGGTGGGAGCGGGGTGGGAGCGGAATAAAAATGCAGTTTTTGACCTATTTTACGGTCTAAAATGAAAAATTAAGGGTGGGAGCGGGGTGGGAGCGAAGAGCAAATTACAACTATATAATATAGTAAGATATATATACTAGGGTACCCCCCAGAATTTTATGCTTGAATATACACTTGTACCTACACTTATATACATGCCCGTGTGCCTACCTCTGTACCTACTGTGATACATACCATTGTTTCTACTCTTATAGCTTGTGACTACACCTGCACTATTTTATGCCTACCTTTTTCCTACCTTTCATCTTACTCCAAACCCTTGTAACTACCCTTGTTCTTACCGTTGCACTTACTGCTTTTTATAACTAAGCTCTTACCCAGGAATATGCTCATGTTTATATATCTGTTTCTATCATGGTGATAACTGTATTTTGAATTTTTTCTCACTTTTATTTCCAACTCTAAGACTACTTTGTTCTTATTTTTGATCATACTTTCATTCCTATCCTTAGTTAAACATCTGATTCTATGCTTTTACTGACTTATTTTCGTCTTTCTATTTATCAACCTTCCCTGCTTTATATCCACGTCTCTTGAGTATTTTTTTCCGACTTTCTTTACTACGTCTGTTGACTTTTTCTTCTTCCTACATATGTCAATAATCTTGTGCTTACTACCTATTTTTTACTCAAGCTTCTAATGCTGAACCTTCTACTTATGCATTTGTTTCTACATCTGTTTCTACTCCTTTGCTAACTCTAGTTCTTTATTTTTTTTATTTAAATTTTTAACACTGAATCTGGCCTTGTGCATAATATTTTTTTATCCTCTTGTGCTTACTATTTTAAATAACCTTATAACAAACCTTGTTCATAACATTGTTTCAAACTTGATAACTACTCTGGTAACTACATTGTACCTACTCCCGTACCTGGACTTGTCATTACGTTTGTAACTTTGAACCTACGCTTATATGTACATTTTTGCTTAATATTGTTTCTATCTCTTTCGCATGAATCTACTTGCTTCAATTTTGGTGTTTGCTGTTGTTTTTTCTTTTTTTCATGCTTTGGTCTCTAAGGGGGCGTAAGGATAGCGTCGGAGAAGAGTAGGGGGGGGGGGGTACCCCCCCTGCTCGCTCGGCTCGCAAACCCCCCCAGATTTTTATTCTAGTGCTTACCATTGTGTCTACAATTGTTGCTACCCTCGTAGCTACTATTGTTTTGTGCTTTTGTAGTTATCCTTGTTTTTACTCTTGTGCATACCTTTGTTTTTATGTTTGTTAAGCTCGTCTACATACCCTCGTAACTCTATGACTACCACTGTACCTACTCACGTGCATACAATTACTCATATCCTTGTACTTAGCCTAGTAGTACAAAACCCTTTTCGACAGATTTTCAGCAAGTTTTTGCGAATTTCGTCAAGAGGTTGGCGTTAAAACTAATGCACCGATTTTTATAAAACTTTGAATAGGAGAATAAGAGAACAGAGATGTATAAATTCTGGTAGTATAACTATTGTTCTTATACTTGTGCCTACCTTATACTTGTTCGTACTGTTGAACCTTCCATAGATGCACTGGTTTCTTTCCTTATAACTTCCCTTTTTTCTACTTAATTTTCAACTGATTCATTTTTTATTGTTTTTATATTTTTTTGTACTACCGTGCTTACTCTGTTCTTGACTTCTTTTCTACTTAAAATTCTAATCCTGAACCTACCAACGTGCTTAATTTGGTGTCTACTCCTGCGCATACCCTTGTACCTACTCTCTTCCCCGCCCTTGTGTATATCGGTGTACCTAGCCTTATTTCTACGGCTGTGCCTATTCTTGTAAGTACTATCTCTACCTCTCTTGTATTAAACCCATACCTACTCTCGCGTCCACTCCTGTGCTTACCCTCTTGTCTAAGCTTGTATCAACCCGTGTGCGTATCCGTATACTTACATTAGTGCATACCTTTGTACGTGCTTACTGCAGGAGTGAAGAAAAAATACTATATAAGATCTTGTACCAAATCCGTACCTACTCTCATGTCCACTCCTGTGCTTACCCTTTTGCCTAAACTTGTACCAACCCGTGTGCGTATCCGTGTACTTACATTAGTTCATACCTTTGTACGTATCATTTTGCTTTCTGCAGAATTGACGTATTGAATGCACTTTGTAAGTATTGTGCAATAATAGTGAATTTATCCTGACTTGAAAAAATTATAAAAATATTTTTTTTAGACTATTTTATATATTTTGATTACTGCTATTATTTTGTTATTTTTATTTTATGAAATATAAGTTTTTTTTAGTATTTCAATGGTTACTTTTTAAATTTCTGTATTTACATAAGTAATAACATATAAAAAAAAATAGGAGGTATAGGTAAAAGTGATAACATATATCAAAAATAGGGGGCGTGGGTAAAAAAGGGCGTGTGGGGGGCGAGGGGGGGAGGGCGTGATTAGAAAGTTATAGGAAAATTTAAAACACATAGAAATAAGCATACTTTGGTACACTTTTACGGTTAGTTAAGCACTTTTTTGAGGGGCTGGGGGGGGGACAACTATATATTACAGTAAGATATTCTTATAAAGACTGATGAACGCACCTTAATACTTTTAAAAACATAATTGTGAACGCACCTTAACCCTTAACTTTTATGAACATATCTTACGGTGGTTTTCTACCAAATGCATGACAATAGAGAATCAGCCCAAATTTTCTGGAGGCGTTTATTAGATATTAATAAACATTTTTCCGAAGTCTAATCAAAATTGACCATATAGTTTAAAAGTTACAGCAAGTTATAGATTGAATTTTTTTCATTACGCGGAAGGACGTTACGCTGAAAAAGTGTACTAAACTGTTGATATTTGTCTTCTTACAATAGAGATCCTTTAGAAAAACCACATACATATAGTTTCAGTATCGAAGAATTCATTTCTTGAAACTGCAGAAAATTGACCTTCTAGGAATTTTACAATAGTTTTACAAAAATAATTTTCACATGAATAACCTCCAAAACTGCGGTATTCAAAGGTGAGGTTAAAAGTTTTAAAAAATGTGTTTTGTGATTGTCAATATTTTTTTGGTGGAAAATATATTCAAAAGCCATAAAAAGTTAAAAATAAAATTTTAATAAACAATTTTTACTAATTTGGTGAAATAACTTTTTTTTAGTCTTGAACTTGACTAGCTCTGGTAGAAAACCACCTTTACTCCTTAGCTCTTGATGAAAACAAACTAGTCTGACTCATGTTACTCAACGGTACATATGTACTTAAATATTACAAACAATAATTAATTATTGTAAGGTATTATTGGTGAGCAAAACACATATTATTTTTAATTGATTAGAATGTTATTTATGTATAAAAGTCTAAATTTACCATATTATATTTAATTTCTTTTAGTCACCTGAAGAGGTCATTTAAAATGACGAAATGTTGTGCTCAAACAATAAAAATTATACAATAATTTTTGTGTTTTTATTAGCCCTTCAAATATCAAGAAAATAACCAAAATCTTTATTAATTTATACAATTAAGGGCAAGCAATTAACTACTTTGGATACAAATATTTAAAAATATAGTTATTCAAATCATCTAAAATAAAATACATACCAAGAATAGTTTATGCAGAATAAATTAATAGAAATATATTTATTTTTAAAATTTTCATAAGAAATATCATATTGCTTATATCCCTTAAATAGGTTAATTTAAAAAATGAAAGTCGGATTAGTAATCAGCAACCCTAAACACCCCCGTACACGAAGTTTAAAAAAGATGCTATAAAAAATAAATTTTTACCTTATGTAAGTAGCCCTTAGGTAGCTCAATTTTAAAAATTAATATCAGATTCATAATCAGGAACCCCAAAAATTTTCTGTATACAAAGTTTCAAAAATATGCTATAAAAATTAATTTTTATTGAAGGTAGTAGCCCTTACGTAGTCGAAATCAAAAAATAAAGGTCAGATCCGTAATCAGATGAGTCAATTCAATATATTTTCTGAAAGTACTCAAAAAAATATATCTTTTTTTCTAAGGTTTTATACGATTTATGCTTTAAAGTTGATTTAATTCATATTAAGGACGTTCTATCTGTGACGAAGGTCGTAAAAATCGTTTGAAAATTATTGCAAACTTTAAGTTTAGGTCTAAGAAATAACGTGTCAAAATTTCAGAAGGATTCACAACACGGTTTTTGAGATATTTTAATTCAAATTTGGGCTAAAATAGCTCCAAATCGGATGATTTAACATAGGCTCTTATGGAAGAATCATGCTGTTTTCATTTCGCTGTAATTTTTGTACCAGGATGTGAATCATCTTGAAATTTGGATACGTTATTCCTTAAGCCTTGAGAAAAAAATTGCTGTTTTTGGAAAATTTCTAATGGGTTTTTTAAACAATTTCAGCGCTGCTTTGCAATTAAAAAATCAGAAAAAAGTTTGTTGATTTTTCTTAATTTTTTAAAAAGACTTTCGATTTACACTGTTAAAAAAAGGAGTTTTTAGTAATACTCTGTAAAAATTTTAGAAAAATTCGTTTATTCAATTTCCAGTCCCAATGAGTTAAAAATATAATAATTTTGTCAATCGGTTGTAGCGCGTGTCAGCTGTTCCCGTGTCTAACCTATAGGCGGCTCCCCCCACCATGACGCCACGATCGATGTCCTTAAAGGAAAAAAATCGGGACAGTTCGTTAAAAAACCGGTCAAAACTTGAAAATTTGGCGCGTAAACCCTCCTCTTTTTTTTTTTTTTTTTTTTTAAAGATGCCTTTTTGCTCTAGTTTACACTGATCTATACTTTTATTTACTTTTTTTCATAATTTGTAGGAAAAAAGTCCTAAAAACCAAAAATAATAATTTTTTATACACTTAAATTTGCTAATAAGCTCAAATAAAATAGGTTTTAATTCTTGTATCTTGACCGGTAAGGTCAAAAAATGTTTTTTATTAATCATAGTCAATCAGAAAATGAAATTTTACTTCTAAAAAAGTTTTTCTTTAGTTTCTGTAGTTTTTTAAAATAACAGAAATGAAATATGAATAACATAATTCGTTAGTCGTTAGTAGATAAACGTAGAAAAAAAAAATCATATTGATTAAATAAAATAAATTGTTATCATCTTTCAAAAATTTATCGTCAGAGGCTATGTCAGCTGCATTTTGAACGAATTCATCATGGTTTGGTGAATTAGTTTTCTCGTTATACCTGTCGAAGCATGGATACCATATAACTGCCGCTATATGGGCGCAACGCCCAATAGTGTGGGCTCCTGTTTTACATAAATAGTACCAACCCCTCACCCGAACTTCTTCGTACTTTATCCACACTTGATACGCTTTAGCACATGTGTGTCTGGATTGCATTTTTATTCGAAGTAAACTATCGTCCGTCTTGAATGAAAACAATTCATACATCCCATCGTCATCTAAGTGCTCTCAGCTGTGCGACTTAGCTTGTTTTATCTAAGAAAACGGTGACTAGCGTTATTATTTTGCGATTTAGAGGTTGATAATAAAAATTAAGGTGGCTCACGCGGGGCCGTATAAAGTAAAGGCTCTCAAGATAATGAATATTTTTACCCATATATATTTAGTAAAATAAACATTTAAATAAGTAAACTTTTTGTTTTGTATGTTTGTAAATATTGATTAAAATGACTAAAGTTACTTTAGTCTATTTTTCTAATAAAATTTAGGTTATGGTCACTTGGTTAAGCAATTTTATTTTCTCGAAAGTTAGTCCGTTAACGTATATTTTTTTTTATGTCAGAATGTTGAGGGTTAAACAAAATATCAGTATGAATTTTTTTATAATAATTGTCCTCATCAATTTTTAATGAGATCGAAAAATCGTCTAATTTCCATTAGAGTACGTGTTGAAAGTAAAAATTTTGTAACTGTAATTTCTCAAAATTTAGGTCGTCAACATACATTTTTTTTTAGGTTCGTAATCTAAAATGTAAAAACTATATTTCCTCAAATTTTTAGAAATATTGTCTTCATGGAAAAAGTCGCGTGAGCCTCCTTAATTTCAATCCTATCCTATAACAAAAACAGGAGCCCGCACTATTGGGTGTTGCGCCCATTGTACAACCGATTGACAAAATTATTTTATTTTCAACTCATTGGGACTAAAAATTGAATAAACGAATTTTTCTGAAATTTTACAGAGTATTACTAAAAACTACTTTTTTTAACAGTGTAAATCGAAAGTCTTTTTAAAAAATTATGAAAAATCAACAAACTTTTTTCTGATTTTTTAATTGCAAAGCAACGCTGAAATTGTTTAAAAAACCCATAAGAAATTTTCCGAAAACATAGCAATTTTTTCCTCAAGGCTTAAGGAATAACGTATCCAAATTTCAAGATGATTCACATCCTGATTCAAAAACTGCAGCGAAATGAAAACAGCATGATTCTCCCATAAGAGCCTATGTTAAATCATCCGATTTGGAGCTATTTTAGCCCAAATTTGAATTAAAATATCTCAAAAACCATGTTGTGAATCCTTCTGAAATTTTGACACGTTATTTCTTAGACCTAAACTTAAAGTTTGCAATAATTTTCAAACGATTTTTACAACCTTCGTCACAGATAGAACGTCCTTAATATGAATTAAATCAACTTTAAAGCATAATTCGTATAAAATCTTAGAAAAAAAGATATATTTTTTTGAGTTCTTTCAGAAAATATACATTTTGTTATACTTTTAAGCTAAAACGACATTAGAAAGTCCAAAAAACCACTTTTTTTTAAATTTTGACAATTTACGTGCAGTAAAACTTCTTAAACAAGTAGTATAGTAACAAAAGTTTTCTTAAAAAGTAAAACTAAAGACCAAACTTTTGCGACAAACCTGGTTCCGTTCGAATAATTAGAGACCGAGTTTTTCTAAGGCCTGAAACATAGGGTGGCCCCTCATGCCCCTTCACCGAAATACCCTGAAAAGTTGTGTTTTTTATGTCTCTAAAAGATACTAAATTTAAATGAGGTTCTTCTGGTTTCCGAGAAATTAACGAAAAGCTGGCCTCCCAATGCCATTTACATGGGAAATAAAAGTCACTGCGCATGCGCGGTAAGAGCTTAAATCGAAAAAATAACTATGGGATTTCAAAAGGGGTCCTAAAAAATACCCAAAGCTAGAGTTCCAGTCAATTTGGTGAGGAGCAGTTTTCGGCATTGAAGAAACTCTTTCGTATTTCTTCAATCTTAATTTAAGAAAAAATTCATGATCACATCAATTGCAGAAAATTATTGTTCCAGTTTTACAATTCATTTGCCAATTTGCAAGTCTTGAAAAATTTTTAATCCAAGAAAAATGTGAATGCTTAACATAAAATTGAAGAAATAGATTTATTTTGAAATTGTAAGCTAGGAAAGTTTAAAATTTAAGCGATCTCTGTTTATCAGATACGAAGCGTTGAAATCTAATTATCTAATTTTTACAATTTTTTGCAGTTCCCAAAGAAAACTCAGAGAGTTCTACAATTCCTAGTTGCAATTTTGGGTCTGGGTTAAAACTCACTGGAAATACATTTTTTGGACCTGACTTCAATGTAGAAGAATATCAATCAAGTTCTGAGCTTATAATCAATGACAACCACTCTCCCCAGACTCCAATAACTCCAAGTAGCTCTTTTACTAACATTGGAAAAGAGCTTGAAAAAGGTCATAGAAAAGTACTCGAACAAAGAAGACAACTTGTTATGCAACTTTTTCAAGAGCATGGATATTTTCCGTCAACACAAGCAACATCAGTTTTTCAAGCAAAACATTCTGACATTTTTCCCAATAAATCAAGTTTGCAGCTGAAAATTCGAGAAGTTCGCCAAAAATTGAAAGCAAATTTTACTCCCTTGAGTGGAAATATTTTAAAAAGTCCTCAATCCTTCAATGAAGGGGGTTTGAATAATATGTGTAAGTATCTTTTAATATATCTTACTATTTTATATAGTTGTTTTTCCTCTCTCACGCCCCCCCACGCCCCTCGCCCGCCCTCCCCCCGCCCCCACAGGCCTCTCAAAAAAGTGCTTAACTAACCGTAAAAGTGTACCGAAATATGCTTATTTCTATGAGTTTTGAATTGTCCTATAATTTTCCAATCACGCCCCCCCGCCCGCCCTTCCCACGCCCCCCGCCCGCCCTTCCCACGCCCCCCCCGCCCTTTTTTTTCCCCGCCCCCCATTTTTAATGTTTTGTTACAAGTTTTGTATATTTTCTTAATTTATTAATTCTTTTTTAATGGTATGATTAAACTATATAAAATTTTAAAATTTGAATTCATTAATTTTGAAAAATTTCATTATAAGATTAATTAGAAAAATCCAAGTTTTTAATTTAAAAAAAATGAAAAAAAGATTTTATTTTCAGAAAAATTAACTTTATAATGGAGTAATTTTTTCTTTTTAATAAATTGTAAAATTTTATTTAAAAAATTCTTGTTAAACTTTAAATCCTTATTTATTTATTTATTTTTTTATTTTGTAATTATCATCCAAATATATTCATGTATGTATTCATGTATGTACTCGTGCGCGTACGCGGAGGAGTCTCCGCGTAGGCGCAAACTTACCCTTTCAAACAAAAATTTGCGCGTACGCGCAAACTAAATTATCCCGCGTGCGCGCAAAACTCTAGATCTCCGCGTGCGCGCAAAAACTTTGAATACGTTGCGATAAATGCATCAATTATTGTCCTTCTAAACATTAAAATTGTGATTAAAAAAACTTCCTAACTCTATAAAATTGATTTTTCACACACGGTGCAGAAAGTTCAAACTTTCTGATTTTTCCCAAACAGGAAGTTTGAACTCCTTGCTTTGAGTTGAAAAAAATATTACACTCGACGCTGGAAAAGTATGAGCTAACCCTTAGCAAACCCTTGACACTCTCGCCTTTGGCTCAAGTTTTGAACACAAATTGTTTGAAAATTAGCTAAAAACCCAAAGAAGTAACCCAAATGTCTAGTCCTAGCGGGTCCTCCTCTCAGGGTTGGATAACTTTTTTTGGATCATCGATTGCAGAAATTTTGGAAATCGCTTTCTGGTACCGAATGATGAGCAAAATCATCAATAATTTTTCTAAATGGTCCTTGAATTTAAATTGGTTGAGATCTTCTTTATATTGAATATTGAATCAATTGGGATGTGTCTTGACTGAACAAATTATAGTATAGATTTGTAAAAGTATCTTTAATGGATTTTTGGAAAAACCTTGGCCAGGATTATTTTGGCCAATGTCCTCATTACAGGCATCACGATTACTGTTACTGCTTCAATAAGGTATGTTCAACAACGAATAATAATACCTAATAACAAAGTGGATTGTTGAAAAAAAATAAGATAAAAATTTTAAACGAAATTTACTGTGTACTACATTTAGATCAATGAGATAAATATTGACTACGTTGTGTATTAATATTCGTTGTTGAACATGCCTTATTGAAGCAGTAACAGTATCGTGATGCCTGTAAAAAGAACATTGACCAAAATAATCGTGGCCGAGGTTTTTCCAAAAATACTTTAAAAAATCTATAATATAATTTGTTCGGTCGAAAATATCTTTCCTAGTCGACAGGTTAGATCAATAAGGTATATCCGTATATTATTGCACAGCATAGACGAGATTTATCTTATTGATCTAACCTGTCGACTTATCGTTTCTTCAAAAGTTCTTTGTTAAAATAAAAAAAATAAATAAAACTCAAGACAGATCCCAATCGATTCAATATTCAATATAAAGAAGATCTCAACCAACTTAAATTCAAGTCCAAACTCAAAAAATTGAACAGGAATAATTTGTTACTAAAAGTACTTTTTAGCATTTTCTGAGGTTTGAAATATAAATTGTTCAGATTTATACTTTTTGAGTTAAGATTTGAAAATATTTTTCTCTTAAAGTTCATAAAGAGACAAAAACATGCAAGGATACACATGCCTAGGAGTGCAATGGGCTTTAAACACAAATTGTTTGAAAATTATTTAAAAAACAAAAATAATTCAAACATTTTGTGTGGATGATCGAAAAAAGGACCATTTAGAAAAATTATTGATGATTTTTCTCATCATTCGGTACCAGAAAGCAATTTCCAAAGTTTCTGCAATCGATGATCCAAAAAAACTTATCCAACCCTGACTGACTGACTATATAAGGTTTTTATTTCGGCCTTGGGGTATAACCCTATTTGGTCGCTTGACAAGTACATCGAGTGATACAAATATATGGTAACACGTTCGCATAAATAGATAATTAAATGCACTTAAAACTAGATTACAACGAAGTAAATAACAAAGATATAATATATAATAACACGTTCTCGTAGGTAGAATAATAAATGCACTTAAAATAGTATATTAAAGTACAGGTGCAGCATCGTCACCGGGGTGGTTTTAAGGACCCAAGTACGTAGCGAAGCACAGCACGAGGTTCTTAATAAGCCCTGTTGACGTACTGCACTCGTACTATATACTATTTTATAGTACGAGTCACCGAAAACACGCATCAAAGATTTGATTTTGTGGTTAGAGTGACCAGGGGTACTATAAATTAACTTACAACAAAGTGACTTATAGGGCAGGAAACAAAATTTATTAACTGGGTAAGTGTGGCAGGTGCAATAGTAAATCGAATCGAATCGTGGGATAATCCATTCACTAGAAAATATATGACGTTTTCCCGTGCGAGATCAATTCTATTGCCGTTTAATAAATTTATTTCCCGCGCAATGTTAATTCTACTCCCATTCAATATATTTTTTTTCCCGTTTAATACATTTAACTTCCGCTCAAGTATTTTTTTCCCGTGCATTTATTTTCTTTCCCGTTTAATCACTTATTTTTCCGTGCAAATGTCTTTTTTCCCGTGAATTTGACCTAAAATTTCCCGTGCGTTTGCTTTTTTTCCCGTGCTTATAAATTAAACCCTTTTCTAATAACCCCCCCTGTCCTTTTTTTACTTACGCCCCCATTTTTGATATATGTTATCAGTTTCTACCCACATCGCCAATTTTTGATACAAATTATCAGCTATGTATCTATAGAAGAAATTTAAAAAGTAACTACGAAGCATTAAAAAAATTAACTAATATCCAAAGATAAAAGAGAGAACCCAAAAAGAATGTCAGCATTTTATTCGTGATGTGATTGGTTGAAGAACAAAATTTAAAATTTGAATTTTTATTTTTAATTTTTATATTAGAATTGAATTAAAACATCTAGAGAATAGATTTAATGAAAAAATAATTATGTAATCAAGTGTTCGAAATTATCCGATTATAGTCATGAAAATAATAATTATTAGTATACAAACTGAAACAAAACCAATGAATCTATATCCACAAAAGTTTAAATGAATATGAACTCTGAACGTACCGCAAAGGTAAAGGGTATATACACCACCCAATTTAACATCAGAAATTCAGCCAATGGACCAAGGAACTATCAGAGCTGTGAAAGCACGTTACAGATCGAAAATGTTAAGATTTTTAATTGCTATTGCTGAAAAAGATGGCTCAAGAGCAGAATTTCAAAAATCCATTACTGTTTTACACGCAATAAGATGGATGTATGCTTCTTTGAAAGAAGTTCAACAGTCAACTTTTGAGAAGTGTTTTCGTCGTGCTGACTTCCCTGTGTCATCTAAACAATCTCAGACCGTTGATGATGAAGCGCCTCTAGCAGAAGTTTTACAAATTCTTCCAAATTATTTTCTTTCAATCAATAAAATCGAACAGCAAGATGAAGGAAAGCTTGTTCATGAGCCGTTCCCGGTTACCATTGATGAAGCCGTTGAAGAAGTATTAAAATCTTTCCTCGAACCTCAAAAGAATCATGATGAAGAAATTGACGAAGATGAGGAAGAGGACACAAATCAAACGATAAACAAATATTTATCTTACGATGAAGCTTTAAAGAGTGTTATCGATATCATTCGATTTTGAGAAAAAGTTGAAATTAATATTGAACATTTATATGATTTATATATTGAGATTGAAGCAAAGTGGATTTCTTCAGCTTGTGCTGCTAAGCAAACGAAGATCACAGATTATTTCAATTAGAAAATTAAACTATAATACATTACTAAAAATTTGAAACTTTTTTTTTAGCCCACCCCTTCACTTTCCTTTGTACATTGGCCACCTGCATACATTGGCCACTTTTCCTTGGAACGGGAGGTGGTCAATGTACACAGGTTCTACTGTATAACTTATTGTCGATTAATTTAAATGAAGCTTCGACAAAACTTGTTTTAGATAATATAATACAATGTTGCGTGCGCTTCGCTTAGAGAGCTTCAAGGTTTGGCAAAAGGGTAGGTACATCAGTAGATTCAAAAGTGGGTAAGTGTTTATCTACAAAGGTTTGTACAGGATCGAAAACAATAGTATAAAAGATGTTAGTTTCAGGGTTAGATGTTGAGAAAAAAAAAAAAAAAAAAAGTACAACATACGTTCAAAGTTACAAATTGAAGTATGAAAATAATAACAAAGTGAAAGAGGCTACACACCTGGCTGGAAACTGGTGTCGTAAGATAAACTTCGATATTAATCAAGATAGGTTGATTGGGACAGACCTACGTAGAAAAAGCGTTGATAACAAATGTAAAAGGATGTAGGAAATATTTGTTAAAAAAGTTAAAGAGCTGTGTGGGCAAAATTGTATGAAGATGATTAGTTTCACGATTGCAATTACAAAAAAATTTGAGAAGAACAATAGAAAAGATAGTTTTCACAATGTTGAGAACAAAGATTCAAAGTTAGAGACCAAAGCATGAAAAAAAGAAAAAACAACAGCAAACACCAAAATTTAAGCAAGTAGATTCATGTGAAAGAGATAGAAACAATATTAAGCAAAAATGTACATATGAGCGTAGGTTCAAAGTTACAAACGTAATGACAAGTCCAGGTACGGCAGTAGGTACAATGAAGTTACCACAGTAGTTATCAAGTTTGAAACAATGTTATGAACAAGGTTTGTTATAGGGTTATTTAGAGTAGTAAGTACAAGAGGATAAAAAAGATTATACACAAGGCTAGATTCAGTGTAGAAGATTAAAAAAAAAAAATAAAGAACTAGAGTTAGCATGGGACTAGAAACAGATGTAGAAACAAATGCATGTGCGGAAGGTTCGGCGTTAGAAGCTTGAGTAAAAAATAGGTAGTAAGCACAGGATTATTAACATATGTAGGAAGTAAAAAAATCAACAGACGTAGTAAAGAGAGTTGGAAAAAAATACTCAACACACGTGGATAGTAGCAAGGTTATAAAGCAGGGAAGGTTAATAAATAAAAAGACGAAAATAAGTCGGTAAAAGCATAGAAACAGATGTTTAACAAAGGATTGAAATGAAAGTATGATCAAAGATTAGAACAAAGTAGTCTTAGAATTAGAAATAAAAGCATGAAAAAAATTCAAACACCAGTTATCACCATGATAGAAATATATATATAAACATTAGCATATTCCTGGGTAAGAGCTTAGTTATAAAAAGCAGTAAGTGCAATGGTAAGAACAAGGGTACACGGGTTTGGAGTAAGATGAAAGGTGAGAACAAAGGTAGGCACGAAATAAGGTGCAGGTGTAGTCACAAGCTATAAAAGTAGAAACAATGGTATATATCAGAGTAGGTACAGAGGTAGACACAAGAGTATGTGTATAAGCGTAGGTACAAGTGTAGATTCAAGCATAAAATTCTGGGGGGTTGGCGAGCGAAGCGAGCAGGGGGGTACCCCCCCTAGTATATATATATGTACCGTTTTCGTATATATATATGTACAGTTATATAGTATATATATGTGTACAGTATATAGTAGTATATACCCCTAGTATATATATGGGTCAAAATAATACTTTTTTAAAAAACCGTCCGCACGAGGTTCACCGATTTTATTGCAATTTTTTTTGGCGAAAGAACTATTTAATAGAAGACTTTTGCCACAAACTAGAGGTCTCTATCTTATTTCTGCTTGGTGCTAGATTTTTTCAAAGATTGAAAAATGGCCTATTTTTAAGCTGTTTTAAGCAATTTTAAGGTATTTTTCGAAAAATTCTAACTTTTGATCAAAATGAGATAGAAACCTCTAGTTTGCGGCAAAATTTTGTTCAAAATAAGTTCTTTTTTGTAAAAATATTTTGACAACATAGTTTGGTTATTTTTATAATAATACAGTCCTACACAGATATTGCTATTTTTGCTCATTTGCAGGTATCTTCAAACGACCGTAGCTTTTTCTAGGCTATATTTTTGTGCATATAAAAAAATTGTTAAATTTTTTTTATGAAAAAACAAAAATTTTGCGACCAACCGGAACGCTGTACGATCTTCCACTTCCAAGATACAGTTGTTTAAAGTTGTCAAAAAACACAAAAAACGCATTTTTTACGATTTTCACACGCATTTTTGAACGGTTTCGACCTTTTTTTTTCTCTCAAAAATATGTGGAGTCTTCTCTTCATATGTTTCCAAACAAGCTCCCATAGTAATTGTAGTGCGGATTTGGGGTTTTAGTTGATTCCAAAGCATACACTTTTGACACATTTTATGTGCTAAACTAGTGTTTTTTTAACAATATACACGCTACATTTAACTTTTTCGTTCATTATAGATGTTTTGAAATTATTTTTTGACTAAAAACTATTCAAATTCCAGCCAAAATAAGGTCCCCTGCTTTGAAAAAATTGATACTCAACGAAATATTGATCTCAATATCAAAATGATATACTACTTTTATTCAGTTTTTTAGTTTTTTGATTCGTTAAAAATCTATGTTCAAATATTGTAAATAATATACCACTTGTTGATTTATTTTTTTCTATTTTTGAAATTACAAATAATTGATCATAGTTTATCAATTATTCTGATAAAACAATCATGGATTACTATTGCTTACTCTGAAAAAAATGAGTCCAAATTAAAAATGTTATTTTTTGAATTCTATGAAGCATGCAACAATCTACCAATCTACATTCTACTTATAATTATGTCCACTTATGAAAAAGAGAATAAGAGATTCGATTAGATAGTCGAGTCGATATATCGAATGAAAACTTGATCTTTGATTCTTGGAGCAAGAGCGCCGTCTTAAAGGCCTCTCAAAAGTGTGAACCAGCCAGACGCGCCAAATTTAAAATCTCCAGGCATGCTTGATTTGAATTTTTTGTTTTTTTTTTTTAATTAATAAAGTGAGTAACGAAATTTAAATTTTTAATTGACAAATAAGCGGACAAGCTTACAACCCCATAACCCCAGGCGTTGTGAATAACAAATAATTAACTTTTGTAATAAACAAATAAGCCGATAAGCTACAACTCCAAAGCACTGGGCGTACTCAGTAAAAATAATTGATTTTTTTTAATAAACAAATAAGCCGATAAGCTACAACACCATAACCTAGCGCATGGCTGAAAAAAATGTTAATATTTTTAATAAACCAATAAGGTGACAAGCTACAACCCCATAACTTTCGGCATGGCTAAAGAAAATGTTAATATTTTTAATAAACAAATAAGGTGACGAGCTACAACCTCATAACCTTGGGCATGGCTAAAAAAAATATCAATATTTTTAATAAACAAGTAAAGCGATGAGCTACAATCCCATAACACTGGGCAGAATGAATGAAAAATAATTAAATTTTCTAATAAACAAATAAGCCGATGAGCTACAACCCCGTAACCTTGGGCATGGCTGAAAAAAATGTTAATATTTTTGATAAACCAATAAGGCGATAAGCTACAACCCCATGACGGTTGGCGTAGCGAATGAAAAATAGTTAATTTTTTTAATAAACAAATAAGCTGATGAGCCACAACCCCATAACATTGGGCGTAGGGGATGAAAAATAATTAATTTTTTTAATAAACAAATGAGCCGATGAGCTACAAACCCATAACATTGGGCGCAGCGAATATAAAATATGTGAATATTTAAATAAACAACGAAGCAAACAAGTTTACCACCCCATAACCTTGGATATGGATAAAAAAAATTTTTGAGCCATGCCCAATGTTATGGGGTTATAGCTAATCGGCTTATTTGTTTATTAAAAAATTTAATTATTTCTCATTCACTCTGCCCAGTGTTATGAGGTTGTAGCTCATCGCCTTATTTGTTTATTAAAAATGTTCACATTTTTTTTAGACATGCCCAAGGCTATGGGGTTGTAGCTTATCACCTTATTTGTTTATTAAAAATATTAACATTTTTTTCAGCCATGCGCTAGGTTATGGTGTTGTAGCTTATCGGCTTATTTGTTTATTAAAAAAAATTAATTATTTTTACTAAGTACGCCCACTGTTTTGGAGTTGTAGCTTATCGGCTTATTTGTTTATTACAAAAGTTAATTATTTGTTATTCACAACGCCTAGGGTTATGGGGTTGTAAGCTTGTCTGCTTATTTGTCAATTAAAAATTTAAATTTCGTTACTCACTTTATTAATTAAAAAAAAAAAACAAAAAATTCAAATCAAGCATGCCTGGAGATTTTAAATTTGGCGCGTCTGGCTGGTTCACACTTTTGAGAGGCCTTTAAGACGGCGCTCTTGCTCCAAGAATCAAAGATCAAGTTTTCATTCGATATATCGACTCGACTATCTAATCGAATCTCTTATTCTCTTTTTCATAAGTGGACATAATTATAAGTAGAATGTAGATTGGTAGATTGTTGCATGCTTCATAGAATTCAAAAGATAACATTTTTAATTTGGACTCATTTTTTTCAGAGTAAGCAATAGTAATCCATGATTGTTTTATCAGAATAATTGATAAACTATGATCAATTATTTGTAATTTCAAAAATAGAAAAAAATAAATCAACAAGTGGTATATTATTTACAATATTTGAACATAGATTTTTAACGAATCAAAAAACTAAAAAACTGGATAAAAGTAGTATATTATTTTGATATTGAGATCAATATTTCGTTGAGTATCAATTTTTTCAAAGCAGGGGACCTTATTTTGGCTGGAATTTGAATAGTTTTTAGTCAAAAAATAATTTCAAAACATCTATAATGAACGAAAAAGTTAAATGTAGCGTGTATATTGTTAAAAAAACACTAGTTTAGCACATAAAATGTGTCAAAAGTGTATGCTTTGGAATCAACTAAAACCCCAAATCCGCACTACAATTACTATGGGAGCTTGTTTGGAAACATATGAAGAGAAGACTCCACATATTTTTGAGAGAAAAAAAAAAGGTCGAAACCGTTCAAAAATGCGTGTGAAAATCGTAAAAAATGCGTTTTTTGTGTTTTTTGACAACTTTAAACAACTGTATCTTGGAAGTGGAAGATCGTACAGCGTTCCGGTTGGTCGCAAAATTTTTGTTTTTTCATAAAAAAAATTTAACAATTTTTTTATATGCACAAAAATATAGCCTAGAAAAAGCTACGGTCGTTTGAAGATACCTGCAAATGAGCAAAAATAGCAATATCTGTGTAGGACTGTATTATTATAAAAATAACCAAACTATGTTGTCAAAATATTTTTACAAAAAAGAACTTATTTTGAACAAAATTTTGCCGCAAACTAGAGGTTTCTATCTCATTTTGATCAAAAGTTAGAATTTTTCGAAAAATACCTTAAAATTGCTTAAAACAGCTTAAAAATAGGCCATTTTTCAATCTTTGAAAAAATCTAGCACCAAGCAGAAATAAGATAGAGACCTCTAGTTTGTGGCAAAAGTCTTCTATTAAATAGTTCTTTTGCCAAAAAAAATTGCAATAAAATCGGTGAACCTCGTGCGGACGGTTTTTTAAAAAAGTATTATTTTGACCCATATATGTACAGTTTTCAAAAATTTCAACTTTTGCAAAAGTCATGTAAGAATTCTATAACTGGGAGGTGATTTCATAAAAGCTTATCAAATTTCGATGATAATCTGTGAATAAATAGAAGAACAGAATGTAGTATTTGTTGTAAGAAAAAAAATTTATTTATTCGTAAAAATTAATTTTTCAATAAATATTTGAAAGTTTATTAACTTTCTCATGTGACTAAAAAAATTTTTTTTTACGATTTGATTTGTTAAACTGTAAGCAAATGATACTTAAAAGCATAGATGAACTTAAAAACTTTCAAACAAACAAAAATTTTACTCATTAATTTCCATAAGTAATACCGTAACAAGCGTTCAATGATTTAAAAAGGTGCTAACCTATGAAATAGAGACTTTTTAAAGAACTTATGGACTATCGAAGAGAGTAGTTTGGGAATTAAAAAATTATAGTTTCAAACCGCGTTTGCATTGTTTTTTTTATAAAAAAAATGCTTTTCTGCTTTATTTACAAAAAAAATTTATAATTATATTAAAATTTGTTTTACCGCGTTTGAAAAAAAAAAAAATAAAAATTAGAACAATGTAAAAAGTAATATACTAAAACTAAATATCAAATTACTTAAAATATAAATAATTTGAATAATAATAAACATTTATAATTTGAAATTAATGAACTCTTGTATAGTTTGATTATCTTTTCAGCTACGATCTTAGCGATTATAGAAAATTCGGGCTCTTTCTGAGTATTACATAAATTACCTAAGCGCATCCTTTCAATATTACAACAGAGTTGAACATATTTATGCGTTGGTAAAAAAGAGGAATTTACATCTTTAGGACGTCCCAGCAGAATACAGGTGCAATTTTTTCTTGTGAATTTTGATGATATGACTGAGGATCTAAAAAAATTTTACGGTCATTTCACTGTAATCACAATAGGAATTTTCAAGCTCAGTTCCAAAACTACTCTCTTCAATAGTCCAAAAGTTCTTTAAAAAGTCTCCATTTTATAGGTTAGCACCTTATTAAATCATTGAACGCTTGTAACTGTATTACTAATAGAAATTAATGGGTAAAATTTTTGTTTGTTTGAAAGTTTTTAAGTTCATATATTACTTCGTACGGTAAAAAATGCAAAAAAAATTTTTTCTCGTTCACTTGAGAGCGCCAAGTATAAGTAATTAAATACTTGTTAAGTAATTGTATTATCGCAAAACACTCTTATTATTTAGGCCCACCAATTTTTTTCAGGGCTTAATGGAGCTGTGCAAAATTTTTTTTTTCAAAAATATAATGTTTGAGAAAGAAAATCCCGCTTTCTAGACTCTGAAAAACCGTTTCTTCGATTTTTAAAAATTCATCAAAAATTGTTAAAAAACGGCCAAAATGAGTGAAAAAATCGACTTCTTAGGCACGTACATATTTGTAACGACACTATTGGACTCTGTAATCATTAAAAGGTGTTTATTAGATGCATATTTTTTGAAATGATGAGTTATCGGCCTCAAAATAATTAATTTTTATGAAAATCAAGCAGATTTTCAAAAAAATCATTAAAATAGCAAAAAATACGACAAAAATCACGTATATGTCGCTCGGTACAACAGAAAATTTCAACCTAGCGCGGCCAGACTTCGCGAACTTTCAAGTTAAGTATAAAGTCAAACTTCTATCGCTATTAGAAGTCGATATTCGAAAATGACCCAAAAACGCCTCACTCTTATATATATCTCTACAGATCGAGCTCGAGCTCGCTGCATAGCAGCCCGTTTTTGCCTGCAATTTGGCTAATTAAACGTTCATAACTGTTTTTCTATTTAAAAAGATATAATTTTTTTGTAAATTATCATTAGCTTAGGATTTAACGTATCAAATAGTAAAAAAAAATTTTTTTAGTGTTATTATTCCTTTATAAATATTAGCTATCGCCATCTTGCGTAAGTGTAAGATTTTTATTCGTAAGCTGATTGGTAAAGAAGTTTTTAAAATATTCGAAAAGTGCATTTTGAGGTTACTTTCATTGTTTTTCTTATGCGCGCTTGAAGCGCGCTGGGAAGAGCTAGTTCGTTTAAACAAAAATTTTTTATGGATAAAAATTTTTTTTTTTTTTTTTTTACTTTCATGGATTATCACCAAAATTTGGTAATTTTTTATTAAATCACCACCGCGTTATAGAATTCTAAAAAAAACATGCTTTAAATTTCATTCGTTTATCCCAGCTGAAAAAATCAGTACTGGAATCGGTACGGGTTTCCAGTACGGATATTTTATCCAAACTAGAACTTTTTTGAACAAATCCTTGATGGTGCACGGATTTAAGGACGTTCCGCCGAGCGCAGATGGTGGGGGAAGCCGCCTATAGGTTAGGCACGGGAACAGCTGACACGCGCTTCGGCCGATTGACAAAATTATTTTATCTTCAACTTGTTAGTACTAGAGACTGGAATAAACTAAGCTTTCTAAAAATTTTACACAGTGTTACTGAAGACTTCTTGTTTCTAACAGTTTAAATCAAAAGTCCAGAAAATTTTTTAAAAAATTATGAAAAATCAGCAAACTTTTTACTGACTTTTTAAAGGGAACACAATGCTGAAATTGTCTAAAACCCATAAGAACTATTTAAAAATTATTGCACTTTGTTTGTAAAAGCTTCAGAAATAAAATATCCAAATTTCAAGATGATTCACTTCCTCGTTCAAAGACTACAGTGAAATGAAAACAAAATGATTCTCCCATAAGAGCCTATGTTAAATCATCCGATTTGGAGCGATTTTAGCCAAACTTTGAATTAAAATATCTCGAAAACCGTATTGTGAATCCTTCTGAAATTTTGACACGTTAATTCTTACACCTTAACTTAAAGAGTGCAATAATTTTTAAACGATTCTCATGGGTTTCATTCCATGGCGGAACATTCTTAAAAAAAAACCACTTTTATTTTTAAAACTCGATTAATGCATGAGTTGTATAAGTATAGCAGGCTACTTTCGTGCGACGGTGCAAGTGGGAGACTGATTGATTAATGTGTTTTATTATCGAGCAAAGGGATGAACCCGGTTTTTTTAAATTTAATAATTTTTTCGTTATATCTATTTTGAGTAAAAATGGTCGTGGATAAAGTGAATTTTTCTTTTGATGTACTATTTATGGAGTACTACTCGTCAAAACTTGAGATTTTGACACGTAATCCCCCCCTTTTTTTTCAATAAAAAAGTGTCATTTTGTCTCTAGTTTAAGCTGTATATAATATATACTTTTATATTCTGCTTTTAAAATTCTTTAAGGAAACTCTGAAATAAAAAAAAAAATTCCTTAAATCTCGTTATTATTTGGTAAAGGAAGTCGTTTGAGTAAAATTTTTTTGAATTTAACTTTAATTTTGTCCCAAAGCACTTTTCTGTAGTTCATTGTACTTTAAAATTTAATTTTGGATTAATATTTTTGAAAAAATGACCTTTTTTACATTTTTTAACGATATTTAATCTTGTTTTTGACCGCAGTATTTTGTATATGAACGGGGTATGATAAAAATATGACCATCGCTATCGAACTTCGAGTTGAACTTTTTCTATAAGTTGTTTAAAAGTCGATTGTTTCAACCCATCCAATTCGCTTATTTAGCTTGCGAGAAATTCGTTGCACAATATTTTAATTGCAATAATAATGAATATTAAGTCTTTGAAAATCTTTTTTGAGACGAAAAACGAACATTTTTCCATTGACCCGGTCAAATTTAGTTCATTGGGTAGCAAGAACATTATTACACAATTTAGTAATTCCATCAAAATTAGCGTCTTCCTAGATAGAAAATCTTTTGATACGTGGCAATCATTTCAGTATGATCCGATCATACTGAACTATCACTATGGGACGCAAAAACGAAAATTTTTCTGTTCTTTTCATGTAAATTGGTTTGGTGGCTTGCGAGAAAGCGTTTGTTTAATTTTGTCATTCCATTAAAATTAGCGTTTTTGTACATTGTAAATCATTATGGTAAGTGTTAATTGTTCCAGTATGATCCGATCATGCTGGAAATAGAACCATCATTATGGGACGCAGAAACGAACCTTTTCATGTTCACGCCGTGTAAATTGGTTTAATGGCTCGTGAAAAAACTTTGGTACATTTTTGTATTTTCATTAAAATAAGCGTTTTCGTTATTAGCGAATTGTTTTGGTATGTGTTAATTGTTTCAGAATGATCCGGAAATAGAATCATTATTATGGGACGCAAAAGGGAATTTTTTCCAGTTCACTCCATGTTGGATCTATCAGACTCTTTTTGGGTAACTTGAAGTAAATTTTGCGCCAGGTCCGGTACCGATTGAAGCCGAACATCTGAAGTCCTTCCCTTGTAAGGGAAGAACTTGAGGTGTTCAGTTTGGTTGTATACTTTTTCCAAAAGTTTCAAGGCTTGCGAGCATACTGAGAATACATGTACTTTTTACTGCAATAATCAATCGCGATGCCAATATATCACAACTTGCCGACGAGGTCTAAAGTTTTTTTTGTGCGTAGATTGTTGAAACGAAAACAGAAAGGTGCTGTTTGAATTGCAAAGCCACGCAAAGCAAGTGAATAAATGTCAACACGGAAAAAGTTTGGTACGAGTTGGATCCAAAAACTGAACAAAGAGCAAATCATACAATAACTGAATATTCGAAACGTAAAGTGTGACAAAGGTGAAAATTTTACCGAATTACCGGAACTATTGCGAGAAACAGTAAAAGCCAAGATTCTACAAGAAGAGAGTAATTTGACCGAGGACGAGAGCGAAGACAGCAACGAGGAAACAAGCGAGGACAGTGACGACGATATGGCTAACAATAGTAGCAAAATTGAATTTTACCTTGGTAAGGACGACTTCGAGATTTTTCTGGAGCGTCTAGAGATATTTTTCGTAGCGAAAGACATAAATTACGAAAAGAAAGCAGCAAATTTACTAACAAGGTTAGATGAAGAATCTTTGAAGTTAGTAAGGCAATTAGTGGCACCCGTAAAAGCGCCAAGTAAAACGTATTATGATCTGGTCAAGGTCATGACCGAGCACCTAAACCTGAAGCCATCCGAAGTTATGGAGCGGTGCAAATTTTATAAAGCTAAGCAGGAACAGAATGAGTCTGTGCCGGAATTTGCAGCCAAAAAAAAATTAGCTTTGGACTGTCATTTTGGTGTTAATTTAAAATCAGCTTTACGTGATTAATTCGTGTGTGGGATGAAGGACCATAATACGAAAGTGGCGTTATTTAAGTGCGATGAACTAGATTTCGATAAAGCATTTAAGGAAGCACAAGCGCGAGAATCGGCAGAGAGAAATGCAAAATGCGTGCCGGAAGATAAAAATCCGAAGCAAGATCTTTTTATTTTAAATACACATAAGTCTGGAATGTGGAAAAAGAGGCGCGGTACAGCAACACTGTTGATGTCGAAGCCACAGCATGACTTGAACAAAGGTAAACAACAACATCAAAATCAGCGGTCAACGGAATGCTACTGCTGTGGGAAGCCAAACCATATTTCAAAAGAGTGTCGATTTAGAGAATACGAGTGTAACTATTGTCATAAAAAGGGACACCTACAGCAGTTTACAGTAAAAAGAAGGAGTCAAGTCCCCGAGAAAAAAATTCAGCGACGAGGCAGCGAACATCAAGTGGTCAACAGGTCCTTCACATCATCAGGATTTCATGTGTTTTGAGATAAGCAAAAATGTAAATGAGCGAGTGAGTGTGACCATAACAGCGGTGGATTGCCTATGTATGAGAAGGTAAACATTAATGGTATTAACATAGAAATGGAGATCGATACCGGTACATACGCGACGGTTATTTTGGAAAGATGGTATAATAAATATTTTTAGAGCTTTCAAAATTACGCGAACAAATAGATCATTGAAAAGGTACGATGGCAAGATTTTAGAACGGATTGGTAAAATGTCAAATTTGACCATGAAATTTAAAGCTAAAGTAAAGATTTTGGAATGTTTTGTTTTGAAACGCGAGGGGCCGGCGTTGATCGGTAGAAGCTGGTTAGCTTCGTTTGGATTTTGGCCGTTGAAAATTGAACACGCGAGTGAGGTAAATAAAATTGATATGCGAAATATTCAAGATATGATGATTGAAAAGTTCCCTGAACTATTTAACGACAACCCGGGACTGTATCATAAAATTACGGCGAAGATTTACCTGAAAGAAAATGTGCGACCGGTGGCGATGAAGTGTAGGCATGTTGCGCAGGCTTTAAAACCATTAATCGAAAAAGAGCTGCAAAAGTTGATTGAGTTGGTTTATTTAAAACCGGTTCGATTAAGTGAGTGGACTGTACCGATTTTGCCAGTGCTTAAAAGTAACGGGGATGTACGGATATGCGGGAACTTTAAATTGACAGTTAACTCCCTTAGAAGCGTAATATCGAGGGTGCAATTGCTTATCTCGATAACATTTTCGTGACCGGGCGCGATGATGAAGACCTTGTGAGAAACTTCGAAAAAGTGTGTTCGATGGTTAAAAGATGGTTAAGAGTTAATAGGAAAAAAGTGTAAATTTTTTCAAAGCAAAATTGAGGTTTTCGGGTTTGTTATCAGTAAAGAGAGGCTACACAAAACTAAGTCGAAGGTCGATGCAATGATTAATGTACCGCAACCGCAAAGTAATGAAAGATTCTTAAAAATTACTTTTTTCAAATTTTTTTTTATTTTTCTTGACTGCCTGCAAAAGTAATTTCAAGTTGTGAGTTCGATCCAACTCCTACGATTTATCAGCTTACTGCCGCAGTTTTCTCAAATCTGATCATGGAAACGGCACGTTTCCACACTCAAAACACGGGTGGAAACGGGCCTTTTCCACCACAGTTTTTGTTCCCATGGAAAAAACATGAACGATGCTGTTAACAGATTTTCTAATCAACAACCTCAAAAATATAATGATTAAAAATCAAATGATTTTGGTAAAAACGTTTGTAAATAATTTCAATAAAAATATACGTTAAATATATTATTGTATAAAACAATCAAAACAAAAACTTTTTTTGTAAAATTCAATAAGTTTTTATATTAAAAAATTACTTTTTTTAAGTTTGGAGGTTGGATTAAAAAAAAATTAAATAATATGGTTATTCACAAAAAATTTTGTGCACTACGCGCGTGGAAATCAGAATAAACACTAAAATTTTAAAAATAATTTATACATACAGAAAAAGCGCGCATGGGGGTAAAAAAAAACCAGTAGCATAATAACATTAAGGCACAAAAATGAAAAACACACTGTGTGCTACGCGCACGCTGTAAAAGAGTGATAAAAAACAAATTTGAACAACTTTTATTTATTAAAAACTAATGAAACTCTAATGTTGAAAATTTACATATAGAAATGATAGGGTGAGGTATACATACATAGGCACCTATGTATGTAAAGAGGCTTTTTCAACAGAACTCAAAAATAAATTAGCAAATGTTTTATAAAATGCAATTAAAAACGAACTATTTAATACATAAAAAATGCTGTTTAGAGTAAAAGTAATAATTAAAGTAAGACACTCAGATTCAATCAACTAACCAACACATTAAGCTAAGCAGACCAAAACATTCGAACTTATAACCAACAAAATTGAGAAACAAAAAACACAGCACCACAATCGAATGTGAAAATATTTAAGATGCTTAAATAATGATTATCCATCAAATTTGAGAAAGCACAGTCCTGTAAAAGTAAGGGAAACTTGTCGTTCCCACTCGAGTTGGATTTTTTCGGCACTCGACTTCGTCTCGTGCTGTAACATCTAACTCTCGTGGAAACGACGCGTTTCCCTTACTTGTACAGGAATATACTATTCTCATGGACGATTATATAAATTGAAAGAATTCTCAGTTTTCATTATAAGCCATGCTTCTAGAGAACTACAACATGCGATATGCAGGTGGATAGAGATAAAAAAGGTTTAATTAAATATTCACTCATCTATTAGCAATTCACTTAATCAAATTTTTATTTAACTTTTCCTAAAATCAGTCATACGTAATTCCATAGAAAAATATAGGCTTAGAATTCTAGAACAAACTTTATGTGTTTACAAAAAAAATGTAAGTTTAGAAAATTACTAATTAATTAACTCTCTCTTTCTTTATCTCTCTATATGCCCTTGCTCAGATTAACGTTGCTTAGCTCAGATGCGAGAATTCGATAACAATACGAATATTCTGAGCGTTAGTTACTGTAAATATTTCTCGAGGCGACGCGTTTTACCGACTTTGATTCAACCGCACTTCGAGTGTATCGTATCTAAATTACTCCGATACACGATCGCAAGAGCCTGGTTGAGTGCATCAACGTTGCACGGAAACGTGTACGTGGCACCTCGAACCAGGGTCCTTGTAGAAAGATGGGTTAAAATAAAGACTCAAGTATTGATGGCAATACCTTTTTTTCTAAAGATAAATTAGATTTTTTTTTATCAAGCAGAACACGAGGTTCTCGATAATGAGCCACCTGGGCGTCAATCATCTACTCAAAATGAGAAAAGACTTACGTAAAACTCTGCACTTCTAAGACATGACAGCTTATGTGTGACAGGAAGGAAACGTACTATTTTGGTGTTGAAATTAAAGTGCCAGCTCGCGAGTCACGCCACTTAATTCTCGCTTCGGCCGCCCCGTTCTCTCCGCGTCGGCGCGTCGCGTACTTCCCCCCCACTGCTGTCCCTCGCCCCACTCGACAGAAGAATAATTTTCCTCCGTCGCGTATGGTTGGTTCGTCTTTCTTTCTTTCTATTTACTTATAGAAACGGACCGTTGCAGTAAGAAAGAGTTGAGCTCATTCGTAAGCCTAGTTAATTTTTACGGCAGATTTATACCTGAGAGAGCTGAGAGAATGAGACCGTTTTATAAGTTATTGAGTGGAAAAACGTTCAAATGGAATGAAAAATACATGAAGGCAATGGACTGGCTAATAAATGAATTGATTTCACCGCGTGTACTTGCGCATTTCGATCCTTATAAACAGGTGGTGTTGGCGTGCGACGCGTCGGATTACGGGCTTCCGGCGATTTTGTTGTATAAGTATTGAGACGGCTCAGAGAGTCCGATCGCGCTCGCATCAAAGAAAATCCCGGAAAGCGAAAGGAGCCGTACCATTTTATATAAAAAGGCAATGGCCATCGTTTTTGGATTTAAGCTGTTTTACCAGTTTGTTTTCGGGCGTAAGATTGTTTTAAAGACTGTCAATAAGGTGTTAGGCATGATACTAGGACCGCGGAAAGGAATTCCAGCTAACTGCGATGCGCTTTCGCAATTGCCGGTAAACGATGATACCGAGTTGATTGACACGAGTTTTTCCCACGTATTGTTTTTTGAAGAGGGGATGATCTCGTGGAATGTTGGCGTCTGAAACAAGGAAAAATCCTTTATTGAGCGAGATTATGAAATATGTTATGTTTGGTTGGCCAAGCGCAGGAAATGTATCGGATGGATGTAAAGTACTCTATTCGAAAAGGATGGAATTGAATGTAGAAAAAGGATGCTTGTTTTGAGGGCTGAGAGCGAGTATACCGGAGTACATGTAAGAATTAATTTTGAGTGAGTTAAACACTTCTTATTTAGGTATGGTAAAAATTAAAATGTTTGCGCGCTCACATATATATTGGCCAGGCATAGGTCGCAATATAGAGGACTTAGTGAAGTCTTGTAAGATTTGCCTCGTGGATTATAAAAAGTCACCGTATGCACTGTTAACTACTTGGCCTTGGCCAGTAAAAACATGGAGTCGCATACATTGAGATTTCGCGGGACTATTTTTTGAGCACATGTTTCTGATTGTCGTAGATGCGCACTCGAAGTGGCCCGTTATTATATTAAATGTAGTAAGGATACGAAAGGGCAGCGTGTGGCAACTGAATTTAAAAATTTGATTGCACGGCATGGATTACCACTGCACAGCGTGTCAGATGGAGGTTCTCAATTTAAAAGTGAGGAGTTTTGAGGATTTTTATTAATAAACGGTATAAAATATACAATTTCCCCGCCGTATCATCCGGCTACCAACGCAGCCGCAGAGAATTTCATCGGGACATTTAAAAACAAGGTCACTAAAATTGTAAAGGGAGAGAGTCACTAGATGATGCGATTAGTATATTTTTGTGGGATTACCGTAGCATTGAGCACTGAACTACTCGCAAGAGTCTGGATTATCTAATGTACAACCGAGAGCTGCGTACTCGGTTCGATTTACTTAGGTCAAACGTGACTGATAGTGTGGAAGAAAAGCAGCGTGCCCAAATCGTGGCGAGGGCAGGCAAGCGCAATGTAAGTATGTCTGCGGACGATAAGGTAATGATCGATGATCACGCGGTAAGATCGGAAAAGCGGCGTGAAGCTAAAATTGTAAGACAGACAACGCCTTCTACTTTTATTGTTGAAGACCAGAATAAGAAAGTTTGTAAGCGACACGTTGATCAGATGATTAAGATTCCGAACGCGGGGCCGCAACGTTCTCAGCAACTGCAGAATTCCGAAATTAAAGCGGGGGAGAGTTGAGGTATATGACTGATGGCTCGTGCCTTGGGAGCGATACGTCGAGCCGAGTTAGTCGCGTATAGAGCTCCGAAGAGTAAGGCTTGACTGGTTACGCTTATCGAACGTTATTATATGTAATGTACTTTTATATGATTTAACTACTTAATTTAATAAACTATTTAATGTACCTTTTGAGTTCACTTATTTAAATACATCACAACTTTTTCAGGTGCCACTAATTGCCTTACTAACTTAAAAGATTTTTCATCTAACCTAGTTAGTAAATTTGTTGCTTTCTTTTCGTTTTTTATGTCTTTTGATACGAAAAATGTCTCTAGATGCTCCAGAAAAATCTCGAAGTCGTACCAAGGTGAAATTCAATTTTGCTACCGTCGTTAGCCTAACACAGCTTTTTTTTGGAAAAAAAAGAGCATGGGGGGCATGAATGTAGAAAAATTACTATATAATATGATAAGATATGTTATTTGAGAATTCGCTGAGGATACGCTGCAGGATAAAGGGATATTTACCGCGATCGCGAGGGATTGTGAAAGGAGAAGAGAGGGGTGATTTTCAAGCACAACACTTGTCGATTTTATGCTGCACTGAAACAATTTATTTATACTACATATACAAATGAGAAGAGAGAGCTCGCCGTTTTCACCGGGAGTTTCTCAACCTCAGGTAAAACTAGGTGGAATTGTCATAGATAAACGGGCGATCTACGACGAAGGCTTTGAGTCTCGTGACACGTGGTTGCGGCATTACGGTTGCAGCACGACTGGTGCGGGCGGAAACTGGTCGCTTCGGGCAGCTCTGGCGTAGGTCGCTCGCATGACCAATCCCATGGCGATAAAACGCGGTAAATCTCAAACATATATATATATTTTTATTTATCACTATATATTAATATATTTATCATATATATATTTATCACATTATATGTTTTACACTTTTTATCATAAAAATGTTCAGTACACACAACACATGTCAAATGATTAATTAAAAAATAAATTTAATTAATTTTTTATTAATAAATTTACATGTGTGGTTAAGTTATTTTATTGTTTTGCCTGACAACAAAAATATAAAATTAAATTTTAATAAGATTAAGAAAAAATTTTATACATAAATATTAAAAAAATAGTATAAACAATTCATGTAAATAAATTTTAGTCAATTTGTAAATAAATTTTTATAAGAATTATGAAAAACGAAGAGAAAAGTACTTATTTTAATTACGTAAAAGAATTATGACTTTTTTTTTTTTTTTTTTTTTTAATTATAATTTTTAATTTATAATAACCGATGTGGACAGGGTGGGCTGGGTGGGAGTAAAAATGGATCAGTCAAAAAGGGGAGGGGATGAACAAAGGAGAGAAGGAATAGATTATTATTTTAGAAAAAATAGATTAATTATTTTTTTCCTTAATTAAACCAACCTTGCATAAAAGCACTACTTGCTCGTGTATTTTAAATGCCACCATGAAATCTATAATAATTTGTAAAATAAATTAATAAAATTAGTACTAACAACACCATAACAATATTATGTCGGTAATGAAAGCAAATCATTCGCACTCGACCGAATAGGACGTGATTGTGAACATAGTCTCGTCTGCTTGTGCCTTTGAGTATATACCCAGCACATGTCGTTTGTGTGTGTTTGAGATGGTGATTGTTTTAATCGTATCAGCGCTATTAGCGCATCTGATTTAGTGTTTAAAATTAATTAATAATTAATGGCAAAAATGGAGTCTGCACTCCATAAAAATGAAGAAACGAGTAAAGTTATTTCGGAAACCTCTCCCTCAACCCTTCAATCTACTGGTGTAGCTGATGTTTCAGCTCAGCTTCCTCAGCTTCCTCGTCATAACACGTTACCGTATTCGGAAGTCATGCAATTGGATAAGTATCCCTCAAAAGAACAAGCTGTAATTATGAATGCACTGGAAAAAACGTCTATTCGTGAATATGCTAGTGCAATTGGAAGTATAATTGGTCCCAAGAATTTATTATCTATTTCTATAATTTACAACAACAGAGAGTATGCGTGTGTGTAAACAGTATAGAAATCGCTAAGTATTTAGTCAACGTTACGATTCAAGTGTTTATCAACAACAACCGTAAGCATCAAATCCTTGGTGAAAAATGGACCTACAGCAAAAAAAATTTTTGTGTCTTTTTCACCCAACGCCCCCAGAGCCCTAAAGTTATTAATAAATAATTTTAAAAAAGTAAAAAATGATTATCTTAGGACGACTGGTACTGGCAATTCTTTCGCAACCCTCACAAAATATGTATCATTCGATTGGTACATACAAAAGGAAGTTTTTTGCCAAGTTTTAGGTATACATATAAATCCAAAACTGTCCGTACAACGCGTCAGTGGATAAATGAATTGTTTTTCTCTTTTTTTAACCAATTTTTAGAGTTTTTTAATCTTTAGCCTCAGTTTTCACGGGCAAAAATGCATTTTAAGACAAAGTTGCCCTGCAAATTATTTGTTCCTTTGTGCAAAGTTTTCAAAAACGTGTCTTTTGGAACTTAGAGTTAAATTGCTTAATTTCTAAAAAACATTGTGGAAAAGTATAAGAGACTTTATAGTTCAAAGCAGTACCAAATTTTTTTTTTTTTTTTTTTAAGTCATGTTTTACTTTCTGCGTTAAAAGGCGCATACCTAGTTCAGTGTGCAAAGGCTAAAACGAAAAAAAATTTATTTTTTAAGAAAATATTTTATAGTTATTACTTGAGTTATTAAGACGACTAGCTATGAGTCGGTGACCGTGCTAATAATTTGAAACAGATTTAATCTACGAGTTCTAAAATAACGTATTTAACAATTTAAAAAAAATATTTTTATATACCATCTGTTTGTTTTTGTTTTAATATGTATGAATACAAAAATTTTTACATTGTATTCTAAAAGATTCTGATTTAAGATTTTCTTTTTTTTTTACTCCATTTGATTCTAAATCAAATTAAAAATAAAACAAAAATTGTACTTGGTATGAACTCTTCAATCAAAATTTGTTTATGCACATATAATTTATATAAGCATCACGATAATTTATTAAGCATCCTCGAAAACCCTTGTACACCAAATTTACGAGAAATCCTTAAAAAAGTTATTTTTACCTTAAGCAGGTAGCCCTAACGTAGGCCAAATTAAAAAATGAATGTCAGATTCGTCATCAGTAACCCCAAAAACCCCGGAAGACTCAATTTCTAACAATTACAAGATATCTTTATATCGGTCTTACAGTTTAACCATATATGCAGATCATTAGATGATCCTTAGTTAAAATCACTTCCAAAGAACCTAAAATATCGATTTGTAATAAATATTACAAAACCCACAATAGTGCAACTTCTGGGTTTTGCAACAAAGGAACATCTAATGATCCTTCTTTGATTCACCTTCAAAGTAAACTCAGAAATATGCAAAAAAATTTATTATTCTCTTTATTAGTCCTCAGCTGTCCAACGTTTCGAGCTCGCTTTGGCTCCTCTTCAGGGAGTCCCTGATAAGGAGTCGAAACTTTGGACAGCTGACGATAGGGAATAATAAATTTTTTTTGCAGGTTTCTTTGCAGATTTCTGAGGTTACTTTGAAGGTGGTGCAGCAGAGGATCAATAGATATTCCTTAGTTGCAAAACGCAGAAGTTGCACATATTGTGGGTCTTGTAATATTTATTACAAATAGATATTTTAGGTTCTTTGGGGGTGATTCTAACTAAGGACCATCTAATGATCTGCATATAAGGTTAAACTGTAAGACCGATATTAATATCTTGTGATTAATTGTTGTTTCTAACTCAGGATATTCTGCAACCTGGCCTGATCCACAACTCTGATTTTTTTTGTGTCCATAAGCACAGTTTTTCATACTGTTTCTTCCATCGACGAACCATAGTTACGTTTTAATTATTTTCTTTGCAGTAAAGAATTAATTTTCGGCCTCGTAACGCTAAAACCATGTTCTTCTTAAATTCAATTGTATAAGATTTTCTTGGCTTAAAAGTCTTGTACTATCAAAGGTTTTTAACGAGCAACTGCACTATGACGACTGACCATAAAATTGCTTTATAGTTTATACCTGAGCACACGTCTAGGTATTGGGGTTTGGTCTAGGTGGTGAGGAAGGCTTATTTTTGGAGGAGGGCTTATTTTTTTAAGTACTTCAGAAAAATTCACCCGGGCTTATTATCAGGACAGGCCTTATTATCGGGGAAACACGGTAATAGAGGAAGTTCAAAACACCATTATATTGTAAGAATTATTATCCCGTTTTTAAATTTAATTTACTACATTAATTTAATTTACACAATTAGTTTTTTACTAAAAATTTGGTCTAGAAAATCAGAAGTATGACTTAGAAAAGTAATGGAAAGTCATGAAATTAGAGATTGATATCCCAGTGGCCACCCTACTGTTTTAATAAATTTTAGCATTCAACGTATCTAACATTCATTTATTTATTTTTTAATTTATTTTTTGGGTTCAGAGAATTAACAGATATTATTCTAAAAATATAAAATGCAACTTTGACTAAATGAATACTTTTAATCTAGTCTTTTTTTATATTTTTAGAATAATATCTGTTAAGACTAAATTAAAAGTATTCAGTTAAATTTAGTTCAATAATTCAATTACAATATAAAAAATGATATTTATGTTACAGGTAGTTCAACTGGTACTTTGAAAAACGATGAGACACTAGCTGTGAATGATAATGTAAGCGAAAGTTAGCTTATATAAATTGACTGTGATAGTTTTTCGCTGAATGAGAGTATTTTGCAAGACAAGATATCCATACTCTCTGTTTTAAAAAAATGTTGATTACGTTACTTGTTCTGCATCCAATAACGCCGAACAGTCATTGAAAATAAGAAAAATGAACCTAATAATAATTCGTTAATGATAGTTTAATCCTAAATTTATGATCGAAATCTAAACCTTCAAAACTTATCTTCTGACTGATTCTATTTCAAATCGTACAACGCTCTCTGAACTTTTTCTCCAAATCGCCTGAAAGTTTTTTTTCAGGTCCATTACTTTATTTAAAGAGACATGCGTTTCAGAATTTTTTTTTTAAGTTTTGTTTATGATTCCTCAAGCTACAGAAGTTTTTTTATAAAAAAGGCTTTTTTTATTAAAAAAAAAAGAGACTGCTATCTTCAAATGACCATAACTTAGAGTAGATTCAACCTTTTTAGACAATTTTTTAAGTAGGTCTTTTTTTTTTTTTTTTAATCGCGTTTGCTCGAAAAGTGTATCTTCGGTTTTTTCGAAATTTTAATATGTTTTTGTACTTTGAAAAAGATGGATTTTAACCTTAATTACATTATGCGGTTTTTCTTCATTGATTTTTAATGATTTTTCAATTTCAATTGTCTTTTTCGCTTTTTTCATCATTTCGATCACTACTTCTCCCAGAGATAACGACTAATAATTACGATCTGCCTAGGTTTTATTCATTACAAATTGAAGTTTCGGTCAAAAACTTTCGAACGATATAATTGTATGTATAAAAATTACCTTCAGAACATGAATAACGAATTTTGTAATTCTGAAGTTTTAAATATAAGCAATTTTAATGTAATTTTCCAAAAATTCTAGCTTCAAACTGGAGTAAGCTAAAAATATCTGAAAAGAGTCAAAATTTTATTTGAAGCAACGACTGTTTCAAAAAATTCTAGTGGTATGAGAATAGCCCTAAAAAATCGTTAATTGCTGCTAAAAATGCGAAAGTTAAAAAAAGCGAAAAAGACAATTAAAATTGAAAAAATCATCAACAATCAGTGAAAAAAACGGCATATTATGATTAGTGTTAAAATCCATCTTTTCCAAAGTACAAATACATATTAAAATTTCGAAAAAACTGAAGATACGTTTTTCGAGCAAACACGATATTAAAAAAATATCGGACTTAAAAAATTGTCGAAAAATGTTGAATCTACTCTAATGTATGGTCATTTCAAGATAACAGTCTCTTTTTTTAGCAAAAAAAAAGTATTTTTTTATAAACAAAACTTCTATAGCTTGGAGAGTCGTACAAAAAAAACTTTTAAAAATCCCGAGACGTATATCTTTTTAAATAAAGTAAAGAACCTGGAAAAAAAATTTCAGGCGATTTGGAGAATAGTTCGGTAACGTTGTACGATTTGAAATGGAACCAGCCTTGTATTGTTATTTACTTGATGTAGTTGGTTCATTTAAGCTTTTACTTATAATGTTACTATTTTTAAAAACACTTATGTCAAAACTTTTTTTTTAACTTTATTTAAAAAAAAAAAAAAAAATCTAAATATCATTTTTTACTTTAACTTAAGGTCATTTTATTAATCACATTATCCTCTTTTTTTTTTTTTTATTCCGAGCAAAAGTATATCTGTTAAAATTTAAAATGTTCCTTTAGTTGTGAAGTGAAGAGTTTATGTGAGAGCTTATGTATTATACAAAATCTCTGGACTCGCACTTAGACGGTAAGACGATCTACATCCGCTAGTCAGTCCAATCTCTATGGTTTCGCATCTTCACTGACACTCACTTCGCAACTTTTGAACGCCAATTTACAAATAACGCATGCCTCGCCAACAGGGGTCAGGGCCAAGGTCGAACGATGGAAGACACACCATGAATGGGAATCCCCTGGTTCACAGAGAAACACCTTGCTTATACTCAACCACTAACAAGGAAAGGCGACACCCTTCGGGTCACCGATGCTAACGAAACTTTGGGGATCGTTTTCTAATATCGAAAAATGAAGAAATCCATCAATGATTCCATCCAATGCGCCCTTGATATCGATTCGCCATATAGCTTATATGGCATTTTTAGCACTTTTTTGGTTTTTTAGCTAATTTTTCAAAAATTACTCTTCAAAGCCTATTGCACTTACAGAATTCTGCAACCTCGCATTCTCTTTATTTTTTCATTTGCTTTCAAGGAAAAATATTTTCAAGTTAACTTTTTATGAGTTTGACTCTGTACTAAGAGGATTGCTAAAAGTATTTTTTAGGGTTTTTGGCTTTTTCAAACTTTTATTGTACGTAAACAACTTTATGAAAACGATATCTCAGAATATTTTTTCTCAAAAATTCATGAAAAAACGAAAAGAATGCGAGTTGTCAGTATTCTGTACGTTTAATAGGCTTTGAACAGGTATTTTTAGATAATTAGCTTGTTTAGACACTTTGCACGTACAGAATTCTGCAACCTCGCATTCTTTTCGTTTATAATATATAATAATTTATAAAAATAATAATTAGCTTGTTTATATTATAGTTTTTATTATTATAATATATAATAATTTATAAATATAATAATTAGATTGTTTATATTATAGTTCTTATTATAATATAGAATAACTTATAAATATAATAATTAGCTTGTTTAGACACTTTGAGAGTTTTTTATGGTTTTTAGCTAATTTTCTAAAAATTCCTGTTCAAAGCTTACTAAACGCACAGAATTCTGACACCTCGCATTCTTTTTGTTTTTTGATGAATTTTTGAGAAAAAATATTCTGAGATATCGTTTTCATAAAGTTGTTCACGTACAATGAAAGTTTAAAAAAGCCAAGAAACCCTAAAAAATGCTTTTAGAAATCATCTTAGCACAAAGTCAAACTCATCAAAACTGAACTTGAGAATATTTTTCCTTGAAAACAAATGAAAAAATAAATAGAATGCAAGGTTGCAGAATTCTGTAAGTGCAATAGGCTTTGAAGAGTAATTTTTGAAAAATTAGCTAAAAAACCAAAAAAGTGCTAAAAATGCCATATAAGCTATACGGCGAATCGATATCTAGGGCGCATTGGACGGAATTATTGATGGATTTCTTCATTTTTTATTATTAGAAAACGATCTCCAAAGTTTCGTTAGCATCGGTTACCCGAAGGGTATGGCCTCTCCTTGTCAGATATCTTTCACGCCTCCAAAACACTCTCACTAAAATCTTCCTACGCATATTCCAGCTACTCAATCACTAACCTCATTCACTGTTGAAAAATCCTAATCTATGAAATCATATCCGCCACAGAAACTTTTCTCGTATTCTGAAAACCCACCTACATTTTGGCTATACTAGGCTACAAATTCATTCATTATGACAGGAAATTCAAAGATGAAAAAGTGTTTTTTCTATTATAGTCATTTTGGAATCGACATTCTTGAGTCCTCGTCCAACTCTCGCGAGTGAGAAACCGAATTCTTTTATCATTGAATTCACAAATCATAGATAAAAACCACCTACATAACCTCATTCAATATAACCTCACACCAATTTACACTCCACTTTTCTTTGTGAACCAGAGCCAGAACACAACCTCACTGCCCAATCACAGTTTGTCAGTTAATCGACCTCTCACGAGGACACAACTTGATAAAGGCGTTCACACTCTTAAACAAGTCATCCCCGACGCTTTTAACACCACAGCCTTGCAAAGTGTTCAGTGGAAAGGTATGATCTCTCAAAAAGTTGCGCCATAATTGACCAAATATTAAACTATTTTATCGAAATCTCTTCACGGAAAAAATAAATCTGGTGCACGCACCACCAAACTAAGCGGTATGGGCACCGCGGATCGCTCGCGGTGCTTACACCGCAGAGTTTTCGGTGAGTGCACCGCTGAAGTAGCGGTGGAATGTATCTAAGCAAGCGCGCGGTGGAGTGCCTGCTTTACCGACGCCGGCGACCGCTAAGGCGCTCGCACTTCTTTCCGTATACTCTGCAGGCTGCATCGCATTTTATTGTTATGACTCGATATTTTACAACTTTTTATTCAAAGATAAGACAATTGTTTGCAAATACAATTCAAATGCATTAAATTAATAACAAATAATCAATATACAAACGCATATATACCACCTATACATTAATTAGATTTTAAATCGATAATACCTATACTATGAAAAACATCAACTGTGATTATTGTCTAAAATAATAATTAGCGACGAAAAAAAGAAACAATTACCAACGTTATTTTAACGGGTTTTTACACTACCTGTGTTTTTTTTTTTTTTTTTTTAAATTTTTGATAGCTAATCAGACATATAATATTGTTTTTTGGTTTTTCGATTATTAAACTAGTTTAAGTAAAACTTACTTGTTACCTATCACAGCATAAACAAACAAAAGCCAGCAAATGAACCAATCGAAGAACAAAAAAATCAACAATGGGCGAAAACGCACCAGTCTCATTTACAAATGTTGTAAACAACAATTTTTATGGTCATGTCAATGAATCCGTTGCTTTATTCTTGTAAATATTCTTGTAATTCTAAAACTCTTCAAAATCAAGCGCACTTATATAAATTTAAGCTGAAGTAAACTAAGGAAGCTGACAAACATATACACGGCGAGTACATAAAGCACGCCATCGAAGAATAACGTCAGCGTGCCTGCACGATGCTGAGCAGTGAGCGGTCGCCGGAGTCGGTAAAGCAGGCACTCCACCGCGCGCTTGCTTAGATACATTCTACCGCTAGTTCAGCGGTGCACTCACCGAAAACTCTGCGGTGTAAGCACCGCGAGCGATCCGCGGTGCCCATACTGCTTAGTTCGGCGGTGCGTGCACCAGATTTATATTTTCCGCGTTGTTTAGGCCAAGATGAATTCAGAACTGTTTCTCTCGGATATCAATTTTTCAGTGTAAGAGTAGTTTCAGGGGTTTTTATGGGGTTGAACAAGAAAAAATTTAAAAAAATAAACGCTATTTAAACATTTTGATGAATTAAATTATTCTAAAAAGTATTCTTCGGATTACTTGCGAATAGTTTTCATTATATTATAGTTTTCATGTTTATTTTCAAAATAACAACCTTTAAAAATAAGGGTTGATAATCAATACTGGAGTAGAAATCAGGTAAAATTTGTTTATTGCAACCTGTAGTCTACAACAAATGCACTGCGTTCTCAATAAAAAACGGATTCCTTGGGTTAAGGGTGCATAAAGAATAACACAGAAGTTACAATTTGTTATGATACTTATTTATTATAATTGACACTCCAACTTATCGCGCAAGCAAGCAGGGGCATAGCCCAGCGAGGGGTAAAGAGAGAGAAGAGTTGGTACTTACAGGGTTGGCTTCTAGTAGCGCTCCCTTAGCAATAACAATCAAGTCGTGTAGTCCTGGTCATAAGGTATGACGACGGCGTTGGCAACAGCTTCTACGAGGACAACTCACCGCTGGCCGGCCTTACATGTGACTCTCTCTCTTTTTTTTGTACAACATAATTTACAGTTAATAAAACATATCTATATATCGTTCTTTCTTGCTCTCGCCATGTGCTCATAGTGCTGTGCTCAAAGTCCACCAACTCGATTACTCTCTCACTCAACTGAGCCATAAAAAAATAATAAGCAAAGGATAAAAAACAAATCTCTACAGAAAGAAAAAAAATTCTAGTTCATAGTTTATAATTACTCCATCCCGCTATGCTTGTTTAATTCGAGATTTTCTCGCGCACAATTAAATTTTCATTGCGCATGCCCCGTAAGTGAAAACTTTCTTGCCGCCAGATTAGGAGGAGGTTTGCATTATCGAGGCTTTTGCAATGTATAATACAGTGCACATCATGGAAGCGAAAGTAAAGAATCCCTCAGAACATATTTTTATCATAATTAAACGTGCTTTGAGACATTCTTTACTTTCGCTCCCTAGATGTGTATATATTCACACTCATTCACTGCATTTTCGCGCTTTTTTTATTTTTTCTTTGCTTGTAATTAATTGGTTATACATATAAAAGAAAGAAAATAAAAAAAATTTCTAATTGAAATTGCGCTTGAGCCGGTTGCTCTCACAATTGAGCTTGTATATATACTCATAAAAGTTACACGGCTTTTAGCCAACAAAATACTCGCAATTTTTACTAATTTTAAGAAACAATTATAAATCCTATTCAGAAAAATTCCTGAATTAATAAAAAAGTATTTTTCGATAGTATCAATGTCTACTAGAGCTTAACTAAGTACTTGAGCGAAGAAAATCGTCTACGTTCCGTACGCAAATCACAGTACCTCTAAGTAGTGATTTGCGCACGTATCTTCTAGGATCAAGGTGCAATGGTAAGGATCCGAGGAAGTAATTCAGGAATAACCAGCCATAGTTGATGTGCTCCCCGTGCACGTCGTAGTTAGGGCAGTCTTCGATTGCCCTAACTACCGGGTATGCGCACGCTGGGCACTTCTCTCTCGGTTGATAGAACCTAGCACGCGACCTCTGCTTGTTTTCCTTCCAATTTACCTCGCAAAATAATAAGTCGGTGCGAACGGAGCGGACGGTCATGTACGCACGTTCCCGTTCATCTGCGCTGGCCTTCGATGAAAGCTCCGCGGCTCGCTGTTCCGCTTGATTGACGGCCTATTGAGCCTTTCGAAATCTGCGTTCGAAGATCGACTCTGAGATGGCCACGTTCGCCTCCTTTGATTTCCGAACTATGGCATCTGTTTCCACCTGTTCCCGGGAATGGCGGTCCTGTAGCTCTTGTTGGCACACAGTTTTTTCTTCCGGCAACAATGCCGCCTCTTGTGCTGCCCGACGAACTACTGTTTTCTGTTGTTGGTGGGCCTGCTCCTGGTGCATTAGGAAAAATTTGAGGACCACTCTCCTCACTCGTTTTGGCGCTAGCTACTCGACGGCAGTGTTGGGTAAATGACAATTCAGGAAGTTTTCGACATGTCGTAAAGTCGAAAATGTCGTAAATGTATCAAATGTATAAAAGTTTGTCGTTAATGTATGAATTGTAAAAAATTCAAAAACGATTTATTTCAGCTCATAATCTAGATTTTTTCTCAATTAATTTTGTTTGTTTACATTACTTGTATTTTAATTTCAAGATATTAATGATATTTTAGTAAAAATTATTTAAATTATTGTTGAAAATTAAATATGTTAACAATAAATGTTTAATTGGTTTTTCAGTTTTTTATTAGTTAATAAAAGCGATTAATCCTACTTTTCATGAAAATTTGTTAGGTTGAAAAAACTTTATTGCAATTTTTTATTTAATAGTGTTTAAATATTTAAACTGAATGCAGCTCACAATGGTGAAAAAACATTTAAGTTTAGCAAAGAAAGAGTGATTTTTTTTTATTTACAATTTATTCAAATAAGTTTGAAAATGGACGCTCTCAGGTAGTCTTTAAAGCCTCTTAAATTCAAATTGTTATAACGTTTTAATTCATAATGTTTAATTTAAAAAAAAGTGTTTTTTACAGTGAAATACTTTCTTTCTTTTTTATTTCATTTATTTATTTATTTTTCAGAAAACAGTAACTTGATGATGATTTATGCAAATTTTTTTTTTTGTTGCAACATCTCGTTTTTTACTGTAGTGGAGTCCAGTTTTTTTCCAGATTATTAAATCTGGATTACTCTCCTAATTTCCAATCTGTCTTGTATAGCAGGTTTAAGTTTAAAAAATTATTTTTAATTTTTCAAAAATATTGTCTATAAATTTCATTTCTAGTTATTTATTATTATTTTTTGAATATTATACACTGTTATTTACTTGTCAGATTTTTATTTTAAATTTGATTGTAATAAAAATTTTTAATAATTTTTTTTTTATAATATAGAGTCTCTGTGCGCATTTATATAATAGTTTTGACAAATTAAAAAAAAAAAAAAAAAAAAAAAAAAATCGCGTCGGAGTTTTCGACAAATATTTTTATCAAAAAAAATTTACGACTGTCTTTTCAACATGTCAAAAATGTCATTTAATACAACCTATTTTCGACCAACACTGCTCGACGCTCAAAGGAGATCAAAATCCACGTGTGGAGATCACGGTGCACTACAAGACATGGACGCTCGAATGCTTAGGATTGGCTCAAACAGCCCAATCCATTATTTCAAAAATGCTGTCATTTATTACCTATGAGGTGTATAGCAATAAAACTTTCTAGAAATATTTATCAAAACTTAATAAAAAACTTCCTCGTTGGAAGTTTTTTACTCTTTATATTTATGCATACTTTTTAATCCAAACTTTTAGGTTAGAAACTGCTAATTCACGGAAAATTTTAAGGGAAACCCACGGGAAAATAAGTTATCACATGGGAAGAAAAGAGATCGCACGGGAAAATTAATCATTGCACGGGATGATAAAAGAATTGAACGGGAACTAAATTTATTGAACGGGAAAAAAAATTCTACTGAACGGGAAATAAATAAACTTTGTAGAGTTATTGCATTCTTCCATAATCAATTCGAGAATAATAAAAAACAAAATGTTTTCGAATTTCACAATTTATTTATTAACATTAGTTAATACATTAGCCTCATGACAGCCGTTTCGACATACAATGTCATCTTCAGATGATTATATACAATACATGTATTGTATATACTCAATACAAATTATGTATTGTATATACTCATCTGAAGATGACATTGTATGTCGAAACGGCTGTCATGAGGCTAATGTATTAACTAATGTTAATAAATAAATTGTGAAAATCGAAAACATTTTGTTTTTTATTATTCTCGAAGGGAAATAAATACTTTTTGCACGGGAAAAGTTTCAAATGACTTTAAAGATTTTATAAAACTTCTTTTCATATTTCAGTATATATTTTAATTTACAAAAATAATACAGTCAGTTTAAATTCACTTATTTTACATTTAAAATTTTCTAATGTTGTTTTAACATTTAGTTCTTATTATAATTTTTTATCATTCTTTTATAGACATACAAGTAACAACATTGGTTTTTTTTACACTAAACTTTCAAATAACATAATTGTTAAAAAAATTCAAATATTTTTCCTTAATTTTTTTAATTTGTGTCATGAATTTTATATAAAACAGGATCTAAAATCAAATAAAATTAGAAAAGTATTCTCTTTTTGATCACTCTTGTTTTGAAATATGTAAAATCTTGAAATATTCAATCACGTTAAATTATGAAAAAAGTATTGTTTGTTACATTATTTTTAAAAATAATTCTTTAAAGATTTTATTTAAAATTTTTAAAAGATAATTTAAAAAAATAATGTATTATTATGTACATTATTTATAAAAATTATGTACATTATTTTGATAAATAATGTATTATTATATACATTATTTTTTGTGACAGTCAGCGATCGTAATTAAATCGTCGGTAACGATTTAGGATTTGGCGCGAATCACGTGACTGTCGAACGCAGCTCATAGCGGACCTCTGAGGTGGTAGAGCGGGAATCGGGAAGCCACTCTTAGTTTTCGTGTCCAAGTGTTCGCACGTACATGGAACTTAACTCGTCTCGGTTCGACGGCTAACCGGACTCCTCGGGAGTGGAATGTCATCGAAGAGAGAGTTGGCAGAGACAGAAGGTGCGGGATCGATGGTCATCGCCCGGGAAGCATTCTCCTGTCTAGACGAGTCAACCGGCTTTTGGAAGCCGTGGACGTCGGGGAACCTGACCGACGTCCGGCAGACACGCAAGGATCTGGAGATCGATTCATGGCAGATCTTGAAGCAGCTTACTCGTTACGGAAGTCGAGGCAATTATTGACATTCGCGTCGCGCGTTGTGGTAGAGCCGTAGTGTGAGAGTGTGGTGTTATTTGTGAAGTTGTCATTTCACGTCATCGCCTGGACCGCTTTCCGACGGCTACACGGCGACTCGAGTATGGTAGATATTGCGGCTGGTCGGCATCGTAGCCGGGCATTTTGTTTAGCCTGACGGCTTGGTATGAGGTGCACCTTAGCGACTCCGTAAGTTAATTGTAAATGTGCGAGTGAGTGTGAATGCATGTGAGTGTCCTTAGTACACTGTTATTGTCATAATCTTTGTTTTTCTCTTGCGCGCGTTAGCTGCCGATAGCAGCAGGAATTTGTGTGCGCGCGCAACGATTTAGAGAGCATTGAAGATTCTTTTGTTTACTGGTTTAAACGACACCGAGTCGTAGTTCGAAATTTGTATTTTAGGTTTAGATTTGTTTTAATAAATTATTAAATTGTTAATTTAATTTTTATTGACTAAACCTGGTGTTCCTGCGAATCGATCCTGTTTTAATACCCGCACCCACTACCGATAAACGAACTAGCCGACCGCGTCGCGAAGTATAGTAATATTCGCGGACGCGATTTCCTCATTTTATTATTTCAGGTCGACGAGTTGCAGTTCGACGAGTGCTTGGATCAGCACTAACAAGGAGAGGTCACACCCTCCGGGTCACCGATCTTGACGAAACTTTGGGGATCGTTTTCTTATACCAAAATATGAAGAAATCTACCAATTATCCCGTCTAATGGGCCTTTTATACCTAGTTCCTACATAGCTTATATCGTATTTTTAGCTCTTTTTGGGTTTTTTTGCGAATTTTCAAAAAATTCCTGTTCGAAGCCTATTACACTTACAAAATTCTGCAACCCCGCATTCTCTTTATTTTTTCATCTTCTTTTGAGAAAAAATATTTTTAAATCTAATTTTGAAGAAATAGTCCATGTAAAATTAAGGTAATCAAAAGCATTTGTTTACTGTTTTTTTGGTTTCATGAACTTAAACTGTACGTCATCAGCCTTATCAAAATTATGTCTAAAAATATTTTTTCTAAAAAATTCATAAAAAAACAAAGAAAATGCGGGGTTGCGGAATTCTGTCAGTGCAATAGGCTTTGAGCAGGAATTTTTTGAAAATCAGCTTGTTTTGACACTTTTAACACTTTTGTGCGAATTTTGTGGTTATTTGTGCCAATTTTCAAAAAATTCCTGCTCAAAGCCTATTGCACTGACAGAATTCCGCAACCCCGCATTTTCTTTGTTTTTTTATGAGTTTTTTAGAAAAAATATTTTTAGACATAATTTTGATAAGGCTGATGACGTACAGTTTAAGTTCATGAAACCAAAAAAACAGTAAACAAATGCTTTTGATTACCTTAATTTTACATGGACTATTTCTTTAAAATTAGATTTAAAAATATTTTTTCTCAAAAGAAGATGAAAAAATAAAGAGAATGCGGGGTTGCAGAATTTTGTAAGTGTAATAGGCTTCGAACAGGAATTTTTTGAAAATTCGCAAAAAAACCCAAAAAGAGCTAAAAATACGATATAAGCTATGTAAGAACTAGGTATAAAAAGGCCCATTAGACGGGATGATTGGTAGATTTCTTCATCTTTTGGTATAAGAAAACGATCCCCAAAGTTTCGTCAAGATCGGTGACCCGGAGGGTGTGACCTCTCCTTGTAAGTGCAGGTGATAAGGATTTAGTACGCACCGTGGGTATTTGTATCGGCTCATACAAACCCCTTAAATCCACCCCTGTTACATTTTATAAATAATGTAACAAGACTATTTTTTTCTTATATTATTTATAAAATAACATAGCAAAATTTAAAAGTTTAAAGATTTACATTGAAAAAAACAATTTACATAAATTTTTATATTCATTTTTATACTTAAAAATACAAAATGTATAACCGTTCATTGAGTCAACAAAGCTTTTTTGGCTTTTGAGGGACAACCTCTTTTCCTCTTCTGTCTTAAAGGGATACTTTTTGCTTGTTCAGGAACTTCAACTTCTTTTCTTTTAATCATCATCCCTACAGAATGTTTGCATTGATTTTTTTTTCTGAAAAAAGGACACGTGCATGTCACGCGGTCAGTGTAAAATTCCAATTTCCAGATTTTTAAACGCCAATCTGTGAACTTATCAAATGTTCTCCATTTGCCTTCTTGATTGAAGGAGAGTGATTTTCAAAGTCCCTGAGAATTTTTTCTGTGATTGGCATCTGAAAATTAGATGACGAAGTGAAGTACTGGATGCAGTTTTTTTCATTACGTTGAAGTACAGCTGGTTTTCGAGCCACCCACTGATAAGCTCGTGTCCACAATTCCAAAGAAATATCTATAAATTTTTAGCAAAAAAAATCAAATTTTGCGTCAGTTTAAAACTTGTAAATAATTTTTTTTTAATTTTAAAAGTTTTTTTGAGTTTTGAATATTTTGGAAAATCGTTATTTTTAAATAATCAATACCATCAATCGATTCTTTGAAAAAAAATAAGAAAAAAATGTCCTATGAGTTTTTTTTTTATTTAATGCATAGTTTTTTCGAAGCGCCGGTTCAAAGTTAATTTTTAACATTTTTGAGCGATATTTAGGCTAAATTCTAACGTAATGCACAAAAAATGACTCAGTTTTTGTGGTTGTCAAGAATTTGTTGCAAATATTGATTTCTTCACTAAAAAATAAAATGTAACTGTTGTAATAGATTAAGTATAAGCTAAAACTTGATGTTCGGTTCTAATAAAGTCAAGTTTGACTTGTAAATAAAGTTAAATTTGAAGTCGGTTATCTTTCTTTTAACATATCTCTCAACACAACATGTTTTTCTTATAAGGTAGGTGTACCTAGTAGGGCCCCCCTAAGCGAGAATCGACGTTGAGGCAAAACAAACCAATATTTTTTGACGCGTTAGGTCTCATTTTGAAGGTTAATTCAAAAGCTTTAAAATGAGACCTTACGCGTTCGATTTTGATCAATGAGCTTGAAATGCCAGAGGATTTGCCAAAACACTTTTTTTTAAGACACAAAAATTTGTGTACCTAATATGGCCCCCTTGAAGTAATTCATTAATTGCTATTTGTTCCTATTTTTTAAATTTATCAGGATATGAGATTTAAAAAAATTCAAAATTTTTATTATCTTAAAAATGATTTGTTGAAAAATTGAGCCTTTTTTACAATGTTTTTGAAAGCTTTGTAACCAGTAGAAAAATTAAAACTTTAAATTTTTATCAAAGTTTGTTTTTTGAGCTAGAATGTTTTTTGCGTTATAAAATGAAAAAAAGCTTTGAAACAATTAAATTTATTTTTCTAAAATAACACTAGAATAGGATTTTCTAATAAGGACTGTAAGGAAATACACTTTGAAATATCGGTATTTGTACTAATTCGCGGGGGGCCATATTAGGTACACTGCAGAATAAAAAGTAATTTAAGAATAAAACCCGTTAGAAAACCAGTTGAAAAAAACTAAAATCGCGTTTTAAAGCTGAAACAGTAACGAATCGAAGCTACTTTGATATAATTTTGGTCAGGCGTGTCTAAATCTTTTGGCAGACCATTTAATTACAACGTAAAATAATAACGAAGGAATACGAAACGAGTTTTAGCTATAAGGCGTGTGCAAAAATAATTTTCAAATGTTCTAAACAACTCAAAACTTCAAAATTCAGTGTTTTTGACTTCTTCCTACCTTGTAGACATGCCGCATATCGAGCATATTCAAAATAACAGGGGGGCATATTAGGCACAGGGCCATATTAATTACACCTACATTATTTATAAATTTTTATGTACAGTCAAACTCCGATAATTCGAAGTGCCAAGGGAGTCAGGAAAAACTTCGAATTATCGAAACTTCGAATTATCGAAAGTAAAATTTTAAAAAGTACTTTCATCGTTTGCTGAAATAAAATCTATTTATCACAAAATTTCAGTTATACGTACAAGAATGTGTTAAATATAATACAAATATTTCATTTTTTAATTTATTTTATTTATCTTTAATTACTTATTAGTTTTTGTTAAAAAAAGTCAGATATTTTTGCCTGAACTTGCGGTACTTTAGTTTCACAGTAATCTTCAAGGAAATTTAATGTCTTGAATACTTTTTCAGGCATGTCATCTTGTTGTTGTACAAATTGCCGTAATTCTGAGAGTAACACTGCTGCTCGAGCAGACGATACTTTGTCGCTTGGAACAAACTCTCTGCTTGAGACTTCTTCATGGCTGTCTTCATCACTACTTGAATATTCCTGTCCTTCCTGCAATTCTTTCTGACTTACCATTTCCAAAATATCAGCGTCACTGAGAGTGTCGGCTATCATAACGTAATCATCGACGTTGATAAAATCTTCAAAAGATACGCTCTCACATCTTAGTTTCTTGCTTAACTCAATCCATATCGTTGGCTCACAAATAATTTTTTCTGGTTCACCATCAATTTCTAACGGAGACTCTTCAAATTCTGCCGTTTTTTTCTGAAATCCAGCTTTACGAAAACAGTTGGAAATTGTGATTGATTTGACATCATCCCAGGCTTTTGTCAACAAAATAATTGCCTGCAAAAGATCAATATTAAACGAGCAGTTTTCACTCATAACATTGATAATTTTTTTTACTAATCGTTTACGATAATAAAACTTTATGTTTTTGATGATACCCATGTCCATCGGTTGTACTTTAGAAGTCATATTTGGCGGGAGATGAACGATCTTGATCGCTTTCAATTTAAAACTTAAAACTTTCGGGTGAGCTGGGCAATTATCTATAAACAATAATATTTTTCTTTTCTGTCTTCGAAATTTAGAATCAAGTTTCTTCAACCATTCCTCATAAACAGTGCTAGTCATCCAGGCTTTTTTATTAGACATATAAGTAACGGGAAGAGATCGAACGCCTTTTTTTCCAAAACACCGTGGTTTCTTAGATTTTCCAATGATTAAAAGCGGTAATTTTTCGGTACCTGACATGTTTGCGGCAACCATCACTGTAATTCGCTCTTTACTTTTTTTTCCACCGTGGCAAATCTCATCCTTAAAAGCCAGTGTTTTATCCGGCAAACATTTCCAAAATAAGCCTGTTTCGTCGGCATTGAAAATATCATTTTCAGAGTAGTTTTCTAATAAACCTGGTAACACATCTTTCACATATGTTTGACTATCTTCGACCGAAACTGAGGCACTTTCTCCACTTAAAGTTTTAGCTTTCAAGCCCTTTCTACTTTTGAAGTTTCGTAACCAACCTGAACTTGCATTGAAATCTTTGTGACCTAATTCAGATGCATAGGAAAGAGCTTTTTCCTGAAGAATATCGCCAGACAAAGGTATTGTTGGATGTGAAGTGCGTACTTCTTGAGCAAATTTAAATACTGCATTTTCGACTAGTGGAAGTGCAGAGTATCGCATGCGTTTTCTGCTAGGCTGAAACTCTCCTGCAGTTACAGCTTTTAAATGTTTTTCTTTATTATTCATGATGCTTGACAATGTATTAGGAGCTATGCCAAAATCTTCAGCGATTTCTTTTTTTCTTTTCACACCTTTTCCGACTTCCTGGATTAGTTTAGCTTTTTCTGCCAAGTTTAAAGTACGATAAGGTTTGCGTTTTGCAGATGACTTCATTTAAAAAAAAAAATCAACGTTTCACCACTGAATTTTAGAGCTGACTGTCATATAAAACTGCTTAGAAACTAAACTGCGCACAAAAGGAGGTTGGCAGAGAGGGCGGGGCTCATTCTTAGCTGTCCCAAAGTCTCAAACTTCGAATTATCGGAATAAATATTTACATTGGGAGTCAAAAATAACTTCGAATTATCGAAAAATTCGAATTATCGAAATTTGAATTAACGGAATTATTTAACACGTATTGTATATGATTTTTTGACGGGAGTCGAAAAAAACTTCGAATTATCGAATAATTCGAATTATCGACGTTCGAATTATCGGAGTTTGACTGTATGTATATTGTAAGTAATTTACCATTAAGTAGCTATCTAGACATTTATCAGATATGGCAGAGTCTAAGCAAGCTAATACAATATTTTGATTGTTGTACAAATCAGTTTGAATACTTTTGTTTATTTAAACATGAAATTTCATAACCTAGTATTGATAAAACATTAAAAAATCTGTTTTTTGTTTTTTTTTTTTTTTATTTTTTTAATTTATCAACATTGTTTATTTATTAATTAATTAATTAATTTCGTCAAAGTTTGATCATATTTTTAAATCTTAATTCTTCAACTTAATTTTGAATTGACAAAGCTTGTGGTTTTACGAGTCGTAAGAACGTATTCATATCTCTCTTCGTTCTCTTTCGTAAATTTATGATGATATTCGATCAATTACACAAACATGGATAGGATAAGAGTGAGAACAGCTCTGTGACCGCTTCCTGCGTATCTCCCTGCTCTTTTTTAAATTGATCAATGCAGACGTAGATGTCGGGGTGGTTTTTGGCCATAAGGAGGCTGAATCTTGTGTGCCAACCTTTGGACACGTTGTTCGTTCTCGCGTAGCCCTGTACGGTCGCGTCGTATTGGTTCCAAATGCGAGGTGGGTACCTCGGGGCAAGCGCCTTCCGTCGGCCCGTCGCCGGTTTGCCATTGACGTAGGTGATATCGAAATAATTTACAAAGTCCTGCATCTCCTCGGGCGCTATCCCCTTTTAAATAATTGAAGCAGTCCTCGACATCACATATGGGGACCAACGCCAACGCAGCCAGCTTGTAAGTAAAGATCTTGATGCTTCTATCTTCGGTACAATTATACGCTTCTTGCAGCCCATCCTTCTGAATTCTTCTGTACAGACTTTGCCGCAAATGGAAAAAGCATGCGGAAATAGCAACATGGGGGAACACTTCATCTGACGCATTAATTATGCCCAACTCGAAGTCTGTCATTATGATCTGCGGTCGACAAACGATATTGTAGTTGTCCGCAGCTGACACGATCGCATGCAGTACCGTCGCGTATTGAGCTGTTTCTTTTGATGTCAAAAACGCGTAGACTAACGGTAACGCCACCTTATCGCTGGTTTCAAAAGCCCGGGAAACAGTAGCCAATACAGTAAAGACTTGAGCAAAAATATGCGGAGCCACCTGTAAATATATTGTAATTACTTGTAAATACTTCTACATATTTTTAAATACTATATTTACCTTAAAAATTCCATCTAGGAACCACATAGAACTTGCAGCCAATAATTCCAAGTTTTTCTTGGTGGAGAACACCAACACTCGCTTTTTTACCGGTTCGTCATGATCTCGGGAATCATAGAGAAGGAATTGTTCCCCATCGAACATTTTTCAGTATTCATCAGGTAATTCCTCCAAATCTATAAGCGACGTTGGGCTTCGTTCCACATTTTTGTTTCGCACGCGACGCATGCTCTGTTTTAGATTTTCTCTTTCGGGCAGTAGAGCGAGAGTCCCAGCTGAAGCACCAGCTAATTCCTCTCGTATTAATGCAGACGGAGGCCGCTCTGGTTGCGTCTCTGCATTGTGTTTCAGATTTAATTTTCTCTTTTCAGCATCGGCTTCTTCACGATTGGGAGGGTGCGAATGCTTCGATTCTTTTGGACCTGAAAAGTTTAGAACAAATGTCGAAAATTTGAGAGGAAAAACGAGTATTTTTAGAACCTTTTATGACAGTAACTGGTCCACTTAGCGCCGTTGCTGTCGGGGGAATGATATGGAATCGGTATAATCGATTACAAAATTTCTGCTTTTTGTTTTCATCGTGGCAAAAAACTTTGTGGAAAATATTCTGTTGATCGAATGAAGCTTTAATGAGAAATATTTGTTGAAAGGTGAAGGGGGGATTGTCACGGTCGGTGAAAATCTCCGTCCACACGATCAATTGTATCGTTTTTCTTTTTGAACGCGTGCCAGCAGCCGACGGGCGACTACTGGTGGACCGTTCCGGAACGGACCGACCGTTAAAGGTTGGACCGGGTAGAATGGGACCAACGCACAGCAGACGCGTTTTGATCACGGGAGAGAGAAATCTCTGTCTTTTTCTTGTTGCTTCTTTAGCTCGCTAAAAATTTGTATCGTGGGCCGTGTCGTTTTTATTTAATCTTCGCGAAAGATTTGTGAGGTCGCCGCCCCAGATCGAGAGCAGAGTGAGCTGTTAAGAGTGAGAAAGAGTGTGTGCGGTTCAAGCATCCGACTCCCCCTACGATTTGGAGATCTCCACACCGGCGGTAAAGGTTCGTTAACCCCGTATGAGCGTGCGAGTTTGAGCGCAGGAGTGTTGTATGCAGAGGGAGAGAAATTGTCAAAGTAAATTTTTCCCTCCCTGTCTGTCCTTTTTCTTTGCGGTTCTACGCGCAAATTTTTAGTAGAATTTACGTGTAGAAACTAGCGGGTCAACGATCGTGATCGTCGATCAGATTTTTCTTTCTCTTCGTTCGGCTACCCGATGCAATCGGCCGAACTTTAATGTATTCGAAATAATACGGCGGTTAATTTAATTGTAACTTTTTTTTGTTTTGTTTTCTTTAGGATAGTAAATTAACTTTTCTTGATTATTTGATTGAACATCTCTTTTCCTCCGCTTGTATTTCCCCGATTGAGTGTGTTAGAGAGAATATCATTTGGGTATTTTCGCCACGCCCACTGCCGGCAGTTAAAGTAGCTTCACGTACGTGTTTTCCCAAGCATGGCATGAATTTATTTCTAGGTACTAGGATAAAGCTGGGAGTACTCAGGACGGAGTACTCTACAGATTACTTGTCAACAGTGAAGGTCTCGTCAACGTAGGTCGTCACCGAGCGGTGACACGTGAATTTCCTCCTGGACGAGCACTGCTACAAATTGACAAATATCAAACTAGATTATAAAAAATTTGTTTCATTACGAATTTTGCTTAGTGTGGTTCAAACATGGCTAGCTCTTAAAAAGATTATTTAATTAAGATTCAGTGGTATCGGAATACTGAGTTGAAATTAACCAAATGAGGTGTCTGTGCTGTCGCTGCAAAATAGTTCCATCGGGCATTGGATAAGGATGTATATGAAATGGACCATCCAATCAAGTTAAAGTAAACAACGATCATTATAGATAGTAAAAACATGTCTTAGAATGGTATGAGATTAATATCCTCGAGGATCAATTAAAACGACGTTTGCTCAATATCGCTAAAAGTGCAAGAGCAATTTTCGTTCATGGTAAAAAAAAATTGAAATATTTATAGAAACCGTAGTCTAGTCTGTCGTCCTAGTATTAATCATAAAAGTATCATTGTCCAAGTTATGAACATATTAAAACAATTTCTACATCTCAAGATCAATGCTTAATTCATGAGATGAAAGAAAACTCATCGTTCAAGTATTGTACTTTGTATAAAGCAAGCTTACTCAAAACATGGCTTCTAAGCTTGAACAAACAATATTCAGTACAAAATAATATTATTTGAGATTATTCCATTTACTTGGATCTTCTTCAGGCGCATAAGAAAAAAATAGATCTAGATGAATTTTAAAAAGAATTTTGTGAAGAACCTACAAATGAAAATTATTTTTCTCAACTTATGAATAAGTTTTCAAGAGTACTAAAATAGAATCATCAGAAGCTCCTGAAAGTTAAAACTTCAAAGACTTCCTCGTGTGGATTACGAAAATTATTGTCTATCTTATTATGAAGGTAGTGATGATGAAGAATCAAATATAGCTAAAAAAGATCATATGCTTAATTAATCTATCAACTATAAGAATACCTATTAGATCGCAGAAATTCCTACTACAAAAAAAATGTGCATAAGATCTTACAAATTTTCTATTTTTACTCATCTAATAATAACACTCGCTCAGGCAATAACATGGAGGATCAAATTATTGAAAAGCAAAGATAAATTTTAAGCGTAAACAGTATCAACAGTTTCAATTAATGCTTTATTTTTGTTTACAGTTTTTCTCAGGATGAAAAGACCTTGAAACCTAGATCTCAGGTTAAAGAATATTCTGAGAGAAGCTCAAAGAGCAGCTGAATACAGAGAAGAAATTGATAATTTGAAATTTATTCAAGATAATAGAGCATTAGAATTTCAAAACCATATTATTCGCAGTGCTGAATTAAAAGAATTTCAAGGTCTCAGAGACTTTTCATTTCGTAATGCTGTTAAACATATTTGAACTCGTTTAGAACGTTTAGAACTTAAGTGAATGTAACTACCTATTAAATAAGTTTCAAGTATGCAATTTTGACGTAGATAAAATAAATAAAAAGGCGCTGTGGTGGCGTAGTGGATAGAACGCTCGACTCTCAACTCGAGGGCCGTGGGTTCTATTTCCGGCTGGGCACCTCTGATTTTTTCATGTGCCTTACCGCTGCGTTGGTGGTTCGGAACCCACCTTAAACTGTAGGGACATTCGAGGGTACCTGAAGGCACGCTTCGTCTGTAGGGACCACGTGTTAATAGTCATGGTTGCAATAGTTAATTTTCACCCCTTGCGTTCGCGCCCGCGTAAATCCACGTAAAATCTAGTGGCTGGAACTGCGCAGTTCTTGGCTGAACAGCCCCTCTGATTCGTGCGCGCCCGTATGAAAATCCACGTGAAATCTAATGGCTGGGAGTGGGCACTTCTTGGCTGAGCAGCACTTCTGGTTCGTGCGCGAATGCCTTCTCCAAATGGTCAATAGAATTCAATAGTTGAACCCCGCTGGTATAGCCGAATAACCCGAATGGGTACTTACGGGTCTATGTAAAAAAATAATAATAATAAAAATAAATAAAACCTCATATTGAAAATAATTAATTTTTTTTATTTCATTATGATATTGTTACATTTTTTCAAAGCATACAATTAGATAGTTTTTGCTATTTAGTTTTTTTTTTCAACAAATCAACGAATACAATAAGATAATTTTTTTTTTGCTTTTTAGTTTTTTCATAACTTTATAAATACTAATAAACTTATTTTTTTTATTTCTCTGATGAATAATGTTCATTACTCTATCCTCAGGGTAGAGTATCCGTTTGGCCTTCAAATATAACTATTTGTTATGGGGTATTTCTAACAAAAGGGCCTTCCTTAAATAATTAACGGAGTTTCCCGGGCCCTCCCATTACAAGGAACTCATGCAAGAAAAATCGGGGAAAACTCATTAACTCCGGGGGTGGGGTTCCCGCGGAAAGAAAACCTCCGGGACTGGTCGGTGAGCTAGAGAGAGAAGAAATAAATTATTGCAAAAATCTTATCATTTCAATCTTATCAAAAAATTTTATCATTATGAGGACTCAAAGTTATTTTTGAAAGTTTTTCTGTATAAACTTTATGATTCTGTGAATAAATTAAAAATTTATCTGCTTTTAGAAAAGCTTTATTACTAAACAAACATATTTAATTATCTTCAATAATAATTTTTTCTACTTCATTTGATGGTTGATACTTACATCATGAAGTCTAGCTCATTAGTACATAGTTTATAGCTTTAGGTTAAGCTCGATAGCTTACAGTCTATAATATGAAACTATGATTGAGGGATATGGTTTGAAGCCCAACTTGAAGCCAGGCCTGATAGGTTTAGTCTAGTTTTTCGCGACCAAGGAAAATTGTAACAGGTAGAGTGTAAGTTGTTGTTGACGATGTTACGTGGGAAAAATGTTTGGTGGACACCAAAAGTTGTCTATTTAAAATGGGGTCGATTTTTAGGGGTAAATTGGGGTTGATAATGGAAAATCCGATTTTCCGAAAAATCTATTCATTCAATGAACAACATTGGCATTTAAAAGTTGTAGGTACTTAAAAAATGAACATTTTTTGTCACATGAGTTTTGCCGGAAAAGTCCATATTTTCCGAGAAAACACGTAAAATTTACCTTCTTCGAAAGTATATTACGGTGGGTTAGCCACTATGAAGGGTCGAAATCTAAACTATCCGGTAATTTGTAGCTTTTTTGTAGCTAATTTGTGACGTCAAAAAAATTTTTGTTTGTACCCCCAGTTCCGAAAAATTGTGGCTAACCTAGCGTAATATTACGCACGTTTAGCCACCCTCTGTATCTTCGGCCACAAGTGGTTTACGGAAACGGAGTGGGTGGCATATTTTGTAGCTTTTTGTAGTTCGGACGTGGCGCGATTCGCTTTTGCGATATCCGACCCCGATTACCCCTGCCAATAGTGCCAGTTGCTGCCGGGGTTGGAAATTTTAGTTTATGACCATGACCGAGGGACGAGGTCACCTTAATTTGTAGCTACCCCCAGTTCCGAGAAATCGTGGCTAACCTAGCGTAATATTACGCAAGGTTAGCCACCTTCTGTATCTGCGGCCACAAGCGGTCGACGGAAACGGGGTGGGTCGTCGATTGTAAAGCGTAAATTTTATTTCATAACATAAAAGTCTACACTAAATATTTGTGTCGATATTTACTATGAATTTCCTCCCCTAGGAGCTCTAGGACCTTGTCGTGCCCCGCCGAAGTTTGACGGCCTGGTGAGGAGGCCCCCCGACTTGTGGTGAGTGGGACGGGACCGTCGTATGGATGTTTTGGCTCCCTATAAACGGGACGTCCAGGCGCATGAGCGGCCCACTATAAACGGGGGACCGAGAAATGAATGTTTTAGGCAATCCAAGAAGGGTCCGTCCAGGCGACTGGGTCGGTCCTTTGCCTCTCTCCGAGAGTAGGCTGGCGACCAACAAACAGCCCTCCATCCAGAGTGGTGGTCTGGCTGGGTACACACACCTCTCATCTCGACAACGCGGTATTCGGGATGATATGATACGCACACACATACACTTACACATTTACATAGCGACGTGGGGTGCTCCCCAGCTGCGAATCCCAAAGTCAGCTTTGGTAAAGTCGAAGGTTAGCAGGATGTGGAGGGTACAGGGGATAAACTGGGACTGGCGCGCCTGGGCCGACGGATAGTACGGGGGTTCGGGTAGGTCAATAACCAGACCGCCTGGCTGCCTCACCAGCCGTCATAGAAGGGGGGGGGGCACCCCGGCGGCCACATCAAGTGGACCCTCGACAGACCACGCCCCGCTGAAAGACAAGCAAACGGGACACACCTCTACGCCGACCTTAACACAATACACTCACACAAATAAACAAACAATGAAAATGAAAAAACGAAAATGAGGTGAGCTTAAAAGCGCCAACCCTTCAGGCAACGGGGGTTCCCACCTTCATGGACACAACAGAACGAAGCCGAAACCTTGCCACCACGGGGGCCGGGGTCACCGGACAGAACACGGTCGCACGGTCTCGGGACTCCGCCCTTTCGGGAGTTGGGGATACTGGGACCGATCATCAGGGGCTGAGGCAGTCAAAAGCCCTTATCGGTGAAAGGCCACCTAAAGAATGGCTACGTGACTTAAAGAAGACCGGTAGGAGGAAACTCAAACTGGTCATCGGATGGCTTACGGGTCACTGGAAAGTGAGACACCATCTATCCAAGATAGGGATAAGGGAGGTCTCAGAATGTAGGTGGTGCGGACAAGCAGCCGAGACGACGAGACACCTCCCATGTGAGTGTCCCTCCTAGGCTACACTCCGGACCAGTAGGCTTGGCAGACCCATCATAGATCCAGGGGATCTGAGGGAAGCCAGCCTATCGGAAATCATGACGGTAATTGGCTCCGTAGACAGAGCCATGGTCAAGGAGTGAGTAAGGCAGGGAATTCAGCACAATGAGTGTATACCTGAGTGCTGGGAATGCATGTTCCCGAGCAGCGACCGCTAACCCCTCCCACCCCAAACCTAACCTGACCTACCATGAATTTATCTCTTTTCATTATTTATGACGGGGGTGACCGCTCAGGAGGACATTTAAGACTACTTGTGCAAGCAATGGCACATGGACAAACTGACGTCTAGCGTGTTTTCCCTAGATAACACCTTTCTTATTAACTGTTTTTTAGTGCTTAACTAGATAATTTCATTATTGTTTAAGTCCACGTCACTGTGGTCTATACCTATACATACATATGAATACTCATATTAGGCTTACAATGCACTGACTCGGGTTCGCCCGGTTCTAACCCGAAAGTTGAATCGAATAAGTCAATTAGTAAACAAATAATAAAAAATTAACCTCTATAATTCAAAGAACTTGAAATAAAAAGTATGTAGTTCTCATAAAAATGTGAAATGCAGCGTTTAATAGGATGATATTAGAAAGTGAAATGCAAGAAAAAAGCGACAGTGTGTGCACGCATTTAATTTAATTGACAGTCCACAAAATAAGAGTCCGGCAGTTTTCGGAAAACAAACTACGCAACGAGTAAAAAAAAATGTTGGTAGTACATAAAATTAAAATGTAAGAAATTTGACACACAACAAGATTATTTTTAATTTTACTGTTAAAAAAAACATTAAGCAAAATAGTAATTTATGAGTTTATTCTTAAAAAAATTTTAAAGCTGTCTTCAAGCTACAAAATATGCCAGCCACCCCGTTTCAGTAGACCGCTTGTGACCGAAGATACACAGGGTAGCTAACCCTGTGTAATATTACGCTAGGTTAGCCACGATTTCTCGGAACTGGGGCTAGATACAAAAATTTTTTTGACGTCACAAATTGGCTACAAAAAAGCTACAAATTATCGGAAAGTTTTGATTTCGACCCTTCATAGTGGCTAACTTTCCGTAATATACCTCTTCTTCGATGCGTCTGATCCATCACAATAATTTTTTAAATTTCATAATTTTCGGTGAAAATGAAGGTTTTTATGTGAAAAATTTTTCATAATTTTTTTGTACAAAAATATCCAATTATTTCCAAGGAATCAACTATATATCGCGAAAAAGGGTTAAACTTCAAAATTTTGAAACGGTTGTCAAAGTTGATTTAAAAAATTTCTGTTAAGGCGCTTTTTTTCGTTGAAACGTCTACTTTCTGAAAAAAAAATGTATACTACAAGAGGAAATTTTTTATTGAAATTGAAAAATCCAAAAAACTCCTTTTTTTAGATAAAAATGATCAAAATTTTTATAATTTCTTTATTGTTTAATATATTTATTGTTAAAAAATACTTTTCTGCTCAGAAAAGTATCAAAGTTCAAGTTGGCAGGATAAAGAATTTATATAATTTATAAGGCGAAATATAATTTAATTATAAATTGTTTAAATATTAGGAGAGCATAAATTAAAATATAAAAACCAAAAAAAAGTTGTTTTGCAGTTACACTGGGAAAAAATCGAGTGGCAGCGCCCCCATTTGTCCGGTACTACAGTACGCAACATTTTGAGAAAAATATTTCTCGTGGTGGGGAATATATTACCCACCACGAGAAATATTTTTCTCAAACTTGGGTGTAGCGCCTCTTACGGCAGACTCGATAACTTGTTTTCGTTGCGTTTCTCTCGTAGTCTCGTATCTGGGCAGAATATTACCCATGGCGGTCGGGAGCAGCGTTCCCCAACTTTTGGGACAGCAGACGCTCAACTTTCTCCCAGTGTACTTGGAAATAAAAAAGATTTATAGCAATGTTGAAAATAAATAATTATTCGATAAATGCAATAAAAAATTAGTAATTTAAACAGTAATAAAGAAAAACCATTTTTAAGTAGGTTACATTCTTCTTTGCATAATTGACACCTGGAAGTGGTTTTTAAATAATAGTAAATTTCATATTCATTTTGAAAAATGAGTTTTTATTATGTACAAAAATGTCAACAACTATTATTCAAACAATTATAGATAGTATGTAACTCTTACCCCATTGCAAAGATCACCGATGATATCTCCGATGATATCATCGGTGATATCATCGCTTATCGCGACGATATCATCGCATTTTATGGTGATATAAACGGTGATGAAATATGCGGTGATATCATCGGCGATATCATCGCATACAGGTTTTATAAGAATTTCGAGAATTCTGGAAAGAAACAATGGTTCCTAGTGCACCTGGTACAAGACCAAGGTCAAGAATAAACATCTTCAGGAAGTGTTCCCCGTAACCGATGTCCGGCCTGGATCTTGATTGCACCAGGTCGTCTACCAGGTTACCGAAACAACTTCTTGAGGAAGTTTTCCTCGCGAACAACTTTCAGGGGGGTTGTAAAGGACTTCGCTCGCACCAGGCCGTCAACCAGGTTACCAAAACGACTTCTTCAGGAAGTTTTCCTCGCGAACGCCTTCGGGGGGGGAATTAAGGAATTCGCTCGCACCAGGCCGTCTACCAGGTTACCGAAACGACTTCTCCAAGAAGTAATCCTCACGAACGCCTTTGGGGGGGGGGCATATAAAGGAATTCGCTCGCACCAGGTCGTCTACCAGGTTACCAAAATGACTTCTCCGGGAAGTTTTCCTCGCGAACGCCTTCGGGGAGGGGGGGGGGGATTATTATAGAATTCGCTCGCACCAGGTCGTCTACCGGGTTACAGGAACGTCTTTTCCAGTTAGTTTTCCTCGTGAACGACAATAGGGGGTTAGAAAGGAATTAACTCGCACCAGGTCGTCAACCAGGTTACAGGAACGCCTTCTCCAGGAAGATTTCCTCGCGCACGACACCCAGGGAGTTATAAAGGAATTCGCTCGCACCAGATCGTCTACCAGGTTATCGGAACGACTACTCCAGGAAGTTTTCCTCACGAAAGACTTCTGGTGGGTTATAAAGGAATTCGCTTGCACCAGGTCATCTACCAGGTTACCAAAACGACTTCTCCAGGAACTTTTCCTCGTGAACGACTTCCGGTGGGTTATAAAGGAATTCGCTTGCACCAAGTCGTCTACTAGGTTACCAAAACGACTTCTCCAGGAACTTTTCCTCGCGAACGACTTTCAGGGGGGGTATAAAAGAATTAGCTTGCACCAGGTCGTCTACCAGGTTACCAAAACGACTTCTTCAGGAACTTTTCCTCGCGAACGACTTTCAGGGGGGGTATAAAAGAATTCGCTTGCACCGGGCCATCTACCAGGTTACCAAAATAACTTCTCCGAGAAGTTTTCCTCGCGAACGTCTTCGGAGGGGTTATAAAAGAATTCGTACCGGGCCATCTACCAGGTTACCGAAACGACTTCTCTAGGAAGTTTCCCTCGCAAACGACTTCCTGTGGGTTATAAAGGAATTCGCTTGCACCATGTCGTCCACCAGGTAACCGAAACGACTTCTCCAGGAAGTGTCCCTTGCCACGACTTCTGGAGGTTTATTATAGAATCCGCTTAGACCAGGTCGTCGAACGGGTCACAGGAACATCTTCGCCAAGAAGTTCTCCTCGCGAACGACTTCCGGGGGTTTATTAAAGAATTCGCTCGGACCAGGTCGTCAAACGGGTTACAGGTAAATCTTCTCCAGGAACTTTTCCTCGCGAACGACTTTCAGGGGGGGTTTACAAGAATTCGCTCGCATCAGGCCGTCTACCAGGTTACCAAAACGACTTCTTCAGGAACTTCTCCTCGCGAACGACTTTCAGGGGGGGTATAAAAGAATTCGCTTGCACCAGGTCGTCTACCAGGTTACCAAAACGACTTCTTCAGGAACTTTTCCTCGCGAACGACTTTCAGGGGGGGTATAAAAGAATTCGCTTGCACCAGGTCGTCTACCAGGTTAACAAAACGACTTCTCCAGGAACTTTTCCTCGCGAACGACTTTCAGGGGGGGTATAAAAGAATTCGCTTGCACCGGGCCATCTACCAGGTTACCAAAATAACTTCTCCGAGAAGTTTTCCTCGCGAACGTCTTCGGAGGGGTTATAAAAGAATTCGTACCGGGCCATCTACCAGGTTACCGAAAAGACTTCTCTAGGAAGTTTCCCTCGCAAACGACTTCCTGTGGGTTATAAAGGAATTCGCTTGCACCATGTCGTCCACCAGGTAACCGAAACGACTTCTCCAGGAAGTGTCCCTTGCCACGACTTCTGGAGGTTTATTATAGAATCCGCTTGGACCAGGTCGTCGAACGGGTTACAGGAACATCTTCGCCAAGAAGTTCTCCTCGCGAACGACTTCCGGGGGTTTATTAAAGAATTCGCTCGGACCAGGTCGTCAAACGGGTTACAGGTAAATCTTCTCCAGGAACTTTTCCTCGCGAACGACTTTCAGGGGGGGTTTAAAAGAATTCGCCCGCTTCAGGCCGTCTACCAGGTTACCAAAACGACTTCCCCAGGAAGTTTTCCTTGCCACGACTTCTGGGGGTTTATTATAGAATCCGCTTGGACCAGGTCGTCGAACGGGTAACAGGAACTTTTTATCCAGGGAGTTTTCCTCGTGGACGACACTCGGGGGTTATATAGGAATTCGTTCGCACCAGGTCATCTACCAGGTTACCGAAACGACTTCTCCTGGAAGTTTTCCTCGCGAACTACTTCCGGGGGGTTAAAAAGGAATTCGCTCGAACCAGGCTGTCTACCAGGTAACCGAAACGACTTCTCCAGGAAGTTTTCCTCACGAACGACTTCTGGTGGGTTATAAAGGAATTCGCTTGCACCAGGTCGTCTACCAGGTTACCAAAACGACTTCTCCAGGAACTTTTCCTCGCGAACGACTTTCAGGGGGGCTTATAAAAGAATTCGCTCGCACCAGGTCATCTACCAGGTAACCGAAACGACTTCTCCTGGAAGTTTTCCTCGCGAACTACTTCCGGGGGGTTAAAAAGGAATTCGCTCGAACCAGGCTATCTACCAGGTAACCGAAACGACTTCTCCAAGAAGTTATCCTCACGAACGCCTTCGGGGGGGGGGGCATATAAAGGAATTCGCTCGCACCAGGTCGTCTACCAGGTTACCAAAATGACTTCTCCGGGAAGTTTTCCTCGCGAACGCCTTCGGGGAAGGGGGGGGGGGATTATTATAGAATTCGCTCGCACCAGGTCGTCTACCGGGTTACAGGAACGTCTTTTCCAGTTAGTTTTCCTCGTGAACGACAATAGGGGGTTAGAAAGGAATTAACTCGCACCAGGTCGTCAACCAGGTTACAGGAACGCCTTCTCCAGGAAGATTTCCTCGCGCACGACACCCAGGGAGTTATAAAGGAATTCGCTCGCACCAGATCGTCTACCAGGTTATCGGAACGACTACTCCAGGAAGTTTTCCTCACGAAAGACTTCTGGTGGGTTATAAAGGAATTCGCTTGCACCAGGTCATCTACCAGGTTACCAAAACGACTTCTCCAGGAACTTTTCCTCGTGAACGACTTCCGGTGGGTTATAAAGGAATTCGCTTGCACCAAGTCGTCTACTAGGTTACCAAAACGACTTCTCCAGGAACTTTTCCTCGCGAACGACTTTCAGGGGGGGTATAAAAGAATTAGCTTGCACCAGGTCGTCTACCAGGTTACCAAAACGACTTCTTCAGGAACTTTTCCTCGCGAACGACTTTCAGGGGGGGTATAAAAGAATTCGCTTGCACCGGGCCATCTACCAGGTTACCAAAATAACTTCTCCGAGAAGTTTTCCTCGCGAACGTCTTCGGAGGGGTTATAAAAGAATTCGTACCGGGCCATCTACCAGGTTACCGAAACGACTTCTCTAGGAAGTTTCCCTCGCAAACGACTTCCTGTGGGTTATAAAGGAATTCGCTTGCACCATGTCGTCCACCAGGTAACCGAAACGACTTCTCCAGGAAGTGTCCCTTGCCACGACTTCTGGAGGTTTATTATAGAATCCGCTTAGACCAGGTCGTCGAACGGGTTACAGGAACATCTTCGCCAAGAAGTTCTCCTCGCGAACGACTTCCGGGGGTTTATTAAAGAATTCGCTCGGACCAGGTCGTCAAACGGGTTACAGGTAAATCTTCTCCAGGAACTTTTCCTCGCGAACGACTTTCAGGGGGGGTTTACAAGAATTCGCTCGCATCAGGCCGTCTACCAGGTTACCAAAACGACTTCTTCAGGAACTTCTCCTCGCGAACGACTTTCAGGGGGGGTATAAAAGAATTCGCTTGCACCAGGTCGTCTACCAGGTTACCAAAACGACTTCTTCAGGAACTTTTCCTCGCGAACGACTTTCAGGGGGGGTATAAAAGAATTCGCTTGCACCAGGTCGTCTACCAGGTTAACAAAACGACTTCTCCAGGAACTTTTCCTCGCGAACGACTTTCAGGGGGGGTATAAAAGAATTCGCTTGCACCAGGTCGTCTACCAGGTTACCGAAACGACTTCTCTAGGAAGTTTCCCTCGCAAACGACTTCCTGTGGGTTATAAAGGAATTCGCTTGCACCATGTCGTCCACCAGGTAACCGAAACGACTTCTCCAGGAAGTGTCCCTTGCCACGACTTCTGGAGGTTTATTATAGAATCCGCTTAGACCAGGTCGTCGAACGGGTTACAGGAACATCTTCGCCAAGAAGTTCTCCTCGCGAACGACTTCCGGGGGTTTATTAAAGAATTCGCTCGGACCAGGTCGTCAAACGGGTTACAGGTAAATCTTCTCCAGGAACTTCTCCTCGCGAACGACTTTCAGGGGGGGTATAAAAGAATTCGCTTGCACCAGGTCGTCTACCAGGTTACCAAAACGACTTCTTCAGGAACTTTTCCTCGCGAACGACTTTCAGGGGGGGTATAAAAGAATTCGCTTGCACCAGGTCGTCTACCAGGTTAACAAAACGACTTCTCCAGGAACTTTTCCTCGCGAACGACTTTCAGGGGGGGTATAAAAGAATTCGCTTGCACCGGGCCATCTACCAGGTTACCAAAATAACTTCTCCGAGAAGTTTTCCTCGCGAACGTCTTCGGAGGGGTTATAAAAGAATTCGTACCGGGCCATCTACCAGGTTACCGAAAAGACTTCTCTAGGAAGTTTCCCTCGCAAACGACTTCCTGTGGGTTATAAAGGAATTCGCTTGCACCATGTCGTCCACCAGGTAACCGAAACGACTTCTCCAGGAAGTGTCCCTTGCCACGACTTCTGGAGGTTTATTATAGAATCCGCTTGGACCAGGTCGTCGAACGGGTTACAGGAACATCTTCGCCAAGAAGTTCTCCTCGCGAACGACTTCCGGGGGTTTATTAAAGAATTCGCTCGGACCAGGTCGTCAAACGGGTTACAGGTAAATCTTCTCCAGGAACTTTTCCTCGCGAACGACTTTCAGGGGGGGTTTAAAAGAATTCGCCCGCTTCAGGCCGTCTACCAGGTTACCAAAACGACTTCCCCAGGAAGTTTTCCTTGCCACGACTTCTGGGGGTTTATTATAGAATCCGCTTGGACCAGGTCGTCGAACGGGTAACAGGAACTTTTTATCCAGGGAGTTTTCCTCGTGGACGACACTCGGGGGTTATATAGGAATTCGTTCGCACCAGGTCATCTACCAGGTTACCGAAACGACTTCTCCTGGAAGTTTTCCTCGCGAACTACTTCCGGGGGGTTAAAAAGGAATTCGCTCGAACCAGGCTGTCTACCAGGTAACCGAAACGACTTCTCCAGGAAGTTTTCCTCACGAACGACTTCTGGTGGGTTATAAAGGAATTCGCTTGCACCAGGTCGTCTACCAGGTTACCAAAACGACTTCTCCAGGAACTTTTCCTCGCGAACGACTTTCAGGGGGGGTTATAAAAGAATTCGCTCGCACCAGGTCATCTACCAGGTAACCGAAACGACTTCTCCTGGAAGTTTTCCTCGCGAACTACTTCCGGGGGGTTAAAAAGGAATTCGCTCGAACCAGGCTATCTACCAGGTAACCGAAACGACTTCTCCAAGAAGTTATCCTCACGAACGCCTTCGGGGGGGGGGGGGCATATAAAGGAATTCGCTCGCACCAGGTCGTCTACCAGGTTACCAAAATGACTTCTCCGGGAAGTTTTCCTCGCGAACGCCTTCGGGGAAGGGGGGGGGGATTATTATAGAATTCGCTCGCACCAGGTCGTCTACCGGGTTACAGGAACGTCTTTTCCAGTTAGTTTTCCTCGTGAACGACAATAGGGGGTTAGAAAGGAATTAACTCGCACCAGGTCGTCAACCAGGTTACAGGAACGCCTTCTCCAGGAAGATTTCCTCGCGCACGACACCCAGGGAGTTATAAAGGAATTCGCTCGCACCAGATCGTCTACCAGGTTATCGGAACGACTACTTCAGAAAGTTTTCCTCACGAAAGACTTCTGGTGGGTTATAAAGGAATTCGCTTGCACCAGGTCATCTACCAGGTTACCAAAACGACTTCTCCAGGAACTTTTCCTCGTGAACGACTTCCGGTGGGTTATAAAGGAATTCGCTTGCACCAAGTCGTCTACTAGGTTACCAAAACGACTTCTCCAGGAACTTTTCCTCGCGAACGACTTTCAGGGGGGGTATAAAAGAATTAGCTTGCACCAGGTCGTCTACCAGGTTACCAAAACGACTTCTTCAGGAACTTTTCCTCGCGAACGACTTTCAGGGGGGGTATAAAAGAATTCGCTTGCACCGGGCCATCTACCAGGTTACCAAAATAACTTCTCCGAGAAGTTTTCCTCGCGAACGTCTTCGGAGGGGTTATAAAAGAATTCGTACCGGGCCATCTACCAGGTTACCGAAAAGACTTCTCTAGGAAGTTTCCCTCGCAAACGACTTCCTGTGGGTTATAAAGGAATTCGCTTGCACCATGTCGTCCACCAGGTAACCGAAACGACTTCTCCAGGAAGTGTCCCTTGCCACGACTTCTGGAGGTTTATTATAGAATCCGCTTGGACCAGGTCGTCGAACGGGTTACAGGAACATCTTCGCCAAGAAGTTCTCCTCGCGAACGACTTCCGGGGGTTTATTAAAGAATTCGCTCGGACCAGGTCGTCAAACGGGTTACAGGTAAATCTTCTCCAGGAACTTTTCCTCGCGAACGACTTTCAGGGGGGGTTTAAAAGAATTCGCCCGCTTCAGGCCGTCTACCAGGTTACCAAAACGACTTCCCCAGGAAGTTTTCCTTGCCACGACTTCTGGGGGTTTATTATAGAATCCGCTTGGACCAGGTCGTCGAACGGGTTACAGGAACTTTTTATCCAGGGAGATTTCCTCGTGGACGACACTCGGGGGTTATATAGGAATTCGTTCGCACCAGGTCATCTACCAGGTTACCGAAACGACTTCTCCTGGAAGTTTTCCTCGCGAACTACTTCCGGGGGGTTAAAAAGGAATTCGCTCGAACCAGGCTGTCTACCAGGTAACCGAAACGACTTCTCCAGGAAGTTTTCCTCACGAACGACTTCTGGTGGGTTATAAAGGAATTCGCTTGCACCAGGTCGTCTACCAGGTTACCAAAACGACTTCTCCGGGAAGTTTTCCTCGCGAACGTCTTCGGAGGGGTTATAAAAGAATTCGCTCGCACCAGGTCATCTACCAGGTAACCGAAACGACTTCTCCTGGAAGTTTTCCTCGCAAACTACTTCCGGGGGGTTAAAAAAGGAATTCGCTTGAACCAGGCTGTCTACCAGGTTACCGAAACGACTTCTCCAGGAAATTTTCCTCGCGAACGACTTCTCGTGGCTTATAAAGGAATTCGCTTGCACCATGTCGTCTACTAGGTTACCAAATCGACTTCTTCAGGGACTTTTCCTCGCGAACGACTTTCAGGGGGGTTATAAAGGAATTCGCTCGCACCAGGCCGTCTACCAGGTTACCAAAATAACTTCTCCGGGAAGTTTTCCTCGCGAACGTCTTCGGAGGGGTTATAAAAGAAATCGCACGCACCAGGTCATCTACCAGGTAACCGAAACGACTTCTCCTGGAAGTTTTCCTCGCGAACTACTTCCGGGGGGTTAAAAAAGGAATTCGCTCGAACCAGGCTGTCTACCAGGTAACCGAAACGACTTCTCCAGAAAGTTTCCCTCACGAACGACTTCTGGTGGGTTATAAAGGAATTCGCTCGCACCAGGTCGTCTACCAGGTCACCAAAACGTTTTCTCCAGGAACTTTTCCTCGCGAACGACTTTCAGGGTGGGTTTAAAAGAATTCGCTCGCACCATGTCGTCTACTAGGTTACCAAAACGAATTCTTCAGGAAGTTTTCCTCGCGAACGACTTTCAGGGGGGTTATAAAGGAATTTGCTTGCACCAGGTCGTCTACCAGGTTAACAAAACGACTTCTCCAGGAACTTTTCCTCGCGAACGACTTTCAGGGGGGGTATAAAAGAATTCGCTTGCACCGGGCCATCTACCAGGTTACCAAAATAACTTCTCCGAGAAGTTTTCCTCGCGAACGTCTTCGGAGGGGTTATAAAAGAATTCGTACCGGGCCATCTACCAGGTTACCGAAAAGACTTCTCTAGGAACTTTCCCTCGCAAACGACTTCCTGTGGGTTATAAAGGAATTCGCTTGCACCATGTCGTCCACCAGGTAACCGAAACGACTTCTCCAGGAAGTGTCCCTTGCCACGACTTCTGGAGGTTTATTATAGAATCCGCTTGGACCAGGTCGTCGAACGGGTTACAGGAACATCTTCGCCAAGAAGTTCTCCTCGCGAACGACTTCCGGGGGTTTATTAAAGAATTCGCTCGGACCAGGTCGTCAAACGGGTTACAGGTAAATCTTCTCCAGGAACTTTTCCTCGCGAACGACTTTCAGGGGGGGTTTAAAAGAATTCGCCCGCTTCAGGCCATCTACCAGGTTACCAAAACGACTTCCCCAGGAAGTTTTCCTTGCCACGACTTCTGGGGGTTTATTATAGAATCCGCTTGGACCAGGTCGTACAACGGGGTACAGGAACTTTTTATCCAGGGAGATTTCCTCGTGGACGACACTCGGGGGTTATATAGGAATTCGTTCGCACCAGGTCATCTACCAGGTTACCGAAACGACTTCTCCTGGAAGTTTTCCTCGCGAACTACTTCCGGGGGGTTAAAAAGGAATTCGCTCGAACCAGGCTGTCTACCAGGTAACCGAAACGACTTCTCCAGGAAGTTTTCCTCACGAACGACTTCTGGTGGGTTATAAAGGAATTCGCTTGCACCAGGTCGTCTACCAGGTTACCAAAACGACTTCTCCAGGAACTTTTCCTCGCGAACGACTTTCAGGGGGGGTTATAAAAGAATTCGCTCGCACCAGGTCATCTACCAGGTAACCGAAACGACTTCTCCTGGAAGTTTTCCTCGCGAACTACTTCCGGGGGGTTAAAAAGGAATTAGCTCGAACCAGGCTATCTACCAGGTAACCGAAACGACTTCTCCAGGAAGTTTTCCTCACGAACGACTTCTGGTGCGTTATAAAGGAATTCGCTTGCACCAGGTCGTCTACCAGGTTACCAAAACGACTTCTCCGGGAAGTTTTCCTCGCGAACGTCTTCGGAGGGGTTATAAAAGAATTCGCTCGCACCAGGTCATCTACCAGGTAACCGAAACGACTTCTCCTGAAAGTTTTCCTCGCAAACTACTTCCGGGGGGTTAAAAAGGAATTCGCTCGAACCAGGCTATCTACCAGGTAACCGAAACGACTTCTCCAAGAAGTTATCCTCACGAACGCCTTCGGGGGGGGGGGGCATATAAAGGAATTCGCTCGCACCAGGTCGTCTACCAGGTTACCAAAATGACTTCTCCGGGAAGTTTTCCTCGCGAACGCCTTCGGGGAGGGGGGGGGGATTATTATAGAATTCGCTCGCACCAGGTCGTCTACCGGGTTACAGGAACGTCTTTTCCAGTTAGTTTTCCTCGTGAACGACAATAGGGGGTTAGAAAGGAATTAACTCGCACCAGGTCGTCAACCAGGTTACAGGAACGCCTTCTCCAGGAAGATTTCCTCGCGCACGACACCCAGGGAGTTATAAAGGAATTCGCTCGCACCAGATCGTCTACCAGGTTATCGGAACGACTACTCCAGGAAGTTTTTCTCACGAAAGACTTCTGGTGGGTTATAAAGGAATTCGCTTGCACCAGGTCATCTACCAGGTTACCAAAACGACTTCTCCAGGAACTTTTCCTCGTGAACGACTTCCGGTGGGTTATAAAGGAATTCGCTTGCACCAAGTCGTCTACTAGGTTACCAAAACGACTTCTCCAGGAATTTTTCCTCGCGAACGACTTTCAGGGGGGGTATAAAAGAATTAGCTTGCACCAGGTCGTCTACCAGGTTACCAAAACGACTTCTTCAGGAACTTTTCCTCGCGAACGACTTTCAGGGGGGGTATAAAAGAATTCGCTTGCACCGGGCCATCTACCAGGTTACCAAAATAACTTCTCCGAGAAGTTTTCCTCGCGAACGTCTTCGGAGGGGTTATAAAAGAATTCGTACCGGGCCATCTACCAGGTTACCGAAACGACTTCTCTAGGAAGTTTCCCTCGCAAACGACTTCCTGTGGGTTATAAAGGAATTCGCTTGCACCATGTCGTCCACCAGGTAACCGAAACAACTTCTCCAGGAAGTGTCCCTTGCCACGACTTCTGGAGGTTTATTATAGAATCCGCTTAGACCAGGTCGTCGAACGGGTTACAGGAACATCTTCGCCAAGAAGTTCTCCTCGCGAACGACTTCCGGGGGTTTATTAAAGAATTCGCTCGGACCAGGTCGTCAAACGGGTTACAGGTAAATCTTCTCCAGGAACTTTTCCTCGCGAACGACTTTCAGGGGGGGTTTAAAAGAATTCGCTCGCATCAGGCCGTCTACCAGGTTACCAAAACGACTTCTTCAGGAACTTCTCCTCGCGAACGACTTTCAGGGGGGGTATAAAAGAATTCGCTTGCACCAGGTCGTCTACCAGGTTACCAAAACGACTTCTTCAGGAACTTTTCCTCGCGAACGACTTTCAGGGGGGGTATAAAAGAATTCGCTTGCACCAGGTCGTCTACCAGGTTAACAAATCGACTTCTCCAGGAACTTTTCCTCGCGAACGACTTTCAGGGGGGGTATAAAAGAATTCGCTTGCACCGGGCCATCTACCAGGTTACCAAAATAACTTCTCCGAGAAGTTTTCCTCGCGAACGTCTTCGGAGGGGTTATAAAAGAATTCGTACCGGGCCATCTACCAGGTTACCGAAAAGACTTCTCTAGGAAGTTTCCCTCGCAAACGACTTCCTGTGGGTTATAAAGGAATTCGCTTGCACCATGTCGTCCACCAGGTAACCGAAACGACTTCTCCAGGAAGTGTCCCTTGCCACGACTTCTGGAGGTTTATTATAGAATCCGCTTGGACCAGGTCGTCGAACGGGTTACAGGAACGCCTTCTCCAGGAAGATTTCCTCGCGCACGACACCCAGGGAGTTATAAAGGAATTCGCTCGCACCAGATCGTCTACCAGGTTATCGGAACGTTTACTCCAGGAAGTTTTCCTCACGAAAGACTTCTGGTGGGTTATAAAGGAATTCGCTTGCACCAGGTCATCTACCAGGTTATCAAAACGACTTCTCCAGGAGTTTTTCCTCGTGAACGACTTCCGGTGGGTTATAAAGGAATTCGCTTGCACCAAGTCGTCTACTAGGTTACCAAAACGACTTCTCCAGGAATTTTTCCTCGCGAACGACTTTCAGGGGGGGTATAAAAGAATTAGCTTGCACCAGGTCGTCTACCAGGTTACCAAAACGACTTCTTCAGGAACTTTTCCTCGCGAACGACTTTCAGGGGGGGTATAAAAGAGTTCGCTTGCACCGGGCCATCTACCAGGTTACCAAAATAACTTCTCCGAGAAGTTTTCCTCGCGAACGTCTTCGGAGGGGTTATAAAAGAATTCGTACCGGGCCATCTACCAGGTTACCGAAAAGACTTCTCTAGGAACTTTCCCTCGCAAACGACTTCCTGTGGGTTATAAAGGAATTCGCTTGCACCATGTCGTCCACCAGGTAACCGAAACGACTTCTCCAGGAAGTGTCCCTTGCCACGACTTCTGGAGGTTTATTATAGAATCCGCTTGGACCAGGTCGTCGAACGGGTTACAGGAACATCTTCGCCAAGAAGTTCTCCTCGCGAACGACTTCCGGGGGTTTATTAAAGAATTCGCTCGGACCAGGCCGTCAAACGGGTTACAGGTAAATCTTCTCCAGGAACTTTTCCTCGCGAACGACTTTCAGGGGGGGTTTAAAAGAATTCGCCCGCTTCAGGCCATCTACCAGGTTACCAAAACGACTTCCACAGGAAGTTTTCCTTGCCACGACTTCTGGGGGTTTATTATAGAATCCGCTTGGACCAGGTCGTCGAACGGGTTACAGGAACTTTTTATCCAGGGAGATTTCCTCGTGGACGACACTCGGGGGTTATATAGGAATTCGTTCGCACCAGGTCATCTACCAGGTTACCGAAACGACTTCTCCTGGAAGTTTTCCTCGCGAACTACTTCCGGGGGGTTAAAAAGGAATTCGCTCGAACCAGGCTGTCTACCAGGTAACCGAAACGACTTCTCCAGGAAGTTTTCCTCACGAACGACTTCTGGTGGGTTATAAAGGAATTCGCTTGCACAAGGTCGTCTACCAGGTTACCAAAACGACTTCTCCAGGAACTTTTCCTCGCGAACGACTTTCAGGGGGGGTTATAAAAGAATTCGCTCGCACCAGGTCATCTACCAGGTAACCGAAACGACTTCTCCGGGAAGTTTTCCTCGCGAACTACTTCCGGGGGGTTATAAAAGAATTCGCTCGCACCAGGTCATCTACCAGGTAACCGAAACGACTTCTCCTGGAAGTTTTCCTCGCGAACTACTTCCGGGGGGTTAAAAAGGAATTAGCTCGAACCAGGCTATCTACCAGGTAACCGAAACGACTTCTCCAGGAAGTTTTCCTCACGAACGACTTCTGGTGGGTTATAAAGGAATTCGCTTGCACCAGGTCGTCTACCAGGTTACCAAAACGACTTCTCCGGGAAGTTTTCCTCGCGAACGTCTTCGGAGGGGTTATAGAAGAATTCGCTCGCACCAGGTCATCTACCAGGTAACCGAAACGACTTCTCCTGGAAGTTTTCCTCGCAAACTACTTCCGGGGGGTTAAAAAAGGAATTCGCTCGAACCAGGCTGTCTACCAGGTTACCGAAACGACTTCTCCAGGAAATTTTCCTCGCGAACGACTTCTCGTGGCTTATAAAGGAATTCGCTTGCACCATGTCGTCTACTAGGTTACCAAAACGACTTCTTCAGGGACTTTTCCTCGCGAACGACTTTCAGGGGGGTTATAAAGGAATTCGCTCGCACCAGGCCGTCTACCAGGTTACCAAAACGACTTCTCCGGGAAGTTTTCCTCGCGAACGTCTTCGGAGGGGTTATAAAAGAATTCGCTCGCACCAGGTCATCTACCAGGTAACCGAAACGACTTCTCCTGGAAGTTTTCCTCGCAAACTACTTCCGGGGGGTTAAAAAAGGAATTCGCTTGAACCAGGCTGTCTACCAGGTTACCGAAACGACTTCTCCAGGAAATTTTCCTCGCGAACGACTTCTCGTGGTTTATAAAGGAATTCGCTTGCACCATGTCGTCTACTAGGTTACCAAAACGACTTCTTCAGGGACTTTTCCTCGCGAACGACTTTCAGGGGGGTTATAAAGGAATTCGCTCGCACCAGGCCGTCTACCAGGTTACCAAAATAACTTCTCCGGGAAGTTTTCCTCGCGAACGTCTTCGGAGGGGTTATAAAAGAAATCGCACGCACCAGGTCATCTACCAGGTAACCGAAACGACTTCTCCTGGAAGTTTTCCTCGCGAACTACTTCCGGGGGGTTAAAAAAGGAATTCGCTCGAACCAGGCTGTCTACCAGGTAACCGAAACGACTTCTCCAGAAAGTTTCCCTCACGAACGACTTCTGGTGGGTTATAAAGGAATTTGCTCGCACCAGGTCGTCTACCAGGTCACCAAAACGTTTTCTCCAGGAACTTTTCCTCGCGAACGACTTTCAGGGTGGGTTTAAAAGAATTCGCTCGCACCATGTCGTCTACTAGGTTACCAAAACGAATTCTTCAGGAAGTTTTCCTCGCGAACGACTTTCAGGGGGGTTATAAAGGAATTCGCTTGCACCAGGTCGTCTACCAGGTTAACAAAACGACTTCTCCAGGAACTTTTCCTCGCGAACGACTTTCAGGGGGGGTATAAAAGAATTCGCTTGCACCGGGCCATCTACCAGGTTACCAAAATAACTTCTCCGAGAAGTTTTCCTCGCGAACGTCTTCGGAGGGGTTATAAAAGAATTCGTACCGGGCCATCTACCAGGTTACCAAAAAGACTTCTCTAGGAACTTTCCCTCGCAAACGACTTCCTGTGGGTTATAAAGGAATTCGCTTGCACCATGTCGTCCACCAGGTAACCGAAACGACTTCTCCAGAAAGTGTCCCTTGCCACGACTTCTGGAGGTTTATTATAGAATCCGCTTGGACCAGGTCGTCGAACGGGTTACAGGAACATCTTCGCCAAGAAGTTCTCCTCGCGAACGACTTCCGGGGGTTTATTAAAGAATTCGCTCGGACCAGGTCGTCAAACGGGTTACAGGTAAATCTTCTCCAGGAACTTTTCCTCGCGAACGACTTTCAGGGGGGGTTTAAAAGAATTCGCCCGCTTCAGGCCATCTACCAGGTTACCAAAACGACTTCCCCAGGAAGTTTTCCTTGCCACGACTTCTGGGGGTTTATTATAGAATCCGCTTGGACCAGGTCGTCGAACGGGTTACAGGAACTTTTTATCCAGGGAGATTTCCTCGTGGACGACACTCGGGGGTTATATAGGAATTCGTTCGCACCAGGTCATCTACCAGGTTACCGAAACGACTTCTCCTGGAAGTTTTCCTCGCGAACTACTTCCGGGGGGTTAAAAAGGAATTCGCTCGAACCAGGCTGTCTACCAGGTAACCGAAACGACTTCTCCAGGAAGTTTTCCTCACGAACGACTTCTGGTGGGTTATAAAGGAATTCGCTTGCACCAGGTCGTCTACCAGGTTACCAAAACGACTTCTCCAGGAACTTTTCCTCGCGAACGACTTTCAGGGGGGGTTATAAAAGAATTCGCTCGCACCAGGTCATCTACCAGGTAACCGAAACGACTTCTCCTGGAAGTTTTCCTCGCGAACTACTTCCGGGGGGTTAAAAAGGAATTAGCTCGAACCAGGCTATCTACCAGGTAACCGAAACGACTTCTCGAGGAAGTTTTCCTCACGAACGACTTCTGGTGCGTTATAAAGGAATTCGCTCGCACCAGGTCGTCTACCAGGTTACCAAAATGACTTCTCCGGGAAGTTTTCCTCGCGAACGCCTTCGGGGAGGGGGGGGGGATTATTATAGAATTCGCTCGCACCAGGTCGTCTACCGGGTTACAGGAACGTCTTTTCCAGTTAGTTTTCCTCGTGAACGACAATAGGGGGTTAGAAAGGAATTAACTCGCACCAGGTCGTCAACCAGGTTACAGGAACGCCTTCTCCAGGAAGATTTCCTCGCGCACGACACCCAGGGAGTTATAAAGGAATTCGCTCGCACCAGATCGTCTACCAGGTTATCGGAACGACTACTCCAGGAAGTTTTCCTCACGAAAGACTTCTGGTGGGTTATAAAGGAATTCGCTTGCACCAGGTCATCTACCAGGTTACCAAAACGACTTCTCCAGGAACTTTTCCTCGTGAACGACTTCCGGTGGGTTATAAAGGAATTCGCTTGCACCAAGTCGTCTACTAGGTTACCAAAACGACTTCTCCAGGAATTTTTCCTCGCGAACGACTTTCAGGGGGGGTATAAAAGAATTAGCTTGCACCAGGTCGTCTACCAGGTTACCAAAACGACTTCTTCAGGAACTTTTCCTCGCGAACGACTTTCAGGGGGGGTATAAAAGAATTCGCTTGCACCGGGCCATCTACCAGGTTACCAAAATAACTTCTCCGAGAAGTTTTCCTCGCGAACGTCTTCGGAGGGGTTATAAAAGAATTCGTACCGGGCCATCTACCAGGTTACCGAAACGACTTCTCTAGGAAGTTTCCCTCGCAAACGACTTCCTGTGGGTTATAAAGGAATTCGCTTGCACCATGTCGTCCACCAGGTAACCGAAACGACTTCTCCAGGAAGTGTCCCTTGCCACGACTTCTGGAGGTTTATTATAGAATCCGCTTAGACCAGGTCGTCGAACGGGTTACAGGAACATCTTCGCCAAGAAGTTCTCCTCGCGAACGACTTCCGGGGGTTTATTAAAGAATTCGCTCGGACCAGGTCGTCAAACGGGTTACAGGTAAATCTTCTCCAGGAACTTTTCCTCGCGAACGACTTTCAGGGGGGGTTTAAAAGAATTCGCTCGCATCAGGCCGTCTACCAGGTTACCAAAACGACTTCCCCAGGAAGTTTTCCTTGCCACGACTTCTGGGGGTTTATTATAGAATCCGCTTGGACCAGGTCGTCGAACGGGTTACAGGAACTTTTTATCCAGGGAGATTTCCTCGTGGACGACACTCGGGGGTTATATAGGAATTCGTTCGCACCAGGTCATCTACCAGGTTACCGAAACGACTTCTCCTGGAAGTTTTCCTTGCGAACTACTTCCGGGGGGTTAAAAAGAAATTCGCTCGAACCAGGCTGTCTACCAGGTAACCGAAACGACTTCTCCAGGAAGTTTTCCTCACGAACGACTTCTGGTGGGTTATAAAGGAATTCGCTTGCACCAGGTCGTCTACCAGGTTACCAAAACGACTTCTCCAGGAACTTTTCCTCGCGAACGACTTTCAGGGGGGGTTATAAAAGAATTCGCTCGCACCAGGTCATCTACCAGGTAACCGAAACGACTTCTCCTGGAAGTTTTCCTCGCGAACTACTTCCGGGGGGTTAAAAAGGAATTAGCTCGAACCAGGCTATCTACCAGGTAACCGAAACGACTTCTCCAGGAAGTTTTCCTCACGAACGACTTCTGGTTGGTTATGAAGGAATTCGCTTGCACCAGGTCGTCTACCAGGTTACCAAAACGACTTCTCCGGGAAGTTTTCCTCGCGAACGTCTTCGGAGGGGTTATAAAAGAATTCGCTCGCACCAGGTCATCTACCAGGTAACCGAAACGACTTCTCCTGGAAGTTTTCCTCGCAAACTACTTCCGGGGGGTTAAAAAAGGAATTCGCTCGAACCAGGCTGTCTACCAGGTTACCAAAATAACTTCTCCGGGAAGTTTTCCTCGCGAACGTCTTTCAGGGGGGTTATAAAGGAATACGCTCGCACCAGGCCGTCTACAAGGTTACCGAAACGACTTCTTCGAAAAGTTTTCCTCGCGATCAACTTTCAGGGGGGTTATAAAGGAATTCGCTTGCACCAAGTCGACAACTAGGTTACCAAAACGACTTCTTCGGGAACTTTTCCTCGCGAACGTCTTTCAGGGGGGTTAGAAAGGCATTCGCTCGCACCAGGCCGTCTACCAGGTTAACGAAACGACTTCTTCAGGAAATTTTTCGCGCGAACGAATTCTGGTGGGTTATAAAGGAATTCGCTTGCACCATGTCGTCTACTAGGTTACCAAAACGACTTCTTCAGGAACTTTTCCTCGCGAACGACTTTCAGGGGGGTTATAAAGGAATTCGCTCTTACCAGGCCGTCTACCAGGTTACCGAAACGACTTCTCCAGGAAGATTTCCTCGCGCATGACACCCAGGGAGTTATAAAGGAATTCGCTTGCACCAAGTCGTCTACTAGGTTACCGAAACGACTTCTTCGGGAACTTTTCCTCGCGAACGACTTCTGGTGGGTTATAAAGGAATTCGCTTGCACCAAGTCGTCTACTAGGTTACCAAAACGACTTCTTCGGGAACTTTTCCTCGCGATCGTCTTTCAGGGGGGTTAGAAAGGCATTCGCTCGCACCAGGCCGTCTACCAGGTTAACGAAACGACTTCTTCAGGAAATTTTCCTCACGAACGACTTCTGGTGGGTTATAAAGGAATTCGCTTGCACCAAGTCGTCTACTAGGTTACCAAAACGACTTCTTCGGGAACTTTTCCTCGCGATCGTCTTTCAGGGGGGTTATAAAGGAATTCGCTTGCACCATGCCGTCTACCAGGTAACCGAAACGACTTCTCCAGAAAGTTTTCCTCACGAAAGACTTCTGGTGGGTTATAAAGGAATTCGCTTGCACCAGGTCGTCTACCAGGTTACCGAAACGACTTCTCTAGGAAGTTTTCCTCACGAACGACTTCCGGTGGGTTATAAAGGAATTCGCTCGCACCAGGCCTTCTACCAGGTTACCGAAACGACTTCTTCAGAAAGATTTCCTCGCGCATGACACCCAGGGAGATATAAAGGAATTCGCTTGCACCAAGTCGTCTACTAGGTTACCAAAACGATTTCTCCATGAACTTTTCCTCGTGAACGACTTTCAGGGGGGGTGTAAAAGAATTCGCTCGCACCAGGCTATCTACCAGGTTACCAAAACGATTTCTCCAGGAAGTTTTTCTCGCGAAAGACTTTAAGTGGGTTATAAAGGAATTCGCTTGCACCATGTCGTCTACTAGGTTTTAAACCGACTTCTTCAGGAACTTTTCCTCGCGAACGACTTTCAGGGGGGTTATAAAGGAATTCGCTCGCACCAGGCCGTCTACCAGGTTACCGAAACGACTTCTCCAGGAAGTTTTCCTCACGAACGACTTCCGGTGGGTTATAAAGGAATTTGCTTGCACCATGCCGTCTACCAGGTAACCGAAACGACTTCTCCAGAAAGTTTTCCTCACGAAAGACTTCTGGTGGGTTATAAAGGAATTCGCTTGCACCAGGCCGTCTACCAGGTTAGCGAAACGACTTCTTCAGGAAGTTTTCCTCGCGATCGACTTTCAGGGGGGTTATAAAGGAATTCGCTCGAAACCAGGCCGTCGACCAGGTTACCGAAACGACTTCTCCAGGAAGTTTTCCTTGCCACGACTTCTGGGGGTTTATTATAGAATCTGCTTGGACCAGGTCGTCGAACGAGTTACAGGAACATTTCCTCCAGGAAGTTCTCCTCGCGAACGACTTAAGGGGGTTTATTATAGAATTCGCTCGGACCAGGTCGTCGAACGGGTTACAGGAACTTTTTCTCCAGGAAGTTTTCCTCGTGGACGACACTCGGGGGTTTAAAAGAATTCGCTCGCATCAGGCCGCCTACCAGGTTACCGAAACGACTTCTTCAGGAATTTTTCCTCGCGATCGACTTTCAGGGGGGTTATAAAGGAATTCGCTTGCACCAAGTCGTCTACTAGGTTACCAAAACGACTTCTTCGGGAACTGTCCTCGTGAACGTCTTTCAGGGGGGTTTTAAAGGAATACGCTCGCACCAGGCCATCTACAAGGTTACCAAAACGACTTCTTCAGGAAGTTTTCCTCGCGATCGACTTTCAGGGGGGTTATAAAGGAATTCGCTTGCACCAGGCCGTCGACCAGGTTACCAAAACGACTTCTTCGGGTACTTTTTCTCGCGTACGTCTTTAAGGGGGGTTATAAAGGAATTCGCTCGCACCAGGCCGTCTACCAGGTTACCGAAACGAATTCTTCAGGAAGATTTCCTCGCGCATGACACCCAGGGAGTTATAAAGGAATTCGCTTGGACCAAGTCGTCTACTAGGTTACCAAAACGACTTCTCCAGGAACTTTTCCTCGTGAACGACTTTCAGGGGGGGTGTAAAAGAATTCGCTCGCAACAGGCCATCTACCAGGTTACCAAAACGACTTCTCCAGGAAGTTTTTCTCGCGAACGACTTCAACTGGGTTATAAAGGAATTCGCTTGCACCATGTCGTCTACTAGGTTACCAAAACGACTTCTTCAGGATCTTTTCCTCGCGAACGACTTTCAGGGAGGTTATAAAGGAATTTGCTCGCACCAGGCCGTCTACCAGGTTAACGAAACGACTTCTCCAGGAAGTTTTCCTCACGAACGACTTCCGGTGGGGTATAAAGAAATTCGCTTGTACCATGTCGTCTACTAAGTTACCAAAACGACTTCTTCGGTAACTTTTTCTCGCAAACGTCTTGAAGGGGGGTTATAAAGGAATTCGCTCGCACCAGGCCGTCTACCAGGTTCGCGAAACGACTTCTTCAGGAAGTTTTCCTCGCGATCGACTTTCAGGGGGGTTATAAAGGAATTCGCTCGAAACCAAGCCGTCGACCAGGTTACCGAAACGACTTCTCCAGGAAGTTTTCCTTGCCACGACTTCTGGGGGTTTATTATAGAATCCGCTTGGACCAGGTCGTCGAACGAGTTACAGGAACATTTTCTCCAGGAAGTTCTCCTCGCGAACGACTTCCGGGGGTTTATTATAGAATTCGCTCGGACCAGGTCGTCGAACGGGTTACAGGAACTTTTTCTCCAGGAAGTTTTCCTCGTGGACGACACTCGGGGGTTTAAAAGAATTCGCTCGCATCAGGCCGTCTACCAGGTTACCAAAATAACTTCTCCGGGAAGTTTTCCTCGCGAACGTCTTCGGAGGGGTGATAAAAGAATTCGCTCGCACCAGGTCATCTAACAGTTAACCGAAACGACTTCTCCTGGAAGTTTTCCTCACGAACGACTTCCGGTGGGTTATAAAGGAATTCACTCGCACCAGGCCGTCTACCAGGTTACCAAAACGACTTCTTCAGGAAGTTTTCCTCGCGATCGACTTTTAGGGGGGTTATAAAGGAATTCGCTCGCACCAGGCCGTCTACTAGGTTACCGAAACGACTTCTCCTAGAAGTTTTCCTCGCAAACTACTTCCGGGGGGTTAAAAAAGGAATTCGTTCGCACCAGGTCATCTACCAGGTTACCGAAACGACTTCTCCAGGAAGTTTTCCTCGCGAACGACTTCTGGTGGCTTATAAAGGAATTCGCTTGCACCAAGTAGTCTACTAGGTTACCAAAACGACTTCTTCAGGAAGTTTTCCTCACGAACGACTTCCGGTGGGTTATAAAGGAATTCGCTTGCACCATGTCGTCTACTAAGTTACCAAAACGACTTCTTCGGGTACTTTTTCTCGCGAAGGTCTTTAATGGGAGTTATAAAGGAATTCGCTCGCACCAGGCCGTCTACCAGGTTACCGAAACGACTCCTCCAGGAAGTTTTCCTCACGAACGACTTCTGGTGGGTTATAAAGGAATTCGCTTGCACCAGGTCGTCTACCAGGTTACCAAAACGACTTCTCCAGGAACTTTTTCTCGCGAACGACTTTCAGGGGAAGTATAAAAGAATTCGCTCGCATCAGGCCATCTACCAGATTATCGAAACGACTTCTCCAGGAAGTTTTTCTCGCGAACGACTTCCGGTGGGTTATAAAGGAATTCGCTTGCACCAAGTAGTCTACTAGGTTACCAAAACGACTTTTTCGGGAACTTTTCCTCGCGAACGTCTTTCAGGGGGGTTATAAAGGAATTCACCCGCACCAGGCCGTCTACCAGGTTACCGAAACGACTTCTTCAGGAACTTTTCCTCGCGAACGACTTTCAGGGGGGGTTTAAAAGAATTTGCTCGCATCAGGCCGTCTACCAGGTTACCAAAACGACTTCTCCAGGAACTTTTCCTTGCGAACAACTTTCAGGGGGGGTTTCAAAGAATTCGCTCGCATCGGGCCGTCTACCAGGTTACCGAAACGACTTCTTCAGGAAGTTTTCCTCACGATCGACTTTCAGGGGGGTTATAAAGGAATTCGCTTGCACCAAGTCGTCTACTAGGTTACCAAAACGACTTCTTCGGGAACTTTTCCTCGCGAACGTCTTTCAGGGGGGTTATCAAGGAATTCGCTCGCACCAGGCCATCTACCAGGTTACCGAATCGACTTCTCCAGTAAGTTTTCCTCACGAACGACTTCCAGTGGGTTATAAATTTATTCGCTCGCACCAGGCCGTCTACCAGGTTACCGAAACGACTTGTTCAGGAAGTTTTCCTCGCGATTGACTTTCAGGGGGGTTATAAAGGAATTCGCTCGCCCCAGGCCGTGTACCAGGTTACCGAAACGACTTCTTCAGGAAGTTTTCCTCGCGATCGACTTTCAGGGGGGTTATAAAGGAATTCGTTCGCACCAGGCCGTCTACCAGGTAACCGAAACGACTTCTCCAGCAAGTGTCCCTTGCCACGACTTCTGAGGGTTGATTATAGAATCCGCTTGGACCAGGTCGCCGAACGGGTTACAGGAACATTTTCTCCAGGAAGTTCTCCTCGCGAACGACCTCCGGGGGCTTATTATAGAATTCGCTCGGACCAGGTCGTCAAACGGGTTACAGGTACATCTTCTCCAGGAACCTTTCGTCGCGAACGACTTTCAGGGGGGGTTTAAAAGAATTCGCTCGCATCAGGCCGTCTACCAGGTTACCAAAACGACTTCTCCAGGAAGTTTTCCTCGCGATCGACTTTAAGGGGGGGTTATAAAGGAATTCGCTCGCACCAGGCCGTCTACTAGGTTACCGAAACAACTTCTCCAGGAAGTTTTCCTCGCGAACGTCTTCGGAGGGGTTATAAAAGAATTCGCTTGCACAAGGTCATCTACCGAGTAACCGAAACGACTTCTCCTGGAAGTTTTCCTCGCAAACTACTTCCGGGGGGTTAAAAAAGGAATTCGCTCGCACCAGGCCGTCTACCAGGTTACCGAAACGACTTCTCCAGGAAGTTTTCCTCGCGAACGACTTCAAGTGGGTTATAAAGGAATTCTCTTGCACCAAGTCGTCTACTGAGTTACCAAAACGACTTCTTTAGGAACTTTTCCTCGCCAACGATTTTCAGGGGGGTTATAAAGGAATTCGCTCGCACCAGGCCGTCTACCAGGTTACCGAAACGACTTCTCCAGGAAGTTTTCCTCGCGAACGACTTCAAGTGGGTTATAAAGGAATTCTCTTGCACCATGTCGTCTACTAGGTTACCAAAACGACTTCTTCAGGAACTTTTCCTCGCGAACGATTTTCAGGGGAGTTATAAAGGAATTCGCTCGCACCAGGCCGTCTACCAGGAAACCGAAACGACTTCTCCAGGAAGTTTTTCTCACGAACGATTTCTGGTGGGTTATAAAGGAATTCGCTTGCACCAGGTCGTCTATCAGGTTACCAAAACGACTTCTCCAGGAACTTTTCCTCGCGATCGACTTTTAGGGGGGTTATAAAGGAATTCGCTCGCACCAGGCCGTCTACCAGGTTACCGAAACGACTCCTCCAGGAAGTTTTCCTCACGAACGACTTCCGGTGGGTTATAAAGGAATTTGCTTGCACCATGCCGTCTACCAGGTAACCGAAACGACTTCTCCAGAAAGTTTTCCTCACGAAAGACTTCTGGTGGGTTATAAAGGAATTCGCTTGCACCAGGCCGTCTACCAGGTTAGCGAAACGACTTCTTCAGGAAGTTTTCCTCGCGATCGACTTTCAGGGGGGTTATAAAGGAATTCGCTCGAAACCAGGCCGTCGACCAGGTTACCGAAACGACTTCTCCAGGAAGTTTTCCTTGCCACGACTTCTGGGGGTTTATTATAGAATCTGCTTGGACCAGGTCGTCGAACGAGTTACAGGAACATTTCCTCCAGGAAGTTCTCCTCGCGAACGACTTAAGGGGGTTTATTATAGAATTCGCTCGGACCAGGTCGTCGAACGGGTTACAGGAACTTTTTCTCCAGGAAGTTTTCCTCGTGGACGACACTCGGGGGTTTAAAAGAATTCGCTCGCATCAGGCCGCCTACCAGGTTACCGAAACGACTTCTTCAGGAATTTTTCCTCGCGATCGACTTTCAGGGGGGTTATAAAGGAATTCGCTTGCACCAAGTCGTCTACTAGGTTACCAAAACGACTTCTTCGGGAACTGTCCTCGTGAACGTCTTTCAGGGGGGTTTTAAAGGAATACGCTCGCACCAGGCCATCTACAAGGTTACCAAAACGACTTCTTCAGGAAGTTTTCCTCGCGATCGACTTTCAGGGGGGTTATAAAGGAATTCGCTTGCACCAGGCCGTCGACCAGGTTACCAAAACGACTTCTTCGGGTACTTTTTCTCGCGTACGTCTTTAAGGGGGGTTATAAAGGAATTCGCTCGCACCAGGCCGTCTACCAGGTTACCGAAACGAATTCTTCAGGAAGATTTCCTCGCGCATGACACCCAGGGAGTTATAAAGGAATTCGCTTGGACCAAGTCGTCTACTAGGTTACCAAAACGACTTCTCCAGGAACTTTTCCTCGTGAACGACTTTCAGGGGGGGTGTAAAAGAATTCGCTCGCAACAGGCCATCTACCAGGTTACCAAAACGACTTCTCCAGGAAGTTTTTCTCGCGAACGACTTCAACTGGGTTATAAAGGAATTCGCTTGCACCATGTCGTCTACTAGGTTACCAAAACGACTTCTTCAGGATCTTTTCCTCGCGAACGACTTTCAGGGAGGTTATAAAGGAATTTGCTCGCACCAGGCCGTCTACCAGGTTAACGAAACGACTTCTCCAGGAAGTTTTCCTCACGAACGACTTCCGGTGGGGTATAAAGAAATTCGCTTGTACCATGTCGTCTACTAAGTTACCAAAACGACTTCTTCGGTAACTTTTTCTCGCAAACGTCTTGAAGGGGGGTTATAAAGGAATTCGCTCGCACCAGGCCGTCTACCAGGTTCGCGAAACGACTTCTTCAGGAAGTTTTCCTCGCGATCGACTTTCAGGGGGGTTATAAAGGAATTCGCTCGAAACCAAGCCGTCGACCAGGTTACCGAAACGACTTCTCCAGGAAGTTTTCCTTGCCACGACTTCTGGGGGTTTATTATAGAATCCGCTTGGACCAGGTCGTCGAACGAGTTACAGGAACATTTTCTCCAGGAAGTTCTCCTCGCGAACGACTTCCGGGGGTTTATTATAGAATTCGCTCGGACCAGGTCGTCGAACGGGTTACAGGAACTTTTTCTCCAGGAAGTTTTCCTCGTGGACGACACTCGGGGGTTTAAAAGAATTCGCTCGCATCAGGCCGTCTACCAGGTTACCAAAATAACTTCTCCGGGAAGTTTTCCTCGCGAACGTCTTCGGAGGGGTGATAAAAGAATTCGCTCGCACCAGGTCATCTAACAGTTAACCGAAACGACTTCTCCTGGAAGTTTTCCTCACGAACGACTTCCGGTGGGTTATAAAGGAATTCACTCGCACCAGGCCGTCTACCAGGTTACCAAAACGACTTCTTCAGGAAGTTTTCCTCGCGATCGACTTTTAGGGGGGTTATAAAGGAATTCGCTCGCACCAGGCCGTCTACTAGGTTACCGAAACGACTTCTCCTAGAAGTTTTCCTCGCAAACTACTTCCGGGGGGTTAAAAAAGGAATTCGTTCGCACCAGGTCATCTACCAGGTTACCGAAACGACTTCTCCAGGAAGTTTTCCTCGCGAACGACTTCTGGTGGCTTATAAAGGAATTCGCTTGCACCAAGTAGTCTACTAGGTTACCAAAACGACTTCTTCAGGAAGTTTTCCTCACGAACGACTTCCGGTGGGTTATAAAGGAATTCGCTTGCACCATGTCGTCTACTAAGTTACCAAAACGACTTCTTCGGGTACTTTTTCTCGCGAAGGTCTTTAATGGGAGTTATAAAGGAATTCGCTCGCACCAGGCCGTCTACCAGGTTACCGAAACGACTCCTCCAGGAAGTTTTCCTCACGAACGACTTCTGGTGGGTTATAAAGGAATTCGCTTGCACCAGGTCGTCTACCAGGTTACCAAAACGACTTCTCCAGGAACTTTTTCTCGCGAACGACTTTCAGGGGAAGTATAAAAGAATTCGCTCGCATCAGGCCATCTACCAGATTATCGAAACGACTTCTCCAGGAAGTTTTTCTCGCGAACGACTTCCGGTGGGTTATAAAGGAATTCGCTTGCACCAAGTAGTCTACTAGGTTACCAAAACGACTTTTTCGGGAACTTTTCCTCGCGAACGTCTTTCAGGGGGGTTATAAAGGAATTCACCCGCACCAGGCCGTCTACCAGGTTACCGAAACGACTTCTTCAGGAACTTTTCCTCGCGAACGACTTTCAGGGGGGGTTTAAAAGAATTTGCTCGCATCAGGCCGTCTACCAGGTTACCAAAACGACTTCTCCAGGAACTTTTCCTTGCGAACAACTTTCAGGGGGGGTTTCAAAGAATTCGCTCGCATCGGGCCGTCTACCAGGTTACCGAAACGACTTCTTCAGGAAGTTTTCCTCACGATCGACTTTCAGGGGGGTTATAAAGGAATTCGCTTGCACCAAGTCGTCTACTAGGTTACCAAAACGACTTCTTCGGGAACTTTTCCTCGCGAACGTCTTTCAGGGGGGTTATCAAGGAATTCGCTCGCACCAGGCCATCTACCAGGTTACCGAATCGACTTCTCCAGTAAGTTTTCCTCACGAACGACTTCCAGTGGGTTATAAATTTATTCGCTCGCACCAGGCCGTCTACCAGGTTACCGAAACGACTTGTTCAGGAAGTTTTCCTCGCGATTGACTTTCAGGGGGGTTATAAAGGAATTCGCTCGCCCCAGGCCGTGTACCAGGTTACCGAAACGACTTCTTCAGGAAGTTTTCCTCGCGATCGACTTTCAGGGGGGTTATAAAGGAATTCGTTCGCACCAGGCCGTCTACCAGGTAACCGAAACGACTTCTCCAGCAAGTGTCCCTTGCCACGACTTCTGAGGGTTGATTATAGAATCCGCTTGGACCAGGTCGCCGAACGGGTTACAGGAACATTTTCTCCAGGAAGTTCTCCTCGCGAACGACCTCCGGGGGCTTATTATAGAATTCGCTCGGACCAGGTCGTCAAACGGGTTACAGGTACATCTTCTCCAGGAACCTTTCGTCGCGAACGACTTTCAGGGGGGGTTTAAAAGAATTCGCTCGCATCAGGCCGTCTACCAGGTTACCAAAACGACTTCTCCAGGAAGTTTTCCTCGCGATCGACTTTAAGGGGGGGTTATAAAGGAATTCGCTCGCACCAGGCCGTCTACTAGGTTACCGAAACAACTTCTCCAGGAAGTTTTCCTCGCGAACGTCTTCGGAGGGGTTATAAAAGAATTCGCTTGCACAAGGTCATCTACCGAGTAACCGAAACGACTTCTCCTGGAAGTTTTCCTCGCAAACTACTTCCGGGGGGTTAAAAAAGGAATTCGCTCGCACCAGGCCGTCTACCAGGTTACCGAAACGACTTCTCCAGGAAGTTTTCCTCGCGAACGACTTCAAGTGGGTTATAAAGGAATTCTCTTGCACCAAGTCGTCTACTGAGTTACCAAAACGACTTCTTTAGGAACTTTTCCTCGCCAACGATTTTCAGGGGGGTTATAAAGGAATTCGCTCGCACCAGGCCGTCTACCAGGTTACCGAAACGACTTCTCCAGGAAGTTTTCCTCGCGAACGACTTCAAGTGGGTTATAAAGGAATTCTCTTGCACCATGTCGTCTACTAGGTTACCAAAACGACTTCTTCAGGAACTTTTCCTCGCGAACGATTTTCAGGGGAGTTATAAAGGAATTCGCTCGCACCAGGCCGTCTACCAGGAAACCGAAACGACTTCTCCAGGAAGTTTTTCTCACGAACGATTTCTGGTGGGTTATAAAGGAATTCGCTTGCACCAGGTCGTCTATCAGGTTACCAAAACGACTTCTCCAGGAACTTTTCCTCGCGATCGACTTTTAGGGGGGTTATAAAGGAATTCGCTCGCACCAGGCCGTCTACCAGGTTACCGAAACGACTTCTCTAGGAAGTTTTCCTTACGAACGACTTCCGATGGGTTATAAAGGAATTCGCTTGCACCATGTCGTCTACTAGGTTACCAAAACGACTTCTTCAGGAACTTTTCCTCGCGAACGATTTTCAGCGGGGTTATAAAGGAATTCGCTCGCACCAGGCCGTCTACCAGGTTACCGAAACGACTTCTCCAGGAAGTTTTCCTCACGAACGACTTCTGGTGGGTTATAAAGGAATTCGCTTGCACCAAGTCGTCTACTAGGTTACCAAAACGACTTCTTCGGGAACTTTTCCTCGCGATCGTCTTTCAGGGGGGTTATAAAGGAATTCGCTTGCACCATGCCGTCTACCAGGTAACCGAAACGACTTCTCCAGAAAGTTTTCCTCACAAAAGACTTCTGGTGGGTTATAAAGGAATTCGCTTGCACCAGGTCGTCTACCAGGTAACCGAAACGACTTCTCCAGGAACTTTTCCTCGCGAACGTCTTTCAGGGGGGTTAGAAAGGCATTTGCTCGCACCAGGCCGTCTACCAGGTTACCGAAACGACTTCTTCAGGAAATTTTCCTCGCGAACGAATTCTGGTGGGTTATAAAGGAATTCGCTTGCACCATGTCGTCTACTAGGTTACCAAAACGACTTCTCCAGGAACTTTTCCTCGTGAACGACTTTCAGGGGGGGTGTAAAAGAATTCGCTCGCACCAGGCTATCTACCAGGTTACCAAACCGACTTCTCCAGGAAGTTTTTCTCGCGAACGACTTCAAGTGGGTTATAAAGGAATTCGCTTGCACCATGTCGTCTACTAGGTTACCAAAACGACTTTTTCAGGAACTTTTCCTCGCGAACGTCTTCGGAGGAGTGATAAAAGAATTCGCTCGCACCAGGTCATCTACCAGGTAACCGAAACGACTTCTCCAGGAAGTTTTCCTCACGAACGACTTCCGGTGGGTTATAAAGGAATTCGCTTGCACCATGTCGTCTACTAGGTTACCAAAACGTTTTCTTCAGGAACTTTTCCTCGCGAACGACTTTCAGGGGATTTATAAAGGAATTCGCTCGCACCAGGCCGTCTACCAGGTAACCGAAACGACTTCTCCTGGAACTTTTCCTCGCGAACGACGTTCAGGGGGGTTATAAAGGAATTCGCTCGCACCAGGCCGTCTACCAGGTTACCGAAACGTATTCTTCAGGAAGTTTTCCTCGCGAACGCTTTCTGGTGGGTTATAAAGGAATTCGCTTTTACCAGGTCGTCTACCAGGTGACCAAAACAACTTCTTCAGGAAGTTTTCCTCGCGAACGACTTTCAGGGGATTTATAAAGAAATTCGCTCGCACCAGGCCGTCTACCAGGTAACCGAAACGACTTCTCCTGGAACTTTTCCTCGCGAACGACTTTCAGGGGGGTTATAAAGGAATTCGCTCGCACCAGGCCGTCTACCAGGTTACCGAAACGACTTCTCCAGGAAGATTTCCTCGCGAACGACTTCTAGTGGCTTATAAAGGAATTCGCTTGCACCATGCCGTCTACCAGGTAACCGAAACGACTTCTCCAGAAAGTTTTCCTCACGAAAGACTTCTGGTGGGTTATAAAGGAATTCGCTTGCACCAGGTCGTCTACCAGGTTACCGAAACGACTTCTCTAGGAAGTTTTCCTCACGAACGACTTCCGGTGGGTTATAAAGTAATTCGCTCGCACCAGGCCTTCTACCAGGTTACCGAAACGACTTCTTCAGAAAGATTTCCTCGCGCATGACACCCAGGGAGATATAAAGGAATTCGCTTGCACCAAGTCGTCTACTAGGTTACCAAAACGATTTCTCCATGAACTTTTCCTCGTGAACGACTTCTGGTAGCTTATAAAGGAATTCGCTTGCACCAAGTAGTCTACTAGGTTACTAAAACGACTTCTTCAGGAAGTTTTCCTCCCGAACGACTTCCGGTGGGTTATAAAGGAATTCGCTTGCACCATGTCGTCTACTAAGTTACCAAAACGACTTCTTCGGGTACTTTTTCTCGCGAAGGTCTTTAATGGGGGTTATAAAGGAATTCGCTCGCACCAGGCCGTCTACCAGGTTACCGAAACGACTCCTCCAGGAAGTTTTCCTCACGAACGACTTCTGGTGGGTTATAAAGGAATTCGCTTGCACCAGGTCGTCTACCAGGTTACCAAAACGACTTCTTTAGTAAGTTTTCCTCACGAACGACTTCCAGTGGGTTATAAATTAATTCGCTCGCACCAGGCCGTCTACCAGGTTACCGAAACGACTTGTTCAGGAAGTTTTCCTCGCGATTGACTTTCAGGGGGGTTATAAAGGAATTCGCTCGCCCCAGGCCGTGTACCAGGTTACCGAAACGACTTCTTCAGGAAGTTTTCCTCGCGATCGTTTTTCAGGGGGGTTATAAAGGAATTCGTTCGCACCAGGCCGTCTACCAGGTAACCGAAGCGACTTCTCCAGGAAGTGTCCCTTGCCACGACTTCTGAGGGTTGATTATAGAATCCGCTTGGACCAGGTCATCGAACGGGTTACAGGAACATTTTCTCCAGGAAGTTCTCCTCGCGAACGACTTCCGGGGGCTTATTATAGAATTCGCTCGGACCAGGTCGTCAAACGGGTTACAGGTACATCTTCTCCAGGAACTTTTCGTCGCGAACGACTTTCAGGGGGGGTTTAAAAGAATTCGCTCGCATCAGGCCGTCTACCAGGTTACCAAAACGACTTCTCCAGGAAGTTTTCCTCGCGATCGACTTTAAGGGGGGGTTATAAAGGAATTCGCTCGCACCAGGCCGTCTACTAGGTTACCGAAACAACTTCTCCAGGAAGTTTTCCTCGCGAACGTCTTCGGAGGGGTTATAAAAGAATTCGCTGGCACAAGGTCATCTACCGAGTAACCGAAACGACTTCTCCTGGAAGTTTTCCTCGCAAACTACTTCCGGGGGGTTAAAAAAGGAATTCGCTCGCACCAGGCTGTCTACCAGGTTACCGAAACGACTTCTCCAGGAAGTTTTCCTCGCGAACGACTTCAAGTAGGTTATAAAGGAATTCTCTTGCACCAAGTCGTCTACTGAGTTACCAAAACGACTTCTTTAGGAACTTTTCCTCGCCAACGATTTTCAGGGGGGTTATAAAGGAATTCGTTCGCACCAGGCCGTTTACCAGGTTACCGAAACGACTTCTCCAGGAAGTTTTCCTCGCGAACGACTTCAAGTGGGTTATAAAGGAATTCTCTTGCACCATGTCGTCTACTAGGTTACCAAAACGACTTCTTCAGGAACTTTTCCTCGCGAACGATTTTCAGGGGGGTTATAAAGGAATTCGCTCGCACCAGGCCGTCTACCAGGAAACCGAAACGACTTCTCCAGGAAGTTTTTCTCACGAACGATTTCCGGTGGGTTATAAAGGAATTCGCTTGCACCAGGTCGTCTACCAAGTTACCAAAACGACTTCTCCAGGAACTTTTCCTCGCGATCGACTTTTAGGGGGGTTATAAAGGAATTCGCTCGCACCAGGCCGTCTACCAGGTTACCGAAACGACTTCTCTAGGAAGTTTTCCTCACGAACGACTTCCGATGGGTTATAAAGGAATTCGCTTGCACCATGTCGTCTACTAGGTTACCAAAACGACTTCTTCAGGAACTTTTTCTCACGAACGATTTCTGGTGGGTTATAAAGGAATTCGCTTGCACCAGGTCGTCTACCAGGTTACCGAAACGACTTCTCTAGGAAGTTTTCCTCACGAACGACTTCCGATGGGTTATAAAGGAATTCGCTTGCACCATGTCGTCTACTAGGTTACCAAAATGACTTCTTCAGGAACTTTTCCTTGCGATCGACTTTTAGGGGGGTTATAAAGGAATTCGCTCGCACCAGGCCGTCTACCAGGTTACCGAAACGACTTCTCTAGGAAGTTTTCCTCACGAACGACTTCCGATGGGTTCTAAAGGAATTCGCTTGCACCATGTCGTCTACTAGGTTACCAAAACGACTTCTTCAGGAACTCTTCCTCGCGAACGATTTTCAGGGGAGTTATAAAGGAATTCGCTCGCACCAGGCCGTCTACCAGGAAACCGAAACGACTTCTCCAGGAAGTTTTTCTCACGAACGATTTCTGGTGGGTTATAAAGGAATTCGCTTGCACCATGTCGTCTACTAGGTTACCAAAACGACTTCTTCGGGAACTGTCCTCGTGAACGTCTTTCAGGGGGGTTTTAAAGGGATACGCTCGCACCAGGCCATCTACAAGGTTACCAAAACGACTTCTTCAGGAAGTTTTCCTCGCGATCGACTTTTAGGGGGGTTATAAAGGAATTCGCTCGCACCAGGCCGTCTACCAGGTTACCAAAACGACTTCTCCAGGAACTTTTCCTCGCGAACGTCTTTCAGGGGGGTTAGAAAGGCATTCGCTCGCACCAGGCCGTCTACCAGGTTACCGAAACGACTTCTTCAGGAAATTTTCCTCGCGATCGACTTTTAGGGGGGTTATAAAGGAATTCGCTCGCACCAGGCCGTCTACCAGGAAACCGAAACGACTTCTCCAGGAAGTTTTTCTCACGAACGATTTCTGGTGGGTTATAAAGGAATTCGCTTGCACCAGGTCGTCTACCAGGTTACCAAAACGACTTCTCCAGGAACTTTTCCTCGCGAACGTCTTTCAGGGGGGTTAGAAAGGCATTCGCTCGCACCAGGCCGTCTACCAGGTTACCGAAACGACTTCTTCAGGAAATTTTCCTCGCGAACGAATTCTGGTGGGTTATAAAGGAATTCGCTTGCACCATGTCGTCTACTAGGTTACCAAAACGACTTCTTCAGGAACTTTTCCTCGCGAACGACTTTCAGGGGGGTTATAAAGGAATTCGCTCGCACCAGGCCGTCTACCAGGAAACCGAAACGACTTCTCCAGGAAGTTTTTCTCACGAACGATTTCTGGTGGGTTATAAAGGAATTCGCTTGCACCAGGTCGTCTACCAGGTTACCAAAACGACTTCTCCAGGAACTTTTCCTCGCGATCGACTTTTAGGGGGGTTATAAAGGAATTCGCTCGCACCAGGCCGTCTACCAGGTTACCGAAACGACTTCTCTAGGAAGTTTTCCTCACGAACGACTTCCGATGGGTTATAAAGGAATTCGCTTGCACCATGTCGTCTACTAGGTTACCAAAACGACTTCTTCAGGAACTTTTCCTCGCGAACGATTTTCAGGGGGGTTATAAAGGAATTCGCTCGCACCAGGCCGTCTACCAGGAAACCGAAACGACTTCTCCAGGAAGTTTTTCTCACGAACGATTTCTGGTGGGTTATAAAGGAATTCGCTTGCACCATGTCGTCTACTAGGTTACCAAAACGACTTCTTCGGGAACTGTCCTCGTGAACGTCTTTCAGGGGGGTTTTAAAGGGATACGCTCGCACCAGGCCATCTACAAGGTTACCAAAACGACTTCTTCAGGAAGTTTTCCTCGCGATCGACTTTTAGGGGGGTTATAAAGGAATTCGCTCGCACCAGGCCGTCTACCAGGAAACCGAAACGACTTCTCCAGGAAGTTTTTCTCACGAACGATTTCTGGTGGGTTATAAAGGAATTCGCTTGCACCAGGTCGTCTACCAGGTTACCAAAACGACTTCTCCAGGAACTTTTCCTCGCGAACGTCTTTCAGGGGGGTTAGAAAGGCATTCGCTCGCACCAGGCCGTCTACCAGGTTACCGAAACAACTTCTTCAGGAAATTTTCCTCGCGAACGAATTCTGATGGGTTATAAAGGAATTCGCTTGCACCTTGTCGTCTACTAGGTTACCAAAACGACTTCTTCAGGAACTTTTCTTCGCGAACGACTTTCAGGAGGGTTATAAAGGAATTCGCTCGCACCAGGCCGTCTACCAGGAAACCGAAACGACTTCTCCAGGAAGTTTTTCTCACGAACGATTTCTGGTGGGTTATAAAGGAATTCGCTTGCACCAGGTCGTCTACCAGGTTACCAAAACGACTTCTCCAGGAACTTTTCCTCGCGAACGTCTTTCAGGGGGGTTTTAAAGGGATACGCTCGCACCAGGCCATCTACAAGGTTACCAAAACGACTTCTTCAGGAAGTTTTCCTCGCGATCGACTTTTAGGGGGGTTATAAAGGAATTCGCTCGCACCAGGCCGTCTACCAGGAAACCGAAACGACTTCTCTAGGAAGTTTTCCTCACGAACGACTTCCGATGGGTTATAAAGGAATTCGCTTGCACCATGTCGTCTACTAGGTTACCAAAACGACTTCTCCAGGAACTTTTCCTCGCGAACGTCTTTCAGGGGGGTTTTAAAGGAATTCGCTTGCACCAGGTCGTCTACCAGGTTACCAAAACGACTTCTCCAGGAACTTTTCCTCGCGATCGACTTTTAGGGGGGTTATAAAGGAATTCGCTCGCACCAGGCCGTCTACCAGGTTACCGAAACGACTTCTCTAGGAAGTTTTCCTCACGAACGACTTCCGATGGGTTATAAAGGAATTCGCTTGCACCATGTCGTCTACTAGGTTACCAAAACGACTTCTTCAGGAACTTTTCCTCGCGAACGATTTTCAGGGGGGTTATAAAGGAATTCGCTCGCACCAGGCCGTCTACCAGGAAACCGAAACGACTTCTCCAGGAAGTTTTTCTCACGAACGATTTCTGGTGGGTTATAAAGGAATTCGCTTGCACCATGTCGTCTACTAGGTTACCAAAACGACTTCTTCGGGAACTGTCCTCGTGAACGTCTTTCAGGGGGGTTTTAAAGGGATACGCTCGCACCAGGCCATCTACAAGGTTACCAAAACGACTTCTTCAGGAAGTTTTCCTCGCGATCGACTTTTAGGGGGGTTATAAAGGAATTCGCTCGCACCAGGCCGTCTACCAGGAAACCGAAACGACTTCTCCAGGAAGTTTTTCTCACGAACGATTTCTGGTGGGTTATAAAGGAATTCGCTTGCACCAGGTCGTCTACCAGGTTACCAAAACGACTTCTCCAGGAACTTTTCCTCGCGATCGACTTTTAGGGGGGTTATAAAGGAATTCGCTCGCACCAGGCCGTCTACCAGGTTACCGAAACGACTTCTCTAGGAAGTTTTCCTCACGAACGACTTCCGATGGGTTATAAAGGAATTCGCTTGCACCATGTCGTCTACTAGGTTACCAAAACGACTTCTTCAGGAACTTTTCTTCGCGAACGACTTTCAGGGGGGTTATAAAGGAATTCGCTCGCACCAGGCCGTCTACCAGGAAACCGAAACGACTTCTCCAGGAAGTTTTTCTCACGAACGATTTCTGGTGGGTTATAAAGGAATTCGCTTGCACCAGGTCGTCTACCAGGTTACCAAAACGACTTCTCCAGGAACTTTTCTTCGCGAACGTCTTTCAGGGGGGTTAGAAAGGCATTCGCTCGCACCAGGCCGTCTACCAGGTTACCGAAACGACTTCTTCAGGAAATTTTCCTCGCGAACGAATTCTGGTGGGTTATAAAGGAATTCGCTTGCACCATGTCGTCTACTAGGTTACCAAAACGACTTCTTCAGGAACTTTTCCTCGCGAACGACTTTCAGGGGGGTTATAAAGGAATTCGCTCTTACCAGGGCGTCTACCAGGTTACCGAAACGACTTCTCCAGGAAGTTTTCCTCACGAACGACTTCTGGTGGGTTATAAAGGAATTCGCTTGCACCAAGTCGTCTACTAGGTTACCAAAACGACTTCTTCGGGAACTTTTCCTCGCGATCGTCTTTCAGGGGGGTTATAAAGGAATTCGCTTGCACCATGCCGTCTACCAGGTAACCGAAACGACTTCTCCAGAAAGTTTTCCTCACGAAAGACTTCTGGTGGGTTATAAAGGAATTCGCTTGCACCAGGTCGTCTACCAGGTAACCGAAACGACTTCTCTAGGAAGTTTTCCTCACGAACGACTTCCGGTGGGTTATAAAGGAATTCGCTCGCACCAGGCCTTCTACCAGGTTACCGAAACGACTTCTCCAGGAAGTTTTCCTCACGAACGACTTCCGGTGGGTTATAAAGGAATTCGCTTGCACCATGTCGTCTACTAGGTTACCAAAACGTTTTCTTCAGGAACTTTTCCTCGCGAACGACTTTCAGGGGATTTATAAAGGAATTCGCTCGCACCAGGCCGTCTACCAGGTAACCGAAACGACTTCTCCTGGAACTTTTCCTCGCGAACGACTTTCAGGGGGGTTATAAAGGAATTCTCTCGCACCAGGCCGTCTACCAGGTTACCGAAACGTATTCTTCAGGAAGTTTTCCTCGCGAACGCTTTCTGGTGGGTTATAAAGGAATTCGCTTTTACCAGGTCGTCTACCAGGTGACCAAAACAACTTCTTCAGGAAGTTTTCCTCGCGAACGACTTTCAGGGGATTTATAAAGGAATTCGCTCGCACCAGGCCGTCTACCAGGTAACCGAAACGACTTCTCCTGGATCTTTTCCTCGCGAACGACTTTCAGGGGGGTTATAAAGGAATTCGCTCGCACCAGGCCGTCTACCAGGTTACCGAAACGACTTCTCCAGGAAGATTTCCTCGCGAACGATTTCTAGTGGCTTATAAAGGAATTCGCTTGCACCATGCCGTCTACCAGGTAACCGAAACGACTTCTCCAGAAAGTTTCCCTCACGAAAGACTTCTGGTGGGTTATAAAGGAATTCGCTTGCACCAGGTCGTCTACCAGGTTACCGAAACGACTTCTCTAGGAAGTTTTCCTCACGAACGACTTCCGGTGGGTTATAAAGTAATTCACTCGCACCAGGCCTTCTACCAGGTTACCGAAACGACTTCTTCAGAAAGATTTCCTCGCGCATGACACCCAGGGAGATATAAAGGAATTCGCTTGCACCAAGTCGTCTACTAGGTTACCAAAACGATTTCTCCATGAACTTTTCCTCGTGAACGACTTTCAGGGGGGGTGTAAAAGAATTCGCTCGCACCAGGCTATCTACCAGGTTACCAAAACGACTTCTCCAGGAAGTTTTTCTCGCGAAAGACTTTAAGTGGGTTATAAAGGAATTCGCTTGCACCATGTCGTCTACTAGGTTACCAAAACGACTTCTTCGGGAACTGTCCTCGTGAACGTCTTTCAGGGGGGTTTTAAAGGGATACGCTCGCACCAGGCCATCTACAAGGTTACCAAAACGACTTCTTCAGGAAGTTTTCCTCGCGATCGACTTTTAGGGGGGTTATAAAGGAATTCGCTCGCACCAGGCCGTCTACCAGGAAACCGAAACGACTTCTCCAGGAAGTTTTTCTCACGAACGATTTCTGGTGGGTTATAAAGGAATTCGCTTGCACCAGGTCGTCTACCAGGTTACCAAAACGACTTCTCCAGGAACTTTTCCTCGCGAACGTCTTTCAGGGGGGTTAGAAAGGCATTCGCTCGCACCAGGCCGTCTACCAGGTTACCGAAACGACTTCTTCAGGAAATTTTCCTCGCGAACGAATTCTGGTGGGTTATAAAGGAATTCGCTTGCACCATGTCGTCTACTAGGTTACCAAAACGACTTCTTCAGGAACTTTTCTTCGCGAACGACTTTCAGGGGGGTTATAAAGGAATTCGCTCGCACCAGGCCGTCTACCAGGAAACCGAAACGACTTCTCCAGGAAGTTTTTCTCACGAACGATTTCTGGTGGGTTATAAAGGAATTCGCTTGCACCAGGTCGTCTACCAGGTTACCAAAACGACTTCTCCAGGAACTTTTCCTCGCGAACGTCTTTCAGGGGGGTTAGAAAGGCATTCGCTCGCACCAGGCCGTCTACCAGGTTACCGAAACGACTTCTTCAGGAAATTTTCCTCACGAAAGACTTCTGGTGGGTTATAAAGGAATTCGCTTGCACCAGGTCGTCTACCAGGTTACCGAAACGACTTCTCTAGGAAGTTTTCCTCACGAACGACTTCCGGTGGGTTATAAAGTAATTCACTCGCACCAGGCCTTCTACCAGGTTACCGAAACGACTTCTTCAGGAAGTTTTCCTCGCGATCGACTTTCAGGGGGGTTATAAAGGAATTCGCTTGCACCAAGTCGTCTACTAGATTACCAAAACGTCTTCTTCAGGAACTTTTCCTCGTGAACGTCTTTTAGGGGGGTTATAAAGGAATTCGCTCGAACCAGGCCGTCTACCAGGTTACCAAAATAACTTCTCCGGGAAGTTTTCCTCGCGAACGTCTTCGGAGGGGTGATAAAAGAATTCGCTCGCACCAGGTCATCTACCAGGTAACCGAAACGACTTCTCCTGGAAGTTTTCCTCGTGAACTACTTCCGGGGGGTTAAAAAAGGAATTCGCTCGAACCAGGCCGTCTACCAGGTAACCGAAACGACTTCTCCAGGAAGTTTTCCTCACGATCGACTTCCGGTGGGTTATAAAGGAATTCGTTCGCACCAGGTCGTCTACCAGGTTACCAAAACGACTTCTCCAGGAACTTTTCCTCGCGAACGACGTTCAGGGGGGGTTTAAAAGAATTCGCCGCATCAGGTCATCTACCAGGTAACCGTAACGACTTCTCCTGGAACTTTTCCTCGTGAACGTCTTTCAGGGGGGTTATAAAGGAATTCGCTCGCACCAGGTCGTCTACCAGGTTACCAAAACGACTTCTCCAGGAACTTTTCCTCGCGAACGACGTTCAGGGGGGGTTTAAAAGAATTCGCCGCATCAGGTCATCTACCAGGTAACCGAAACGACTTCTCCTGGAACTTTTCCTCGTGAACGACTTTCAGGGGGGTTTTAAAGAATTCGCTCGCACCAGGCCATCTACCAGGTTACCAAAACGACTTCTCCAGGAACTTTTCCTCGCGAACGACTCCCGGTGGGTTATAAAGGAATTCGCTTGCACCAAGTCGTCTACTAGGTTACAAAAACGACTTCTTCGGGAACTGTCCTCGTGAACGTCTTTTAGGGGGGTTATAAAGGAATACGCTCGCACCAGGCCGTCTACAAGGTTACCGAAACGACTTCTTCAGGAAGTTTTCCTCGCGATCGACTTTCAGGGAGGTTATAAAGGAATTCGCTTGCACCAGGCCGTCGACCAGGTTACCAAAACGACTTCTTCGGGTACTTTTTCTCGCGTACGTCTTTCAGGGGGGTTATAAAGGAATTCGCTCGCATCAGGCCGTCTACCAGGTTACCATAATAACTTCTCCGGGAAGTTTTCCTCGCGAACAACTTTCAGGGGGGGTTTCAAAGAATTCGCTCGCATCAGGCCGTCTACCAGGTTACCGAAACGACTTCTTCAGGAAGTTTTCCTCACGATCGACTTTCAGGGGGGTTATAAAGGAATTCGCTTGCACCAAGTCGTCTACTAGGTTACCAAAACGACTTCTTCGGGAATTTTTCCTCGCGAACGTCTTTCAGGGGGGTTATCAAGGAATTCGCTCGCACCAGGCAATCTACCAGGTTACCGAATCGACTTCTCCAGTAAGTTTTCCTCACGAACGACTTCCAGTGGGTTATAAAGGAATTCGCTCGCATCAGGTCATCTAACAGGTAACCGAAACGACTTCTCCTGGAAGTTTTCCTTGCGAACTACTTCCGGGGGGTTAAAAAAGGAATTCGCTCGAACCAGGCCGTCTACCAGGTAAACGAAACGACTTCTCCAGGAAGTTTTCCTCACGAACGACTCCTGGTGGGTTATAAAGGAATTCGCTTGCACAAGGTCGTCTACCAGGTTACCAAAACGACTTCTCCAGGAACTTTTCCTCGCGAACGTCTTTCAGGGGGGTTATAAAGGAATTCACCCGCACCAGGCCGTCTACCAGGTTACCGAAACGACTTCTTCAGGAACTTTTCCTCGCGAACGACTTTCAGGGGGGGTTTAAAAGAATTCGCTCGCATCAGGCCGTCTACCAGGTTACCAAAACGACTTCTCCAGGATTTTTTCCTTGCGAACAACTTTCAGGGGGGGTTTCAAAGAATTCGCTCGCATCAGGCCGTCTACCAGGTTACCGAAACGACTTTTTCAGGAAGTTTTCCTCACGATCGACTTTCAGGGGGGTTATAAAGGAATTCGCTTGCACCAAGTCGTCTACTAGGTTACCAAAACGACTTCTTCGGGAACTTTTCCTCGCGAACGTCTTTCAGGGGGGTTATCAAGGAATTCGCTCGCACCAGGCAATCTACCAGGTTACCGAATCGACTTCTCCAGTAAGTTTTCCTCGCGATTGACTTTCAGGGGGGTTATAAAGGAATTCGCTCGCCCTAGGCCGTGTACCAGGTTACCGAAACGACTTCTTCAGGAAGTTTTCCTCGCGATCGACTTTCAGGGGGGTTATAAAGGAATTCGTTCGCACCAGGCCGTCTACCAGGTAACCGAAACGACTTCTCCAGGAAGTGTCCCTTGCCACGACTTCTGAGGGTTGATTATAGAATCCGCTTGGACCAGGTCGCCGAACGGGTTACAGGAACATTTTCTCCAGGAAGTTCTCCTCGCGAACGACTTCCGGGGGCTTATTATAGAATTCGCTCGGACCAGGTCGTCGAACGGGTTACAGGAACTTTGTCTCCAGGAAGTTTTCCTCGTGGACGACACTCGGGGGTTTAATAGAATTCGCTCACATCAGGCCGTCTACCAGGTTACCAAAACGACTTCTTCGGGTACTTTTTCTCGCGTACGTCTTTAAGGGGGGTTATAAAGGAATTCGCTCGCACCAGGCCGTCTACCAGGTTACCGAAACGACTTCTTCAGGAAGATTTCCTCGCGCACGACACCCAGGGAGTTATAAAGGAATTCGCTTGCACCAAGTCGTCTACTAGGTAACCAAAACGACATCTCCAGGAACTTTTCCTCGTGAACGACTTTCAGGGGGGTTATAAAAGAATTCGCTCGCACCAGGCCATCTACCAGGTTACCAAAACGACTTCTCCAGGGAGTTTTTCTCGCGAACGACTTCAAGTGGGTTATAAAGGAATTCGCTTGCACCATGTCGTCTACTAGGTTACCAAAACGACTGCTTCAGGAACTTTTCCTCGCGAACGTCTTGAAGGGGGGTTATAAAGGAATTCGCTCGCACCAGGCCGTCTACCAGGTTACCGTAACGACTTCTTCAGGAAGTTTGCCTCGCGATCGACTTTCAGGGGGGTTATAAAGGAATTCGCTCGAAACCAGGCCGTCGACCAGGTTACCGAAACGACTTCTCCAGGAAGTTTTCCTTGCCACGACTTCTGGGGGTTTATTATAGAATCCGCTTGGACCAGGTCGTCGAACGAGTTACAGGAACATTTTCTCCAGGAAGTTCTCCTCGCGAACGACACTCGGGGGTTTGAAAGAATTCGCTTGCATCAGGCTATCTACCAGGTTACCGAAACGACTTCTTCAGGAACTTTTCCTCGTGAACGTCTTTTAGGGGGGTTATAAAAGAATTCGCTCGCACCAGGCCGTCTACCAGGTTACCAAAATAACTTCTCCGGGAAGTTTTCCTCGCGAACGTCTTCGTAGGGGTGATAAAAGAATTCGCTCGCACCAGGTCATCTACCAGGTAACCGAAACGACTTCTCCTGGAAGTTTTCCTCGTGAACTACTTCCGGGGGGTTAAAAAAGGAATTCGCTCGAACCAGGCCGTCAACCAGGTAACCGAAACGACTTCTCCAGGAAGTTTTCCTCACGAACGACTTCTGGTGGGTTATAAAGGAATTCGCTCGCACCAGGCCGTCTACCAGGTTACCGATACGACTTCTCCAGGAAGTTTTCCTCACGAACGATTTCCGGTGGGTTATAAAGGAATTCGTTCGCACCAGGCCTTCTACCAGGTTACCGAAACGACTTCTTCAGGAAGTTTTCCTTGCCACGACTTCTGGGGGTTTATTATAGAATCCGCTTGGACCAGGTCGTCGAACGAGTTACAGGAACATTTCCTCCAGGAAGTTCTCCTCGCGAACGACTTCCGGGGGTTTATTATAGAATTTGCTCGGACCAGGTCGTCGAACGGGTTACAGGAACTTTTTCTCCATGAAGTTTTCCTCACGAACGACTTCTGGTGGGTTATAAAGGAATTCGCTCGCACCAGGCCGTCTACCAGGTTACCGATACGACTTCTCCAGGAAGTTTTCCTCACGAACGATTTCCGGTGGGTTATAAAGGAATTCGTTCGCACCAGGCCGTCTACCAGGTTACCGAAACGACTTCTTCAGGAAGTTTTCCTTGCGATCGACTTTCAGGGGGGTTATAAAGGAATTCGCTTGCACCAAGTCGTCTACTAGGTTACCAAAACGACTTTTTCGGGATTTTTTCCTCGTGAACGTCTTTCAGGGGGGTTATGAAGGAATTCGCTCGCACCAGGTCGTCTACCAGGTTACCAAAACGACTTCTCCAGGAACTTTTCCTCGCGAACGACGTTCAGGGGGGGTTTAAAAGAATTCGCCGCATCAGGTCATCTACCAGGTAACCGAAACGACTTCTCCTGGAACTTTTCCTCGTGAACGACTTTCAGGGGGGGTTTAAAGAATTTGCTCGCACCAGGCCATCTACCAGGTTACCAAAACGACTTCTCCAGGAACTTTTCCTCGCGAACGACTTCCGGTGGGTTATAAAGGAATTCGCTTGCACCAAGTCGTCTACTAGGTTACAAAAACGACTTCTTCGGGAACTGTCCTCGTGAACGTCTTTCAGGGGGTTTATAAAGGAATACGCTCGCACCAGGCCGTCTACAAGGTTACCGAAACGACTTCTTCAGGAAGTTTTCCTTGCGATCGACTTTCAGGGGGGTTATAAAGGAATTCGCTTGCACCAGGCCGTCGACCAGGTTACCAAAACGACTTCTTCGGGTACTTTTTCTCGCGTTCGTCATTAAGGGGGGTTATAAAGGAATTCGCTCGCACCAGGCCGTCTACCAGGTTACCGAAACGACTTCTTCAGGAAGATTTCCTCTCGCATGACACCCAGGGAGTTATAAAAGAATTCGCTCGCACCAGGTCATCTAACAGGTAACCGAAACGACTTCTCCTAGAAGTTTTTCTCGCGAACTACTTCCGGGGGGTTAAAAAAGGAATTCGCTCGAACCAGGCCGTCTACCAGGTAACTGAAACGACTTCTCCAGGAAGTTTTTCTCACGAACGACTTCCGGTGGGTTATAAAGGAATTCGCTTGCACCAGGTCGTCTACCATGTTACCAAAACGACTTCTCCAGGAACTTTTCCTCGCGAACGTCTTTCAGGGGGGGTTTAAAAGAATTCGCCGCATCAGGTCATCTACCAGGTAACCGAAACGACTTCTCCTGGAACTTTTCCTCGTGAACGACTTTCAGGGGGGGTTTAAAGAATTTGCTCGCACCAGGCCATCTACCAGGTTACCAAAACGACTTCTCCAGGAACTTTTCCTCGCGAACGACTTCCGGTGGGTTATAAAGGAATTCGCTTGCACCAAGTCGTCTACTAGGTTACAAAAACGACTTCTTCGGGAACTGTCCTCGTGAACGTCTTTCAGGGGGGTTATGAAGGAATTCGCTCGCACCAGGTCGTCTACCAGGTTACCAAAACGACTTCTCCAGGAACTTTTCCTCGCGAACGACGTTCAGGGGGGGTTCAAAAGAATTCGCCGCATCAGGTCATCTACCAGGTAACCGAAACGACTTCTCCTGGAACTTTTCCTCGTGAACGACTTTCAGGGGGGGTTTAAAGAATTTGCTCGCACCAGGCCATCTACCAGGTTACCAAAACGACTTCTCCAGGAACTTTTCCTCGCGAACGACTTCCGGTGGGTTATAAAGGAATTCGCTTGCACCAAGTCGTCTACTAGGTTACAAAAACGACTTCTTCGGGAACTGTCCTCGTGAACGTCTTTCAGGGGGTTTATAAAGGAATACGCTCGCACCAGGCCGTCTACAAGGTTACCGAAACGACTTCTTCAGGAAGTTTTCCTTGCGATCGACTTTCAGGGGGGTTATAAAGGAATTCGCTTGCACCAGGCCGTCGACCAGGTTACCAAAACGACTTCTTCGGGTACTTTTTCTCGCGTTCGTCATTAAGGGGGGTTATAAAGGAATTCGCTCGCACCAGGCCGTCTACCAGGTTACCGAAACGACTTCTTCAGGAAGATTTCCTCTCGCATGACACCCAGGGAGTTATAAAAGAATTCGCTCGCACCAGGTCATCTAACAGGTAACCGAAACGACTTCTCCTAGAAGTTTTTCTCGCGAACTACTTCCGGGGGGTTAAAAAAGGAATTCGCTCGAACCAGGCCGTCTACCAGGTAACTGAAACGACTTCTCCAGGAAGTTTTTCTCACGAACGACTTCCGGTGGGTTATAAAGGAATTCGCTTGCACCAGGTCGTCTACCATGTTACCAAAACGACTTCTCCAGGAACTTTTCCTCGCGAACGTCTTTCAGGGGGGGTTTAAAAGAATTCGCCGCATCAGGTCATCTACCAGGTAACCGAAACGACTTCTCCTGGAACTTTTCCTCGTGAACGACTTTCAGGGGGGGTTTAAAGAATTTGCTCGCACCAGGCCATCTACCAGGTTACCAAAACGACTTCTCCAGGAACTTTTCCTCGCGAACGACTTCCGGTGGGTTATAAAGGAATTCGCTTGCACCAAGTCGTCTACTAGGTTACAAAAACGACTTCTTCGGGAACTGTCCTCGTGAACGTCTTTCAGGGGGGTTATGAAGGAATTCGCTCGCACCAGGTCGTCTACCAGGTTACCAAAACGACTTCTCCAGGAACTTTTCCTCGCGAACGACGTTCAGGGGGGGTTTAAAAGAATTCGCCGCATCAGGTCATCTACCAGGTAACCGAAACGACTTCTCCTGGAACTTTTCCTCGTGAACGACTTTCAGGGGGGGTTTAAAGAATTTGCTCGCACCAGGCCATCTACCAGGTTACCAAAACGACTTCTCCAGGAACTTTTCCTCGCGAACGACTTCCGGTGGGTTATAAAGGAATTCGCTTGCACCAAGTCGTCTACTAGGTTACAAAAACGACTTCTTCGGGAACTGTCCTCGTGAACGTCTTTCAGGGGGTTTATAAAGGAATACGCTCGCACCAGGCCGTCTACAAGGTTACCGAAACGACTTCTTCAGGAAGTTTTCCTTGCGATCGACTTTCAGGGGGGTTATAAAGGAATTCGCTTGCACCAGGCCGTCGACCAGGTTACCAAAACGACTTCTTCGGGTACTTTTTCTCGCGTTCGTCATTAAGGGGGGTTATAAAGGAATTCGCTCGCACCAGGCCGTCTACCAGGTTACCGAAACGACTTCTTCAGGAAGATTTCCTTTCGCATGACACCCAGGGAGTTATAAAAGAATTCGCTCGCACCAGGTCATCTAACAGGTAACCGAAACGACTTCTCCTAGAAGTTTTTCTCGCGAACTACTTCCGGGGGGTTAAAAAAGGAATTCGCTCGCACCAGGCCGTCTACCAGGAAACCGAAACGACTTCTCCAGGAAGTTTTTCTCACGAACGATTTCTGGTGGGTTATAAAGGAATTCGCTTGCACCAGGTCGTCTACCAGGTTACCAAAACGACTTCTCCAGGAACTTTTCCTCGCGAACGTCTTTCAGGGGGGGTTTAAAAGAATTCGCCGCATCAGGTCATCTACCAGGTAACCGAAACGACTTCTCCTGGAACTTTTCCTCGTGAACGACTTTCAGGGGGGGTTTAAAGAATTTGCTCGCACCAGGCCATCTACCAGGTTACCAAAACGACTTCTCCAGGAACTTTTCCTCGCGAACGACTTCCGGTGGGTTATAAAGGAATTCGCTTGCACCAAGTCGTCTACTAGGTTACAAAAACGACTTCTTCGGGAACTGTCCTCGTGAACGTCTTTCAGGGGGGTTATGAAGGAATTCGCTCGCACCAGGTCGTCTACCAGGTTACCAAAACGACTTCTCCAGGAACTTTTCCTCGCGAACGACGTTCAGGGGGGGTTTAAAAGAATTCGCCGCATCAGGTCATCTACCAGGTAACCGAAACGACTTCTCCTGGAACTTTTCCTCGTGAACGACTTTCAGGGGGGGTTTAAAGAATTTGCTCGCACCAGGCCATCTACCAGGTTACCAAAACGACTTCTCCAGGAACTTTTCCTCGCGAACGACTTCCGGTGGGTTATAAAGGAATTCGCTTGCACCAAGTCGTCTACTAGGTTACAAAAACGACTTCTTCGGGAACTTTCCTCGTGAACGTCTTTCAGGGGGTTTATAAAGGAATACGCTCGCACCAGGCCGTCTACAAGGTTACCGAAACGACTTCTTCAGGAAGTTTTCCTTGCGATCGACTTTCAGGGGGGTTATAAAGGAATTCGCTTGCACCAGGCCGTCGACCAGGTTACCAAAACGACTTCTTCGGGTACTTTTTCTCGCGTTCGTCATTAAGGGGGGTTATAAAGGAATTCGCTCGCACCAGGCCGTCTACCAGGTTACCGAAACGACTTCTTCAGGAAGATTTCCTCTCGCATGACACCCAGGGAGTTATAAAAGAATTCGCTCGCACCAGGTCATCTAACAGGTAACCGAAACGACTTCTCCTAGAAGTTTTTCTCGCGAACTACTTCCGGGGGGTTAAAAAAGGAATTCGCTCGAACCAGGCCGTCTACCAGGTAACTGAAACGACTTCTCCAGGAAGTTTTTCTCACGAACGACTTCCGGTGGGTTATAAAGGAATTCGCTTGCACCAGGTCGTCTACCATGTTACCAAAACGACTTCTCCAGGAACTTTTCCTCGCGAACGACTTTCAGGGGGGTTATAAAAAAATTCGCTCGCATCAGGCCGTCTACCAGGTTACCAAAATAACTTCTCCGGGAAGTTTTCCTCGCGAACGTCTTCGGAGGGGTGATAAAAGAATTCGCTCGCATCAGGTCATCTAACAGGTAACCGAAACGACTTCTCCTGGAAGTTTTCCTCGCGAACTACTTCCGGGGGGTTAAAAAAGGAATTCGCTCGAACCAGGCCGTCTACCAGGTAACCGAAACGACTTCTCCAGAAAGTTTTCCTCACGAACGACGTTCAGGGGGGGTTTAAAAGAATTCGCCGCATCAGGTCATCTACCAGGTAACCGAAACGACTTCTCCTGGAACTTTTCCTCGTGAACGTCTTTCAGGGGGGTTATAAAGGAATTCGCTCGCACCAGGTCGTCTACCAGGTTACCGAAACGACTTCTCCAGGAAGTTTTCCTCACGAACGACTTCCGGTGGGTTATAAAGGAATTCGCTCGCATCAGGTCATCTACCAGGTAACCGAAACGACTTCTCCTGGAACTTTTCCTCGTGAACGACTTTCAGGGGGGGTTTAAAGAATTCGCTCGCACCAGGCCATCTACCAGGTTACCAAAACGACTTCTCCAGGAACTTTTCCTCGCGAACGACTTCCGGTGGGTTATAAAGGAATTCGCTTGCACCAAGTCGTCTACTAGGTTACAAAAACGACTTCTTCGGGAACTGTCCTCGTGAACGTCTTTCAGGGGGGTTCTAAAGGAATACGCTCGCACCAGGCCGTCTACAAGGTTACCGAAACGACTTCTTCAGGAAGTTTTCCTTGCGATCGACTTTCAGGGGGGTTATAAAGGAATTCGCTTGCACCAGGCCGTCGACCAGGTTACCAAAACGACTTCTTCGGGTACTTTTTCTCGCGTTCGTCTTTAAGGGGGGTTATAAAGGAATTCGCTCGCACCAGGCCGTCTACCAGGTTACCGAAACGACTTCTTCAGGAAGATTTCCTCTCGCATGACACCCAGGGAGTTATAAAAGAATTCGCTCGCACCAGGTCATCTAACAGGTAACCGAAACGACTTCTCCTGGAAGTTTTTCTCGCGAACTACTTCCGGGGGGTTAAAAAAGGAATTCGCTCGAACCAGGCCGTCTACCAGGTAACTGAAACGACTTCTCCAGGAAGTTTTCCTCACGAACGACTTCTGGTGGGTTATAAAGGAATTCGCTTGCACCAGGTCGTCTACCAGGTTACCAAAACGACTTCTCCAGGAACTTTTCCTCGCGAACGACTTTCAGGGGGGGTTTAAAAGAATTCGCCGCATCAGGCCGTCTACCAGGTTACCGAAACGACTTCTTCAGGAAGTTTTCCTCGCGATCGACTTTCAGGGGGGTTATAAAGGAATTCGCTTGCACCAAGTCGTCTACTAGATTACCAAAACGACTTCTTCAGGAACTTTTCCTCGTGAACGTCTTTTAGGGGGGTTATAAAGGAATTCGCTCGAACCAGGCCGTCTACCAGGTTACCAAAATAACTTCTCCGGGAAGTTTTCCTCGCGAACGTCTTCGGAGGGGTGATAAAAGAATTCGCTCGCACCAGGTCATCTACCAGGTAACCGAAACGACTTCTCCTGGAAGTTTTCCTCGTGAACTACTTCCGGGGGGTTAAAAAAGGAATTCGCTCGAACCAGGCCGTCTACCAGGTAACCGAAACGACTTCTCCAGGAAGTTTTCCTCACGATCGACTTCCGGTGGGTTATAAAGGAATTCGTTCGCACCAGGTCGTCTACCAGGTTACCAAAACGACTTCTCCAGGAACTTTTCCTCGCGAACGACGTTCAGGGGGGGTTTAAAAGAATTCGCCGCATCAGGTCATCTACCAGGTAACCGAAACGACTTCTCCTGGAACTTTTCCTCGTGAACGTCTTTCAGGGGGGTTATAAAGGAATTCGCTCGCACCAGGTCGTCTACCAGGTTACCAAAACGACTTCTCCAGGAACTTTTCTTCGCGAACGACGTTCAGGGGGGGTTTAAAAGAATTCGCCGCATCAGGTCATCAACCAGGTAACCGAAACGACTTCTCCTGGAACTTTTCCTCGTGAACGACTTTCAGGGGGGGTTTAAAGAATTCGCTCGCACCAGGCCATCTACCAGGTTACCAAAACGACTTCTCCAGGAACTTTTCCTCGCGAACGACTTCCGGTGGGTTATAAAGGAATTCGCTTGCACCAAGTCGTCTACTAGGTTACAAAAACGACTTCTTCGGGAACTGTCCTCGTGAACGTCTTTTAGGGGGGTTATAAAGGAATACGCTCGCACCAGGCCGTCTACAAGGTTACCGAAACGACTTCTTCAGGAAGTTTTCCTCGCGATCGACTTTCAGGGAGGTTATAAAGGAATTCGCTTGCACCAGGCCGTCGACCAGGTTACCAAAACGACTTCTTCGGGTACTTTTTCTCGCGTACGTCTTTCAGGGGGGTTATAAAGGAATTCGCTCGCATCAGGCCGTCTACCAGGTTACCATAATAACTTCTCCGGGAAGTTTTCCTCGCGAACGTCTTCGGAGGGGTGATAAAAGAATTCGCTTGCATCAGGTCATCTAACAGGTAACCGAAACGATTTCTCCTGGAAGTTTTCCTTGCGAACTACTTCCGGGGGGTTAAAAAAGGAATTCGCTCGAACCAGGCCGTCTACCAGGTAACCGAAACGACTTCTCCAGGAAGTTTTCCTCACGAACGACTCCTGGTGGGTTATAAAGGAATTCGCTTGCACCAGGCCGTCTACCAGGTTACCGAAACGACTTCTCCAGGAAGTTTTCCTCACGAACGACTTCCGGTGGGTTATAAAGGAATTCGCTCGCACCAGGCCTTCTACCAGGTTACCGAAACGACTTCTTCAGGAAGTTTTTCTTGCCACGACTTCTGGAGGTTTATTATAGAATCCGCTTGGACCAGGTCGTCGAACGAGTTACAGGAACATTTCCTCCAGGAAGTTCTCCTCGCGAACGACTTCCGGGGGTTTATTATAGAATTCGCTCGGACCAGGTCGTCGAACGGGTTACAGGAACTTTTTCTCCAGGAAGTTTTCCTCGTGGACGACACTCGGGGGTTTAAAAGAATTCGCTCGCATCAGGCCGTCTACCAGGTTACCGAAACGACTTCTTCAGGAAGTTTTCCTTGCGATCGACTTTCAGGGGGGTTATAAAGGAATTCGCTTGCACCAAGTCGTCTACTAGGTTACCAAAACGACTTTTTCGGGATTTTTTCCTCGTGAACGTCTTTCAGGGGGGTTATGAAGGAATTCGCTCGCACCAGGTCGTCTACCAGGTTACCAAAACGACTTCTCCAGGAACTTTACCTCGCGAACGACGTTCAGGGGGGGTTTAAAAGAATTCGCCGCATCAGGTCATCTACCAGGTAACCGAAACGACTTCTCCTGGAACTTTTCCTCGTGAACGACTTTCAGGGGGGGTTTAAAGAATTCGCTCGCACCAGGCCATCTACCAGGTTACCAAAACGACTTCTCCAGGAACTTTTCCTCGCGAACGACTTCCGGTGGGTTATAAAGGAATTCGCTTGCACCAAGTCGTCTACTAGGTTACAAAAACGACTTCTTCGGGAACTGTCCTCGTGAACGTCTTTCAGGGGGGTTCTAAAGGAATACGCTCGCACCAGGCCGTCTACAAGGTTACCGAAACGACTTCTTCAGGAAGTTTTCCTTGCGATCGACTTTCAGGGGGGTTATAAAGGAATTCGCTTGCACCAGGCCGTCGACCAGGTTACCAAAACGACTTCTTCGGGTACTTTTTCTCGCGTTCGTCTTTAAGGGGGGTTATAAAGGAATTCGCTCGCACCAGGCCGTCTACCAGGTTACCGAAACGACTTCTTCAGGAAGATTTCCTCTCGCATGACACCCAGGGAGTTATAAAAGAATTCGCTCGCACCAGGTCATCTAACAGGTAACCGAAACGACTTCTCCTGGAAGTTTTTCTCGCGAACTACTTCCGGGGGGTCAAAAAAGGAATTCGCTCGAACCAGGCCGTCTACCAGGTAACTGAAACGACTTCTCCAGGAAGTTTTCCTTACGAACGACTTCCGGTGGGTTATAAAGGAATTCGCTTGCACCAGGTCGTCTACCATGTTACCAAAACGACTTCTCCAGGAACTTTTCCTCGCGAACGACTTTCAGGGGGGTTATAAAAAAATTCGCTCGCATCAGGCCGTCTACCAGGTTACCAAAATAACTTCTCCGGGAAGTTTTCCTCGCGAACGTCTTCGGTGGGGTGATAAAAGAATTCGCTCGCATCAGGTCATCTAACAGGTAACCGAAACGACTTCTCCTGGAAGTTTTCCTCGCGAACTACTTCCGGGGGGTTAAAAAAGGAATTCGCTCGAACCAGGCCGTCTACCAGGTAACCGAAACGACTTCTCCAGGAAGTTTTCCTCACGAACGACTTCTGGTGGGTTATAAAGGAATTCGCTTGCACCAGGTCGTCTACCAGGTTACCAAAACGACTTCTCCAGGAACTTTTCCTCGCGAACGACTTTCAGGGGGGGTTTAAAAGAATTCGCCGCATCAGGCCGTCTACCAGGTTACCGAAACGACTTCTTCAGGAAGTTTTCCTCGCGATCGACTTTCAGGGGGGTTATAAAGGAATTCGCTTGCACCAAGTCGTCTACTAGATTACCAAAACGACTTCTTCAGGAACTTTTCCTCGTGAACGTCTTTTAGGGGGGTTATAAAGGAATTCGCTCGAACCAGGCCGTCTACCAGGTTAGCAAAATAACTTCTCCGGGAAGTTTTCCTCGCGAACGTCTTCGGAGGGGTGATAAAAGAATTCGCTCGCACCAGGTCATCTACCAGGTAACCGAAACGACTTCTCCTGGAAGTTTTCCTCGTGAACTACTTCCGGGGGGTTAAAAAAGGAATTCGCTCGAACCAGGCCGTCTACCAGGTAACCGAAACGACTTCTCCAGGAAGTTTTCCTCACGATCGACTTCCGGTGGGTTATAAAGGAATTCGTTCGCACCAGGTCGTCTACCAGGTTACCAAAACGACTTCTCCAGGAACTTTTCCTCGCGAACGACGTTCAGGGGGGGTTTAAAAGAATTCGCCGCATCAGGTCATCTACCAGGTAACCGAAACGACTTCTCCTGGAACTTTTCCTCGTGAACGTCTTTCAGGGGGGTTATAAAGGAATTCGCTCGCACCAGGTCGTCTACCAGGTTACCAAAACGACTTCTCCAGGAACTTTTCTTCGCGAACGACGTTCAGGGGGGGTTTAAAAGAATTCGCCGCATCAGGTCATCAACCAGGTAACCGAAACGACTTCTCCTGGAACTTTTCCTCGTGAACGACTTTCAGGGGGGGTTTAAAGAATTCGCTCGCACCAGGCCATCTACCAGGTTACCAAAACGACTTCTCCAGGAACTTTTCCTCGCGAACGACTTCCGGTGGGTTATAAAGGAATTCGCTTGCACCAAGTCGTCTACTAGGTTACAAAAACGACTTCTTCGGGAACTGTCCTCGTGAACGTCTTTTAGGGGGGTTATAAAGGAATACGCTCGCACCAGGCCGTCTACAAGGTTACCGAAACGACTTCTTCAGGAAGTTTTCCTCGCGATCGACTTTCAGGGAGGTTATAAAGGAATTCGCTTGCACCAGGCCGTCGACCAGGTTACCAAAACGACTTCTTCGGGTACTTTTTCTCGCGTACGTCTTTCAGGGGGGTTATAAAGGAATTCGCTCGCATCAGGCCGTCTACCAGGTTACCATAATAACTTCTCCGGGAAGTTTTCCTCGCGAACGTCTTCGGAGGGGTGATAAAAGAATTCGCTCGCATCAGGTCATCTAACAGGTAACCGAAACGACTTCTCCTGGAAGTTTTCCTTGCGAACTACTTCCGGGGGGTTAAAAAAGGAATTCGCTCGAACCAGGCCGTCTACCAGGTAACCGAAACGACTTCTCCAGGAAGTTTTCCTCACGAACGACTCCTGGTGGGTAATAAAGGAATTCGCTTGCACCAGGCCGTCTACCAGGTTACCGAAACGACTTCTCCAGGAAGTTTTCCTCACGAACGACTTCCGGTGGGTTATAAAGGAATTCGCTCGCACCAGGCCTTCTACCAGGTTACCGAAACGACTTCTTCAGGAAGTTTTTCTTGCCACGACTTCTGGGGGTTTATTATAGAATCCGCTTGGACCAGGTCGTCGAACGAGTTACAGGAACATTTCCTCCAGGAAGTTCTCCTCGCGAACGACTTCCGGGGGTTTATTATAGAATTCGCTCGGACCAGGTCGTCGAACGGGTTACAGGAACTTTTTCTCCAGGAAGTTTTCCTCGTGGACGACATTCGGGGGTTTAAAAGAACTCGCTCGCATCAGGCCGTCTACCAGGTTACCGAAACGACTTCTTCAGGAAGTTTTCCTCGTGAACGTCTTTCAGGGGGGTTATAAAGGAATTTGCTCGCACCAGGCCGTCTACCAGGTTACCAAAATAACTTCTTTGGGAAGTTTTCCTCGCGAACGACTTTCAGGGGGGGTTTAAAAGAATTCGCCGCATCAGGTCATCTACCAGGTAACCGAAACGACTTCTCCTGGAACTTTTCCTCGTGAACGACTTTCAGGGGGGGTTTAAAGAATTCTCTCGCACCAGGCCATCTACCAGGTTACCAAAATAACTTCTCCGGGAAGTTTTCCTCGCGAACGTCTTTAAGGGGGGTTATAAAGGAATTCGCTCGCACCAGGCCGTCTACCAGGTTACCGAAACGACTTCTTCAGGAAGATTTCCACTCGCATGACACCCAGGGAGTTATAAAAGAATTCGCTCGCACCAGGTCATCTAACAGGTAACCGAAACGACTTCTCCTGGAAGTTTTCCTCGCGAACTACTTCCGGGGGGTTAAAAAAGGAATTCGCTCGAACTAGGCCGTCTACCAGGTAACCGAAACGACTTCTCCAGGAAGTTTTCCTCACGAACGACTTCTGGTGGGTTATAAAGGAATTCGCTTGCACCAGGTCGTCTACCAGGTTACCAAAACGACTTCTCCAGGAACTTTTCCTCGCGAACGACTTTCAGGGGGGTTATAAAAAAATTCGCTCGCATCAGGCCGTCTACCAGGTTACCAAAATAACTTCTCCGGGAAGTTTTCCTCGCGAACGTCTTCGGTGGGGTGATAAAAGAATTCGCTCGCATCAGGTCATCTAACAGGTAACCGAAACGACTTCTCCTGGAAGTTTTCCTCGCGAACTACTTCCGGGGGGTTAAAAAAGGAATTCGCTCGAACCAGGCCGTCTACCAGGTAACCGAAACGACTTCTCCAGGAAGTTTTCCTCACGAACGACTTCTGGTGGGTTATAAAGGAATTCGCTTGCACCAGGTCGTCTACCAGGTTACCAAAACGACTTCTCCAGGAACTTTTCCTCGCGAACGACTTTCAGGGGGGGTTTAAAAGAATTCGCCGCATCAGGCCGTCTACCAGGTTACCGAAACGACTTCTTCAGGAAGTTTTCCTCGCGATCGACTTTCAGGGGGGTTATAAAGGAATTCGCTTGCACCAAGTCGTCTACTAGATTACCAAAACGACTTCTTCAGGAACTTTTCCTCGTGAACGTCTTTTAGGGGGGTTATAAAGGAATTCGCTCGAACCAGGCCGTCTACCAGGTTAGCAAAATAACTTCTCCGGGAAGTTTTCCTCGCGAACGTCTTCGGAGGGGTGATAAAAGAATTCGCTCGCACCAGGTCATCTACCAGGTAACCGAAACGACTTCTCCTGGAAGTTTTCCTCGTGAACTACTTCCGGGGGGTTAAAAAAGGAATTCGCTCGAACTAGGCCGTCTACCAGGTAACCGAAACGACTTCTCCAGGAAGTTTTCCTCACGAACGACTTCTGGTGGGTTATAAAGGAATTCGCTTGCACCAGGTCGTCTACCAGGTTACCAAAACGACTTCTCCAGGAACTTTTCCTCGCGAACGACTTTCAGGGGGGTTATAAAAAAATTCGCTTGCACCAAGTCGTCTACTAGATTACCAAAACGACTTCTTCAGGAACTTTTCCTCGTGAACGTCTTTTAGGGGGGTTATAAAGGAATTCGCTCGAACCAGGCCGTCTACCAGGTTAGCAAAATAACTTCTCCGGGAAGTTTTCCTCGCGAACGTCTTCGGAGGGGTGATAAAAGAATTCGCTCGCACCAGGTCATCTACCAGGTAACCGAAACGACTTCTCCTGGAAGTTTTCCTCGTGAACTACTTCCGGGGGGTTAAAAAAGGAATTCGCTCGAACCAGGCCGTCTACCAGGTAACCGAAACGACTTCTCCAGGAAGTTTTCCTCACGATCGACTTCCGGTGGGTTATAAAGGAATTCGTTCGCACCAGGTCGTCTACCAGGTTACCAAAACGACTTCTCCAGGAACTTTTCCTCGCGAACGACGTTCAGGGGGGTTATAAAAAAATTCGCTCGCATCAGGCCGTCTACCAGGTTACCAAAATAACTTCTCCGGGAAGTTTTCCTCGCGAACGTCTTCGGTGGGGTGATAAAAGAATTCGCTCGCATCAGGTCATCTAACAGGTAACCGAAACGACTTCTCCTGGAAGTTTTCCTCGCGAACTACTTCCGGGGGGTTAAAAAAGGAATTCGCTCGAACCAGGCCGTCTACCAGGTAACCGAAACGACTTCTCCAGGAAGTTTTCCTCACGAACGACTTCTGGTGGGTTATAAAGGAATTCGCTTGCACCAGGTCGTCTACCAGGTTACCAAAACGACTTCTCCAGGAACTTTTCCTCGCGAACGACTTTCAGGGGGGGTTTAAAAGAATTCGCCGCATCAGGCCGTCTACCAGGTTACCGAAACGACTTCTTCAGGAAGTTTTCCTCGCGATCGACTTTCAGGGGGGTTATAAAGGAATTCGCTTGCACCAAGTCGTCTACTAGATTACCAAAACGACTTCTTCAGGAACTTTTCCTCGTGAACGTCTTTTAGGGGGGTTATAAAGGAATTCGCTCGAACCAGGCCGTCTACCAGGTTAGCAAAATAACTTCTCCGGGAAGTTTTCCTCGCGAACGTCTTCGGAGGGGTGATAAAAGAATTCGCTCGCACCAGGTCATCTACCAGGTAACCGAAACGACTTCTCCTGGAAGTTTTCCTCGTGAACTACTTCCGGGGGGTTAAAAAAGGAATTCGCTCGAACCAGGCCGTCTACCAGGTAACCGAAACGACTTCTCCAGGAAGTTTTCCTCACGATCGACTTCCGGTGGGTTATAAAGGAATTCGTTCGCACCAGGTCGTCTACCAGGTTACCAAAACGACTTCTCCAGGAACTTTTCCTCGCGAACGACGTTCAGGGGGGGTTTAAAAGAATTCGCCGCATCAGGTCATCTACCAGGTAACCGAAACGACTTCTCCTGGAACTTTTCCTCGTGAACGTCTTTCAGGGGGGTTATAAAGGAATTCGCTCGCACCAGGTCGTCTACCAGGTTACCAAAACGACTTCTCCAGGAACTTTTCTTCGCGAACGACGTTCAGGGGGGGTTTAAAAGAATTCGCCGCATCAGGTCATCAACCAGGTAACCGAAACGACTTCTCCTGGAACTTTTCCTCGTGAACGACTTTCAGGGGGGGTTTAAAGAATTCGCTCGCACCAGGCCATCTACCAGGTTACCAAAACGACTTCTCCAGGAACTTTTCCTCGCGAACGACTTCCGGTGGGTTATAAAGGAATTCGCTTGCACCAAGTCGTCTACTAGGTTACAAAAACGACTTCTTCGGGAACTGTCCTCGTGAACGTCTTTTAGGGGGGTTATAAAGGAATACGCTCGCACCAGGCCGTCTACAAGGTTACCGAAACGACTTCTTCAGGAAGTTTTCCTCGCGATCGACTTTCAGGGAGGTTATAAAGGAATTCGCTTGCACCAGGCCGTCGACCAGGTTACCAAAACGACTTCTTCGGGTACTTTTTCTCGCGTACGTCTTTCAGGGGGGTTATAAAGGAATTCGCTCGCATCAGGCCGTCTACCAGGTTACCATAATAACTTCTCCGGGAAGTTTTCCTCGCGAACGTCTTCGGAGGGGTGATAAAAGAATTCGCTCGCATCAGGTCATCTAACAGGTAACCGAAACGACTTCTCCTGGAAGTTTTCCTTGCGAACTACTTCCGGGGGGTTAAAAAAGGAATTCGCTCGAACCAGGCCGTCTACCAGGTAACCGAAACGACTTCTCCAGGAAGTTTTCCTCACGAACGACTCCTGGTGGGTAATAAAGGAATTCGCTTGCACCAGGCCGTCTACCAGGTTACCGAAACGACTTCTCCAGGAAGTTTTCCTCACGAACGACTTCCGGTGGGTTATAAAGGAATTCGCTCGCACCAGGCCTTCTACCAGGTTACCGAAACGACTTCTTCAGGAAGTTTTTCTTGCCACGACTTCTGGGGGTTTATTATAGAATCCGCTTGGACCAGGTCGTCGAACGAGTTACAGGAACATTTCCTCCAGGAAGTTCTCCTCGCGAACGACTTCCGGGGGTTTATTATAGAATTCGCTCGGACCAGGTCGTCGAACGGGTTACAGGAACTTTTTCTCCAGGAAGTTTTCCTCGTGGACGACATTCGGGGGTTTAAAAGAACTCGCTCGCATCAGGCCGTCTACCAGGTTACCGAAACGACTTCTTCAGGAAGTTTTCCTCGTGAACGTCTTTCAGGGGGGTTATAAAGGAATTTGCTCGCACCAGGCCGTCTACCAGGTTACCAAAATAACTTCTTTGGGAAGTTTTCCTCGCGAACGACTTTCAGGGGGGGTTTAAAAGAATTCGCCGCATCAGGTCATCTACCAGGTAACCGAAACGACTTCTCCTGGAACTTTTCCTCGTGAACGACTTTCAGGGGGGGTTTAAAGAATTCTCTCGCACCAGGCCATCTACCAGGTTACCAAAATAACTTCTCCGGGAAGTTTTCCTCGCGAACGTCTTTAAGGGGGGTTATAAAGGAATTCGCTCGCACCAGGCCGTCTACCAGGTTACCGAAACGACTTCTTCAGGAAGATTTCCACTCGCATGACACCCAGGGAGTTATAAAAGAATTCGCTCGCATCAGGTCATCTAACAGGTAACCGAAACGACTTCTCCTGGAAGTTTTCCTCGCGAACTACTTCCGGGGGGTTAAAAAAGGAATTCGCTCGAACTAGGCCGTCTACCAGGTAACCGAAACGACTTCTCCAGGAAGTTTTCCTCACGAACGACTTCTGGTGGGTTATAAAGGAATTCGCTTGCACCAGGTCGTCTACCAGGTTACCAAAACGACTTCTCCAGGAACTTTTCCTCACGAACGACTTTCAGGGGGGTTATAAAGGAATTCGCTCGCATCAGGCCGTCTACCAGGTTACCAAAATAACTTCTCCGGGAAGTTTTCCTCGCGAACGTCTTCGGAGGGGTGATAAAAGAATTCGCTCGCATCAGGTCATCTAACAGGTAACCGAAACGACTTCTCCTGGAAGTTTTCCTCGCGAACTACTTCCGGGGGGTTAAAAAAGGAATTCGCTCGAACTAGGCCGTCTACCAGGTAACCGAAACGACTTCTCCAGGAAGTTTTCCTCACGAACGACTTCTGGTGGGTTATAAAGGAATTCGCTTGCACCAGGTCGTCTACCAGGTTACCAAAACGACTTCTCCAGGAACTTTTCCTCGCGAACGACTTTCAGGGGAGGTTTAAAAGAATTCGCCGCATCAGGCCGTCTACCAGGTTACCGAAACGACTTCTTCAGGAAGTTTTCCTCGCGATCGACTTTCAGGGGGGTTATAAAGGAATTCGCTTGCACCAAGTCGTCTACTAGATTACCAAAACGACTTCTTCGGAAACTTTTCCTCGCGAACGTCTTTCAGGGGGGTTATAAAGGAATTCGCTTGCACCAGGCCGTCTACCAGGTTACCGAAACGACTTCTCCAGGAAGTTTTCCTCACGAACGACTTCCGGTGGGTTATAAAGGAATTCGCTCGCACCAGGCCTTCTACCAGGTTACCGAAACGACTTCTTCAGGAAGTTTTTCTTGCCACGACTTCTGGGGGTTTATTATAGAATCCGCTTGGACCAGGTCGTCGAACGAGTTACAGGAACATTTCCTCCAGGAAGTTCTCCTCGCGAACGACTTCCGGGGGTTTATTATAGAATTCGCTCGGACCAGGTCGTCGAACGGGTTACAGGAACTTTTTCTCCAGGAAGTTTTCCTCGTGGACGACATTCGGGGGTTTAAAAGAACTCGCTCGCTTCAGGCCGTCTACCAGGTTACCGAATAGACTTCTTCAGGAAGTTTTCCTCGTGAACGTCTTTCAGGGGGGTTATAAAGGAATTTGCTCGCACCAGGCCGTCTACCAGGTTACCAAAATAACTTCTTTGGGAAGTTTTCCTCGCGAACGTCTTCGGAGGGGTGATAAAAGAATTCGCTCGCACCAGGCCGTCTACCAGGTAATTGAAACGACTTCTCCTGGAAGTTTTCCTCGCGAACTACTTCCGGGGGGTTAAAAAAGGAATTCGCTCGAACCAGGCCGTCTACCAGGTAACCGAAACGACTTCTCCAGGAAGTTTTCCTCACGAACGCTTCTAGTGGTTTATAAAGGAATTCGCTTGCACCAGGTCGTCTACCAGGTTACCAAAACGACTTCTTCAGGAAGTTTTCCTCGCGAACGACTTTCAGGGGGGTTATAAAGGAATTCGCTTGCACCAGGCCGTCTACCAGGTAATTGAAACGACTTCTCCTGGAAGTTTTCCTCGCGAACTACTTCCGGGGGGTTAAAAAAGGAATTCGCTCGAACCAGGCCGTCTACCAGGTAACCGAAACGACTTCTCCAGGAAGTTTTCCTCACGAACGCTTCTGGTGGGTTATAAAGGAATTCGCTTGCACCAGGTCGTCTACCAGGTTACCAAAACGACTTCTTCAGGAAGTTTTCCTCGCGAACGACTTTTAGGGGGGTTATAAAGGAATTTGCTCGCACCAGGCCGTCTACCAGGTTACCAAAATAACTTCTTTGGGAAGTTTTCCTCGCGAACGTCTTCGGAGGGGTGATAAAAGAATTCGCTCGCACCAGGCCGTCTACCAGGTAATTGAAACGACTTCTCCTGGAAGTTTTCCTCGCGAACTACTTCCGGGGGGTTAAAAAAGGAATTCGCTCGAACCAGGCCGTCTACCAGGTAACCAAAACGACTTCTCCAGGAACTTTTCCTCGCGAACGACTTTCAGGGGGGGTTTAAAAGAATTTGCCGCATCAGGCCGTCTACCAGGTTACCGAAACGACTTCTTCAGGAAGTTTTCCTCGCGAACGACTTTCAGGGGGGTTATAAAGGAATTCGCTTGCACCAGGCCGTCGACCAGGTTACCAAAACGACTTCTTCGGGTACTTTTTCTCGCGAACGACTTCTGGTGGGTTATAAAGGAATTCGCTTGCACCAGGTCTTCTACCAGGTTATCAAAACAACTTCTCCAGGAAGTTTTCCTCGCGAACGACTTCCAGGGGGTTATAAAGGAATTCGCTCGAACCACGCCGTCCACCAGGTTACCGAAACGACTTCTCCAGGAAGTTTTCCTCGTGAACGACTTCCGGGGGTTTATCATAGAATTCGCGCTCACCAGGTCGTCTACCGGGTTACAGGAACGTCTTCTCTAGGAAGTTTTCCTCACGAACGATAATCGGGGGTTAGAAAGGAATTGGCTCGCAGCAGGCCGTCTACCAGGTTAGCGAAACGACTTCTCCAGGAACTTTTCCTCGCGAACGACTTTCAGGTGGGTTATAAAGGAATTCGCTCGCACCAGGTCGTCTACCGTGTTTCTGAAATGACTTCAGGGATGGATTCGAGAATCTGCTCACGGGTACCAAGCACTCATTCCGGGTCAAAGAAAGTCACAAGCGGTCGACAGAGCGATAGTTTCAAGTCGGTAGCCACCGAAAACGAGAAACTCAGACGGGGTGCCCCCAGGCATGTATAAATAGGTGAGGTCTTAGGTTAGGTACCTAAGTTGGCTTAAGACCTAAGAGAAATTCGAATGGTAAAAATTTTCGGCTTTACAATGTGCTTCGTATGCGTGATCCCTGTGTTCGCTGCGATGGACTTGAGCAGATTTTTTTTCTTTCGCCAAATATTATAACACCTTTGGAGTCAGGGTGGATATAAGCTGATAATAACGCCTTGTGGATGATTTCCCCAGGAAGGTATGACTCCAAGGGGGTCAGGACGGACACCTGGTGCACCTGGTAATTATAACGCCTCGGGGACGATTTCCTCAGGAAGTTTTGACTCCAAGGGTGTCAGGATGGACACCTTCGGCACCTGGTAATTATAACGCCTCAGGGACGATTTCCCCAAAATGTTTTGATTCCAAGGAGGTCAGGACGGAATCCTGTTTCACCTGGTAATTATATCGCTTCGGAGACGATTTCCCCAGTAAGTTATGACTCCAAAGGGGTCAGGATAGACAACTGGTGCAGCTGGTAATAATAACGCCGCCCGAGCTCTTGCAAGTTTTTAAGAGTACAATTAATTAATAAAAATCCCCAAAGCTCCTACCACCCTATAACGCCGAGCTCGTGAGTTTTTTTTTTATGAATAAATGAATAAATACATAATCCACAAGCTGCTACAACCCCATAACGCCAAGCTCACGAGTTTTTTTTATGAATAAACGAATAAATACATAATCCCCCAAGCTGCTACAACCCGGTAACGCCGAGCTCGCGAGTAGTTTTTATAAATAAATGAATAAATAGATAATCCCCCAAGCAGCTACATCCCAATAACGCAAGCTCGTGATTTTTTATTTTTAATTAATGAACAAATACACAATCGCAGAAGCTGCTACAACCCCATAACGCCGAGCTCGCAAGTTTTTTTTTTTTTAAATGAATGAATAATTACACAATCTCCAAAGCTCCGACTAACCCAATAACGCAAAGTTCGCGAGTAATTTTTATAATAAATGAATAAATTTACAACCCCCCAAGCAGCTATCACCCAATAACGCCGAGCTCGCGAGTTTTTTTTTAATGAATGAATACATAATCCCCCAAGCTACTACAACCCCATAACGCCAAGCTTGCGAGTTTATTTTATAAATAAATGAATGAATACATAATCCACCAAGCTGCTACCACCCAATAACGCCAAGCACGCAAGTTTTTTTTTCATGAATAAATAAATAAATACACGATCTCCAAAGCTACAACCACCCTATAACTCCAAGTTCGCGAGTTTTTTTTTATGAATAAATGAACAAAAAGATAATCCCCCAAGCAGCTACAACCCCATAATGCCAAGCTCGGGTTTTTTTTTTTTTTTTTTTTAAATTCATGAATAAATACACAATCCCCCAAGCTGCTACAACCCCATAACGCCGAGCTCGCAAGTTTTTTTTTTAAATTAATGAATAATTACACGATCCCCAAAGCTCTGACTACCCCAATAACGCCAAGCTCCCGAGTAGTTTTTATAAATAAATGAATAAATTTACAACCCCCCAAGCAGCTATAACCCAATAACGCCGAGCTCGCGAGTTTTTTTTTATGAATAAATACATAATCCACCAAGCTGCTACCACCCAATAACGCCGAGCACGCAAGTTTTTATTTCATGAATAAATAAATAAATACACGATCCCCAAAGCTCCAACCACCCTATTACACCGGGCTCGCGAGTTTTTTCGAGGGGCGGCCGACTTGATTTAACTGATTTAAAGCACGTTTAAATCGCTTTAAATCGCTAAATCGCTGTAAATCACAGTATGTTTAAAATATTTTAATATTCAAAATTAATTTATTTATACAACGGCCTGGAGATGATATATAAGAAAAAATTACCCCGGGGAGCTCAGGGTAAATACCTGGTTCACCTGTTGCTCTTAGTGGACATTACGCCCTGGAGATGATTTCACCAGGAAGTTTAACCCTAGAAGAGTTATTATTGTAAAAAGATCGAAAAATCGTCATGAAAATGATTTCTTATGAAAGTTCAGCTTTCAAGGGGCTCAGAGCGGACCAAGGGGTAGGATACCTGGTGCACCAGATCGGCTATTACGACCTGGAGATGATTTCTCCTGGAAGTTTTTCGCTCCGAAGGGGCCGGTTAGGATACCTGATGCACCAGGACGTTTATTCCGACGTGAAGATGATTTCTACTGGAAGTTTTGTCCTCAAAGGGGCCGGTTAGGATACCTGGTGCCCCAGGTCGGCTATCACGACCTGAAGATGATTTCTCCTGGAAGTTTTGACTCCATAGGGGCCGGTTAGGATACCTGGGGCACCAGGTCGGCTATGACGACGTGAAGATGATTTCTACTGAAAGTTTTGTCTCCAAAGGAGCCGGTTAGGATACCTGGTGCACCAGGTTGGATATCATGACCTGGAGATGATTTCTCCTGGAAGTTTTGACCCCAAAGGAGCCGGTTAGGATACCTGGTGCACCAGGTCGGCTATCACGACCTGGAGATGATTTCTCCTGGAAGTTTTGACCCCAAAGGAGCCGGTTAGGATACCTGGTGCACCAGGTCGGCTATCACGACCTGGAGATGATTTCTCCTGGAAGTTTTGACCCCAAAAGAGCCGGTTAGGATACCTGGGGCACCAGGTCGGCTATTACGACCTGGAGATGATTTCTCCTGGAAGTTTTGACCCCGGAGGAACCGGTTAGAATACCTGGTGCACCAAATTGGCTATCACGAACTGGAGATGATTTCTCCTGGAAGTTTTGACCCCAATGGAGCCGGTTAGGATACCTGGTGCACCAGGTCGGCTATCACGACCTAGAGATGATTTCTCCTGGAAGTTTTGACCCCAATGGAGCCGGTTAGGATACCTGGTGCACCAGGTCGGCTATCACGACCTGGAGATGATTTCTCCTGGAAGTTTTGACCCCAATGGAGCCGGTTAGGATACCTGGTGCACCAGGTCGGCTATTACGACCTGGATATGATTTCTCCTGGAAGTTTTGACCCCGGAGGAACCGGTTAGAATACCTGGTGCACCAAATTGGCTATCACGAACTGGAGATGATTTCTCCTGGAAGTTTTGACCCCAATAGAGCCGGTTAGGATACCTGGTGCACCAGGTCGGCTATCACGACCTGTAGATGATTTCTCCTGGAAGTTTTGACTCCAGAGGAACTGGTTAGGTTACCTGGTGCAGCAAGTCAGTTGTTATGACCTGGAGGAATTTTTCTCTTTAAAGTTTTGACTCCGAAGGGGCTGGTTAGGATACCTGGTGTACAAGGTCGGTTATTTTGACCTGGAGATGATTTCGCCAAGAAGTTATAGCTCCAGTGATGTAAGATCGGACATTTGTTGCACCTTACGGCGTGGACGCGCTGAAGATGACTTATACAGGAAATCAGGATACCAACTGAACTAGGCGATTATTACGACCTCTTTAGACGCCGTTTAGACTTGATTCAGCAGTAAAAAAGAGTCTATATTGAAAATAAAATTAATTTTTTTACACGGATATCAGCTGTTCAAAAAGTGTCTGTTCAAGTGAAAGCTACACGTAGCGATTTAAATCATGTTTAAATCAAAAATAAATCACGCTCAAATCGCATTTAAATCGCATCTCAATCTCACTTAAATCGTTCTCTAACCTTTTCAGAAGCTCTTTAAAATGACTTTAACAGTAAAAAAAATATACGTTGAAAAAAAAAAATTTTTTAATCTTGATTAAAGGCAAAAATTACGATTGTTTTTTTTTTTTTACCTTAAAAAAATTTCATCTGTTCAAAAAGTATCTGTTCAAGTTAGAGCTATACGTAGCGATTTAAATAATGTTTAAATCACGGTTTAATCACACTTAAATTGCATTTAAATCGCATCTGAATCGCATCTAAATTGCCTCTGAATCGCACTCAAATCGTTCTGTAACCTTTTCAGAAGCTCTTTGAAATTACTTCAACAGTAAAAAAAATATTCGTTAAATAAAAAAAAGGTTTATTATCTTGATTAAAGTCAAAAAATAATATTGATTTTTTTTTTAAACTTAATAAAAATTTCATCTGTTCAAAAAGTATTCGTTCAAGTTAGAGCTACACGTAGCGATTTAAATCAGGTTTAAATCACAGTTAAATCACGCTTGAATCGCATTCAAATCGCATCTGAATCGCATTTAAATCGCATCGGAATCGCACTCAAATCGTTCTGTAACCTTCTCAGAAGCTGTTTAGAATTACTTTAACAGTAAGAAAAAGTATTGGTTGAAAAAAAACTGTTGAATATCTCAACTAAAGTTGAAAATTAATTTTTTATTTAACAAACTTAAAAAATTTTTATCTGTTCAAAAATATCTGTTCAAGTGAGAGCTACACGTAACGATTTAAATCAGGTTTAAATCACAGTTAAATCACTCTTAAATCACAGTTAAATCACTCTTAAATCGCATTTAAATCGCGTCTTTATCGCATCTAAACCGCATCTGAATCGCACTCAAATCGTTCTGTAACCTTTTCAGAAGCTGTTTAGAATTACTTTAACAGTAAGAAAAAGTATTGGTTGAAAAAAAAGGTCAAATCTCTCGATTAAAGTCTAAAATTAATATATTTTTTTTTTTTTTTAAATTAAAAAAAATTTCATCTGTTTAAAAAGTATTCGTTCAAGTTAGAGCTACACGTAGCGATTTAAATCAGGTTTAAATCACAGTTAAATCACTCTTAAATCACAGTTAAATCACTCTTAAATCGCATTTAAATCGCGTCTTTATCGCATCTAAATCGCATCTGAATCGCACTCAAATTGTTCTGTAACCTTTTCAGAAGCTCTTTGAAATTACTTCAACAGTAAAAAAAATATTCGTTGAACAAAAAAAAGGTTTAATATCGAGATGAAAGTCAAAAATTAATATTTTTTTTTTTTTTTTTTTTAAACTTAAAAAAATTTCATCTGTTCAAAAAGTATTCGTTCAAGTTAGAGCTACACGTAGCGATTTAAATCATGTTTAAATCACAGTTAAATCACGCTTAAATCGCATTTAAATCGCATCTGAATCGCATCTGAATCGCACTTGAATAGTTCTCTGACTTTCACAAGCTGTTTAGAATTACTTTAATTCGTGTCCACCAGGTCAACCTCGGCACCTCATCAGGTACGCTTTTTTCTTTACAAAGTTTCGATTTTTTGTGATACTCCCTGGAGACGATGTACTAACTAAGTTTTGACGACCTGGTGCATCCGGGTCTGCCAGGTCAACCTCGGCACCTCATCAGGTACGCTTTTTTCTTTACAAGGTTTCGATGTTTTGTGATACTCCCTGGAGACGATGTACTTACTAAGTTTTGTCGACGTGGTGCATCCGGGTCGTCCAGGTCAACCTCGGCACCACATCAGGTTCGCTTTTTCCTGTACAATATTTCGATTTTTGTGATTCTCCCTGGAGACGATGTACTGACTAAGTTTTGATGACCTGGTGCATCCGGGTCTTCCAGGTCAACCTCGGCACCTCATCAGGTACGCTTTTTTCTTTACAAAGTTTCGATTTTTTGTGATACTCCCTGGAGACGATGTACTAACTAAGTTTTGACGACCTGGTGCATCCGGGTCTGCCAGGTCAACCTCGGCACCTCATCAGGTACGCTTTTTTCTTTACAAAGTTTCGATTTTTTGTGATACTTCCTGGAGACGATGTACTTACTAAGTTTTGTCGACGTGGTGCATCCGGGTCGTCCAGGTCAACCTCGGCACCACATCAGGTACGCTTTTTCCTTCACTAAGTTTCGATTTTTTGTGAAACTTCCTGGAGACGACGTACTAACTAAGTTTGGCCGACCTGGTGCACCCGTGTCCACAAGGTTAACCTCGGCACCACATCAGGTACGCTTTTTCCTTCACTAAGTTTCGATTTTTTGTGATTCTCCCTGGAGACGATGTATTAACTAAGTTTTGTCGACCTGATGCACCCGTGTCCACCAGGTCAACCTCGGCACCACATCACGTTCGCTAAACATCAGGATAATCTTTTGGAAGGTCACCCAGGACTATTTAAAGTTTAATTAACTTAAAAATATAAAAAATAGCATTTGTGATTTAATGATTTAAATCACATTTAAATCGCTTTAAATCGTTAAATCTTTAAATCAAGTCGGCCGCCCCTCGAGTTTTTTTTATGAATAAATGAACAAAAAGATAATCACCCAAGCAGCTACAACCCCATAACGCCAGGCTCGGGGTTTTTTTTTTTTTTTTTTTTAAATTAATGAATAAATACACAATCCCCCAAGCTGCTACAACCCCATAACGTTGAGCTCGCGAGTGTTTTTTTTTTTTTAATTAATGAATAAATACACAATCCCCTTAGCTGCTATAACCCCATAACTCCGAGCTCGCCAGTTTTATAAAAATAAATAAATGGAAAAAATATTTATAAAAAAAACTCGTGAGCTCAGCGTTACGGGGTGGTAGGAGCTTGAGGGATTTTTTTTAATTTATTTATCTCTTAAAAACTTGCCAGAGCAAGGGAGATTTTTTTCCATTTATATATTCATACAAAACTCGTGAGCTCGGCGTTATGGGGTTGTAGCAGTTTAGGAGATTATCTATTTATTCATTTATTCATAAAAAAAACTCGTGAGCTCGGTGTTTTTGGGTGGTAGCAGCTTGGGAGATTATGTACTTATTCATTTATTCATAAAAAAAACTCGCGAGCTCGGCGTTATGGGGTTGTAGCAGCTTGGGAGATTATGTATTTATTCATTTATTTATAAAAAAAACTCGCGACCTCGGCGTAATGGGGTTGTAGCAGCTTGTGGATTATGTATTTATTCATTTATTCATAAAAAAAAAACTCACGAGCTCGGCGTTATAGGGTGGTAGGAGCTTGAGGAATTATCTGTTTAATCATTTATTTATAAAAAAAACTCGCGAGCTCGGCGTAATGGGGTGGTTGGAAGTTTGGCGATCATGTATTTATTGATTTAACCATAAAAAAAAGACTTGCGAGCTCGGTGTTAGTGGGCGGTAGCTGCTTAGGGGATTATCTATTTATTCATTTATTTATAAAAAAAAACTCGCGAGCTTCGCGTTATGCAGCAGGTTGTAGCAGCTTGGGGGCTTGTATATTTATTTGTTAATTGAAAAAAAAAAAAAAAAAAAAAAACCCGAGCTTGGCGTTATGGGGTTGTAGCAGCTTGGGAGATTATGTATTTATTCATTTATTTATAAAAAAAACTCGCGAGCTTGGCGTTATGGGGTTGTAGCAGCTTGAGGAATTATCTGTTTAATCATTTATTTATAAAAAAAACTCGCGAACTCGGCGTAATGGGGTGGTTGGAGGTTTGGCGATCATGTATTTATTGATTTAACCATAAAAAAAAGACTTGCGAGCTCGGTGCAAGTGGGCGGTAGCTGCTTAGGGGATTATCTATTTATTCATTTATTTATAAAAAAAAACTCGCGAGCTCGGCGTTATTGGGTTGTAGCAGCGGGTATATAGCATTTGATAGAATGAAAATTTCGCCATCTGGAAATTTTACCTTCGTAAATTTTGCCTAGTCATATACATGGTGCCCTCCAGACATGGTGCCCCCCGCTTTATTTGGGAAGATAAACCGTCACAGTTACCGCGCAAGAGTAAAAGCAGAATAACAGAAACCGTTGCAAATAATTAGTCGATAAATAAATAAATAAATAAACAGCTGAGCTCTAAGCCCCAATAACGCTGAAGAGAGCGATTCGTAAATAATATTTTTCAACAATTAATGAAACCGCTAAGCTCTAAACCCCCATAAGGCTGGGGAAAGCGACAAATAAATTATTCTTTATGAAAGATTAAATAAACCACTAAGCTCTAAGCCCCTATAACGCTGGGGAGAGCTATACATAAATTATATTTTATAAACAATTAAATAAACCGATAAGCTCTAAACCCTCATAACGCTGTGGAGAACAATAAATAAATTACTTTTTATAAACAATTCAATAAAGCGCCAAGCTCTAAGCCCCCATAAAGCTGTGGAGAGCGATAAATGAATTATTTTTTATAAACAATTAAATAAACCGAGAAGCTCTAGACCCTCAAAACGCTGGGCGCCCGAGTTCAACAAAAAAACTAATCAGCTATGTCCCAAGCTTTAAACCCCCGAAACCCGGAGAACCCAAGACCAACAAAAAAGCTGATTGGCTACCCCCAAAGCTCTAAGCCCCCAATACCCTGGGCACCCAAGTACAACAAAAAAGCTGAATGGCTACCCCCCAAGCTCTAATCCCCCATGATCCTGGGTGCCCGAGTTCTACAAAAAAGCTGATCAGCTACCCCCCCCCCCCCCCAAGCTCTAAGCCCCCAAAATCCTGGTCAACCGAGTTCAACAAATTAAACTGATCAGTTGAGGGTTTAGAACTTGGGGATAGCCGATCAGCTTCATTGTTCAACTCGTGCGCCCAGGGTTTTGGGGGCTTAGAGCTTGGGGGGTGACCGATCAATTTTTTTAATGAACTCGCGTGCCCCAGCTATATTTGGAAAGATTGACCGTCGCAGTTACTGTGGAAGATTGAAAGCTGAATAACAGACCGTTGCAAATAATTAATCAATGAATAAATAAATAAATGTACCCCGAAGCTCTAAGCCTCAATAACACTGGGGAAAGCGATGAATAAATAATTTATTATAAACAATTAAATAAACCAACAAGCTCTAAATCCCCATAAAGCTGGGGAGAACGATAAATAAATTATTTTTTATAAACAATTAATAAAACCGTTAAACTCTAAGCCCTCATAAAGCTGGGGAGGGTGATAATAAAATAATTTCTTATAACCAATTAATTAAACCAACAAGCTCTAAACCCCCATTACGCTGGGGAAAACGATAAATTAATTTTTTTTTATAAATAATTAATTAAACCGCCAAGCTCTAAGCCCCCATAACGCTGGGGAAAGCGATAAATGAACAATTTCTTAAAAACAATTAAAGAAACCAACAAGCTCTAAACCCTCATAGTGCTGGGGAGAGTGATTAATGAATAATCTTTTGAAAACAATTAAAGAAACCAACAAGCTCTAAACCCTCATAACGCTTAAGAGAGCGATGAAAAAATTATTTTTTAAAAACAATGAAATAAACCAACAAGCTCTTAACCCCCATAGCGCTGGGGAGAGTGATTAATGAATAATTTTTTAAAAACAATTAAAGAAACCAACAAGCTCTAAATCCTCATAACGCTGAGGAGAGCGATAAATTAATTATTTTTCATAAACAATTAAATAAATCAACAAGCTCGAAACCCCCATTACGCTGGGGAAAACGATAAATTAATTTTTTTTTATAAACAATTAATGAAACCGTTAAGCTCTTACTCCCCATAACGCTGGGGAAGGTGATAAATAAATAATTTTTTATAAACAATTAAATAACCCAACAAGCTCTAAGCCCCCATAACGCTGGGGAGAACGATTAATAAATTATTTTTTATAAATAATTTGTAAAACATAATTTATTCATCATTATTTTTAAAAAACAATTTATATAGAATAATTTATTTATCGTTCTCCCCAGCGTTATGGGGTTTAGAGCTTGTTGGTTTAATAAATTGGTTATCAAAAATTATTTATTTATCACCTTCCCCAGCGTTATGGGGAGTAAGAGCTTAACGGTTTCATTAATTGTTTATAAAAAATAATTTTTTTATCGTTCTCTCCAGCGTTATGGGGGTTAGGAGCTTATTGGTATATTTAATTTTTTATAATAAATTATTTATTCATCGCTCTCCCCAGCATTATTGGGGCTTAGAGCTTGGGGGTTCATTTATTTATTAATTCATTGATTAATTATTTGCAACGGTTTCTGTTATTCAGCTTTCAATTTTCCACAGAAACTGCAACGGTCAATCTTTTCAACTATAGCGGGGGGCACCACGTCTGTGACTCCCGCTTTCGAAGGCTACTGACTTGAAACTATCGCTCCGTCGCCCACTTGTGACTTTATTTGACCTGAAATGAGTGCTTGGTCCCCATGAGCAGAGTCTCGAATCCATTCCTGAAGTCGTTCCGATAACCTGGTAGACGATCTGGTGCGAGCGAATTTCTTTATCACCCCCGGAAGTCGTGCAAAAGGAAAACTTCCTGGAGAAGTCGTTTCAGTAACCTGGTGGACTACCTGGTGTGATTGAATTCCTTTATAACTCGCTGGGTGTCGTTCAAGAGGAAAACTTCCTGGAGAAGACGTTCCTGTAACCCATTAGACGACCTGGTGCGAGCGAATTCTATAATCAACCCCCGGAAGTCGTTCACGAGAAAAACTTCCTTGAGAAGTCGTTCTGGTAACGTGGTGGACGACCTGGTGCGAGCGAATTCCTTTATAACCCCCAGAAGTCGTTCACGAGAAAAACTTTCTAGAGAAGTCGTTTCGGTAACCTGGTAGACGACCTGGTTCGAGCGAATTCCTTTTTAACCCTCCGGAAGTCGTTTGCGAGGAGAACTTCCTGGAGAATTCGTTTCAGTAACCAGGTATACGACCTGGTGTGAGCGAATTCCTTTCCAACCCCCAATTGTCGTTCACGAGGAAAACTTCCTGGAGAAGTCGTTTCAGTAACCTGGTAGACTACCTGGGTTGATTGAATTCCTTTATAACTCCCTGGGTGTCGTTCAAGAGGAAAACTTCCTGGAGAAGACGTTCCTGTAACCCATTAGACGACCTGGTGCGAGCGAATTCTATAATCAACCCCCGGAAGTCGTTCACGAGAAAAACTTCCTTGAGAAGTCGTTCTGGTAACGTGGTGGACGACCTGGTGCGAGCGAATTCCTTTATAACTCCCAGAAGTCGTTCACGAGAAAAACTTTCTAGAGAAGTCGTTTCGGTAACCTGGTAGACGACCTGGTTCGAGCGAATTCCTTTTTAACCCTCCGGAAGTCGTTTGCGAGGAGAACTTCCTGGAGAATTCGTTTCAGTAACCAGGTATACGACCTGGTGTGAGCGAATTCCTTTCCAACCCCCAATTGTCGTTCACGAGGAAAACTTCCTGGAGAAGTCGTTTCAGTAACCTGGTAGACTACCTGGGTTGATTGAATTCCTTTATAACTCCCTGGGTGTCGTTCAAGAGGAAAACTTCCTGGAGAAGACGTTCCTGTAACCCATTAGACGACCTGGTGCGATCGAATTCTATAATCAACCCCCGGAAGTCGTTCGCGAGGAGAACTTCCTGGAGAAATCGTTCTGGTAACGTGGTGGACGACCTGGTGCGAGCGAATCCCTTTCTAACCCCCAATTCTCGTTCACGAGGAAAACTTACTGGAGAAGACGTTCCTGTAACCCGTTCGACGACCTGATGCGAGGAAATTCTATAATAAACCCCCAGAAGTCGTTCGCGAGGAAAACATCCTGGAGAATTCGTTTCGTTAACCTGGTAGACGACCTGGTTCGAGCTAATCCCTTCATAACCCCCCGGAAGTCGTTCGCGAGGAGAACTTCCTAGAGAAATCGTTTCGGTAACCTGGCTGACAACCTGGTTCGGGCGAATTCCTTTATAAACCCCCGGAAGTTGTGGCAAGAAAGACTTCCTGGAGAATTCGTTTCGGTAACCTGGTAGACGACCTGGTGCGAGCGAATTTCTTTCCATCCCTCGATTGTCATTCACGAGAAAAACTTCCTGGAGAATACGTTCCAGTAACCTGGTAGACGACCTGGTGCGAGCGAGTTCACTTATGACTCCATGGGTAACGTGCGCGAGGACAACGCCCTGGAAAACTCGTTTCAGTAACCTGGTAGACGACCTTGTTCGAGCGAATTCCTTTATAACCCCCCGGAAGTCATGGCGAGAAAAACTTCCTGGAGAATTCGTTTCGGTAACCTGGTAGACGACCTGGTGCGAGCGAATTTCTTTCCATCCCTCGATTGTCATTCACGAGAAAAACTTCCTGGTGAAGACGTTCCTGTAACCCAGTAGACGACCTGATGCGAGCGAATTCTATAATAACCCCCTGGAAGTCGTTCGCGAGGAAAACTTCCTAGAGAAGTCGTTTCGGTAACCCTTTCGAAGACATGGTGCGAGAAAATTCTATAATAAACCCCCAGAAGTCGTTCACGAGTAAAAATTCCTGGAGAAGGTGTTCCGGTAAACCGGTCGACGACCTGGTTCGAGTGAATTCCTTTTTAACTCCCCGTAAGTCGTGGCGAGGAAAACATCCTGGAGAATTCATTCCGGTAACCTGGTAGACAACCTGGTTCGAGCGAATTCCTTTCCAACCCTCGATTATCGTTCACGAGGAAAACTACCTGGAGAAGACGTTCCTGTAACCCGTTCGACGACCTGATGCGAGAAAATTCTATAATAAACCCCCAGAAAACGGTCGCGAGAAAAAATTCCTGGAGAAGGTGTTACGGTAAACTGGTAGACGACCTGGTTCGTGTGAATTCCTTTATAACTCCTCGTAAATCGTGGCGAGGAAAACATCCTGGAGAATTCGTTTCGTCAACCTGGTAGACGACCTGGTTCGAGCTAATCCCTTTCTAACCCCCGATTGTCGATCACGAGGAAAACTTCCTGGAGAAGACGTTCCTGTAACCCGTTCGACGACCTGGTGCAAGCGAATTCCATAATAAACCCTCGAAAGTCGTTCGCGAGAATAACTTCCTGGAAAGTCGTTTTAGTAACCTGGTAGACGACCTGGTTCAAGCGAATTCCTTTATAACCCCTCGAAAGTCGTTCGCGAGAATAACTTCCTGGAAAGTCGTTTTAGTAACCTGGTAGACGACCTGGTTCAAGCGAATTCCTTTATAACCCCCCGGAAGTCGTTCGCGAGGAGAACTTCCTGGAGAAATCGTTTCGGTAACCTGGCTGACGACCTGGTTCGGGCGAATTCCTTTATAAACCCCCGGAAGTTGTGGCAAGGAAAACATCCTGGAGAATTCGTTTCAGTAACCTGGTAGACGACCTGGTGCGGGCGAATTTATTTCCATCCCTCGATTGTCATTCACGAGAAAAACTTACTGGAGAAGACGTTCCTGTAACCCGTTCGACGACCTGATGCGAGGAAATTCTATAATAAACCCCCAGAAGTCGTTCGCGAGAAAAAATTCCTGGAGAAGGTGTTCCTGTAACCCATTAGACGACCTGGTGCGATCGAATTCTATAATCAACCCCCGGAAGTCGTTCGTGAGGAGAACTTCCTGGAGAAATCGTTCTGGTAACGTGGTGGACGACCTGGTGCGAGCGAATCCCTTTCTAACCCCCGATTGTCGTTCACGAGGAAAACTTACTGGAGAAGTCGTTTCAGTAACCCGTTCGACGACCTGATGCGAGGAAATCCTATAATAAACCCACAGAAGTCGTTCGCGAGAAAAAATTCCTGGAGAAGGTGTTCCGGTAAACTGGTAGACGACCTGGTTCGAGTGAATTCCTTTGTAACTCCCCGTAAGTCGTGGCGAGGAAAACATCCTGGAGAATTCGTTTCGTCAACCTGGTAGACGACCTGGTTCGAGCTAATCCCTTTATAACCCCCCGGAAGTCGTTCGCGAGGAGAATTCCTGGAGAATTCGTTTCGGTAACCTGGTAGACGACCTGGTGCGAGCGAATTTCTTTCTATCCCATGATTGTCATTCACGAGAAAATCTTCCTGGAGAATACGTTCCAGTAACCTGGTAGACGACCTGGTGCGAGCGAGTTCCCTTATAACTCCATGGGTAACGTGCGCGAGGACAACTACCTGGAGAATTCATTTCGGTAACCTGGTAGACGACCTGGTGCGAGCGAATTTCTTTCCATCCCTCGATTGTCATTCACGAGAAAAACTTCCTGGAGAAGACGTTCCTGTAACCCAGTAGACGACCTGGTGCGAGTGAATTCTATAATAACCCCCTGGAAGTCGTTCGCGAGGAAAACTTCCTAGAGAAGTCGTTTCGGTAACCCTTTCGAAGACATGGTGCGAGAAAATTCTATAATAAACCCCCAGAAGTCGTTCACGAGTAAAAATTCCTGGAGAAGGTGTTTCGGTAACCTGGTAGACGACCTGGTTCGAGTGAATTCCTTCATAACTCCCCGTAAGTCGTGGCGAGGAAAACAACCTGGAGAATTCGTTCCGGTAACCTGGTAGACGACCTGGTTCGAGCGAATTCTTTTCCAACCCTCGATTGTCGTTCACGAGGAAAACTACCTGGAGAAGACGTTCCTGTAACCCGTTCGACGACCTGATGCGAGAAAATTCTATAATAAACCCCCAGAAGTCGTTCGCGAGAAAAAATTCCTGGAGAAGGTGTTCCGGTAAACTGGTAGACGACCTGGTTCGAGTGAATTCCTTTATAACTCCCCGTAAATCGTGGCGAGGAAAACATCCTGGAGAATTCGTTTCGTTAACCTGGTAAACGACCTGGTTCGAGCGAATTCCTTTCTAACCCCCGATTGTCGTCCACGAGGAAAACTTCCTGGAGAAGATGTTCCTGTAACCCGTTCGACGACCTGGTCCGAGCGAATTCTATAATAAACCCCCGGAAGTCGTTCGCGAGGAGAACTTCCTGGAGAAGGCGTTCCGGTTACCTGGTAGACGACCTGGTTCGAGTGAGTTCCTTTATAACTCCCCGGAAGTCGTGGCGAGGAAAACATCCTGGAGAATTCGTTTCGGTATCCTGATTGACGGCCTGGTTCGAGCAAATTCCTTTCTAACGCCCGATTGTCGTTCACGAGGTAAACTTCTTGGAGAAGACGTTCCTGTAACCCGTTCGACGACCTGGTGCGAGCGGGTTCTATGATAAACCCCCGGAAGTCGTTCGCGAGGAGAACTCCTTGGAAAGTCGTTTTAGTAACCTGGTAGTCGACCTGGTTCGAGCGAATTCCTTTCCTACCCCCGATTGTCGTTCACGAGGGAAACTTCCTGGAGAAGACGTTCCTATAACCCGTTCGACGACCTGGTCCAAGCGAATTCTATAATAAGCCCCCGGAAATCGTGGCGAGGAAATTTTCCTGGAGAATCCGTTCCTGTAACCTGTTCGACGACCTCGTGCGAGCGAATTCTATAATAAATTACCAGAAGTCGTACGCGAGGAAAACTTCCAGGAGAAATCGCTCCGTCAACCTAGTAGACGACCTGGTGCGAGTGAATTCCTTCGTAACTCTCTGGGTGTCGTGCGCGAGGAAAACTTCCTCGAGAAAGTGTTCTGGTAGCCTGGTAGATGACCTGGTTCGAGCGAATTCATTTATAACTCCCCGGAAGTCGTGACGAGGAAAGCTTCCTGGAGAATTCGTTTCGGTAACCTTGTAAACGAACTGGAGTGGGCGACTTCCTTTATTACTCCCTGGGTGTCGTGCGCGAGGAGAATTTCCTGGAAAAGTCGTTTCAGTAACCTGGTAGATGACCTTTTTCGAATGAATTCCTTTATAACCCCCCGGAAGTCGTGGCGAGGAAAACTTTTTGAGAATTCGTTCCGGTAACCTGCTAGATGTCCTTGTCGAGCGAATTCCTTCCCAAACCATGATTGTCCTTCACGAAGAAAACTTCCTGGAGATGATGTTCCTGTAACCCGTTCGACGACCTGGTGCGAGCGAATTCTATAATAAACCCCCAGAAGTCGTTCGCGAGGAGATATTCCTGGAAAATAGTTTCAGTAACCTGGTAGACGACCTGGTGCGAGCGAATTCCTTCATAACTCTCTAGGTGTCGTACGCGAGGAAAACTTCCTCGAGAAAGTGTTCCGGTAGCCTAGTAGATGATTGGTTCGAGCGAATTCAATTATAACTCCCCGGAAGTCGTGACGAGGAAAACTTCCTGAAGAATTCGTTTTTAACCTGGTAAACGACCTGGAGTGGGCGAATACCTTTATTACTCTCTGGGTGTCGTGCGCGAGAAAAACTTCTTGTAGAAGGCATTCCGGTAACCTGGTAGACGACCTGGTGCGGGCAAATTCCCTTAGAAATCCCCGGAAGTCGTGGTGAGGAAAACTTCCTGGAGAATTCGTTTCGATAACCTGGTTAACGACCTGGAGTGGGCGAATTCCTTTATTACTCCCTGGGTTCGTGCGCGAGGAGAATTTCCTGGTGAAGTCGTTTCAGTAACCTGGTAGACGACCTGGAACGAGTGAATTCCTTTATAACCCACTTGAAGTCGTGGTGAGGAAAACTTCCTGGAGAATTCGTTTAAGTAACCTGGTAGACGGCCTGGTGCCAGCGAGCTCCTTTATAACTCCCTTGGTATTGTGCGCAAGGAAAACCTCTTAGAGAAGGCGTTCTGGTACCCTGGTATACGACTCGCTGCGAGCGAACGCCTTGAGAACTCCCCCGAAGTCGATTGCGAGGAGAACTTCCTGGAGAATTCGTTTCGATAACCTGGTTAACGACCTGGAGTGGGCGAATTCCTTTATTACTCCCTGGGTTCGTGCGCGAGGAGAATTTCCTGGTGAAGTCGTTTCAGTAACCTGGTAGACGACCTGGAACGAGTGAATTCCTTTATAACCCACTTGAAGTCGTGGTGACGAAAACTTCCTGGAGAAGTCGTTTCGGTAACCTGGTAGACCACATGGTGCGAGCGGATTCCTTTCCAACCCCCGATTTTCGTTCAAGAGGATAACTTCCTGGAGAAGACGTTCCTGTATCCCGGTAGACGATCTGGTGCGAGCGAATTCTATAATAACCCTCCGGAAGTCATTTGCGAGTAGAACTTCCTGGAGAAGTCGTTTCGGTAGCCTGGTAGACGACCTTGTTCGAGCGAATTCCTTTTTAACCCCCCGGAAGTCATGGCGAGGAAAACATCCTGGAGAATTCGTTCCTGTAACCCGTTCGACGACCTGCTGCGCGCAAATTCTATAATAAATTCCCAGAAGTCGTTCGCGAGGAAAACTTCCTGGAGAAGTCGTTCCTGTAGCCTGGTAGACGACCTTGTTCGAGCGAATTCCTTTTTAACCCCCCGGGAGTCGTGGCGAGGAAAACTTCCTGGAGAATACGTTCCAGTACCCTGGTAGACGACCTGGTGTAAGCGAGTTCCTTTATAACTCCCCAGAAGTCGTGGCGAGGAAAAACTTCTGGAGAATTCGTTTCGGTAACCTGGTAGAAGACCTGGTTCGAGCGAATTCCTTTATAACCCCCCGAAAGTCGTGGCAAGGAAAACTTCCTGGAGAAGTCATTTTAGTAACCTGGTAGATGAACTGGTTCGAGGGAATCCCTTTATAACCCTCCGGAAGTCGTGGCAAGGAAAACTTCCTGGAGAAGTCGTTCCGGTAACCTTGTTGACGACCTGGTGTGAGCCAATTCTTTTATAACTCCCTGGGTGTCGTGCGCAAGGAAAATTTCCTGAAGAAGGTGTTCTGGTATCCTGGTTGACGACCTGGTGCGAGCGAATCGCTTTTTAGCCCCCCGGAAGTCGTGGCGAGGAAAACTTCCTGGAGAATACGTTCCAGTACCCTGGTAGACGACCTGGTGCATCGAGTTTCTTTATAACTCTCCGGAAGTCGTGTCGCGGAAAAATTTCTAGAGAATTTGTTTCGGTAACCTGGTAGATGAACTGGTTCGAGCGAATTCCTTTATAACCCCCTTAAAGTCGTGGCAAGGTAAACTTCCTGGAGAAGTCGTTCCGGTAACCTTGTTGACGACCTGGTGTGAGCCAATTCCTTTATAACTCCCTGGTTGTCGTGCGCGAGGAAAACTTCCTGGAGAAGGTGTTCTAGTATCCTGGTCGACGACCTGGTGCGAGCGAATTCTATAATAACCCCCCGGAAGTCGTGGCAAGTAAAACTTCCTGTAGAAGTCGTTTAAGTAACCTGGTAGACGACCTGGTTCGTGCGAATTCCTTTATAACCTCCCGGAAGTCGTTGCAAGGAAAACTTCCTGGAGAAGTCGTTTCGGTAACCTGGTAGACCACATGGTGCGAGCGGATTCCTTTCCAACCCCCGATTTTCGTTCATGAGGATAACTTCCTGGAGAAGACGTTCCTGTAACCCGGTAGACGATCTGGTGCGAGCGAATTCTATAATAACCCTCCGGAAGTCATTTGCAAGTAGAACTTCCTGGAGAAGTCGTTTCGGTAGCCTGGTAGACGACCTTGTTCGAGCGAATTCCTTTTTAACCCCCCGGAAGTCATGGCGAGGAAAACTTCCTGGAGAATTCGTTCCTGTAACCCGTTCAACGACCTGCTGCGCGCAAATTCTATAATAAATTCCCAGAAGTCGTTCGCGAGGAAAACTTCCTGGAGAAGTCGTTCCTGTAGCCTGGTAGACGACCTTGTTCGAGCGAATACCTTGTTAACCCCCCGGGAGTCGTGGCGAGGAAAACTTCCTGGAGAATACGTTCCAGTACCCTGGTAGACGACCTGATGTAAGCGAGTTCCTTTATAACTCCCCAGAAGTCGTGGCGAGGAAAAATTTCTGGAGAATTCATTTCGGTAACCTGGTAGACGACCTGGTTCGAGCGAATTCCTTTATAACCCCCCGGAAGTCATGGCAAGGAAAACTTCCTGGAGAAGTCATTTTAGTAACCTGGTAGATGAACTGGTTCGAGGGAATCCCTTTATAACCCTCCAGAAGTCGTGGCAAGGAAAACTTCCTGGAGAAGTCGTTCCGGTAACCTTGTTGACGACCTGGTGTGAGCCAATTCTTTTATAACTCCCTGGGTGTCGTGCGCGAGGAAAACTTCCTGGAGAAGGTGTTCTGGTATCCTGGTCGACGACCTGGTGCGAGCGAATTCTATAATAACCACCTGGAAGTCGTTCGCGAGGAAAACTTTCTGGAGAAGTCGTTCCTGTAACCAGGTAGACGACCTGGTGCGAGCGAGTTCCTCTATATCTCCCTGGGTAACGTCCGCGAGAAAAACTTCTTAGAGAAGGCGTTCCGGTAGCCCGGTACACGACCTTGTTCGTGCGAATTCCTTTATAAGCCCCTGGAAGTCGTGGCAAGGAAAACTTCCTGGTGAAGTCGTTTCGATAACCTGGTTGACCACATGGTGCTAGCGAATTCCTTTCTAACCCCTTATTTTCGTTCACGAGGATATTTTCCTGGAGAAGACGTTCCTGTAACCCGGTAGACGATCTGGTGCGAGCGATTTCTATAATAACCCTCCGGTAGTCGTTTGCGAGTAGAACTTCCTGGAGAAGTCGTTCCGGTAGCCTGGTAGACGACCTTGTTCGAGCGAATTCCTTTTTAACCCCCCAGAAGTCGGCCGCGAGGAAAACTTCCTGGAGAAGTCGTTCCGGTAGCCTGGTAGACGACCTTGTTCGAGTGAATCCCTTTTTAACCCCCCGGAAGTCGTGGCGAGGAAAACTTCCTGGAGAATACGTTCCAGTACCCTGGTAGACGACCTGGTGCATCGAGTTTCTTTATAACTCTCCGGAAGTCGTGTCGCGGAAAAATTTCTAGAGAATTTGTTTCGGTAAGCTGGTAGATGAACTTGTTCGAGCGAATTCCTTTATAACCCCCTTAAAGTCGTGGCAAGGTAAACTTCCTGGAGAAGTCGTTCCGGTAACCTTGTTGACGACCTGGTGTTAGCCAATTCCTTTATAACTCCCTGGTTGTCGTGCGCGAGGAAAACTTCCTGGAGAAGGTGTTCTGGTATCCTGGTCGACGACCTGGTGCGAGCGAATTCTATAATAACCCCCCGGAAGTCGTGGCAAGGAAAACTTCCTGGAGAAGTCGTTTTAGTCACCTGGTAGACGAACTGGTTCGAGTGAATTCCTTTATAACCCCCCGGAAGTCGTGGCAAGGAAAACTTCCTGGAGAAGTCGTTCCGGTAACCTTGTTGACGACCTGGTGTGAGCCAATTCCTTTATAACTCCCTGGGTATCGTGCGCGAGGAAAACTTCCTGGAGAAGGTGTTCTGGTATCCTGGTTGACGACCTGGTGCGAGTGAATTCCTTTCTAACCCCCGATTGTCGTTCTTGAGGAAAACTTCCTGGAGAAGGTGTTCCGGTATCCTGGTTGACGTCCTGGTGCGAGTGAATTCCTTTCTAACCCCCGATTGTCGTTCACGATGAAAATTTCCTTTAGTAGTCGTTCCTGTAACCTGGTAGACGACCTGACATGAGCGAATTCTATATTAACCCCCCAGAAGTCGTTTGCGAGGAAAACTTCCTGGAGAAATCGTTTCGGTAACCTGGTAGACGACCTGTTGCGAACGAATTTCTTGATAGTCCCCCGGGTGTCGTTCAAGAGGAAAACTTCCTGTAGATGTCGTTCCTGTAACCCGGTAGATGACCTGGTGCGAGGGAATTCCATAATAACCCCCTGGAAGTCTTTCACGAGGAACACTACCTAGAGAAGTCGTTCCGGTAACTTGGTAGACGACCTTGTGCAACCAAGATCCAGGCTGGACATCGGTTACGGGGAACATTCCTGAAGATGTTTACTCTTGACCTGGGTATTGTACCAGGTGCTCTATGAACCATTGTTTCATTGCAGACCGCTTGAAATTTTTGTAAAACCTGTATGCGATGATATCACCGATGATATCATCGCATATGTCATCACCGTTTATATCACCTTAAAATTCGATGATATCATCGGTGATATCATCGGTGATCTTTGCATTGGGGTAGTAATAAAAAAACGCACGCAGCTTTCAGTATATAAATGAAACTTTTCGAAGTCTTTTTATTATCCAACACATATTTACAGTTTTTTATCTTAAATTTACGAAACAATGTATTTATATTTAATGCTTATATACAACTGTCGAACAATAATCAGGGAACAATTACAATTAAGACTTAAATTTTTTAGTGGGAGGTTCATACTCAAGTTCATTTTTTTCATCGATTGTACAAGCGGTAGTATTGTGGTCCGCATTATCATAGCTATATTGTGCGTAAGAAGCCTTACTCGTTTTATAATTTTTTGGGTCTTCTGAAATAGACGCTTCGAAACGTGAATTTTCTTTGTACGTCTTACAGAACCCAACATAAGATAACGCATCAATTAAATCTCGCGTGCCAAATGTTTTGTGTATGAAAGATGAGAAACTTTGCAAAATTGAGGGTAAAAGGAACGCGGCCTAACAGCAGAAATTAAACAATGAGCCATAGTTGCAACTCTTTTAGTCCTTTTTCAGTCGTTTTTTTCAGTTTTTTTTTTCACTGGACTTTATAAGTATGTCAAGAAATAATTCAAGAGAGGGGGTACGTCTTTGAACCGGGTTACCGACGAAACATCCAGGCGACAAAATATCCGCGACAAAACATCCGCGACAAATTATCCGGGCGACCAAAAATCCGACGACAAAAAATCCGACGACTAAATATCTCCGACAAAACATCCGCGGCAAAACGTCCAACGACAAAATATCCACGACAATTAATTCGAACTATTTTATATTAAAATATTCGAACTAGATTTTGATTGGAACTAAATTTTATGGTGCGCCTCTGCGGGGGCCCTTCGGGCCCCACGACGCGCATTGTTTTAAAAAATAACCCGTTAGTGTTTTATTAAAAATCAATTTTTTTCTCACGTTTGTATTAATTCACTGTTCAAAATCAAAAGAAACTTCATAATAACTATTTCCCCCCGAACTTGAATTATATGATATACTGTATATGATCACTTGAATTATATGATATACTGTAGAATGTTTGTAAAAAAAATTGTAAAGTTAAATTTGTTGTAATAATAAAAGTGTTTGAAATAAAGATTTGTTATAGTTATATTAAAAAAATAAAATTTTTGTGTCTATTATCTGACGTTTTGTCCCGCTCCCATATTATACAGTTATTTTGACTTCAGATATTATGTCGCAGATATTTTGATTTTGGATGTTTAGTCGCAGATATTTTTACATTGGATGCTTAGTCGCAGTTATTTTGTCATCCGGATGTTTTGTCGTTTGATTTTTGGTCGCCCGGATAATTTGTCGCGGATGTTTTGTCGTGGATATTTTGTTGCCAGGATATTTTGACCCATTCCCCTTTGAACCAATCTGCTTCGCACTCGGCATCGAGAAGTTTGTAAATATTGGTTTCATACTCTTTGGAAGTTATGTCATGTAATACTATTTTTGCAGCCATTTCAACAATTTGCTTTCGTTCATCAGCATTACAACCATTTATTTCTGCTAACCAGTTGTCCCAAATGCTTTTGGGAATACTTAACATATTTTATTAAATAATCTGACTTCAAAGGTTTAAAAATATATTTACCAGGGAACAAAGTATTCAAATGTTTTTTTATAACTTTGCAGATTGGACGGACTTTCGCTTCATATTTAAGTTCTTGCAAAATTTCATTAAAAGAAATTTGACATACACTATCATTTTCTTGAATGTATTCTACTGAAAAATCTAAAATGTTAATAGAATGTTAAGTGATTGGATGACCTTTGATTTTGATCGTTTCAAATAAAAATTAGAAAAACAATTCTTATGGTATTTTGAATCTACAATGCTACCAATGCAGCTTCATCGAGCCAAAAACTCTTTGTAATTACATTTTTCTCGCTGATTGATTTCATATAAAATCTTTTCTTTCGTATTTGCGGACGTTACAGACAAAATATGAAAATATGCCGTCTATTCGCATAGCAAATATCACCGCAAAAAAAACAATGTGTCTGAAAATGAAACTCATGTGCGTCTTTACTACGTCTCATACCTGCAAATACTGTTTAAGAAAACTCAGTTTTGGCAGCTTTAATAGACTTTGCATCGTTATACTAGTCTGAACAGTTTTTGTGAACAAAAGCTGTTAATTATTTGCTCTACTGCAAATGTTTTTTGTCTTGCCTTTCGGTACTCGTTTGAATCAAGGTAGTCAAAGCTTTCACCTTTATTTCTCTCAAGGATTTAGTGTCTGCAGATGTGCAGAGATTACACCGATTTGGTCCATAATTGTAATTGGTATCTAAAAAAGGAAAATAAAACATCAATTAAACATTAGTATTATAAAGTTTTGAATATTTATGTGAAAGGACGGAAGTATTTGAATAATAAAATATAAAAAGTTGGTTCAAATAAAAATAGCATATTAATAGTGTGCTTGTTAAAGTTGATTTCAATGCGTGGTTTAATTAGTAATAAAAATTTTTTTTCTTGAACTTAACAAATATATACATATTAAATCAAAGGTTAAAAACTTATTTTGATATAAATTAAAATATTTTTTAATAGGTAAGATCAAAATGCCTGTGTATTATACTGTGTAGTAAATTCGGCCTCGCTGACCTGTGACAGCTCATCTACGAAGGAATGTGTTGCTGCAAAACCAAAAAAGTGTTCCACCTAAATTATTAGTAGTTTTAGTTTTTTAATACTATTCTTGACACGAGTTAAGTTTCGGTTGATAGCAACAAAAATATGTATGTCGAGATAGTTTATTAGCTACTGAAGAATTTTTTATTGAAATAAAAATTCATCTGTTGTTATTTTAAATTTATATAATAGAGTAAACTCATTTTCTACAAAACTGAACGATATTTACCTTCACTTAGACCAATAATCCAAAGATGTATTAAAAATTATTTATAATTTTCTATTAACAAATCAGGAAAAACTTTCTGGATAGATTTTACAACACTTCGATCAGCCGTTGGGACGCTTCTAATCGTCCTTACATAATACATACAGCTAGCATCTGCTGCTCCAAAATGGTGAAAGGCCTGGCCGTCCCTCTTTTTTCTCTCTTCCAGTCCCCCCTCACAATCTGTACAAAGAATCTTGAATGGTAGGTCTGAACGCTGCGCATTTAGTCGACTTCTACAAAGCTCCATTGAATTTTCAAAAAAAAAAAATATTTTTCGTTTTTATATTTTATTTAATGCTCTCCTAATGTTTAAACAATATATAATTAAATTATACTTCGCCATTGTTTTCTACATCCTGAAAACATGAACTTTGATACTTTTCTGAGCAGAAAAGCCTTTTTAACAATAAATTTTATCAAACAATAAAGAAATTATAAAAATTTTGATAATTTTGATCTAAAAAAAGGAGTTTTTCGATTTTAATAAAAAAATTTTCTTTCGTAGTACACATTTTTTTTTCTTTTTCGGAAAGTAGACGTTTCAACGTTTTGTACAAAAAAATCATGAAAAAATTTTCAGCTGTGCATCTTCATAATCCTGATTGCTAATTTTCGAATCTGTTAATCGATTGTCAAATTTTTTTCTCCATCCGATGGTCGAAAGTATGCACCTTCTGATTCGATTTCTCAGTCGAAAGTTCAACTTTGCTGCATCGACGTTCTCTACTATACCGACGTAAAACCACGATGCAGAAAGAAATCACACGTCTAACCTCATGCAGCAGCGCGTGCCGCGTGGGCTACAGAGCAAAGCAGCTGTGCTGTAGCGTTTAACTTTTTGTAGATATTTAAAGATGAAATTGATAATTTTATAGAAAGGATATGTTTAGCGACCATCAAAATAAAATTTCCGTAGTATATGACGAGCAATGTGTGTGTGCGTGTACGTGATGGGTGCCGATACTGATGCTTCGACTTTTGTTGCTCGTATCATCGGACCTTAGAAAAATCCAAAATAATTTTGATGCAACAAATCAAAACAAGATCTGGGGTTGATAGAAAGATGTGCGTGATCAAGAACCTGTGTCTGTATAAATACGTGCGTGTTAAATGGTACCGATGCTGATGTTTTGATCCCGAACCTCATGCCACTTATAGTACAAAACATCGAAACCAAAACATCCAAGACAAAACATCCAGGACAAAACATCCAAAAATTAAAAAATCCAATACAAAACATCCATGACAAAACATCCAAAGTACAAAAACTCCAAAATTGAAAATAAAGTTTATTGTATACAAGTTAAATAAATAAGATATATATAAAAATTAAATGTGAAGATTAAATCCTAAAGATTTCAGGTACTCTAATTCTTCTTCTTCTTCTTCTTTGAATGTCTCGTAGTCAGTCACGATAGCCCTAATGCGGTCTTCCACCCGTTGAAGACTATTCTTCGGAAGATTCTTTACTCTTTTACCCAACCGAAGTTCTCGGCGTATATATTCGACGTCCGCCTGTTCTTTCTGAAGCTCTTTGAGAAAACTGAACAAGCTTCGGTGCCGTCGACCAACCAACAGTTGAAAACGGTTATGCCATCCTTCAGATGCGTTGTTAGTTCGAGCGGTACCTTGCAAAACGGAGGTGTGATGATTCCACAGAGCTGAATCGTATCGTACTTTCACAGCCTTCCTCCGTCCAATAGCTCGAATACCACGAATATAATTTATTTCGAAGTAAGTGGCAATCGGAATAAACTCTTCTGGTATCTCGTTAAAAAATGCGTCGAAAACGTCGATAACATCTTCCGGTGGCACAAAAGCCAAAGCACACATGCTTTTGGATGCCTCACGAATGCTTGAATCATTTTCATCACCATATTAAGTTTGAAGCCCTTCCTCTTGAATTTTTCTAAACACGCTTTGGCACAAATGGAATAGGAAGAGTCTAATAATTTCCGGGGGTAGTTGCTTTTTTACGGCGTTAATGATTCCCAACTCAAAGTCAGTCATCACTGTTGCCGGCTGATTTACTCTCACGCCCGATCTTTCGGCATAAGATAGAGTTACCTCAATAACTTTAGAGTACGCAGTCTCTGCCTTGGATTCCAAAAGCGCATAAATAAGAGGGAGAGCTATTTTTCTGTCTTCACCCTTATATTTTTGTGTGACAGAACCCATGATGGTAAAGAGTTGAAAAAAAAATCGTGGGCACAACTTTAAACGTTCCATCTAAATACCAGATCTCGCTTTTACCTAGAACGCGCAAGTTTTCTCGGGTTCCGAATACCAGGATTCGGCCACAGTCCAAGTTATACTCCTCGTCTTCGTACGAGTCGTATATTAAGAACTGGTCACCATCGATAGTTTTTTTGAATTCTTCAGGCAGTTCTAATGATAATAATAATAATAATAATTTGATTATTGTTTAAAATTAAAGCACACACGAATGACGAACCTGTCAGGTCTTTAATGTCCGTAGGGTTGATAGGAAGATCTATCAAACGTTGACGTTGAATGGTTTTTTTGATGTTGTCGATTTCGGGCAACTTAGCTTGCACAGCTTTGTCAGCCGCATGTACCCTACGCATCACCGCAGATGGCGGCCGCTCCGGATTATCGGTGGCATCTCGCTTAATGCTGCCCATGATTTTCAAAGCTTGCACTTCCTCAGGGTCAGGTCCATGAGTTGAGTGTGATTTTGCTGTGCCACCCTTTCGTATTTTATAAGATTCTCGACCTGTTTTAACGGTAACTAAACGCGCTGGGCACGTTTCATTTTTTCTACATTTCCAGTACATTACGTCTCCTTTCCCGCGATCAGATTTAACATACAAAAATCCATTAATGTGTAAATAAATGGTGCGCCCCTTCTTAATTAATTCTGGGTCCATGGTTGTTAATTACGTAAAATTTTGAAAAAAAATCAACTTTTAATTTATGAATGCCCGAGTTAACCAAAAAGTAGGTTAGAAATAATAAAATGAAAAATGAAAGTCGTAACAGGTAGTTTATGAATGGAACGATTTTTTGGATTTTGGATTCTAATGATTTTGGATGTTTTGTCTTGGATGTTTTGGTTTGGATGTTTTGTCCAGATACCCCTCATGCCAAAAGCGAGTAGTTGAAGTTATAAGCAACAAATCTAAGTCCTACCTTGGCGTTCAATTTCTTTCATATGTGCATGCGTGTGTCTGCACTGCACGATTGAATATATCGCGCAGTGCAGCAATGTTCAACTTTCTGCCCTTGTATTGCAATATACTATCTTTTGATGGTAGAGAAGTATCATTTGAAACTTCCATAGAAGTAACTTAATCATAAGGAAATATGCCTTTTCTTTTTAATAAATCAGGTTGATTAAAAAACTTTTAAATTATTTTCAACTCAGGGACATAACTAACCAATTAATCTAATCCGGTATTTAAAACTTTATAAGAATCTATAAAATTAAAATGTACTTTTAAGCCATATATACTTTTAACCCATTAAGTCCCAGGATTTTTTAAATTTTTCTTGTACTTTGAGCTCTGGAATTTTGATGAAAACGATAAAAAATATTTTCAAAAAGACCATATACAACTATTTTCGGGTATGATTTACACGATGGTGTAGTTTAAAAAAGTCAAAAATGTCATTTTCAATTGTTAATTAACAAATTAAAAAAAAAAACTCAATTTTTTGCTGCATTTTTTTTTTTAATGAATTTTTTCAGTTGGAATTTTTTTTTTTTTTTTTTCAAAAATGTGATCAGAGGTGATTACGATACTTGAAACTTACGGTAGGATTTTTTATTTTTTATAAAAATCTTTTTTAATAAAATGGCGGCCATAAAACGAAGTTGAAAATCTCGAATTTTAGTTTTATTCACTTTTTTCATGTTTATTCCTTGAAATCGCACAAGTATTTAACGTTTACTGCTATTTTTTGTTGGAAAAGTCAAAATAATTATACAAAGAAGCATTAAAATTGTAATACTTATAAAATATTCATTGTTAGGTTATGAGAGGTGATTTTTACACGATTTCAGTAGGCTCCACGGTGACCCAAACAGAGTTATTCGGAAACTTACAACTGAAAAACGAAATGTATCAAGAAAATAACTATTGTGGATATATTTATTGTTGATTTTAATTGTTTAAATATTATTTATTTAAACAATTGAAAAAATTTTGACAATAAAAACCATTTTTTGAATCAAGTGAAGAAAACGAAAAATTCGAGATTTTCGACTTCGTTTTATGGCCGCCATTTTGTTAAAAAAGATTTTTATATAAAAAAAAAATCCTACCGTAAATTTCAAGTATCGTGATCACCTCTGATCACATTTTTGGAAAAAAAAAAATCTGAAAAAATTCATAAAAAAAAAAAAAAAAAATGCAGCAAAAAATTGAGTTTTTTTTTTTTTAATTTGTTAATTAACAATTGAAAATGACATTTTTGACTTTTTTAAACTACACCATCGTGTAGAGCATACCCGAAAAAAGTCGTATATGGTCTTTCTGAAAATATTTTTATCGTTTTCATCAAAATTCCAGAGCTCAAAGTAAAAGAAAAATTTAAAAAATCCTGGGACTTAATGGGTTAATGAAACTTATGTATTTTTCCATATTGTTTGGTATAACTTTTATATCTCCTTTGAAATTTCGTCAAACATCTCTCATTAAAAAATTATTTTTACCCAATATCATAAATTTAAATTATTTGTATATCAAAAATAAAATTATTTCATGGTGCTCGTACAGAGATACTGTTTCAAAAAGCGCATTTGATACAAAAAAGCGCAAAAAGTAAGTACTCCGCAATGGAATAAAACCCCAAAAATCCACCTCAATAATCATTGGAGCTTGTTTGGTAACCTTCAAAGACTACCTCTACCAAGTTTCAGCAAAAAAGAAGAGGTCGAACTGGCACAATAACATATACAAAAACCATTAAAAACGCGTTTTTGGCTCTTTTCTTAGTATTTGTACACACGGAGAGCAAAGTTTGGTCAGTTCTACCAAACAGTTTGGCAGTTTCTGCTAAACTGACTTAAGAATGTTTGATACTTTCGTGAGGGGAAAAGAGGGGAGGGGACGGCCACCGCAGCGCCCGACGAGACGATTTTATTTTCTACTCATCAGTGCTCTGACCCTAATGAATGAATCATTTTGAAAATTTTACCCAGCATAATTGAAAGTCTATAGTTTAATTTAGTATTAGTTTTATGTTTTAAAAATATTTTGAAAAATAAGAAAAAATCACGAAAACATAACCTAATTTTCAATTTACAAAACTCTGCGACAAAAGTTTAAAAACATTAACTTTTTTGATCTCACATTAAAAATCAAGACCTCAAGATATTGTGTACAAATTTTTAGATCAAAACATACAGTACAAAAAAAGTTAGAGCATTTCTTGTTCAGACGCGCATGGAATTTCACCGCTGTGCGCTTGTTTTTCTTTGTTATCTTTTTCAAATGGTCGGAAAGGTACTATAAAAAAAATCTTAAAATGTTCTTCAAGCTAAAATCTACAAATCCCAATAATTCTTTTAATGGTCCCTGCTTTTTTGGATGAATGACACACGATCAAAGAAAAAAATTGCTTGATTTCCGTAAGAGTCCGGGTTAAATTATTTAAAAAACACTTTGATTTTTTTAAAAACTAAATCAAACAAAAAAGGCAAAAAATTCAATGATTACTTTGATATTAATCATAAATCAATCCGATCAAAATTGACAAAACGGCTGCATTTTTTTGTAAGTACCAAACATCCTTGAGGGGGAGTGTTTGGTGGCCAGCGCCAAAAAGTTTGGTAGCCAGTGCCAAACTGTATTCGAGAGCTATAAGCGCGCTACTTTGAGGTTAATTTTATAATCATGACTATTCGACGGAAAAAAGTTCTGAAAAATTTTTAATTGACTAGTATACCTTAGAAAAATTTATTGAGTAATACTATTTCATCGATTTGTAAGCTAAAACATCTTTTTTTTGTTTTCATTTATTTTGAATTCATGTATTAAAACTTCAGCTGTGGCCGCTGCCTTAAACTAGGTTTGGCACTGGCTACCAAATTTGTTTAGCGTAAGCCACTAGACACGCCTCTTAACTCAGTTTAGCAAAAACTGCCAAACTGATTAGTAGAGCTGACCAAACTTTGCTCTCCGTGCAGCTGTATCTTTATATATATTGACTTCTATAAGGTCGCAAAATATTTGTTTTTTAATGTTGTTACGTACAAATTTTTAAAAGTTCCTTAGTTTAAACAAAATAAGTTAATAATTTGTAATCAATTTAAATTATAAGAAATAGCATGTAAAACTCGAGCGGATGGTAGTTTTGTACGGCAACGAGTTGAAAGATCCGCAAAAAAAAGCGGAAAACCGATAACAGCGGCGCATCGGGCATCACTACTTCTTACGCGAGTGAAGGGGGAGGCGGCCGGCGGCACGGTTCGTGCAGCGAGGCGACTCGGCTAGCTCTCGAGAAGCGTCACTCAAAATTCACCTCTCTACTAAGCAACTGCTAAAAATTTTAAAATAGTTAAAATTCGGTTAACGTTAATTGAAAATTTCCATAAGTATAATTATTCAAATTCATTTAATTGTTATAATCTAATTTATTGAACTAGAATAGAGTTAAATTTTTTTTTTTTTTTTTTGAGAATAAGGTAAAATCGTTGTTTTTTTTATTTTTTTATTTTTTTTTGTTACAACGAGCTACTGGTATTCTTCAAGAGCAGTAACCTGATAAAGGAGTACTGTAAGAACAAAGTATCAAATTTTTTTTATATACTTATAAAGAAAATGGTGACATTTATTTACTTGAGTCATCACTTTCTTAATTTGAATCTGCCACGTTTTACCAGCAGAGTTATCGGCCGAGATGATTGTTGTACAGACGACGCTGTCAAGCAGAAGTTTGATTGAATGTTGTTTTCTGTTTTTATTACAGGTAATGTTATATTAATTGAATAAATTTATCTGTTTCTATTACAGAAATCAAACGGAGTTTTTATTTCAAGAAAATACCCCATAATCCTTTAGTTTTCTAAATTAGAGTAATAAAGATTATTATAATTTAATTTATTCATAGTTATAAATTCACGTTAATATTGAATCCAATGTTAATCGAGTAAGAATATTCGATTGAATATACTTTTCTTTATTCTTAATTATATTTGAACTGCACGTAATATTTCTAAATTAGAGAAATCTTATTTAAAAATAATCAATTGAGAATTATTAGTAAGAGACAATTTTATATTTAAAATTTTTTTTGTTTTGCTTAAGAATATTTTCCTCGTATTAGAAAGAAATATATTCGATCTATATTACATTCTTAATACTGTACATTATAAAAGCTTAAAATAAAACATTGAAAGATTTTTCTCAAAAAATTTGAGAAAAATCGGTGAACCTCGTGCAGGCCGATTTATAGAAAAGTATTATTTTGACTCTTATGTATGGGAGAGGGTACCTCCCTGCTCGCTTTGCTCGCCAACCCCCCGAAAATAAAAGTAAAAGAAAATACTAAAGAATATAATGTTTACCCTCTGTGTAAACAAAAACCTACTTTTGATATCATTCCTATCATCACACCTTAGATGATTGGACCGAGCAAATGGAAAATTAGGAAGAATGGGCAACAAGCGGGGAGAATTTCGAGACAGAGATTTTAGAAATTCAAGCCAGTGAAGTTTACTATGAGTATCCTACCAATGGATACCCCATACAACAGCAAACAGCCGGGCAGGGTATAATTTCTACAATTACGGGAATCCCCGACTGAACCCTCGGGCCGGACCTCCACCTAAGGCTCTGATATTTGATTCCGACCGAATTCCTCCAACCCAAGGGGCAGTACCTAATTACAATTGGCCGAAAGTCGCGGGGCCACCGCAGGCACCCCATCAAGGCTGTCCTAGATTTCCGGGACCATCAACAGGACCTAGTCAAGGTTGGTCACGACCCCCTGGCCCACCGCCAGGAGCTCGAGCAAATGGTCCCCCTATGCAGCCTCGAATGCCGGCACCTCTGCCAATGTTGCCAGCTCCATGTCATCCAGTTACCATGGAGGAGCACGATTTACGCCCGACCCCACCGTATCAACAACCTTTAAACTACCAAATGGCTCGCCCCAACCAGGCGGCATCAGCACAGACAATGAAAATTTAAGTCGGATCCATCTAGTCATCCACCTTACGGACATTCAGGGACTTATTGAACTCGGAGTCAACCCGGACCCAGGGACCCATGTAAGGGTATACCTCCTAAACGAGCAGCGGCATGTGGTGCTAATGCTCGATACAGAGTCTGCGTTAACCTGATTAAACTGTCAGCCCTGGACCTAGACGCCGAAATCGAAACTGCTGCCGCTATACCACTGATGGTAATAGCTGCGCAGGAAGTCTCAATACTCGCAATCACCTGGATGAACATAGGTAACCAAGAAGTGCTATTTCATGTTGTATTGGAAGGATTTCCTATCCGGACCATTTATTCAGTCGACTCGGCGCTCGGAAGAAGGAGAATAATAATCTTCTCCTTTTTCCGGTTCTATCCGAACTCTAACTATTTGATATTTTCTTTCCCAGTACCGATAAATACAATATTTAAAATAAATTTAAGACTCAAAATAAATTTTCGGAAAATTCAAACTATTAAATTTATCATTCATTTAATAATGAAGTCAATGCTTCGAAATATAATTTTTCTTTCTCTGCTAATTTACCTAACACAAAATAATTTTTGCCTAATATGCTGCATCAGCAGCTTTGAAAGCACCTGCAAAATATCGAGTCACACCCCGGATGCAACCCGATATTTTTTTGTCTTTCCGTACTTTCAACGCTAACTTTTCTCTTTCTTTCACAAATCTAGACAAAAAAATGTAATGAATCCAGAATTAAATGAAAACTACTTACTCCCTAATGCTCGCGAACACGGGGAATTTTAATCAATTATCACTCTGTATTATTTACCTATTCTAAAATTACTAAAACTACAAGATTGTTAAGCCAACTAACAAAGTATTGGTGAAAAAGATTCTAATTTTAGTTTTAACGAAACTAAACAATTCGAATAATTAATCAATTTTTAATTCATTTATTACTAAAATTAAGTTACTAAAGTGCCTTCTCCCGGGGGACCTAAACTACGCAGCAAGTTACCCAACAAAGGATAAAACCTTGCACGCTCTTAACTAAATGTCAAAAGACGAACTTCCAGCAAAGGAAGATGCGTCCAAACTTAATTTAATGATAGTTAGAACTGCCCTGTCCCCGCTGCAGCTCCAACATCGGCCGGCCGGTAGCTTCCCCCGCCAGCATGACTTTTTCCCAGACAGAGCGTCGTGCTGACGGAGTGTGCAGCCATGACTTTTGCTATCTAAGCGAATTTTGCTTGGTTAGCAAAAACTTGTCACATTTTTAATTATGTGCATTGTAATTGTCCCATAACACAGAATTTTTCAGAGGCATTTTATCCAAGCAATCGTAGACATGAAAACAAAAAATTTTTGACAATTTCTCCGAAACTACTAGATAAAAAAAACCACATATTTTGCACATAAAATGCTAAACTTTCACGAAATATTGTTCAATTTGATCAATTTTTGTGGACGCGAAAAATCAAAAACTAAAAAAGTGGTTTTTTGCATTTTTCTCGGAAAATTTAAGGTTCTGTAAAAAAAGTGTTGGAACAAAAGTTGTGATTTTTTAATTATCTACGACTTTTAAGTCCCAAATTTTTAGATAAAACATATATTTTTTTCAGAAAATGCGAAAAACCATTTTCCACCCCTAAAAACCCACCCCCATCTTTGATTTCCTTACTGAATTTCCTGAAATTTTTTTCCCTCACATAGAATCATATGAACGACCAACTCCCATAGTAAGTTACTGCTCATTAGTTTTTCCTTCAAAAATATTATCGGTACTGTACAATAATTCAGCCCTTGAATTTCGAAAAAAGTAAGAGATTAATGAAAATAGGTAATTTTTTTTTACAATTACTTATGGATTAAAAAAAAAATTGTTTACATCATTATTGTTTCTTTTCCGCTCATCCAAGGGCTGCTCTTATTTCTACTCGCAGAGCTAACTCAGCCCCTGAAACTCGAAATAAAAGCAAAATAGCTACGAAGATTCATAATTTTTACTGCAGTTAAGAACTGATTTTATAAAAACTGCTTACATTTTTCTTGTTTCTCTCAATTCATCCAAGTGCCACTCTTATTTTTTCACGTAGAGCTAATTCAGCCTTTGAAACACGACATTAAAGTAAGAAATCTATAAAAATTCGTGATTATTAATGCAATTATAAACTGATTTTAAAAAAACTGCTTACATTGTTTTGTTTCTCTCACTTCATCTAAAAGGTACGCTTATTTTGACTCGTATGGCTAATTCAGCCCTGGAAACTCAAAATTAGAGTAAAAAAGCTATGAAAATTCGTAATTTTTACTACAGTCGAGAAAACTGATTTTAAAAAAACTGCTTACATTTTTTTGTTTCTCTCACTTCATCCAAAAGCTACTCTTATTCTACTCGTATGGCTTATTCAGCCCTTGAAACTCGAAATTAAAGTAAAAAAACTATAAAAATTCATGATTTTTCCTGAAATTATTCAAATGATTTTTCGAAAACTGCTAACAGAGTTCTTGTTTCTTTTAATATATCCAACGGCTACCCTTATTTTTACTTGTATGACTAATTCAACCCTTGAAACTCGAAATAAAAGTAAAGAAGTTATGAAAATTCATGTTTTTTTTCTGCATTTATGAGCTGATTTTCAAAAACTGCTTACATTTTTCTTGTTTCTCTAATTTTCTTTCTTTTGTTTTTATTTCGAGATTCAAGGGCTAAAGGACCTCTTGTAAAATCGGCAAAATCTGATCCTCACCAAATCAACTGAAACTCCAGGGTTAGGTGTCTTTTAGGATCCCTTTCAACATTCCGTAGTCATTTTTACGGACAGATCACTTGCTGCGTATGCGTAGAGACCTATAAACCGCTCAATATATATAGACAGTTTGTTTCTTGGTACGATTTTACGATCTGAACATAGCTCACCGTCCCCACGAAGGAATATCGTATTCAACCCTGTTTATGCTCCATTTAAAATACATGGGGCACCATAATTTTAGGTAGTGTTTTGCATTAAAAAAAAATGGGTGTGACACAGTTCTGGTTTTTTTATGCGCAGAGACTCTGATGCTCCAAGTAAAATACAAGGAGAACCATAGTTTTAAGCAGTTTTTTGCATTTAAAAAAAAAATAGGGGTGATACAGTTCTGGTTTTTGAATATGTTTTAGAAACATCAAAGGTGCATCTTTTCCACCTATTTTGGTGAAGGGCAATCGTGGGCCACGATTGCCCTTCACCACGACCCCCCATTGATGACCATTGAAACTAGCAAAAAATTTTTTTTTCAAAATTTCATTGTGAGCGTCCAAATGACTCGTTTGAAATGGTTAAGGTCTCATATCTTTCGTTTTAAGTTGTAGTTTACTGAAAAAACTTTTTCAATATGACTCAATTTATTTTTATCGTCTCTATGTGTAACATAACATTAAAATTTTGAAATATGAAAAAAAAATGAAAACTCTTATAAACAATTAATTTTTACTCAAAAATTTCAAAAGGGAAGCATACCTTTTTTTTTCTCCAAAGATGCGTTATTTGCTCTACTTTTCAATGATATGAATTTTCATATAGCCTTACCATGTATTTTTATCAAAAAAGTTTGATCAAAAAGTGAAAAAAAGTTTATAAAAAACACCTAAATTTCCGTAATAATTCAAAAAATTAATCGAAACCATTAAAAGTTTAACAATAAAAATAGAAAAATATCACATTAAACCATAATTTATTGTAAAAATACTTTAGATTTAGTCACCAGCAAGCAGAACTGGTTTTTACTGTCCCAAAATGATAAATAACCTTCAATTATATTTTAACAAAATTTTAGTATAATTTAAGTGAATTTTGACGTTTTGTTTTTTGACGTTCTATCGCGCCGCCGATTCTTTGACATGGCAATCATAAAATAAAGGAATTATTACATATTTATAAAAATTTCACTCTAAAAAATATCTATTGATTTTAGGTTATTTAATATCTCAAAATTTTTTTGTCAATCAAAAGTGTGATCTTTTATCATTCTTTGGCTTTGCCCTAATCTGCCTTAAGAACGTCATACTATATGGGCAAATCTCACGAGAATGCCAATTTTCATAAATATTCTTAAAAAAATAGTAAAAATTGAAGCACACTCACGAAATTTTAACAACAGCTTTTTACAATCATTTCTAACTTAAACAAATGAAAAAAAAAAAAAAAAATTCAAATCGCTTAAAAAGTATTGCAAAATTAAATTGTTTATTAACAAATTGAAAAAATTTTGTTGCAATCGGTTCAGAAGAAAAAAATAAGATGAAAATTACTAATTCATTTTTTGATCCGACGCATAGTTTTATTGTTAAAAATGTTTAAACATTTAAAAATTACCAAAATCCTAGATTTTCAAAGTTTTATGATTTTTGTTGCTATGCTTTGTATCTACCACGTTCAATCAAAAATTTAAACGCAACACAAACTCAAAATATATGTGCTGCATTTTTATATTTTGTAAATGATTAAAATTTGTTTATTGAAACAAATTAATGAGAGGTTAAAAAAAAAAATGGATTTTAACTTTTAAAATAGAAAAAAATTTTAGACTTATTACTAGTCATGCAGTTTATTGACATAATAATAATCAACATATAATAACAATAAAAATTAATAAACTATTTACTTTTTTGGCTTTGATGTTTTTTTTTACCTTTTTTTTCAATGTCAAGACATTCAAATCTGTATTCAGGTCTGTTGAAAAAATGTTTACCAATTTTTTTGTTTATAATTTTTTTATAAAAATAAGTATTCATCTTATTTTTGTTCTTTTTCATTTGAGTAAAAATCAAATCAAATTATGAATGCATAGATAGCTCACCCATATTGGTACTTTTGCAAAGTCTCGATCATCACAACGCTATTACGTCTATGAAACACTAATTTGAAATTCGGCTACAATTACACTGCTTCAAAATTGTAAACAATAATAGATTGGAAATTCATAATTACTTTCAAACTACTTCTAAATTTATAAATCTAATGAAGTCTCTGAGAATATATCATTTACTACTTGAGTTTACGAATCGAATGTTTTTATTAAAATTATAAAAACAGTCAAAAAGATTTTTAAGGTAGTTCCCAAAAAAATTCAGTTTCTTAAAAAATCTCTAAAACTTTGCACAGAGGTAGATTTTTGAGTCCTGCACACGCTGGTATTTTTCTTATACCCCCAAGCCATACTTAATTTTGAGATATTGGGCTCAGAAGTTTCAATTTTTAACATGGGATTCCTATGATGAGCGTAAAAATTCGTAAAAATTTGAAGGTTATTCTCGGATAGAAAACTTAATATTTAAATTCTTAAAATATTTTTATAAAACAGGTTTTCTTGTAGGGCAAGATCTAAGAAATCGTATCGTACAAAGATAAACATAGCAAGCGACACTAATTTCTGAGATAATGAGTCGAAAAGAATGAAAAATGTATGATTTTAGCATGATTTGGAGCAGCGGCGGCGACGACGGTGCGTGACGTCAGAGTGGGGGTAACGAGCGTTTATAACTATATTTTAGGTTAGCTATATATACGCTTCGGAACTACCTTAAACGCTTTTGATTTTTTTTTTTTTTTTTTTTTTTGATTTGTTTGAACAAGGTTTAATAAAACATGAATAATAAAATAAAGCAAATATTTTTTAAAATGACTTGTGATTAAATTTTTGATTTAAGGTAGTTCTCCCCTGACTGCTTTGACACACCGAGTATTTTTGAATCGGTTTTTGTTCTTAAAAATTTGTTTTCTTAAAAATCGGTTCAATTTTTCGTGAGTGTATGTATGAACGTACAAACTAATCATTTCCAAAATTCCAGAATTTTCTCGAATAAACGTTATTCAGGGGAGAACTACCTTAATATGTTAGGTACATAATGCAAGAAAAATCGTAAAACTTTGAAAATCTAGGATTCCGGTAATTTTTAAATGTTTAAACATTTTTAACAATAAAACTATGCGTCGGATCAAAAAAATGAATAAGTAATTTTCATCTTAATTTTGCAATAACAATTTTAGCGAAATTCAGAATTCAATTTCCTTGCGGATCAGCGTTAAAAATCATTATAAGTAACTGCTGTTAAAATTTCGTGAGTGGGCTTCAATTTTTACTATTTTTTTAAGAATATTTGTAAAACTTGACATTCTCGTGAGATTTGCCCATATACAATTTTTTACATGTAACAAAACATAGTTGAATATAAACAAATCTGAAACATTGTGTTTTTACTATAAAAAAATGTATTTTATTATCCATTCCGTTTAAAGTCAAATGGCATCAGTATGTTTTATTTATACAGTCGTAAAATTAATATAAAAAAAAAAAACGTTTTTATCTTTGCGTAATCACATTTAAGTTTCATTTGAAAAAACTGGAATTTTTGAAAAATCATTGAACATTTGCGAGGATTCAAAAAAACAACTCTGATATCCTCGTATACGTTTGTTATAAAAAATGGAGTTCACTTATGTCCAAAATCTTGGTTTATTGTTTGAAGTATAAGTAAGTAAAAATTAAATCAATTTTTAGCTACTATCTTATTTTGAGATATCCTTACGACAATTTTCTTGTTTTAATATTCATTGCATCAAATATTAATTTTTAATTCTCATCGTTATAATAAAAAACTTGACCAGTGAGCGATAATAGTTTACATAATCTATCAAAACACTTGTTTAGCTTATCATTTGTTACGTAGATAAGTACTAAATTGATAAACTGTTTGATAACCATTCTGAACTAAAGAAACTCATTTTAAAATTTTATTCATAATTTCTAACTCTTGTGATGGAATAAAATAACTTTATAAGTTTACGCACCGAATGGATATTTTGTAAACAATAATAAAAGTGTCAACATTGCGTACTTTTTTTTGGTACAACATTGCGTACTTTTTTTTGGTACAACATTGCGTTACTTTAGCGGAAAAAAGTTCTCGATAAAATCTTTAGAGGTGCGTATATGTTTTACCAAGTTAAGTATATTTTAAAAAAAGTCTTAAGAGCAGTCAATTTAATGTTGTGTAAAAAAAGGTATTAATAGATAAATTTTAATTTTAATTTTTGATAAGACAGTTTTTCCCGCAAGTTTGAAGCAAAAAAGTTTTTTTAAAAACCTCAATTTCACCTTCTTCTTAAATAAGGTTGAAATGAATTTTTTTTGTCACCTCGACCAATGAACAAAATTTTTCATTGCTTACCATGATCTATATATTTGATAAGTGATTAAAATCATTTCATTGGTTGAAAACCGTGAGTTATGACTGTTACCAACTTCTAAATGACCTTAAGAAAATATAAAAAAATTTGTTGCTTTTTTTTAACCGGGGTCGTCCACGTTAACCCATTAAGTCCAAAAGTATGGTTTTCTCCGACATTTTAAAAATCTTCTAAAAATTTTTCTATCGATTCTATACATCAAAAAAGAAAGATTCCCAAATTTTTAGGTCTTAAAATATTTTTTTGCGCTTTCTATGAACAAAAATGTTTTTAATGTAAACCAACAAAAATTGATCGCTTTTTTTCACTATTTTTGCTGACATTTCGAAAAGAATAAGCCGATTTCAACGAGGTTTGTTGCGTTCTAAAGTAGACTAAAAAATCTATTTAATGATGTCCTGGTTTTTTTATTTTTAAAACATGGGACCGATTTAGCAGCCAAACAATATGAAACGAACATAATGAGCTTTTCCAAACAAAGCTATATTAATTGGCATTTTTTACTTTTTTTAGTGTCTGCTTTGATGATATATAAAAGTAAAAGAAAGAAAGACAGAGAAAGAAAAGTCAGAGCACTGGCTGAATAGTGGCGAACTATCCAGCGAGCGTAAACGTAAACTGTAAACAAAGTTACTGAAATTTTGTGTTTACGTGTATTGTGAGGACTGAGCGAAAAATTATTTTTTTTTTTCGGAAAGACAAGTTGAGCAGTGACACTCAACTTGCCTATTGGCGTCTTGCATGAGGGGAGGGAAGTACATGCAAACCTATGGAAAAGTTTTCCCCTCCAGCGGTGGTGTGGGCTTGAATTAAAATTTTCCACGATTTGGCACGTACAGAGCCTACAAATTGGGGGCGCTAAAGTCGTGCAAGACGCCAATTGATGGATTAGTTTTTTGCTTGATTTTCAAATTTTTTTGTGTTGAAAAATTTTGATTTTTTTGCACGTGAAAATTAAATTTGTCGGGGACGGGTGAATGAATTTTTTTTCGGGTGCTCGATTGTTTTTTAATTGTTGCTCAGGAGCTGTTATAATTTTTCAAGGAAGTGAAAAATTATTTCAGGAGCCTAGATTGGTTTTTCTGGTTGAATTTAAAATTATCGGACCGATTGAGAATTGTTTATTTTCAATTTCCGTCCAGGGCAGTGACAAGATTGACGTTGTTAGAATTTTGTTGGAGTTTCGAGAATCTTAGTGAAAATTTTTTTTTCTCTCAGTCAGAAAATCGTATGTGACGGTGCGCAGATGATTTTATTGATTTATTAGCGACAGTTGGAGTAGTCACTAGCAAGAGTGACTTGCGTGCGTAATAAATTGTTAAATTTTGTGAATATTTATTGTATTGTCAATGTTAATCTGGGTGCTTTCAGCTAGTATTTGAAAGCAACCTAAAATCGTAATTTTTTGTTTGTCAATTTGGCAATTTGTTTGGCAATTTCTATTGCGTGATTTTGATTTGTGGTGCACTCAAATGTGAGTAGGACACCAGTTGAATATTGAATTTTTCAACTTTCTATTTCGATTGAATTATCTCAACGGGGGGGGGGGGGGGGGAGGGGGAGTGAATATTATTTCAACTCCCGATCAGAAAAATACGAACAAGATTTTGATTCTTTTTCAGGCTGGAGAGGTTTGATATGGATTGAATTGCGCACGTGATGTCACACGAAAATATTCATTATAGTTAAGGCTGCAAGAGCGAAGAAACTCAGTCTAAGATGTCGTTGGAGGCGAAGGACGCAGTCATTAGCAAGAATGGAATAGATGTATCGTCGAACAGAGCAGTCGATACAGAGTCACAGCCTCGGTGGTGGAATGATGTTCTACCTGATCTGATTGGGATGATGAAAGATGTCTTGGTTGGGTTTACTGGGATCAAGTCAGCGTATGATGAGTCACTCGCAAGAACAAGCGAACTCAACCGAGCATACAGAATATCTCAAAGAGAGTTGAGCCAAATTTGAGTTGAACTGAAAGATCTTCAAAACTGGCGAAAGGAATTGGCTCAATCCTCGACGCAAAAATCCATTTTTAAGACAGCCGTGAAAGAGAAAACCTGTCAACAGAAAAATGGAGGTCATGTGCATGGGTCAAAAACTCAGAGTCCATACTTGACCCAAATTGCAATCGGTGTAATAAATACGGTTCATGACAGCGTTAATCAGCTACCGGAGCAGCGAGCAAAAGCGAAGCAGCTTGAGCTTGCAAGTCCGAGGTCGCAGACAACTGATCAAAATTTTCAGTGGATGCGCCTCCAACGAAAACTAATCGACAACGGGTAGATGGGAAGAGGTCCACAAAGGATGATGGCCATTTTTTTCATCAATGCTAACTTTATATACTCAAAAAGCGATGTCTAGTGATTCAACCGCTAAAGTCTACAAGCACCTGCCTCGATGCGTCAATTTCTAAAATATTTTCATATTCCGAATATACTATACAATTTACTGTTTTGGTCGACGGATCGTCAAATTAACATCTATTCTAACGCTACCATGTTTAATTAAATTCCAATGCGTACACTGGTTTGCAGATAAGTCAGGTGTTAAGTCGAAAGCAAAAAGGCAGTAGCCATCAGGGTAATACTCGCGAGGTATGTTATTACCTTCATTAAGAAAATGAACCCCGGTACCCAAAAATAGAGAGTGATAACAATCTATACACGTGCCGTTTTTTTTTTTTTTTAAATCAGACTGCAAAGGTTTCGACGGTACCTGTACCCCGTCAACATATAGACATACAAAATTAATGTTAAAATTTTTAAAGTTAAATTGATCAGGTCTATGATCACCGTTGTAAGCTTTATTATTATTAACAAAACCTCAAATTATTCTTTTTGGCAGTTGCCCTAAAATGACGTTATCTAATGTTTCACCGTGAATACCGCTGTGCATCGTAATAGATTTTGTTTCTACGCGCGTCAAGGGATACTTACAAGTTGACTTTGAAAGCGTACTAGCATGAGCTCACAAAACACTAGACTTATTTTTACACGGCGCACTAATAAAGACGTTTTCTCGATATGAACAGAGTAAAATCCTACAGGATCCATAAGACTTAAAACGTTCCTCCATTTCACCAATTGAACTCTCACTTCGACGCCATTTATTAATAATTTTTCTTGATTGTAGATATCTCCATGTTAATGGCCAGTTAGATCCACAGATTTTTTGTTGTTGAAAAGTTTTCTACGAGCTTCGAGGCCATTGTTTGCTGTTCCTGTGTCGTCCATATTTTTAGCTGTATCCACGTACCAAAGAACGCTTATCAAATGAGATTTTTTGGCAGCGGGGCCGTAGTTGAGTAAAGTTTCTATGTACGCTCTACAAGCTTAAGCATGATTGGGTGGCGAAACAGCTTTTTAAGTTTATATTAAACGTACTTTGAACTTTCTATAGCTGTTAATGTTGGAAGAACATCGAATAACAAGAGCTCTGATTTTAAAGACTCGCAAAATTGAGTATGTAGAAATGCCATTTTGCTGATTAATCAAAAGTATCTCTTCCACTTCTTTTCACAATTTTTTTCTTTTTTTTCTTTCATTTATTAATTTTTTTTTTGCTTCTGCTAAGTACTTTTTTGAAATTTTTGATTTTCTCTTGTGCTTGCAAACAGTCTCAGAGTCTGATAACAACTGCAAAGCGTTCATACCGCGAGGCCTTTTCTAACCTGATCCTTCCATCATCGTTGAATCCAATTTATCTTCAGCTTAACGCTTCAAATTCATTCCAGACTCGCGTATGCGATTGCGCAGTGACTCTTTTACTGGAGTATTTTGAGCCACGTCGTTCACAACGTTCATACCAGCACGAAAAGCTTCTTTACCCACGGTTAGAGCACCACTCGATAGTAAAGGTAGAACTTGCCGAAATATGCCCGCAAGAAAAGATCCTATGCTTGCATGACCTTGCGAGATCCCTGGTTTTACCTAGAGAATCTCATGCGGTCGTAATTTTACACGACCGAAGAAAACCTTTAAATTTCGTTAACTTTTACTTTTGGATGGATAAGAAAAGAATGGAGGAAATTATTCATGGAAAAAATTATTAATTTTAAATTAATTGTCATTTGAAAGTGTATTGAATAAAGGGTATTTGATAACATAAAATAATTATTCAACAATAAATATTATAATAGCCGTTTACTTAGCAGCGTGCTAGGTTCCGTTTTATTGCAGATACACTTTCGTTTCTTATAGTTTCATTTATCTAGCAGCATATTTTTGTAGTAATTATCCTATGAACGGATATGCAGCGAGCTCCATGGGTGGTAAAGAAACCAAACTTTTGTAAAAAATAAGACTGAAAAAAATGCCCATAGAACCTAATCGATTGGTTATATTCTGATAAAAGAAATATGCAAAAAAAAAAAAAAGAAAAAAAGAAGCTATGAAACAGTAACTCTCTTGATACTAGATTATTAACGTATGATTAAAACCTATGCTTACGGCCGAGATTGCCTTGCTACTTTGCTGATATACGTGTATCAAGATTCCTGAGTTTATAGCTCCAACGTGCGACCACACAAAAGGAAATTTCGTGAATCCCAGGTGGTTGAAATGTCCAGGACGTTGCTGGGCTCAGAAGATGGCAGCTGTTTCAACGGATGTGATGGCGGGCGCTTGGCTTGGACGAAACTGATAGATAGGAACTTTCAAGATCGAGAAGCGTTGCCTAGTTGACCTTCGGTAGTCCAAATGCAGGCTACTTTACGGATGGTATTGGAGTTGGAGCGTCTGTCACGTTGGAAGCTGGCGTGCTCGATGAACGCGATTCCTGACACTGTACCTTACTAAATTCACTATACTCCCGAATAAACTTTAATTTTGACAATTTTAGTTGTTTGAGTAGTGAAAGATTTGGTATAGAAAGTAGAAGTCCCTGCAGCCGAGTTCAATTTCAGTTTTTATAGGGGTGAGCTCCGCCGGATAGCCTGCACCATGGTGGGGATACGAAACAGCTCAGCAAGGCTCGGTTTGGGTCAGCTGTAAGTGGAGAATTGACCGGAATTTCGAAATCAAATAGCATTAAACCGAATTCTCAAACCGATCGACCCATCACAACAAGCCAGCTTAGTAACCATGCTCACTGTCTTTCAAAATTTATCATTATAAATAAATATCAGTCGCACAAAACAGATCCATTCATAAAGTACAAAATATAAATACAAAAAAAATTTCATTTTACTCCATTTAGGTATCCCCAGCAAGTCAGGTACCTTGCAACCTCTTTGATAAGGAGATCCGATAAAAATAGGACCAACACCGTTTCCAGCACCTCCTCCGTTTTGAAGGATAAAAAATTCGGCGTAGTGCTACATATCCATTTTTTTTTTCAATAGTTTAATCCGTACGCTTGAAATGTAGTGTCACTGCCAACGTACCAAAATCAAATGGTATTGGTTCACCATGTTTATCTCTTATATCGATTTCAATAGTCTCAAAAGAATTAAATAGTAGATCTAAATACATGGGTGGGGAGAGACTTTTAATTCGATGACCTCCGTAAGTGTATTCATCGATACCCAGTGATACAACGCGTAGTAATCGAGTTTGCACGTCACCTGTAAAATACGGCTCACAAATTTCTGTATAAACCATCAACATCGATGGTAGACAATTTGAAAGATAAGCAGGATGAACTTCAACAATTGTCTCGTTTGATTCAAATATATAAACACTGTTGGCGTCAAAACTAAGAATAGTTTTTATTCGCGCAGAGAGATTGACTTTATGGTTGAAACCTGCACACTCTGCTTTAGTGCAGAGACGTTCAACTGATACGTAATCACTGCATTCAATGCCAAGCTCTAGATGATTTTTTGTACAAGCCGAGTTATCGAGTTCGTGAATGAAAGTTTTTATATCTTTATAAACGCCCGGTGACACAGTTGAGGTTGAAGTCGTAGTTTCTTTTTCTTCTTCACCGACGTCAGAGGTTAAATTAGTTTCAAAAGCATCAGTCAAAGCCTGTCTTTTTTTTACGTCGAGTAACAAGTAATCTATCGTTGGTTTCTTTGGATATCGTACAACAGAAATTAATCTCTCTTCACGCTCAAGTGGAATGTGTTGAAAGGTCAATGGAATCTTTATCTCTGTTAAAGCGACTGCCCAGGTGCCGTGTAAGCGTATCTGCTGAGGTAGCTGCGTGACGAAGCGAGTTGTTGTATTGTCAGTGTAATAATGCATGCTACTGTTACTGGGGAGAATAATGTAAAATTGAGTTTTCATTTTAGATTTTTCAATGGACTTGCTTTAATCCAAGAGCAAAATTTATCTGGATAACCTCAACACCGAACAAAATATTATTTCGAGCTACCACTGGTTCTTGTTTTCAATATTTCGTCGATGTCTAAAAAAACCTTTTTTTAATCCCCTTTTACTCCACTTAGCTCTTCCTCGTAAAAAAAGCCATCGATTTCTTCATGGGCCAAGTCTTCAAGATGGAAAACAGGAGGATAACTAGTCAATGGTATCCGAGAAATCTTAAATAACTCCAAAGTCCAACCAATCTCGTAACCTTTCGCAAAAACGTTTCGAACTCGACTGACCCGCACCAGGTTGTTCACGTTGTATTTAGGAACTCTGACGATGGATCGCTCATAACGACTCTTGATGTTTCTACGAGCCTCAGCAGCATTGTCAAGAGTAACGGAAGCCGAAGTCATTTTTGTCGCTGTGTGTTTAGTATGATTATATGCTTCTACGATTTTAGACAATACATCTAAGTATCTATGCTTGTTTTTATGCGTTAAATAAATTAAATATCTTTAAATTCGTTCTTTTATTGATCTTATAAATCTCTTTACAACTGCGGCCTTAATATCAGGACTACGAACAACGCGGTACAATATATTTTTGTTTTTCAGGTAAAGTTGAAACTTGCGATTTATGAACTCTTTACCTTTGTCGAATTGCACGGAAACAGGAACTCGGTTGCTAGATTTTTTCAATATTTTATCTAAAGCAAGAACTGCGCTTTATGCAGATTTATTTTTTATTGGTTCGACTCACAAATATTTACTCACAACATCTATAACAGTAAGAAGATGAGTGTAATTATCGTTGTAAGATTTTAGGTCCCTCATATCCATCAAATCAATTTCTCATACATCGTTTTTGTTACGAAAGTTGTAGAAAGTGTCTAGGTACCATGACCGTGTACCGTATTAGGTGCACGGTGCACCGTACACGGTACCAAACAGGAGCTACTTTAGACACTCTGTTAATTTAATTGGGTTGTTTAGGATGAGCAATTGAATTTAAAGTAAAAAAAAGTAGTTTTCTTAAACTCAAGTGGGTTATTTGGAATAAATTATAGAATTTAAAATAATTTCACTTATTTATGTAAATTATAGGTATTTTTCCCTTCTAGGTTCTCGTCTAGAGCGAAAACTAAGTGTAAAATGGTTTGATAAAAATTGAAGTCAAGTATTGGGTGTCACTCATCTAGACAAAAAGAATTTTTTTTCTCTCCTTCTAGAGTGCTCGTTTTTTTGTTTCTAGAAGCCGTGTTCGTGAGTGTTGCCTCGTTTTTTTTAAGTAAAACTGCGAGATGAAAAATTTGGAAAAATAAAGTGAAGGGTCCTGGGGAAAAACCGGGAAACTCGAAAAATCAGAATTTTGGAAAATCAACAAAGTAGTTTTGAATTTTCCATCAGCTGTTGAAAAAAAAAAAAAATAGTAAAATTCGCTAATACAAAAGATAAAGAATTTATTTCTTCACAATATTCTACATGAATATTTTTAAATTTATTTAAAAAAACATATGATTTATAAAAAAAAGTAAAAAAACTTGACTCTTTTGAGGTGAAAAACCGGGAATATTTGTTTGAAACAAGGAAAAAACAAGGTATATTATAACTAAACTGGGGAATAAAAAAGAAAGTTTTTAAATAATAAACTGACCTCTCAAAAATACTTTTAACAAAAAAGGCTAATATTTATTACAGAAAAAATAAATTAAACAAATTATACTTATAACAACATCAAAAATAAAAAACTCAGCCATTCTATTATTACATCGTACAACTTATATCGTATTTTATGAGCGTACAAAATCTTTAATTTAAAAAAAAAAAAAAAAAAAAATTACCACATCGTAAAATATAAAGTGACAGATAAAATTAACCCAACAACTCTACATACGAATAACAAAAAATACAACAAAAGAAAAATTTTATCAACATGTACCAAATCAATCTTAACATATTTAACTACAAATATTTTCAAAACCTGTGATAAAAAATCATAAGTTACTATTTCTGGACTTTCCCTTCTTTTTCACAATAGCTGCTAGACTTTGTTTCGATTTTTGTTTCAGTTTTGCTTTTTTTATCACAAGCTTTGATCGTTCCTTAAACATTGTTGTAATTTTTTCTTTTTTTTTGGTTTGCTGACAACTTTTTTAACTGAAACTGGAGGTATTTCCTCTACATCAAAACTTGTCGTGGCATTAATAAAATTTTTTTTAGTTTCACCATTAAAGTCTTGTTTCTTTTTTTTTAACTAAACTGGAACTAATATTTTCTTCAGTAGATTCGTTATTTTGAGCTTTCCTTTTATGTGATCGCTTCATAGATTTCGTTTTTGCATTGGGGTAAGTTTCTTTTTCTTCAGATAAAGTTGAAGAATATTCTTCTTCATCAGACATTGTAGGACGATAAGTTTTGTCTTTACATTTCCTAGAAAGCCTTGTACGGGGGCGTTTAGTATCTTCTAAATAATTTTTTGCATGAGAATAGGATTCTTCTTTTTCTTCGTCTTCTTCTGACATTTCAATTGATTTATCGTTTAGAGTAGGGAAACAGTCCTTGTCTTGCTCATATTTACTCTCTCTCTTTTTTGACTTGGAATCAGTACTTGATTTTGGCAGTTCCGAAAAAAATACTTGGGCCTCTTTCGTACAAAAGGTTTTTAAATGCTGGAGATCATTGAACTTTTCTCTACTTATTGGCAAGGGTGCTGAAAAAAAGAATATTTTAAATAAGCTTGAAAATAATTTTTGTTAATAAAAGTTTATTTATAATATTTCTTACTGTTATATTTAGTCTTTGGTAGACTGATGTCTTCTGCGCCCACTATCTTTGCTACAGCTACTTTACACCAATGTCCACCATAGGTAGTTTTTTTATTCAAATCTGATAAAAGTTCTCTATTAAAAAGAATTTCCTTGACTGGTCTTGTAGCGAAAGGGCATTTTTTGACGTAAAAATTCTCAAGATATTCGGTCCATCTTAGTATCATGTTGCTTTTTAACTCAATGACTTCAAAGGGTGATGGTTTTGTGCGCGCATTTCTAAATTCTTCAAACCAATCTCCAGGTAACTCAGCCCATTTTTTTTTGGTTAATAACAGCCATGTTTCTATCACATTCTAGATAAGAGTGTCCTCGTACTGGAAAAGTTATTTTTATAAAATCTAATCTTCGAGTGTGGTAAACGATGTAGTCCAAAAATCGAATCACTGTCCAGTTTTTATTTTGACCAGCACATGAGTCACAAAATATTTCTAAATTTTTCACTTCTTGGCTTAGTTTTTCATTCAAAAAGTTGTTCAAAAAAGATGTCACTTCATCAGGACCTTTACGTCCAATAGTTTCATCGTAAGCGTAAAAATAGGAATTATTGTTATTCAGCATGTGTATGTTAAACATATTGACATTCAATTGCCTTTTATAGTAAACATCATTTGTGGTTATATTTGGTACATACAAAGTTTTTTGAAAATCAATTGTAATTGACTCACAAACTTTTGAGTTTCTACTCTTAATGCGAGACTGACTTTTTCTAGTATAAAAAACATTAGCTTCCTCTAAATGCTTACTTCTCTCTGCAGATAATTTGGTTAATTCTTGTTTTAATGTCAACATAAGAGGATTATTTTCACATAAATTTTTAATTTCATTTTCTTTACACTTAATATCAGCTGAGTATTTATCACACGCACTACAAGTATCTTTTCTGGGATAACCAAAGCTAATGTTGAATTTTTTATTGAGAATAAGTCGGTATGATTCATAAGAAATTTTAACATTTGGGTGGATGTCATTAAACATTTGATGCATTTTTTTTACGTTTAGTTCTTCGGGTAGATAAATTCGTTTAGAATCTTTCAAACTATAATGACTTCTTCTACCTTTAAAAGACCTTATCTGATCATAAACATGATTAACTACTTCATCCTTTAACGAATGTGTGACAAAGCGCCCGGACGACATTGCGCCCACCAATCAGAGCGCTCCGTTCCGTAAACGCGCCCACCAATCACAAAGCGGGCCCAGTTTAAAACTCGATGCGGTGCGCAAATTTGCTAAGCTCGCTCAGAGCAGACTAATCAAGCGAACACCATCGTGAATTATTTCACTCTTTGACCTTACATATCTCTATTTTCTATTTTTTTCATAATTTATTCATTTGCTCTTGTGTTTCGACATGGAAGCGGGGAGGGGGAAGGGTAACTCTTGCTGTATTTATTGTTGCGTTTGTAAAAATTTTCTCTCCTTCCATCCTTATCTAATTCTAATAAAAAAGGATAAAAAAAAGTGTAATGGGTGTGTCTTATAGGTGCAAGGTTAATCAGCTGAGACATAATGCGATTGAAGATGACATTGCTGCGTATTTGAGGTTATGATCTTCAGATTATTGAGAGAGGTAAATTAGGTATTTAGGTAGTATAAATACATAAACTCACATGATAAACAGATCGAACTCTCTCTCTCTCTCTCTATTTATCCCTTTTCTATTTAATTTCCATTGTTAATGTGTAAAGGGCCAAAAAGGCGTGCGTATTAGTGCCACATAATGTGGTGACTGTTGACTGCTGTTAACTGTACACGACGGTATAAAGACGGGCGTGGACACGAACCAGCTCATCAGCTGATTGACTCTCGCTTGGGGCACTGAAAGATAGCCGAGCGGTCCGATATCGACATACGCGCAACGGTGGAAGTCGAGTCACGTAAAATATATATATACACAATGATATAGGTACACTCACGCTCCCAGACGTGTTTTGCTAATGTAGTTGATAAAATTTAACTTAACACTTACGTAGACTCTTTTTTGTTTTAGTTGTTTAATCAAGGATGGGGGGGAGGAGGTTCGGCGCAGTTGGGCCGCTCAAATTTGCCCCTAACTACTCTGGCAGCATGCCTGTCACCAGTGGGTCAGCTCCGTGTCAATCAGCTGACTACTAACTACTCCTGCTGCGCTTCCGATTTAGCCGGGGTTGAGTTTAGTACATGTATATAAAAGCTGCTGTGACAACCGCTGTATAGTAATATTCGTTTTATTTGGCTGCAATCTTGTTATTTTTTTATTTTTATCTTTATTTTTTTTTTGTTTATGTTAAGTAAAATGGCTACTTGGAACGGAATACCGTGTAACGCTTACTTTTATCGACGAAGGTTTTTATATTTAAAATAAGTTGAAAAAAAAAAAAAAGTTTATAAGTAATAGATTTTTATATACATTTTATTATTCTTAATAAATGATATAATTCGAGTGTATTTTTATTATCAAGTTTACCCTCTCTAAAGTTGAAAAAAAGTACTACTAAAAAACTTCTTTACGATACTTCAATGTGTACTCAAAATTTATCTCGAATCTAATCTAGCTCGAAAGTAGCGTGAAAAATAGTTTACAGCCCTTGGGAGCGCAAAAATGAGCCAAACTTAGGCGAACCTTTGCCTCGGACATCAATTTGGCTTTGTTAAAGGCTAAGTCTTTTTGACTCCCTCGGGACTGTATTATACTATTGAACTACTTTGCTTGCTTTAGCACGAACAAGATCTTAAGCTTAATAAGAATGTTATCTTCTGAATGAATGTTCAAACCAAAAATTTCAAAAGTGTGTTGAAATCCCGTCATAGAGTTACAAATAATTTTGAATAGGACCGATGAGATAAAGTTAACTCTTCCGCGAGTAATTATACTGTTTTAGTGGTGAACTGCTTTTTTTAAGCTGCTAATTGATAAATTAAATTTATAACTCGTTCGATGTCAACACATTTTTATAAAGGTGACTCAAGACTACACGGAGGAAAACATAGTTGGTTAGACCAATGCTTGGAAGCACTGAAAAATTCCAGGTTCAGTCCGGTTGAAGCAGGCTAGTGGATGGGAGATTGATGCATGCCGCCTTGTTGCACGCAAGGAATTAACTTCAGATGCATGCCGCCGTATTCCACGTAAGGCATGGACTGAATATACATGCCGCGTTACACGCAAGGCATTGACTTCGGATGTGTGCTGTGGGCCGCTATGTTCCAAGTGTAAATTGAGTGGAGGGGAGGTGCTCGTCTTTTGTTGCAAATAGGTGCTCCTAATAATGGCAACACACACTCGCGCAACATTTCGAAGTACATATATTCTTTTGTTTAAACCAATGAGCATCAGTCATAAGTTGCTCTCTTTCTCATCAGTAGTCTCGCGGACTCGCTCGCGGATGCCCATGCCATCCAGATCATTCTTGACAGCGCGGTGTACCTAAGTTTTCGTCGGTCTTATCTTAATTATAGTTTAATAGTGGCTTTTAGTGATCAGCGTCTAGACTCATTTGATTTTTGTTTTTAGCATATGAGTGTTAGCAAAATAAAGTACATAATTAAATTTGGATAGATACCAAACATGACTCGGTTGTGGCGGGCTTGTGCGTTGTGATTGCATTTGTTTTTAAGTTTGTCAAGCTACCAGCAGACTGGAAGAAAGAAAATATTTTATCTCGTGCAGCGTGATCATTTTTTTTTTTTAAGTTTTGTCAAAGTGAATCCGAGTTTTTTTTTCTGTTTAATACATGCTGCGAAAAATTGCTTTTGCGGTTGATAAATCAACCACAACGCCTGTAACAGTTCACAAAGCATTGCCACCTACAATAAAATACTTTGTTGTATCAAATAATACGAGCCCAGGCACATCAACCGCGTTTAGTGTGTCTCCGGTGCCACGTTTTGTACCGACGGTGGTGGCTACTTCTTCTCCAACAGTGACGATTTTGACAGAACCTAGCAATGTTAATCCCGTTGTGTTTCCGGCAAAATCGGATTTATCCTGGGCAACGACGCCCATAACAACCCCCCAGGTGTCAATTTCGGTAAGGCCACACGCGGCGGCGACTGAAGATGGGCATGGAACGACTTACGATTTGTCTTATCCGACGACTGTATCATCTGGTAGATCCGAGAAAGCGCCACAAGAAAACAATTCGCCCACGACAGTGCCAGCACCTCCTTCTACTATCATAGAAGTTACATCATTGCCATCGGAAAGTGAGCCTTTTCTTATGCCCAAAAAAGGAGAGTCTCTTCTATTTCAAGGTCGAAGGTTTCATTCAAAAAATTGTGAGCGCACAAGGTAAGTCTTAATGTTAAATTTAAAAAAAGTCAGTAATAAAATTAAATGAATAATGGTATTGACCGCGATATAGTTTGCTTGTACTTTTATAATTTAAAACGTCCACACACAAAAAAAGTAAACCTAAATCGATTTGACAGTATAGAATAGAAACCGTGCTTACATAAAATTTGGCAATCATTATTATATTTTTCGATAAATTATGAATACACAAAAGAAATATTATGTACTGAAAATATATATCAATATTTAAATTTTATTTTCAGTTTTTTGATTCAGAGCTTTTTTAAAAACATTAAAACTTTTCACATATTATCTCGTAATAATTCATACTTCTATTAAAATCACATTTTTCCTCACTTCAACATACTATTAAACATGCAGTTAATTACAAAGTGTTTTAGCATAAAATTAAAATAAGTTTTAGTATTTTACTATTGATTGTTTGCTTTATTTTCTTTTTCCCCCATTTGAATAAAAAACCATTCCCATAGCTTATGAATACACGGAGAGAAAAAATACAGAAATTTACTGTGTTAAGCTAACACGTAAATTTTCTGCGAGCGCCACACATAAAAATCGCGTGCTAGCTTTACGCAGAAAAAATCTTAAGCGGCACTGTAGCGGAACCAATCAGGTGCGACCGGAGTGATTTTGATTGGCTCCAATACAGTGCGCTTAAGATTTTTTCTGCGTAAAGCTAACACACGATTTTTATGTGTGGCGCTCGCAGAAAATTTACGTGCTTTAGCAGCACACAAGTTTCTCGTGTCCTCCACAGTAAATTTCTGTATTTTTTCTCTCCGTGTACTGGTGAGTGATCCTGATGTAGCAGTTACGTCAGGTTTTTGTCTGAAAGTTTTTTAGAAAAAATGCATTAATATTATTTACTATTTAATGCACAAAGATATTATTTACTAATTTGACAAATAAAATGTTTCTTTTTTTATACTTAACGTTATCAAATAACACTCCACAATAACCTAAAAAAATTATTAATGTATGCGCTTTTTATTCCAAAATTACTAAAACACAAATTTGTTTTTGTGTATGTAATTTGTATTTCTTACGCGCGATCAGAGTTTTCAAAAATACAAAAACAATACAACAATTAGGCAAGGGGCCGCGAGAAGAGCTAAGACGATATTCAGGAGCCACTTCGTATCGTTTCGTCTCGCATCAAGCTCTTGTCGAGAGTAGATGTAAATCATCTATTAACTTGACTGAATTTTTCTTGAAGAAAATAAACTCGAAAGCATGTACTTTTAATTAGGCTAGCGAGGTATTAATCATCACGCATAGGACTCCGCAAAGGGAAATGATAGGTTAAGTTACAGGCAAAAAACCGACGCAAGGTTGCGGATTTTTGACTTGTAGCCAGAATATGTGTACGTATTAGTCCAGTGGCCAAGGGGGTTTCCGTAGGCTTTCAAAATTTTTAACTCCACCCAGGTTCTTTTTATTTATTTTTATCCCCTTAATCGAGATATATCGGGTGAAGTTAAAAAAAATTGTTAATAAGTATTGTTTAAAAAAATTAATTTAAAAAATCACGTTTACGACAAAAACAAATTTTTTTTAGATTCTTCAGCCCAAAATAAAACGAAAATATACTTGTTCTTTTTTTCCCAAAGTCAATAGTTTTTGAGTATAAAATCATGGAAATTTGAAAAACTTTATGCCTATTTATGCGACCCATCTCGAGTTTTTCGAACTTCCATGATTTTATTCTCGAAAACTATTGACTTTAGGAAAAAAAGTGCAAGTATATTTTCGTTTTATTTTGGGCTGAAGAATCTAAAAAAAATTTGTTCTTGTCGAAAACGAGATTTTTTGGAACGAAGTTCCTTATCGCAGGTTCTGGCGCAGGGGGCTACGAAAAAAAAATCGTAAGGTAACGACACCGGGCGAATGGTGGGGGGTGATCGCCGCGTAGCCAGCAGGCTCTCTCTCTCTCTCTCTCTCTCTCTCTTTCTTCAAGCAGAGTGCGGACGCCTAGGCCGCGTCAGCTGATGCGGCCGCACGCGTCTGGGCCTGCATGGAGATCGGAGATACAAGTCAGAAGACATCAGAAGAGAGAGAGAGAGAGAACGGAAAGATACGCGCTCGGATACGCGTGTACCTACACTGTCTTACTTAGATTATTCTATTAATAATAATAATAATAATAATAATTGAGATCCTGGATGTTAAAAGTTAAAACCGCTTGGGCGTCCGGGACACTCAAAAATCGGCTCGGACATGCCCAACCGCTTTTTCAAAAATGCTGTCAATTTTTTCCTATTAGAAATATTGTTTTGAAAATTTGCAGAAAGGTTTTTCAAAGCCTAATGAAAAAGTTTTAGGTAAGAAACTGTCAATTTTTTACTTTTAATAATTTATTGTACGCTTCCAAAAGATCTTAAAAATATATAAACTGTGCTATTGGCCGCAAAAAGAGTTCAAATTTATGATGCTAAAGATTCATTAAAAAATATCCAGTAGTTTCCGAGATCATGCGATTTGAACGAAAAATGCGTACATCGAGAAAATTTAAACCTTTTGTTTAGCATTTTTGAAAAAGCGGTTGGGCCTGCCTGAGCCGACTTACGAGAGTATTGGCAGTTTTAACATCTAGGTCCTCAATTGTAAAATGTCATAAATTTTTTTAATTAAATACTTAACATAACATAAACGTCTCCTCTTATTTTACTTATTAATTATTATTTATTCTTTCCTTTTTTTTACATATTATTCCAAATTATTAACTTTTATACTTGATTATCTTCACGCGTCTATGCAATTTGAAAAAACTGTCTCTCAAAAATTTTTTTTGTAATAACTATAAACGATACCAAAATTATAATACTTTTTGCACTTGATGCGAACTACACAAAAACTAGATTGGAACTTCGTTCCTTTCGGGGATCCCGAGATCCACACGCCTTTTTTTTTTTTTTTTTTTTTTCTCTCACTTCTTAGGTTATCTGATTCCAGCCTAAAATGAAGGCTATTCGGTCAAGAACTCTAGGCGGCCGAGTACTGTCTCGCGGGGTTTAGCGCTGGAGCTTTATGCAGGCAGGACCATCCTAGTGTTGCAAAATAACGAACTTTCTCAAAATATCGGCCCCGTATTTGATCATTTGGGACCATCGCAAAAGTATGGCATTTTTGTTTGACAAAATAACGGTCCTTATTTTTTACTTCCCGTCCGAATAACGGGGCGTCGGGACGGCCATTTCACTTGTAGGTATACGATGAAGTAAACTTATTTATGTAATAAAATTTTATTCTAACTAAGGTACATGTACCTAATATTTGATTTGCCACCCTTGATATTTTGAATGTGTGCATTACGTGGCCACTATAGAGGGTTCAAGAAGTCGAGAATAATATATTATGAAGCTTCCAGTAGTATTAAACACTTACAAATGCCTTTTGCTCTGCTCTAATTTTTTTCAGTGAAAAATAATATAATTAATGCTGTGCTAATAAAACAGGATACACCAGATTGAAATAACAATTTGTAGGCTCGATTCCCTATATCCTTTCATCTTTCAAATCCATTTTTATTTTTTGGCCAACGCGGATTTCCTAAAAAACGACACTAAAGTAAAAATTTTTACTTTACAGCAACCCTAGTAGGAGAGACCGGGGCAGGTTGTCATACTTTTTTTTTTAATTTATGATTAAAATATCGAAAAAGTATTTTTCGTCTAAATTTAATTATGTCATTCAAAAGTAGAGCACTCAAAGATTATTTTCATATAGTTATCAGATTAGAACTCGAAACGGTCTCTTCAATATATTTCATTTTTTTCAACCCTTTTTTCGTGCCAACCTACCCCATACTCGGGGCAGGTTGGCTGAATGGGTCTAAAAACTTTATAGTTTCCAATTTATAAGTATAAAGTTGAAAACCCGGTAAAATATGACTTCATATTCCCAAAAAATGTTGATTTATTAACCATGTAACTGATTATTAATAAAAAATTCGATTAAAATGAAAAAGCTATAAAATTTCAATAAAACCAAGTACTCAATTAAAAAAATTAAAGAGTTTTTGGATGAATTGATTCAAAAAATGCAGATAAAACTTTAAACAATAAATTAGTGTATTTGAGAAAACTAATTTGAAAAAAATTTCAAAAATGCCAACTTGCCCCAAGGTGCATGAATAATTCTTTTAAAAAAATTTTTACTGTCAATTTCAATGTATCGATGTGTTACGGATTTGCCGTAATATTAATTTTTATTTTTATTTGCTGGATTAAAAGCTAGTAGGGGAGGGTTGTCAAATAAATTGAGTAAACCATTAGTTACCATTATATACAATTTTGATTATTTATTTACAGTATTTACAGACCTTCTGGGTTGAGTTAACCAATAGTATACACCTTCCTTGAATATTTACAATAATAAAGAGTTGCAATCAACTCATTTGAGTTGATGTATACCTTGATGAATGAGCTTGCAGTTATGATAAAACCTCTTTGTTGTTGAGCGGAGTCCTTGGGTGATTGTTAAAGATGAGTAGATCCTTTTGAGAGTAGACCAGTTGAGCGTTGAGAGGAGAATAATAATTAATTAAAGAGAGAAACTGAGATATGAGAATATGTTGAATTGAGAATTGCCAGCATTAATTTCCGTGTAAAGAAAATTAATTAATTTGAGAAACCGCCTAATCAAAACTCTTTATGGACTTGATTATATTAATTCAAGCCATAAATACGAGTTTTGCTTGAGTACAGTTGAGGTAAACAAAGCAACAGAGAATGGCCTTGAAAAGAGTAGAAAAGAAAATGGCTGCGTGTAAGACAGCACAAAGAAAAGAGAGAGAGAGGGCAAGAGAATGCACAGTAATTTTATTGATTTTCTGGCTGTGAAAAGGACAATGTAAAAGCACCGGTAAATTATTGTTACCGGTTCTGAGCGAAATACCTAAAGATGCCACGCCGTGAAAGCTCTCCTTGCTGAGCAAGTAACCCAAGAATTGAATTGAGCCAAGCCGTTTGAGTTAATTGAAGATCAAATGTCTTCCGAGTTGAGCCAACACCAAGTAGATGATTTGTCGAGTTGACTGTACTGATGAGATGACTACGTTGAGGATGATGAGAAAGAGTCACGAGAAAGAACCAAGAGAAACTTGAGAAGTTTCACAAAATGGCGAGTGAAACCGTCTATTCACGAGCGTTGTCTTGAAGAGAGAGAGAGAGGCCCGAGCGTAACAGTCAAGTCATGAGTAAATGTAAACACCGATATTGATTTGAACTTAAATTATGAGAGTTTTCTTATTTACGTTAAAAGGTGTGAGCGTTGGTCGAGTAGCAGCAGAGAGTGGCCTTGAAAATAGAGAGAGATAGCCCGATAGAGAGAGAGAGAGACAGAGAGAGAGGAAATGGCCGAAATGGCTACGTGCTTGTGCACATTGAGATAGACGAAATCAGCACAGAGTCGTAAATTCTGTGCTAGAGAAAATGAAAAGTGAGAAGGGGCAAGGAAGTGACTGTTCCTTGCACATGAATACCTGGAGATGTTTGATGAGTGAGGATTGTCCTTGAACCAGACAAATTCTCCGTGGACCACCGGTGAAGAGTAGCTGGTACACGTGGTAATGGCGCGGCTCCGAGGTTGTTGATGATCACAGAATTACTGTCTGTGATCGTCCGGATGAGCTGGTGCACGGTAAAAAGGCAGGTTCCGGGACTACCTGGTGAAAAAAGCGATGAGAAGAGCCGTTGAGAAGAACCGTGAAAAAGCCGGGAGAACTCTCTGCTGCACACACACACACTTGAGCACCAAAACCAGAAGCCAGCACGCGAGGCCTGTGGCAGCAGCAACGGCGACAGCGGTACTGCCCAGCACTACGGCGCGCGGGAGTAAGAATTGGGACTAAAGTCCCCGCCTAGACTCATAGATGGAGCCATGTAGTCTATCAATTTAAAGTTGAGCGAATGAGCCGAAATATTTACGAGCAAATAGTGGTCCACTCCGTAACACGATGAATTTTTTATCAGGGGCCAAAAGTGAATGCCCCTGAATATAATGCAATAATTAGAATCATCTTAACTTGCTGAACAAAAAATGTTCATAACATTTTTTTCAAGGGTTTAAAGTTACTTTTGATGCCCAAAAATAGAAAATATTGAATTTTGTAAAGATGAATTGATCCAGATAGATTTTTCAATGATCGAAACTTGCGGGTGATCAAATAGAATAAAGTAGTTTAGGATAGATCAAGCTGACTTGATTAAAACGGAAATTATTCAAAAAATGCCAACCTGCCCCGCATGACAACCTGCCCCGGTTTCCCCTTTACGTAATAAGGTCACCCCCTTTAATTTCAACTTCATACTCGGTAAGTTAGTACTACAAAATGAACTTAATCTCTCGAGTACTTTAAAGTAGTGACAAATAATGATTGGAAGTACATTTTTACACCGAAGCTAATTTGATAACTTTTTTTACTTTATTTTATAATGTAATGTAAAAAAAAAAGTTTAGTTAGTTTAGAAACTATACAATAACATGATTTTTTCAAATTTCATAAAAAGTAAATGAATTTTTAGTAGAAATTATTGTAGGTCCTGAAATGAACCAATAGATCAAAATAAAAGTCGTATTTGAAGAGATAGCCATAGTAGGAATACTTATTTTGGGTACCTCAATAAACTACGTTTTAGTAAACTGAATAGTACTTTGGCCTAACTTATTGAAATCAAACGATCAAGGTTTCATTTGAAAACTCTTCAATTAAGCTTTAAAATGAGACCTTGAGCTTTAAATAATAATAATAATTTGGTGAGCCACAGCATCTACTCTCGCTTTGCATGGCCATATTAGGCACGCCTACCTTAGAAAATTATAAATTCATCTTGGTTTTAAATAAATAAATTACTTACATAACTTCATAACCTATTTTGTTGAAAAATACAATTTTTGAAAATAGTTAAATGTTTAAGTTAGACGTACTATGGGTGCGTAAATTAAATTGTATATTATAAATTATCATAAATGTTAAATGTTGTGATTTCTTTGAAGATAAGTTAAATTTTCAAAAAAGTACCAGTTACGGTTAAAAACAAAAATTTGCTAAACTTGGGCAAGTTTTTTTAGATCTTGCGATAGCTTTACGAAAAGTTACCGTCCTTGATTTTCCAATTGCTCTCCCAAGACCCTCTTCATACGATGACGGTCTCGTAACGCCCTCGTAATTTTGCATCACTACACCATCCGCGTTTAAAAAAAGGTGCCATGCTTTATTTTTTAATTCAAAGTTTCGATTTGTTAACTAATAACTTCTGTTTTTAAATATTCATTACACTATGTTCTGAAAAGCTTTAAAAATATTTTAACACTTGCATTGACCAGCGCAAAGGGTTCAAGTATATTAAGTTAAAATCCAATTTAAAAAAGTGTTTAGTGGTCGAGCTCTTGCAATTTGAACATAAAATGCGAGTAATTGCTTGAATCAATAGAAATTCTGTAGAAGGGCTACTTCGAGGGGCTACGCAGTCTGCTATTACGAATAATATTTTTTTATTTTATTTTCTTTGTTTCTTGATTTTTTAATATTTTTTTTATCATTCATCAGATGTGACAAAAACATTTATGAGCAAATAAAAATTATTATAACGAATTATAGCAAATTAAAATGAAAGAAAAATATATCGATGACTTATAGGAATCACGGTGTATCTGTAAAAAAATGATTTACTTACAAAAATATTTTAATTCGTTGACAAAGCGTCTCATATACAATTAAAATACGCTTTTCTTTCGAGCCTGGTACGTGTGACTAGTTTCGGCAAGGTAACAAATTTTTGCTATTCAAGTGCATGCAATATACTATCTAAATCTAGAAGAGTGAAAAATCACTCCATAAGAGTAAAAAGTGCACCACTCTTCGCTTGGAGTGGTGCATTTTTTTCCTAATTACCCAATTGGGAGTGATTTCAAGCTAACCTCACTCTTACAATTTTAGAGAGTAGAAATCAGTTTTTGGGTTTTTGAAAAAGGTCTAATATATTTAGTTTCATATCATAATAGTGATAAAATTAGTTGAAACTATAATAAGAATGTGAAAAAATATTAGTTACTTGAAAAAGGTACTTCATACAATTTTTTACGAATAAAAAACGGACTCAAGTTGTGTAAAAAAGAGGAGTAGCCTTTTTTGAGGGTTTTTGATGAGTTCAGAGTGCGAAGCTCCACGAACAGTTTTCTTAAAAATGACTACCCAAACCCCGTCTCGAAATAGTTTTGTTTTGTTTTGTTTGGTTTTTTTCTCTACTTACAAATTACTAATCCTTCAAAATAAAGTAAATTACTGTTAGCAAATTTATTCTGAATTTTGCTTTGTAGGGGAGGGTGCGGGGAATAGAACGGATTTCGGGGGCCGGCAGCAGGAACGTTTTAATAAAAAACGAAAATAATATTTTTTTAACTTAAAATCAATTTCTAAATAAAGGGAAAGAACTTCTGAATCCAGGTTTGAATAAAATGGGGTGAATGGAACCCCTTTCGTGGAATGAATAGAACGATTAAATGAAGTAAATATTCAGAAATAATTTAACTTAAAATTTTTTAATTTCATTGTTAATACTATACTCAATCTCGATAACAGTCAACATTACACAATTCGCTAATTTTTTAACCAGCCATGGCTAGCTGGTACGATTTAAACACTTTTTTTCTTCATAACTCTATTTTTCTGTTAAAAATCTTTCGAAACGATTTAATTAATTTACGAGCTGAAATCTTGGATATTATAGTTTCTTACACTTCTTTTCGCCTCAGAAGAGCCTTTTCGTTTTTCCAACCCCTGTCAAAGGAGTACTTTTCTGAAAAGTGAATGATTTGAATTTTTATCGATATAATTTATTTAATTTGAGACTAAATAAAATATGAAAAATTTTCCAACGTGACTTTGGCTCTAGAAAGGATCTACTAACTTTTTACTCAATTAAAGCAGAACGTTACTTACAAGGAGAGGACCTGACATTTGGTTCATGGATTTGGCTAAAACTTGGTATACGGGCTCCAAATATGGCAAAAAGAAACCTCCAAGTGTCAGTTTCTCTGAACGAGCGTTTTAAAGTCATGTTCCCTGTACACCCCATGTTAAAAAATCAGCATTTTCAATAATTCGTCATTTTTTCATTAGAAACATCTCAATTTTACATGGTCTAATACAAAAAAAAAATCTCAAATAATTTTTTCCAGAAAGTACTTGGAAAGACAAACAAAATGCGAGGTTCCGTAATTCTGTAAGTGTAACAGGGTGTGAGCAATATTTTTTTTAAAATCAGGTCAATAACAGCTTTTTATTGAAAATGCTGATTTTTTAACATGGGGTGTACAGGGAACATGACTTTAAAACGCTTATTCAGAGAAACTGACACTTGGAGGTTTCTTTTTGCCATATTTGGAGCCCATATACCAAGTTTTAGCCAAATCCATGACCCAAATGTCTGGTCCTTTCCTTGTTAGTGGTAAGGGTGTGAAATTAGATAGATTGTAAATTAATGTTAAGGAAACGATCGAATAACATTTATATCAATTTTGATAAAAAAAAATTTTGGGACCGGTATCTACAGTATTTACAGTATTTAACTAGTATTTACAAGGTAATAAAATACCGTAAATCGAGAGATCAGCCCCTCGCTTTAAATTATGTAAAATCAATCTATCACTAAACTTGAGTTCTATTGTAGTAATTTTTTTTTTTTTTTTTTTTTTTTTAATTTAAGCAATCTTAACCCAAAGAGTTGTGTTGCTGATTGTAGTAATTAATATTTATCTTACATGTTGTTATTCTGACTTTACTTTTCGGATTCTAAGCTTATCAGGAGCATATCTCAAGGATCGTTTAAAAATTTATGATGTTTTTCCTCGAAATACTATAATAAATACCATTATTTGTTTGTTTTATGTGATGCATGTATAAAAATATTTTAATTCAATATTGTTGCTAACACATTTAATGCATAATCATGTTTTTATTGAGATGGTCCTGCATCAAGGATAAAAAGCCCACAAAATGTCCTGGTCTGGCTAATGTCATTAAATATGAAGCGAGGTTTTACATAGTATTAACTCGACCACATAAATGCAATATTGAGACACACAAATCTGTGGAGAGGGCTTCTTTCCAGCAACAAATAAAGGAAAATGCTCCACATTATATTCATGCAAAGCCCTGGCGAGTGTTTACGGATCTCTCGCTTAAGTAAATACAAATCTTAACGGCATAATCAAACTATTTTTGCCTCTATGTTGGCATTTATTCTACACAAACAATTTACTTATGATAACGATGTTTTAACTGTCATGCCAAGCAATACTAAGAAATTAATATTATAATGTATAACTAGTCAAGGACACGTTATCGATGAGTCGGTGTTTAAATTGAAAAATATTTATATAAATTCCATATTACTTTTGTTATAAATTCAATAAACTTGCGTCACATAAAAAATGGACTAAATTCATCCCCCTTGAAAATCAATTTTACCGAGAATAAATTTATTGCTGTTAATGACATTTTTTTTTTTCAATAAAGGTACAAATTATTTTTTCCATAAACATACGGTTTATTATTATTATTATTTTTTTGATTAAATGTTAAAATAAAGAATATTATTAGTGGAAATTTGACTACTCTATAAACAGAGTTTTTATTTGATAAGCCAATAACCGATATAAAAAACAGTCACTCAAGTAAAATTTTACTCCGCTTGTTAATTCCTTTACGCCGACCGGGTTGATGCATGAATCTATTAGATACATTTGGAACTGCTGGATGTGAGTTTTTGAATTGACTTTTTTAATAATGATTTTATAACAATTTTAGGACTTTTTTTACAGATATTTAATGGAGAAATAAGTCAATATGTCCATGTCAAGGTCCTTCTACATAAGTTTTAGAGAAAAAAAAAAAAAAAAAATTTGACTTGGTTCTTCGAAAATCAATGCATGAAATATTCGGAAATTCTGCAAGCACGTCTTTTTAAGTTTATTCGTTAACCTCTAAGAATAGATATTTGTATAACTGATTTTAATTAATTTGTATGTATCTTGTTGATACATTTTTAACCAAATGGAGCCAAAAAGTACTTTTAAAAAGCAAGTCGTAAAGAGTTCAACTTATCAAAATCATACCTAAAACCTATTTTTTTTGGTTGGCATCGCTCATTTTGATTAAAATACAAGCTTAAAAAAACATCGGTGTTTTGAGTCAAGAAACTGGCTCGTTACAACGATATTTTATTAACTATATATATATTTACGACATGGACCATATCATGCGGCCATGACATGGAAATATTGTCTATATAAATAGTATTTGCATTTCATTTTCTGAAGGTCTTGTACGTCCTTTTGTATTTAACAGGAACCCGGACCTCGCCACCCACATAGACTACGATGACACGACACGTAGATATATACAAAGAGCGCTAAAAGATAATAAAGACTACGTACCATTGAAATGCAAGTACAGCAGTATCTCCGAATTTTTCGAAGTTCTTCAAAAATATCCGAATGTACTAACTTTAACACGAAAAGATGGTACCGAGTCAAAGTTGATATTGAACTGTTGAAGTCATCATCTAAATGCTTCCATCTAGCTTTTTATAGTAAAGAAATAATAGAAAGAACTTTGAAGTCGGATCAATTCGTTGAGGCTACTTTTGCAATTTGTCCTGACGTTGGAGGTGTTAAGCAGATCTTCGTTGTAATGGCAAAACAGTGCGAAGTTGTAAGTATTTATATATAAAAAAAAAATTAATAATTTTACTGACACTTATTTTGAAACAATGAGTTTAACGATCCAAAGTTTTAAACTCACAAGCACATTATAGTATATTATTCCCGCAGGCGAGATGGTTCGATTTGGCCTCCGAGAGGTTTGCGACCCGAGCCGAAGGCGAGGGTTGCAACGAGGAGGCTAAATCGAACCCTCGAGTCTAAGGGAAATATACTATTTTTCGTCCTTCTAACCGAAAACAAGGGGCGAAGGTCCGATTTTGAGGTTAGAGGGACGAAAAAAAAATTTCAAGCGAGGGAATGTTTATGAAGTTATTTTTTATAAATTTTTATCAAGTACTTTTTAACTAAGGTACCTGTACCTACTATGGCCCCCCTAAGCGAGAATCGACGTTTTGGCGAATCAAATCAATATTTTTTGACGTGTAAGGTCTCATTTTAAAGGTTAATTCAAGTGCTTTAGAATGAGACCTTACGCGTTCTATTTTGATCAATGAGCTTGAAATGACAGAGGATTTACCGAAACACGTTTTTTTAAGACACCAAAAATTTGTGTACCTAATATGGCCCCCTTGAAATAATGTATTAATTCCGATTTGTTCCTATTTTTTAAATCAATCAGGACATGAGATTTAAAAAACTTCCAAATTTTCTTTTATTTTTAAATTATTTATTTAAAACTTGAGCTTTTTTTACAATTTGTTGAAAAGCTTTGCAACCAGTAGAAAAATTTTAACTTTAAATTTTTATCAAAGTTTGTTTTTTGAGCTAGAATGTTTTTTATAGTTATAAAATGAAAACAAGCTTTGAAACAATTAAATTTCTTTTTCTTAAATAACATTAGGATAGGATTTTGGAAAAAGTAAATATGAAACTACACTTTAAAATATCGGTATTTATACTAATTCGCGGGGGGCCATATTAGCTACACTGCAGAATAAAAAGTTAATTAAGAGTAAAACTGGTTAGAAAACGAGTTGAACAAATACTAAAATCGTGTTTTAAATCTGCAACAATAACGAATCGAAGCTACTTATCAAAATTTTGGTCAGGTGTGTTTAAATCTTTCGGCAGACCATTTAAGTAGAACTTAAAATAATAACGAAGGTATTGGAAACGAGTTTTAGCTATAGACGTGCGCAAAAATAAATATCTAATGTTCTAAACAACTAAAAACTTCATAATTCAGTGTTTGTGACCTTTTCCTACCTTGTAGATATACCGCATATCGAGCATATTCAAAATAACAGGGGGGGGGGGGGTCATATTAGGTACACTTACCTTATAAAACGAAATATGTAGGTAGTTACACCAAAAGAAAGACTCAGTGAAAAAACCGAGCTTTGATAGCACCAAAAAATAATTGAATCGAAAAAACAATTTTGATGCCATTTACTTAAGGACGTTCAACTCAACGACGTTAGTCAAATCGTGAATTTTTTTTTATAGATCATATACACTTGCACTGTAAGTCGAGTCCAATGTAACCCAAAAAACGTCATTTTTTTCATACAAATATTTTTACAATTATTAATACTAGCTCTTCTGAGCGCGCTTCAAGCGCGCATAGGAAAAAACAATAAGAGTAACCTCAAAATGCACTTTTTGAATATTTTAAAAACTTGTTCACCAATCAGATCACGAATAAAAATCTTACGCAAGATGGCGATAGCTCTCTTTTATAAAGGGATTCTCCTAATCGACTCGTGTAACATCTTAAAATGATCCTCACATGTACTTTTACAATCTCAAAAAAATTGGGCAATGTGCCTTCGTCCATTACTGAGAGACTATGTTAAGAAACATGAAAAAGTCGGTATAGAAGTTTGGTTTATAGAGGTAGATTTTTTATTTCATTAAATACTTATAAACCAGCGATTTTCCACTTAAATTTTCATTTTTTACAAAATATCTATTCAAAACCTAGTAATACTGAAATTATTTTAATTTGCAAAAATCTTTAAACCATTAAATTATTAATTAAACTTTTTGAGGTAAGCACACGTCACCGCTAATGTTTCCAATTGGGTTTGAAAATGCAATCGTGGTGGGGAGCGCCGTCTATGCTAACTCCATACAAATCGGACGCGGCGGCCGCCATATTGGATTTCATAAATTACATGCAATTCAAATCGAATCGGCTGCGGACGCAGCCATGTTTTCATCCCCACCACGACTGTATTCTCAAACCCAATAGCCAGCATGCAACTGATGCGTTGCACTGATTTGTACTGCTCGTGCACGGGTTTTTCATGACAGTGCATATTTTTTAGACTGAGACTTTCTTACGGTGTAAGTATTAAAAAAAAATTGTATGTAAAAGTGATAAAAACCTTTAAGAAAGAAATCAAATAACTGCATAGAAAGTACAATTCGATGTCACTTTAACTTTATAAAAATTTTTTTACTCAGGTAGTCCCGGCCGTGTGGGTTATGATGAGTAGAAAAACTACTCAGGCATACTCGTCAATATGGAAATTTATGAAGGAAAAATTTCCCGAATTTGAGCCTACGAAATTTCACAGCGACTACGAATTGGCAATAATAAATTCAGTCGAGATAAATTTTCCTTATGCAGAATCTAAGGGTTGTTATTTTCACTGAACTCAGGTAATAATAATTTAATAATTCCAATAATAAGGTTACTATACCTAAAGTGCCCAGTGTACCTAAAGTGGTTCCGTCGGTATGCAGAACTTTTTAAAACATTGTTTTCGTTAGAACCACAGATATGAATATTTTTCATACTTTTTTCTTCACTTATTTGACTGAAATGTGTTATTTAAGGGCATTGGTTATCGAGTATAAAACAGCCAATAATTTATTTTATTATTTATTTTTTTTTTATGGGCTTCCAATTGCATCCAAATGACGTTTCAAAATCGTATTTATTTTTTTCGTAACTAATTTTCTAGTATGTTTAACGCTTCTATGATGATTTTTATTTTTTATACACTTTAATTTGACCTGAAGTGGCACCCCCTTTTTAAAAGCTTTTATTAATAATCATGGATCATAAAGCGATACATAACGATGTACTACCTCAGTGAAATCAAATTTTATTATAGACATGTATTTTATGACACTCTGATTTTAGTATCAAAAGATATAATTTAAAAAGTTTTTCGCTTTTTCTTAAATTTTCTTTTCAAAATTGCTTTAGAGTCTTTAGAAATTAATTTTTAATTCATTTTAAGTGCTTTAGATATAAAAGTAGGAGGGGACACTTTAGGTATTGGGTTTGAAAACGCAGTCGTGGTAGGGGAAGCAATATGTCTGCCGATAACTATTTTCACGCGCCATCTGCTGGCATGACATATATCTATTTTTTCAACATGGCGGCAGATAACTATTTCGAAGTCTACAGAAGAGCGCGGGGACCACGTGACCTCATCCCCACTATGACTGCATTTTCAAACCCAATACAATTTTTTTATTATACAAAAACACTAAATTTGAGTAAAGTAACTGGCATATTCCAGGTCATCCTAATGAAACATGTAAGATCTCATTTGAAAGCTTTTGTGTGTGGAGGCCCGATTTTACGCACGTTAACCTCAAATGAGGTACGTAAAATCTCGCCTCTGCTTGTAATAAAATATAGTATTGTACATGTGACTTAAAATGATTTCCTCCTCGTGGAGCTGTTTTTGCACAAGCGAGGCGAGTGTAAAATGCTCACACGAGGAGGAATAGTATATTATGCAACGGGTGCAGTGTCGTCACCAGGGCGGTTTTAAAAGCACCGAGTGCGAAGCGAAGCGTAGCACGAGTGATTTTAATAAGCCCTGGTGACGTGCTGCACCCGTTGCATACTATATTTTATTACACGAATTGCGTGGAGGCTCGATTTTGCGTACGCCGCCTAAAGTTAGGTTAGGGCCAGCGTGCGTAAAATCGAGCCTCCACGCATTAGTGTAATAAATCATTTTATCGCACTTGTGTAATAATATTCTATTTTAGTTTGAACTATTTAAATACAATCCTTCATGGTAATCGGAGATCCTTAGTACGTATAACCTTTTATTTATATCTTAACATCTCTGACAAGCTTTAAAAAAAATTAAAAAAATTCGAATTTATTGTTCAGCTTTCTTTTTTAAAAACTAATATGTCTACTCCATTTAAATTCATAACGGTCTTTTGAAACTAATATTGGTGGTGAAAACACCTTACGTCTCAGTTTTAAAAAAGTGTCACGATTAAATGATTCATTTAATTTTTTAGTTAAAACCCATTGCAAGGTTTTTTCTGACAAGAGAGAGAAAAATGTCTCCGATTTTTAATACCCCGATTCTAAGATTTGCAATAGTTACAACCGAGGCTGCTGGCGAGACGAAAGCAGACTTTTCATAATGTCTTCTGTATCGTCGAAATCGAAAAAAACCAGTCTCGTATCGGTCATAATGATTTATCAAATTTACCTAAGGAGACAAAAGTTATTATATACGTTTTTATCTTATTTTCTTCAAAAAAATAACATCGAAAACTGTTATTCGTAAGGTTTTGTTAAAGTAAAGAGTGAAAAAAGTGTGTGCAAAACATAAATTGTTGTTAGCATAACTAATGTTTCTATTGTAAATAAATTTTTTTTTTCTTTGTTCACATTTTTTGCATAAAAGGTTTATGCAAAAAAGCTTGTTTACTTTATGGAATTGCTTTTCCAATCCTTTTTGTTCCGAAGCTGCATTAAATGTGGTTTTTGTTATAAAAAATTAAATTATTCTAAATTCAAATAACTGAATTCAAAAATAATCATGATTAAAAATTATACAGATTATTCTAATAATCTATATTTTAAAAAATTGTAATTTCTATCATACTTAAAGAATACTATAATTTGAAAGTTAAAAATGTAAATTTTGAGTCTCGACTTTGTGTCGCTAACTAATTATATTTATTTAAATTTATCATAACAATTTTTTTCACTAGTGTGTTATTAGAAAAGGAAAGGAGTACGGCGTAGTTATTAGAAATAATGCGGAGAAGAACCCACGTGGTCATATGGTGTTAAGATGTCTGATTCAGGTGCCTCTCTTGGAGGAAGAGAAAATCGACGAAGGATATGATGTTATTTCTGTTATCATTGAAGAAACTTATTGCACTAATGAAGATGTTCAAGAACGAGAGAGATGGAACGATTTCATGGAAAATTACGTCAAAAAGCAGTGGGGGCGTACTGTTAAAAAGAAGGTTTTTTCAGTCTATGGTGAAGGAGACCGGACAAAAAATTTCGAAGAGACAAATAACAACGTGACTAGCATGTTAATTCATGAAAAGCCTACTAGTTCTGATTTTGTCGGTAAGAAAATTGTTTCAACTTATAATAACCCTTTTTAGTCCATACAAACTTTGTTCGAAATTAATTTCTAACTTTAAAATATAAAATTAACTATTTTAACCAAAAAGCACTCGAGGTTTTTTTTTTTGTCACAACGTTCAGAGTAAAATTAAGTTAGTATTAATTTTTTTAGAAGAAATTCCCTCATCAAATTTTGATGCGATACAGAAATCGTCTAATTCATATCTCAAATTTTTAGAAATATTGTCCTCATTAAAAAAGTCGCGCGCGAGCCTTCTAAATATCACATGAAAGTGAATTAAAAAGACGTTTTGAAAATTTTAACATTTGTAAGTCTGTACAAGCTGAAAGATTTTTTTTTTCAACCTGAAAGTAAAAAAAAAAAAAAATTTCCTACATTTTCAGACTTAATTTTTTTTTTATACGATTTTTTAATTGCAAAATAACTTTCCTTTAAAAAATGATTTATACTTGCAATGATTAAAATAATTATAAAGGTTCAAATTTAATTTATTCTATAAAATTTTAGTTGGCATTCATGAACAAAAAGAGATGGCTTTGTACAAATTAGAAAAAGCGGCAAAGGGCACAGCTGCCCCCCGAAAAGTATCCCTAAAAACCGCTCTTCGTGATTCTGCTATTCACAATAAATGGGTTGAGCTGAAGTGTGGCACGTGCAGTGTAGAAAAATTTATAAAAGAACTAGCGAATTTTGAGCAGCTGGAACTTTTTTCCCGAGCTGAGAAGGGTATGTATTTGTTATATTAATTATTATTATAGAGCCCTGCGATGTTTCAAAGAAGAATTTAAATATTACATTTAATGTTCCAGCAATTGAGATAAAAGAAAAAATTGACGCAACCAAAGTAGAGATTGACGATTCTGATGACGAAACGGAAATGGATCTGATAAGAGAGTGGGAACGCAAGGTAGATAATAATAATTTTCAATTAATAATTTTTAACATGAGACTCAATATAAAAGTATGTACATTTAAATATACGTGTACCTTTCCAAAATAAAAAGAAAATGAGTTTATTTGGATCGTGATTATTGATACATTAAATAATATATAATTGCCTAATATTTTCGGTTAAAACACTAATATCGTTTGAATGCATTAGCAAAATTTATACATACAAAGTAATAAATACACAAAAAAAAGAAGACTTAATTTATAAAAGCGTATTATAATAATAAGACATTTGAATTTTTATTTTTACAAGGGGTGATGCACTTGGTCCTGTTTGGCTGGAATATGACAGGTCTACTACAAGACTATCAGATAAAAGTATAATACCAAATTCTTGTAATCCGATCCCGTCCAAAATGCGTTAGCAAGGACTATTCAGGACTCTTATAACCGAACTAAGTGGATAGCCCCTTGAATTTTTACTTACAATCATTCTGATCGAATTATAGTAATGAATTAATGATAAATAATAGTAAATCAGAACAAAAGGAAAATAGGCCGGATAAGAGCGGTCCATTAGCCACGAATTACCGTTTTTTTTCACATTTTTGTGACATTAATAACGGGGGAGGAGGTTGCGCGCGAATTCGTATATTAGTTTGGGATATTTATAAAACAATATAAAAAGGTAACCTCGAAAAGTTTCCAGCGAATACATTAAGCAAGGTTAAAATTGAAAGAAAAAATAATCAAGTTTTATTATGAAAACTGTTCAACCCTTTTTTTTTATTTAGTGGTTTTACTTGATGCACTATTTATTAATCTTTAAAATGCAGGCGGAGAAATCATCTACTGCACATGCAGGGAAAATAAGCGGATCGATGCCTCATGAGCAGAGTACTCACGAAGACCTCTTGGACCCTTCTATGTTGCATGAAAGTAGCTCAACCAAGAAAGCATCAAGAAAAGGAAGTGCTGGAAAAAAACTAACAAGTGTAAATGTATTACAATTTTTTTTATAACCATTCATTTTTACTATAAGATTTTATTCTTATTATTAAATATGTTTTTTCTTTTCCAAAAATATTAATCTTCATTACTGTTTATAGAGAAGCGAAAGGTCGACTCTAAAAGGTAAAAAAAAGGCACATGCATCAGCTTGTGCCACAGTCCAAAAAAAGGTAAATAATTTGGTTATTGATATTAACTGCACTTTCCATATGCACAATATTTGTTTAAATTTACAAATTTATACTTTTATAAACATTTTCAGATTAAATCATCACACTCAGCGTCCACTAAAAGAAGGGGCCGTCCAGTCAAAACTTCAATCCCTCTGGAGACCAAAACAGTTGTTAACGTTAAAAAGGGTAGTCTTACTTTACAGAAATCATCTAGAGCAAACAAGAGAGTAAATGAAAATGAAAACACCAATGAAGCCGGCGGTAAAAAGGTAAAGATGATAAATAACTATCGATCGTAATATGGGTTGTAAGGGTAAGGTTAATAAAAGGGGTTTAAAAGACTGGTTGAAACAAATAACCCTGACTTCAGATTTTAGTGAATAAATTTTTGCTTGATTAAAATGTAGTAAACTAAGATTTTTAATAAGTTTTTAATTTTTAATTTAAGATGAATATTTTATCTACCAGTCATCAGTGTCGAAAAAAAGAAAGTTTTCCAATTTTTTTTTTTTAAATCGCCTTAACAATTAAATTAATATAAATTTGAAGAGCAGTGCTGATATTTTAAAATATCTAATCATTAATTTTATAATTAAAAATGTTAAAAATCAACTTTCCTGATTTTCCCCTGGACGTTTAAATTATGACGTGATAAGTAAAAGGTCTGTAACTTGATATATGTTCGAAGTTGAGATTTTAAATTTTTTCAATACATAATTTTCTTTTAGTTCGTATTATTTTCGAACTCGCGGTCAAATCTTTTAAAAAAATTATTCGTTAAAAAACCAGCTAAAGCTTACTAAACTGCTACTTAAGTTTGTACTAAAAACATTAAAAAGTATAGATGCCAAATATTATCATTATACTTGAATTTTTTCAGGTCAAAGTTATGAGACGAACAATAAAAAGTACTAAAAGAAGTGACTATGAGTACAAAGTTCCAAAGAAGTGAAATTAATGTATGGAGATTGTATTTGTAATAAATAGATAATTCTCGTTAATTAAAGATAATATTCACGTTTTTAAACTGTAAATATTTTGTAAAAATAAGGTGTAACAAAATTTCTCGCAGATTAATAATAAATTTTATTTATATTACAAACCCTCACTTCATATAAATTAAAAACATTCTATTTGATATTTACATATTTGTTGATATCCACATGGATATCAACAAATAAGCATATTTCTAGTAAATAAATAAATTGTTACTATTTTAATCGAGTGCCTGTCGTCAGCAATCAAAATAACGAACATCAAGATTGTTGTTTTGAAACTTGAGTTTTTTTTTCCAAAATTATCTGCTAAAACAAACTTTTTTTTTATTTTTTTTTTTCAACTTATTTTAAATATAAAAACCTTCGTCGATAAAAGTAAGCGTTACACGGTATTCCGTTCCAAGTAGCCATTTTACTTAACATAAACAAAAAAAAAATAAAGATAAAAATAAAAAAATAACAAGATTGCAGCCAAATAAAACGAATATTACTATACAGCGGTTGTCACAGCAGTTTTTATATACATGTACTAAACTCAACCCCGGCTAAATCGGAAGCGCAGCAGGAGTAGTTAGTAGTCAGCTGATTGACACGGAGCTGACCCACTGGTGACAGTCATGCTGCCAGAGTAGTTAGGGGCAAATTTGAGCGGCCCAACTGCGCCGAACCTCCTCCCCCCCATCCTTGATTAAACAACTAAAACAAAAAAGAGTCTACGTAAGTGTTAAGTTAAATTTTATCAACTACATTAGCAAAACACGTCTGGGAGCGTGAGTGTACCTATATCATTGTGTATATATATATTTTACGTGACTCGACTTCCACCGTTGCGCGTATGTCGATATCGGACCGCTCGGCTATCTTTCAGTGCCCCAAGCGAGAGTCAATCAGCTGATGAGCTGATTCGTGTCCACGCCCGTCTTTATACCGTCGTGTACAGTTAACAGCAGTCAACAGTCACCACATTATGTGGCACTAATACGCACGCCTTTTTGGCCCTTTACACATTAACAATGGAAATTAGATAGAAAAGGGATAAAAAGAGAGAGAGAGAGAGAGAGAGAGTTCGATCTGTTTATCATATGAGTTTATGTATTTATACTACCTAAATACCTAATTTACCTCTCTCAATAATCTGAAGATCATAACCTCAAATACGCAGCAATGTCATCTTCAATCGCATTATGTCTCAGCTAATTAACCTTGCACCTATAAGACATACCCATTACACTTTTTTTTATCCTTTTTTATTAGAATTAGATAAGGATGGAGGGAGAGAAAATTTTTACAAACGCAACAATAAATACAGCAAGAGTTACCCTCCCCCCTCCCCGCTTCTATGTCGAAACACAAGAGCAAATGAATGAATTATGAAAAAAATAGAAAATGGAGATATGTAAGGTCAAAGAGTGAAATAATTCACGATGGTGTTCGCTTGATTAGTCTGCTCTGAGCGAGCTTAGCAAATTTGCGCACCGCATCGAGTTTTAAAGTGGGCCCGCTTTGTGATTGGTGGGCGCGTTTACGGAACAGAGCGCTCTGATTGGTGGGCGCAATGTCGTCCGGGCGCTTTGTCATACATTCTCCTTTAACCGATGTTTGCAATTTTTACTACGACCTCTGCCATCTGCAGGACGATTTCCATTTTTTAAATATCCCTGCATTGTTTCCACTTTACTCTTCGTAATTCCACGCAAAGAAACAAATTCTTTAAAGCAAACTCTTACATCCGACACTTTGTCGTCTACTTCAATGCGCACTCTATACGTATAAGAATAACTTCTTCTTGAAACCTTATTTTTATTTAAAGTTGGTTTTTTAGTTGAATTCATTGTTATTAATCCGCACAAATAACTATTTTGCTCATTCACTGTCATTTCGTTGTAATTTTCAATTATGTTTTTTTTTTGGTCTTCAGTAATAAATTAAAACACTCAAAACGAACACATTTACAATATGGTCCAACTTCATGGCTAGATGCTAACAATTTTTTTTTCACGTCACTTATTCGTCCCATTATTGGACGTTTTTTAGTATTATTTAAATCATTACACGGATTTCCGCAGTCACTACCGACATCACTTTCATAAGCATCCATGTTTGGTTTTACTATCGAAAATAATGGACATTATTTTTAAAAAAGTACTAAGTAAACAAAGGTTCACTGATAACTGTCGCGGGAAAAGCATGCGTACGTAGCAAATGTTCGCTGATGACTGCCGCGAGAAAAGCGTGCGTGCTTAACAAAAGTTCGCTGATGACACTCAAGAATTCTGCAAAATACTCGTTACAATCAAAACAAGTTTAACATGATAGCAGAAGTAAATATCAAAATCGGTGTCAAATACCTTTGACAAATAAAGATATGTGAATTTCACTAATTTCTTCTTCTTTCGTATAATATCAACAGAGTTTCCCTGTTTTTTCCTTTTTTTCAAAAAATATTCCTGGTTGTTTCCTTGTTTTTAAAAAATTTTCCTGGTTTTTTCCCAGTATACCATTTCTTTAGATGCGAAAAAATGAAAAAAAAAACTTTTTATAAGATCTGACTAAGGCAGACGTATTACCCACATCCTCTACTATCCAAAAACACATTTAACAAAAAAATGAAAAAATCGAGTTTCCATGTTTTTCCCCTGGACCCTTCAAGTGTGATCGATATTTCGTAATTCCCGTGTTCGTGCAGGTCTAAACCTGCATTTGACAAAGGCCGGTCGGTGCGCGGGAGAGGAGGAGCCAACGTGTAGCAGTGCACATGTTGCCCGCCGCCGTAAGCCCGGCTTCCGAGAAGTGATAATCTTGGCGCGCAAACAATATTCTGTTTTTCTCCTCGCTCCTTTGAAGTCTAGAACATTTTCGCTTGGATATCTCTCGGCGTGATCATAAAGTTGTACGTATTCTTAGTAACGTCACGTGGTGCTCTAGGAGGGAAGTTTTTTTTTTGTGAAAGCAAGAATAAAACATTCGTGACGTTACACCGGTGCTAGAGATCGAACTTAGAGAGGTTTCTGGTTATCGGCTATATGACGGAAAATCGTATGTTCTGTCGGGGCGCAAGTGGTGGCCAAGCTCCGTGATCATGCGATCGATGCAGTGCAGAAGGAGTTCGCGCGCGTTTCGGCGTCGTACGTTTTGACGTTAGAAGGATACTAGTCACATTGTTTCGGTTTTCTGATCATAGTAATGGCTTTTAACGCGATCAATGTTTTTTTATTATTGGCTAGTATCCACGACAACTTAAATAAATTCTAACGATATTTGGTATTACAACATGTCCACCGACAACGGTAAACAATCTTCAGCAAGCTGCTCGAGCTCGCCGTGACAGTCCATCAGTCCAGAGATGGCGGAGGCCATAAGGATGAATTTTCAAGCTGAAGATACAAATATAGATCTAGAGACTAAGAAAAGGAAAAACGAAGAGATTGTTAGACGAGAAATGCCCATGTGAAAACCAAAATTGAATCGAGACTTCACAGTTTACGCGAAAAATGTAGAAGTTCCTTGCAAGTTCGAGGACTCTAGCTTTGAATATTTTAAGTCTAACTTATTGAATTTAAGCACTGTTAAATTCAACCTCTATGAGGAAAAAGATCATGAATGCAAAAGTCCAGAAAAATGGCTAGAAGAGGATGAATTAAAATTTGCCATGTTTGCAAACATAAATCGAGATCCTTCGTCATATAAAGATGCGATGAATTCAAACGAAAAGAATGAATGGAAATGTGCAATTAACGATGAATTAAAATCTATGGAAGAAAATCACGTATGGGAATTTGTAGATTGACCCCCCAGAAATGAAGCAAAAGTAATTAGTTCTAGATGGGTACTCAAAAGAAAACTAGATGAAAAAGGGGAGACAGTTTTTAAAGCTAGACTTGTTATCAGAGGATTTCAAGACCCAAACGAGTACGAGTGGCGAGAAACTTACGCCCCAGTCTCAAGGCTGTCCCTAGTTAGAACTGCCCTCACGTTTATAAATAAGAATGATCTGGAAGTGATTCAGATGGACGTTAAAACCGCGTTTTTAAACGGTATTCTAGATGAAGAAATTTATATGGAAATTCCAGAGGGGATAAACTGCGATGAAGAAACTGCAGGAAGGAGAGTGTGTAAACTGTTGAAATCCCTATACGGTTTAAAGGTAAGCCCTAAAAAATGGAATCGTAGATTTAGAGAGGAGGCAGAAAAATTAGGCTTTCAACCCAGTGAAAATGAACCATGTTTATTTACCTGGCGATCCAGGGGTAAATGAGCAATTATTGTTTTATACGTCGACGACATGCTTATAGCCAGTAACTATCTAGAAAAACTCAATGAAATTAAAATTAATCTGAGTAGTGTATTTAAAATGAAAGATCTTGGGGAACCTAAGATGTTTTTGGGCATGAAAATTTCTAGAGATAGAGTTAATAAAATTCTGAGTATCACCCAGGAAGAATATATCAATAAAATGTTACAGAAATTTGATCTAGAAAACAGCCACTCTTTTCAAACGCCTATGGCTACTAGATAAGCAAAGAAACTAGAGATCAAAAGCAAGGAAAAACAAGTCGTTTCTAGCAAAATTAAAATTCCTTACAGAGAGGCAATCGGAAGCTTGCTCTATTTAGCTAATGTGTCTGGACCAGATATAGCGTATTGTACAAACTATTTCGCTAGAAGACAGTTAGACTTCACCCCGGAAACTTGGGAAGATTTTAAAAGGGTTTTTAAATACATTAAAGGTACGTCAACATTGGGTTTGACTTTTAGAGCTGAGAAGGATACTCTAGAAGCGTTCACCGATGCTAGTTTTTGAGATAATGCTAGATCCACTTCTACTTGTGGGTATGTAGTTAGACTGTACGACAATCCAGTGGCTTGGAGAAGCCACAAACAAAATTTACCCCAACCCTCCACCTGCGGTGCCGAATATGTCATGATGAGTGAGTCCTGTCGCGAAATAATTGCTTTAGATAAAACCTTGCGAGACATGAGTGGTACATGCCTGTACCCTGCGACCGAGTGGTGTGATAACTCGTCTGCAGTGAAAATTACGCAAATGGATTGTAGTAATAAACTTAATTATTTTGGTGATGATATAGAAATGATAAAAGCTAATCTAGAAATTAGAGAGCGCGAAGGACGAAAAAAGGATATGACTGATACTCACTGTGATTTTATAAAGTCTTGTATCGCGAAACAACAGGTAAAAACCGATTGGATTTGTGGTGAAAACAACATGGCAGATATTTTCACAAAACCACTTGCTTTTGATAGGTTCAGAAAATTGAGATCTATGTTGCTTAACTATGAAGATTGAGATTGAGCTTATAACTTAACCTTACTAACTAGAATTGATGAAAAGTACAGACTAGAATAAATTGACTAGATTATATGAATATAGAAATATTTTTTAAACTCTTACTATAACTCTTATTCTGATTTCAGGCGCTGATTCAGAGACATCTTCAGAGTGACCGTCATTGAGATTGCCAAAGTACCAGTGACAATTCCCAAATCTCAGTATCTCTGGCAGACTGATCTATTATATTTGTTCAAGCTGTTAGTCAAGCAGTTGTTCAAACTGTTAGTCAAGCATTTGTTCAAGCTGTTAGTCGAGCATTTGTTCAAGCTGTTAGTCATGCATTTTAGTTTTTAAGTATTATTATTTTTGTGAAACCTTTGTAATGTGAGTCATTTTACTATGTAAGATATTGAAATTCTAGAAGGATGATTGATGTTTGGATTCTACTAGACTAGATGATTTTGATAGAATTTTTATGAGTACGTGTGATGCTCGATCCAGTTAGTGATTGACATTGTAAACGTTTGAGACTGAATTGAAATTATGAACATAAGGAGGGAGTGTCAGAGTAGTTATATTATATGATATATAACTGCCCTTAAGGAGTAAGTTAAGCTTTACCGTCGAGAGGTTAGTTCGCTGCCCGAGACGCAGGGGGAGCGCGCTTTGCGTGTACGCTCTTCCGACTCTGTCCGTCGGTTAGTCAGTGCGTCCATGACCATGAAGCGTACTACATGTGCCTATAGAGTTTTTACTGATTAATAAAGATTTACTTGAGCTAAATTCGTTTTTATTTTATTATATGTCCTTTCTTTCATTTATTCTGACACAAAACCTCGATAATTTGAAATATTTTTTGGTCTCATGATACATATTTTCATACAATTTTATCTTGATAATTCGAAGTTGTTTTGAAGGTAAACAAAGCCAACTTAATGACTCGCCTCCAAATACCTCATTTAGTATTATCTTGAACCCCAAATAGACAACATGTCGAGCCGTAAATATAAGTCTCTCTCAATAAAAGATAAAGTGGATGTTATTCGTGAAGTCGAGTTGGGTTGTTACGGAGTGGACCACTATTCGCTCGTAAATATTTCGGCTCATTCGCTCAACTTTAAATTGATAGACTACATGGCTCCATCTATGAGTCTAGGCGGGGACTTTAGTCCCAATTCTCACTCCCGCGCGCCGTAGTGCTGAGCAGTACCGCTGTCGCCGTTGCTGCTGCCACAGGCCTCGCGTGCTGGCTTCTGGTTTTGGTGCTCATGTGTGTGTGTGTGCAGCAGAGAGTTCTCCCGGCTTTTTCACGGTTCTTCTCAACGGCTCTTCTCATCGCCTTTTTCACCAGGTAGTCCCGGAACCTGCCTTTTCATCGTGCACCAGCTCATCTGGACGATCACAGACAGTAATTCTGTGATCATCAACAACCTCGGAGCCACGCCATTACCACGTGTACCAGCTACTCTTCACCGGTGGTCTACGGAGAATTTGTCTGGTTCAAGGACAATCCTCACTCATCGAACATCTCCAGGTATTCAGGTGCAAGGAACAGTCATTTCCTTGCCCCTTCTCACTTTTCATTTTCTCTAGCACAGAATTTACGACTCTGTGCTGATTTCGTCTATCTCAATGTGCACAAGCACGTAGCATTTCGGCCATTTTCTCTCTCTCTCTCTCTCTCTATCGGGCTATCTCTCTCTATTTTCAAGGCCACTCTCTGCTGCTACTCGACCAAAGCTCACACCTTTTAATGTAAATAAGAAAACTCTCATAATTTAAGTTCAAATCGATATCGGTGTTTACATTTACTTATGACTTGACTGTTACGCTCGGGCCTCTCTCTCTCTTCAAGACAACGCTCGTGAATATACGGTTTCACTCGCCATTTTGTGAAACTTCTCGGGTTTCTCTTGGTTCTTTCTCGTGACTCTTTCTCATCATCCTCAACGTAGTCATCTCATCAGTACAGTCAACTCGATGAATCATATACTTAGTGTTGGCTCAACTCGGGAGACATTTGATCTTCAATTAACTCAAACGGCTCGGATCAATTCAATTCTTGGGTTAATTGCTCAGCAAGGAGAGCTTTCACGGCGTGGCATCTTCAGGTATTTCACTCAGAACCGGTAACAATAATTTACCGGTGCTTTTACATTGTCCTTCTCACAGCCAGAAAATCGATAAAATTACTGTGCATTCTCTTGCTCTCTCTCTCTTTTCTTTGTGCTGTCTTACACGCAGCCATTTTCTTTTCTACTCTTTTCAAGGCCATTCTCTGTTGTTTTATTTACCTCAACTGTACTCAAGCAAAACTCGTATTTATGGTTTGAATTAATATAATCAAATTCGTCAAGAGTTTTGACTAGGCGGTTTCTCAAATTAATTAATTTTCTTTACACGGAAATTAATGCTGGTAATTCTCAATTGAACATATTCTCATATCTCAGTTTCTCTCTTTAATCAGTTATTATTCTCTCTCTCAAGCTCATTCTCAGCTCATTTGCATTAATTCATTAAATTCAACTTAACCTTCTGGATAGTTCTCTTAAGTATACTACACTGATTTATTTTATCTCATTTTACATTTCAACTGGACCTGGCTCAATAGTGATTCTCCATAATTTATAATTAAATAATTTTATACTTTGATGATTTGTCTTATTCTATTTTAGAGTAATGAGCTCATGTTATCAACATCAAACTTATTAATCTGTCAATACACATTAACTACTTAAATTTCATACTTGTTGATTAATTATTAAGAGATTTAATAAAAGTTATCAAACTTGAACCTTTTTTTTTGTAAATAATAATATATTCTTAGAAAATAAAATTCACATAAAATTAATTGATGGTCTACTCAATTTATTTGACAACTCTCCCCTACCAGCTTTTAATCCGGCAAATAAAAATAAAATTAATGAAGCAATAAATTCGTAACATGGGTCAAAAATCTAAAACAAAAATTGCATTAGAGTGGGAGATTCCTCTCAGCACGCTGTCAATTTACTTAAAAAATAAAGGTAAAATTCTACAAAGCTACGCAGAGTTGAATGTTGAAGAAAAACGAGGTGAAAAACGTGAACGGGTTAAAGATCCAGGATTTCCCCAAGTAGATGAAGCTCTTACTCGTTGGTTTTTTGAGGTAGTAAAAGAAAATGAAAAGAATGAAAGTGTCGATGGAGTTATTCTAAAAGCCAAAGCCAAAGAGTTTGCAAAACTGCTTGGCGAAAATGATTTTACAGCTAGCTACAATGGATGGTTCGACAAATGGAAAACAAGAAATAATATTGTTTTTACAAGTTTATCAGGTGAAAAAGCTAGTGTTGATCTAAAATCTGCAGCTGAATGGATGTTATCTCTGGAGCTAATATTAAAAGAATATGAACCGAAAAATATTTTTAATGTGGACGAGACGGGCTTATTTTACAAATGTATGCCTTCTAAAATCTACAAATTTAAAGGAGATCCATGTTCTGGCAGTAAAAACAGCAGAGACAGAGTGACTGTTTTGGTGGGCGCAAACATGGATGGATCCGAAAAACAGTCAAAAATAACTTCTTTCTTTAAAAGAAGTTGAAAAGACAATAGCTTTCTGTTTTAATTAAAGGTCACTGACTCTGTTATCATTATTGTTCACATTGTGCATTTATGCTTACTTTATGAAATGAATTTATGTAAATAAAAACTTTGAAAATGACGCAACCTTGATAATTCGAAATTTTTTTAATTTCACCAAAATTTTACCTCGAAGATTTGAACTGCGATAATTCAAAACCTTCGATATTTCGAAGTTACAGCCCGCTCCCTTGAGTTTCGAATTATCGAGGTTTTACTGTAAAACTAATTTTCGGGCGTGGTCCATTATTTAGCTATGAAAGTTGATAAAACGGTACCAAGAAGAGGTGCCAACAGTGCAGGTAAAAATCCGCCTCCACGCTGAACGATTAGTTTTTTTTTTCGACAAACAAACCTTGGGCTTGGATAGTGCTCGTAAAGTAGAGGCATGCTGCCGAAGACGCATCTTGTGGTTTTTACCCAGTGGTACATTTCCCCACTAAGATATTCAAGGCGCACTCACAAATACAATTAATCAATGAAGGGTCAGCTTTGCGCAAAATTGCTTTTCTCAGCTCCTTGTTGGGATGATGCAAGGCTCGCAAAATATATTTTTCTTTTTTGGTAATCGACGATCTACCTTTACGAGCCATCACAGCGATGCGACTGGTACGAGATTTGCTTTATTACCACATTTTATATTTTTTCGCGGTACGTAAATCTACTGTCACTCGTCGTCGGGGAAAATAGATGTCCGAAATCTGCAGTTTTCCGGAGTGTTTTGTTTCAGATCCAGTAGCAGATAGCAGTAAGGTTCCGAAGTAGCACCCCAGTATGCTTCCTGCAAAAAACGCGGATCTTTAGGACACAGTTGACACGAGAAATGCGTCATCTGAGCTCGATCGTGGAGATTTCTAAAAACAACGATGTATTGTGCGTTCAGTGATATGTTACATTGGCCTTGGGCTTGATGAAAAATATTCTGAGTAATAAATATCACCGACAAGTTATTGTGATAACTCCCTTTTGTATATCAATCGACAACTGCACCCCCTGTGCTCGATTCGCGCATCAAGTCGTCAAAAATTACGAGTTTTGGTCTAGGGTCGCTGGCATAATCCCCACTTTGAGTTAGCCCCTCGCGAAATTCTATCTTTTCACCAAGTTCGCGATAGCCACTCGGCGTAATGCAATATTATTCGTTCAAAGTGAGTGTCACACATGCAATCGATGAATTTAAAAAAATTTTTCACAAACACAGTTTTGCCACACCCTGTGGGGCTACTCAGGATTGACTTAAACGGAAGCTCTCACTGTGAGGTCATTATTACTACAAACGTTACTACTGACTGGATTGACTCGATTGATTAAGTTTTTGCGCTCAGCCAGAGAGGGAGACGCCTGCTCTCAGACAGAGCACAAGTGCCAGATACTCTTTTTGCTTGAGCTTATGGCCTGTAAAAGGTGCGGGTCTAAATAATGAAAAGATAGTCCAATTATTAACAATATATTTAATTAAATCTTAAAGTTTTACAATGGCTGTAGGGCCGAGATTAAGCTTTTTGTAGAACGAGGTTAGCTGTCGCTTATGATGAGGTTGACAAGAGACTGAAGGCGGCGTCTGGCTATGCGTGGCTCGATTGTTCACGACGTCGGTCCACAGTTGCGGTTGAAGCTGCCGCTTGCGCCTATGTCCGCGCGGAACGTTCTGGGGAGCGATCCCCACAAGCTTGAGCTTGAGCATTCGCTTGAGCTGGAGCATTAGCTTTTGCTAAAGCTAAAAAAAAAAAAAAAAAAGATTTAGTAAAATTTATTATAAAAGTTGGGATCTGTTCAAATAATAAAAAAAATTCTAAACAACTCTGGACTTATTTATTTATTTACTTTATTTTATTCTCTTACATATTTTATTTGAAATGCAGTTTTTACTAACAATATTTAAATTCAAACACTAATCATACTTTTCTAGAGATACTCATTTTGACTTTAACCATGTACACTTTTCCAAGCATCAAAGATACAATTTTGTTTTAATTCGTTTACGAATTCTATAGCCACGTCCATCTGACGCTCGATCTCGCTCGAACTGCATGCAAGTGCTGTTTGAGAATTGCGACAGTAACATTACGTTACGACGTGACGACACGGCCCCCTTACTCTGCACTGTAGCCACGTTCGTTGGACGCTCAATTTCGCTTGAACTGCATGCAAGTGCTGTTTGAGAACTGCGACAGTAATGTTACGTTACGACGTGACGACACGCCTCCACTACTCTCCTTTCGCACCAAGCAGGACATCTTCTCTAGGGTAGAGCGGGGTAGTGGAAGGCACTCTTAATATTTTTTTAAAATATAATTAACATAAAAAACAAAAAATATAACAAAAAAGTACTTAAACACACGCGTTTTTCTGTGAAAACAGAAATGAAAAACCTATAATATACTTTCCATAAAAAATCGTTGAAGTGTAAGCTTGACTTTCAAGAAAAAAATGGTTTTCAACTGATTTTGAGGTCGTTTAAAATATACCAAAATTATGATAAAGTCAAAAATAAATCACCACGATTTAAAGTGTAAGTCATAAGCTTCAATTTGGTGCTAAAATCATATTGAATTTTTTATTTATCATTTAAATATCAACGATTTAAAAAAAAAAAAAAAACTGAGTAGGGCAATTCGTTACCATTTTGGGAGTAATAAAAGCAGTGCAAAACTACTGGCGGCGTTGCACGTCGTCTGCACTAACCTCAAAGGTAATCACATGTAGTCACAAAGAAGTCAGCGTTATTATCAAGTTTTATGTCAAACTTTTAAATATTATTGATCGATTTACCTCAAAAACTGATAACAAAACCTTTCGAGAAGGATATGAATGCGTTATTAACTACCACAATCTGATTAATTTAAACGTGAACGTGAAAAATGTTGGTTGAGAAGAAGCCATGTGTCAAAGTGCGATACTAAACTTAGTGTAGTTTATTTGTGGGCATTAAAAAAGTATAATAGACAGCTCGAATACTTAATGGATCAATATTTATCATAAATAAGTACTTCTTTGGTAGATTTAATTTGTTTAAATACGAAAAATGTTATTGTTTTCATTACCGTTCGCACTATGCTTCAATTATCCCTTTTTTCCTAACCCCATCATTTTTGCTAGACTTTAAATCTTTTAAACATGTTAAACTTTAGTAGAGCTCTTAAAATTTTTTTGACAAATTCGTTAATAATTAAACGACCAATGACAATTTTTTTTAGGTTCATAATGGCAATATTTTTCATAATACATTAATGTAAAAGGGAGTATCGTACTCACCCATCCCGCATTACCCCGCTCTACCCTACTCTCCTTCAACCTTCCTACCCCTTCCTCCTCGCTCTTTCTCTTTCTTTCGTCCATGTGCTGCCTGCTTTTAGTGCAGTGATGCGTACGGACTCAATATTTCGTCATTTTGATTTAAAGTTATTAGTAAACAAATACGGAATAAATAAAAAAATAATTTTTGCCTTTTAAAAGATGGTCAAAACTTATTTTTAGTTTCTGTGTATATAACTCCCGGTCAAAATTATAACCAAGTGGAAAAATTGTTATTGCTAAAATTGTTACCGTACTCCAATATTTGGCATGAACTGACTAAAAAATATAATTGGCCTGTTGATGAAGATTATTCAAACTATCCATTAGTCATTTGTGGAGATTACAATATTAATTTCGCAGAATCGGAGAAAATAGAAACTAAACATTTTCTTCACTTTTCACAAGAAAGTTTTAATGTAAACATAATTAACGATCCTAAAGTCAGCACTACAATCAGAAGAAACAACAAACGTTGTACAACAAGAGACGGAGTTTTTTCCAGAAATTTAGATCAAATTCTGTCACAAGTTTTCATTTCTTATTTCAGTGACCATAAACCAATTTGTACACACATTCCGTATTCGGATAGTTTGGATAATTAATTATATGTTTTAATTATATTGTAAATTTTATTTTTATAGTAAAAATTTATTAACACAAAAAATTTTTTTTTTAGTGTCATTTATTATTTAACAAAAAATGAACCTTTTCAAACAAAAATATTGATTCATTCATTCATTCGTTTATTTATTTACACATCGCATTATTCGCATTATCTTATTACTAACAACAAAAAACAAAAAGATTGCAAAATCTTCGAACATAGCCATAAAACCACTTCGTAAACGAATTCAAGCTTACCCGCCAGAGACGGTAACGCCTTTTTTTTTTTTGAGGCTCACTCGTTAGCAGTGACAGCAGTAACATCAGAGCAGTCATGCGCGGAAGTGAATATCAGTAAAGTGCAGTCGCAGAATTCTACGGTCGTGAGCTCTTTGATACTCTCGAATCACAACTTTATAATAGCGCGCATAATCGACACAGTAAAAAACGCTAACGAGCAATTCCGGGGTGCGATTACATTTTAAAGCCGTAAGGATAACTCCCTTCTATGGATTTAAAATATCTTTTATTGTACACCGGCTTGCAAATCTTGGGTTCGCTTTGTACAACGACATTTTCAATTTGTCCTGTTACCATGTCGTGTATAGACTTGGAATTAATATTTTGTTTATTCGCGAAATTAAGTCTAATGCCTTTTACTTTACACACCTAAACCTTGCTATCATCCGGTTTCACGTACTCAAAAGCGTAAAATAATAAATCCTGATAAAAATTTGCTCACATAAGTACCGACAGCTTTATCAGCTAACTCGTCCGTCAGTTCTCACAACATGGAGCCAATAAATAAGTCGTTCATACCAGGTTTGCTAATGTAAATTACTAAATCTGTGTCATAATAAAGGGCTCTGAGCCCCAAAAAGTGTAGATACTCAAAAAGTTTCAATCCTGCTGGCGCGATAGTAAATGCGACGACTACAACGTTCATAGATCGTGAAGGTGTAACCTTTTTAGATTTGAAAGACCAGCTTGTATACGGCAATTCGTCATTCACAGATAAGATACTATCTACATCTATTTTTTTGCTGTGTAATAACTCAATTAATCTATTTGACGAAGTAAGCACTTCACTTTTTTGTTTATTTTGCGCTTGTGCAAATTTTCAACGAATAGAGTTGATTGCAAATTTCGAAACTAGACGCAAGCTTGAATTAAAATTTATAGCTTCTTTATCTAGTTTGATACCTTCAACTTTTTCAAATTCTGAAATATATCTTTCTTTATCTTCTTCGGTCTTGCACTTGGGGGGATTGCCTGAAGCTTGCGTTTTTTAAGTAAAAAAAGTGTCTATGTATTCGGCAAATATTCCTCCTTTTTTTGTTACAGGATCAAACTGCGTTATATTGTACTATCAAATTTCAAACATTTTAATAACTTTGCAACCTACTTCTAGCGCTTTTTTGAATCCTTCAAATACCCACGTACCCATTAAATATCTATGTTCCGGATTTTCATGACTGTATTCTCGTAGTATCAATTGCTTGACATATTTACGACACAGTGGAAAAAGCAATTTATCGTGCATTTTCACCGGCAATACAGGATGATACAAATTTCTAGGAGATAACACTTTGCATTTTACTAAGCCGTTAACATTTGAAAAATCGCTCTTATCGCGCACGAGTAGACTACACTCCTCTTAACCTACGTACAATTTAGGGTGAGTTACGATATACTTCGAACGTTTGAAATATTGTTGGCCCTTAAAAGGACCAGGGCAAATAAAATTAACTTTTTAAATTCAAATAACCTTCAAAATCTCTCATCAAATACCAATCAGAGTTTGCACTACAGGTTATTTGAAATCTGGGAGCACGAATTAGACGAATTTAAAAAAAATAATGAAACTTTATAACGGTATTTGAGTAAAAAAATAGATATGATTTATCAAAAACCCTTGAATCCTCGCGATGCTTTGTTTGGTAGGCTCACGGATAATACAGTTAAGAAGAACTTTTGTAAGCAGGACGAAAAAATAAAGTACCCTGATTTCAACAGTTTTCATCCGCTAATTTGCAAACGTTCGAAGTATATCGTAGCTCACCCTAAATTGTACGTAGGTGAAGAGAAGTGTAGTCTACTCATGCGCGATAAGAGCGATTTTTCAAACGTTAACGGCTTAGTAAAATGCAAAGTGTTATCTCCTAGAAATTTGTACCACCCTGTATTGCCAGTGAAAATGCACGATAAATTGCTTTTTCCGCTGTGTTGAACATGTACCGAGCAAATGATACAACGAGAATGCATCCATAAAAATCCGAAAGATAGATATTTAATAGGTACTTGGGTATCCGAAGAATTAAAAAAAGCGATAGAAGTAGGTTACAAAGTTATTAAAATGTTTGAAATTTGGCAGTACAATATAACGCAGTATGATCCTGTAACAAAAAAAGGAGGAATATTTGCCGAATACATAGACACTTTTTTTACTCAAAAAACGCAAGCATCAGGCTATCCCCCCGAGTGCAAGACCGAAAAAGATAAAGAAAGATATATTTCGGAATTTGAAAAATATGAAGGTATTAAACTAGATAAAGAAGCTATAAATTTTAATTCAAGCTTGCGTCTAGTTTCAAAATTTGCAATCAACTCTATCTGTGGAAAATTTGCACAAGCGCAAAATAAACAAAAAAGTGAAGTGCTTACTTCGTCAAATAGATTAATTGAGTTATTACATAGCAAAGAAATAGATGTAAATAGTATCTTATCTGTGAATGACGAATTGCCGTATACAAGCTGGTCTTTCAAATCTAAAAAGGTTACACCTTCACGATCTACGAACGTTGTAGTCGCCGCATTTACTATCACGCAAGCAGGATTGAAACTTTTTGAGTATCTACACTTTTTGGGGCTCAGAGCCCTTTATTATGACACAGATTCAGTAATTTACATTAGCAAACCTGGTATGAACGACTTATTTATTGGCTCCATGTTGTGAGAACTGACGGACGAGTTAGCTGATAAAGCTGTCGGTACTTATGTGAGCAAATTTTTATCAGGAAACGCTAAATTTTACGCTTTTGAGTACGTGAAACCAGATGGTAGCAAGGATTAGGTGTGTAAAGTAAAAGGCATCAGACTTAATTTTGCGAATAAACAAAATATTAATTCCAAGTCTATACACGACATGGTACCAGGACAAATTGAAAATGTCGTTCTAGAGTCTTCTAATATACGCAGAACAGCTTTTCACAAAGCGAACCCAAGATTTGCAAGCCGGTGTACAATAAGAGATATTTTAAATCCATAGAAGGGAGTTATCCTTACGGCTTTAAAATGTAATCGCACCCCGGAATTGCTCGTTAGCGTTTTTTACTGTGTCGATTATGCGCGCTATTATAAAGTTGTGATTCGAGAGTATCAAAGAGCTCTCGACCGTAGAATTCTGCGACTGCACTTTACTGATATTCACTTCCGCGCGTGACTGCTCTGATGTTACTGCTGTCACTGCTAACGAGTGAGCCGCAAAAAAAAAAAAGGCGTTACCGTCTCTGGCGGGTAAGCTTGAATTCGTTTACGAAGTGGTTTTATGGCTATGTTCGAAGATTTTGCAATCTTTTTGTTTTTTGTTGTTAGTAATAAGATAATGCGAATAATGCGATGTGTAAATAAATAAATGAATGAATGAATAAATATTTTTGTTTGAAAAGGTTCATTTTTTGTTAAATAATAAATGACACTATAAAAAAAATTTTTTTGTGTTAATAAATTTTTACTATAAAAATAAAATTTACAATATAATTAAAACATATAATTAATTATCCAAACTATCCGAATACGGAATGTGTGTACAAATTGGTTTATGGTCACTGAAATAAGAAATGAAAACTTGTGACAGAATTTGATCTAAATTTCTGGAAAAAACTCCGTCTCTTGTTGTACAACGTTTGTTGTTTCTTCTGATTGTAGTGCTGACTTTAGGATCGTTAATTATGTTTACATTAAAACTTTCTTGTGAAAAGTGAAGAAAATGTTTAGTTTCTATTTTCTCCGATTCTGCGAAATTAATATTGTAATCTCCACAAATGACTAATGGATAGTTTGAATAATCTTCATCAACAGGCCAATTATATTTTTTAGTCAGTTCATGCCAAATATTGGAGTACGGTAACAATTTTAGCAATAACAATTTTTCCACTTGGTTATAATTTTGACCGGGAGTTATATACACAGAAACTAAAAATAAGTTTTGACCATCTTTTAAAAGGCAAAAATTATTTTTTTATTTATTCCGTATTTGTTTACTAATAACTTTAAATCAAAATGACGAAATATTGAGTCCGTACGCATCACTGCACTAAAAGCAGGCAGCACATGGACGAAAGAAAGAGAAAGAGCGCGGAGGAAGGGGTAGGAAGGTTGAAGGAGAGTAGGGTAGAGCGGGGTAATGCGGGATGGGTGAGTACGATACTCCCTTTTACATTAATGTATTATGAAAAATATTGCCATTATGAACCTAAAAAAAATTGTCATTGGTCGTTTAATTATTAACGAATTTGTCAAAAAAATTTTAAGAGCTCTACTAAAGTTTAACATGTTTAAAAGATTTAAAGTCTAGCAAAAATGATGGGGTTAGGAAAAAAGGGATAATTGAAGCATAGTGCGAACGGTAATGAAAACAATAACATTTTTCGTATTTAAACAAATTAAATCTACCAAAGAAGTACTTATTTATGATAAATATTGATCCATTAAGTATTCGAGCTGTCTATTATACTTTTTTAATGCCCACAAATAAACTACACTAAGTTTAGTATCGCACTTTGACACATGGCTTCTTCTCAACCAACATTTTTCACGTTCACGTTTAAATTAATCAGATTGTGGTAGTTAATAACGCATTCATATCCTTCTCGAAAGGTTTTGTTATCAGTTTTTGAGGTAAATCGATCAATAATATTTAAAAGTTTGACATAAAACTTGATAATAACGCTGACTTCTTTGTGACTACATGTGATTACCTTTGAGGTTAGTGCAGACGACGTGCAACGCCGCCAGTAGTTTTGCACTGCTTTTATTACTCCCAAAATGGTAACGAATTGCCCTACTCAGTTTTTTTTTTTTTTTTAAATCGTTGATATTTAAATGATAAATAAAAAATTCAATATGATTTTAGCACCAAATTGAAGCTTATGACTTACACTTTAAATCGTGGTGATTTATTTTTGACTTTATCATAATTTTGGTATATTTTAAACGACCTCAAAATCAGTTGAAAACCATTTTTTTCTTGAAAGTCAAGCTTACACTTCAACGATTTTTTATGGAAAGTATATTATAGGTTTTTCATTTCTGTTTTCACAGAAAAACGCGTGTGTTTAAGTACTTTTTTGTTATATTTTTTGTTTTTTATGTTAATTATATTTTAAAAAAATATTAAGAGTGCCTTCCACTACCCCGCTTTACCCTAGAGAAGATGTCCTGCTTGGTGCGAAAGGAGAGTAGTGGAGGCGTGTCGTCACGTCGTAACGTAACATTACTGTCGCAGTTCTCAAACAGCACTTGCATGCAGTTCAAGCGAGATCGAGCGTCCGACGGACGTGGCTATAGAATTCGTAAACGAATTCAAAAAAAATTGTATCTTTGATGCTTTGAAAAGTGTACATGGTTAAAGTCAAAATGAGTATCTCTGGAGAAGTATAATGAGCGTTTGAATTTAAATATTGTTAGTAATAACTGCATTTTAAATAAAACATGTAAGAGAATAAAATAAAGTAAATAAATAAATAAGTCCATAGTTGTTTAAACTTTTTTTTATTATTTTAACAGATCCCAACTTTTATAATTGTTTGAAATTAGAGTAGCGGACTATATTTTTAATTTAGGTTTCTTTTATGCGATCGCGGGGGAGCGGAAAGTTAAGAACAAGGAAAGAAAAAGGCTTGACACTTCACTGGTTTATGCTGGATAACTTAATTATTGGGTATTTTGTAATAGGCGTTATTACAAAGAATGAGGAGAGAGTACTCGCCGTTTTGGCCGGGAGCCTCTCTACCTCGGTAGAAAGTCGCACTTTTTGGTATTAAACGGCTCAACGTTGCACATTGACGTAGGCGTGAGCGCGGTTAGGCGACGACTAACATGACGCAGAAAGTCTTGTTGGCTGAGCGGCAAGGCGTCAGTTGCTTGGTCGATCAGCGTCGTGCCAGGATGGCGCGAGATTTTGATTATTCCGCCCTCCTTGATGGATCCAGAGGAGCGATCAATATTTTAACTGAAATCTTACAATAAGAACAAAAAAAATATGGTTAAGCAATATATTAATAAATGAAGGATATTTACATCGCTGCTTGGAGCAGCACTAGGCTTGAAGCAGGTGCCTCCAATGATGTGGGAGACTGTGATTCTTTCTCTGCAGGAACAAGCAGGATCAGTTTTACGGACCGTCGTTGCAACGGTGACTGGGCCGTTTTGACGTCGCAGACTCGGTTCAGGCCGTGCTTGTCTGGGCAGGTTTTGACGACTCGGGCTAATGGCCAATGTCCTGATGGAGTGTTTTCTTGGCGAACGAAAACTACGTCCCCAGGCTGTAAGGATCGCCCCTTTTTTATCCACTTGCTGTGTGGCTGAAGAGACGTCAAGTACTCATTTTTCCATCTTTGCCAGAAATGCTGAAGCTTTTGAGAGACGAGTTGCCACCTTCGGCCAGTTGGCACGTTCTCCTGTGTATAATCACTCTCTGGAAGCAAGTAAGAAGGTCTTTGTATAAGAAAATGTGCTGGGGTGAGAAAATTGATATCAGACACCTCGTCGGTTAGCGGGAGGAGAGGTCGAGAGTTCAAACAAGCTCCGATCCGACTTAATAAGGTCGACATCTCTGAGAAAGTTAAAATCGACTCTCCAACGACCCTGCGGACATGGTGCTTGGTGGATTTGACACCCGATTCCCAGATGCCGCCGAAATGTGGTGCACCTGGGGGGTTCCATCGCCACCTTGTTACCTTTCACGGCCAGATATGGGCAAATTTATCTAATGTAGGCCGAACTCTTGCGGAACATACGACGCAGCTCGGCGTCGGCCCCGATGAAAGTGGTGCCTTGGTCGCTGAGAAGCTCGTTGCAATGGCCCCACATAGAAGTGAAACGGTTAAAGGCAGCAATGAACGATTCTGAAGTGTAGTCCTCTACTAGTTCCAAATGGATGCCCCGCGTGACTAAGCAGACGAAGAGACAAACGTAACCCTTGAGGGTACCTTTGCCCCTAGTTTTTGTCAAGCGAATTTGAAAGGGCCCAGCGTAATCAACGCCTGAATGGGCAAAAGGTGGTGCGGGGCACACTCTGACTTGGGGTAGATCTCCCATCAATTGATTCTGAGACCTAGCTGCGTATCTAATGCATACCTTGCATTCATAGATAGCCCTTTTGACTGCCTGACGACCATTAAGTATCCAGTATTGATTTCTAAGCGTAGCTAGACAAAGCTGAGTGCCACCATGGAGTGTCAGGGCGTGAGCATGGCGAATGAAAAGCTGTGCGAAAAAACAATCACCGGGTATAATAAATGGATGCTTCTGGTTGTATGGTAATGTTGATTGATCTAAACGACCACCAATCCAAAGAAAATTCTCTTCGACAACTGGGTTTAGATTCATTAGATTTTTCGAAATCGGCTTTTGATTTTTTAGATTTTCAATCTCTTCAGAAAAATAGGCTTTCTGACAGAGATAAATCCACAAAATTTTGGAGTTGTGCATCTCCTTTGAGGTCAGGTAGTCTGCATCAACGTCCGAGAAATTCATAAAATAGAGGAATTCGAATTTACTATCTTCGCGCTGTCTTGAAGCAACTTTACGAGCTAATTTATATACAAAACGCAGAGCGTAAGCCGTGACCCTGAGTAGGGTGGTCAACGATGAGTATTTTTGGCCCAAGGCCCACATCTGGCGTTCTGGGGTCGCGAGGCAGGTTGCAGTTTGCGTGACGAGGCCGATTTTCTGAGTTTTTTCTTCGGTCACTTTGTGCTCTAACAATTGATCAGGAACTGTGGTCCAGGCTGTTGTGGATTCACACAGCCATGGTGGTCCATGCCACCATAGCGGATGTGTGGCTAGGAGCTCGGGGTCTATCCCATGAGACGCTACGTCAGCTGGGTTATCGGCGGATTTGACGTAGTGCCAATAAGCAGTTGGCAAGAATGTGAGAATGGCGGAGCACTTGTTGGCGACGAATGTTTGCCATCTCGATGGATGACTTCTCAACCAGAACAACACGTCTTTGAAGTCGGACCAGAGGTGAATTGCGTCAATTTTTACTGGCAGGTTTGAGGTGAAATGATTCACGAGCTTGGGTAAGATATGAGCAGCTAGTAGCTCTAGTTTGGGTGTACTCAACTTTTTTTGGGGGGGCTACCTTGGTCTTGGCGATCTGCAGTGAGCAGTCTGTCTTGCCTTGACCAATTAACCTTAGGTAGACGACTGCGGAGCACGCTACTTCTGAGGCATCCGCGAATCCATGAACTTCACAAAGCTCGACTTCTGGAGAGTACTTGACGTACCGCGGAATTTTCAGAGAATTGATGGCAGGCAGCTTGAGGGTCCAACTTTCCCATTGCTTGACATACTCAGTGGGCAGTGGATCGTCCCATCCGCATTTTAACAGCCAGAGCGACTGCATGAAGGCTTTTGCGGAGACGGTCACTGGGGCTAGCCAGCCCATTGGATCAAAAATGCGAGCTATTCTCACCAAAACGGAGCGTTTTTTCAGTATTCCTTGAACAGGTGTGTAATTGAGGTTAAATGTGAACGTGTCATCTTTAGCTTGCCATTTGAGTCCCAGGACAGCAAAGGAGGACGAAGCCTCGAAAATTGCTGTGGGGTCCGTGGCTAGATGATCAACAGGTAAGTTTGACAAGAGTTCTGGCTCGTTGGAGAGCCATTTCCTGAGCTCGAAACCACCCTCCTTGAGTAGGTTGATGAGCTGCGATTGCTTTTGGATTGCCTCCTGGATCGTGTGTGCTCGTCGTCCATGTAAATTTCTAGCAGCAGAATTAGGTAGGCTAAAGCGAAAACCGTTCGATAATTCGTGGCTAATTCACGAAGCGTGTGAGATGCCAAGAAAGATGAACAACCGAGACCGTATGTAACGGTGGTTAAGTAGTAAATTTGGATCGGATCATTGGGATCGAATCTCCATACAATGGCTTGATAGTGCCAATCTCCTTGTTCATTCAGCTTGATTTGCCGGAACATTTGTTTAATGTCGGCCACAACCACGTATTTGTAAAGACGCCAGGAAGTTACCAAATCGGGTAATTCTGGCAGTAGGTTGGAACCTGTGTGGAGCAATGAGTTGAGAGAAATGCCAAGATCGGTCTTGCTTGAGCCGTTGAATACGGTCCTGAGCTTTGTTGTGGTACTCTCTGGTTTGAGAATACCGTGGTGCGGCAAGAAGTATGTGTCATCAAGCGACTTGCGTAATGATGAATCATTGTTTATCGGAATCATGTGACCACTGGAGATATAAAGCCTATAAAGTCAAAATATAGTTTTTTGAAATCTGGGTCAACTTCAAATTTGTGCTCCAGGCTGAATTGCCCCGTGAAGTTTGTTGTTGGATTTGCGGTTGAAAGCCAAAAGCTTGACAATCAGGGTTAAGGGGTAAGACCGCATTGTCTTTCTTTGGATTGTGCAATAGAGTGTGGTGCTTCATCTTGCAAATGTAACAAGTGTATTGTGATTGACAATCATTAATCCCATGCGGACCAAGACAGTTAGAGCATAGCTTGTGCTCATTAATGATTGAGCGCCTTTCAGCCAGTGGTTTTTGTTTAAAAACTAGACACTTGCTCAAGAAGTGTCCCGCACGCAGAGCAGCTGCGGTTATCCTCTTTCTTTGTCTTTTCCTTTTTAGGCATAGCATTGACAGAAGCTTGCAATGATGAGCTCGGCAGGGGCTTCTTTGTTGTGTTGGAAGCTTTTTGGGTTGTACCCGAGGATTCCTCAAGGGCCTTGTACATTAAAGCCTGTCCCTGTAAAAAGGATTTGATTCTCTCCAGCGAGGGGGGAGTCGTACTCTTACCAAGAGTTTTTTCCCAATCACGTCGTGTGTTTAGATCCATTAGCTTAGCAATTGTGAAGGTCATGAAGTCACCCCAGTGGCCAGTGGGTCTTTTCAAAGTTGTGAGTGCATCGAGTGGAGTGAAAATTTGACTGAGCACTCGCTTTACCTCTGCGCTGGAATCGCTAACCATCGGTTTGACGGCAAAGATTTGCGTTAGATGACTTTGAACCAAGCGACGCGGGTTTTCAAAGTGGAGTGTTAGGGTGTCCCAAGCCTCTTCGTGTTTGGCGTTGGAAACGCTAACGTTTTTTATTGCATCAAGAGCCTCTCCAGTTAGGTGTCCAAGAAGAATATTGAATTTTATAATTGGAGGTGCTGGCTGGTTGTGGACCAGTGAGAGGAACATATCCCGAAAGTGTGGCCAATCTGACAACTTTCCGGAGAAATTAGGCAAGATTGTCTGCGGAAAATATTTTAAGATCGCTGAGGCGTTTAACGAATCACCCTGAGTATGCTGGGTACTAGTCTGAGCCGGTACTGGGATTTCCGGATTTGGCTGAGTTTTCAAGAATTGGGTATACAGATCTTGTACATCGTTGTACTTGTCCTGCACGCTGTACAAAAGATCATTAGTGAAGTATTCATGTGCGTAGTCCACATCTGAGCCGTCTTTGAGAAGCTCATCGTTTTTGAGGAATTGTTCCCAAAGTCCCCCAAGTCTTTGGATCAGCGCGAGCTCTCGCGTCATTTGCGCAGCCCCCTTTTTCTTAAAATTGGCATAATGATTGCCTATATGGTTTTGCAATTCAAGTTGACACTTGATGAACTCCTTCGCTGTGGCCTGGTTAGCCATTTTTAATCGGTCGAATAAATGTCCACAAATCCAATGATAAGGGGGCGAATCGAGCTTAATACAAAGCACGGTGTTGAAGAGCGATTGTTCAACAGCAGTATGCAAGGTTAATTAAGTCTGAGCTTGACTTGAATTTGTTTGTGTGCTTGAGTTAATTGAGGTATAACTCAATGGCCGATAATAGGGTGTAGAGGGACCTATCAACGACGATTATGCCACGTTGGTGGCTGGTTTGATGATGACTCTAGGCAGCAACTAAATATTTTCACTGTAAAGTGAAAATGTAGATAGATGACCCTATCGAATCTAAAGGTTTTTTTTTTATTTATTTTTTTTTTAAATGTGCAGAGCACAGGTAAAAGTTGAAAAATAACAAGCAGATTTGTTAACAAACAATAACAAAAAAAATACAAATCTGATGAAGTGTGTCTTGACTATAATCAAGAGCCGATAACTATCCTATAACCTATAAACCTATTGTTAGTGATTTTAGGTTAATTGCACAGATGGCTAAAAAAATAGTTAATTGTTATTGGTAGTTACAGGGGGGTAGGTTTGGGCTCAATTTGTTTCTGTCGCAAGCCAAACCTGTAAGAAAAGGCAAGTTTCAGTATCAATGAAAAGGGTGTTTTGTACAAGTTAAAAAACTCAAGGTAAACAGTGTGAATTGATTTGATACAAAAGCGGTTATACGATACTGTGAGAAGTGTGCGTGGAGCTCCAGCGAAGAGTTGAAGCTCACTGCATGGCTATGTGATTCAGATTTCAATGCTCACAAGACAACCCAGAAAGTATTGAAGCCAATCTAACACTTGCAGGTTCTCAAGTCGATGATAAAACTTCAAAACTCAAGTAGCGTGTAGGCAGGATTACACAGTTGAAGAAAATCCTTGTTGACCCAATGCTTGGTGCACTTCAAGTCTGAGTCCAATGCGAATAGTTGATGTGGATGACAGTATCAGCATATAACCTGTGAATTCAACTTGTATTACTAAATTGCAATGATTTATTTTCAAATAAAGCAATTGATTTGATTCAATGTGTCAGGCTGACACTAAGCTTTGGACAATTTCTCAATACAAAAAAGTTCAAAAAGCAAAATCAACAAATTAAAGGTAAGCAAGAAAGAGAAAAACCTGTTGGCTGTCAGGCTAAACAAAAACAATGTGAATGGGATTAGTTTTGTAAGCTGTGTTAGGTTAGGTAACAAGGAGCGAACACACCGTGAGAGCTTTTCCAACGACGACCACGTTGCTACAGCTGCTGCGGGTGGAGTGTAGAACTGGACTGGTGTCGTGGGCGCGTGCTGCACTGGCAATTGCTTTCCTCGTCCCATGTTGTTGTTTTTATTTAACTTCTGCTGCGCCGATGTTTTTCTCTTCGGGGTTGTTGACCTTTTCTTATTGAGCGTTTGAACAGTACAGCTGTGTTGCGCTGCTGCTCGTGCCGCTGCGTCGTTGCATGCCGTCGCCTTGCTGCTCTCTTCTTTGCCTCTGGCGAGTGAGTGAGAGAGAAGGAGAGAGATCCCCAATATGGCTGCTAGTCAGCTCGCCGTTCGACGGCGCGGCGTCCTTCTCCTTGTTGAACAGGTAAGATGGCCACTGTGTAAAGCAGTGGAGCATGGCCTTTTTCTCACTCACTTTCTTTTACCGCTTTTCCACACGCGTCGCGGTCACTTGGTGATCCGGCTCGAAGGACCAAATGTTTGAAATTAGAGTAGCGGACTGTATTTTTAATTTAGGTTTCTTTTATGCGATCGCGGGGGAGCGGAAAGTTAAGAACAAGGAAAGAAAAAGGCTTGACACTTCACTGGTTTATGCTGGATAACTTAATTATTGGGTATTTTGTAATAGGCGTTATTACAAAGAATGAGGAGAGAGTACTCGCCGTTTTGGCCGGGAGCCTCTCTACCTCGGTAGAAAGTCGCACTTTTTGGTATTAAACGGCTCATCGACGTAGGCGTGAGCGCGGTTAGGCGACGACTAACATGACGCAGGAAGTCTTGTTGGCTGAGCGGCAAGGCGTCAGTCGCTCGGTCGATCAGCGTCGTGCCAGGATGGCGCGAGATTTTGATTAATAATAAGTTTTACTAAATCTTTTTTTTTTTTTTTTTTAGCTTAAGCAAAAGCTAATGCTCCAGCTCAAGCAAATGCTCAAGCTCAAGCTTGTGGGGATCGCTCCCCAGAACGTTCCGCGCGGACATAGGCGCAAGCGGCAGCTTCAACCCCAACTGTGGACCGACGTCGTGAACAATCGAGCCACGCATAGCTAGACGCCGCCTTCAGTCTCTTGTCAACCTCATCACGAGCGACAGCTAACCTCGTTCTACAAGCTTAATCTCGGCCCTACAGCCATTGTAAAACTTTAAGATTTAATTAAAAATATTGTTCATAATTGGACTGTCTTTTCATTATTTAAACCCGCACCTTTTACAGGCCATAGGCTCAAGCAAAAAGAGTATCAGGTACTTGTGCTCTGTCTGAGAGCAGGCGTCTTCCTCTCTGGCTGAGCGCAAAAACTTAATCAATCGATTCAATCCAGTCAGTAGTAACGTTAGTAGTAATGTCAGTACAAACGTTAGAATAATATATTATGATAAAAAAATGTATGATATCAAAAAAACTGCACCCCAACCTTGAAAAAAAACTGCAGCATCGTCCACAAGAGCAACTAACCTCACGCTGCAGTTGACCTTGGAAAAAGCTGCAGCATCGTCTTGGAGAAAAACCACCACTACACCCTAACCTAAATCGTCTCCAAGAACAAAAAGTACACCGCTGCACATCACATTCACCAACCTTGGAAAAAAGCTGCTGCATCGTCTTGGTGGAAAAAAAGAAAAAACCACCACTGTACCCTGATCTAAATCCTCTTAAGAACAAAAAGTACACCACTGCAAATCATATTCGTCGCCCTTGAACTTCACGTAGAGCTCATTGTCTTCGTGGAAAAAAGATCATCGTGCGCTGCATTCGTCCTTGAAAAAAAGCTACCAACGTCTTCGAGAAGAACTGTGTCACAACCTCACATCATCATCGAGAATAAAAAAAGATCATCGCTCACTGTATTGCAGTGTCATCATCGAGAATAAAAAAAGCGCCAGTGTCTGGATTGAAAAATGATCATCGACATCGAGGCTGCAGCGCACCAATCACAGCGCTCCGCAGCGGCCGCAGTGTACTGCTTTATCTAAGAATCGTCAACCACTGCAAGGTCATCTTCGAAGATGAAGAAAAAGCAAAAGCATCTCGCTATAACTCATCTTCGAGGATAAAATCATCCTCATCCTACAGCGTCTTCACCAAGAGCAAAAAAGTGCCAGTGTCTGGATCGAAAATCGATTATTGACATCGAGACTGCAGCACACCAATCACAGCTCGCCGTGGACAGCCATGCGCCACTAGGTTATATAAGTAAGCGCCCTGCACGCGAGTTAATCAGTACAAGTTGACTTGCAGAGCACGCATAACCTCAAAATGGAATCGTCACGAAACTTCTTCTGGCAACCTATTGACATTTGCTTTCCTGATAACGGAGACATGGACAAAGAAGATTCTAATAACAACATGGACAAAAACGCTTCCCCTGTTGCAGCAGACAAGCAGCATGAAGATCCGTCCGTTTCCACCGAAATGTTGGATGGTATTCTAGAAGACGAGACTACTTATGCTGTCAACGAGCTGCTCCTCATCTTCGTGGAAATTGGGGTGAAATTAAAAGATGTGCTCGATTGGATCTTCTCCTTGTCTATTTGTTTCAACCAGCTTCCATTGAATACCGTAAATAATTCTATTTTAGATCAAATGAAGCTGCATTCTTTTCCTTGTATTAAAGCGGAGATAGTTTTTATTATGTCTAAGTTTGAGGAATATTTTGAAAGTAGTGTTGAGTACGTAGAAGAATATGATTTGGTGAAATGGGTGCAAGAAAGAGATTTTATAAAAGCAATAGTTAACTTGTACGAGAATGGAGGAAAAAAAAATCAGAGCTACTCTCGAAAAATTTATAATTCAACCAGAAATTTTCCCAAACATATCATTGAACAGACCACATATTTAATTGAAGAGTCGTTAAAAATAATATCTGGTCAAAATTAATCTTTTCACTTTTTTTTGTTTGTTTTTCATCGTTTTTACTCAGCTTTTTATATCTTTTTCAGTTTTTCATATTCAATACCCTGGCCTTTTTTAGAGCCAGCAATAATTTTAAACGTGAAACAAACTATTGTTTAATACAATCCTTTTAAGGACTAAAAATTAAAAAACGTAAAACGTGTCGGTCCTTTTCATGGCCATCAATTCAGCTGGTTCTTTTAAGAACCATAAAACATAAAAAAAAATGTTTTTTGCAATATGCAATAATAATATTTATTTATTTCATTTTTTATTTTCTCTAAGTTAAAATGTAGCACCGTATTATAGCAGCTACGTGCAGTGCAGCAACAAGTCAACGTACATCGTTGCATTGACATCCGTGCCACACTAGATGCTTCTTTTCTCCAGCAGCTAATGACTTTGTACAGTTGGAAAAGTGCGAACCAACACTTGTTTTATTCCGCATTTTGTATAAGAGGATTTATTATGTTAGTGGTATAGTAACACTATGGTGAATGTAAACAAAGATGATTCACCGCAGTGAGCAGTCTCGCGCGGTGGGGGCGGCCGGTTACGCGAATGAGGTGGCTGCTCGTGGGTGCTGCGGGAGGTGGTGCTCGGGGCCGCTCGGGGAGCAGGAGGAGGACTTTCTGACGACGGCGACGAGGCTGATGCATGGGAAGCGAAGGTCGCTGAGGCGGCTGCGCTCGGACGTCGTGACTGCTGACTCTGCAGGAGCTGCTGATGCTGCTGCGGTATCTGTATCTTGCTCTATTCTTCAAGAGATTATTTAATTCGGGATCGGTCGTTTTCAAATTAATAAAATAGTTTAAGAAATTAAAAAAATTAGAAATTAATAATAATAATTTTTAATCCATTTAAAAAATACTTTGATACTAATTAATTTTACTTTTTAATAATTTTTATTCCTTTGAAAAAAGCTTTGGTTGTACTGTAATACTTATCAATCTAACTTTTATAATAATTTTTAATCCTGTAAAAAATGATTCAAGTACTGAGAAGGATATTTAAAAAACAAGTGAAGCATATATTTTAAACTAGTTTTTTCCGTTTATTGATTGTACATTATTTTATTACTGTTTAGCCAGATATTACCTACTCCTTATGCAGTCTGAAACAATTTTTTTTTTGTTTTAGAAAAGTAAAAAATAAAAACTATGAAATAAAAAGAGGTAGTAATTTTAACTTACGAGGCTTTTTAGTGTTTTAACCATTGGCAGTGCTTACGACAACAAGGACATATTCAGCCCCGAAAGTCGTTTTGGCAATAAAGCCACTCCAAGTCGTTTGAGCTTTTAAACGTTCTATAAGTGATGAAAAAATAAAAAAGTGCAACGCTTAGACTTCAGCATTACTCGTGTTCTTAGTCGCTTTTCGAACGTTACAGAATACACAGTACTTGAGCAAAATACTTTTAAACATGTCTGAAATAACAGTAAAAAAGTTAGTGAATATTATAAAATGCATTTTGAGAGTAGCTTATCAAAGAGATGTATATATTAAAACAATGTGTGGTGTAGGTGGTCGAAGTATTTATCAAGCTTACCGATGCAGATCCTGGAAAAGAAACTGCATTTTTTGCTTCTACACTGCAGTGAAGATACAATTGAATACCTGTACAAGCGAGGAATATTTCACGATGAGAAAATTATTTTGATTTTAAAAAATGTTTTGAAACTCAAAAATCTATTGAACAAACTAGCTTTTAAGGATCTTAACAAACCTAAAGGTATTCGAATAATTTGTGTGTGTGCGACAAAAAAAAAAAAAAAAAAAAAAAAAAAAAGAGCCATTCTTTTAATTTTCTAACTTTGTATATTATAATTTTAGAATTTACCGAAATGATGCTTGATCACGAAGGTGATGAGTTTATCAAACTTTGTGCGTACGAGCAAGGTGAACCATCAACATCAGCAGAAAATAACAATTCACCGTCTTCGTCATCTGAAAGTAGTTCGTGTTCTTGCAGTTCTGATAGCGATTCATCAGATAGTGATTCATCTGATGATAATGATGACGATGTCGCGGCTCAAAATCTTAATAGTGAGTATAAAATTGTTTATTGGATTAAAATAATAATTAACGAATTTTGCATTTTTTATTTTTTTATATTAGATATATTATTCCAGAATGGCAGCGGTAGACAACAAAATCAACGATTAGTCATAGAAAACATTAGAACCAGATTTTACCAGAGATTCGGAGTGGAAGGGCGTGAAATAAATGTAAGGATACTGCCACCTCGTGCTAAATTAGACGTTTTTCGGTGGCTAGGAGAAGCTTTAAGTGATCAGCACGCTGACCTTATTAAAGACACAACTTCTTCTGATTTTATCGGGCTGACAATAAATACAGAAAGACTCACTCACGGTCCAGTATGGCTCTCATTTCGGCCATTGCGCGATTTTAACGTAGAAGAGTTGTCGCAACTACTTTTCAGTATATCTCAGAGCTCAAACGAGTATAACATTGAAGATCCTTTGAATATAACTTGCAACATAGTTAAAAATGTAACAGGTTGCGGACGCGTAAATCTCACCGAAGAGTCTGTCAAAAAAAAGTCAATACTTACTATTAGAAACGACGATACTCTTTGATTGCCTCGCTCTCTCATTGCTGCATGCGCTTACAGTATCAGAGGACAGATACGCTCAGGTGTTTTGCATGTCTATTGGAACAGCGTACGTCAAATCAATGGCTCTACTCAAAAAAAAGCAGCTCTTAATTTAATAAAATTAGCTCGAGTTGATGTACCTGCAGAAGGTTGTGGAATAAGAGAAATCGAAAAATTTCAACAATATTTTGCAGCAAAAGGAATAGTAGTAGTAGTTTACTATATTAGTTTACTCTTTTAGAGATTTCGCATGAGGTGAAAAGCCTCTTTACGATGGATCAAATTTAGTTACTTACAAGTACAAAAGCATCAAGTATATTTTACGTATAATGTATTATGCCTCTTTAAATCATTTTGAACCTATACTTAATTTGGTTGGTGTATCAGGAAGTATAGGTTATTGCATTCCATGCAATAAAAGTTATTCAAGGTTTCTTAGTCATAGATGCACGAACAGATGTTCAAAGTGTTTACAATATCCTGTGTGCGACGAGCAGCAACCAATGACTCGATGTCAACTGTGTAATAGATATTTTTACGGTGAAGAGTGTTATCAAAATCAATTAAAAATTAATTCTTTCAAAAAATCTAGCGTGTGTTCGAGTATTAAAATTTGTCAAATATGTTTTAAAGTTTCCGATGACAAGCACGAGTGCGGTAAAAGTTTTTGTACAATTTGTTGCAAGTACATGTCTGATCACGAGTGTTTTATGCAACCAATAAAAGAATCTGAAAAATCACACAGGGTGATATTTTTTTTTTACGACTTTGAAACTCAACAAAACGTGCACGTGCTTGGAGATGCAGACAAAAAATTCATAAACCAAACTTGTGCGTAGTTCATCAAGTTTGCAACTTTTGCTTACATGAGACCGATATAACGGCTGAATGCGATAAGTGCGGGGTACGTGAACATATTTTTAAGACAGACCCTGTAAAACAATTTAAGGATTTAGCTTTAAAGCCATGTAAACTGTTTAAGCGAGTTGTGTGTATAGCTCATAATGCTCAAGGATATGATGCCCACTTTATTTTTAAATTTTTGGCTGAAAAAAGTGAACGTGAAAAACCTTCGGTGATACTGAATGGTACAAAGATTATAGTGATGGAGTACATGGGCATAAAATTTATCGACAGTCTAAACTATTTTCATATGCCTCTTAGTAACTTACCCAAAGCCTATGGATTGACGAACATAAAAAAAGGCACGTTTCCGCATTTTTTTAATAAACCAGAAAATGCGAATTACATAGGTCCTTTACCGGCGATTGAATTTTACTCCCCTGATACCATGGGTGAAAAAGAAAGAGAAAGCTTTATTACGTGGTACAATGAGCAAGCAGCTAAAAACTTTATCTTTGACTTTGATGCTGAATTAACTAAATACTGCAAACAAGATATAAAAATCTTAAGACTGGCCTGTTTGAATTTTCGAGAAAAATTTATGAAATTTGGTGTGGATCCGTTTCTGGAGTGCACCACTATTGCTTCCACATGCATGAGAGTGTTCAAGAAAAAATTTTTGAAAAATAATCAGATTGGTATAATACCAGCAGGAGGATACAGAGGTCGTAACATACAATCTTTGAAAGCTGTTCAATGGCTGTTTTGGATGGAGAAATCATTGAAACGCCCCATCGAGCATGCAGGTCGCTGTCGAGAAAGAAGATTATTGGAAGAGATTTTAGTCGATGGTTACAGTGCTCCAAAACACCTGGAAAGTCACAGAGGATTGGTTTTTCAGTTTCAAGGGTAACTTGAATTTTATTTTTATTTTTTTTTTTTTCGCAAACACTGATGACACTTAAATTTTTTTCTTTTTTTTTAGCTGTTATTGGCACGGCTGCCCGAGTTGTTACCGCTTTAATAGAGATGAAAAATTATCGAACGGGCAATCGATGGATGAGAAGTTTGAAAGAACTTATGCTCAATCAGAAAGGATAAAGAGTCTGCAGTACAGGTTAATTGAAATCTAAGAGCATGACTTTGACAAATTTAAAAAAACAAACGAAGATTTAAAACGGTATTTGAGTGAAAAAATAGATATGATTTATCAAAAACCCTTGAATCCTCGCGATGTTTTGTTTGGTGGGCGCACGGATAATACTGTTAAGAAGTACTTTTGTAAGCAGGACGAAAAAATTAAGTACGTCGATTTCAACAGTTTGTATCCGTTAATTTGTAAACGATCGAAGTATATCGTAGGTCACCCTAAATTATACGTAGGTGAAGAGGAGTGTAGTCTACTCGTGCGCGATAAGAGCGATTTTTCAAACGTTAACGGTTTAGTAAAATGCAAAGTGTTACCTCCTAGAAATTTGTACCACCCTGTATTGCCAGTGAAAATGCACGATAAATTGCTTTTTCCGCTGTGTCGAACATGTACCGAGCAAATGATACAACGAGAATGCATCCATGAAAATCCGAAAGATAGATATTTAATAGGTACTTGGATATCCGAAGAATTAAAAAAAGCGATAGAAGTAGGTTACAAAGTTATTAAAATGTTTGAAATTTGGCAGTACAATATAACGCAGTATGATCCTGTAACAAAAAAAGGAGGAATATTTGCCGAATACATAGACACTTTTTTTACTCAAAAAACGCAAGCTTCAGGTTACCTCGCCGAGTGCACGACCGAAGAAGATAAAGAAAGATATATTTCGGAATTTGAAAAAGTTGAAGGTATCAAACTAGATAGAGAAGCTATAAATTTTAATCCAGGCTTGCGTCTAGTTTCAAAACTTGCAATCAACTCTATATGGGGAAAATTTGCACAAGCGCAAAATAAACTAAAAACTGAAGTGCTTACTTCATCAAATAGATTGATCGAGTTATTACACAGTCAAGAAATAGATGTAAATAGTATCTTACCTGTGAATGACGAATTGTTGTATAAAAGCTGGTCTTTCAAAGCTGAAGCGGTTACACCTTCACGATCTACGAACGTTGTAGTAGCCGCATTTACTACAGCGCAAGCAGGATTGAAACTTTTTGAGTGTCGACACTTTTTGGGGCCCAGAGCCCTTTATTTTGACACTGATTCAGTGATTAACATCAGCAAAGCGGGTATGAACGACTTACCTACTGGTTCCATGTTGGGAGAACAGACGGACGAGTTAGCTGATAAAGGTGTCGGTACATATGTGACCAAATTTTTATCAGGAGGCGCTAAATTTTACGCTTTTGAGTACGTGAAACCCGACGGTAGCAAGGATTATGTATGTAAAGTAAAAGGCATCAGACTTAATTTAGCAAACAAACAAAAAATTAATTTCGAGTCCATACACGACATGGTAACAGAAAAAATTGAAAATGTCGTTGTAGAATCTTCTAATATACGCAGAACAACTTTTCACGAAGTATTAACGCAAAGTGAAACCAAGATTTGCAAGACGGTGTACAATAAGAGATATTTTAAATCCGTAGAAGAGAGTTATCCTTACGGTTTTAAAATGTAAGCGCCCCGCGGAGTTGCTCGTCAGCGTTTTTTACTAGGTCGATTACGCGCGCTGTCATACAGTTGTGATACGAGAGTATCAAAGAGCTTGCGGTCATAGAACTCTGCGACCGCACATCGCTGCTACTCGCAGCTCAAATGTGAGCCTCTAAAAATATTGTATCCTTGATGTTTCGAAAAGTGTACATGATTAAAGTCGAAAGGCATAGCTCTGGAAAAGTATAATTAACGTTTGAATTTTAGTATTGTTATTAAAAACTGCATTTAAAATAAAACCTGTAAGAGAATGAAACAAAGTAAATAAATAAATCCATAACCTTGCTTAACTTTTTTTTTTTCATTTATTTGAACAGATCCCGATTTTCACAATAAATATTACTAAATCTTTTTTTTTTCTAACTCCGGCAAAAGCTAAGCTTTTTTTTTCAGCTCAAGCAAAAGCTAATGCTCCAGCTTAAGCTCTAGTTCTAGCTCAAGCTCTAGCTCAAGCTCTAGCTCAAGCTCTAGCTCTCGCCCTAGCTCTAGCTCAAGCTCCAGCTCAAGCTCTAGCTCTAGCTCTAGCTCAAGCTCTAGCTCTAGCTTTAGCTCTTCTAGCTCAAGCTCTAGCTCTAGCTCTAGATCTAGCTCAAGCTCAAGCTCAAGCAAAAAGAGTATCGCTGGCGCTCTGTTGGCGAGCAGGCGTCTCCCTCTCCGGCGGGGTGGCAAAATTTAGACAATCGAGTAAATCGCGTTGGTTGTAACGATGACCTTACAGTGAGAGCACCCGCTTACGTCAATTCTGAGTGGTCCCACAGGGTGTGGAAAAACTATGTTTGTGAAAAAAATTTCAAAATTCATCGATCGTATGTGCGACACTCGCTATCAACGAATAATATTGCATTACGCCGAGTGGCAAAACGGCTATCGCGAACTCGGTGAAGAGATTGAATTTCGTGAGGGGTTGCCTCAAAGCGGGGATTACGCAAGCGACCCTAGGCCAAAACTCGTAATTGTTGACGACCTGATGCGTGAATCGAGCACAGGGGGCGCAGTTGTCGATTTATTTACAAAAGGGAGTCACCACAATTACTTGTCGATAATATTCATCACTCAGAATATTTTTCATCAAGCCCGAGGTCAACGCAACATATCGCTGAACGCGCAGTATATCGTTGTTTTTAGAAATCTCCGCGATCTCCCTCAGATTACGCATCTCTCGCGTCAGCTGTGTCCTGAAGATCCGCGTTTTTTGCAGGAAGCAAACTGGGACGCTACTTATGAGTCCTACGGCTATCTGCTACTGGATTTGAAACAAAATACTCCGGAAAACTGCAGATTTCGGACATCTATTTTCCCCGACTACGAGTGGCAGTACGTTTACGTGCCGCGTAAAAATATAAAAGGTGGTGACAAAGCAAATCTCGTACCAGTCGCGTCACTGTGATGGCTCGTAAACGTAGAGCGCCGTTTTCCGAAAAAAAAAACATATTTTACGAGCCTTGTATCACCTCAACGAGGAGCAGAAAAAAGCAGTTTTGCGCAAAGCTGATCCTTCATTGATTAAGCGTATTGGCGAGTGCGCCTTGAATATCTTAGTTGGGAACGTACCACTGGGAAAAAACCACAAGACGCGTCTTCGGCAACACGCCTCTATTTTACGAAACTATCCAAGCCCAAGGTTAGTTTGGCTCGAAAAAAAAAACTAATCGTTCAGCGGGGAGGCGGATTTTTACCGGCGCTGTTGGCACCTCTTCTCGGTACCGTTTTATCAACTCTCATAGCTAAATGATGGACCACGCCCAAAAATTAGTTCTACTACCGTACGACAGTCTTCAGCGAATACAACAGCTAGTAGGCAAAGATGGTCTCCTCAAAACAGTCCACACTCCTGGCACACCAAGCGAAAGGCTCGACTCGCATATGAACGATATTTTAAACTCAGCTGAAAGAGGAAAAGACGATCGAGAAAACGCTACTCTCCCTGAGAGCGAAGAGGAAGAAAAAAGTTCTTTGGATGCTATCGTAGACTTGATGCCTTTTGAAATGCATGTACCAGGTTATAAGTTTTGCGGTCCCGGTACAAAATTGTCCGAGCGTTTGAATCGTGGTGACGTAGGCATCAATCCGCTAGACGAAGCGTGTCGTGAACACGATAAAGCATACGCTGATAAAAAGGCCAACCGCCGTCAAGCTGATCGCGTGCTTGCCGAAAAAGCATTTTCTCGTTTGTTAGCCGGTGAGACTCCTCCCGATGAAAGAACAGTTGCAATGATGACGGCCTGCTGCATGGTCGGCAACATTACATTTGAAAAATTTTTCAATCGAATAAAAAAAGCCATCAAGAGGAAGGACAAGAAGAAGACAAAGTCAGTAAACTGCCAACCTTTGCAAAAGAAGAAGAAGAAGAAGAAGAAGAAGAAGAATAATAATAAAAATAGTGATAAAAAAATGCATAGACGACTGCAAAGCTTGTATTACGGCCTACCTGGCGACACGGCATACGCGGGTGCAAACAATCTTTTACACTCTACACGAAAGCAATATAGTAAACCGAAGGTTTTAAGCTGGCTCGAAGGTCAAGATACCTATAACTTACATAAACAGGTAGAAAGACGGTTTCCTCGACGCCATTACAACGTTCGTCACATGGATGATGTATGGGAAATTGATTTGATAGATATGAGGTCCCTAAAATCTTACAACAATAATTACGCTTACCTTCTTACCGTTATAGACGTTGTGAGTAAATATTCATGGGTTGAGCCGATAAAAAACCAATCTGCAAATAGCGTAAATTCTTGCTTTCGATATTATATTCAAAAAGTCTAACAACCGAGTTCCCGTTTCCATGCAATTCGACAAAGGTAAAGAGTTTGTAAATCGCGAGTTTCAACCTGAAAAACAAAAATATATTGTACCACGTTGTCCGTAGTCCCGATGTTAAAGCCGCGATCGTAGATAGATTTATAAGATCAATAAAAGAGCGAATTTACAGATATTTAACGCATAAAAACACGAATAGATATTTAGATGTTTTGTCTAACATTGTAGAAGCCTATAATCATACTAAACACACATCTACAAAAATGACACCAGCGTTCGTTACCCTTGATAACGCTGACGAAGCTCGTAGAAACATCAAGCATCGTTACGAACGCCCCATCGTCAGAGTTCCTAAATGTAACGTGAACGACCTGGTGCGCGTCAGTCGAGCTCGAAACGTTTTTGCGAAAGGTTACGAGAGAGGCTGGACCTTGGAGTTATTCAAGATTTCTCGGATATCCTTGACTAGTTATCCTCCTGTTTATCACCTAAAAGATTTGGCCGATGAAGAAATCGATGGATTTTTCTACGAGGAAGAGCTTAGTCGCGTAAAAAAAGATTTAAAAAAGGTTTTTTCTGACGTCGAAAAAATTTTTCAAACTAGAACCAGTGGTCGCTCGAAAGAATTTTTTGTTCGGTGGCGTGGTTATCCAGAAAAATTTTGCTCCTGGATCAAATCAAGTCAATTGAAAAATCTAAAATGAAGGATCAATTTTATATTGTTCTTCCCAGTAAGAGTAGCATGCATTATTACCCTGACTATACTACAACTCGCTTCGTCACGCAGCTATCTCAGCAAATACGCTTACACGGCACCTGGGCAGTCGCTTTAACAGAGATAAGGATTTCATTGACCTTTCAACACATTCCACTTGAGCGCGATGAGAGATTAATTTCTGTAATACGATACCGAAAGAAACCGACGATAGATTACTTGTTACTCGGCGCAGAAAAAACACAGGCTTTGACTGCTGCTTATGAAACTAATTTAACCTCTGACACGGGTGAAGAAGATCAAGAAACAACTTCTTCGACTTCAACTGTATCGCCGGGCAGTTATAAAGATATAAAAACTTTTATTCACGAACTCAATAATTTGGCCTGTACAAAAAATCATCTAGAGTTTGGCATTGAACGCGGTGATTATGTATCTGTTAAACGTCTGTGCACTGAAGCTGAGTGTGCAGGTTTCAACCATAAAGTCAATCTCTCTGCGCGAATAAAAACTATTCTTGGCTTGGACGTCAACAGTGACAATATATTTGAATCAAACGAGGCGATTGTTGGAATTCGTCCTGCTAATCTTTCAAATTGTCTACCATCGATGTTGATGGTTTACACAGACATTTGTGAGCCGTATTTTACAGGTGACGTGCAAACTCGATTGCTACGCGTTGTCTCTCTGGGTACCGATGAATACACTTACAAGGGTCTTCGAATCAAAAGTTTCTCCCCACCAATGTATTTAGATCTACTTTTTAATTCTTTTGAGACTATCGAAATCGATATAAGAGATGAAAACGGTGAACCAATACCATTTGATTTTGGTACGTTGGCAGTGACACCACATTTCAAGCGTACGGATTAAACTATTGAAAAAAATGGATATGGAGCGCTACGACGAACTTTTTATCCTTCAAATTGGTGGAGGTGCTGGAAAAGGTGTTGGTCATATTTTTATCGGCTCTCCCTATCAAAGAGGTCATGGAGGCATAGGAACTTTTCTTACGGGCATCTTTCGGCGAGTTCTGCCTTTACTATCGAGTGGTGCTCGAGCCATTGGCAAAGAAGCTTTTCGTGCAGGTATGAACGTTGTGACCGACTTGACTCAAAATACTCCGGTAAAAGAGTCACTGCGTAATCGCATACGTGAGTCGGGAATGAACTTGAAGCGTAAAGTCGAAGATAAATTGGATGCAATGATGATGATGGAAGGATCAGCTTGTAAAAGGCCTCACGGCATGAGCGCTTTGCAGTTGTTAACCGACTCTGAGACTGTTTGCAAGCGCAAGAGAAAATAAAAAAAAAAAAAAAATACTTAAGAGAAGTACAAAAAAAAATAATAAAGCAAAGAAAAAAATTGTGAAAAGAAGTGCAAGAGATATTTTTGATTAATCAGAAAAATGGCGTTTCTACATACTCAATCGTGCGAGTGTTTAAAATCGAAGCTCTTGTTATTCGATATTCCTCCAACCTTAACAGCTATAGAAAGTTCAAAGTACGTTCAATATAAACCAATATCTTCGCTCACTGACGATTCACCTATAGAGTTTGTTATCACTGGTACAGGAGACGAATATCTCGATTTAACCCACACGATGTTGAGTTTGAGAGTAGCTTTAAGAGGTACAATTCCAAAAGAATCTTCAGAGGAAGAAGCAAAAAAAGTTGGACCTGTTAACAATTTTATGCACTCCCTGTTTAACCAAGTGGATGTCTTTTTCAATCAAAAAGCTGTTTCGCCACCCAATCATGCTTACGCTTATAGAGCGTACATAGAAACTTTACTCAACTACGGTCCCGCTGCTAAAAAATCTCATTTGACAAGCGTTCTTTGGTACGACGATACAGCTAAAAATATGGATAACCTAGGAACAGCAAACAGTGGCTTCGAAGCTCGTAGAAAACTTTTCAACTACAAAAAATCTGTGGATCTAATTGGCCATTTACACGGAGATGTCTTCAATCAAGAAAAATTATTAATAAATAGCGTCGAAGTGAGAGTTCGCTTAGAAAAATCGAGAGATGCTTTTAGTCTTATGGATCCTGTAGGATGCTACTTTGTTCATATCGAAGAAGCATCTTTATTAGTGCGACGTGTAAAAATCAGTCCTAGTGTTTTGTTAGCTCATGCTAGAGCGCTTTCAAAGTCAACTAGTAAGTATCCCCTTACGCGCGTAGAAACAAAATCTATTACGATGCACAGCGGTATTCACGGTGAAACCTTAGATAACGTCATTTTAGGGCAACTGCCATAAAGAATAATTTAAGGTTTTGTTAATAATAATAAAGCTTACAACGGTGATCATAGACTTGATCAATTTAACTTTAAAAATTTTAACATTAATTTTCTATGTCTATATGTTGACGGGGTACAGGTACCGTCGAAACCTTTGCAGTCTGATTTAAAAAAAAAAAAAAAACGGCGCGTGTATAGATTGTTATCACTCTCTATTTTCGGGTACCGGGGTTCATTTTCTTAATGATGGTAATAACATATCTCGCGAGTCTTACCCTGATGGCTACTGCCTTTTAGCTTTCGATTTAACGCCTGACTTATCTGCAAATGAGTGTACTCATTGGAATTTAATTAAACACGGTAGCGTTAGAATAGATGTTAGATTTGACTATCCTCTGACCGAAACTGTAAATTGTATAGTTTATTCGGAATATGAAAATATTTTAGAAATTGACGCGTCGAGGCAGGTGCTTGTAGACTTTAGCGGATGAATCACTAGATGTCGCTTTTTAAGTATATAAAGTTAGTCTCATTAAAAAAATGAGTTAGTTAACGAAATTGTGTCCTACAATGGAGCTCATTGCAGATGTTCAATTTTTCAAAGATAAAAATAACAAGTTGGTGCCTAAAGAAATAGCTTTGTTATCTTTAAAAAATGAATTTGTCGCGCATTGGATTGTTAGCACTGTGCACCGAGTAGATTCGCTACCTTGTGGAGTTCGTAAAGAGAATAATTGGTTGACAAGAAATCAACACGGCATAGATTATTTAGAAGGGAGTGTGACTTTGAAAACGCTTAATCGTACGCTCATTGATATTTTTAAAAGTGTCGATAAAACTTATGTTAGGGGTAAAGAAAAGTGGTTAATGTTTCATAAAATGACTACTAGAGAAGTTATTAATTAGAGTACGATACGAACTGTCCATCATTTAATAACCTACCGTGGAGCGATAAGTACTGTATAAATCACGCTGTAAAAAATAATTATTTAAAATTTGCTTGTGCTTTAAATAACGTCTGCCGAATTAAAGCATACTTGTTATCTAAATCTCAAAGCTTAAATAACGATTTCCCTTTAATTTCACCTGTAATATTTTACAATGAACAGCCTGCAGATTCTAAACAAGTTGTCGCTGATGCCCTCACATACTATCGGTGTGTTCCCTGCGGATCGGATTCCATGGGTGTAGATGAAACCGACGGCCTTTGTATTTAACACTGATAATCCCACTAAACCTGGTATGCATTGGGTTACTATACATGTAGATTCACATAGTTTTGGGCATTATCTAGATAGCTACGGTATACCCCCGTTAATACCCAATCATATTAAGACTTTGCGCAAAAATTGTAAGCATTCAAAATGGAATGTTAAACAATTTCAAAGTGAGACATCCGACGTATGTGGTCAATATTGTTTAATGTTTTTACATTATATGACTAACGGATTGGGTTTCGAAGCTTTTCTAAATAATTTTTCTGATGACTTGAAAAAAAATGATTTTATTGCAAGATCTTTTATTAAACACAAATCACGTGATAATTATCAATTTACGGGTAACGGCGGCTGTGTCATACATTGTTTACAAAGTAATAGTGCGAAAATGTCTTTATTGTAAAATCACGTTGTTAGGACTTTGTAAAACGCCAATGCTGCATTTGCGGGGCTTGCAATATTTATACCTATAAATTGTACGACGAAAGTCAATCTTTCCACCAGTCACAAAGTGTACAGCCTTCGACTTAACTGGCCCCCTACTCTTTACCAGCCGAACAAAAGCCAATAAACGAGCTCTCGGATTCTTGAAAGTCATCTTCCTTGAAATACTTGTAAGTAGATTTGTCGATCTCTATTATTTTTACACTTTTTTTATTAATTTTCTTGAATTAATCAAAAAAATTTGTTCCAGGCTTGAAAATATGGCTGCAGAAGAAGTAGGCATCGACTGGCTCAACGGTATATCTTAAGCACTTGATTTACCCCGTAAAAACTTAAAGCAGCTAGACATAAATCACAAATACAAAATGACATCTGTAAACAAGACGACAACAAAATATGGACGCAAAGTTTTGGCTACCTTTGATAACGAATTTGCTATTTATCTGCCTCAAAAAATTTCGGATGCTCTGACCAAGCACAATTTCTTTTGGGAAAAAGTGCAAGATAATGTAGAAAAGGAAAAATTTCATGCCACCTACATAGGCAATTTTCAGTTCGCTTTTACTTTCAATGACTAAATGTGAAAAAGTAAAAGTTTTGTAATGAAATGTAAATGTAATGAAATAATATAAACATTAAATAAATGGAAAAAAAGTTAAAAAATATATACTTCACTTGTTTTTTAAATATCCTTCTCCGGACTTGAATCATTTTTATCAGGATTAAAAAGTAAAATTAATTAGTATCAAATTATATTCAAAGTATTTTTTAAATGGTTTAAAAAATTATTAAAAAGTAAAATTAATTAGTATCAAAGTATATTCAAAGTATTTTTTAAATGGATTAAAAATTATTATTATTAATTTCTAATTTTTTTAATTTCTTAAACTTATTTATTAATTTAAAAACGACCGATCCAGAATTAAATAATCTCTTGAAGAATAGAACAAGATACAGATGCCGCAGCAACATCAGCAGCTCCTGCAAAGTCAGCAGTCGCGACGTCCGAGCGGAGCCGCCTCAGCGACCTTCGCTTCCGCTGCGTCAGCCTCGTCGCCGTCGTCAGAAAGTCCTCCTCCTGCTCTCCAAGCGGCCCCGAGCACCACCTCCCGCAGCAACCGCGAGCAGCCGCCTCGACCGCGTCACCGGCCCCCGCCACCGCGCGAGGCCGCTCGCAGCGCCAGGAAGCCCTCCTCCTTCCCGAACGGCCCCGAGCACCCCCTCCCGCAGCACCCGCGAGCAGCCGCCCCCACCGCGCGAGACTGCTCACTGCGGTGAATCATCTTTGTTTACATTCGCCATAGTGTTACTATACTACTTATGTTTATTATTTAATATTACATTAAATTTTTTATCAATCTGTAAATAGTAGATAATCTACTTTATCGATCTCGGATAATTTTAAATATTTTTTAAAGATTTAAAATTCTTTTCAAATTTATTTTAAACAATGATAAGGGAATGTTGTAATGATTTATAATTTAAAAAAAAGATTAACTTGATAATTAACAAAGATTCAATAACAAATTATTTGAAAATTAACTAGTATGAAATTTTACGATTAAACTTTTAATTTTATCATTTTGAAAACTTTGAACTTTTTTTAATTTAGTAGGAGTAAAATTGTAAAGAAAAAACTTAATTTAAAGTAAAAAAAATTTTATTGATAAAATACATTTTCCCGTATACATGGAGTAGAGTGTTTCTCGATTTTTAAATTTATCAACTTCATCTTGATCTTCAATTGAACTATCTGCGCGTTGACGACGAGATAACAGCACGTACTTTTTAATGGCTGCATCATTTCTCATAGCGCAATGTTTCTTTTCCGACGTGTGATTGCTGCATGGGAAGTTGACTTGCTCTACCATTATTTTCAATGCCGGCACGTTGAACTCTTGCTCCTCGGGGTCTTGAATTATTCTGAAGAACAAAAAGAGAAGTTTTTGAATAAAAAATTACATGTGAAAGTGAAATTTATAAAAATCATTCAAATTAACTTACTCGTCTCGCAATAATTCGTTGAGCAGACTTTTTTTTATGGCCCTTGACGAAGATGCAGGAAGAATTTTTCAAATTTGATTGCAAAATTCTTAGCAGGTCAGATGCAGGCGTTGATCCGCTGTTGTAGTTAATCTTGTGCAGATAATTCTGCGCAAAATCGTTGACTTTCTTCTCCGACGGTAAAAGTTTCTTGTAAGGAACTGCAGGCTTGAAGAGCACCGTCACCGGGTTTTCATCCTCAGCTCCGATGGGTACAATGGCGAGCTCTTTCGGCATCAGGATGTTCGAGCTTCTGACGAAGGCTTGAAAATCCACAGCGTGCTGCATGGTGAGTGTTTAAAGAGAACGTGACTTGTCGGTCAGATGAGTTGAAGATAAATGTGCTCTTCGTCAAATTTGGACCTCATTATATACTTTTTTCACTAGCGATGCATCCCCTCCCACCCAAGAAGGGGTAGGAGGTGTATAAAACAGGCAGGACTCGAGCCGAAGAATCATTCTTCTCCTAACTGAGCTAGCAGCACGTTTTAATTTTGATGGGATTGAATTTCCCGTAAAACTTCGTGACGTATCCCGCTTCGAAGCTCAAAACGAGATTTCTGTCAACGTATTCATGTTGAAAAAGAGTAAAGAAACTTTTAAAATAAACCCCTGTCACCTTATTTCGAAAAAACAAGAAAAACACGTTTATCTTTTATTGATTCAAAGATCGTACGTTGATGATGAAGAAATGGAAGAAGGGCAGGAGGAGGAGGAAACTGATACTGACTGGCACTATGTTCTTATTAAAGACATTTCAAGACTGCTTTCGGCACAAGTTTCAAAGGGTAAGAAAAAAGTTTACGTGTGTCCGAGATGTATGAATTGGTTTAAAGCTCAAAGTAAACTCGATTCTCACGAGGTTCAATGCGAACTTGTAAATAAATGTAAAGTTAATTTACCCGATAAAAGCAACAATAAATTAAAATTTTTCAATGTTTAACGCTCAACTGGAGTGTCCCTCCATATTGTACGCTGATATTGAGTCTCTACTACTACCCGTTAACGAGGGAAAAGCTTTTCAACAACATCAAGCTCACAGCATTGATTTTCATTTACACTGCAGCTACGATGATTCTCTTTCCAGATATGAATCCTATAGACAGAAATATGAGACGTGCATGACTCCAGCTCAGTGGTTTATTTTAAAATTACTTGATATAAAAAATCAGGTAGAAGAAATTTATAAAAACATAGTACCGTTAGAGCTTACACCTAAGCAGCAGCGAGCTCATTTTCTTGCTGATACGTGCAGCATTTGTAAAAAAAAGTTTAAGGTAATTTTTTTTATGGAAAAAATTTTTTTTTATTGAATATTTTTTTATTAATTCATAATTTAAAGGTTGGAGAGGTTAGAGTAGAGAAGCATTCGCATCTAACTGGCGAATACAGAGGCTGTGCCGACAACTCGTGTAATTTGTTGTTCAGAGAGAAAAGGAGCCTACTGGTGACTTTTCACCGCTTGTCCAACGACTTACATTTTTTATTCAAAGAGCTTGCAACTTCAACGGTTTTGGAAGGAAAAATTGAACTTCTTTCCAAGTCAAAGGAGAATTTTACATGACATCATAAAAAAAGAATTTTTCAAAGATGGATACAGTGCCGATCAAATCGAGTTGTTATTAGAAAAAGGAGTGTACAGTAACGACTTTACGGAAAATTTCGCCTCTTTGGAAACCACGAGATTGCCCGACAAAGAAAGTTTTTATAACAAGCTCAATGAAACTCACATCAGCGACGAAGACTACTCTCATGCGAAAAAAGTGTGGGAAACTTTTGAATGTAAAACTCTAGGAGAGTATTCGGACTTGTACTTGAAAGTGAACGTGATGCTTTTGACTCAAATCTTTCAATGCTTCAGATCGATGAGTATAGAAAGCTATCAGCTATTTTTTTTCCGCTCCTTCCCTGACTTGACAAGCATTGTTGAAATATAAGAAAAACGAAAATGATCCAGATCTCGAGCTCGAGCTTTTAACCGATATTGACATGCTTATGTTTGTTGAAAAAGGAATAAGAGGAGGTTTATCGCAAGCTTCTCATTGATATGCAGAGGCGAATAACAGGTATTTAGACGATTATGATCCTGAAAAAGAAGAGAGCTTTTTGCTGTATCTGGACTGTAACAACCTTTATGTTATTTATTCATTTATTATCATTTATTATCATTATTTATGACAAATATATAATTAAAATTTCTCAAACAGGATGTGTTATGACGTCTCCGCTTCCCTACGGTAGATTCGAGTGGATAGAGGACGTAAGTGATCCACAGCTTTACAATTTACCCGATGATTCTCCCGAGGGTATGTTTTTAGAAGTTTCAATGACATACCCGGAAAAACTTCACGACGAGCACAATGATTTACCGTTTTTACCCGAATTACGTGTGCCACAGGGGGGATCAAAACAAAAAAAACTCATGACTACTTTTTACGACAAAGACCACTACGTCCTTCATTACACTGTATTAAAGCAAGTCTTGCGAAATGGTTTGGTTTTAAAAGAAGTACATCGAGCTTTGAAATTTAAACAAAAGCCCTGGATGAGAGATTACGTTCTTTATAATAATGAAAAAAGAAAAAATGCTAAAAACGAGTTTGAAAAAAAATTTTACCAGCTGCTCGTCAACAGCTGTTTCGGTAAGAATTGTTTTAATTAAAATAAAAATTTTGTTTAAACGAAAAAAAAAAATTTCTAGGTAAATCGTTAGATGATCCGAAAAATAGGCAGTGCGTTAAATTCTGTCACAAGTAGACCGGGAGATATAGTGCAATGGCCCTTGGTGCTAGACCAAACTTCCACAGCGTTTCCATGATAGACGAATATCTAGTAGCAATTCATCTCACTCCAACCGAAGTAAAGATAAAAAAACCTATCTACGTGGGTCTGTCGATCCTTGAAATTTCTAAAACTATAATGTATGAATTTCATTATTCATTCATTAAAAAAAAATTAGGCCCATTGATGTATTCTGACACTGATTCATTTATATATCACATACGGGGAGTGAACTTTTATGAATTTATGAAACAAAATCTAGATAAATTTGATACGTACGACTACCTGGAGGATAACGTGTTTGGTTTACCGAGAGTCAATAAAAAAGAGCTTGGACTATTCAAAGTGAACTAAAAGGTATAAAAAAATCATAAATCAAATTCTTTTTCTCTTCATATACTTTTTTATGCTTAGGTGCACTGATGAAAACTTACGTTGGGCTTCGCGCAAAATTATACAGTTTGAAGATACAAGGTCAAGAGACTTTAAAAAAGGCAAAAGGTGTAAAACATGGCGTCGTGAAAAAGCAAATACTTTTCGAGGATTACGACTACTGTCTTTTCAACGAAACGCAAAAAAGAGTCGTTCAAAATAATATAAGCTCGAGACGTCATATTGTTCGATCCAAGAGAGAAGAAAAGACGGCTATTTGTCCAATGGACGATAAGCGGTTTATTTTGAGTAAAAAAACTCACACACTTGCATGGGGACATCACATGATTCCGGAGAATGCTTTGGAAGAAGAAAATGGCTGCACTTTGCAAAAAGAAGACAGCGATTGTTACAGATTTACTGCTTTATTAATTTTATTTTGTTGCCGGATTAAAAGCTGGTGGGGGAGGGTTGTCAAATAACTGTTGAGACAGACTTTCTTTAATACCAACAGTGTTAATTTATTTATTTTAACACAACACTCTATTTACAACAATATTCAAATAATTCAAAATTACAATAAGTGAGTTTATACAGGTTAATAAAAATTATTTTTAATGAAAAAAAAACTGAGAGGTGAGAATATTATAGTTTGAGTGGAGAATTTCCACCCTTAATTTTCATGTAAAGAAAATTAATTAATTAATTAATTTGAGAAACACCTAGTCAAAACTCTTTATGGACTTGATTATATTAATTAAAGCCATAAACATAAACATTTTGTTTGAGTATAGTTGATGTAAACAAGGCAACAGAAATGGCCTTGAAAAGAGAGAGAGAGAGAGAGATGCCCAAGAGAAATTAAAGCAGCAGCAGAGAATGACCTTGAACAGAATAGAAAAGAAAATGGCTGCTTGTAAGACAGCACAAAGAAAGGAGAGAGAGAGCAAGAGAATGCACAGTAAATTTTATTGATTTTTTGGCTGCGAAATGACGATGAGAAGCACCGGTAAATTATTGTTACCGGTGCTGCGCAAAAATACCTAAGGATGCCTAGGATGATCTCCTTGCTGAGCTGCTAACCCAAGAATTGAAGTGAATCAAGCCGATCGAATTCAAGATGAGATGTCTCCAGAGTTGACTACCACCAGGTGAATTATTTGTTGAGATGACTGTGCAGATGAGACCACTGCGTTGATGACGAGAAAGAGTCGAGAAAAATGCCAAGTGGAAAGAACCCAAGAGATAACACAAAATGGCGAAAGAAACGTCTATTCACGAGCGTTGCCGCGAAGAGAACTGGAGAGACGCCGCAGGCCCAGCAGCGTCAGCGACAGCAGCAACAGCGCGTAGCTTGAAGGCACGTGAGAGAGAGAGACAGAACGAAAAATCAATACTCTGCGCAGGTGAGTCAGTGGTTTTGAACCGCTAACGATTAGCAGCGCTAATTTTCGAGAGACGCCGTGGCGACGACATCAACTGCGGACATGGGCGCGAATATTTAAATTTGATAAATTCCGCAAAATTCCGCCCGCCATCATCCAATGCGTTGATCACCATCAGTCGAATAAACTGGAAGAACCACCAGTTTTGTCACCGGTCTTTTGAGAGTTGCACAGGATGTCTTGAGAGTCACCACTCGAGTAAGTCCATCATTACCAGGGTGAAGTTGAATGACCCGTGCCATGGGCCACTTACTTGGCGGTGAATTCTCATTGGTGAGTAAGACCATCGAACCAACATTGATGTTAAAAAATGGATGTTTCCACTTAGACACAGTTTGCAAGTGATGAATGTATTGAGAAGACCATTGCTTCCAAAACCGTTGAATTTTTTGCTGTATAAGTTGCCATCGAGAGAGCCTGGACGAGTTGAGATCCAGAAGGCTTGGTTCTGGGACCGCATTGAGAGCTGTTCCAATGAGAAAGTGTCCAGGGGTGAGAAACTGAAGATCTTCAGGGTCATCACTGAGAGGTTCCAATGGACGCGAGTTGAGAATACCTTCTATTTGAGTGAGCAGTGTGGTGAGTTCCTCAAAGGTAAGTACGGTATCGCCAATTGTCCTTTTCAGGTGAAATTTTATTAATTTCACAACTGATTCCCATTTTCCACCCATGTGAGGGGCAGCAGGTGGATTGAAATTCCATTTCGTCCCATCTTGAGCCAAAACCCTAGCCAAAGTTGAGTCTTGAGATTGAGCTTGCCTGAATAGAGTCCTCAACTCTTTGTCTGCACCCTGAAAATTGGTACCACAATCCGAGTACATGTGAGAAGGCAAGCCCCTCCTTGATGTAAACCTTCTATAGGCAGCGAGAAAACCGTCTGTTGAGTAATCACTGACTGTCTCCAAGTGTACAGCCGATGATGAAAAGCAAACAAACACGCACAGCCAACCTTTGTAAACTTTTGAACCTCGTCCTTTCCAAGAAGTGATGTTGAGAGGGCCAGCGTAATCTACACCAGAATGAGAAAAAGGACGAGAGGGAGTTACTCTGGCCAAGGGCAGTTGTCCCATGAGTTGCCGAGCTAGAGAACCCCTCTGTCTTGCGCAAACCACACAGTGCACTTTGTGAGACTTGACAGTAGCTCGGCCACCAATGATCCAATATTCCTGACGAACTTTCGACAGAGTAAGTTGAGTGCCTCCATGCAAAGTATCCAGGTGAGCTTGACCAATGATGAGTGCTGTGAGAGGTGCGTTTCTAGTGAGAATTGCTGGATGCTTGGTCGAATAACTCAAATTCGTTTGATTTAACCGACCACCAAGCCTCAAAATACCGTAAGCATCCACAAATGGTGTCAATTTATTGAGAGGGTGAGATTTTGGAAGCGTTGAGCTCGAAACCATTTTTATCTCATCAGAGAGATCTTGTTGTTGAGAGAAGCCAATCCAAAATTGTTTTGCTTTGTTAAGCAACTCAGACGAGATGACTGACGACTGCTGGAAATTTCTCTTGAATCGTTGTACTGCAACCATACAGAGAGCTGTGATTCTTAATAATTTGGTGAGAGATGAATACCTGCGTATGAGATTCCACTGTTCCTTGGCAAGAGCAACAGCCACTACTGGTGTAGACTTTCTTTGTTCTGGAAGAGCGTGTAGATCCAGGGGAGCAGCGGGGGCTGGCCAATATTCCTCTGGTTGAGAAATCCACGGTGGTCCATTCCACCAAAGCTGATGACCAACAAGTTGAGAGATGAGAATACCACGAGAGGCACAGTCAGCTGGATTACAGTGACCTGGTACATGCCTCCAGTGCGCTTGAGGGACCAACTCTTGAATTGAGTGTACCCTGTTGCGCACGAACTCTTTCCAGCGTGATGGGTGAGAGCTAATCCATGCGAGAGCAGTCTTGTCATGGAGTCAGTCCAAAGAATCACAGAGTTTATGTCCAATTTCGTGGTCGATAAGAAATGATGCACCAGTTTGCTGAGAATGTGGGCAGCTACTAATTCCAATCTTGGAATTGAAACTGGTTTGAGAGGGGCCACCTTTGTTTTTGAGCATAACCAAGAAACTGTTATGCCCTTAGTTGATTGAACTCTCGTGTAGATAACTGCAGCCATAGCGAATTGAGAAGCATCCGAGAAACCATGAATATCGACCACTGAGTTTGAAAGTGTTCCAAGCCAACGGGGTAGTGAGATTTTTTCCAAATTTTTGAAATCTTCTCTGATTTCTAACCACTTTTTCTGGGTTGAAGCTGGCACTGCTTCATCCCAATTCAATTTCTGTAACCACAATTCCTGCAGTAGAATTTTGGCCTTGATAACGACTGGTGAGACCATCCCAATTGGGTCGAAGATTTGAGCCACCTCCGACAAGATGTTTCTTTTCGAGATAACTTTACTCACCTCTGGTAAGCAGAGCTTCACAATGATAATATCCCGTTGAGGAGACCAAGTTAATCCGAGGATTTTGGCAGTGCAATCACTAAATGAGATTGAGCTATTTGATTGTGGAGTCGAGCGGTCCAATTTTGAGAATTTCCGATTGTTTGAATTCCATTTGGCTAGTGGAAACCCGCCCGCCATGCACAATCCTTCTAATTGAGCAGCCTTTTCATTGAGAAGAGATAAAGAGTCAGCGCCACCAAAGATGTCATCCGCATACCTTCCAAATGTGAGAGAGTCGATTGCCAATGGAAAACGGGCACCTTCGTCCTTTATGAGTTGTAACAACACTCGGATAGCCAAGAATTGAGCTGCTCGAGTACCATACGTCACTGTTGTCAATTTGTAATGAATTTCCCTGAAAAGTTTGTCGACCCAAATGATTCTTTGTAAATCTTGATCATCTTGGTGGACCAAGATCTGCCTGTACATCTTTGTGACATCAGTAACGAACAAAAATTTGTAGACCCTGAGCCAATGGATAACGTCCAATATGTTGAGAAGCAAATTTTGCCCAGTATGCATGATGTCGTTGAGAGAGTAACCAGATGAAGTAGCAGCCGAACCATTGAATACTACCCTCAGTTTTGTAGTGAGGCTATCCAGTTTGAGAACACCATGATGAGGTAGGTAGTAACAAGGGGTAACGTTGATTGAATCGGCTGGCACTTGAACCATGTGTCCCAATTTGAGATATTCCTCCATGAACTCAAAATACAATTTTTTGTAATCTTCGTCCTTTGATAATCGTCTCATGATTCCTCGAACACAAGCTTGAGCACGACCAAGAGAATGACCCAGCACGGAAGGATCTTGGATGAGAGGAAGCCGGACAACGTACCTTCCCTGTTGAGTTCGTGAGTGTGTGGTTGAAAAGTGTTCTTCACATTCCTTTTCACCAGCTGTCAAGGCTGCCAGTTGAGAATTTGGGGTTTCCTCCAATGTCCAGAATTTTGAGATAGCTTCATGTAAAGCGTCCAGATTGAGAGGTACTATTGAAAATGATTGTTTTATTGAGCCAGATTCCAAGGAGCAAGGACCAAGTACCAACCAACCAAAGATTGAGAGTTGAGCAATAGGTTCGTGTGGAGCTCCTTTAATAATATTGGGTTTTATGATCAAGCCGTAATGATCAGATCCAAGAATAATATCGATTTTTCGAGGATGTCCAAATTGAGAATCGGCCAGACATAGATTATTGATGTGAGGCCAAGTCCCTTCATCGCATGGTTGAGAAGGTAAGGTCGAAGTGAGACAATTTAGAATATGAACGTGAAGTTTCACTTGAGTATTTCGATATGCAGATTTGAGAATAACCACTGCCTTTCCGTGAGTTTGACCAGCTTTTGAAGCGCCAATACCAAGTATTGAGACTGATGAATGAGTTCGAGGGATTTTGAGCAAGTCTACCAATGCAGATGAGATGAATGATAATTCTGAACCAGGGTCGATGAGAATTCTAACCATGTGAGATGCTGACCCAGTGATGAGAACAGCTACCGCTGTAGCCAAAAGAGAGGTATCCAGGGCGTGAGAAAAACCAAGAGTGATTGCGCCTGCCTCCTATTGTTGTTGTTGAGATGGAGCCAAGGGTAATGAGGGAGTACCAATTGCAGTTGAAGCGACGGATGGGTCCACGTGAATCATGGTGTGATGCATTTTATCGCAAGTCTTGCATCTCGTCTTCCATTGGCAATTTTTAAATGAATGCCTACCCAAACAATTATAACACAATGACTTTTGTGTGACTACCCGTCTGCGATCTGCTGGTGAGAGTTCCCTGAATCCAGAACAGGAAACAATGAAGTGACCCTGTCCACAATGAGAGCAGGTGTGCTGCTGTTGCTGAGTGTTGGGCCTTTGCCCAGATGACCCTTGTGACCCAGATGAGATACCCACGTGAGCTTTTACACTCTTTTGGAAAGGGTGCCCAGGTTGTTGAGATTTACCAGGTTGGGATGCCACAGTTCGGTGGGTGCTCTCTATGTTTTCTAAAGCTCGCACCCTGGCCATTAGAAACTTTTCCAATTCTTTGAAGGAGGGAAACTCTGAAGATGATGTGACCGAGGTCTCCCAAGCCTCTCTTGACGGTCGATCCAGGAGTTTCAACGTGTTTGCCGTAATGAGAACGTCCCCCAGCCGTTCTGTATCTACGTACGACGCCAATAACTTGAAAGTGTTTGAGGTTGACGTCACCAAAGTATTGAGGGACTTCGAGTCCTTAGGCTGCACCGACGGGACCTTAGTCAACTCATTGAAGAGCTCTTCAACTAAACGACGTTTTTTATCGTAGCGCTCGTTGAGTTTTTGCCAGCCAAGATTGAGACCTTCCAGGGTGAGGGGGTAGTTTTGAACCAAACTCGCAGCTTCCCCAGTCAAGGACCTCTTCAAGTACATGGCCTTGAAGGAATCCAAGATTTTAGTGTTGTTGAGCACCATCTCCTCAAACATTTCCTTGAACGACTGCCACTGAGAGTAGGATCCAGAAAACGGTGGCAAATTGATATCCAGTAACTTCATGTTCTGAGGAGACGTTGACCTTGGGTGAGATGAGGTGACTGGTGGAGCTGGAGGTGTGAGATTTTCCCTGAGCGTTGCCAATTCCATGAGGATGTCCAGGTAAAGCATTTCCATTTTGTTGAGGTAGACAGCGGTGAAATATTCATCATTGACCATAGTGGCAGGACAAGATGACACCAATTGTCCATGGTCAGATCTAAATGAAAACATTAGTGACTCCACAGACTCACGCCACTGATTGACCAACATCAAACCAGCAGTAGCACCTTTCTCTTTAATTATGGTGCTGTAACCTTCTAAGCTGGTCAACCGCTCTCTTTGAGATCTGGTCCTGCAGATAAAGTCTGCAGGCACAGAGCCAGAGCTTGAGCGAGTCCTGGGCCTGGACCCACCATCCACCACATTCAAGAGATTTTCCTGCTCGGATATACCAGCAGGCTATAAAAGTACCTTTGGTACAGTGGTAGTAGGAGCTGAGCCACCAGTAGCTCCTAGCGTTGAGTTATCCAACTGTTGAGAGGTCTCATCCGAGTGATGTCCAGTACTGGCTGCTTCAAGTTTGGTCTTGTCGCTTGGAGCCTCTGACTTCTTATCCTGAGTATTGTCCATGTCCTGAGATGAGAGGTGCCAACTGATGAAAACCAGGTGCCACTTGTTGAGAAAACCTGAGGATGATGGTTATGATGATGAGATTATTCAAGAACTAGCCCAGCCACCCACCAGCATCCGGCTCGAAGGACCAAATGTTACAGATTTACTGCTTTATTAATTTTATTTTGTTGCCGGATTAAAAGCTGGTGGGGGAGGGTTGTCAAATAACTGTTGAGACAGACTTTATTTAATACCAACAGTGTTAATTTATTTATTTTAACACAGCACTCTATTTACAACAATATTCAAATAATTCAAAATTACAATAAGTGAGTTTATACAGGTTAATAAAAATTATTTTTAATGAAAAAAAAACTGAGAGGTGAGAATATTATAGTTTGAGTGGAGAATTTCCACCCTTAATTTTCATGTAAAGAAAATTAATTAATTAATTAATTTGAGAAACACCTAGTCAAAACTCTTTATGGACTTGATTATATCAATTAAAGCCATAAACATAAACATTTTGTTTGAGTATAGTTGATGTAAACAAGGCAACAGAAATGGCCTTGAAAAGAGAGAGAGAGAGAGAGATGCCCAAGAGAAATTAAAGCAGCAGCAGAGAATGACCTTGAACAGAATAGAAAAGAAAATGGCTGCTTGTAAGACAGCACAAAGAAAGGAGAGAGAGAGCAAGAGAATGCACAGTAAATTTTATTGATTTTTTGGCTGCGAAATGACGATGAGAAGCACCGGTAAATTATTGTTACCGGTGCTGCGCAAAAATACCTAAGGATGCCTAGGATGATCTCCTTGCTGAGCTGCTAACCCAAGAATTGAAGTGAATCAAGCCGATCGAATTCAAGATGAGATGTCTCCAGAGTTGACTACCACCAGGTGAATTATTTGTTGAGATGACTGTGCAGATGAGACCACTGCGTTGATGACGAGAAAGAGTCGAGAAAAATGCCAAGTGGAAAGAACCCAAGAGATAACACAAAATGGCGAAAGAAACGTCTATTCACGAGCGTTGCCGAGAAGAGAACTGGAGAGACGCCGCAGGCCCAGCAGCGTCAGCGACAGCAGCAACAGCGCGTAGCTTGAAGGCACGTGAGAGAGAGAGACAGAACGAAAAATCAATACTCTGCGCAGGTGAGTCAGCGGTTTTGAACCGCTAACGATTAGCAGCGCTAATTTTCGAGAGACGCCGCGGCGACGACATCAACTGCGGACATGGGCGCGAATATTTAAATTTGATAAATTCCGCAACAGCGATGTTGACATGTTTCCGGAGGTAGAAATGTTCTCTCAACAGGACGACACCCAAATCGAGCAACTGGAAGAAGACAAATAATTTACGAAAGGGTGGGGCAAGCTCAAAATAATGTATTTAAGCAGGACTCGGATCCCATTCTCATTATAGACCTCAACAGATACGAATCTCCTCCGAAGAGACGTTGCCTATAAGCTGCCTATTGTATTAACTAAAAAAAGTAAGCATATCAAATAATTTTAAAAGTATTTTATAATCATAGATTAGATAGTTTAATAAGCGTATCATCTATCAAATAGTAGCTTAATACGCGCTGATTTTGATAAGATTTTAATTTTTTGTTACAGAAAAAATAGATTTCTCTCGTGCAAATCTCGTTGGTGGAATGACTTTTTTACCCAAGAAAAAGTTAACGGACTTGACCGTTTCAACGCAGTACAAAGTGACCGCTTTTAGAGAAGTAAAAACAAGATTTAGACCTAAAGTGGTCGTATCGCTGGATAAAGAGTTTCAAGTTTTTCTTCCTCACAGATTTCAAACCCTTTTCGAGCAAGAACCGAAGCTCCTCTAGGATATAAAAACTGCTGCTGAAAGTTCTAAACTTTTTTTAATCTATCTAGGCGATGGTAAAATAAAATTTACAGGTGAAAATTAAAATGTAAAACGTATGTATAATTAAAAATAAAAATTTTTATTAACCTAAAAACTACAAATCTTTTTATTTTAACAAATCATTTTTATGTATCCAAGCTTTCTCATTAATACCGTGCCATTTCACATAAACCATTTCATTTTTTCTTTTGAGAACTTTTTCAATCAAATAAATATCAGGACAATCGGTTTTCATCATTTCTTCCTCGTAAAAACAGCCAACGATAGGTTGATCACTGGCTTCGTTCAACTTGTAGGAAGGAGGATACGTTTTATTTACATCAGTTACGGTATATATTTCATTAGTCCAGTTGGGAACGAATCCTTTTTCGAAAATTTTTTTGACTTTGCTGATTCTAACTTTATTGTTGATTTTGAACTTTGGCCTTTTTTTAACTTTTATTTTATTCAATCTTTTCAAAATTAAAGGTACATTTTTAGAGTTAACTTCTTTTGGTTTCATACCTACAGTACTATGCTTGCGATTATTATAAGAATCTATTAAATGCTGTAGAATTTCTAAATATTTGTAACTACCATTGAGACTGAAACGACGCCACATCTCACTTTTGAGCGTGCGCTTGAACCTTTCGCAGATCGATGCTTTCAGACCCATGTAGGTGGAGTACATATTTATTTTAATACTTATTCATAAGATATTGAAAATGTTTATTGTAAAATTCTTTTCTCATGTCAACGTGAAGGTTATGCATCGGAGAATTAATTTGTTTCAACACCGATTCCATGGCGTTTGACACGTCCAAACCACTTTTGGTTTTAACTGCGCACGCCCACGCCATTTTTGAAAATGAATCGATCGGCTTGAAGCGTGTCCAAAGGACGTATCATTTTAACTTTTCTACGAAGAAAGTTTCTGCGTGCAGGGCGATGGATTTCATTCATGACTCTTTCCATTTTCTAAAATTCGCTTGATTTCCGCTTTAAATGTAACCAACCAATCGGTTATTTCTTTTTTTATTTGAAGATGATCTTCTTTTATAGATTGTTGAAGCTTATTTGAATTAACCGCGTCACCCGCGTAAGCAGGCTCAGCCAAGTTACAAATTATTTTATTTTCAATGTCGTAATTTCCGTCTCAAGTAAGCTTGAACCCTCTTCCAGGAGGACCTTGTCTGCTTGCTATTTTTTCACGTTTTCTTCCGAATACGTTGGTAGGCATTACGATAATGATGAAAAATTCTTGCGTGTTCAGTATATATACCCACCCTCCCTAAGCTCTTCTAAAATCGAATGCACTTCGTTTGTATGACTCAAATTACCTGCAGCTTGCTCGGCTAGTAATAATCGTAGTCTATCGTTTGCATCATCCCAAAAAACGTACTGAAATTTATTATCGTGTTTGGCAAATTTAAATCTAGGTATTATAGCTCCTCCTCTTTTCACTGAAGTCGGTGATTTTGGATTCAACATTACAGTTTTATGTTTTCAAAAGGTGATCGTGATTTTATAGGACTCGCTTGAAAGAGATCCGCAATTATATTTTTATATTTATTACTAGCTGCATGCTTTTTTAACTCACCACCTGGTTCGTTCCTTTTTTATGCGCGCTAGTTTGCTCGAGAATTTGTTTATAGTAAGTAGTATCGGAAATGCTATAATTTTGCGGGTGTTTATAAACAATGAGTTCGAACAGACCTTGAGTTCTGGGGTAAGTTTTGTTATTAACAATTATATTATCTTTTTCAAATTTCACAATCGCATTACCAAATTGATATCCATTTTTCGTTCTTTTCTTCAAGCCATATAAATTATCTTGCTCGGCAGCTTTGATTTGTACTACTTCTCCCGTGCTATTCGTATTTTCAGGATGATTAAATAAGTTGATCGAGAGGAGCCGTCGTTGGCTCAGTCGGCTACGGCACGCGTCTTAGTTGGCTGAAACATCGGCGCGCCAAGGGACGCCGGTTCAAATCTCCATTGACTCGATTTTTCGAGCAGCGGCGAGGCGAGCCGCGCGTCCCGCATGAAACGAGACAAGAATTTTTGGGGAACATCAGTACATTCTGAGGATCAAAGAAGATGGCCACCGATGATTGGATTAATGCTCTCTAAAATTACAAACGAATCACACCAGATACGGCTATTAGACCTTTCAACCCTTCACTGCTACCCATCTATAGCTGATGGAATATCGGACGGCAACTTCACCTTACCTGATGAAGCATTCGAGGACTGAAGCACCCGACGGACTTCACTAAAACCAACAGTTAAAACCCTTTTGTACCCCACTGTAATTAAATGTTAAAATTCGTGTTGTATCTAATAACCTTAATAAGGTAATAAAGATTAATAAAAAAAAAAAAAGTTGATCGAGTCGTGATCTTCATTTTCATCAATAACTGATTTTTCAATTACCAATGAATCTACTATGATCTGATAAATTTTGATCCGATACTAAGCTTCGATCAAAGCTTTTATCTAATTTTATACGTTTTTTGTTTTCAACTAATTCATTGAGCGGATCGGTAATAGGTTTAAACGTTTCCTGTAAAACACGTTCGGTGTTATCCTTTTGAAATTTAATCAAGTCATACTTTCGTTTAACTGCTTCGCGAGCTTTTACAAGCTCTTTGAGAATATTTTTCTCGTGAATAATGTCAGCCATGCTATCGCTATGACGTCTCACTGCAGACTGATGAATTTCAAGTTACGTTATATTTATTATAAAACAATCGAATCTTTTTCTGTGACGTCCTTTATTAAAATCTTTTTCTTTGTCTATGACCAAAAAAATATGTTTATCGCTCCAACACTTTGAACTTATTCCTTTAAATTTTTCAAATTTCATATCACTGTTGACGTCATCGTCGTCAATGTGCTTCAAGTTCATTTCATCTTGACGAAATAAAATTAAAAATTTTACGTTATCTCTCACGAGATGCTTTGGAACAGCTGCATAAGATTGACAAAAATAAAAGCAGTCTACGTTTTTTTGACATCCCATGCAAAAGAAAGCTTTTACGTTAGCTTGCGAGCAGCTAGAAATATCATCGAAAACGAACAGAGAGTTGGGTAAAGTTTCGGATGGTGCAATGACTTGTTTGCTATCCAAGAACGGAAAATATTGAGGACCTTCGATAGGCTCCAGAAGCTTTTTTAAAAATTGATACTTTGGTTGGTTTAGTGATTTTGAATAAAAGTATACATTTTCAAATTTTAATCAATTGGGATGTATCAGCAGCGTTAGTATGCTGTTCGTCTTTCCATACCCCGACGGTCCAGAAATGACCGCTCTAATGCTGCTCGGAAGTAAATCTCCATGACGATTTTATTTTTTTTCCCGTTCTGCGAGGACGTCAAAATTTTCCACTGGTAATTTAACGTTATTTTGAATAAATTTAACGTTGATCGTGCGAGATTTTAAATGAGAATGACGAAGATGGTATAAATACTTTGTTTTTATAGATTATAGTTTAGTCGTAAATCGACATTCGTAAAGGAATGATCTTATACGGTAAAAAGAAAAAGAAGCGAGGTTACGGGTTGATAAATAAAATTATTAACAAACTTTCGTTCGAGCTTCACTTACCTGGATATAATTATTGTGGACCCGGCAAAATTAGCCGCTAGACCAGCTCGCGGGGATCAACCGATTAACCAACTCGATTCTGCGTGTAAAGAGCACGACATCGCTTACTCGAAAAATAAAGAAAGTATCGCTGCCAGAAACGCAGCAGACGGAGTTTTAGCTGATAAAGCTTGGAAAAGAGTCGTTTCCAACAACGCGTCATTAGGAGAAAAAGCGTCCGCGTACGCGGTTACCAATAACATGAAAGCAAAGTCAAAATTGGGTATGGGTTTGAAAAAATCCAGAAAGAAATCTAAAAAGAAGTATAAAAAAAGATGTAAAAAGCTGACATCGTTTAATAGGATAATAAAAACAGCTTCTAAATCAGGAGTTGCAGGTAGGTCACTGAAAAGTGTAATCAATGCAGCACTCAAAGCTGCTAGAACCGCCATAAAAAAATCGGGAGGTAAAAACAAAATAAAATTTCCACGTATTCTCCCAGTGTCGTCAAAAATAGAAGGATTTTTACCTCTTGTGCCTTTATTCTCCGGATTTAGTGCAACCGGGACTCTCGCAGGAGGAGCTTCAGGGGTTTACTAAGCGATTAACGAAGCGAAAACAGCTCGTCAAAATTTGGATTAAAGTAAAAGACATAATAAAACCATGTAAACAATAGCGTTGGGAAAAGGTTTATACCTAAAACTTACAAGACCGGTCTTGGATTGTATTTAATATGATATAGTGGCAAGGGGTTAAAAAAAAGCTGGAAATAAAATTACCCGATCGTCCGCTGACAAATTTTGATTTGATCAAGTACGCTAATAAATTGAAAGTTCCTCATTTTCGTGGCGTGTTTATGAAAAATAAATTACCTTTATCAAGTCCTCGTTATCACGAATCTGGTATTATAAACCTTGATAACGATAGCGGACCTGGTACACATTGGTGTGCATACCGTAAGCGAGGAAAAGATGTTGTTTACTTCAATAGCTTTGGTGATTTAAGCCCACCGATTAAATTAATGAATTATTTAAATGTCGACAGTATAAAATATAATCCTGAAAAATATCAAGATTTTAATACGTATAATTGCAGACATTTATGTTTGAAATTTTTAAGCGGCCAGATAAAAGATATATAAAGAGCTGCTTTAGCTTACCCGCTATCAAACTATCATGGACTCTTTTACGCTTACTTTGTCAGCATCTTCTTCAGTTTTAGAAGCTCAGTATTACCCTCCGATTGAATTATCACCACATAAAAATTACTCTTTAGGATTAGTTGAATTTTTAACTTTCAATTCTACTCCAAATATTGACGTTGGGTGCAACAAATTTTATATCGAGATCAAGTGATTAAATTTCCAATCGGTTGTTACGAAATTAATAACATAGAAAAATATATTCAAGAAACTCTTAAACAAAGAAAAATAAATACTGGAATCTCTTCAAAACCTAATGAAACTACGTTACACTGTGAAATCAAGTGCACTGCAGAAATTGATTTCTGACCGCGAGATTCAATCGCTAGAATATTAGGACCTAGTCATCGTCTGCTTTCCGCAAATAATCATCACATTTCCGAAACACACGTAAATATAATTACAATAAATTTAATAAGAGTTGAGTGCAACATCACGAGCGATGCGTACGTTAATAACAAAAAAGTTCACACAATTCACGAATTTTATCCAGAGGCCGACCCTGGTTTTAAAATAATCTAAATTCCTTCCCAATTAATTTACTTACCTATAACAGTACCCTGTATTGATTACATTCAGTTGCGCGTGGTTGATCAAGACGGTGAGTTAGTTAATTTCCTCGAAGAAAATATAACGATTCGACTTCATATAAAAGCTTCATAATGGGTATTGTCTTTCACGGTGGGGGATTCCAAATCAAAACATATGAAAATAACACAAAATGCACTTCTTCGATCAGTCGCCAACGAACTCTCAAAGTGTTAACACGAGCGAATATCCAGTTTCTCAAAAGTCTAGGCTTAAAAGTAGTTCCTGGTGGAAAGTAACTTGCATATTCTTTTGCTGTTTTAAAAAAAAATGGAAGACATTCGAAGCATTCAAAATTCTGTTGCGTTTGATGAAAGTATCTCTCATTACGAGATACACGCTCACCAACCGTATACAGCAGCAAATTATGGCAACAGTGATGAAATTCGTATCGCTATACAACATCAAGATCTGTGCCTTTTACCATCGCGGAGCATTCTTCATATTTGCGGTCAACTCACTGATACCGCTACGAAAAAAGCACCGAAAAATACATTTTTTGTTAATAACGGTATTTGTCATTTATTCGACGATGTTCGTTTAGAGTTAAATGGAATTGAAATAGATCGGTGTAAAAACGTGGGTTTAACTACGTTGATGAAAAATTGGTTCTCTTTTAATCCTAATCAAAGTTTGATTGCTGAAAACTCAGGATGGTATGGTCTTTCGGAAGATAAGAAAAAAAAGATACTCAACGAGGATGGATATTTTGACGTGTTCATTCTTCTCAGTTATATATTAGGTTTGCAGAAGATTATCGTAAGATTGTAGTTAACGTAAAGCTCGAGTTAATCATCGCTCGATCGAGAAATTATTTGAATGCTATAATTAAAACAAAGCCTGGCAACGAAGCATATGAAGTCGTTGATATTAATATTGCGAAGATCGAGTGGCTGATGCCTTACGTTTTAATATCAGATTCACACAGAATAAGTTTGCATAAATTTCTTGGTAAAGATCGCGCAATTACCATGAGTTTTAGATGCAAAGAATTTTTTGAGTATCCATTGCTAACCACAATAACCAAACACGTTTGAACTGTAAAAACTTCAAATCAATTAGAAAAACCTCGTCTTGTCATCATAGGTTTACAGACCAACAAAAAATCAGTAAATAGTGAAAACTATAGTCTTTTCGATTACTGTAATTTAAGTAACGTAAAACTTTTTTCAAACTCTCAATATTATCCTTACAATAATTTAAATCTCAATATCAATCAGAATGAGTACGCGATACTTTACAATATGTACGCCAACTTTCAAATCTCGTATTATGGAAAAGATGCTGAACCAACATTAACTAAAACAGACTTCATCGAAAAAATTCCTCTCATTGTGATCGACTGCTCCAAACAAAACGAATTTTTGAAAAGTGCACCGGTCGACGTACGAATAGAACTCGATTCAAGAGAAAATTTTCCTGCACAGACTGCTGCTTACTGTCTAATTTTACAAGAGTTTTTATTCGTACCACTCGATCAAGAGGCAGACCCTGTAGTACTTTTTTTCAATGCACCCTACTCGTGGAATAATCTAACAAAAAATTATAAAAATATTAATTCCGACTTGCAGCGTAATTATCACGGATTAGATTGGAACACTGGTTCTCTTCCCTGCACATCGATAGGAAAACTTATTTGCGATTCGTTCAAAGACGGTACAGAGATTTACGTTGCAGGTTCGATGAAGAAAAAATGGTGAGAGCGCTTCAGGTATAACGTAAAGTATGTGGCTGCGTACTCGTATCCTCTATTGAATGAAATTAAATTAGTGACGATTTGTGAAAATCATAATGGAAAATTCAAAACGTGTTGCGCGCTGCACAACATGAGACTTTTAAAAAAGTTTATGGTAGAAAAAGAATCACAAGATTCGGAAAAACCCATGGAGTGGGTATAAATACATTTGGTTTTCTCAATTTTATTCACTTCTCATTGAACATGGGTCGAAAGCAGAGCTCCTCCGGCTACGAAAGAATGAAAGATGAAAAATTCTCAGGTTTTAAAAGTTATTCTGAGGAAAAAAATCGACAAGATGATCAATATAAAAGCTTTCAAAAACTTCAAGAAGAACAAAAAGCTTATGAAAAGAAAAATGAAAAAAAGATTAAATTTGAAAAAATTGAAGAAAAAGAAAAAAATTTAATTAAATTGTAAAAATGTACCATGGTTTTAAGTTATTAATAATGTACCATAGTTTTAAGTAATTTTTAATAAATGATTTTTTTAACAATGAACTGTTTTTCTTAATTTATTTCATCCAAAATAATTCAATAAATCAAATGAAAAGGGTATAAATAAATTTGTTGCACGTTGGAAATATTGTTGGCCCTTAAAAGGACCGGGGCAAATAAAATTGACTTTTTAAATTCAAATAACCTTCGAAAACTCTCATGGAATACTAATCGATAAGAATATAGCGGATACTCTGATCCACCTGCCATAAGATAGGCGCTAGCAAAGAGGTGAGTGGCTGCAGTAGAGGCTCGCGGCAGGAATTAGTAGGGAAACCACGGTGTGGTGCGTTCGAAGGAGCTACGCGTAGGGTCAGCTCTCGCGCACGGTGGCCGACGCGTGGCTCACGGTGATGCGAAACCCGCTTGACGCTTGGCCCGCACTGATGTGTTGCCCGGCTTAACGCTTGGCCCGCTTGACGCTTGGCCTGCTCTGTTTTACCTACTTTGAGCATAAGTTCTTTCAAACTTCTCATCCATTGATTGACCATTTGACAACTTTTCATTTCTATTAAAGCAGTAACAACTTGGGTAGCCGTTCCAATAACAGCTAAAAACGAGAGAGAAAAATTTATGTGTCATCAGTGTTTGCGAAAAAAAAAAATCAAGTTACCCTTGAAACCAAAAAACCAATCCTCTGTGACTCTCAAGGTGTTTTGGAGCACTGTAACCTTCGACTAAGATCCCTTCCAATAATCTTGTTTCTCGACAGCGACCTGCATGCTTGATGGGGTGATTCAATGATTTCTCCATCCAAAACAGCCACTGAATAGCTTTCAAAGATTGTTTGTTACGACCTCTGTAACCTCCTGCTGGTATTATACCAATTTGATTATTTTTCAAAAATTTTTTCTTGAACACTCTCATACATATGGAAGCAATAATGGTGCACTCCAGAAACGGGTTCACACCAAATATCATAAAAGTTTCTCGAAAATTCAAACATGCCAATTTTAAGATTTTTATATCTTGTTTGTAGTAATTAGTTATATTAGCATCAAAGTCAAAGATAAAGTTATTAGCTGTTTGCTCATTGTACCACGTAATAAATCTTTCTCTTTCTTTTTCACCCGTGGTGTCAGGAAAGTAAAATTCAATCGATGGCCAAGCACCTACGTAATTCGCATTTTCAGGTTTATTAAAAAATGCGGGAACGTACCTTTTTCTATGTTCTTTAATCCATAGGCTTTGGGCAAGTTATTAAGAGGCATATGAAAATAGTTTAGACTGTCAATAAATTTTGCGTCCATGTACTCCATCACTATAATCTTTATACCATTCAGTATCACAGAAGGTTTTTCACGTTCACTTTTTTCAGCCAGAAATTTAAAAACAAAGTGGGCATCATAGCCTTGAGCATTATGAGCTATACACACAACTCGCTTAAACAGCTTACGTGGTTTCAAAGTTAAATACATAAATTGTTTTACAGGATCAGCCTTAAAAATATGTTCACGTACCCCTCACTTGTCACATTCGACCGTTATATCGTTCTCTTGTCAGCAAAAGTTGCAAACTTGATGAACCATGCACAAGTTTGGTTTATGCATTTTTCGTCTTCATCTCCAATCACGTGTACATTTTGTTGAGTCTCAAAGTCGTAAAAAAAAAAATTACTCTGTTTGATTTTTCAGATTCTTTTATTGGTTGCATAAAATACTCGTGATCAGACATGTACTTGCAGCAAATCGTACAAAAACTTTTACTGCACTCGTGCTTGGGATCGGAAACTTTAAAACATATTTAACAAAATTTAATACTCGAACGCACGCTAGATTTTTTGAAAGAATTAATTTTTAAATGATTTTGATCACACTCTTCACCGTAAAAAAATCTATAACACAGCTGACATCGAATCATTTGCTGTTTTTCGTTGCACACAGGATATTGTAAACACTTTGAACATCTGTTCCTGCATCTATGGCTAAAAAATCTTGAATAACTTTTATTGCATGGAATGCAATAACCTATACTTCCTGATGTATCAACCAAATTAAATAAAGGTTCAAAATAATTTAAACAGGCTTAATACATTATACGTAGGATATACTTGATGTTTTTACACTAGTAAGTAACTAAATTTGATCCATCATAAAGAGGTTTTTCACCTCTTGCGAAACTTCTAAAAGAGTAAACTACTATAGCTATTCCTTTTGCTACAAAATATTGTTGAAATTTTTCGATTTATCTCAAACCAAAACTTTCTGCAGGTACATCGACTCGAGCTAATTTTATTAAATCAAATAATAAAATTGTTTTGATCGAAGTCTCGATCTTCCTCTCTTAATAAACCACAATAAGTAGACATTGTAATCTACTTATTGTTTATTAAATCAAGAGCTACTTTTTTGAGTATGCTGTTGACGTATGCTGTTCCAATAGGCATGCAAAACACCTGAGCGTATCTCTCCTCTGATACTGTAAGCGCACGCAGTAACGAGAGAGCGAGGCAGGCAAAGATTATCGTCATTTCTAATAGTAAGTATTGATTTTTTTTGACAGCTTCTTCTGTGAGCTCTACGCACCCACAACCCGTTACAATTTTAATTTCGCTGCAAGTTATATTCAAAGGATCTTCAATGTTGTACTCGTTTGAGCTCTGAGATATACTGAAAAGTAGTTGCCACAACTCTTCTACGCTAAAATCGCGCAGTGGCCTAAATGAAAGCCGTACTGGACCGTGAGTGAGTCTTTCTGTATTCATTGTTAGACCGATTAAATCAGAAGAAGTCGTCTCTTTAATAAGCGCAGAGTGAAGATCACTTAAAGCTTCTCCTAGTCACCGAAAAACATCTGATTCAGCACGAGGTGGCAGTATCCTTACATTTATTTCACGTCCTTCCACTCCGAATCTCTGGTAAAATCTACTTCTAATGTTTTTTTTTTTCATTTATTTAATGCCTACCGGAACCTTACGGTCCATACAGCAAAACTTCTAATGTTTTCTATGGTTAATCGTTGATTTCGTTGTCTACCATTACCATTCTAAAATAATACATCTAAAACAAAAAATAAAGAAAATGCAAAAGTTGAATTTATTATTTTGAACCAATAAACAATTTTATACTCACTATTAAAATTTTGAGCATCATCATCATCATCATCATCATTATTATCATCAGATAAATCGCTATCAGAACTGCGAGAAGTCGAACTACTTTCAGATGACGAGGACGGTGAATTGTTATTTTCTGCTGATGATAAACAGCGTTTGATAAACTCATTACCTTCTTAATCAAGTACCATTTCATCAAATTCTAAAATTATAATATAAAAAAATTAAAAAATTAAAAGTATGGATTTTTTTTGTCACATGCACACAAATTATTCTAATACCTTTAGGTTTGTTAAGAAGCTCAAAAGCTGGTTTGTGCAATAAGTTTTTGAGTTTCGAAACACTTTTTAAAATCAAAATAATGTTCTCATCGTGAAATATTCCTCGCTTGTACAGGCATTCAATTGTATCTTTACTGCAGTCCAGAATCAAAAAATGTAGTTTCTTTCCCAAGAACTACATCGGTAAACTTGATAAATTTTTCGACCACACTACACCACGCAATGTTTTAATATAAGGATCTCTTTGATAAGCTACTCTCAAAATGCATTTTATAATATTCACTAACTTTTTGATTGCTGTTTCAGGTACGTTTAAAAGTATTATGATTAAGTTTGATTGAGTGTTGTGTGTTCTGTAACGTTCAAAAATCGAATAAGAGCACGAGTAATTCTGAAGTTTAAGCGTTGCACTTTTTATTTTTTCAACACATATGGAATGTTTAAAAGCTTAAACGACTTTTATTCAGTGTTTTGCTTTCATGAAAAATTGATAACTTGAGATTACCCGTCAAGAAAAGTAACAAAATAAAAAACTGACGAGTAACTAAAATAAAATGTATTTTTTGCAATGTACAAAACATAATTAATGAATGTGATACTTTGAGATACTAAAAGCAAAAGTTTTTGAGTCACAATTTTTTAAAGCCTCGAATAAAACTTGCGTGATGATAAATAGATGTATAATGTTATAGTTTTTACTGACCAAATGAGTTTTTTTTTCCTGCCGTCAATAAAAAGATGATGCAGGGAGTTACATTTTTTTCGAAGCTCTCACGGCTTAAGCGTAAGCAGTCAAAAATTATGTCGTGAACTGTAAGCAGATCTTTTCGAGGTTCTAAACACCTTTATTTACGCATTCAATACCGTATGTATACTTACGAATTGATTTACTCACAAATTTAATATTTTGAAACTGTTTAATAGATATTTTATTATTCCTACTGGGTAAAAATCAAAATTGCAGGAGTTCTCTGCAGCTAATGAAACGTAAAAAATAAATTGATAGTGTCGAATTAGTATCTCAAGCAGTACATGATGAATTAGTGCGTCATCTGTTGCAGTAACATCAAGATCCTCAAGAAATTCAAGATCTCTTAGATCTCGAAACCTTGGACTCTGATGAAGAAGAGGATCTGCCTTACCTGGATCGAGATGCAGAATTTATTAATCGAAGTGCCTACTCCGCAAAACAGATTTACCGTGACACGATCGTATGCGGTATACCCGAACTGAAAAAGAGTTTGGAACAAGAAAATAAAACCATAATGACGAAAAAATTTCTCGAGCCGTTGATAATAAGTTGTGTGATGCTTGGTGTTGTTGAAGAGTTACTCAAACGTTCTGTATTATTATTTGATCTCAAAACTTTACAAAGTTTGATTCGTAACGAATCAGAGCGCCTAGTGATGTTTTGTAAGCTGCGCTTACCAGAGACAAAACAGAGACTTTTGAAGAAGTACGTGAAGCAACTGAAAAAATCATTGATATGCGCGATCCAAGTTGTACCAATATAGCTCCTCAACCTTGCAAGATCTTGTTAAAAAAAATAGTTTTGATTTTAGGTGATGACTTGTGTTCCATTGACTTGTGTTTAGCTCTGTAAAACTTACGACCATGAAAGTCTATTTGAATCGTAAACTCATTAAAATCAATTAATTTCCATTTAGCCCTAGAGAATTCACAAACATCGATGTCTACTGGAAACATGAATTCATTAAAGTCAATTGATCACTCAGTGAAATTCGTGACCATTGAGATCTATTGAAAAAATAAATTCCTTAAAATCCATTGATTTCCATTCTAAGTTTCCTGTGTGAATTTAAATACTTAATGGGATTAGATATTCAATGAAAATTTTAATGGACTTAAATTGATCTCAATAGATTTTTTGTAGCAGGGAGCTGTTGCCGTTACCCCTTCCTGCAGCAACCTCGAGGCGCCCACGCCGCCCACCCGCGTGATTTGCCGCTGACATCGCTTGAGGTTGCTCACGTGGGTGAATCATTTTTTGTTTACATTCGCAATAGTGTTACTATATTACTCATGCTCCTCGGGTCTTGAATAAGTATTACTGCTACTTTATCCGCTCGGTTATCAATACACATAGCTCTGTGACTATTCTAAGCTAAAAGAAAGAACCCAAAAAGAATGCCAGCATTTTATTCGGGATGTGATTGGTTAAAGAACAAAATTTAAAATTTGAGTTTTTATTTTTAATTTTTTATATTACAATTCAATTAAAACATTTAGAGAATAGATTTGATAAAAAACAATTATTTAATCAAGTGTTCGAAATTATCCGATTAAAATCATGAAAATAATAATTATTAGTATATAAACAAAACCAATGAATCTATAACCACAAAAGTTGAAATGAACTCCGAACGTAGTGGCATATGTAAAGGGTATATATAACTTATTGTTGGTTAAGCCCGTTAATTTAGATGAAGCTTCGATAAAATTTGTTTTAGATAATGTAATCCAATTGCGCTATATATATATATTTATATATATTCTTTTCTATATTTTATACAAGAGAAGCTACAGATGTCGCTACAAAATTATTACATGGGTAGCTATAAGTTTACTAATAAGCATAAACACAAGGGTCAGCGTGAGAGTTTCCAGAAAGATTCGTATGAGGGTATATAAAGGGGTAGCTACAAATCAAGTATAAAGGTAGAAACAAGTTTACGAACAAAAGTAGGCACAGTGATACTTACAAAGGTTGCACGATTATTGGTACACGGATACGCATAGGGGTAGAAACAAGTTTAGGCAAGAAGGTAGGAACAGGAGTGGACACGAGTAGGTACGGATTTAGTACAAGGGAGGATAAGATAGCATTTACGAACATAGGCACAGCAGTAGAAATAAGGGCAGGTACAGGGATGTACACTAGGGAGGGGCAGAGAGTAGATACAAGAGTATGCGTGGCAGTAGATACAAAATTAAGCACATGGGTAGGTTAAGGGTTAAAATTTTAAGTAGAAAAAAAGTTAAGAACAGAGTAAACACAATAGTACAAAAAGATATAAGAACAATAAATAATAAATTAGTAGAAACCTAAGTAGAAAAACGGGAAGGTATAAGGGAAGAAAACAGTGCATGTACAGAAGTAAGTTTAACAGTAGGAACAAATATAAGGTAGGCACAAGTATAGGAACAAGTTAAAGTACTAGGAAAAGCACACAAATACGGAACAAACTTAGGAATAAGATACGGTACAGGTGTAGTTACAAAACTATTACAAGGGTAGGAATAAGGTTTTGAACAAGGGCAAACACAATGGTTGGCGGGAGGGTAGCCACAAAAGTTCGTACGAGGATATGCAGAGAAGCTATTTTAGATTAGCTACAAAAATAGAAACAAGGTTAAGAACAATAGTAAGCATGATGACACGATCTAAGGTATGTACTAAAATAGGTTGACGAATACGCATAGTGGTAGACACTAGGTGGTAGGCAAGAGGAGTGTCGTGGTAGTCACAGGAGTGGACACCAGGGTAGGTACAGAGTAGGTACAAGGGTAGATAAGATGGTAATGGTAGGTACCTGAACAGACACAACAGTAGATATGAGGGTAGGTACAAGGGTAAACATAAGGGTGTGCCAGAGCGGATGTTCGGGGTCTTAAGTATAAAATGGGTAAGAACAGAGAAAGCACAAGAGTACAAACAGATATAAGAACAAGAAAAAGTGAATTAATAGAAATATAAGTTAAAAATAGGAAGGTACAAGAATATAAACCAGGGCATGCACAGAGGTAGTTACAATAATAGGAACAAGCATAGGGTAGGCATAAGTATAGAAACAAAGCAAAAGTGTAGGTTGATTTTTACAAGTTTAAGTACAAAAAAGCTAAGAAAAGAGTAAGCACAGGAGTACAAGCAGATATAAGAAAAAAAAGTGAATTAATAGTGAATAGTGAATAGTGAATTAAATCTAAGTTAAAAATAGGAAGGTACAAGGATAGAAACCAGGGCATGCACAGAGGTACTTACAACAGTAGGCACAGGTATAGAGTATGCACAATTATAATAGTAATCGTATTATTACGAGGGTAAGCACACGAGTAGGGACGAAGATAATAACAAAGGTAGTTACGAGAGAAAGTATAGTTTAAGCTGCAAGAGTAGGTACAAGGTAGAAACAATTATAGGTACAAAAAATGTCTGGGAAGCTGGAAATATATTTTTTTTCTAACTAACAGTTACTGATCTCCAAGTACTTCGATTTTAAAAATCAGATATAGATAAAAAAACGCTTTGAACGTCTTTTTTTAGTTTTTTTTTCTTATCCTTTCAGTGGTGGTAAATAAGTTTCAACTGAAAAAAATGATAACTATTACAAGATGTTATTTACTGGCATGTGAAAACCGAAATTTAAGTCTGACTTTTGATATTTTCATTGTATTCTCATTATCGTGCTGGACTCAATACTAAAAAAAGAAAAATGTGAAAAAATAAAAAATGTTATCAAATTTAGCCGTTGGTTTCCGATAGATCTCTTTGTAGGTTCATTTTTGTTTTTCATTTAATAAAAATGTATAAAAAATTAAAATCAATTTGCTGTGAATATTTTTGGAACATATCAAATTCAAAAATTATTTTAAACTTAAGTTTTTTATTTTAACCTAATTTTATACATCTCTGTTCTTTCTAAATATATTCATGAGAAACCACTTAAATTTTGCTTTATCAAATAACAAATTATTTTCTTTGTTGGACAAATTTTTATTAGTAAAAAGTTTAATGAAAAAATATCTTATTTCAAGACCATTAATAGTGTATGACAAGATACTATTTTATTTTTAAAAGAATAACCTAACATTTGTTATTCGTGTTTTTGTTTGAAATAAATAGTTTTATCAAAACTGTTACAACTTTATAATGACTGCAAATATCGACTTGAAACTTACACAGGCCAACCTCTGGATATCTAAAATGCACCATTCGAAGTTTTATAAAAATCGGTACATTAGTTTTAACGCCAACCTTTTGACAAAATTCGTAAAAATTGGTGAAAATCCGCCGAAAAGGGCTTCGTCCAACAAAGCTAAGCACAAGGATGAGAGTAATTGTATGCACGTGAGTAGCTATACAGAGGTAGTCATAAAGTTACACGAGGGTATGCACACGAGTATGAACAAACATAAAAACAAAGACAGGCACAAGAGTAAATATAAGGATAGCTACAAGAGCAGATACAGTGGTAGCAAGAGGGTAGCCACAAATGCACCTTTATGGATAAAACCAGTGTAAACACCGAATTTTCAGTGTTAAAACTGATTTTTCGGTGTAAACACTTGATTTTGAGTGTTAACATCGAAAGTTCAGTGTTGACACTCAACTGGTGGGTGTTGACACCCACAATTGGGAGTTTAGACCCAATAGGTACAGTGTTAACACCAAAGTTAAGTGTTGACACTCAACTGTTGGGTGTTGACATCCACAATTGGGAGTTTACACCCAATAGGTTCAGTGTTAACACCAAAGTTAAGAGTTGACACCCACAATTGGGAGTTTACACCCAATAGGTTCAGTGTTAACACCAAAGTTAAGTGTTGACACTTAACTGTTGGGTGTTGACACTCGCAATGGGAGTTTACACCTAATAGATTCAGCGTTAACACCGAAGTTAAGTGTTAACACTTAACCTTGGGTGTCATCACCCACACTATTGCGAGTTTACACATAAAAGGTTTAGTGCTAACACCAAAGTTAAGTGATAATAATAATGGGTATTGCACCTAAAGAAATAGTGTTTACACCAAAGTTAAATAAGTTAGTTAGAATGTTATACTCAAAATGAAATTTTAACGCTAAATCCGTTTTTAATAAAAAATTAATGAAGAATTCAATAGATGATGATACCCTTAATTAGTAGGATCAAAAATAAATACCATAACTGGAAATTCTTTATTATTGCACAGATATATCGTGAGTTCGTCGTGTACTATAAAGTAAGTACAAAACATCTGAGACAGTAATTGAATCACAAAAAAATTAAATGATTTACAAAAAATTATTCCAGAATTCGAATAACTAATTAAATTTTTATCGTTAAATATTTAAGTGTATTTTATAAAGTAATTTGTTCAAAATTAATTTTTTTATTTAGAAAATTACATCTGAACTGAAATAATGAAAAGACCCTTGTAAAAAATACATAAACCTTTAAGTTAAGAACTAAAAGTATATATTCGGCCAAAGGTAAAAATGATTACTTTAGAAAAAACTGGTAACACACAAAAAAATGAAAATATTTGAAATTTTTTGAAACCAATCAATAGTAAGTCAATTATGACAAAAATAATAATAATAATAATAATAATAATAATAATAATTTTTTCATAGTATGCGTAAAGTCTTCTTTTACGCATTGATTTTAGTGTGTTAAATGATCACTTTACGCACACTTAGAAAAAATCAAAAAATTCAAAAAATAGCAGTTTTAAAGCTAATGGGACCACTCGGAGGTCTTGTAGGCGCTGCTCCGCACTACTATTTTTTACATTTTTTAATGTTTTCCTCAGTGTTCGTTAAGCGATCATTTAACACACTAAAATCGTTACGTAAAAGATGATTGTTCGCAAACTATAAAAAAAAATAATGTTCGTATCGCGAGCGTAACGCCTCATGTGATCGGTGCTACGATCACACTCGAGCGTAAAGTAGCATTTTACGCTCTAGATACGAAAAATACTATTTTAACATGCTTTTATTTAAACAGTACTATATTTTGACGTACTTATTAAAAATTCACATCCAAAGAATTAGACCCGATTGCTCGGAGAAGACCCCCAGGTACCCCCGGCATCGGTAACCTTGATGTCCAAGAGTGGACATTAATGTATCGACATTCAAACTTATACGGTCTGTAAAATTTTAGACCTCTAAGTCTCGTTGGCTCAAAATTATAGTGCTATCGGCAGATTTGGACATACGACGTTGATGACGTGATCTTAACTTTGTGAGTTAAAGAAAATCATGAGAATATATATAATTAATAATAAAAAGTTCAAATCAATTTATCAAAAAAGAAATAAGTTGGTTTAATTGTTTTAATTTCTGACAAAAAAAAATAAAAAAATCAAATTTTATGAAAAACACCCGAATTTTGGGTGTTAACACTGAAATTTTTATTTTAATAATTGTTAATATAGTTTTTATAAACAAGTTAAAAGTAATGTTTTTTAATCATATATAGACTAAACAATCAAAAAAAGTTTGTTTCAATGGTTATATATAATTTTAAACATAGTATTTCCAATTAAGAGCCCGTTATGGAAAAAACCGATGTAAACACCGAATTTTCAGTGTTAACACTGATTTTTCGGTGTAAACACTAGATTTTGAGTGTTAACGCCGAAACTTCGGTGTTAACACTCAACTTTTGGGTGTCAACACCCACACTTGGGAATTTACACCCGATAGGTTCAGTGTTAGCACGAAAGTTGAGTGTTGACACTCGACTTTTGGGTATCAACACCCACACTTAGGAGCTTACACCGAACATGTTCAGTGTTGACACCAAATTTAAATGTTGACATTTAACTTTTGAAAGTCAACTCTTATGGAAACATCATATCCAAAAAAATTAAGTTTGAATACCAAAAATTATTCAAGTGTTAATACTGAACTTCTACTTTATCATTAGAAAATCCGGATAAAATTTTAGTAACGAGATTTTTTGGGATTGTTGATGACAAAAATAATATTTATTATTTCCGTTTTAACTTCAATTTTGTTAAATTTGGTCATAGTATTGGTAACGCTCCTATTTCAATAATTGCCTATATCGAATATATTTTATGCAAACTAGGTATGTTTTGAACAAATTCTAGATGGCGCATGGACTCAAAGAAGAAACTTTTTTATTTTTATAATTTGATAAATGCATCTAGTAGTTGAAATAAAAATTTTCATTTATAACACTTTTTCAACCAATTTCAAAGCTGAAAATCGAATAGCTGAAAAATCAAGAAACCTAACCTCAAAATGACAAATAATAAAACTTTAACTCAATGTGTTTTTTATGGAAAATTAAACTTTTTTATCTGCAACAACAATAACGCCTTAATTGTACTAATTAATAAATTGTATTAAGCAATAATTGTTTTTCATATTTTTATAACTACTTTAATTTAAGGTTAACTCATTCATCTTAATTGCCGTTTAATTTTGTTGAACATAATATTCATACGCCGTTATTGATGCAATTTATTAAAATGTTTAACTTTCCGAAAATGCACATTAAGTATTTAAGGTAAAACACCTAATAGTGGAACGCCTCCGACCGAGTCGTGAAATTTTCCACTTTAAGAAAAAAACTTCTTGTAGTTTTAGCAAAATTGAAATGTTATTGCTTACTTACACTATTAAAGAGAATATTCCAATCAAAATTTTATCCATTAAATGCTTCAATTATTTATTAAACAATATTTAAAAAAAAATTATAGTACCCCAAAAGTGGAATGTTTTTCAAAAAAATACACCCAAAAGTGGTATGGAGTATACCAAAAGTGGAACGTGTAAATCAAATGGGGATTGAAAAATCATACCCAAAAGTGGAATGCTCGACAATTTCTCGAGAAGCAGTGTATAAAATATATTAAAATTTTCGTAAAATGTCAACATTTAAAGCTTTAACATCAGTACGGTCTTCCTTTATTCAGTTATTGACTTTTTTAAATGAAAGAAGTAAATTTTATTTACCTAGCAAGTAGCAAGCATACCTACAGATTAAAAACTCTCTAACCTAAAAAGGTTACGAATTTAGACATGATTCACACGTAGTTTTCATCATCAAATTATAAACAAAACTTTATTTTACATTCAGGGCGTGGCATTTTTTAAGTATTTCTTAATTTTTAATACCAATTTTTGCAACAAATGATACTAATATATCGTTTCACTTCTGGTACGACGTAGTTGCAACTTCAAACTCGACGAGCAATATCCACGTTCCACTATTGGTATATGCATTCCACTTTTAGTCATGACTTTAATGCTTAATTTAAATTAAAAAAAATGTTATTATTGCCCAGTTTTTACAGGAATATTTTTCTAGAGCTCTATTAATAAGTTAAAAAAAAAAATTATGACCGTAAGATATTTTTTTGTATTGAATTGAACAATTTAAAAATAGCTGTTGTAAATTTGAATCAGTTCAGCTTTCAGATTGACGCGAGATGTAAAAATTCATTATTTTTGAAGATTTTTTTCGAAGCAACAAAGTCAAAAAACAATTTTGAAATGATTACTACCTATAGATGAAACATCCAGGATAACCAAATGATTTTTTTTTTAACAAAAATTATTTATAAAAAAGCTATAATAACTTTTATAAACCGTTCCACTATTGGGCTATTTTTGACCCCGTTCCACTATTGGTTGTTTTACCTTATTCTAACTTATTTTGTTATTTTGAGGTACGGCTTTTATTTCACCCACCATTGTCATAAATTTATTTTATGTATTTTCATTTCCGTATACTAAAAAAAAAAAAAAATTTCTGTATGAACAAAAAACCACCTACTTTTTGATATTATATAAATTTAAGGCTAGGTTTCTTTTTTTAAGAGTCGTTGCTTATTATTGTACTAAACTAATACAATCTTACAGATTTACTGTTACAGTATATAAAAAAGCTTAATTTTCCACAAAACATAAATGCATTACTTATTTGTGCATATTTTTTAATTTTAAGGTTAGGATCTTAACTTGGGTTAAGTATCAATTCTCTTATAAACTATATTGTATTATGATTAGCGAAGTTATTTACTTCGTCTCTTCATCTGAAATTTCGGAAAAAACTCCTTAAACAGGCTTCCAAGCTGCTAATCTATTAATACTTAATTTTCAGGTTAGGTCTTTTATTAAAAGTTTTTATCAAGGTGATACCAACATGGCGCCATTGTTGCCGCAAATAAAAAGCTTCATTTTTCATAAAAAATACATTTAGTAGATATTTTATTGTTATTGGGAGGTTAAGCTTTTTGCATTTAACAGCTGTTCGATTTTCAGCTTTGAAATTGGTTAAAAAAGTGTTATAAATGAAAATTTAGATTTCAATTACTAGATGCATTCCTAAGATTCATTTAAAAAAATGCCTTGTTTGCATAAAATATATTCGATATAAGCAATAAGTTGGTAACCGGTACTTTAAAAATATATTTTTTTGAAAGTACTCGATTTTTAATGAAATTTAACATTTTTTTTTGGATTTTTAAATCAAAATTTAGCAAGAAAAAATTAAGAAAAGTTTTTGAAACTACGGGCTGATGATTGATGTCATTGGCCCGAAATCCCATTAGAAGATATCTGTTGTGACAGTCAGCGATCGTAATTAAATCGTTGGTAACGATTTAGGATTTGGCGCGAATCACGTGACTGTCGAACGCAGATCAGAGCGGACCTCTGAGGTGTTAGAGCTGGAATCGGGAAGCCACTCGTAGTTTTCGTGTCCGAGCGCTCGCACGTACATGGAACTTAACTCGTCTCGGTTCGACGGCTAACCGGACTCCTCGGGAGTGTAATGTCGTCGAAGAGAGAGTTGGCAGAGACAGAAGGTGCGGGATCGATGGTCATCGCCCGGGAAGCATTCTTCTGTCTAGACGAGTCAACCGACTTTTGGAAACCGTGGACGTCGGGGAACCTGACCGACGTCCGGCAGACACGCAAAGATCTGGAGATCGATTCATGGCAGATCTTGAAGCAGCTTACTCGTTACGGAAGTCAAGGCAATTATTGACATTCGCGTCGCGCGTTGTGGTAGAGCCGTAGTGTGAGAGTGTGGTGTTATTTGTGAAGTTGTCATTTCACGTCATCGCCTGGACCGTTTTCCGATGGCTACACGGCGACTCGAGTATGGTAGATATTGCGGCTGGTCGGCATCGTAGCCTGGCATTTTGTTTAGCCTGACGGCTTGGTATGAGGTGCACCTTAGCGACTCCGTAAGTTAATTGTAGGATCTATTGAGAATATTTTCAGGAGGAATGAATAATTTTTTTCCATACAAACCCGTAGATTTTAAATTTATCATCTTGAGTGTTAAATTAATAGGCCATTCATAAATTGCACGTTAAAATGAATTAATTTTTAAGTAAAAAATTGATTTAAATAGTTGAAACCTTTAATTTCATTTAAATTTTTGTAAAATTTATGTAGCCCATGATTTTTTGTTTGAAATTATTTGAAATTATTAAACTAAAATTAAAAACGAGCCGCAGTGGCTCCGAGCTAGAGCGCGCGCCTTCCAATCTTGGGGTCGTAGGTTCGAGCCCGGGTCTCTGCGATTTTTTCGAGTGTTTTTTCACGCGTTAAAATTGTCAGGATTAAGTCCACTGTAGCTTAGGTGAGGTAAGGATGCCCTACATCACTTGTTCTAACTCGGACATCCTAATGGCCGACGAAATTCTCTCCGAAAACATTGACCAGCCGCGAGTCCGAATCGGAGGAACAAAATCGACCGATGCCCGACCGGAAAAAGTGTGTAAGGCTGACTACTTAACCGGGTTGAGCTTGAGTATCCCGATGCGCTTGCGGCTAGTAGGGTCGACTGAGTCCCCGAAAACCAAAATGCAAGCATCGCTCGAGAGATTCGCTCAATCGGGGTTTCTTAAGCGGGTTATTAGAGTAGGGACACAAAAACGAGAATTGGGCAGAAACCACGTTAAAAAGCATGAGAAAGGCAAAACAGAGACAACTGTATAAAACAACTTAGAGTAGGTGGCGTGGGTCCCTCACACATATGTGGTTGATACCCCCCTTGTAATGGGTCTTTACCTACAAGCGAGGTTGCCAGAATAAAAAAAAAAAAAAAAAAAAAAAAAAAAACTAAAATTAAAAAAAAAAGAAAGGTTGTGTCTAGGTACCATCGCCGTGTACCGTACACGGTACACGGTACACGGTAGCTTTTTACTTTAGATCCTATAATTTATTCCAAATAACCCACTTAAGTTTAAAAAACTACTAGTTTTTACTTTAATTCTAATTACCCATCCTAAATAACCCACTTAAATTCACAGAGTGTCTAAAGTAACTCTTATTTGGTACCGTGTACCGTGCACCGTGCACCGAATACGGTACACGGCGATGGTACCTAGACACTTTCAAAAAGAAAAGAAAAAGAGACTGCTTCAAAGTTACCTTTTTTGTTTTTTATTAAGAACCTTTCAGAGACTTCATTTAAAACATGAATCGTTAAAAGATGTAAACATTTTATTATTAATCAAAAATATTTTTTCAACGCAGTTGTTTTCTGGTACGATAAAAAAAAAAAAAAATATCACAGCACTCGATTGGCAAATGAATACAAGTTATTAAAAATCTAATAACACAAGAAATATTAATCATGAAACTTTAAAAATCGTGAAATAAGAAAAATAAAAAAAAATAAAATAAAAAAATTACCGGGAATTGAACCCGAGTCCTATAAAATTATAGTCAGTGACATAGTCACTAGACCACGCGATAGAGATAGATGTATATGTTTGAAGTTTATATTTAAATTGTTGCCCTTACGGGCTTGATTATTTATTTATTTAAAAATACATTTGTACTAATAACTTTTTTTTACGCTAATTTATTTCACAATGAGGTCCTTGTGCTTATGAAAAATAGAAATCATAATATCTTTAAAACAGGATTTAATATTATTAATAAAGCTTTGAACTTACAATTGTTCTTAAGTACTGTAACATTACCTTATATTGTTAATTTTGTTTTTTAGTAGATTTTTACCATTTACTTTATTCTTACAATAACTTTGAAGTTTTCTATATTTTATTTTTAATTTTGAGCAAAAAAAAGAACAATTTGCAATAACAACCCCAACATTAAATATTTAATTTGTTTAAATATTTGCAACAAATATTAAGCTTTTATAATGAGTCATAACTACTATACACTTTTTTTTTGGCGTTTTTACTTACTTTTAAGAATATATAAAAAATAAAATTCACTTCGAATACACTTTTTTATGGTTTTTTTGCAATAACAACTTTTTACAATAACTTTTTTTTTGAAAGCGGGGGCACTGTTTAAAGTACTTGAAAAAACAAAGAGAATGACACCCAAACGATTTCTCTATCTTTAAAATTCGGGCATATATTAATTTTTGAACTTTGATATCTCACCCAGTCTTCCGTGCAGGGTTTGGGGGGTTCAAGACGTGGGGGATAGCTGATCAGTTTATTTATTGAACTCAAGTTCAAAGGAAAAACTGATCAGTTATCTCTTAAGCTCTGAATCCCCCATCACCCTGGAAATTCAGGTTCAATAAAAAAACCGATCAGCTATCTCCCAAGCTCTAAATCTCCAAAACTCTGGTTACCGAGTGGAATAATTTTATAAGTGAAGCGTACTTTATATTTGACTATCAAGTCCATAAAAAAGTGTTTTTTTTTTTGTTCCACAAAAAGGTTGTGGTGAACTTTTATATACATCACTTGGAAATATTACAAAATAATAAAAAAATAAAATAAATTAAAAAAAATAAATAACCAATAAACAAACAAAAATTTTTACTCTTTTCTCGAAATGTATCTGCTTCTTAGAAGCATTTAATTTATAGCTAAAAAAAAAAAATTTGTTGAGTTCACCAAACGAAGAGTTCCCCGATAAGTAAAAATTTATAGCGTTTTCCTAATCAACCACGCCATTTTGGAGTTAAAAATTTCAGATTTACAACTTCATGATATAATTGCACCAGTTCAGTGTAGTTAGGTATCGTTACAAAATTATTTATTTCGTTAATTAAAATGCACTCATATTTTTGGAATAATTTAACTCGGGCGCCCAGGGTCTTGGGGGTTTAGAGCTTGGGGGATAGCCGACTTTAACGTTTGACAGTAAAATATTATGAATCGAAACATCGATTCATGCACTTTAAAAACCACGTGCCTTTCTGAATCAACAGCCCTACCCCCCACGTAACCTTTCGTAGCCTTTTAATCGCCCCCCCTCCCCCCCTATTTGGGCCACGTGGTTTGTGAACGTTCCCTTAGCGACTCCGTAAGTTAATTGTATATGTGCGAGTGAGTGTGAATGCGTGTGAGTGTACTCAGTACACTGTTATTGTAACAATCTTTGTTTTTCTCACGCGCATGTCAGCTGCCAGTAGCAGCAGGTTATTGTGTGCGCGCGCGACTCGATTTGGAGAGTTCTGACAATTATTTGTTTACTGGTTTGAACGGCACCGAGTCGTAATTCGGAATTTGTATTTTAGGTTTAGATTTGTTATAATAAATTGTTAAATTATTAATCTAACTTTTATTGACTAAACCTGGTGTTCCTGCGAATCGATCCTGTTTTAATACCCGCACCTACTACCGATAAACGAACTAGCCGACCACGTCGCGAAGTATAGTAATATTCGCGGACGCGATTTCCTCATTTTATTATTTCAGATCGACGAGTTGCAGTTCGACGAGTGCTAGGTTCAGCACTAAGTACAGGTGATAAGGATTTAGTACGCACCGTGGGTATTTGTATCGGCTCATACAAATGTAACATAACTCAAATTAATCGTTTGTATATCTATATTGAATTATTGATTATTATTAAACAATGGGACAGTAAGTAATATAAACGAGTGTAATTGCTCGCAGGCGACAGTCTGCCGTCACACTTCTGCTCGCAAACACTGCGTACAATTTATGTAAAATAAAGAAACTAATAAATAAAGATAATAAAAGTGAAATATAAACATTTCTTTTTAAAAACATAAATACCATAAATATAGGTATTACATATTGGCGCCCAACGTGCGTGGCCGAAAAGTGAAAATCGGTTGTGTTTGATGTTTAGTGCATCAAATTTGTGAATAAGGACTGTGAACACTGTTCGGTGATAAATCGCCTCCTTAAGTTAAAGGACAACGTACTCCGGATAGGACAATCCAAAGCAGTTCAACGAAAAATGCTGATTAAGGTTAGTTAAAACTATACACTTACCTTATGAATAAAAGCACAGGCTCAGACACAGATTCTAATTCAAATTTACAATCCGACGAAGAGATTGATAGATTTTACGAGGTAGACGGTATACATAAACCTTTGATAGAAATAATTAGGGATAAAAAAATGAGTCACGAGCAGCAAACAATCGTACCACAAACTCAGACGGAAGAGATACTTTTAGAACAATTAAGAGTAATGCAGCAGGCGGTATCATCTTTACAGGCTGAAATAAATTCTTTAAAGGGAGAAAAAATTGAGCCAACGGCGCCGCCGCCACCAACGACGATTTCCACAGATTCTCATCGGTTAGTTAGAGAATTATTGAATGAAATTAGAGTTTTCGATGGTAGTTCGAACGTTGAGTATTTTCTCGATCAATTAAGAAATGCACGGGACCAGCTAGAAAATGAAGCCGAAAGAAAGGCTCTGTTGAGAAAAGTAATAGCTTCAAGATTAATAGGAGAGGCTGCAAGAATAGGGGAAAGTACACAAGGTGCTGGCTATTCAGATTTAGCTAACGCGTTGCGAGCTAGTTTTGGGCAGGCCGATTTGACATATGAGCAAATATCGGAAATTCGTAATAATACTAGACAGGGCCAGAACGAATCTATAGATAATTATGTAAAAAGATATGAAGAACTACATCGACGTGTGCAAAAATCGATCGAGCAAATAAAGATTGAATATCGAGCTGGAATTCGGTACATCGAAGAGGACTCCCATGTCCGACGTTTTATTCAATCACTGAAACCAGAGCTAGAGGTAAGGCTTTTAAATATAAAAATTAACTCTCTGCGTCACGCCATGCAGGAGGCACGGGCTATTGATAAAAGACTACGCGACGACGAAGTAATCCGAAGCCGAACACAAAGAAGAGGTGAGCCATTAAATAATACAAAGAGTAAACCCAGAGACGATAATAATAAGCAAGATGATAAAAATGAAATTAAAAATAATTATGTAAGTAATAATAGAAACGAATTAAAAAGGTGTAAATTTTGCCATAAATTGAATCACACCGAAAATGAATGTTGGAGAAAAAATCCACAGCTTCGAAATTTTCAAAGAATTCCACAGATCGACAAAGGGCCCCCACCAAAATTTCTGATGACCGACGAGAACCAGCGAGATACTACATCGGATCTGGAGGAAAATATTATGACCTCTACATCCAACTCCAAGGAACAACAGGAGTTAACAAATTTCTGGTCGACACAGGAGCGCCAGAATCAATTGTAAAAAATTCAATATTAAAATTAGAAGACTGCAACCCAAAGAAAATACCACCAGGAGATAGAAGGAGATTCCAGATTGTAGATGGCCCTCACAAAATGATAGGTGAATGTACATTAAAAACTTTAGGTAGGTCGCATATTTTTCATGTAGCCATGAATGAGTTTCCTTTAAATACACATAAAGGAATTTTAGGTAAGGACTGGCTCGAAAATTATGGAGCCCTAATTGATTGTAAAAATAAAATAATTACTCTGTCTGATATAAGTAAGAAAAAACACGATTTTAAATTAAATACAGAATTGCTTACAGAAGTAGAAGCAAATTCTGTTAAACATTTGAAAGTACATACAAAACCAGGTACTCATGTGTTTTTCGGCTCTAACTGTGTCCCTGCTTTATACACAGGAGTCGAGGCTACTTTGTATTTAATGAACGACTCTTATAAGAAAATCCGTGTTTACAAGTCAGACATTTGTCATGAATATTACGAGAATGATGAGTTAGGGGCACCATGTATGCAAACTCGAAGAAAGGAAAGAAAGCAAGAGTCCCTCGTGTCGGAAATTCTAGACAATAATATACCTCAAGAAAAAAGAAAACAGATGTTGAGAAATTTGTATGAAAGTAAGAATGAAACAAAAATTTTTACAATGAAAAAGTCTGAAGATGAAAGACGCATTGAACTGTTGAAAAATAAAACGAGATTATCTCACTTATCTGAAGATGAACAGAATGATTTGTGGGAAATTATAAAGAAATATAATGATATATTCAATTTGCCAGGTGACCCAATGCCTGTAGTAAGTGATGTAGAACATGAAATTCTACTAAAAACAGGTAAGCCAATATCTTCAAAAATTTATAGGCAACCTATTCATATACAAGAAAAAATTGATGCTCATATTAGAGAACTCGAGAGCAAAGGTTTAATACGGCCAAGTTCGTCACCTTACTCAGCAAATGTGCTGTTGGTACCAAAGAAGATGGATGCTTCTGGAGAAGTAAAATGGAGGCCGGTTTTTGACTTCAGGAAGGTTAATTTTGAAACCGAGCAAGACAATTATCCTATTCCTTGTATCGAGGAAATACTTTGCTTATTGGGAAAGGCAAAATATATGAGTGCATTTGACTGCGCTAATGGATTTCATCAGGTGGCAATGAAACCAAGAGACATCCCAAAGACGGCTTTCAGTACACACAAAGGATACTGGGAGTGGTTGAGAATGCCTTTTGGACTGAAGAATGCACCAGTAACCTTTCAACGGATGGTGAATTTTAAATTGAGAGGCTTGATAGGAAAGATATGCTTCGTATACCTAGATGACATCATGGTATTCTCTTCTACGTACGAAGAACATTTGAGAAATTTGGAAATAATATTTCAAAGACTGAGAGAAACTAAATTATGTCTACAGCCAGATAAGTGTGAATATATAAAGCCGGAACTTGACTATTTAGGGCATCTCATTACACCAGAAGGTGTAAAACCTCAAGACAAGCACGTTGAGAAGATGAAAAATTTTCCAGTTCCCAAGGACGTGAAAGAGATGGAAAGATTTTTGGCATTGGTAAACTACTATAGAAAATTTATCCCAAAATGTGGCGAAATAACAGCCCCTCTTCATAAAATGAGATGAAAAAATGAGAAGTATGAAATCACAGATAAAGAATTGAAATGTACAAAGAAACTGAAGGAAATAATAACAAGTGATCCAGTATTGAAATATCCTGATATAAAAAAAACCCTTTATTTTAAATACAGATGCCTCTAATGAAGGTATTGGTTGTATATTATCGCAACTTGACGATAAAGGAGATGAACACCCGTGTGCTTTTGCTTCAAGGATACTGAATGCAGCTGAAAGAAGATATTCAACTACGGAGAAAGAATTTTTGGCAATAGTATGGGGATCGAAAGTTTTTAGACCCTTCTTATGGGGAAGGAACTATACAGTTTACACAGATCATAAACCGTTGGAAGGAATAATAAAAAGTCAATCCCCAGACATAAATTCAAAATGTTTCAAATATATAGAAAAATTAACTGATTATCACCCAGAGATAAAATATAAAAAAGGTAAGAAAAATCAAAACGCTGATGCCTTTTCTCGGGCATTCGTTGCAGAAGACGAGGATAATACTCCAATCGAAGAACTGTTGGATTATATGAACGAGATGGAAGCAGATGAATCAGAACACCCAAGCTGGATAGATGAGACAGTGGATAAAGAGGCAGCTGAAGAAAATTTACCTTGTGAGAAGGAAACGACAGATGAGTCCAAATTACAACCAGAAGTGACAATTTTTGATGAATTTGAAAATGTGGGATTGAGTAAAATAAGGTTGGTAACTGAGAAAACCAGTGGTGAGCAGATTGATCGATGGGTAAATATTAATAAATTTACAGTCTTCTACAAGACAAAGCGAGATTTTGAAAGAATCATAAAGGCAGGTAAGAACACCATGACTATAAATGCCTCTGACATGAAGAATTTTGAAATACACTTTGAGGTAAGGAAGAAGGCTGGACTAAAAGAAAAGTCTAGAGAAATAGAAAAATACAAATTAAGAGGTGATAAAAGATTTAATGGTGCACCATATTTTGAACCAGGTGACATCATCAGTCTGTTCTCATTATTGGATGATATAGAAGATGATGAAACCATCATTGAATTTACCCACGTTCAAGATAATCAGCATGAAAATTTATTACTTGGTACATATATTTATACAAAGATGACAGAAAGAACTTTGTATATACGACAAAAATATCCAATTTATATAGAAGATTTAAATACAAGAAAGAACTTAATAGCAAGGGCTCACGAGCATGGACATCAAGCTTCAAAGAAGATTGTTATGCAACTCCGCCAACAGTACGTGTGGGAGAACTTACCTAGTGATGTGGAACAATATATTAAGATATGTCAGGTATGTAACAGGCTGAAAGATAACTCTAGAAAATATAATACTCCAGGCATGAATATAGAACCGCCAACTCAACCATTTGAGACAATAGCGATAGATTATTTAATGCTTGAACAAAGAAATTACTTACTTTTGGAAGACGTATTTTCTAGATATGCATGGCTAAAAGAAACAAGAGGAAAAAATCCTTACAAAGTGTTCGAAGAATTCATTCTTCAGCAGAGAATTCCGCAGAATTTAATAACCGATAATGAGTCTATATTTAAATCAGAATTGTTAACAAAAATTGTAGAAAAATATGGAATCTACAAAATTAAAATTTCATCATATCATCCAGAATCCAACGGTGCATGCGAAAGACTTGTGAGAACAATTAAAAAGATAGAAAAGACAGAAGATGATAAAGCTAGTCCAGCTTTGAATTTGAAAATACTGAAGGCGGCTAATCATTATAATTCAATGATACATTCCAGCACTGGCTATAGTCCTTCCAGATTATTATATGGACTCGAGGAGAAGAATTACGAAACTTATGAGGAACGGCAGGAAGAAAGAATGAGGCAAATGACAGCAGAAAGAAGAAAAGCAGATGAAAACAACAGGGAATCAAAGGAGAGAAATAAGAAGATTATGGAAAGAAGAAAAACAGGAAGCAAGACATATGAGATTGGAGATTTAGTATTAATTATTTTAAATAATCAATGGTCGGAAAAACCCTATGTTATACGAAGAATACAGGGACATACTGCATATTTTATGATGAAGAATAAAGAAATAATGAGACATTTTAATCAAATTAAACATTTTTATGGCGAAATAGTCTAATCAATTTTTTGTTTCAGATTCTACTTTTGGTAATTTGTATATATAAAACAAAAGCTTTTGATAACAATACTGAAATTTATAAGATAATAAATGAAATACCAGATGTCGCAACGACCTTTTCGGGAGAAGTACATCTTTACTCTGAGCAGTGGAAAGTAATTCATACAACTGATCTCAACAAAATCTACAACCAAGGTCAAAACTTGAAATCACAGCTTGGAAAAATGAAGAATATATGTAATAAGCCAAATACAAAATGTAATTTACAGGGTCTAATTGAAACTATAAGTAGAGAATTAAACTCAATCGTTGACGTACCAATTAGAAAAAATAGAAGAAAAAGAGGTTTGTTAAATTTAGTAGGAAAAGGTTCTAAATATTTGTTTGGTACAATGGATAGTGCCGATGCTGAATATTATAATAAAGAGATAGATTTAATGCATAAGGAAGAAAATTATCTTTTAAAATTATTGCAAAAGCAATCTGCATTAGTTGCTGAAAATATTAATAGTTCATCGATTCATTTAATGAATTATGAGAAAAATATTAAAGAATTAGAAAGTTGGAGTAATAATGTAAGTAGATATTTAACGAAATTAGAAGTTGATAAAATGTTAATGATATCACTGCAAAATTTTCAATTTGCACTATTTGAATATAAAGAAAGAGTAGAGACAATACATAATGCAATTGCTTTTGCAAAGTTAGGAGTAGTATTACCAACATTAGTTTTACCAGATACTTTTTTGAAAGCTTTGAGGGAGATTGGTAAAAATGAGACGATAGATTCATTTATAAAAATTGATAAAGATCATTACGATGATCTAATTAAAGTATCCTCTTCTATAGTATATATAGAAAATGATAAGTTAGTTTTTATTATAATAACACCTATTCCTGAAAAGACCCCTTACGATATAATGAATTTTGAAGTATTACCACATAGAGAAAGTAAAACTTCTTTTAGTAAAATTTTTATTGAACAGAAAATAATATATATATCGAAAGATAAGATGTATTATACATATCCAAGCCGTTGTTGTATTGAATATAAACCAAAAATAAAATTTTGTGAAAATAAGAATCATATTACAAATTTACTTTTAGAAAAAAATTGTTATACACAATTAATATTTCAGTCAAAAATAAATAAATGTGAAAGAGTTCTATATCAGTATCACGGTAATTATATTACAAGAATGAGTGGGGAGGAAAATAATTGGATAATTTTACCCAGAGAGGAAATAAATTTTAATGTATTTTGTAAAAATAGTCATACTTTTTTGAAAATTGATACCGATACATTACTCCAAGTAAGTGATCCTACTTGTATATTTATGTCAGATAAAATAAAGTTAACTGCATTTAATACAAGAGAAATAGAAACTAAGGTAGAATATATATATTTAAATAATACAATAGACATTGAAAGGGAATATTTAGATAAAATAAACTTTTATGGTTTGGAAAATAATTTGCATGAGAAATTAGTAGAGTTGGAGGAAATCCAAAGTAAGATAAATCAATTTAAATTTACAGAACGCACTACGACTTTAACACAAAAGATATTAAATTATTTAAGTACTGTAGGACAAATAACTTTGATAGGATTAATTTTATTCATTATTCATAAATGTAGAGGCTTTAATTTTCTATATAATATAGTTAGAAAAATTTATCGGAAAATATGTTGTTGTAAAATAAGTTATAAAAGAAATGTAAATGTGGTAAACAACCCAAATAGTCCAGTGTATATAGCTTCTTATGATTCTGGAAATCAAGGAAGTGAGAATATACCTAAAAATCCTAAAATAATATTTCGGAAAAAACTGTCTGATGAATTTTAAAAAAAATGATAAACGAAAATTTTTCACTCTGAAAAATTTTCTAAGCTGGATAATGGGGGTGTAACATAACTCAAATTAATCGTTTGTATATCTATATTGAATTATTGATTATTATTAAACATTGGGACAGTAAGTAATATAAACGAGTGTAATTGCTCGCAGGCGACAGTCTGCCGTCACACTTCTGCTCGCAAACACTGCGTACAATTTATGTAAAATAAAGAAACTAATAAATAAAGATAATAAAAGTGAAATATAAACATTTCTTTTTAAAAACATAAATACCATAAATATAGGTATTACACAAACCCTTAAATCCACCCCTGTTACACTGTATATATTGAAATTTAAAAAAATTTCAACTCTTGTAGTTTTTTAATTTTAGTTTTTTTTTTTTTTTTTAAAGAAAAAATACGTGTCGATTATTTTTCGATATTTTAACTAAATAAGCAAACAAATATTATAAATTTCAAAAAGTTGCCAACCCTATTATTGAAATATAACTTATGTGATCAACAAACATGTGCATCTTTATTTTTTGATAAGGTTTTCGACAATTTTAATAATTCTTGAGCATTATGTGTTGACATCCGAGCAATTAAAGTAGCAGTAAATGTAATACTTATTCAAGACCCAAGAGTCATGAGTTCAAACTGTAAGTTCCACTCTGTGGCTATTTTTATTATTATTTTTTTTTTTTATGATATTTGATTATTTTATTATTCATAAATTTTTGTGTAATTTGCTCAACTCTGTCTAGCTACAATAATTAGTACTTTGGATGTGGTGAGCACATAAATTGAAAACGTTGTTATTGTTTCAATTCATTTTATTTTCAACATTTCAACATCAGATCAGTGTCCTCTTCAGGAATTTAATATATTTCTGTTAAAATTAAAAAAAAATTTATATGCGATTATTTATTTAATTATTAGAAAAAAAAAAATCCGTCCGGGAATCTGTACGGGAATCCGTGCGTCTCAATTTTACCTACTGGAAACCCGTATTGGTTCCCGTACGGGTTTCCGCACAAACTTCTGTATCAATTTCTGTACGGACTTTTTCAGCTGAGTTGGTAATTCTCTCATCTCACTAACCTTAATCCTTTTTCTGACTCAACTCATCCTATCAATGTTACTCACCCAACTACGATACAAACTCCACCAAATTAACCTACCAAATTGAAAGAATTGAAAACAATTAAAAAAAATTTTTTTTACTTCAAATTGAGATTTATCGAAGTGACATACGATGAAAATGAAAACAAATTAAAGATAAAAATTATTTGATTAGATCATGACATTTTATATAATCAAAAAATTTTTTGATTCATTCTATACTTCGCAAAAAATGTATTGAAAACTGTACAAAAGAAGCTAAAAAATTCATAGAAGCTACATAAGATTAAAAAAAAAAAATAAATAAATTATTATTATTTATCATGAAATGCTTTTTTTATGGTAGGATAGTTATAGTTAAGGTTAAATATAAGATATCTTAAAATATTCTTGATTTTCTTCTGAAGGAACCAAGACCTAGGGAAGTGCATGAAAGTGATGAAAAAAAGTAACGAGCAAAGAAAGTAGGGTTGCCGCGAGGAGAGGCAAGGCGAGGTTGAGGGCCACCTCGCCTTGAGTCTCGTCTTTACCCCACCTCACCTCACTTCATTTTACTTCGAGGCCCCTCGGCGAAGTGACTTCGTTGAAACTCAATACTAACATGTATATATAATTTTACTAATTCATAACAAAACTTTAAATTTAATTACTAAACCTTACTTATTTTCAATTTAGATATATTCTGGGAAGAAAAAAAAAATTCAATATGATTAAGTCAGTCTTATTTACTTTTAATACTTTCAAGGGATATTTAACAAATATTCCCTTTTCCTGGGATTTTTGTTAAAAATTCTAACAATGTTATTTCGTACTCAAAGAAAAATTGCTTTGTATGGATCCATAATTAGAAAATTAAAACTAGTATCCATGTGATGTTACATCCAAAAATGCTAAGCCTAGAGTTTATATCAGATATTAATTTATTTATAAAATACGTCATGACAAATTACTATATTTACTTATTACCTTACTTGCTTTTATGTCTTTTGATTTTACACTCAAGAGTCTAAATTTATAAAGTTCTGCTAATTACAAGACTGAATGCATTAATCATTTATGTAATATTTTAGATTTTTATAAAGGTTTTAAATCAAAAGATGAACGTACTTCAAGACGGATGGTTTAGTGAAGTTAATGATCTGTGGCCTGGAATCTCACAATCGTTGCAGATAGAAAAACTTCTATACTCAGGACAGTCGCAATATCAGCATATCATAGTAGTCGAAACGTAAGAAATCTTAGTTTATACATCTTCTTCTTCTAGTAGTGTAAAATTAAAATACATTAACCAAATAATTCTATAAGTATTTGTAAAACTAATAAAAAATTATGAAAACTATAAAAAAGTTTTATTTAAGTTAGATTGGAAACAATAATAAATTGGAATAAGATCTTTTTTTTTTTTAATTCATACAGTGAGAGACGAAAAATGCGTTTTTAGAGCGAACCTTCATATTTTTGATGAGTTCTTATAGAGAATTTGTTTGATTAAAAAAAAAAAAAAAAACAAAAACAAAAACAACTATTTGTTGTTATTTTTAAACTAACAAGGAGAGGACCAGACATTTGGGTCTCCGATTTTAATGAAACTTTGGGGGTAGTTTTTTGGTACTGAATGATGAACGAAACTATTAATATTCGCTCTGAATGGGCCTTTCTACTGGTTTGCCATGCAAATATAAGCAATTTTTAGCTTTTCTTTTCATTTTATAACTAGTTTTAAAAAACTTGTGTTCAAAGCCTGTTGCACTTGCAGAGATGCGGGACGTCGCATTTTTTTCGTCTTTCTATGAACTCAATGAGAAAAAATATTTTCAAATTTTGACTGAAAAGATTTAAACGTGAATAATTTATGATACTGAAAGTACTTTTTAGCATTTTCTGAGTTTTGTAATATAAATTATTCATGGTCAAATTATTCAAATTAAAATTTAAAAATATTTTTCCTTTAAAGTTCAAAAAGAAACAAAAAAAAATGCAAGGTCTCTGTAAGTGCAATAGGCTTTGAACACGAATTTTTTGAAAATTACCTAAAAAACCAAAATAGTGAGTATGGACCTGCCCTTGTAAGTAGTTTAGCTAAAAATAAATCTTTGAGCAGAAACTAAATTTTTTCATTTCATTTACTAATAGTTTTTGGTCGAAATTTTGCTCTGCACTGAGTCGTATAGTTCTATCTCTGTCTTTCTTTCTCTCTCCGCCCAAGCGTCCAATGTGCAGGCCTATCCACAAACCCGCAGAACCCCCAGCACAGGAAAGACCTAGTCTCCCTACTCACTCCCCGTTTGGACAAGCTACAATCAACCACCTTAAGCACTGCGGCTGAAGGAGCTGTCCTAATGCAACCCTCCCTCTCTTTCCACCCACTTCCCTCCATCATGGGTAAATTCTCCAGCCCTGAAACCCGTAAACTCGTTATAATGCACAAATCATGACTGTGATGTTTGACGAGACCAATGATGCAGATTTTTGGCCACGGCACAAACCACCTTGTGAATGCCTTTTCCTAACCATACCTACACAGTCACTTCCAAAAGCTCGCCTCATAACCTCCTAATTTAAACTCCCCAGCCCCATCACTCGTGGAAAAAAGCTCATTCTTCATAGGTCACAAAATGGTCAACCCGTGAATATCTTCACTCAGCATGATTTGACCCTCTTTGAGCAATCCCTGTCCACCCTCCTATCAACTTCGCCTCCTTGCTTCCCTTCCTAATGGACCTCGAGTCCCATGACTTCCTTAGCACTCCCCTTCTAATCACTCGGCTTCATGAAACACTTGCATTTTCCAATGCACTTTCTCAAACTCACTCCCACTCCCTAACACTCCCATACAAACCCCTCACCAACCACCATCCCTCATCTTCATATCTTCAGGCCAACATCAGTCATCTTTTTGCCTACTTTAAAGAGCTTAAATTCCAAAGCGTCAAGGAAAAGTATGACATACCAAACTTCACCCTTTTTTACCACGACCAAGTCAGTAAACCTGGTGGAGGTGTTACCTTTTACATTCGTGACCATCTTGAAGTCACCGTCATCAACGTATTCACTACACCCATACCATATCAAGCGCAACCTAAATTTCTTATCATTGACATCAACCTCAAATCCACCAAACTACTTTCGGCTGTCACCTACCACCCACCCAAAATTTCTTCACCACCATTTCTCCTATTTCTTCACCACTCTCTCCCTATTACACCCAAATTATGAGAACGTCATCATAACAGGCGACCTTAATGTAGACAGGACCATCATCAGTTTTTTATCAACTTTTTTACTCTACCTAATAGAAGAACACTGACATCCTTGTAAACAGAAAACCTACTCATCACCTTTTATGGCATGTCAGCTCTACCCACCACACCTGCTTAGACCTTTTCGTCATTCGTCCAATAGATAAAATGATTTCCTTTTCTCAAACATCCACCTTTTTTACCCCTGGTCATAACCTCATCTCGTTAATGCTGAATAGTCTTGCAAATTGCTCGTACAGCTTGATCTCCACAAACTCCAATCAGTTTGAGGTACAAGTATCAGGACTGACTGGGATCACCCTTGCAGCTTTCGATACTCGTGCTTCACCTAAACTCGTTAAGAAAAAACACATATCACCTCCGCTATATACAATAAGATGGTAATCTGTAATAAGCTCTACAAGCGTGCCGCCAGATCAAAATCCACCCATATTTTCACCCAATATCGCAACCAGATCACCGATGACCTTGTTCGACTGGAGAACAACTGTGTAAGGGACATTATTGAGAACATCCCCGATCACGCTGTCAAGTTGCGCGCGATTCGGAAAACCGGCACACGAAGAACATTGCCCCAGCAAAATCATCTCCCCTTTCCATATTTAAAGCCTTGCGGTTTCCATACCCCTTGAAATGATGATAATTATGTACAAAGATTTCCTTTGTTTTAAGTGAGCTGGTTATACGAAAGACAATTAACGCACGAGAACCCAGTCGCAGGGAGCGACATCACCTACGAAAAGTGGGAGAAAGGCAGACACTGGGCAGGGTTTAACTTAAGTGCTCCTTACGAACAACTAGCGCAACTTCTCCGCATGGGCTCAGAGATGAGCGCCCCGAAAAATTGAAGCCAAGAGACTTGATACACAGCGAACACACAATTAGTTCTTGTACACCAATAACTTGAATCTTATCTGGGTGTGGGACAGAAAAGGGCATGTCGGCATAATTTATCGTGAGTTGTAGATCGCATTACCGGAATACTACGACAGCTTTAATTTTATTCTAAAAATTATTAAAGCCAAAGTCGTGAATTTAACTGTACCATGGCCTGCGTTTAGATTCCGAGTAACATGCAAACCAGTGGACCTGCAAGAAGATTTCCGAGTAACCGAGAACCAAAAAAAATCCGGAGCAGTGGCATCGGAGCGCGCCGCGCCGATTATGGACGAGTCCACTCGTACATTTGGCAGCGTTTCCGTGGTGCACCGGGCCGCCCGCGTCGGTCACCAGCTCCCGAGCCATTCTGAAACCCCGAATGTGTAAGTACTCTATAGTTATTGGCGGGTACTCATTTCCTTGATTAGACGAACTTGCAACTGTGCTAAAAACATTCATCCTGTGACGACAGTCAGAACACAGGGTAAATCGCTGGTTTACTAGCAAAAGTAGGCAAATCAAGCTGATTGCTTTTTTTTATTGTGCAGTCGCGCGGCGAGAAATCAGGCGTTCAACTACAATCGCGAAAATAACCAGCTCACTGTAAATTAATTTTCTTTAAGGTTTAATTTAAAGTAGACTTACTTAATATCTACTTCTCTTTTTTTTCTCTTCTTTGCAAAAGTGTAACCGCAATCAAACGATATCAAACTACGTAATTGAATAAACTTTATAGTATTTTGAATTTTTTTTGTTTTTTTTTTTTCTAATGAGTCATAGTAAAATATAAATATAAGATTTATATCGGCATTCCACACCCGATTTGAGCCAACGTTTATAAAGAGGTCATCCAAGATCTTACTGACATCCTATCCATCCCCCAACCTTACCATCCTTCGATTTTACATCGGTAAATGAGACCATACTTCTAAGAATTTTCAGTAAAAACCGTTCGTGGGGAATGAATTCTGACCATCTTTCATCCTCCATGCTAAAACTTGTCCTCTCTTTAATTCTCCTTTACATTACCACAAACATAAACTCATCTCTCGAAACTGGCTACTTCACCTCAGAACGGATAGAATCCTCAATCATACTTCTTGCTAAAATTACTCATCCGACATTTCCCTCTGACACACGACCCATCGCCTTTCTCCCTGAAGTATCCAAACTTCTTGAGAGAATAGTATCTGCTCAACTTATCATCTTGACCACACGCCACAACCTCATGGACCCACATCAAAACACCTATAGGCCAAATCACTCTGCTCAATCAGCTATTCTTGACATTTGTGTAGATACCCGTCGCACAATTGACAATAGTCACCATCCTTATTTCCTTTAATTTTTAAAGACTTTGACACCATCCCTGACCGTCTTCTCCAGTCCAAGTTACGCCAGCTAGGATGTTCGGACACCGTCATCTGCTGGTTTTATTAATATCTCACCGACAGAAGTCAGGCTGTCCGTCTCGATAATGTACAGCACGAGCCATGGCTCCCAACAACCACTGGCGTACCTCAAGGCAGCGCCCTTTATCCTTTTTATCAATGACGTCAGATCTTTATCCTCTACTCACTTTGGGCCATCTTTGCTGATGACTCCAATCTTCACATCCATCCCCCTTCGCACAACTCCTCCATTTTCTATCCCTCATCTTTAGTGATGCTCAATCAGTTGCAGCCTGGGCCTCCGAAAATCACTAAACCCTGTCAAAATTACACTTGCCATCCTTGCAAGTGAATCCTACCTCTCCATGATTTACTTTGATTCCCTCGCCGTTGAATTATAAATGACTAAACCATCCCCTTCCCCATCTAAATTAAATCTCTCGGTATTCATATTTCTTTCTTCCTTAACTTCAATCGACAGATCAGAAAAACCACCAAACGCGTTCACTTTGTTAGGTGTTAGCTAGCGCCTAACGTTTTTCCCTAATTCTAATAGCCCGGACGGGAATTGTACCGGGGGATCGCGGTCCCCACACATGTGTTGACGGATGAGAGTAATTATGCAATTAAACTAAAGGGAGCGTGATGATGCTAACGTTGAATTCTACAGCTAGATTTATGAACTAAAACCTTACCTTGAGATTGAAGCTGAAGTCCCTGGTACGTTGCTCCAGATGAAGGGTGACCGTTCAGAGAAAACAGGCAATTAAACTCAAATAATTAATTTATTGAGTCCTAATCATACACTTGAATATTACACAAATATAGAAAACGAAGTGTATCCGACAAAGGATCACTGGCCTGCGTTAAACTAAACTTATTTGATACTCATACTTACGAGACGATTCATCCGGCAAAGGAGTGAATCTTCCGTACTTAATTCTATTCTAATCAAGACTGTCCCGCGCTGCTCCAGCACCGCGCGGCCGGTGCATTTCCCCGCCACCACGACTTTTTCCCAGCCAGGGTGTCTCGCTGACGAAGTGTGCAGCGTGTACACTTGCCGAATAATCAAAATTCTTCAAAACTATGCTGCTTTTTATAAAACGTTATGTGCATTATAACTGTCACATAACACACTTCTCCCTCTACCAACTTCCTCTCCCATTTCCGTAAATCTCACACTCGCAACACATGTATCCTCCTCACATATGTACTCATTCTACTCCTTTTAGACTATTCTGCTCCATTTCTCACTGATATAACTAAGTAACCACAACAAAAAATCCACACCCTTCACAACGCCTGCACTTACTTCGCACTTGGATCGATTTCCCGCAGTGCTCATATCACCCTTTACCACCTTTTCCTCACTGGCTTTCAGCTGCTTCTTGCCATGAATACCTGACTATTTTCATGGCTTATGCGATGATTGAATCAGATCATCGCATAGGATCGACCCCATCAAGAACTTCGTTAGACGCTCGAACCGTCGCTTCCACCCTCCCTGCTTCATCTATCCTATCCCACACACAAAAACTTTTAAATACTCACTTACCCTACCATCTACCTGCTCTATCAATAAGCATCCCACCATTTTCCACAAAAGTACCTCTATCCCAGAATATAAAAATTCCCTTAGATCCACCCTTTTTAAAATAGACTACGCAGATTAATTGAACGTGACCACGAAAAAACCTCACCCTCGTTCCCACGTCACTCCACCTAATATTTTCACCTCTGCCTTACCCCCTCCCCGCCCGCTTCCAACCTCTCCTACTTCTCTCTTTTGTCTATACCGTTACATTGTCTCTGCGCACTCCTCCCAGTCACTTCACTTATTCAGTGAAAAAAAAAAAACAGCGATTTCAATGATACTCAGATGAAATATTATTTGCTATATATTATGTTATATTATATTAAATTCGTGTACTACTGAATGTATTTACAAAAACAAGCAAGACAGAAATTTATCCTTTTGCTTGGTAGTAAAGTCTATCAATCAATCAATCTCTCTCTTTCTTATACCTTCAATCTTCTATCCCTTTAACCTCTGGTCATGACTTCATATCTTTCAAGCTTAACCTATCTCCCACCCCTTATTCTGCTCTTACCATAGAAATCTGCAAACTTAACTCTGTTGACTTACCCACCCTTCGCGACCACTTTTAAAAAATCGCCGCTGTTAACCCCCTCTCTACCACGCCTTATGATTGGACGTACCTTATCAACTAGACTAACTTGATAAAAAAATTTTCTATTAAGTAAGGGCTTGTAGGCTTTTAATAATAAAAAATAGAATTAATTTTACTGAATTTTGATTAGCCTGACGGCTTGGTACAAGGTGCACCTTAGCCATTCCGTAACTCAATCGTTTATGCATGAGTGAGGGTGGATACGTGTGAGTCTATTTGATACACTGTTTTGGATATTTTAATCTTTGTTTTTCTTGAGCACGCGTTTGCTACAGCCAGTAGCTTTCTATGAGTGTGCGTACGCAGGGTTTCTATGAGAATAATCAATTCTCGGCTCGATAGTCGATATCTTTAGGACTTATTTATTTTCGGAGTCAGATTGATTTTTACGTATTCCCTACCCCTAAAATCCAGCTCGATTTCGGTTCCAATATGACGACTGCATTTCTAGCTGAATTTCAAAAAAAAAAATTTTTTGGTTAATATTGCTTAAAATCAAGTTATTATTCATTTTTCAATGATTTTGAAAAAATTGAACTTGTTAACGAAGTTATTATTTTTTTTTTTAAATCAAACTAGATTTCCAGCTGGATTTCGGTTCCAATATGACGGCTGGATCTCCAGCTGGATTTTAGGGGTAGGGTTGATTCACACGGAATTGTTTTTTATAACAACACCGAGTCTTAATATTATCTTTGTATTGGATTTAAGGATGATTTTTATTAAATTTGTTTCAATAAACTCATTGATTCTTTTTATTTGATTGACTAGTGTTTCCGCACTCTTTTCTTTTTTTTAGCCTGCGTCCACTACCAAATAAGCTAAGTAGCTGTGCCTGTGGAATAATTAAGAATTAGCGTACGGTTTTTCTTTTTATTTACAGGCATTCAAACAAATCATCAGCAGCATTATATTTTATAGATTATAGGACTAATTATGACTAAGGGGGTATTCGTAGACCCAGCTACGATCCTTTGTCTAATTAAAGCCTTATAACAATATACACTAGGAGATACCCCTACTCGCTTCGCTCGTCAACCCTCAATTTTGATTAAATTTTACCTATTGCCAGTTAAGTAGAATTATTTCTAACTGAAAAAAATATATAGAAACATAAAAATGGACTTCTACTTATAAGTAACCTTGTTTGGACCGTAAGTGAAACAGCTTTTGGAGTAATTCCCCAAAAGTTAAAACAGCTTGCATGTACAAATGATCGATGTAAACTTACTAAAATAAGTGTTAGTTAAAAAAATACGGTTCAATTACATAGTTAATTCAATTATTTATCAAAAAAAAAAATTTAATAATGCATACGCATTTTTTTCAAAAGAAAATCTGTATTTTTTGACATCATTTTTTATAAAATAACGTAATATATTTAAGTGCAAATAATTTTGTGATCTCGTAGTCCAAAAATGTATTAATATTCCGTATTGTCCGACGTATAATCCCCCCTGGAAGCCCCCAAAATCGACTCTTAAAATTAAGGGGGGGGGCTTATACGCCTAGTACACAGTTTTATAAAATTTTGTGCTGAGTATAAAATCAAATAAAAACAATAAATATTAGTAAATTTTGTAAATGTTTAATTTAGAAACACTTTTGTACATAATTTTGTAAATAATTTCTTTTATAGATAGCACTTCATTTATAAAAATTTTCATTATTTTTAACACAATAAATTTCAACATAAAATTTATTCTAACATCAACTCATCACCTATCTTTTGCATGTCATCATTTAAGGTGAAGACGTAACCGCGTTTTCATAAAATTTGTCGATTGCAATTTAAAAAAAAAAAAAAGAGAAAATGTAAAAAAACGCTCTGTAGCGCGCTAGATAATATTTTTAGCTATTTTTTGAGCCTTATTTGATAAAAATCGGTTAACAAATAACTTCAGGAAACTTGGAAAATCGGTTTTCTTCTTATTCAGCAAAATTGTAGTAGTGTATGTCGTCTGCTAGTTGCTGCTAGTGAGCGAAGGATGCAGTACTGCCAAATATAACCAATAATTTTATATGCATCAAGCAACAATTATTAGTGGAAACTAAAAACAAAAACTACTTTTTAATATAAAGTGTTAATTCATGACAATAGGATAAATAAAAATAGTAAAAAAATCAATCATTTTCTTGTGAGCTATCTAGTGTTCATAACTATAGTAGATGTAAATAAACTAATGCTTTTAAATAAATTTATCTTAAATATGTTTTTGTTGACTCCTCCATCCAATTTGACTGTTACTGCGTTCTCTTTAATACTTGGGGTGCAATAAGAGAAATCAAACTAAATTTTAACAACTATTACAGTTTATCAAAACTAAAATTGTTCACTCACTTTTATTTAGTAAAAGATTTTTAATCAAACATTACTTTTAAATAAAAAGTGGAAATTCATAACTACCAGATATCTAAAAAAGAAAAAAACTCTCTTGTGTTCATGAATCATAGGTGTAAATGTATAACGGCTGTTTTTAAAAAAAATTTTGCTAATATAAATTTTTGTTGTTTTCTCAAATTTGAGTGTGGCTTTTTGAATTTGATGAAGATTTGTGGAAACCAACGCTTAGATAAAATAATTGTGTACTTAAGGGCACAATAAGTATAATAAAATTAAATTTTAGTTGCCCACAACTTATAAACACTACAATTTTTTACTCTCTTTTCTCTAGTCAAAGGATTTTCTATTAATGGGTTCAGAGTTTCAAGTCAATAGGTCCATTGGTTTTTTCATTAAACATTATACCCTCAAAAAAAGAACGATACTTGGTTTTATCAGATTTTAAGTTTTGACCTTATCTGCTTTAGTAATTAAGTTTATTAAACAACTTTAGTAATTGATTAGAAGTGTAAAAAAAAATTTCTAAATTTATTTAAAATAACAAGAAAGCAAGGTCCAGAGTTTCAAGTCAATAGGTCCATTGGTTTTTTCATAAAAATTATACCCTCAAAAAAACAATGATACTTGGTTTTATCAGATTTTAAGTTTTGACCTTATCTGCTTTAGTAATTGATTAGAAGTGTAAAAAAAAATTTCTAAATTTATTTAAAATAACAAGAAAGCAGGGCCCAGAGTTTCAAGTCAATAGGTCCATTGGTTTTTTCATAAAAATTATACCCTCAAAAAAACAACGATACTTGGTTTTATCAGATTTTAAGTTTTGACCTTATCTGCTTTAGTAATTGATTAGAAGTGTAAAAAAAAATTTCTAAATTTATTTAAAATAATTAGAAAGCAGGGTCCAGAGTTTCAAGTCAATAGGTCCATTGATTTTTTTCATAAAAATTATACCCTCAAAAAAAGAACGATACTTGGTTTTATCAGATTTTAAGTTTCGACCTTATCTGGGCATCCTGGTTTTTTTATCAATAAAAAAACCAATGAAAAAATTATCTCCCAAACTATACAACCCAATAACGCTAGGCATCCGAGTTTTTTATAAGCAAAAAAATTTATAAACAAATTATCCCCCAAGCTTTACAACCCAATAACGCTGGGCGTCCTGGTTTTTCTATCAATAAAAAAACTAATAAACAAATTATCCCCTAAACTATACAACCCAATAACGCTGGGCGTCCGAGTTTTTTGTAATTAAAAAAATTAATAAACAAATTATTCCCCAAGCTATACAACCTAATAACGCTGGGCATCCGAGTTTTTTATAAGCAAAAAAATTAATAAACAATAAACCCCTTCGCAGTAAAACTAAATAACGCTGGGCATCCTAATTTTTTATAAATAAAAAAATTAGTAAACAAATTATCTTCCAAGCTGTACAACCCAAAAATGCTAGGCGTCCGAGTTTTTTGTAAATAAAAAATTATTAAACAAGTTACTCCTTATCTGTAAAACTCAATAACGCTGGGCATCATAACTTTTTTATCTAGATAACAAAACTAATAAACAAATCATCCCCTAAACTATACAACCCAATAACGCTGGGCGTCTTAGTTATTTATGAATAAAATTACTAAATAACAAATTATCCCTCAAGCTTTACAAGCCAATAATTTTGGGAGTACGGGACTTTTTAAAATTAATTTAACAATTCAATAAATGAACAGGCTTAATCGTTGAACCTAGTGAAAAATTTGGGGCTCTTAATAAACAAATAAATGATTTAATAGACTATCACGAGGCACTTATCTTTGATATTCAGAAAAACTGCAGTTGATATGTCCAGGATTAAATTACCGTTGACAACAACAAAAAAACAGACGCCCAGCGTTATGGTTGTATAGCTTGGATATAATTTGTTTATTAGATTTTTTTATTGTTTAAATAACTAAGATGCCCAGCGTTATTGGGTTGTTTAACTTATGGGTCAATAGTTAGTTAATTTTTTTTTTTCATAAAAAATTCGGACGCCCAGCGTTATTGGGTCGTACAGCTTGGGGGATAATCTTATAATTAGTTTTTTTATCGATAAAAAAACGAGGATGCCCAGCGTTATTGGGTTGTATAGTTTGGGGGATAATTTGTTTATTAATTTTTTTGTTTATAAAAAACTCAGACGCCCACCGATATTGGGTTGTTTAACTTGGGGGATAATTTGTTTATTAGTTTTTTTATTCATAAAAAACCAGGACGCCCAGCGTTATTGGGTTGTATTACTGGGGGAATAATTTGTTTATTAATTTTTTTAATTATAAAAAACTCGGACGCCCAGCGTTATTGGGTTGTATAGCTTGGGGGTTAATTTGTTTATTATTTTTTTTACTTATTAAAAACTCGTACCCCCAGTGTTATTGGGTTGTAAAATTAGGGGGTATTTTATTTATTGCATTATTAGTTCATAAAAAAAGCTGGGCGCCCAGCGTTATTGAGTTTTTTGTTTGCCTGATCTGTGCCGGAAGATTTTCAAATTTCGCGGTACCACCTGGGCCGGGATCGGTCACTCTGGTGCAGACGGGTGCACTGCACACAGGTGTAAACCAAGTGTAAACTGTAAGTTCTGTGATTACTTTGGTTCATTTAGTTTTGATATATTCTTCTGCTTTTTATTAATACGTGAAAACTACTATTTTTTAAAATATATTCATCAGTCTAAGCATGTAATTTTTCTTTTATTGATAATTAATTATCTTACTGGGTGACGGCAAGAGAGAAGCTTTCAGTGTTGGTAAAAAAAGGAAGATGATTATAAGAAGAAAAGTAATCGACACGGTTGCTACAAGAACAGGATCTAATAAAGTGCCCATATCAAGATAATTATTCAAGAAATTTCAGACAGTTGGGGAAATAATTTATTAATATTGAAGAAAGAAGAATTATTTATCACTGCCTGCTGCTTGTATGATTGCGTACTAAAATTTTTTTTTTCTTTGCATGTGCTGCATGAAATAAATAATTTAAAAAATTTAGAATTTTATTGAGGGAAATAAATTTTAAAGGTTATGAGAACGGGTGCATGTGCGGTTCGTGCATTTACTACGCGTGCGGTAGCAGACGACGCAAGGATCTGCTACACATGGTTAACGGGAGGAAAACGATTTTCCAAGTTTCCTGAAGTTATTTTTTAACCGATTTTCATCAAACAAGGCTTAAAAAATAGCTAAAATTATTATCTAGCGCGCTCCAGAGCGTTTTTTTACATTTTCCCTTTTATTTTTTTTTTATAGCCACTTTTTACTTCCAGCGCTGGTTACGTCTTCACCTTAAATAAGAATGATCAATATAAGGATCATAGTACGGATTCCACTCTTCCGCTTCATCTTCAAATTTAAGCGTTGCAATTTCTTCAGTGTCATCATTCCACAAAATATCGTCTTCACTACCGTCCAAGGCGTTTTAAATGCAACATTTCTTAAAAGAATATATAACGCTTTCAGTTTTTACTTGATTCCAAGCTTATATAACAAAATTGCAAAAAACATCTAAGCCCGGTGCTTTCATATTTCCTGATTTTGTGTACTCCTTAGTTCCGTCTATCATCCAGTCGTTCCACATTTCTCGAAGATATTGTTTGAAAGCTTTATTTAAACAAACATCCAATGGTTGTAAAACGGATGTCAAGCCGCCTGGGATGACTGCCTGCTCAGTTCGTTTGTCGTTCAGATCTTCCTTGATTTTATCTGTAAGATGGCTTCGGAACATATCCCAAACTAGCAAACTTCGGTTGTTAAAATTACCAGGTCGTTTATTCCAAATTTGACTCAGCCATATTTTTACACCATCTTCGTCCATCCAACCGTTTTCTTGCACGTGGACAAGGACGCCTGGAGGAAATTTGATTTTTGGCATAGTTTTTCTTTTAAAAATCACCGTCGGTTTTAATTTTACACCTTTGGCTAAGCACGATAATACTACAGTGAATCTACTTTTTTCATGTCCAGTGGATTCAACAAAAATTGTTTTTATTTTTCTCACATCTACAGTGCAGTTACCCAACATGTCAAATTGTACTAGCGTCCCCTCATGTTTCCAATACTTCCCAGTGGAAAGTAGAAATCTTCTCTTAACTTGATTAAATATCTATGAAAATTTAATATTTTGTTATCTAAATCAGAAGGTAACTTTTGGGAGACTATAGTTTTTCTCTCAAAACAAAATTCAACCTTCCCATGAAGCGGGCACACCAACTAATTTTGACTGTAAATTTTTTTGCTAAATTTGGATTTTTAAAGGCTTATTTCATAGCTTCATTTCTAATTAATTTTCTGAAGACGAAGATGCCTTCTTTTCTCGCATTTAATACAAATTCCGAAACGTATTGTTCTAATTCGGGCCATTTGGCAGTACCAGTTCTGAGTGCACAGTTAAGTTTAGGCATTTCTTTTATAATAGTTTCACTGTCTACCCACCTACGTACTTTTTTCCTGTCAACTTCCAATTTTCGTTTAGCTTGATGAATGCTTGTCTCTTTTGCATACTTTATAACTTTTAATTCAAAAGCAGCATCTTACTTTAACCTAGTAATCATAATTACGCAAATTATCGTAAAATTAATATAATAAAATTAAATACAAATCATCAAGATTTAGAATTTAAAAGCACGATCAGAACGAGACAGACTTCAAATGCTAACTGTAGCAGGTTGAGTTTCTTCACGGAAGCAGTAATTAAGTCTCTCTTATGTTAACAAATTTGAGGGGGAGGGGGGGGGGGCTTATACGCCGGACAATACGGTAATTTGAATTTATTTCTTTTATCACTAAATCTCATTAAATATTTATTTTATCAGTTCACCTCAGACTCGGGGGCAAAAACTTACTGAATATGTACTCGGCTCGGCAAAGCGAGCTGCGTTAGAGGTTAAGTTACTACTCTAACTGTTTAAAGACAACATTTTAAGCAGCTCAATAATAAACTTGAAAAACTTGACCTTTTTTTGTTTAATTTAATAAAGTTTTTATTGAAAAAGATCTTAGTTAAAAGCATTTCACTTCTAGACCGAGTAGCGATTCTTTGGCCAGAAGTGAAATGAAATTATTCAAATTATTTCACTTCTGGTCTATTTTGTTTCACAATTCGACCACTCAAAAATCATAAATAAAAATAATTATAAAAATAAATTAAATTAAAAAACAAAACACAGTTAAGTTAAGTTTTTTGTGGGCTACACAGATTTATTTTAATTGTGACAGCTGTTTCAACGTCTTAGCGTGTTTTCTCTCGAGATAATTAGAATGAGAAACTCTGATTGTTTATTAAATAATCAAGTGGATTTGAACAACTCTCCTTTATTGAATTTATTTGGAATTTGATTTATTCATTATTCATTATTCATTATTCATTATTTATTGTTTTTATTTTTTATTTTTTTATTTTTATTTATTTTTTGTTTAAATTTATAGTAATGTTGAGAAAATGGAGAAGAGAGAGAGAAAGAATTTTGTGAATTTTGTGAGTCTTATTAGTTTTTCAGAATTTTGTAATTCCTTGTTTAGGATTGATTGACCACACCCACAACGAGCACTTTAATGTATAATGTATATGTACCTAGAGAGAACTACGTTATAGTTACAGTTTGTAAATAAGTCTGATGAAAACGCTAAGACGTTGAAACAGCTGTCACAATTAAAATAAATCTGTGTAGCCCACAAAAAACTTAACTTAACTGTGTTTTGTTTTTTTAATTTAATTTATTAATATGGACCTACATCAAGTAACTCAAGAAACATTGAATTTAATTATAAAAATAATGACTTTTGAATACAAATTTAAGTTGAAATGTCAACTTGAGAACTTTATTTGTCATTTTAAAAAGTTTTAAGATAGTTACAGTTTAATTTATAATTATGAAAACTATTAAAAGTGTCATGCCTAAACGGGAATTTCGTAGAATTTCGGAATGAAATAACCCTTGACATGTTAAAAAATTTCATATTGATTAATTTTTTACAAACACATAAACGAAAAACGCTTGAAAAAATTCTATAGATCTTGAAGCTACACGACTCAAGATTACAAATAACTTTTATTTAGGTAGTCTAAAATTATTTTTTAAGCTCGTTGATCGCAAGTAATAACTTACGTCCCTCTGACGCAAGCCGAAAGAACGAAATGTACTCCCTGCGCCATCGACCAACGCGCAACCGGCCTACTGCATGCCCTCGCTTATGCTCGGGCCACAGCCGCGTGTCGGCCGCTGGCACTTCGAGAGTACATTACGTTCTTTTGACTTTAATCGGAGGAAATCAAGTTATTATTTGTGATATCAGGACTTTAAAAAAGTATATTATCACTCAAGACTAAAGTTTGCTGAGAAGGTTACGTATTTGCAGCTCTCGACTTCGTGTTGGACTGCAATGTCAGCGGGCCTGTGTGAAGTAGAAATAATCAGAGATTTCATTCAAATATACTTTTAGAAAATAAAATAAAGTCTTTATGGTATAAAGTTTATATAATTTAATTTAGGAGATCAAACTCGCTTTTTTATGGATGTCTATATATCGAGCTTGTCACTTGAAGTTCATTTTCAAAATTATTTTTTGAAATTATTTCTGTAGAATCATTACTATTATTAGAGAAAAGCTTGAATAGGAATTATAAAATAGTAAGTAAGAGAATTGAAGTTTAAATTTAGATATAAATTTATACTATTCCTACTTTGTAAAATTAATAATGCGATAATTTACATATCCTAAGAATTAAGATTTAGAGAAATAGTAGGATGGGGAGTAATAATTTGCCGATAGTGCGGCGCGCATACCTATAGTATAGTGTATAGAAACCAGCTGATAGTAGTGCGGCTCAGCTACAGTGTAGCTATATAGTTTCTACGGAGTCGGCCTATCTCATAGGATTTCTCACGGTAAGCGAGAGATCGAAATCTAATGAAGCATGGGCTTTATGGAGGTAAGGATATCGAACTCGAATATCGAAATTTTTTTTATTTTTCTCCATAGGTGCTAATGGTAAAAAAAAGAAAAATTTCGAGATTCGAGTTCGATATCTGTTACCTCCATAAGGCCCCAGGTGCATGTTGCTTTGTTTCTTACTGAAGGATTGATTCTTTGATACATGTGCTCGAGGACGCTAGAGGCCATGGCTTTAGCCATGCTGTGTCGGGAAAATGCTACCTTTTTTCTTGAAAACTGTACAAGACATGCGACCCGAGCCGTAAACCGTTCTTTGTCGGGGAAACTGAAGTTTCTAAAGATTATAAAGGCTCCGCTGAAACCAAGATAGATGCTGTCCAGCCACATTTGTTGTTTGATTTTCCTAGCGAAAACTATAGTACGTTTTGAAAGCTCGCAGCAAGGAAGTAGAAGTTTGTCGAAAGATTATAAAAGCTATTATTTTCGAGGGCAGCGATACTCTTTTTTGGATCCCTTACAAAAAATATCTTTATGAATCTTCTTGAATTTTTGTTAATCTTTGGGAATTATTGCATGAATTTGGAATTTTTTATAAAAGATTCACAAAGATTCACGACGATTCATGAAGTTTCTCAAAGATTCTCAAAAAATATAATTACTATGGATTAGCTTATAATTTTTAATTTATAGTTTACAATTTTATTTATAAAAAAAATTTATTCTATGATAAAAAATATTTTTTTTAAATTGTAGTAATGATTAATTTTTCTTTTTTTTTTATATGCTGTTGGCGCACCTCAAAAAAAGCAACTGCTCTTTTGGCCCACTTTTTCAGTTGAAACTAATTTTTTATAATTTTCACCTTATTATGGCAAAGAATAGGTTGTTAAGGTGACATCATTTCAATCTCTCTATTTTTTTTGTTCCTCATAACCCTCTACAGCCTATGTAAGGTCTAATTGCAGGGGCACCCCCACCATCTCCGTGAGGGGACTTATGCCAGTCCTACTCTAAAATGTTTTCATACAGTTTACTCTGTTTTCCTCTCTGGTGCTTTTTAACGTGGTTTCGGCCCAATTCTCATTCTCTGTTCCTACTCTAATAGCCTCCTAAAAGAACCCCGATTGAGCGAATCTCTCGAGCAATGCTTGCATTTTGGTTTTCGGGGGTGGGATTTTGTAATCACATTACGGTAAGGTAAGGCAATCTAGAAAAGGTTACGGTATGTTAAGGTAAGGAGTAAAATACGTCAACCAGAAAGTATAATACGGCGTGAAATTGAAATTCAAATTATATTAATTTTAATTTGAAATACATAAATATTTGAAATTAAAACATGAAAATAATCGCATTTAGTAATAAACAATCGAAGCAAGTATCTAAAATTTTTTTAAAGTGAGTCAAATGTATAACCTACAACTTGTGTGGTCAGTTTTACAAATAATCGTAGTGATACCAATGTGTTTTACTAATATTTTTTGAAGATATTTGATAAATAGAAATAATTAAGTCTTTTTTACAAACTAGCTAATAAAAAATTTATATTGTAACCATAAAAAAAATTTAGTAACAAACAATCGAAGCAAATATCTAAAAATTTATAAAAGTGATTGAAATGTATAACCTACAATTTGTGTAGTTAATTACATGTTGGCAATATAATAAATTAGATTTTGATAAAACAAAAAAAATCTTCATTTATAAGCGTTCGCTCTTAAAGCGCGTAGAACGATGTATTTTAAATTAAAAAAAATTACAAGATCTATACTTAAAAATATTCATATGTTCATGAATGTAATTATTTTTTTATTCATACGTTAACATCAAAGACTGTATAAAATAAACATGTATATTTTTCATGTGCAAACAAAATTTTCATTTGTAATTTGAATTATATCATATATTTTAATATTCAAATAATCCTCGTAAAACCTTATTTAAAAAAATGAAAACAAAAAGATTGCAAAATTATTTTAATTTATAGTACTTGTATACAATTTATTTTTAGGTCTTACAGTTCATTACTGAATAACAACATTTTTTTATGGTTACAATATAAATTTTTTATAAGCTAATTTGTAAAAAAGACTTAATTATTTCTATTCTTCAAATATCTTCAAAAAATATGAGTAAAACACATTGGTATCACTACGATTATTTGTAAAACTGACCACACAAATTGTAGATTATACATTTGACTCACTTTTAAAAATTGTTGGATACTTGCTTCGATTGTTTATTACTAAATGCGATTATTTTCATGTTTTAATTTCAAATATTTATATATTTCAAATTAAAATTAATATAATTTGAATTTCAATTTCGTGCCGTATTATACTTTCCGGTTGACGTATTTTACTCCTTACCTTAACATACCGTAACCTTTTCTAGAGTGCCTTACCTTACCGTAATATGATTACAGAATCCCACCCCGGGGACTCAGTCTATCCTACTAGCCGCAAGCGCATCGGGATACTCAAGCTCAACCCGGTAAAGTAGTCAACCTTACACACTTTTTCCGGTCGGTCATCGGTCAACTTTATTCTTCCGATTCGGACTCGCGGCTGGTCAATGTTTATGGAGAGAATTTTGTCGGCCTTTGGAGTCAGAGTTGGAATAAGAGATATAGGGCATCCTACCTCACCTAAGCCACAGTAGATTCAATCCCGACAATTTTAACGCGTGAAAAATCACTCGAAAAAATCGTCGAGACTTGGGATCGAACCCACGACCCTAGGATTAGGAGTCGCGCGCTCTAGCCCGAAGCCACTGCGGCTCCTCAATCTCTATGAACTTGTTTCATAAACATTTGAGCAAGATAGACTTGCTATCCAAAGTAGATGGTTAAATACAGGTTTATACCCCAGATGGTTTATACCCCAAATTCTAAAACTTTGCTTATAGGTAGTGTGGGGACGAGCCCTGTGTAAGCGCGTACTATATTTATATAGTGATGGTATACTGCATATACTTATATAGTGTGAATAAACTCTGATTATCTTGATCCAGGTTTCTCATTTTACGCCTGGTTCATTTCCCCTCACCAGTCCGGGTTCATTCCCCCACAGTAGGCTTGCATGAGTCGCCACCTGGTGGTGCTCGTAGAAAATCTGCCAATGCTTGTTACTTATTGAAGTAAACTTTTGATATTTCTACAGGAAGTCTGAGGTAATATCCAAAGTCTGGACTAAGGAGGGGCCAGGGCAGACACTTGGTGCATCAAGTGATGGGGGTTCCCCGAACGTGACGCCTCTCTATACCCTAGGGTAGGCTGATGATTCATACCTTCTAAGTCGAAACTTCCTGAAGAATCTACCTAACGGGCGTATTCGTCATCTTATGCACCAGGTGTCTTTCCTAGCCTCTCTGGTGTCAAAACTTCCTGAGAAAATCATTTCCAGAGTCGAGATATGTCTATGTGAGTGTGCTGACCGACCAAAGATAAGCTCCCTGAGTAATCCATCCGAAGGGGGTAGTTACTGCTGATGATGTTTTTAATTAGGATTGTGTAATTTTTTTACAATTTATTGACTATTTTGTTAAAATATTTAAAAAAAGATAAAAATTATTGAAGCATACATTTTACGTGTGGCTATACAGTAGGATACATTGATAAACATGGTACAACATGATGGTAGATCATTTTTGTTAATTTTTGTGAATGGTTATGAATTTTTGTCAAAAAAATTCCAAACTTCACTAATGATTTACGAAGTTTCAAAAAGATTTACAAAAATGTTTTCTCCAAAAGATGTTACGACGAAAAAGTTAGTCAGACCTGATCAATAGTATACGCGTTTCGAATAATGTTATAACTTGTAATTTTAATTCAATTTATATAAACATACTTTGTACTTTTCATAAAAATTTGATTGATTGTAATAAAAATTCAGTTTAATAATATTCCGGTTTTTTGTGTCATTTATTATGCATGTGTATTTTTCCAGCTTTACTTTAATACTTTAAAAATGGTGTCACGAAAGCCTGAGACTTAATTACCGGAAAAAAGCTACGATAAACAGTGAAAGTGAATTATAAAAAAGATTAAATCAAAGGTTTTTGTTTGTTTGTTTGAGCAAAATTTCAAAATTTCATTGAAAAGGAAAAGCCGAGCACCGGTCGCCACGTCCATCGATACTGTTGCTGTCCCTACTGAAGTTGGAGAGTTGTTACTCATTTTGCTACTGAACTGAGAAACGTTACCGTTGCGTTGAAGTCACTAATATTGACAGGCTATCTCTATAGTCCCGATTTGATACGAGTGGTTGGTAGTAAATTGTTGATGGCGTTGAAATATAGTTATAACAAGTACTCGTCCAGTTTCCTGGGGGAGGAGATCTAGTTAAAAAAGTTTAGCGTGTTTTTGTATAAGCAAGTAAAACTAGCTGCTTGTACTAGTATTTCTGATGTTGAGTACATTAATCCACCATCATTTAAAGTTAACTGCACGTCAAAAAACGTACGCTCAGGAAGAAATGCGGTGATGTGTGCCACGGTGACCTCGAATGAAAAAGAGTCTCGTGAGTGCGCTATTTGTAAGCGTCGCAGTCATAAAATTGAAAAATGTTATACATGCGTAAATCCGTGAAAGAGTGCAGAAATATTATTAAAAAGTATAGATTGTGTTTTAGTTGTTTCGAAACCAGCCATGGTAAAGATATACAAACATGTGCAACTTGCGCAGAAGCGCATAATATTTTGTTTGCAACAAAGCATAATGTCGTAAGTCATTTAGACCTGCGACTAACAAGTGTATCCGCGAGATCAAATTCTGCGATGAGCCAGAATCATTCAAGTTGACTGGCCGACCCACAAAGAGTGCTGCTGAAGATTTTACTCGTGCGAATAAATGGTCCAAAAGGATCGATAACAGCGCTTGCATTGCTCGACTAGGGTTTAACTATTACTTGATAGAGATTTAAGTTGAAAGGTTGGATTAAAAGAGACGCGTATAGATTTGACGTTGGTGAGAGTTAATAACCAAAAATAAGTGATGACTAACGTGAGAAATGAGTGTCAGGCTCGATGGTCGTTTTAGACCACAGAAACTCAACTACGTGGTGACGGATGATGATTTTAAACTTTCCTCTCAGTCGATCTCTGAAAGTTTGCTGAATAACTTTAAAATTGCGCAAGTTATTGATAAGATAAACTCTTACGATGAAAAACCAGTGAGCTTGTTGATCAGGCAAGATAACTGGACGAGCACGCTCGTTAAGCAGCAGCGTCTGGTTGTTTATAACAATTTGTAGTGTGTTAATTCCGAGATCTCGGTGGCGTCAATTCAGGATTGTTGTTCCGTAACGAACAACAGATTGTACTTCGTGCGAGCTGTGGTAAGTAAGTCAAATTGATATTGTCAAACGCGGAGTGTAGTTGGTTAAACTACACTCGACATAACCTGTCTTTTCTCTCTGTCGTTTCAAGTTCAAAAACTTATTTCTCTTATTGTTGTCGGTTGTCAGTAGTAAGCGTACTCTGACTCGCGAACTGTTGTTATTTGTTTATTTAACAGTAGTAAATTTTATTTGTTGAATCACTTCCTTTTATAAGGTTATTCAATAGTTTTAATACCTCGAATTGTTGAAAATACTTTTAATTATTTTAACTGATAACATAAATACAAAAATTACGTTAACTTTTTAACATAAATTATATATTGGTTAACTTTTAAAAATAACAACTTTCTTCTTCTTCTCTCGTAAAACATCTGAACTTTCACTTGAACTTGCGCACGGGGCATCTATTGTATAAAATGCTACAGACTCCCTCTCTGAACCCGAAAACGTCCCGGTGAGAAGTTCAGCACCTTATTTCTTAGGGCGACCTCTTCCATGAGTCGATGGCTGGTTAGCGGTTTCTTCATTTGCTTAGTTGCGAGGACGGCCTCTCCCCCTAGTCGATGGTTGTGGCGCGTCCTCATTCTCCACTAACTTTTTAGGGTGACCTCTTTTTCAGATAGGTAAGAGCGGCGCTGGTGTCGATTCTCCTGTGCCTTTAAAAGGCGTCAGAGCAGACGAATGGTATATCCCCCCAACCTGCGGTGGCTCGGTCGTCGTGGATACCTCAAAACTACACGGCCCAACTTGCCTTGTAACCGTATATGGTCCATCTCGTTTAGGGTTGAATTTTGAAGTTATCTGTTTAGCTGCATTGCTGAGTTGATGATAGTCAACCAGTACCAATTCTCCATTTCCGTAGTCTAGAGTGGTTCGGCGATGACGGTCGGCTTCCTCCTTCCTTCTGTATTGTTGGGTTTTATGTACATCCCGGGCCTGTCGGAAGATATCTTAAGTCGGAGCAACTTTGGAGTGATCTCTGGGACAAAGTTTTCATTAACAATGATTTGTCTGAGGTCACCAATGGCATTATCCGGAGTTTGTAGTTCTCGTCCAAAGGTGAGGTATGTGGGTGTGTATCCTGTGCTAGCACTTAGCAGTGTTCATTGTGAACCTAATGCTGGGCAAGTTTTGACTCCAAGACGTGTGGTCGTTTCCCACCAAGATCGCTAGCTGTGGTTTTAGGTCCCTATTTTTCCGTTCGACTGGGTAAGCCTCCGGGTGGTACACTGGCGTCAGTGATTATGTGATTCTATGCGTATAACAGAGTTTTTGCATTACGGCAGCAATGAACTGCGGCCCATTGTCCTGGACAGCCTTTCTTGGTACACCATACCGAAGCACCACCTAATTAAGCAGAGCCTCCGCGCAATTTTCTCCTGTAGCTTGCACTAAAGGAAACAGTTCATCCCACCTACTCGCTCAGTCCTCAATGATAAAGATCCAGGTGTATCCATTGCTCACTGGTATCGGTCCAAATAGGTCCATGGATATAACCTCGAGCCTCTGCTACATAACAGGCGTCTGGACCAGTCCTGTAGGCTTCATGTTGGAAGCTTTATTACACGAGCCGTCGATGCATTTTCGGGCGTGATCAGCGACTTGTCTGTACATGCCTGGCCAGTAATAGTTTTGACTGATTCGATATGTCGTTCATTCAGCTCCATAGTGTCCTGCCGTGGGATCATCGTGGTTAGGATGTAAGATAGCAGCTCATTCTTGTTCGGGCACCACCAACTGCGGTTCATCTGAATAGTTCTCGGGGACAAATCTATATAAAACACCACCTGACATAACGTACCCACGATTAGTGTACCTGGTCAAAACCTCAAGATTCCGGGGTGCCTCGAAAGCCTCGATGATCAGGCATAAATCAGGATCTTCTAGTTGTTTGGCCCGAGTCTCTTCAGTGGTAGTTCAATGCTGACGCTACATATATCTAAGTTTCCGTCCAATGAGGGATATTCTGCATCAGCTGTTCTGGAGAGTAAGCCCGCAACCACATTGGCACGTCCAGGTAAGTAATCAATGTCGAGGTTAAACGGCTGCAACAATAAGGCCCACCTGGCTAGGCGGCCAGTAGGCGATTTCAATGACATCAACCATTTCAGAAGCTGATGGTCAGTTCCAACTTAAACAGTTGTTCCTTCGATGTATGAGCGGAATTTATGGCAAGCCCAGACGACCGCCAATGCCTCGCGCTCTGTGGTAGAATAATTCTTTTCGGGGTTAGTAGTCAGCTCGCGTATTCGATGAGGTGTTCCTCCTGCTTTTCTCCCCCTACAACAGACAAACACCCAAGGAGTATCCACTAGCATCAGTTCGGAGGGTGTATTGCTTCGTTGGATCGGCCTGCTACAGTATGGGAGGCTCTGTTAAGAGTATCTTCAACGTGACAAAAGCTTGATGTTGTTAGTAAGTCCATTCCCAGGTGACGTTTTTTTGGTATGCCTTGAGAGCGGCTCGGCCATCTTCGAGAAGTTTGGCACGAAACGACGGAACCAAGAGCAGGTCTGTAAAAAGGAGGTTAGTTGTTTAACGTTTTGTGGAAGCGTCATGTCTCAGATTGCACGTGCCTTCTCTGGGTCCTGGAGTATTCCATCCTTCGTGATGATATGGCCGAGATATTTGACCTCAGCACGAAAAAGTTGACACTTTTTCTAATTAACACGTAAACCAAACTCCAATAACTTTGCCAGCAAGGCTCGAAGGGCGTCAAGTAGTTCGATGAAAGTAGTTCCAAAAACAGCGAAATCATCATAGTAGGCCAGTAAGCGATAAAGGTTGAGGGCAGCGTGGATGCAGTCGGCCAACCTCTGCAGTGTTGCTCCTGCGTTGCGTAACCCGAATGGCATGACCAGGAATCTAAAGTCTCCAAAAGGTGTAATAAAGACGGTCTTATCCTTATCCTCTCTCCTCAGTGGGCAGAGGCATTATTACATTTTGGGCCCGAGTCTGGATAAAGTTCGACCCCCCCCCCTCCCCCCCAAACTAATCTTAATATTTTTCAACTCTGAACAGTTCAGTACCTAATTTATAAAAAAAAAAACTCAAACCTTGAACCCCCCACAACCCTGGGCGCCCGAGTTCAACAAAAAGACTGATCAGCTATCCCCCAAGCTCTAAGCCCCCAAGACCCTGGATATCAAGTTCAATGAATAAACTGATCAGCTATTCCCCAAGCTCTAAGCCCCCAAATATCCTGGGCGCCTGAGTTCAATAAAAAAACTGATCAGCTATCCCCCAAGCTCTAAACCCCCAAAACCCTAAGCGTCAAGCTCAATAAATGAACTAATTAGCTATCCCCCAAGCTCCAAACCCCCAAATACCCTAGGTGCCCAAGTTCAACAAAACAACTTGTCGGCTATCCCCCAACCTCTAGACCCCCAAATACCCTGGGCGTCCAAGTTCAACAAAAAAACTGGTTGGCTATCCCCCAAACTCTAAACCCACTAACCCTGGGTGCCCGAGTTCAACAAAAAAACTGATCAGCTATCCCCTAAGCTCTAAACCCCCAAAACCCTGGGCGTCAAGTTCAATGAATAAACTGATCAGCTATCCCCCAAGCTCTAAGCCCCCAAATACCCTGGGCACCCGAGTTCAACAAAAGAACTGATCAGCTATCCCCCAAGCTCTTAGCCCCAAAAAACCTGGGCGTCGAGCTCAATAAATAAAATAATTAGCTATCCCCGAAGCTGTAAACCCCCAAAGCCCTGAGTGCCCAAAAAAACTGGTTGGCTATTCCCCAAGAGTAGTATATGTACCGCTTTGGCGAAAGTAAACAAACATGATTCATTTACTTCGCCAGGCGCAGTGCTCGGCGGCGGCTGCCTCGTGTGTCGCGAGCGCAGTAAGGTTAGCGGTGTGGTCGGGGAGCGCGTGACTGCTTCTCTGCATGAGAGAGAGCATCATCATATTAGCTTTTTCAAGGCGGCGCCTCGTGGTTGCTGCGGGAGGGGGTGCTCGGGGCCACTCTGGAAGGAGGAGGAGGGCTTCCTGGTGCGGTGACGCGGTCGAGGCGGCGGCTCGTGGGTGCTGCGGGAGGTGGTGCTCGGGGTCGCTGAGGCGGCTGCGCTCGGACGTCGTGACTGCTGCTGACTCGGCAGGAGCTGCTGCTGCTGCGGCATCTGTATCTTGTTCTATTCTTCAAGAAATTATTTAATTCTGGATCGGTCATTTTTAAATTAATAAAATAGTTTAAGAAATCAAAAAAAATTAGAAATTAATAATATTAATTTTTAAACCTTAAAAAAGTTTTTAAAAAATTTTTATGAAGTATTAAGTTTTACCAAACCATCAAAGATGAATAATGTTTGACAATACGTTGCATTTTACTACCCGTAGACTTTCCAAAAAAAAAAAAAAAAATCAATACAAATTTTTTTTTAGGATTTAACAATGAAAAATTTGCATCTTGTTCTTATTGATTGTTTTTAGGATTTAACAATGAAAAATTTGCATATATTTTAAGAAAGAATTTTAACTCTGCTCATGTATTTACTCTTATCGCGCAGCGTCAGCTTTCATGGTTTGCCTTCTTTCACCGTGTTTGCAAGCATATTTTGTTACACTGCAATAATAAAATTTTTATTGAAAAATAAAACTTCACAAACATTGTACTTTACCGTGTGAAAAAATGCTTATCTAGATCCTTTACTTCTCTTTCTATTCCAACGATCAGTCGAATGAAAGCCGTATGAGCTTTCGAATCACACGCGTTACTCAGAGCATTCAAGCATATTTGAATATAACATTTTTTTCATCATGTCGGAAGTTACATTGAAAAAGGTAGTGAATGTTATAAAGTGCGTTTTGAGGGTCGCTTATCAGAGAGACCCTTACATCAAAACAATGTGTGGTGAAGTATGGTCAAAAAATTTAACAAGTTTAACCATGGAAGTTTTGGAAAAAAAGCTGCATTTTTTGATTTTGCACTGCAGCGAAGGTACAATCGAGTACCTATATAATCGAGGAATTCTTCACGACCAAAAAATTATTTTGATTTTGAAAAACGTTTTAAAACTTAAAAATTTATTGGATAAACCTACATTCAAGCTTCTCAACACCTGTAAAGGTAGCTAAATTGTTTGTGTTATTATTATTATTTAACTTCTAATTTTGAAACTTTTTTTTTAACTTATTATTTTAGAATTCGATGAAATGATGACTGATCAAGAAGGAGATGAGTTTATCAACCGTTGCGTATATGATCTGGGTGAGCCATCGACATCAGCCGAAAATAACAATCCGCAGCCTTTGTCATCTGAAAGTAGCTCTGATTCAAACGATTCAGATACGGATACAGCTGCTGATGATGATGATGATGATGATGATGATGACGACGAGCTCCAAAATGTTAATAGTAAGAATTAATTGTTTATAGAGTTGAAAAATAAATTCAGACTCTTATAGTTTTTTATTTTAGATGTATTTTTACAGGCTGGTAATGGAAGACAACAAAATCAACGAATAGTCATGGATAGCGATAGAAGTAGATATTATCAAAGATTTGGAATCGAAGGTCGTGAAATAAATGTAAGAATAGTGCCACCGCATGTTGAAACCAATGTTTTTCAATGGTTAGAGGAAGCTTTACGCGATTTGCACGCTGAACTTGTTAAAAAAGCGACTCCTTCTGATTTTATCGGACTTACAATAAATTCAGAAAGACTCACTCATGGTCCAGTGTGGCTTTCATTTAGGCCAGTGCGTGATTTCAACGCAGAAGAGTTATGGCAACTGCTTTTTAGCATATCTCAGAGTTCAAATGAGTACAACATCAAGGACTCTTTGAATATAAATTGCAGTATAGTTAAAAATATAACAGGTTGTGGACGCGTGAGGTTGACCGAGAACGCTGTAAAAAAAAATCAATACTTACTATTCAAAATGACGATAATCTATGTTTGCCGCGTTCTCTCGTTGCTGCTTGCGCTTACAGCATCAGAGGTAAAGTACGATCAGGTGTTTTACATGATTATTGGAACAGCATACGACAGATCAATGGGACAGTTAAAAAAAAAGCAGCTCTTGATTTAATAAAATAAGCTCGAGTTGACATTCCTGAAGAAGGTTGTAGTTTAATAGAAATTGAAAAATTTCAGCAGTATCTTGCGACAAAAGGAATCGCTATAGTTGTCTACTCTTTTAAAAATTTTGCACGGGGTGAAAAACCTGTTTACGATGGAACGAATTTAGTTAATTACAAGCACAAAAGCGTCGATTATATTATTCGTATAATGTATTATGAAGCTTTACATCATTTTGAACCTATACTTAATCTCGTTGGGGCATCAGGAAGTCATAGCTACTTCATACCCTGCAATAAAAGCTATTCAAGATTCATTAATCACAGATGTACAAACAGGTGTTCAAAGTGTTTGCACTACCCTGCGTGCGACGAGAGACAAACATTTATCAAATGTCACTTGTGTTTTAGATTTTTTTTAGGCCAAGAGTGTTTTCAAAATCATTTAAAAACGAATTTATCTGAAAAATCTAGTGTATGTTCGAGTATTAGGATTTGTCAAATATGTTTCAAACTCGTTTCTAATCCTAAACACGAGTGCGGAAAAAGTTTTTGTAAGACTTGCTGCATGTACATGCCAGACCATCAATGTTTCATGCAACCGATCAAAGAATCTGAAAAGTCAAACAGAGTCATATTTCTTTTTTATGATTTTGAGACGCAACAAACTGTGCCTGTGCTTGGAGATGATGAGAAAAAAATTCATAAACCGAACTTGTGTGTTGTGCATCAAGTTTGCAATTTTTGCTTACAAGAGAGCGATATTTCGGTCTCATGCGACAAGTGTGGAGAACGTGAATATGTTTTCAAGACCAACCCTGTGAAGCAATTCATGGATCTAGCTCCGAAGCCCCGTAAAAATTTTAAGCAAGTCGTGTGTATAGCTCATAATGCTCAAGGTTATGACGCACAGTTTATTTTCAAGTATTTGGCCGAAAAAAGTGAACGTAAAAAACCGTCTGTGATTCTGAACGGTACGAAGATTATAGTGATGCAGTACAAGGGTGTAAAATTTATTGATAGTTTGAATTATTTCCATATGCCCCTCAGTGATCTACCAAAGGCATATGGTTTAAAGAACATAGAAAAAGGTACATTCCCACATTTTTTTAATAAGCCTGAAAATGCAAATGACGTAGGGGTTTTACCACCAATGAAATTTTACTCCCCTGATACCATGGGTGAAAAAGAAAGAGAAAGCTTTATTACATGGCACAGAGAACAAACAAGCAAAAACTTTATTTTTGACTTTGAAGTTGAACTAATTAAATACTGCAAACAAGGTGTAAAAATCTTAAGACTGGCATGCTCGAATTTTCGAGAAACTTTTATGAAATTTGGGGTGGACCCATTTCTGGAGTGTACGACGATTGCTTCTACTTGCATGAGAGTGTTCAAGAAAAAATTTTTGAAAAAGAATCAAATAGGTATAATTCCACCAGGAGGCTATAGATTTTGTAATAAGCAATCTTTGAAAGCAATTCAATGGCTATTTTGGATGGAAAAATCATTGAATCGAACCATCGAGCACGCAGGTCGCTGCAGAGAAAAAAGATTATTGGAAGGAATTTTGGTCGATGGTTACAGTGCTCCAAAACATCAAGAAAAACATAGAGGATTGGTTTTTCAGTTCCAAGGGTAAGTTGAAAATTTTTTTTTTTCATTTAATTTCTCATAATCAATTATATCAACTAAATTTTTTCTTACTTTTAGATGTTATTGGCACGGCTGTCCAAGCTGTTATCGATTTAATAGAGATGAAAAGCTGTCAGTCGGTCAAACAATGGATAAGAAGTTTGAATGTACTCACGCTCAATCAGAGCGAATAAAGAGTTTGCAGTACAAATTAATTGAGATCTGGGAGCACGAATTTGATGACTTTAAAAACACAAACGAAGGTTTAAAACAGTTTTTAAGTGAAAAAATAGAAATGATTTATCAAAGTCCGTTGAATCCTCGCGATGCTTTGTTTGGTGCTCGCACGGGTAATACTGTTAAAAAGTACTTTTGTAAGCAGGATGAAAAAATCAGGTACGTTGACGTGAATAGTCTGTATCCTATGGTGTGTAAAAAAGCCAAGTATGTCGTGGGCCATCTAAAATTGTACGTTGGCGAAGAGGAATATCTGCGCCTTGTGCAAAATAAAAACGACTTTTCAAACGTGAACGGTTTGGTAAAATGTAAAGTGTTACCGCCTAGAAATTTGTTTCATCCTATATTACCTGTAAAAATGCACGATAAGTTGCTCTTTCCACTTTGTCGTATGTGTGCCGAGCAAATGACGCAAAGAGAATGCAGGCATGAAAACCCAGCGGATAGACAGTTTATTGGTACGTGGGTATCCGAAGAATTGAAAAGAGCAATAGAATTAGGCTACGTGATTGTCTCAATTTTTGAAATTTGGCAGTATGATGTAACGCAGTACGACCCTGTAACGAAAAAAGGTGGAATATTTGCCGAATACATAGATACTTTTTTCACCCAAAAAACTCAAGCTTCTGGTTACCCTCCCGAGTGCACAACCGAAGAAGAAAAAGAAAAGTTTATTTCAGAGTTTGAAAAAGTCGAAGGTATCAAATTAGATAAAAAATCTATAAGTTTTAATCCAGGTTTGCGTCTAGTTACAAAACTTGCAATAAATTCTATTTGGGGAAAATTCGCGCAAGCTCAAAATAAGCAGCAAACCGAACTGCTTACCTCATCAAGCAGATTGTTTGAGTTATTACACAGTAAAGATATATATGGTATCCTACCTGTAAGTGACGAGTTGTTGTACTCCCTCATGATCTAGGAATGTTGTTGTCGCGGCATTCACCACCGCGCAAGCCCGATTAAGTCTCTTCGAATATTTGCATTTTTGGTCCCAGAGCTCTCTATTATGACACAGATTCCGTGCTTTACATTAGCAAACCTGATTTGCCCGATTTACCTATCGGAACTATGCTGGGAGAGTTGACGGACGAGTTAGCCGATAAAGGTGTCGGTACTTATATTACCAAATTTTTATCTGGAGGTCCAAAATTCTACGCTTTTGAGTACGTGAAACCAGACGGTAGCAAGGATTACGTGTGTAAAGTAAAAGGAATTAGACTTAACTTTATAAATAGACAGCAAATTAATTTTGAATCTATGCACGATATGATAGTAGGAAAAATTGAAAATATCGTTATTTATTCTTCAAACATACGCCGAACAGCTTTTCATGAAGTAATCACGCAAAACGAATCCAAGATTTGTAAACCCGTGTACGGTAAGAGGTATTTTAAAAGCTTAGAAAAAAGTTATCCTTATGGTTTGAAATCCCCAACGCTTGAATAGTCTCTCTGTGTTTAAAAACTTGAAAAGAAAAAAATAGTCAGCATATCAGCTTTATTTCGACGATGACCTTAACGAAGAGCTCGTCAGCGTTTTTCACTAGGCTGCGTACGATCTTGTAGGTGTGATACGCGGGCATCACAGTGCTCGCGGTCGTAGACCCCTTCGCAGCTGGTGGTAGTGGTCGCGCACTCGCGTTTCTCCTTCGCTGATAAGTATGCAACGCTACTTTTCTGCTGCTGCTGCGGCTGCTGTTGCCAATGAGTGAGATAAGACCTTGAAAAAAAGATTTCGCGTGCACAGTGCGTAAAAAAGTGTAAAATGGTTAAAAGTGAAATACATCTCTCGAAAATTTAAAGTATTGTAAATAAAAATTGGTCCAAAAAAAAAAAATGTGTAAATGAATTAAAAAGCAAAATAAATCCATTGTTGGTAAAAACCATTTTTTTCCCTCTCCTGTTTTCTTTATTTACTGAAAAAGTTCAAAATTTTTAACTTTCATGTTTTAATAATTAAAAAAAAAGCAGCAATTTTAAGTCTCAACAGTCTTCACTTTCTTTTTAAAAATATTATTGATATAAACAAAAACAAACGCAGAAGCTCAAGCAAATGCTCAAGCTCAAGCAAATGCTCAAGCAAATGCTCAAGCTCAAGCTCAAGCTCAAGCTCTAGCTCAAGCAAAAAGAGCATCAGGCGCTTGCGCTCTGTTGGAGACCAGACGTCTCCCTCTCCGGCAGGGCGGCAAAATTTAGACAATCGAGTAAATCGCGTAAAAACTGTGTTTGTGAAAAAATTTTTAAAATTCATCGATCGTATGTGCGACACTCGCTTTCAACGAATAATATTGCATTACGCCGAGTGGCAAAACGGCTATCGCGAACTCGGTGAAAAGATTGAATTTCGCGAGGGACTGCCTCAAAGCGGGGATTACGCAAGCGACCCTAGACCAAAACTCGTAATTGTTGACGACTTGATGCGCAAATCGAGCACAGGGGGCGCAGTTGTCGATTTATTTACAAAAGGGAGTCACCACAATAACTTGTCGGTAATATTCATTACTCAGAATATTTTTCATCAATCCCGAGGTCAACGCGACATATCGCTGAACGCGCAGTACATCGTTGTTTTTAGAAATCTCCGCGATCGCGCTCAGATTACGCATCTCTCGCGTCAACTGTGTCCCAAAATCCGCGTTTTTTGCAGAAAGCATACTAGGACGCTACTTCTGAGCCCTACGCCTATCTGCTACTGGATTTGAAACAAAATACTCCGGAAAACTGCAGATTTCGGACATCTATTTTCCCCGATGACGAGTGGCAGTACGTTTTTGTGCCGCGTAAAAATATGAAAGGTGGTGACAAAGCAAATCTCGTACCAGTCGCGTCACTGTGATGGCTCGTAAACGTAAAGCGCCGTTTTCCGAAAAAGAAAAACATATTTTGCGAGCCTTGTATCACCTCAACGAGGTGAGAAGAGCAGAGAAAAGCAGTTTTGCGCAAAGCTGATTCTTCATTGATTAAACGTATTTGCGAGTGCGCCTTGAATATCTTCGTGGGGAACGTACCACTGGGAAAAAACCACAAGACGCGTCTTCGGCACCACGCCTCTACTTTACGAACGCTATCCAAGCCCAAGGTTAGTTTGGCTCGAAAAAAAAAACTAATCGTTCAGCGGGGAGGCGGATTTTTACCTGCGCTGTTGGCACCTCTTCTCGGAACCGTTTTATCAACTCTCATAGCTAAATAATGGACCACGCCCGAAAATTAGTTTTACTACCGTACGACAGTCTTCAGCGAATACAACAGCTGGTAGGCAAAGATGGCCTCCTCAAAACAGTCCAGACTCCTGGCAATACCAAGTGAAAGGCTCGACGCGCACATGAACGATATTTTAAACTCAGTCGAAAGAGGAAAAGACGATCGAGAAAAGTGGCTCGATTACAGTCGTGCGTTGCAGAGATTTCTTCTTTTTAACGATAAGATGGAAAAAAATTGTCTCGGCCCCTGATCATTTAACTCAAGATCGCTCGACCAATGAAAGTGAAGAGAAAAAAAGAAAAACTTTTTTGGAAGACAGTTCATCATCGCAGGAGTACCCAAGACTTTTAAAAGCGCTGCTACTAACCTTGTGCGTCATTTGAAACGGGCTGGTAACGTCACATGGTCCCCGAGTGGCGCTGTAACTATAAACGGAAATTTGGTGGCGGGGGCTAATATTGTCGACTTGGTTGGCGATGCTCTGAGACACAGAAAACGCGCTCCACCTACAGGTCGTAAACAGTTTGCTGCTGCTCTTCGAGAGGCGAACACAGCGCGCGAGTTTATCGGAAATAATCAACTGTGGGAGCAAATCGTTTCCAGTGCTCATAGTCAGTCATCCAGTGCTACTTCTTCTCCTTCCTCGGATATTTTGGCTCATGGCTACAACTCAGGGGGGGAACGACCTCATTTGATTTCACCAGCTGATATTACCGAAGACCGAAGTAGTGCTTTCGAAAAAAGTGACAATTTTGAAAAAAGTTTGTCGAGACGGCAAAAGAGAAACGCTAAAAAGGCATTGGAAAAAAATTCAATCGCTACCGGAACTCCGAAAAAACAAAAATTAAATAACCAGGGAAGATGGAAGTTTCTGTAGAAAACGCTACTCTCACCGAGAGCGAAGAGGAAGAAAAAAGTGCTTTGGATGCTATCGTAGACCTGATGCCTTTTGAAATGCATGTACCAGGTTATAAGTTTTGCGGTCCAGGTACAAAATTGTCCGAGCGTTTGAATCGTGGTGACGTAGGCATCAATCCTCTAGACGAAGCGTGTCGTGAACACGATATAGCATACGCCGATAAAAAGGCCAACCACCATCAAGCTGATCGCGTGCTTGCCGAAAAAGCGTTTTCTCGCTTGTTAGCCTGTGAGACTCCTCCCGATGAAAGAACAGTTGCAATGATGACGGCCTGCTGCATCAAGATGCAATGGACGGCCTGCGTCAGCAAGATTACATTTGAAAAATTTTTCAATCGAATAAAAAAAGCTATCAAGAGGAAGGACAAGAAGAAGACAAAGTCAGTAAACTGTCAACCTTTGCAGAAGAAGAAGAAGAATAATAAAAAGAGCGATAAAAAAAAATGCATAGACGACTGCAAAGCTTGTATTACTGCCTACCTCGCGACACGGCATACGCGGGTGCAAACAATCTTTTACACTCTACACGAAAGCAATATAATAAACCGAAGGTTTTAAGTTGGCTAAAAGGTCAAGATACCTATAACTTACATAAGCAGGTGAGAAGACGGTTTCCTCGACGCCATTACAACGTTCGTAACATGGATGATGTATGGGAAATTGATTTGATGGACATGAGGTCCCTAAAATCTTACAACAATAATTACGCTTATCTTCTTACCGTTATAGACGTTGTGAGTAAATATTCATGGGTTGAGCCGATAAAAGACAAATCTGCAAAAAGCGTAATTCTTGCTTTCGATAATATATTTAAAAAGGCTAACAACAGAGTTCCCGTTTCCATGCAATTCAACAAAGGTAAAGAGTTTGTAAATCGCGAGTTTCAACTTTACCTGAAAAACCAAAATATATTGTACCGCGTTGTCCGTAGTCCCGATGTTAAAGCCGCGATTGTAGAGAGATTTATAAGATCTATTAAAGAGCGAATTTACAGATATTTAACGCATAAAAACACGCATAGATATTTAGATGTTTTGCCTAACATTGTAGAAGCTTATAATCATACTAAACACACAGCTACAAAAATGACACCGGCGTCCGTTACCCTTGATAACGCTGCCGAAGCTCGTAGAAACATCAAGAATCGTTACGAACGCCCCATCGTCAGAGTTCCTAAATATAACGTGAACGACCTGGTGCGCGTCAGTCGAGCTCGAAACGTTTTTTCGAAAGGTTACGAGAGTGGTTGGACCTTGGAGTTATTCAAGATTTTTCGGATATCCTTGACTAGTTATCCTCCTAAAAGATTTAGCCGATGAAGAAATCGATGGATTTTTCTACGAGGAAGAGCTTAGTCGCGTAAAAAAAGATTTAAAAAAGGTTTTTTCTGACGTCGAAAAAATTTTTGAAAACTAGAACCAGTGGTCGCTCGAAAGAATATTTTGTTCGGTGGCGCGGTTATCCAGAAAAATTTTGCTCTTGGATCGAAGCAAGTCAATTGAAAAATCTAAAATGAAGGACCAATTTTATATTGTTCTTCCCAGTAACAGTAGCATGCATTATTACCCTGACAATACTACAACTCGCTTCGTCACGCAGCTACGTCAGCAAATACGCTTACACGGCACCTGGGCAGTCGCTTTAACGGAGATAAGGATTCCATTGACCTTTCAGCACATTCCACTTGAGCGTGAAGAGAGATTAATTTCTGTAATACGATACCGAAAGAAACCGACGATAGATTACTTGTTACTCGACGCAGAAAAAAAAACACAGGCTTTGACTGCTGTTTATGAAACTAATTTAACCTCTGACACAGGTGAAGAAGATCAAGAAACTACGGCTTCGACTTCAACTGTATCGCCGGGGGTTTATAAAGATATAAAAACTTTTATTCACGAACTCAATAATTTGGCTTGTACAAAAAATCATCTAGAGTTTGGCATTGAACGCGGTGATTATGTATCTGTTAAACGTCTCTGCACTAAAGCAGAGTGTGCAGGTTTCAACCATAAAGTCAATCTCTCTGCGCGAATAAAAACTATTCTTGGCTTGGACGTCAACAGTGACAATATATTTGAATCAAACGAGGCGATTGTTGGAATTCGTCCTGCTAATCTTTCAAATTGTCTACCATCGATGTTGATGGTTTACACAGACATTTGTGAGCCGTATTTTACAGGTGACGTGCAAACTCGACTGCTACGCGTTGTCTCGCTGGGTACCGATGAATACACTTACGGGGGTCTTCGAATCAAAAGTTTCTCCCCACCCATGTATTTAGATCTACTATTTAATTCTTTTGAGACTATCGAAATCGATATAAGAGACGAACACGGTGAACCAATACCATTTGATTTTGGTACGATGGCAGTGACACTGCATTTCAAGCGTACGGATTAAACTATTGAAAAAAAAAAAAGAAAAAAATGGATATGGAGCGTTACGACGAATTTTTTATTCTTCAAAATGGCGGAGGTGTTGGAAAAGGTGTTGGTCATATTTTTATCGGATCTCCCTATCAAAGAGGTCATGGAGGCATAGGATCTTTTCTTGCGGGCATCTTTCGGCGAGTTCTACCTTTACTATCGAGTGGTGCTCGAGCCGTTGGCAAGGAAGCTTTTCGTGCTGGTATGAACGTTGTGACCGACGTGACTCAAAATACTCCGGTAAAAGAGTCACTGCGCAATCGCATACGTGAGTCTGGAATGAACTTGAAGCGTAAAGCCGAAGATGAATTGGATGCAATGATGATGGAAGGATCAGGTTATAAAAGGCCTCGCGGCATGAGGGCTTTGCAGTTGTTAACCGACTCTGAGACTGTTTGCAAGCGCAAGAGAAAATAAAAAATTAAAAAAGCACTTAAGAGAAGTATAAAAAAAAAAAAAATAATAATAAAGTAAAGAAAACAAAGAAAAAAATTGTGAAAAGAAGTGCAAGAGATATTTTTGATTAATCAGCAAAATGGCGTTTCTACATACTCAATCGTGCGAGTGTTTAAAATCGGAGCTCTTGTTATTCGATATTCCTCCAACCTTAACAGCTATAGAAAGTTCAAAGTGCGTTCAATATAAGCCAATATCTTCACTCACTGACGATTCACCTATAGAGTTTGTTATCACTGGTACAGGAGACGAATATCTTGATTTAACCCACACGATGTTGAGTTTGAGAGTAGCTTTAAAAGGTACAGTTCCAAAAGAATCTTCAGAGGAAGAAGCAAAAAAAGTTAGACCTGTTAACAATTTTATGCACTCCCTGTTTAACCAAGTGGATGTTTTTTTCAATCAAAAAGCTGTTTCGCCACCCAATCATGCTTACGCTTATAGAGCGTACATAGAAACTTTACTCAACTACGGCCCCGCTGCCAAAAAATCTCATTTGACAAGCGCTCTTTGGTACGACGATACAGCTAAAAATATGGATGACTTAGGAACAGCAAACAGTGGCCTCGAAGCTCATAGAAAACTTTTCAACTACAAAAAATATGTGGATCTGATTGGTCATTTACACGGAGATGTCTTCAATCAAGAAAAATTATTAATAAATGGCGTCGAAGTGAGAGTTCGCTTGGTAAAATCGAGAGATGCTTTTAGTCTTATGGATCCTGTAGGATGCTACTCTTTTCATATCGAAGAAGTGTCTTTATTAGTGTGCCGTGTAAAAATCAGTCCTAGTGTTTTGTTAGCTCATGCTAGAGCGCTTTCAAAGTCAACTAGTAAGTATCCCCTTACGCGCGTAGAAACAAAATCTATTACGATGCACAGCGGTATTCACGGTGAAACCTTAGATAACGTCATTTTAGGGCAACTTCCAAAAAGAATAATTTTAGGTTTTGTTGATAATAAAGCTTTCAACGGTGATCGTCGCCTTAATCCCTTCAACTTTAAAAATTTTAACATTAATTTTCTATGTCTGTATGTTGACGGTGTGCAGGTACCGTCGAAACCTTTGCAGCCTGATTTAAAAAAAAACGGTGAATATATATAGATTGTTATCACTCTCTATTGTCGGGTACCGGTGTTCATTTTCTTAACGAAGGTAATAACATACCTCGCGAGTCTTTTCCTGATGGGTACTGCCTTTTTGCTTTCGATTTAACGCCTGACTTATCTGCAAACGAGTGTACTCATTGGAATTTAATTAAACACGGTAGCGTTAGAATAGATGTTAGATTTGACGATCCTCTGACCGAAACAGTAAATTGTATGGTTTATTCGGAATATGAAAATATTTTAGAAATTGACGCGTTGAGGCAGGTTCTTGTAGACTTTAGCGGTCGAATCACTAGATGTCGCTTTTTAAGTATATAAAGTTAGTCTCGTTAAAAAATGAGTTAGTTAACGAAATAGAGTCCTACAATGGAGCTCATTGCAGATGTTCAATTTTTCAAAGATAAAAATAACAAGTTGGTACCTAAAGAAATAGCTTTGTTATCTTTAAAAAATGAATTTGTCGCGCATTGGATTGTTAGTGCTGTGCATCGAGTAGATTCACTACCTTGTGAAGTTCGTAAAGAGAATAATTGGTTGACAAGGAATCAACACGGCATAGATTATTTAGAAGGGAGTGTGACTTTGAAAACGCTCAATCGTACGCTCAGCGATATTTTTAAAAGTGTCGATAAAACTTATGTTAGGAGTAAAGAAAAGTGGTTAATGTTTCATAAAATGACTACTAGAGAGTTATTAATTTAGAGTACGATACGAACTGTCCGTCATTTTATAACCTACCGTGGAGCGACAAGTACTGTATAAATCACGCTGTAAAAAATAATTATTAAAAATTTGCTTGTGCTTTAAATAACGTCTACCGAATTAAAGCATACTTGCTATCTAAATCTCAAAGCTTAAATAATGATTTCCCTTTAAATTCACCTGTTATATTTTACAATGAACAGCCTGCAGATTCTAAACAAGTTATCGCTGATGCCCTAACATACTATCGGTGTGTTCCCTGCGGATCGGATTCCATGGGTATGGATGAAACCGACGGCCTTTGTATTTAACACTGATAATCACACTCAGCCTGGTATGCATTGGGTTGCTATACATGTAGATTCACACGGTTTTGGGCATTATCTAGATAGCTACGGTATACCCCCGTTCATATCCAATCATATTAAAACTTTGCGCAAAAAATGTAAGCATTTAAGATGGAATGTTAAACAACTTCAGAGTGAGACATCCGATGTATGTGGTCAATATTGTTTAATGTTTTTACATTATATGACTAATGGATTGGGTTTTGAAGCTTTTCTAAATAATTTTTCTGATGACTTGAAAAAAAATGATTGTATTGCAAGATCTTTTATTAAACACAAATCACGTGATAATTATCAATTTACGGGTAACGGCGGCTGTGTCATACATTGTTTACAAAGAAGTAGTGCGAAAATGTCTTTATTGTAAAATCACGTTGCCAGGACTTTGTAAAACGCCAATGCTGCATTTGCGGGGCTTGCAATATTTATTTTAAATAACTTATACCTATAAATTGCACGACGAAAGTCAGTCTTTCGATCAGTCACAAAGTGTACAGCCCTCGACTTAACTGACCACCTACTCTTTACCAGAGTTGGGCAAGTATCCGAAGTTGAAATTTCGGATACTTTTGGGCTTTCGAAAAGTATCCGAAAAAAGTATCTTTGGATACTTTTCAATTTTTAAAAGTATCCGAAAAAAGTATCTTCGGATACTTTTCAATTTTTAAAAGTATCCGAAAAAAGTATCTTCGGATACAAGATAAATTTCATGAAAGTATCTTCAGATACAAGATACATTTCAAAAGTATCCGAAAAAAGTATCTTCGGATACTTTTTTTTTTGAAAAAGCATCTTCGGATACTTTTTAAACTTAAAAAGTATCCGAAAAAAGTATCTTCGGATACTTTCATAATCTAAATATATCCGAACATACTTTTTGTGTCATAAAAATTTTATACAGTTAAAAAATTTAACTTTTTTTACTAATGTGTCCAATAACCAAAATCAAATAAAAAAATAAAATTATTAAAAACGTGATCGGAAATTGTTGGGGACGCTCGAACGGATTCTAAGGATTATAAAAGGATTGAAAATACTTCATTGCATATATTTTTTTGCAAAACAAAAAAAAATTACTATTTGAACCAACTCTTGAATTCTATCACCGTGCTTCGTTTCAATAATTTAGTCGCGCAACTTGTTCACACGTTAATACAAGAGTTGTTACGACAAATTTTTTGTTTAAACCGGTCTCAATTCAAAGGTTTTTATATCTTTATTTTATATTTGAATTTTATTATTTTAGAAATGATTTACAAATTTGTCTCGCAACCACTCTTGTATAAGTTTCGTGACTAAATAATGGAAACATATTTACGTATTTAACAGAAGCTGATAGTAGTGAAGCATGGTGATTGAATTCAAGAGTTGGTTCAAAAAGTAATTTTTCGTCCCTCTAACCTCAAAATCGGAACTTCGTCCCTTGTTTTCGGTTAGAAGGACGAAAAATAGTATATTTCCCTTAGGCTCGAGGGTTCGATTTAGCCTCCTCGTTGCAACCCTCGCCTTCGGCTCGGGTCGCAAACCTCTCGGAGGCCAAATCGAACCATCTCGCCTGCGGGAATAATATACTATTTTTTTTTGTTTTGCAAAAAATTATATGCAATTAAGAATTTTAAATCCTTTTAAAATCCTTAGCATCTGTTCGAGCGTCCCCAACAATTTCGGATCACGTTTTTAATAATTTTATTTTTTTTATTATTTTTTTTTTATTTGATTTTGGTTATTGGACTCATTAGTAAAAAAAGTTAAATTTTTTAACTGTATCAAATTTTTATGACACAAAAAATATGTTCGGATATATTTCGATTATGAAATTATCCGAAGATACTTTTTCAAAAAATTGAAAAGTATCTGAAGATACTTTTTCAAAAAATTGAAAAGTATCCGAAGATACTTTTTTCGGATACTTTTGAAATGCATCTTATATCTGAAGATACTTTCATGAAATTTATCTTGTATCCGAAGATACTTTTTTCGGATACTTTTAAAAATTGAAAAGTATCCGAAGATACTTTTTTCGGATACTTTTGAAATGTATCTTATATCTGAAGATACTTTCATGAAATTTATCTTGTATCCGAAGATACTTTTTTCGGATACTTTTAAAAATTGAAAAGTATCCGAAGATACTTTTTTCGGATACTTTTCGAAAGCCCAAAAGTATCCGAAATTTCAACTTCGGATACTTGCCCAACTCTGCTCTTTACCAGCCGAACAAAAGCCAATAAACAAGCTCTTGGATTTTTGAAAGTCATCTTCCTGAAAATACTTGTAAGTAGATTTGGCGACCTCTATTATTTTTACACTTTATTTATTAATTTTCTTAAATTAATCAAAAAAAATTTGTTCCAGGCTTAAAAATATGGCTGCAGAAGAAGTAGGCATCGACTGGCTTAACAGTATATCTCAAGCACCTGATTTACCCCGTAAAAACTTAAAGCAGCTGGACATAAATCACAAATACAAAGTCACATCTGTAAACAAGACGACAACAAAATATGGTAGCAAAGTTTTGGCTACCTTTGATAACGAATTTGCTATTTATCTGCCTCAAAAAATTTCGGATGCTCTGACCAAGCACAATTTCTTTTGGGAAAAAGTGCAAGATAATGTAGAAAAGGAAAAATTTTATGCCACCTACATGGGCAATTTTCAGTTCGATTTTACTTTCAATGACTAAGTGTGAAAAAGTAAAAGTTTTGTAATAAAATGTAAATGTAATGAAATAATGTAAACATTCAATAAATGGAAAAAAAAGTTAAAAAATATATACTTCACTTGTTTTTAAATATCCTTCTCCGGACTTGAATCATTTTTATCAGGATTAAAAGTTATTATAAAAGTAAGATTGATGAGTATAAAAGTAAAATCAAAGTATTTTTCAAAGGAATAAAAATTATTAAAAAGTAAAATTAATTAGTATCAAAGTATATTCAAAGTATTTTTTTCAATGGTTTAAAAATTATTATTATTAATTTCTAATTTTTTTTGATTTCTTAAACTATTTTATTAATTTAAAAATGACCGATCCAGAATTAAATAATCTCTTGAAGAATACAACAAGATACAGATGCCGCAGCAGCAGCAGCTCCTGCAGAGTCAGCAACAGTCGCGACGTCCGAGCGCAGCCGCCTCAGCGACCCCGAGCACCACCTCCCGCAGCACCCGCGAGCCGCCGCCTCGAAAAAGCTAATATGATGATGCTCTCTCTCTCATGCGGAGTCAGCATCGGCTGCGAGAAGCAGGCACGCGCTCCCCGACCACACCGCTCGCGACACACGAGGCAGCCGCCGTCGAGCACTGCGCCTGGCAAAATAAATGAATCATGTTTGTTTACTTTCGACAAGGCGGTACATATACAAAAGTAATTAAATTTCCTATAAAAAATAGATACCAATTAATTTTAATGTTTTTAATTTAATTTAAAAATTTAATTTTAATTTAAAAGCTAACTATGATGATGCTCTCTCTCATGCAGAGTCAGCATCGGCTGCGAGAAGCAGTCACGCGCTCCCCGACCACACCGCTAACCCTACTGCGCTCGCGACACAAGAGGCAGCCGCCACCGAGCACTGCGCCTGGCGAAGTAAATGAATCATGTTTGTTAACTATCGCAAAAGCGGTACATATACTACTACCAAGCTCTAAACCCACTAACCCTAGGTGCCCGAGTTAAACAAAAAAACTGATCAGCTATCCCCTAAGCTCTAAACCCCCAAAACCCTGGGAATCAAGTTCAATGGATAAACTGATCAGCTATCCCCCAAGCTCTAAGCCCCCAAATACCCTGGGCACCCGAGTTCAACAGAAAAACTGATCAGCTATCCCCCAAGCTATAAACCCCCAGAGCCCTGGGTGCCCAAGTTCAACAAAAAAACTGGTTGGCTATTCCCTAAGCTCAAAACTCCCAAATACCCTAGGCGCCCGAGTTCAACAAAACAACTGGTTGGCAATCCCCCAACCTCTAGACCCCCAAAAACCTTGAGCGTCCGAGTGCAACAAAAAATTTGGTTAGCTATCCTCCAAGCTCTAAACCCACTAACCCTGGGTGACCGAGTTCAACAAAAAAACTGATCAGCTATCCCCTAAGCTCTAAACCCCCAAAACCCAGGGCATCAAGTTCAATGAATAAACTGATCAGCTATCCCCCAAGCTCTAAGCCCCCAAATACCCTGGGCACCCGAGTTTAAAAAAAAAAACGAATCAGCTATACCCCAAGCTCTAAACCCTCAAAAACCTGGGCGTCAAGCTCAATAAATAAACTAATTAACTATCCCCCAAGCTGTAAACCCCAAAAGCCCTGGGTGCCCAAGTTCAACAAAAAAACTGGTTGGCTATCCCCCAAGCTCTAGACCCCTAAATACCCTGGGCGTTCGAGTTTAACAAAAAAACTGGTTGGCTATCCCCCAAGCTCTAAACCAACTAACCCTGGGTGCCCAAGTTCAACAAAAAAACTGATCAGCTATCCCCTAAGCTCTGAACCTCCAAAATCCTGGGCGTCAAGTTCAATGGATAAACTGATCAGTTATCCCCCAAGCTCTAAGCCCCCATATACCCTAGGCACCCGATTCAACAAAAAAACTGATCAGCTATCCCCCAAGCTCTAAACCTCCAAAAACCTTGGCGTCGAGCTCAATAAATAAACTAATTAGCTATCCCCCAATCCCTCAACCCTCTGAACCCTGGGTGCCCGAGTTCAACACAAAAAATTATCAGCTATCCACCAAGCTCTAAGCCCAAAAAACCCTGGGTGCCCAAGTTCAACAAAACAACTGGTTGGCTATTCCCCAAGCTTCAAACTTCCAAATACCCTAGGTGCCCAAGTTCAACAGAATCACTGGTCGGCTATCCCCCAAGCTCTAGACCCCCAAATACCCTGTGGGTCCGAGTTCAACAAAAAAACTGATCAGCTATCCCCTGAGCTCTAAACCCCCAAAACCCTAGGCGTCAAGCTCAATAATTAAACTAATTAGCTATCCCCCAAGCTGTAAACCCCCAAAGCCCTTGGTGTCCAAGTTCAACAAAAAAACTGGTTGGCTATTCCCCAAGCTCCAAACTCCGAAATATCCTAGGTGCCCGAGTTCAACCAAACAACTGGTCGGCTATCCCCCAACCTCTAGACCCCCAAATACCCTGGGCGTCCGAGTTCAACAAAAAAAATTATCAGCTATCCCCCAAGCTCTAAGCCCCCAAAATTCTGGGCGCCAGAGTTCAATAAAAAAACTTATCAGCTATCCCTCAAGCTCTAAACCTCCCAAAACTCTGGTTACCGAGTAGAATAATTTTAGAAGTTTAGCGTACTTTATATAGTATTTGAATATCAAGTACATAAACCTTTTTTTGTTGAAATTGTGCACCCAGGGTTTTGTAAGTTTAGAGCTTGGGGGGTAACCGATAGAATTTTTTGTTGAACTTGGGCGCCCAGGGTATTTGAGGGTTTACAGCTTGGAGGATAGCTGATGAGTTTTTTTACTGAACTCGGGTGCCCAGGGAACTTCGGGGTCTATAGCTTGGGGGATAGCTGATCAGTTTTTTTGTTGATTTCGGGTGCCCAGGGTATTTTAGGGTTTAAAGCTTGGGGGATTGCTGATCAGTTTTTCTATTGAACATGGGCACCCAGGGTTTTTGGGGGTTTAGAGCTTGGGGGGTAGCCGATCAGTATTTGATTGAACTTGGGTACTTAGGCTATTTGGGGGTTAAGAGCATGGGGGACAGTCGATCAGTATTAGATTGAATTCGGGCACTGAGGGTTTTAGGGGTTTAGAGCTTGGGGGATAACTGATCAGTCTTTTTGTTGAACTTGACGCCCAGAGTTTTTGGGGTTTGGAGCTTGGGGGATAGGTGACCAGTTTTTTTGTTGAACTCGGGTGCCCAGGGTTTTTTAGGGTTTAGAGCTTGGGAGGTAGCCAATCAGTATTTGATTGAACTTGGGTGCCTAGGATATTTGGGGGTCCAGAGCTTAAGGGACGGTCGATCAGTTTTTTTATTGAACTTGGGCGCCCAGAGTTTCTGGTGGTTGAGAGCTTGGGGGATAGCTAATTAGTTTATTCACTGAACTAGATGCCCTGGGTTTTGAGGGTTTAGAGCTTGGGGGATAGCTAATTAGTTTATTCACTGAACTAGACGCCCTGGGTTTTGAGGGTTTAGAGGTTGGGGGATAGCTGATCAGTTTATCCATTGATCTTGACAACCAGGGTTATTGGGGTTTAGAGCTTGGGGGATAGCTGATCAGTTTATTTATTGAACTCGGGCGCCCAAGGTTTTTGGGGGCCTAGAGCTTGGGAGATAGCTGATCAGTTTACTCATTGAACTTGACGCCCAGGGTTTTCGCGGTTTAGAGCTTAGGGGATAGCCGATCAGTATTTGATTGAACTCGGGCGCCTAGGTTATTTGGAGTCTGGAGCTTGGGGGACAGTCGATCAGTTTTTTTATTGAACTCGGGTGTCCAGGGTATTTGGAGGTGTAAAGCTCATTGGATAGCTAATCAGTTTATTCATTGAACTTGACGCCCAGGGTTTTTGGGGTAAAAAGCTCGGGGGATAGCTGAACAGTTTATTCATTGAACTTGCCGCCGAGGGTTTTTGGGGGTTTAACGCTTGGGGGAAAGCCGATCAGTCTTTGATTGAACTCGGTCACCTCGGGTATTTGTGGGTTTAGAGCTTGTGGGACAGTCGATCAGTATTTGATTGAACTCGGGTGCTTAGGCTATTTGGGGGTTTAGAGCTTGGGGCTAGCCGATCAGTATTTGATTGAACTTGGTCGCCAAGGCTATTTAAGGCTGTTTAAAGCTTGGGGGACAGTCGATCAGTTTTTTATTGAACCCGGGCGCCCAGCGTTCTTGTGGGTCTACAGCTTCGGGGGTAGCCGATCAGTATTTGATTGAACTTGGTCGCCAAGGCTATTTAGGGGTTTAGAGCTTGGGGGACAGTCGATCAGTTTTTTTATTGACCTCGGGTGCCCAGGGTTTTTGTTGTTTAGAGCTTGGGGGATGGCTGATAAGTTTTTTTATTGAACTCGTTAGCTGATCAGTTTATTCATTGTACTTGGGTGCCCAGGGTATATAAGTGCTTACAGCTTGGAGAACAGCTGATCAGTTTTTTTATTGAACTCGGGCGCTCAGGGTATTTGGTGGCTCTGAACTTGGGTGATAGCCGATAAGTTTTTTTGATGAACTTGGGAGCCCAGGGTATTTTGGGGTTTGAGGCTTGGGGGATAGCTGATCAGTTTCTTTATTGAGCTTGGATGCCCAGGGTTTTGGGGGTTTAGAGCTGGGGGATAGCTGATCAGTTTATTCATTGTACTTGGGTGCTCAGGGTATATAAGGGCTTACAGCTTGGAGAACAGCTGATCAGTTTTTTTATTGAACCCGGGCGCCCAGGGTATTTGTAGCTGAGAACTTGGGGGATAGCCGATAAGTTTTTTTGTTGAACTTGGGAGCACATGGTATTTGAGGGCTTACAGCTTGGGGGATAGCTTATAAGTTTTTTGATTGAACTTGGGCACCCAGGGTATTTTGAGGCTTAGAGCTTGGAGTATAGCCGTGTAGTTTTTTTGTTGAACTCGGTGTCCCAGGGTATTTTGGGGTTTGAAGCTTGGGGGATAGCTGATCAGTTTTTTTGTTGATCTCGGCGCCCAGGGTACGAGGGGGTTTAAAACTTCGGGGATAGCTTATCACCTTATTCATTGAACTTGACGCCCAGGGTTTCTGGGGATTTAGAGCTTGGGGGACAGCCGATCAGTTTATTCATTGAACTTGGGTGCCCAGGGTATTTAAGGGCTTACAGCTTGGGGAACAGCCGATCAGTTTTTTTATTGAACTCGGGCACCCAGGGTATTTGGTGGCTGAGAGCTTGGTGGATAGCCGATACGTTTTTTTGTTGAACTCAGGTTTTCAGGGTATTTTAGGGTTTAAGGGTTGGGGGATAGCTGATCAGTTTTTTTGTTTATCTCGGCGCCCAGGGTTTTTGGGGGCTTAGAGCTTGGGGGATAGCTAATCATTTTATTCATTGAACTTGACGCCCTGGGTTTTGGGGGTTAAGAGCTTGGGGGATAGCTAATCAGTTTATTCATTGAACTTGACGCCGAGGGTTTTTGGGGTTTAGAGCTTGGGGGATAGCTAATCAGTTTATTCACTGAACTAGACGCCCTGGGTTTTGGGGGCTTAGAGATTGTGGGATAGCTAATAAGTTTATTCATTCAACTTGATGCCGAGGGTTATTGGGGTTTAGAGCTTGGGGGATAGCTGATCAGTTTGTTTATTGAACTCAGAAGCCCAGGGTTTTTGCGGGCTTAGAGCTTGGGGGTAGCCGATCAGTATTTGATTGAACTTGGTCGCCAAGGCTATTTAGGGGTTTAGAGCATGAGGACAGTCGATCAGTATTTGATTGAACTCGGGCAACCAGGGTTTTAGGGGTTTAGAGCTTGGGGGATAGCTGATCAGTTTTTTGTTGAACTTTGTCGCCCAGGGTATTTAAGGGCTTACAGCTTGGGGAACAGCCGATCAGTTTTTTTATTGAACTCGGGCGCCCAGGGTATTTGGTGGCTGAGAGCTTGGTGGATAGCTGATACGTTTTTTGGTTGAACTCGGGTTTTCAGGGTATTTTGGGGTTTAAGGCTTGGGGGATAGCTGATGAGTTTTTTTGTTTATCTCGGCGCCCAGGGTTTTTGGGGGCTTAGAGCTTGGGGGATAGCTAATCAGTTTATTTATTGAACTTGACGCCCAGGGTCTTTGGGGATTGAGAGCTTAGGGGATAGCTGATCAGTTTATTCGTTGAACTTGACGCCCAGGGTTTTGGGGGTTTAGAGCTGGGGGGATAGCTGATCAGTTTATTCATTGAACTTGGGTGCCCAAGGTATTTAAGGGCTTACAGCTTGGGGAATAGCCGATCAGGTTTTTTATTGAACTCGGGCACCCAGGGTATTTGGTGGCTGAGAGCTTGGTGGATACCCGATACGTTTTTTTGTTGAACTTGGGAGCCCAGGGTATTTGGGGGCTTAGAGCTTGGAGTATAGCCGATTGGTTTCTTTGTTGAACTCGGTAGCCCAGGGAATTTGGGGGTTTAAAGCTTGGGGGATAGCTGATCAGTATTTTTGTTGATCTCGGTGACCAGGGTACCTGGGGGTTTAAAACTTCGGGCATAGCTAATCAGCTTATTCATTGAACTTGACGCCCAGGGTTTCTGGGGGCTTAGAGCTTGGGGAGGAACAGATCAGTATTTGATTGAACTCGGGCACCTAGGCTATTTGGGGGCTTAGAGCTTGGAGGACAGTCGATCAGTTTTTTTATTGAACTCGGGCGCCCGGGGTTTTGGGGGTTTAGAGCTTTGAAGGTAGATGATCAGTATTTAATTGAACTCGGGCGCCTAGGCTATTTGGGGGTCTAGAGCTTGGGGGACAGCCAATCAGTTTTGTTTTTGAACTCGGGCGCCCAGGGATTTTGGGAGTTTAGTGCTTGGTGGATAGCTTATCAGTTTATTCACCGAACTTGACGCCCAGGGTTTTGGGGGCTTAGATCTTGGGGGATAGCTGATCAGTTTATTAATTGAACTTGACGCCCAGGGTTTTTGGGCTTTAGAACTTGGGAGATAGCTGATCAGTTTTTTTATTGAACTCGGGTGCCCAGGGTTTATGGGGGCTTAGAGCTTGGGGGGTAGCCGATCAGTATTTGATTGAACTCGGGCGCCTAGGCCATTTGGAGGTTTAGAGCTTGGGGGACAGTCGATCAGTTTTTTTATTGAACGCGGGCGCCCAGGGTTTTTGGGGGTTAAGAGCTTGGGGGGGTAGCCGATCAGTATTTGATTGAACTCGGGTGCCTAGGCTATTTGGGGGTTCAGAGTTTGGGGGACAGTCGATCAGTATTTGATTGAACTCGGGCACCCATGGTTTTTTGGGGGTTTAGAGCTTGGAGGGTAGCCGATCAGTATTTGATTGAACTCGGGCGCCTAGGCTATTTTGGGGTTTAGAGCTTGGAGGATAGCTGATCAGTTTATTCATTGAACTTGGGTGCCCAGGGTATTTGGGGGCTTAGAGCTTGGGGGATAGCTGATCAGTTTATTCATTCAACATGACGCCGAGGGTTTTTGGGGTTTAGAGTTTGGGGGATAGCCAACCAGTTGTTTTGTTGAACTCGGGTGCCCAGGGTTCTTGGGAGTTTAGAGCTTGGGGGATAGCTGATCAGTTTATTCATTGAACTTGACGCCCAGGGTTTTGGGGGTTTAGAGCTTGGAGGATAGCTGATCAGTTTATTCATTGAACTTGGGTGCCCAGGGTATTTGGAGGCTTAGAGCTTGGGGGATAGCTGATCAGTTTATTCATTGAACTTGACGCCCAGGGTTTTGGGGGCTTAGAGCTTGGGGGATAGTTGATCACTTTTTTTATTGAACATGGGCCCTCAGGGTATTTGGGGGCTTACAGCTTGAGGAACAGCTGATCAGTTTTTTATTGAACTCGGGCGTCCAGGGTATTTGGTGGCTGAGAGCTTGGTGGATAGCTGATAAGTTTTTTTGTTGAACTTGGGTTCTCAGGGTATTTGAGGGTTTACAGCTTGGGGGATAGCTGATAAGTTTTTTTTTTGAACTCGGGTGCCCAGGGTTTTTTGGGGGTTTAAGGCTTGGGGAAGGACCGATCTTTCTATTATCGAACTCGGCGCCCAGGGTTTGGGGGGTTTCAGGCTTGAGTTATAACTGATCAATGGTTGGTTGAACGTGCCCGGGTCTGGATGAATCCAGACCCACTATAAGGGATATAACGCCCCTGATATTGAATATAGATATCAAAACAGATCAAACTAAGTCATGTCCTTGGGACAAAATTTATGATTCTGCTGGTATATATATTGATAAACCAATTTTTTTTCATGGTCAATTGTCTGCCGCTCTATCAAGATGCACATATTCAAATCGAATATTTATCGAGAGCAAAAATTCTGATGAAATTAATCATGTCATTTGGATGAAAATTTTTAAAAAGTAAATAAATTTTTCTTTCAAAATTTTGTTTTTTTCCTCGATCAATTTTAAAAATTTATCATTCGATCTATATTACTTCATAAGTTAAAAAAAATCCATTTCATTTTTTTGTGTTGAATGTAAAAATTCTCTAAAATTTTGAATCTAATGATTGTCCTAATACATCAAAAAAATTAAGAATTTTAAAAAATTTAGGTTTTATATAAAATTAATAATATTGTTTCGATGAAAATTAAAAAAAAATTAATTAAGTTGAATTTTTTAAATTTAATTGAAAATTTTTTTCTTTCAAAATTTTTGTTTTGTAAAATTTTTTGTCCATCAAAGGGTATAGCCGGGTAAGATAGTCGAATCGGCCCCCATCGCGAACCCCTACAATATATATATCATTCGAAAGGGCATGAAAAAAGAAAATTTTTGGCACGAACCAGAATTTTTTATACCCACTACTGCGCATGCGCGGTCCAAAATAGTGATTTTTCAACTTTGATTTTTATCTTGAAATCTAAGAGAGTTAGAAAAACGCGGTTTGCGGCAAAATTTTGTTTACAAAAAATGTAGTTCAATCATATTTTTTTAAATCATTTTTGGCGCCAAATTCAAATTGTTAAGGCTGTTTTTCGAATTTTTTTCCCTAAAAAATGCGATTAAAAAAAACGGTGATACATACCTCTCTGGAAAAAAAATATGTCATGTATTTTAGGAAAAAATAGCTTTACAAATTTTTTCAAAATTTTTGAAGTGGTGGAAGACACTTTTTAGGCCAAATTATTGAAATTTTTTATCTAAATCGCCACCTAGCGGCTGCATACTGCGTTAAACTATAACAACATTTATATCGCTGAACTACATTTTTTGTAAACAAAATTTAACCGCAATTCGCGTTTTTCTAGCCCTCTTAGATTTCGAGATAAAAATTATAGTTGAAAAATCACTATTTCGCCCCGCGCATGCGCACTTTAGGCAATAAAAAATTGCGGTTTGCGCCAAAAGCTTCCTTTTTTCAAGACCTTTCAAATGATATGTATATTGTAGGGGTTTCTGCATAAAAAAATTTGGCCTACCTGACCTAGATTGAAAATAACTAATTTATACAATTTTTTAGTGATGGACATGGTTGAACTGATCTCGTTAGAGGTATTAAAAATTTTTTTTGCAGAAACCCCTACAATATACATATCATTTGAAAGGTCTTGAAAAAAGGAAGCTTTTGGCGCAAACCGCAATTTTTTATTCCCTAAACTGCGCATGCGCGGGGCGAAATAGTGATTTTTCAACTATAATTTTTATCTCGAAATCTAAGAGGGCTAGAAAAACGCGGTTTGCGGCTAAATTTTGTTTACAAAAAATGTAGTTCAGCGATATAAATGTTGTTATAGTTTAACGCAGTATGCAGCCGCTAGGTGGTGATTTAGATAAAAAATTTCAATAATTTGGCCTAAAAAGTGTCTTTCACCACTTCAAAAATTTTGAAAAAATTTTTAAAGCTATTTTTTCCTAAAATACATGACATATTTTTTTTCCAGAGAGGTATGTATCACCGTTTTTTTTTAATCGCATTTTTTAGGGAAAAAAATTCGAAAAACAGCCTTAACAATTTGAATTTGGCGCCAAAAATGATTTAAAAAAATATGATTGAACTACATTTTTTGTAAACAAAATTTTGCCGCAAACGGCGTTTTTCTAACCCTCTTAGATTTCAAGATAAAAATCAAAGTTGAAAAATCACTATTTTGGACCGCGCATACGCAGTAGTGGGTATAAAAAATTCTGGTTCGTGCCAAAAATTTTCTTTTTTCATGCCCTTTCGAATGATATATATATTGTAGGGGTTCGTGCTGGGGGCTGATTCGACTATCTTACCCGGCTATACCCTTTAATTTTGATCATTCTTCTGTATACTGTATAAATTAAAACAAAATACCTTATTTTTTTCTGTTGAATAAAAAAATTTTATTAAGTTTTAACTTTTATCATTGTCTTTATAGAATTGAAATGTTTTTAATTATAGAAAATTCAAGTCTTATGGAATCAGATTAAGGTTTATTTTTCAATAAAATGAAATTGTATCATATGATATTCCAAGAACTTCAATGAAATTTTTAGGTTACTTTTCTTGAAAACGACAAATTTGAAAACTAATAAATAAAGTATTATAAAAAAAAAGTTTCATTAAATTAATAGTCAAGCTTTTATAACCTAAAAGTAACCTAAAAAATTCATTAAAATTCTTGGATTGTTTTTCTTAAAAAAATTTAATTCCACATATTAAAACACATTATAAAATGAAAAAAAATGAATGTTCTTATTGCGATGCAAAATTAAGTTAAAAAAAAATTTTAGACAGACATCTATTACTTCATACTAAAAAAAAACCTTCAGTTGTTCTACACTGAGAGAACTAAAACACAACAGCTAAGGAGGCTTGTCAGCGTAGGGGTCGTACCTAGCAGAGGCCCTTGCGGGTACATTAAATTTAAAATAAGATAAAAAGTATTTTCTATGTTTATTATGATTAGTAAACGATTATTTATCATTTTTAAACACATTAGAATGAAACAATAAATAAAATATGTAAAAAACGATGAAAAATTGCATGTTTTGGAGGTTATGGACCGCAATTTTTAATTTTTCTTGAAAAGTAGTCCGATAATCCCATATTTTTATAATTTTAAAATAATCTTCAAATTTTTACTTTTAAAATGACACCCAACTCGTCGTAAACTAATGGATTTTGGTCATTTGCGGAATTTTTTAATGTTTTTTCCCATCAGAGCGCATGTTAAAAAAAATTTCTAGACTGATTTTTTTCTCGAAAACGAGTCCGACAACCATCGTTGTGTCAAATAGGAAAGTTGTTTGTCTTACTTCAAGCAATCTACAGGAATTTTTTGGGTTTTTACTTATGGATTTTGAAAAAACTGCCAAGCCTCCTTAATACGCCGACATAACAGTTATGTCGGGACGCTTAACCATTAGTGGTGGACAAAATCTCGTAATAGTTGATACCTCCGACTAAACTGTTAATGCGAGAACTATAACTAAGATTGTTAAATTTTTGGGCAATACCGCTTGTATGGAAAAGATATGTATTAAAAAATAGAAGATATTTTTGTAAATTTTTCAACTTGTTTTTGGTATAATTGTCTAAAAAATAGTTTAATTGTTGAATAGAAATATTTCAGTAAAAATTATAACTTTCTAAAATTGAGTAGTTTTTCTATTTTATAATAAATTATATTTTCTTACTTTTAATTTTTTTAGTGATAATTTATAATGAGTGTTACTTCCTGTGACGAACGTGATTGTTTAAACAGGCACTCCTTGTAACAAAATAAATATAAGAAAAGGGAAAAAATAATAAGCTTTCTGGTCAAAACGACCACTGTGCAAACCCAATAAATTTGCCTGAGAAAATAACAATGACAGGCAGTAGGCTAAAATCGACATCCTCGCAACCGAGCTCTTCAGGCGCCGCGCAGTCGTTCTAGTCGAGCGACTGGCTGGCACTTTCCTGCCCCGAAAATATACAAAACTGACACCCCTTTACCTTTCTGCAATAAAAATGACAAATAAACATTACTATTTTATTACCCGGGCCACCCCCGACCGGTCACTCCTTGAGCAGGGACAAAGGATAAAAGCCGCCGCTCCACGGAGCGGAAGGGCAGTCAGAGCCGCCGATACCAGAAGTGACACTCGTCACCTGTCGCTTTTTCAATACCCCCGATCATCGACAAAAATTAAGTTAGTTAATATCAAGCTCCCGTACGAGCTTGTGCATCTGCGAGTCCGTTCGAACATTTTTATTCAGTTCTTAAGAGAAATAGACATTAAGAGACAATAGCTACCCAAAACCAGTGTTGTGATTTCTGATCCTAACCCTTCGCACTCCTAAGTCGCCCACCTTTCCGCCTTGTCTGGAATATCGCACGGCACTGTGCAGGCCCAGCAGTCACCCCAGCCGCAACAGCAGCCACGGGCACGGGAGCAACGACGCCCGCGGCAGCTGCAGCACCAGCAACAGCTACACCCGCTACCGTAGTGGGAGCGACCAGCCTTCGCACCGTTCGCCTATAGAAACTACCGCTCAACTTCGGGTGGTGTATTCTCCAGGTAAGATCCCCTTTAAACTCTTTCCGGCACGTCCGCATTCATCATTGGACTCTAGTAGTTATCACCACTATCTCTTCCTATTCGGTTAATTAACCCAGAGAATTATCTTACTTACAAGGATTCATCTAATTATTTTATAAACACGAATAAGAACGTCACAAGTATTTTAAAAATGATTATAAAGTAAAATTAATTTATTAAATTGTTTAATCACTTGTAAAATTAAGAATGTCAAAATGAAGTTTAAATTATTGAATGGCGTTAAAAATAGAAAAGAAGTACACAAATTAGTTTTTTTTTTTTTTTTCATTTACATGCATGCTCTGTTTTTGGCGCTTGATCGTTTTATGGTTATGATGAATTGAGAACAAGCGCGCACGTGCACTACTTCGCTCAGCGCGAAAAAATTCTAGATTAATATTTTAGGTATCTCGCATTAACAGTTAAGTCGGAGGTAATAACTATTACGAGATTTTGTCCACCACTAATAGTTAAGCGTCCTGACATAACTGTTAAGTCGGCGTATTAACTGTTGTAATTTAGTTCTCTCGGTGTAAGTGTTTAAAAAATTTTTGTTCAAGAAAAGATAATTTTCCTCCTCCCGGCACGAAAGTACGTCCTCCGCTGATGCGTTTTAGGCTGGAAGATGCTACTTTTACTGACTGTCTTGTAGATCCTGCGCTCTGATTGGCTGCTCGACTTTATACTGCCGCTCGAGGCTCGAGCTGCCGCTGTCTCCGTAAGTAGCAGACAGCGTGTTGGATCTAACCTCAAAAACGTCAGCGTAATCGTAAAAACGAAGTTTATTGGATTTAATTATTCCAATATGGTTAATGTTTAAACAACAAAAGTAAAAATGGATAAAGTTTTTGATGATGGAATTTTACTTTGAGAGCGAGATGCACTTGCAAATTTTGACAAACGTTGTCGGTTAAAAATCTTTAGATTAACATCTACTTGTACATCACTCAAAAAAGAGTGAAGATGATAATTCGGAATTGAAGCTGAGAAAAAGATTCTTTTTGTTTACTTCAATAGCATAAGTAAAAAAATAATGATTTTGTGGTGTGTGTGAAGCGTGTTTCTTAACTATAGTATTCATATCAGCACCTGCCACTGACTAAAAAGTTCATCCGTGATTTGTTATGTTAGTCGTATCGGCCGGTGGATTATGTGTGTGTGTAAAGCAGTGTCTTATTTTGAGTATACATATCAGCACTTAATCTTACTAAAAAGTTCATCCATGATTTGTTAATTATGTTTTGTTGCACTGGCCGCTGCTGGCCAGTTTTTACTCGACTTCGTCTCGTCAAAACAAAAGCCAGCAGCCAGCACTGTCTCTCTGACTCTCTCTTTCTCTCGTTGTCTTGCGGGCTCTCGAGCAAACCTTATGTGTGTAGTGGCCACGAGGAGCGCTAGTATTAGCGGCAGCAAAAGTAGTACGGCGGGTTACAGCATGGTAGGGGTTTTTTTTACAGTTGCATATTTTCGTGATTATTATTAATTTTGGACGTACTTTTGGGACAAGAGGAGGAAAAATAGTATACTTTATACGGCAGGGAGGTTGGATGTCCGTCACCCAGGGACGGGCTTCGCCTCGGCCTTACAATCACACAGGCACAGAAATCCAACCTCCCTGCCTAGTGAAGTAATATACTATTAGATAGGTGCTTTAATAAAATTGGTTGTAGTAAGACTATAACTTTTATTTTAAAATGAAATTGTTCTCCGACTATAAGTGCACAGAAGAGAATTTTAACGAAAATCTTCAAAATAAAGCAGATTTAGAAAAAAATTCATCAAAAACAAATTATTTTTGTTTGTTCTAATTGTCAAAATCATTTTTATTCAGAAGAACTTTTGAAAATACATTTGAAAACTTATTGTAATAAAAATTTATAGGATCACTTAATAAAAAATTTTTTTCATTTCAAAAATTCAAATTTTAATTTTAATCTAATTCGAGGGCTGACGAGCGGAGCGAGTAGGGGGTACCCCCCTATTATATATATCTTACTATATTTTATAGTTGTAATTTGCTCTTCGCTCCCACCCCACTCCCATTCCACTCCCACCCTTAATTCTTCATTTTATACTGTAAAATAGGTCGAAAATTGCACTTCCATTCCGCTCCCACCCCGCTCTCACCCCCGCTCTTTTTTGTACCCTCCTCATTTGTAAAAATTTACTCAACATGAGTAAAAGTTGAAAAGTAACTATATCAAATTCTCCGGACTAAAAACTTCCTGGGGAAATCATCTCCAAGGAGTAACTACTACCAAGTGCACCAGGTGTCTGTCCTGACTCCTCTGGAGTCAAAACATCCTGGGAAAATCATCTCCAAGGCGCAACTGTCACCAAGTGAACCAGGTATACACCCTGACTCCTATAGAGTCAAAACTTACTGGGGAAATCATCTCCAAGGAGTAACTACTACCAAATTCACCAGGTGTATGTCCTGACTCTTTTGGAGTCAAAACCTCCTGGGGAAATCATGTTCAAGGCGTTACTATTAACAAGGGCTCCAGGTGTCTATTGTGACTTCTCCGAAGTCAAAACTTTCTGTGAAAATCATCTCCAAGGCGTAACTACTACCAAGTTCACCAGGTGTCTGTCCTGTCTCCTCTGGAGTCAAAACATTCTGGGGAAATCATCACCAAGGCGTTACTATTAACAAGGGCTCCAGGTATCAATTCTGACTTTTCCAAAGTCAAAAATTTCTGTGAAAATCATTTCCAAGGCGTAACTACTACCAAGTTCACCAGGTGTCTGTCCTGACATCTCTGGAGTCATGACTTCCTGGGAAAATCATCTCCAAGGCGTAACTGTCACCAAGTGAACTAGGTATACACCCTGACTCCTATGGAGTCAAAACTTCCTGGGAAAATCATCTTCAAGGCGTTACTATTACCAAGTGCACAAGTTGTCTGTCCTGACCCCTCTGGACTTAAAACATCCTGGGGAAATCATCTCCAAGGCGTTACTATTACCAAGTGCACCAGGTATACACCCCGACTCCTATGGAATTAAAACTTCCTGGTAAAATCATCTCCAAGGCGTTACTATTACCAAGTGCACCAGGTATACACCCTGACCCCTCTGGAGTCAAAACTTCCTAGGGAAATTATCTCTAAGGCGTAACTACTACCAAGTGCACCAGGTCTCTGTCCTGACACCTCTGGAGTTAAAACATCCTGGGGAAATCATCTCCAAGGTGTCACTACTAACAAGGGCTCTAGTTGTCTATTCTGATTTCTCCGGAGTCAAAACTTCCTGGGAAAATATCTATTCGATATTTTAATTTAATGTAATAACAAAAACCATCTATATGTGGGACCCTTTGCCAGTAGCCGTATAAACCACATATAATTCATTTCAAAAAACTTTTCTTGATAATAATTTTCAATTCTATTTTCTTAAAAAAAATAAATATTCATAATGATCTTCCGCGAAAATTTTTTTTTTCAATAATATCTTCAATATCAAAAAATCTTCCGTTTGAATAATTCAATAATTTTTCATAAAAATCTTCCATGTTTATAATTGTTTGTTTCGCAGGACCCTTAAAATTTATTTATAAATTTGTATTTAAAAATGTTAAACTATACTTAGATAAATGAAAATCCCGAATTTGCTGGCCATGTTAAATTGTTTATTTAAATATTGTTAGTTGAATGTTGTTTTAAAAATTGTTAAAAAAACCCAACGTGCCATGTAACTACCTCCTGGGTGGTGTGGAAATCTGCATAATTAAAGTAAAAAACATAATTTATTTCATATTATAGTTTAATTTACTTAATTTATAAATATTTAATAAATAATTCATTTGTACCTCAAGTAAATACATAGTATATATTTTGTACACGGAGAGAAGGTCCACTCTTATTTCGTAGCACGCCCTCTGCATTAGAAAATACGGTGCGCACGTGCACTCGTTTTTGAGGTGCGTCAGTGTTCAAGTCACACTCAGAAGAGTGGACCTTCTCTCCGTGTATATATAGGGGGGTTGGCGAGCAGGGGTACCCCCCCCCCCCATAGTATATGTGTGTGTGTAGCCGGTTTTGGGAATATTCTATACCTTTAATACTTCCTTTTGAAAAGTTGATACCTACAAAAAAAAAGCTAAACATAACGAAATCCACTAAAATCAAACCAAAGTATCAATTTTTGTAGAAAGTATATTAAATAATTAGTTATGACGACTTTTAATACATAAATCTATCATTTTGACGACTTTAATATTGAAAAGACCAGTTTCAATCTATACTTTTTGAATATAAAAAAAAAAAAAAAAAAAAAAAAATTATGATGAAATTCGAACGTAAAGGTACCTAAAATAATAAAATGAAGACAAATAGATAATATTGCTACAATGTATAAACTGTCGATGAAAAAATGTATGAAAACTTAAACAATTCAAACAACACAAAACTTTGCTAATCGATTCCATTGAAATGTATTCATGCTCCAAAATTGAGAAAGTAAATCAAATTGAAGTGACATTTTTAATCGATTTGGTTGATCCAAGATAACTTATAAATTATTTGAGAAATGGAGCATTGAAACTTTATTTTTTTAAAAAGGTCGTTGTAATAGTATTTTTATATCTTAATAGCTTCAATAACATTCAATAATGATAAAAATTGCTATTTCAAAATTTTCCACTCGATAGTTATCTTGGATAAGCATACGAATTAAATTACGTTATAGATAAAATGGCAAGAAGTACATCAAGGTATTTAATATTTTTTGCAAATGTGATGACAGGTATACGTCTAAATGTCAATCATTTTCACAACAACTTCTGTTAAATCTTTAGTTTTGTCATAATGGTTGGAAAAAAATTTCAGTAATAAGCGAAATCAACTGACTAGAATTAAAAAATCATTGAAACGATTAATTTATATCTTATTCAGAACTATGTCTTAAAGGGACACGCGAAGATTTTTTTTTTTTTTTCATTCTTGACTGACAGTAGTAACTTAACAGGTTATCATAAAAAATTTGCGTGAAAGATCACAATGCTATAAATTTTAAACTGTCTGCGACATCAGATGATTCGGTCATGCTCTTGAGTCGTCGTAATTGTGGTTCAATATCGAATATCTTCGATAGTATTTTCTAAGTAGCTCGATTTTGTATCAAAATTTTAATAGTAATCTTCAAAAAAGATAAAAATTAAATTAAGTTCAGGAAAATAATTCTACAAAATTGGAGCTATGAATAACATTTCGTGATTTATGTTTTCATTTAGTCGTCATCATGGTATTTTGATCTCTTATACCTTCAATAGTATGATCCAAAAGAATGGTTGTTTTTTTTTTTTTTTTTTGTTAAATTATGCTTATTCTGCGGAACAGATTTTAGAAAGAATGGTTGTCGTATAAAAATTTTAACTTCGATGGTCATCCTTAATGAACAAAAAAATATGATAAAGTTCAGAAAAATACAGAAAGGTTAACATGCAGTTTCTTGCAGAATCTAAAAAATCGTGAATTAAACATTCCAGATTATGAATTGTATAATATCAAAAGCTCTGAAATGATGTGACTGATATATTTCCATAAATAAATCATGTTCACAACAAAAATTTTCAATATTTTGTTTTGTCAAGGTGGTCAAGAAAGTTTCAGTGACAACAAGAGGTTCAACTGACTAGAATTGAAAAGTCGTCAAAAGATTAAACTTGTATCTTATTCGGAAATATATCTTAAAGGGACTTGAAAAGATAATTTTTTTTCATTCTCGTTTGATATGTAACTTCACAGTCACTCATATAAGAATCTTTGGAAAGATCACAATTCTACTAAATTGAAACTGGCAACAATATTTTGTGATTCAAGTTTGTCATTAAGTCGTAATAATGGTATTTTGATATCTCATACCTCTGATAGTTTTGAACCAAGAGTATTGTTTTCGTATCAAAATTTTAACCTTGATGGTCATCTTTAATGAATAAATAATTCAAATCAGTTCAGAAAATTACGGAAAAGTTAACATTCAGAAACGTATCATTTCTTGAAAAACCTGAGAAATCGTAAATCAAACATTGGAGTTAATGAAGAGTATTGAAACAAAAGCTCTGAAATGTTATGATTGGAATATATCTAAAAATCAATCATTATTATATCGAACTCCTATTAAATCTTTAAATTTGACGTGATGGTCAGAACAGGGTTTGAGAGACAAGAAGAAGTTTAATCATCTTTCATAAAAAAAGGCGTAAAAAGGTTGAACTTGTATCTTATTCAGAACTATATTTTAAAGGGACTTGCAATGATGAATTTTTTTCATTCTCGCTTGATATGTAAGTTGACAGTCATTCATAAGAAATTATTTGGAAATATCACAATTCTACAAAATAGAAACTGAGAACGACATTTCGTGATTCAGGTTTGTCATTAAGTTGTCGTCATGGTATTTTAATATCTCATACATTCGATAGTTTTATCCAAGAGGAAGGGTGTCGTATAAAAATTTTAACTTTAACGGTTATCCTAAAACAAAAAAGTCTAATTAAGTTCAGAAAAGTACATAAAGGTTAACATTAAGGTATTTTCAGTTTCTTGCAGAATCTGAGAGATCGTGAGTCAAACATTATAGATTATGATTTGTATCATATCAAAAGCCCTGAAATGATGTGACTAAAATCTATCCAAAAATCAATCATGTTTACAGCTAATTTCTTTTGAATAATTCTCTTCGTCATTCAGGTCGGAACAGAGTTTCAGTAACAACAAGAGGTTCATTTGACTAAAATTGAAAAGATGTCGAAAGGTTGGACTTGTATCTTATTCAGAACTATATCTTAAAGGGACTTGCAATGATGATTTTTTTTCATTCTCGCTTGATATGTAACTTTACGGTTATTCCAAACTCATTATTTGGAAAAATCACAATTCTACAAAGCTGAAATTGGAAACGACATTTCGTGATTCAAGTTTAGCATAAAGTCGTCGTAATGGTATTTTGATATCTCATACCTTCGATAGTTTGATCTAAGAGGATGGTTGTCGTATAAGAATTTTCACTTCAATAGTCATTCTAAATGAAAAAAAAAATATAATTTAGTTCAGAAAAGTACAGAAAAGTTAACATTTAAGTATGTACAGTTTTTTTGGAAATCTGAGAGATCGTGAGTTAAACATTATAAATTATGAATTGTATCATATCAAAAGCCCTGAAACAATGTGATGTATCTAATTAATAATTATATCTTAAAAGGACTTGCAACGATGATTTTTCCTCAATTCTCGTTTGATAATTTACTTTAAAGTCATTCATAAATAATTGCTTGGAAAGATCACAAGTCCACAAAATTTAAACTCCGGACAACATTCCGAGATTCAAGTTTTTCAGAAAGTCGTCGTCATGGTATTTTGTTATCTCATACCTTTGATAGGTTTTATTCATGAGTATTGTTTAAGGTAGGACCGCACCTACGGCTCTAGTCAAGATGCATTTTCGGTTAAACATTTGACTAGCTTCACGCGTATATAGATATAGAAAAGCATTAGCAGCAGAAGCTTTTTTAACCTAAAACACATATTTTTGTTTTTTATTAATACTTAGAGGAACCGAATGTATGATTTAATTAATTCTATGTGATTCTTGTGCATTCTAGTTAAACTGACAAATTTTCTGAAAACCTGATCACATGTAATTATGTAAAAATTGTAAAAAAAATGTGCCCTCCCATAAGACTACGAGTTAATTCGACGCGATGTTAATATTCAATTACTCAAAAACGAAAAACCCCCAGGTTCTGAAAATTTAGTGGCATCATTTTTTAATATTTATCTTTGACTTCCTAAAGTTTTAGATTTTTAACACATCTCTTTCTAGTTTGTGCGGTCCTACCTTAAGTATCAAAATTTTAGCCTTCATGGTAATTTTTTATGAAAAAAAAAATTAATTTTTTTCAGAAAAATTGAGAAAGATTCAGGTATGTATCGTTTCTAATAAAATCTGCGAAATCGTAAATCAAACATTGGAGTTGATGCGAAGTTTGTAACAAAAGCCTTGAAATGATATGACTGGAGTATATCTAAAAATCAATCATTTTTACATCGAACTTCTGTTGATTCTTCTGTTTTGTCGTAACGGTCAGAACAGAATTTGAGTAACAAGTAGAGAATTAATTAACTACAATCAGAATGTAGGAGAAAGGTTGAACTTGTATCTTATTCAGAACTATATCTTTAAGGGATTTGCAACGATGATTTTTTTTTCATTCTCGCTTAATATGTAACTTTACGGTTATTCCTAAGAAATTATTTGGAAAAATCACAATTCTACAAAATTGAATCTGGAAACGACATTGCGTGATACAAGTTTGGCATTAAGTCGTCGTAACGGTATTTTGATATCTCATACCTTTGATAGTTTGATCCAAGAGGTTGTCGTAAAAGAATTTTAACTTCAATAGTCATTCTGAATGAAAAAAAAATCTAATTAAGTTCAGAAAAGTACAGAATAATGAACATTAAGGTGTTTACAGTTTCTTGTAGAATCTGAGAGATCGAGAGTCAAACATTATAAATGATAAAGTGTATCATATCAAATGCCCTGTAATGATGTGACAGAAATCCATCCAAAAATCAATCGTGTTAATAGAAAATTTCTTTTGAATGATTCTCTTTGTCATGGTGGTCAGAAGAGAGCTTCAGTGACAACAAGCGGTTCATTTGACTAAAATTAATAATTCGTTGAAAGGTTGAACTTGTATCTTATCAGAATTAAATCTTTGAGACACTTGCAATGATGATTTTTTTTCATTCTCGCTTCATATGTAGCTTTACGGTTATTCCTAAGAAATTATTTGGAAAAATCACAATTCTACAAAATTGAAACTGGAAACGACATTTCGTGATTCAAGTTTGGTATTAAGTCGTCGTAATGGTATTTTGATATCTCATACCCTCGATAGTTTGATCTAAGAGGATGGTTGTCGTAAAAGAATTTTAACTTCAATAGTCATTCTGGATGAAAAAAAAATCTAATTAAGTTCAGAAAAGTACAGAATAATTAACATTAAGGTATGAAAAGTCTCTCGCAGAATCGAAAAGATCGAGAGTCAAACATTATAAATTATGAAGTGTATCATATCAAATGCCTTGAAATAATTCGACAGAAATCTATTCAAAAATCATTCGTGTTTACAGCAAATTTCTTTTGAATGATTCTCTTTGTCATGGTGGTCAGAAGAGAGCAGTTCAGCACTCTCTTAATTTCAACAGTATAAGACACTTGACTGTTGTTTTGGCGACTTTATTCTACTCCTGTTAATCAGATCGTTCTGTTTGAATGTTTAGATGCTTATTTTTGAAGTCTGAAAACTGTGTATACTTTAATGAATTATTCAAAAGTCAGGACTTAAGGAAATGATTGTACGAAAAGTTGAAAGTTTGAGGAAGTCTTTTCGATTTGATGTTAGCACGTTGACTACAAGAGGTGAAACTAAAATTTCAGCGACTTTTTGTATTACATTGACTAGACACATGTAATATAGCGATCGAAAGTCATCTCGGCTTATACCGTGCATATTCATAGAAAGCTCATCTTTGATTCCAATTTTTTTAAAATTTTTGGAGTTGTACTTCAATTTCGAAGAAGACTACAATAATTTATAGTTCATTCGATTTTGGTAACATTTAAAAAATTAGATCTCTTCATTTCAGGATTAAATATGAATTTAATTATTGTATAGAAAAAGTCTGGTTTGTCATCTTCATAATTCGACGAGAAAAATTCAGCTTAATTGAGTTCAGCACTTTGTTAATTTCAACAGTATAAGACACGTGTCTCTTGTTTCGGTGACTTTATTCTATTCCTGTATATCAGATCGATCTATTCAAATGTTAAGATGCAATATCTCTAAATCTGATAACAGTAGAATTTAATGATTTAATCTGCAGTTAGGACTCAAGTTAATGATAGAGATAAAGTGTTGCTGAACCGAGTTTATTTAAGTATATAGTTAACTATATTTTCGCATTTTGTTGAAACTATGTACAATTATTATTTACTATTGTAAGAAACAATTTCTGAAACATAAAATTTCTTTTACTTTTTTTAGTCTTGAGCGTGCACATGCACCACGAATACCTAAGTGTTAATAGTAGTGGTGTGTGTGTGTGCATTGGAAATAGTGTGTGATTCCTCGTCGAGAGAGCATTTGCGAACAGATGTTCCTGAGGAAGAGTCGCCTCTCGAGTCGGTTGTGCACGGAACCACTGGCCATGGTTCCGGGGCCTTTTGTCTTCCCGTTGGTATTGCGCGAGGGCTGCCGATAAGCAGGAGAATCTTGTGACGGGGAGCGTTGTGATCAACGTGAACCGTGGACCTGTTGCCCGCGAGGAGACACACACTGTGTCCTTGACGACGACTTTTGTTTTTTTTTTAAGGTTGAGATTATTGTTCTACTAACCTTGTTTCGAAACGGAACGAAATAATAAAGTTTGGTTTAATTTTACATTTTTAATTTTCATTCTTCAGAAATTGTAAAATATTTTTTCTGACAATTTTTGTAACATTGAGTTTTTTATAATAAAGTTAAAATAAATAAATTTGTGAAATCTTCAAAATTCATTCAAACTCTCTGGGCGGTAATATAAAGGTTGAAAGATTGAGGACGACTTTTCGTTGCAAAGATAATTTTGTTGACCATAAGAGGCGAATCTGTGATACCGGCGATTTTTCTTTAAATTTTGAATAGTTACATAGAATACAGTGATCGAAGAGAATGACAGATTATACTGTGTTTATTAAAAGAAAACTCATGTCTGCTTAAAATTTTTTTAGTTTGGTTGGAGTTTTGCTTGATTTCCAAAAAAAGATTACAATGATTAATAATTGAATCGATTTTTGTAACAATTGAAAAAAAAAGATTTCATCATTTCAGAATCATTCATCATTTCAATTATTGTAGAGAGAATGTCTGGTTAGTCATCTTTATAATTCAACGACAAAAATGCAGCTTTATTGAGTTCAGCACTCTCTTAATTTCAACAGTATAAGACACTCGTCTGTTGTTTCGGCGACTTTATCGTACTTCTGTTAATCAGATCGTTCTGTTCAAATGTTTAGATGCTTATTTTTGAAGTCTGAAAACTGTGTATACTTTAATGAATTATTCGAAAGTCAGGACTCAATGAAATGATTGAACGAAAAGTTGAATATTTGAGGAAGACTTTTCGTTTTATTGTTAATATCGTTGACTATAAGAGGTGAAACTGGAATTTCAGCGACTTTTTGTATTACATTGACTAGACACATGTAATATAGCGATCGAAAGTAATCTCGGTTCATACCATGTATATTCATAGAAAGCTCATCTTTGATTCCAATTTTAAAAAAATTTTTGGAGTTGTACTTCATCATCGAAAAAGACTACAATAATTTATAATTCATTTGATTTTAGTAACATTTAAAGAATTAGAATTCTTTACTTCAGAATAAAAAATTAATATAATTATTGAACACAGAAAGTCTGCTTCGTAATCTTTTTAAATTGTCTCGAAAACTGCAAATTTATTCAGTTTAACACTCTGTTAGTTTTAACAGGAAAAGATACTTAACTCTTGTTTAAGCGACTTCATCCCATACCTGTTAAAAAGATTGTTCTGTTTGAATGTTAAGATGCAAAATTTCTGAGTCTGAAAATAGTGTATACTTCTTTGTTTCATACTCTGAAGTCAGGGCTCAAGTTAATGATTGAACCTAATGTTGAAAGTTTGAGGAAGACTTAGTTTTGTTGAGTATAAGAGGTGAATTTGGAATTCGAGCGACTCTTTTTTTTACATTGACTAGACTCATAGAATACAGAAATCTAAAGTAATCTATGTTTTTACTATATTTATTTATAGAAAACTCATTTTTGATTCAAGATTTTCAAAGTTTTTTCGGGGCTTACTTCATCTTGAAAAAAAAAGTTGGAATGATTTATTACTAATTAGGTTTTTGTTACTATTTAAAAATTAGATGTCTTCATTTCAGAATAAATAATTAGTTTAATCATTGTAGAATAAAGGTCTGGTTAGTCATCTTTATAATTCGACGAGATAAATGCAGCTTCATTGAGTTTAGCACTCTGATAAGTTTAACAGAATAGGATACTTGTCTGCTGTTTCGGCTAGTTTATTCTATTCTTGTAAATCAGATAGTTTTGTTTAAATGTTAAGATGCAAAATTTCCGAGTCTGAAAATAGTGTATACTTTAATGATATATTCTGACATCAGGACTCAAGGAAATGATTGAACGAAAAGTTGAAAGTTTGAGGAAGACTTGTCGTTTTAATGATAATATCGTTGACTATAAGAAGTGAATATGGAATTTCAGCGACTTTTTTTTTATATCGTTACGACGCATACAATAGAGCGATCGAAAATAATCTCAGTTGTTACCTTGTTTATTCAAAGAATCCTCATCTTTGACTTAAACTTTTGTAGTTTTATTCGGAGTTTTACTTCATTTTAAAAAAAAGATTACAATAATTTCAATTAGATCTATTCTGGTAACAATTAAAAAATAACATTTCTTCCTTCAGAATAAATCATTGGTAAATTATTGTAGACAGAAGGTCTGGTAAGTAATCTTCATAAATTGACGAGAAAACTGAAGATTTATTGAGTCCAACACTCTCCTAAGTTCAACAGTATATGATGTTTGTCTCGTGTTCAGGCGTTTTCATTCCATACCTGTCAAACAGATGGTTTTGTATAAATGTTTAGATGTAAAATTTTGAGTCTGAAAAAAGTTTCTATATTCATGAATCATTCTGAAGTCAGGACTCAAGGAAATGATGGAACCAAATGTTGAATGTTTGAGGAAGACTTGTCGTTGCAAAGATAACTTCAATGAGTATAAGAAATGAATCGGGAATTTCAGTGACTTTTCGTTTTACATTGACTAGACACATAAAACACAGTGATCGAAGGTAATCTCAGTTTATACTGTATTTATTTTAAGAAAACTTATTTTTGACTCTAGTTTTTTGAGGAAAATTAAGGTATTAACTTAACCTGCGTGAAATTATACAATGCTTTATGAATACTTATATTATGGTTACATTTTAAAAATTAGCTTTGTTTATTTTGGAATGTGTGAATTGGTTTAATTACTGTTTTCGAAACGAGTTGTTGGTTTCTCATGATAAAATTACGAAATAACCCCAGCTCCATTGAGTTCAGAGGCATTCCAGGTGAAACCGACCAAGATCTGACATGACACCTCCGATTTCGCTGAAAATTTGGGAAAAAGTAGTATTTGGAACATATATAAAGGAGGTTTAGTTGATTTTTTGAATTTCCCAAAATTTTCAAAATGGCGGCCATATGAAAATTCGACTTGAAAAAAAAGACTTATTTTTTGAAATCTTGTAACTTCTACGGGTTTTAACCGATTTTGATGAAAATTTAGTGATAATAGTAAAAATGTATAAACTTTTAAAGGAAATAATTTAAATAAACAAATTCCGATTATTTATGCAAAAAAAATTTTTTTTATTTGTTTAAATAAATTTTTAACCATGGCGCACCCTTTTTATTTTGTTTAAATTATTTTTTATTCAAAGTAAATTTTATAACAAATCTTTTAAGACCTTCAAAACTTTGGAGTCTCTTTTCGTTTCCGAGTTATGATTTTTTAAAGATGACTGTTTCGGGTTTCAAGCGGTCGGACGAGCCGAGCCGCGGTCGCGCCTGACTGAAAGTGCAATGTCTACGATTAGAATCTTTACACAGACTTATGCTTACCGAAACTATCTATTACTTCTGTATTTTTAAAATTGATCAATATATTTTGTTAATTTATTTTTAGTAGTTTGTTTATTAAAATTTGAACTTAATAAGAGCATGTAGTAAATAAAATATACATATATAATTCAACGCTTATTTTTATTTTTTTTTGTTAGCTTTTTAACTTTTCTTATTTGCTTTATATTTTTTTTAATGATTTGAAATGTTTGAGTTTTATCTGATTTAGAAACTTTTTTACAATAAATTTTTTCCTCATTAATTGGGATGAAGCAATGAAAACTTCTTGATCCTATTACAGCTTTTGCTTTTTTAAACCGTTTTTCTAGAAACTTAGCATGTTTTTCATGTTCAGTAATTCTATACCAGGTTTGAGCCATGTTCTGCACGGAATTTCATGATTTTGTCTGGTAATAAACTAAACATTGCGATGAAACTTCACTGGTTCGGGAAGAACGGCAATAATGCACAGTATTACGAACTGGGGTGCACTGTTTTGGACTACTTCATCATTTACCGCAGTGCAATGCACAGTATTCAGATTAAGGTGTACTGTATTGCACAAATTTGTCGTGCACTTTAGTGTTTTGATTCGCTGTGTACTGCGCGGCAATGCAATGCATTGAGCTGATTAGCCGTGCACTGCACCGCAATGAATTGCACTGCACTGATTCGCCGTGCACTGCACCGTAATGCACTGATTCACCGTGCAATGCACTGCACTGCACTAATTCGCCGTGCACTGCACTGCACTGATTCGCCGTGCTCTGCACAGTAATGCACTGCACTGATTCACCGTGCACTGCACCGCAATGCACTGAACTGCACTGATTCGCCATGCACTGCACCGCAATGCACTGCATTGCACTGATTCGCCGTGCAATGCACCGCAATGTACTGATTTGACGTGTGCTGCACCAAGACGCATAGGAATGGGATATTTCAAAAATTTTCAGCTTAACTTAAATGAATTTTATGGAATATATGTACACATGATACATGCTTTTCTGATAAGTAAAATTGAAATTTTCAATCATTCGGAATTTCCATTATTCATTTTTTTAGTATTTTAATTTTTAAAAAAACTTTTTAAATTCTAGATATCTTGCTTTTGTTTATTCAAATCCCCCACTACGTCTTTGGCTCAAGAAATATATATATATGTAAGATATATATATAGACTAGAGGGGGTACCCCCCTGCTCGCTCCGCTCGCCAACCCCCTAATTATAATTGATAAATATAAAAATTAATCTAAACAATATGTAAGCTCTATGTTTGGTAAAATAATAAAAAGACTTAAGTGCTTAAAACCAATAAAAATTAGACACGAGAGTTCAGTTTGAACTTTACTTACTCATCATAATTTTACCAAATTATGTTACCAAAAGATTCATAACCTTACCAACCCTACTTGATTTTTCATCTTTAACCTCCTAACATATTTTAATCTTAGCCACATTACAGACCTTACTAATTTCACTTACTTCAAATACCGCACTTAATCCCCAACTCATCTCTCACTCACTCTACCAACAAACCCTACTCACCTTATTCATTTTGGACCTGACTCATCTTAGATCTCTAGCTTAAACTACCCACCCTGAAAACTACTCTAGTAATTAGCGAAATAATAAAAAAATCACGATTATTTTCAAATTTTGCAATTTCGTATAAGCAAGCCTCGATTTTCAGTCGTAATACCCCTAGTGCTTCAAAATTGTCGATAATTTTCCGACTGTGTTTTGCGGGGCAAGTTTGATAAAAAATCACTCGCGCTTCGCGCTCGTGATTTTTAACCTGTCAAACTTGCCCCCCTCGTTGCTGTGCAAAAAAACTGGAGGAAAATTATCTAAAATTTTGAAGCACGAAGGGTTATTCGGCTGGATCATACAAAATTTTTTTACAGATTCTTCTTGAGATGAACTTACTTCCTGCATAGTACCAGCTCGCAAAATTGCGTTTAAGCCGATTTATGATTTTGTGGGGGAAGGGTTGGATTTAAAACGATAAACGGCTTTGTTCAGCACCCTCTCATGACAACAAAAAGGATTTAATAAAAATTTCAGTGACATAAAATGACATAATTAGAAAGCTGCTGAGCTCAAGACCTTTTTAATGATATATGATTTTATATGAAAATTCTATAAATATTTCTATCATGGTGATAACTGTAGTTTGAATTTTTTTCATGCTTTTATTTCTAATTTTAAGACTACTTTGTTCTAATCTTTGATCATACTTTCATTTCAATTCTTTGTTAAACATCTGTTTCTATGCTTTTACCGAGTTATTTTCGTCTTTTTATTTATTAACCTTCCTTGCTTTATAACCTTGCTATTATCCACGTCTGTTGAGTATTTTTTTCCGACTCTCTTTACTACGTCTGTTGATTTTTTTTACTTCCTACATATGTTAATAATCTTGTGCTTACTACCTATTTTTTACTCAAGCTTCTAACGCCGAACCTTCTACACATGCATTTGTTTCTACATCTGTTTCTACTCCCATGCTAACTCTAGTTCTTTATTTTTTTTTTTTTTTAATTTTCTACACTGAATCTAGCCTTGTGCATAATCTTTTTTATCCTCTTGTACTTACTATTCTAAATAACCCTATAACAAACCTTGTTCATAACATTGTTTCAAACTTGATAACTACTGTGGTAACTTCATTGTACCTACTGCCGTATCCGGACTTGTCATTACGTTTGTAACTTTGAACCTACGCTTATATGTACATTTTTGCTTAGTATTGTTTCTATCTCTTTCATATGAATCTACTTGCTTAAATTTTGGTGTTTGCTGTTGTTTTTTTAGTCTAGCCGCCATATAGAAGGTTTTACGTGCAAGTTCACGCCACGACGGCAACCCTGGTTTAAAAGATGTATTTCGATGTCCTCTTTCGAATAAACCAGGGTTGCCGTGCTCAAAATTACAATAACAACAATTAAACAACAATTTGTATATTTTCATCATACTTTATATACACGCAAGACCCCATCTAATGTCATATGCGTCTTGGTGGAACGGTGAGAGGTCTTACCTCTGTCCCGGGAGACCGGGGTTCCATTCCCACCTCAATTAATTTTTTTTTTTTTTTTTTTAGGCTCGTTAAATAAAAAAAAAATTTAATTTTTATTTAATAATTTTCTTTTTTATTTTATACCGTTGAACATATATACAATAATAATTTTTAATTTATATATATATATATGATTTCTTGAAAATCAGTATTTAAAAGCAAATAACTCTTAATTTAACTTAAATTACGTAAACAATGAAGAACTCTGCATCTGACAAAAATAAACAATAATTTTTAATCCGAAATTGATTCTTCTAGGATGGATTCAGAATCGCAATCGTTAAATCCGCTGTCGTTGTATTTATTTTTGCACGTATCAGTCTTTTTGCAATAACAAAATGAACAGCACGGTGTACTAGCTGCAACGCAAAAGCTTTTTATAAAAAATTGATTAATTTAGTGAATATTTTATTTAAATTTTTAATACAGATTTTCAAGAAATTTTTTTATATATTTATGTATGTTCAACGGTATAAAATAAAAAAGAAAATTATTAAATAAAAATTAAAGTTTTTTTTTTATTTAACAAACCTAAAAAAAAAAAAAAAAAAATCAATCGTGGTGAGAATGGAACCCCCGTCCGGGTCAGAGGTAAGACCTCTTACCATTTCACCAAGACGCATATGATATATGATGGGGTGTTGCGTGTATATAAAGTATGATGAAAATATACAAATTGTTGTTTAATTGTTGTTATTGTAATTTTGAGCACAGCAACCCTGGTTTATTCGAGAGAGGACATCGAAATACGTCTTTCAAACCAGGGTTGCCATCGTGGCGCGAACTTGCACGTAAAACCTTCTATGTGGCGGCTAGACTATTTCTTTTTTTTTTCATGCTTTGGTCTCTAACTTTGAATCTTTGTTCTCATCTTTGTGAAAACTATCTTTTCTATTGTTCTTCTCAAATTTTTTTGTAATTGCAATCGTGAAACTAATCATCTTCATACAATTTTGCCCACACAGCTCTTTAACTTTTTTGACAAATATTTCCTACATCCTTTTACATTTGTTATCAACGCTCTTTCTACGTAGGTCTGTCCCAATCAACCTATCTTGATTAATATCGAAGTTTATCTTACGACACCAGCTTCCAGCCATGTGTAGCCTCTTTCACTTTGTTATTATTTTCATACTTCAATTTGTAACTTGGAACGTAAGTTGTACTTTTTTTTTTTTTTTTTTTTTTTTTTTTTTTCAACATCTAACGCTGAAACTAACATCTTTTATACTATTGTTTTCGATCCTGTACAAACCTTTGTAGGTAAACACTTACCCACTTTTGAATCTACCGATGTACCTACCCTCTTGCCAAACCTTGAAGCTCTCTAAGCGAAGCGCACGCACAATTGTATTATATTATCTGAAACAAGTTTTGTCGAAGCTTCATCTAAATTAATCGACAATAAGTTATATATACCCTTTACCTTTGCGCTACGTTCAGAGTTCATATTCATTTAAACTTTTGTGGTTATAGATTCATTGGTTTTGTTTCAGTTTGTATACTAATAATGATTATTTTCATGATTATAATCGGATAATTTCGAACACTTGATTACATAATTATTTTTCCATCAAATCTATTCTCTAGATGTTTTAATTGAATTGTAATATAAAAATTAAAAATAAAAATTCAAATTTTAAATTTTGTTCTTCAACCAATCACATCACGAATAAAATGCTAACATTCTTTTTGGGTTCTCTCTTTTATCTTTGGATATAAGTTAATTTTTTTAATGCTTCGTAGTTACTTTTTTAATTTCTTCTATAGATACATAACTGATAACTTGTACTTAACGCTATATGCCTAGAAAAAAGTGCGGAGGGAACGGACTGTGGAGGCAATCGAGTGCGCGCGTGATATAAGATGAATGCGTGTACTTGCATACCTTAAAATAACTCAATTTTATTATTATTATTATTTAAATAAACCAAATAACCCATTTCTATTTTACTTTTAAACTTTCTTTTTATTGCTTAACCCATTAAGCCCCAGGATTTTTTAAATTTTTCTTGTACTTTGAGCTCTGGAATTTTGATGAAAACGATAAAAAATATTTTCAAAAAGACCATATACAACTATTTTCGGGTATGCTCCACACGATGGTGTAGTTTAAAAAAATCAAAAATGTCATTTTCAATTGTTAATTAACAAATTTAAAAAAAAAACTCAATTTTTTGCTGCATTTTTTTTTTATGAATTCTTTCAGTTGGATTTTTTTTTTTTTTTTTCAAAAATGTGATCAGAGGTGATAACGATACTTGAAATTTACAGTAGGATTTTTTTTCTTTATGAAAATCTTTTTTAACAAAATGGCGGCCATAAAACGAAGTCGAAAATCTCGAATTTTTCGTTTTATTCTTTCGTTTTATTCTTTTTCAAGAAAATATACAAAACTTGTAACAAAACATTAAAAATGGGGGGTGGGGGAAAAAAAGGGCGGGGGGGGGCGTGGGAAGGGCGGGCGGGGGGCGTGATTGGAAAATCATAGGATAATTCAAAACTCATAGAAATAAGCATATTTCGGTACACTTTTACGGTTAGTTAAGCACTTTTTTGAGAGGCCTGTGGGGGGCGTGAGAGAGGAAAAACAACTATATAATATAGTAAGATATATATATTTATATATATACTAATACCAATATTGAAACGTTCCAAAACTTTACAAAGTTTAATATTAACTATTTTTGAAGTGAGGAGGAGCTTGTGATAAAAGTTAGAAACATTTTAAATTTTTACTACTTGACCTTGGCTCTTATAAGAAAATTAATAATCTTGCAATTAAATAGCTCGGTGCAATAATGGGCTTAGCGCTCGGCCGGCCGAATCCTAGTTCACGGAGGGAACTATTCAGGGTCAAAGACAGTGAACAAAAATCGCTCACGCTCCCGAAGCCTGCGTTCACGGTAAAATCTAGTGAACCCTAAGCGATCACTGAAAAATCCAGTGAACAACACTACAATACCCGTATAGAGGGCGCGCGTTCAAATAAAAAGATGACGCCAAGCACAACGCAGCACGCTGAACGATCACCTGCTTTGACTGTGATTGCTGATCACTGAAAAACACAGTGAATTGTTCTCTCCGTGTTCAGCCAAAGATTGCCGAAGTCGATTTTTAAGTGTTTTTTAAATTTTGACCAACTAAAATTAAAAAATTTTTTTTAATTAAACATTACAAAAAATTAGAACATTTTATGTAGAATCACATTGCGCATTTTTTTTACATATAAAGTCATCAGAAATTTTTTTTAGTTTTTGAGTTGAAAATCATAAGCTTTGTTTTTTTTTCTAACCTTAAAAACTAAAAGAATTCGTTTTCAACTCACGATATCTTGGGAACGGGTGAATATTTTCTTATGGGATTTGAACACAACGATTATTTAACTCTTTCCGCTTCTAATGGTCTATTTTAAAAACCTTTAAAATAATCTGGGAATGATACACGATTTTATAAAAGAAAAAAACTTTGACGCTTTTAACCACCAACTTCGAATTAAAAAAGTGTGCGAGGAAGTTTTGAGCTAGTAAAACTTGACTCAACCATATTGTTCCTCAATTATCAACGAAGTTTTTTGGAAAGTTTCAGATCAAAATAAGCATTCAAAAAGAAACGACAACGGTTTTTAGATAACTACACACTCGTAATACGCTGCCGAGCGTGCAGCCGCACCATTTTCAATAAACAAGGCAGCAAAAATGCAGCAGAAGACGCGAGCTACTGCATAGATTCACATCGATTATCACACGTGTTTCATGGCCGGCGGCGTCTTACGAGTGTGTAGTCATCTTAAAACCGTTGTCGTTTCTTTTCTAATGCTTATTTTGATCTGAAACTTTCCAAAAAACTTCCTTGATAATTTAGGACCAATATGGTTGTGTCAATTTTTACTAGCTCAAAACTTCCTCGCACACTTTTTTAATCTGAAGTTGGTGGTTAAAAGTCAAAGTTTTTTTTTTCATAAAACGTGTGTTTATTTTATGATTTTTAAGATTTATTTTTAAGATTTTTAAAATAGACCATTAGAAGCGGAAAGAGTTAAATAATCGTTGTGCTCAAACCCCGTAAGAAAATATTCACCCGTTCCCAAGATATCGTGAGTTGAAAACGAATTCTTTTAGTTTTTAAGGTTAGAAAAAAACGAGGTTTATGATTTTCAACTCAAAAAAAATTTCTGATGACTTTATATGTAAAAAAGATGCGCAATGTGATTCTACATAAAATGGTATTTTTTTAATTTTAGTTCGACCAAATTTAAAAAAAACTAAAAAATCGACTTCGGCAATCTTCGGCTGAACTAGGATTCAGCCAGCCGAGCGCTAAGCTCATTATTGCACCGATCTATTCAATTACTTAATTTATAGCTCACAGATTTTAATGCAGCTTTGCACAAAAATAGAAAAAAAAGCAGACTTTGGTTATTATTTTTTTCAAAACATTCATAGAGTACCTGTATCAATAATTACTAATAATTTTATTATTTAATTTTACTCGCTTTTCCTTAACTCTCCGTCGTTCATTGTTGGTTGAAATCTGACCTCGAGTTCTAAAATTTTGTAAGGACCAACAGGATTAGATGACAATACAAGTTCATGTTCAGTTTTTAATCCGGACAACCAGGTCGCCGATGATGGGATACCTGGACATCATCTTCGAGATATCGAGTTCATTTTTTTATGATGAACTTATAGATTTCAAAAACAGGTTTTTGATGATCTTTTCGACCTGAACAAACAGGTCGCCGATGACAGGGATACCTGGGAGTAATCTTCGAGAAATCGGGTCAAATTAAAAAAAAATGATGTTAGGCATTCTTTACTCAATTTTAGATGACGTTCTTGACCTGGACACCTCAAACAGTCTCTTCAGGGGCGTTATTTCCCTTATCGTGGGTCTGGATGCATCTAGACCCAGGCACGTTCAACCAACCATTGATCAGTTATCCTTCAAGCCTGAAACCCCCAAAACCCTGAGCGCCGAGTTACATAAATGATCGATCGGCCATTCCCCAAGCCTTAAGCCCCCAAAAACCCCAGGCGCCCGAGTTCAAAAAAAAAACTTATCGGCTAACCCCCAAGCTGTAAGCCCTCAAATACCCTGGGCGCCCGAGTTCAACAAAAAAACTGATTGACTACCCCCCCAAGCTCTAAACCCCCAAAACCCTGGGCGCCCAAGTTCAACAAGAAAGCTGATTGGCTACCCCCCAAGCTCTAAACCCCCAAAACCTTGGGCACCTGAGTTCAACAAAAAAGCTGATTGGCTACCCCCAAAGTTCTAAGCCCCCAAAACCCTGGGAGCCCGAGTTCAACAAAAAAGCTGATTGGCTACCCCCCAAGCTCTAAGCCCCCAAAACCCTGGGAGCCCGAGTTCAACAAAAAAGCTGATTGGCTATCTCCCAAGCTCTAAACCCCCAACTGATCAGTTTGTTTTGAACTTGGGCGCCTAGGGTTTTATAAGGTTAGAGCTTGGGGGGGGGGGGGGTAGCCTATCAGCTTTTTTGTTGAACTCGGGTGCTCCGGGTTTTGGGGGCTTAGAGCTTGGGGGGTAGCCTATCAGCTTTTGTGTTGTACTTCGTCTAGAGGATTGATGCCTTTGTCACCACGTTTCAAACACTCGGTCAATTTTGTACCTGGACCGCAAAATTTATAACCGGGTACATGCATTTCAAAAGGCATCAGGTCTATCATAGCATCCAAAGCACTTTTTTCTTCCTCTTTGCTCTCGGTGAGAGTAGCGTTTTCTACAGAAACTTCCATACTCTCCGGTAATACTTAATTTTTGTTTTTTTGGAGTTGCGGTAACGATTAAATTTTTTTCCAAGGCATTTTTAGCGTTTCTCTTTTGCCTTCTCGACAAACTTTTTTCAAAATTATCACTTTTTTCGAAAGCACTATTTCGGTCTTCGGAAATGTCAACTTGGGACATCAAATGAGGTTGTTCCCCTCCTGAGTTGTAGCCGTGAGCCAAAATATCCGAGGAAGGAGAAGAAGTAGCACTGGATGACTGAGTATGAGCACTGGAAACGATTTTAAAAGTCTTGGGTACTCCTGCGATGATAAAGCTGTCTTCCAAAAAAGGTTTTCTTTTTTTTTTCGGCTTCATTTTCATCTGTAGAGTAGGGTTTCACAATAGTACAATAGTAGTATTGATATTGTATTGTATTGTATTGTATTGGTGGTCAATATCAATACAATATCAAAGATAACTATTGAGTGTCAATATCAATAGTGGAGACTCAATATTATTGATTTCAATAGTTACTATTGACTTTTGCCCTTTCTTCTAAGATTTAAAAAAATAATTGCAATTTATTGACATAATTCTTTATTAATTGAACAATATATAATAATAACAATATCCAATTTCTAACATAATTCGTTAGAACAATCTAATGAAATTAATGGGACATTTAATCCAAAATCGGTGCCGCAGATTTGAGCTCGAAGATCACTGAACATCCAATTTTTCATACATACTAAGGCCTTTAAAACATCATCGTTCAGTCGAGTACGAGTTTTAGTCATAACTAAAGACGCTTGCGAGAAAAGTCTTTCGACAGGAACAGCAGAGGCCAATATACTTAAAATGTCTCGGGCCATTTTTGCAAGATTAGGGTAGACCTTAGAATTGACTTTCCACCACTGAAGAATATCTGTATCTTCTGTTTCGCGATCAGCTTTTAAATATCGATCGATTTCTTTTTTCCAGTTTTCATCTATTTGACGCTGGGGTTTGTAAATGGACTTAAAAGCAGCCTTAACACAGTCCGAAGAAAAATCGCCAAAATTTTGATTCGTACATTGATCTTCAGCTGGTTGCATGACTGTTTGTTTGAAATATTTCTTTTTAAAAAGATCATAAAATTTAATTTTAGATTCATTTTCTAATTCTTTGCCCAACGCACACAGACATCAAGCTTCAATCTTAAATCGCGGATCAAGAATCGATCGGCAAGTTCGGTACTATTTTTTTTGTTTACGTTATGGTAATATATGTTTCAGTTTTAAATTTGAGTTTTGAAAAGTCAATAGTCAATAGTATTGAGTCAATATCAATAAAAAGCAATATCAATAGCAATACAATAGTTTCATTTTTTAATTTTTTCAATATCAATACAATATTGAGTCAAATTATTGTATTGTATTGGTATTGTGAAACCCTACTGTAGAGCGATCTTGAGCTAAATAATCAGGAGTCGAAATAATTTTTCTTTCCGTCTTATCGTTAAAAAGAAGAAACCTCTGAAGTGCACGGTTGTAATCGCTCCACTTTTCGTGATCGTCTCTTGCAGTTGAGTTCAAAATATCGTTCATATGTGCATCGAGCCTTTCACTTTCTGTACCAGGAGTCTGGACTGTTTTGATGAGACCATCTTGGCCGACCAGCTGTTGTATCCGCTGAAGACTGTCGTACGGTAGTAAAACTAATTTTCGGGCGTGATCCATTATTTAGCTATGAGAGTTGATAAAACGGTTCCGAGAAGAGGTGCCAAGAGTGCAGGTAAAAACCCCCTTCCACGCTAAACGATTAGTTTTTTCTTTCGAGACAGACTCACTTTGGGCTTAGATAGCGCTCGTAATGTGCAGGCGTGCTGGCAAAGACGCGTCTTGTGGCTTTTACCCAGCGGAACGTTTCCCGCTAAGATATTTAAAGCGCACTCGCAAATAAGTTTAATCAGCGAAGGATACTGCTTTTCTCTGCTCCTCGTTGAGATGATACAAGGCTCGCAAAATGTGTTTTTCTTTTTCGGAAAACGACGCTCTACCTTTGCGAGCCAACACAGCGATGCGACTGGTACGAGATTTGCTCTGTCACTACCTTTTATATTTTTACGCGGCACGTAAACGTACTGCCACTCGTCGTCGGGGAAAATAGATGTTCGAAACCTGCAGTTTTCCGGAGTCTTTTGTTTCAGATATAGCAGCAAAAAGCCGTAGGGTTCCGAAGAAGCGTCCCAGTATGCTTCTTGCAAAAAACGCGGATCCTCGGGACACAGTTGTCGCGAGAGATGCGTAATCTGAGCGCGATCGCGGAGGTTTCTAAAAACAACGATGTATTGAGCGATCAGCGATACGTCGCGTTGACCTCGCGCTTGGTGAAAAATATTTTGCGTAATGAATATCACCGACAAGTTATTGTGGTGGCTCCTTTTTGAAAATAAATCCACCACTGCAGTCCCCGAGCTCGATTCGCGCATCAAATCGTCAACGATTACCAGTTTTGGTCTAGGGTCGTGTGCATAGTCCCCACTTTGAGGTAGACCCTCGCGAAATTCAATCTTTTCACCAAGTTCGCGATAGCCGTTTTGCCACTCGGCGTAGTGCAATATTATTCGTTCGAAGCGGGTGTCGCACATGCGATCGATGAATTTTAAAAATTTTTTCACAAACACAGTTTTGCCACACCCTGTGGGTCCACTTAGGATTGACGTAAACGGATGCTCCCGCTGTAAGGTCATCGTTGAAACTGACTCGTTTGGCTCGACTGCTTATATTTTTGATCCGATTGTGCTCGAACTGGGGGAAAACGACCGCTCTCAGGCTAAGCGCCAGCACCTTGATACTCTTTTTTTTGCGTTTTGCCTGAGCTCGAGCAATTGCTTGAGCTTGAGCATTTGCTTGAGCTTAAGCGTTTGTTTTTGCTTTAGCAACTTTGCAGCAGCAGTGAGTTCGTCCGTGAATTGGTTAAAAAAATTTTTTTTTAATTTTTTTATGTATCAATAATATTTTTAAAAAGAAAGTAAAGACTGTTAAGACTTAAAATTGTTGCTTTTTTTTGCATTCTTTTTTTTTTTTTTTTTTTAATTATTAAAACATTAAAGTTAAAAATTTTAAACTTTTTCAGTAAATAAAAAAACAGGAGAGGGGAAAAAAAAGGGTTTTTGCAAACAATAGATTTATTTTACTTTTTAATTCATTTACACATTTATTTTTTTTTTTTTGGAACAATTTTTATTTACAATATTTAAACTTTTCGAGAGATGTATTTCACTTTTAACCATTTTAGACTTATTGACGCACTGTGCACCCGAAATCTTTTTTTCAAGGTCTTATCTCACTCGTTGGCAACAGCAGCAGCAGCAGCAGCAGAAAAGTAGCGTTGCATACTTATCAATGAAGGAGAAACGCGAGTGCGCGACCACCACCACCAGCTGCGAAGGGGTCTACGCCCGCGAGCACTGTGATGCCCGCGTATCACACCTACAAGATCGTACGCAGCCTAGTGAAAAACGCTGACGAGCTCTTCGTTAAGGTCATCGTCGAAATAAAGCTGATATGCTGACTATTTTTTTCTTTTCAAGTTTTTAAACACAGAGAGACTATTCAAGCGTTGGGGATTTAAATCCATAAGGATAACTTTTTTCTAAGCTTTTAAAATACCTCTTACCGTACACGGTTTACAAATCTTGAATTCGTTTTGCGTGATTACTTCATGAAAAGCTGTTCGGCGTATGTTTGAAGAATAAATAACGATATTTTTAATTTTTCCTACTATCATATCGTGTATAGATTCAAAATTAATTTGCTGTCTATTTATAAAGTTAAGTCTAATTCCTTTTACTTTACACACGTAATCCTTGCTACCATCTGGTTTCATGTACTCAAAAGCGTAGAATTTAGGACCTCCAGATAAAAATTTGGTAATATAAGTACCGATACCTTTATCGGCTAACTCGTCCGTCAACTCTTCCAGCATAATTTCAATAGGTAAATCGGGCATATCAGGTTTGCTAATATAAAGCACGGAATCTGTGTCATAATAGAGAGCTCTGGGGCCCAAAAAATACAAATATTTGAAGAGTTTTAATCGGGCTTGCGCGGTGGTGAATGCCGCGACAACAACGTTTGTATATCGTGAGGGAGTAAGCGCTTCAGACTTGTAAGACCAACCAATGTACAACAACTCGTCATTTACAGGTAGGATACTATTAACATCTATATCTTTACTGTGTAATAACTCAAATTTGCTTGATGAGTTAAGCACTTTGGTTTGCTGCTTATTTTGAGCTTGTGCAAATTTTCCCCAAATAGAATTTATTGCAAGTTTTGTAACTAGACGCAAACCTGGATTAAAACTTATAGCTTTTTTATCTAAGTTGATACCTTCGACTTTTTCCAACTCTGAAATAAACTTTTCTTTTTCTTCTTCGGTTATGCACTTGGGAGGGTAAGCAGAAGCTTGAGTTTTTTGGGTGAAAAAAGTATCTATGTATTCGGCAAATATTCCACCTTTTTTCGTTACAGGGTCGTACTGCGTTACATCATACTGCCAAATTTCAAAAATTGAGACAATCACGTAGCCTAATTCTATTCCTCTTTTCAATTCTTCGGATACCCATGTACCAATAAACTGTCTATCCGCTGGGTTTTCATGCCTGCATTCTCTTTGCGTCATTTGCTCGGCACACATACGACAAAGCGGGAAGAGCAACTTATCGTGCATTTTTACAGGTGAAATAGGATGAAACAAATTTTTAGGCGGTAGCACCTTACATTTTACCAAACCGTTCACGTTTGAAAAGTCGTTTTTATTTTGCACAAGGCGCAGACATTCCTCTTAGCCTACGTACAATTTTGGATGGCCCACGACATACTTGGCTTTTTTTACACACCATAGGATACAGACTATTCACGTCAACGTACCTGATTTTTTCATCCTGCTTACAAAAGTACTTTTTAACAGTATTACCCGTGCGACCTCCAAACAAATCATCGCGAGGATTCAACGGACTTTGATAAATCATTTCTATTTTTTCACTTAAAAACTGTTTTAAACCTTCGTTTGTGTTTTTAAAGTCATCCAATTCGTGCTCCCAGATCTCAATGAATTTGTACTGCAAACTCTTTATTCGCTCTGATTGAGCGTGCGTACTTTCAAACTTCTTATCCATTGTTGACCGACTGACAGCTTTTTATCTCTATTAAACCGATAACAGCTAGGACAGCCGTGCCAATAACATCTAAAAGTAAGAAAAAATTTAGTTGATATAATTGATTATGAGAAATAAGATGAAAAAAAATTTTTCAACTTACCCTTGGAATTGAAAAACCAATCCTCTATGTTTTTCTCGATGTTTTTGAGCACTGTAACCATCGACCAAAATTCCTTCCAATAATCTTTTTTCTCTGCAGCGACCTGCGTGCTCGATGGATCGATTTAATGATTTTTCCATCCAAAATAGCCATTGAATTGTTTTCAAAGATTGCTTATTACAAAATCTATAACCTCCTGGTGGAATTATACCTATTTGATTATTTTTCAAAAATTTTTTTTTGGACACTCTCGAAGCAAGTAGAAGCAATCGTCGTACACTCCAGAAATGGGTCCATCCCAAATTTCATAAAAGTTTGTCGAAAATTCAAGCATGCCAGTCTTAAGATTTTTACATCTTGCTTGCAGTATTTAATTAGTCCCACTTCAAAGTCAAAAATAAAGTTTTTGCTTGTTTGTTCTGTGTACCATGTAATAAAGCTTTCTCTTTCTTTTTAGGCACGACCGGCCCCGAAGGGGTCGGGAGCGCCTTATAAGTTCGGGAGAGCAAAAAGTGTTACCTTCTTAAAATCGAACCTAGATTACGAAAAAATGGTTTTTAATGTGTTTTGAGGCCGTTTCGGGTGTTATTTCGCATGTCCCACTTTCGGTATTTTACGCATTTACGAAAAAGTACAAAATTGTACAAAGGTTTTCTAAAAATTGGTCGAACCGATTTTCACCGGGTGAACGGCAAAAGGTTCGTTTTCGCGTCCCATAATGATGGTCCCAATTCCAGCATGATCGGATCACACTGGAACGAATAACGTATACAAAAACGATTTACAATGTTCATTTAACGCTTATTTTAACGCAACTACAAAATTGTACAAAGGTTTTCTCGAAATTGGTCGAACCGATTTTCACCGGGTGAACGGCAAAAGGTTCGTTTTCGCGTCCCATAATGATGGTCCCAATTCCAGCATGATCGGATCACACTGGAACGAATAACGCATACAAAAACGATTTACAATGTTCATTTAACGCTAATTTTAACGCAACTACAAAATTGTACAAAGGTTTTCTCGAAATTGGTCGAACCGATTTTCACCGGGTGAACGGCAAAAGGTTCGTTTTCGCGTCCCATAATGATGGTTCCAATTCCAGCATGATCGGATCACACTGGAACGAATAACGCATACAAAAACGATTTACAATGTTCATTTAACGCTAATTTTAACGCAACTACAAAATTGTACAAAGGTTTTCTAAAAATTGGTCGAACCGATTTTCACCGGGTGAACAGGAAAAGGTTTGTTTTCGCGTCCCATAATGATGGTCCCAATTCCAGCATGATCGGATCACACTGGAACGAATAACGCATACAAAAACGATTTACAATGTACGAAAAACGCTAATTTTAACGCATCTACAAAATTGTACAAAGATTTTCTAAAAATTGGTCGAACCGATTTTCACCGGGTGAACGGGAAAAGGTTTGTTTTCGCGTCCCATAATGATGGTCCCAATTCCAGCATGATCGGATCACACTGGAACGAATAACGCATACAAAAACGATTTACAATGTACGAAAAACGCTAATTTTAACGCAACTACAAAATTGTACAAAGATTTTCTAAAGATTGGTCGAACCGATTTTCACCGGGTGAACGGGAAAAGGTTTGTTTTCGCGTCCCATAATGATGGTCCCAATTCCAGCATGATCGGATCACACTGGAACGAATAACGCATACAAAAACGATTTACAAAACAAGAACTCCTAATTTTGACAAAATTACACAATTTTGGAAAGGTTTTCTCCCAAGCTAATGAACTAAACCTGACTAAGTTTATGAGAAAATTTGCGTTTTGCATCATATAATAATGATTCTATTTTGCAGTATATCGCGTTATAATGAAACAATTGGTACGTATTAAAAAAGAATTGAGTAAAAAGTTATAAGCTTCTATGTAATTAAAAATCAGTTTTTCAACCGCGAAAGTCATACCATTCAAATTTGTCAAATAAATAAAAATTACTGAAAATCACTCTTAATGAAAAGTGTTTAGTTCAAACGTAATAATTTCATAAACTTTGTTGAAATTTGGCCAGTTCGAAAATTTAAATACTCATTTTCAATAATGAAAATCATTCCTGATTTGCATCAAGAACAGTTGCATAATTTTAATTTGTATTACATAAACTATTTTTAAAATTTATTCATTAAATTTAAAAATAAAAGAATATTTCAGAAATGATTTTCAGTTTACAGTAGTTAAAGTCTTAATGTAAATTAGGAAAAAGAAAATAATAATAATATTAAAGCAAAAAAATCTTCATGATGCATATGTATATGTACTCGATGAATGACTTCATACCATTATCTTTGAAGATATTTTCCAATTAGCCAAAGTAATAGTTTATGATTAAGATGGTTATGATTATGATCTCCAGAACTGTCTTCACCCATAATAATTACATTGACATGAGTTGGTTTAAACCTTTTGAATACACTGCAACCATTATTTTTTGAAATTTTATTGTGAAGCTGTAATCATTTTTTTTATTAATTAATTTTTGAAATTACACAGTAGAGATTAAAGGTTAAAAAAAAATTTTTTTTAATTATTTACAGCTTAAAGTAATTAAAGTAATTAAAATCTTAGTATAAATTAGAAAATCAAACAAAACTTGCAAATTTTCATGATGCCTATTGTATTCGATGAATGCACTTCATACTGTTTTCTTCGAAAATTTTCTCCAATCAGCCAAAGTAGTAGATTTGAAAGCTCATGATCTCCACAACTGTCCTTATCCAAAATAATAGTTGTCTTCAAAACTCTTGATTTCTGAATCCATACAAATCCTGTGAAAGAATCATAATAATTTGTTTTTTATTTATTAAATGATTTGAGTTGCTACATCACAAACAATTTTTATTCGTATAAAACTTTTAGATATCAATTAAAATTTATCATTTATTAAAAAAATTTCACATATATCTAATGTATTGATAAATTAATAAACACTTACAGTAAAAGTTAGCATCAAGGGGGACTGGACAGATCTTTTCTAAAAAGATGATGAACTTCTTCTTCTGATATAAGCTAAAGGTATTGGGTAGTCCGAATGATGAGATAAAAAATTTGATCCATTGTCACTAATATGAGTTCCAGAGTTGAAGTTTCTTGAAAACTTTTTTTTTTTTTTTCAATTAATTTTTCCACAAATTATTTGTAGCAAATTTTCTTAAAAAAAGAGGTGTCCAATAAAATTATTCATATTGCTCCAAACAGACTTAATTCTAATCTTTTCTTCTTAGACTCATCTCAAGTTACTTTCCAATAATAATCTATTAGCTTTAGTATAATGAAGTAAAAGCGCATACCCTATGCATTATAGTGAAAACTTCCCACTGCAACTGATGGAAAAAGCGTATGCAGCTATTGATCTTCACTCTTCAGTCTTTATTCTTGATTATTTATCTTCAGTCTTCATTCTTAATTATTTATCTTTACTTTTCATTCTTGATTTTTGATGCTCGCTCTTTAATCTTTATGTCCATGACAAACAAGTATTGAAAAAAAAAATTTTTTTCAACTCAAAACAAGTAAATAAGTAAATTGTGTTGTGTGAATCAATCCATTAATTGTGACTTTAAAATATTTTCCTTTTTTAACACATATAGATGAACAGTGAACTGATAGCACAAAAATCTTTGCACCTTAACTAGATACACACTTCAATTAATATCTTGATTGATCACTCCAGAACTATACCTCACTTCATAACATTTCAAAGGTATACCACAATTGATATTTCAAAATCAGCTTTTCTCTCTCTCTTTTTTTTTTTTTTTTTTTAATTTCTGATTTCCAATATGTTTCTTGATGTATACTCTTCAATTCTTGATTCTTCATCTTCAATCTTGATTTTTATCTTCAATCTTCAAACTTCATTTGTTATCTTCAAGCTAATTATTCACATCAACATCCAGCAATAACTTCACTAAATCTGAATTTTTTCTTTTGGTTGCAAGCTGCAATATTACCACTAACTTCTTTTGTTTGATTCATCATAACTCGCAAAGGCAGTTTGGTTAAGTAAAAGTTATGCAATAAAACTTTTACAAAATGTTTCACACGATAAAGTAGAAAATAAAAACTGTACAGAAACTACAAATAATTCCAAAATAGTTCTATGTCAACGATGTCAACAACAACAACATCGTTCGATTTAAGGATCGATATCTCGAAGCTAAACTTGAAGGTCGAGACACAACTACTCTACAACTGACACGCCCTCTACGTAGCAAAAATAGAACTCTTATTAAAATTTTTTCTCACTCTTATTTTTTTTCAACATAATTGATAAAGTAAAATTACTCTACACTAATTCATCGATTACTTAAATATAAAATGAATTTAATTAAATTTATGTTATAAAATCATTTTGGAGTGTAATAATCAGTAAAGAGTCATTATGAATTATTTTTAACTATCAACAAACACGAAATGAATTTAAAAATGAAACTAATAAATACTAAAACTATACAGTCGAGCGCGAAGCGCGAGTGTCGGCCGGTCGTGCCTTTCATGCATCGCGCGGAGCGGTAGCGGAGCATGGCGATGCATACCTTGCATCGCGCGGAGCGGTAGCGGAGCGTAGCGATGCAAGGGCGGAGGTGTTTTTGCCCAAATATTTTTTAAAGTATCGGACTGCGCAGCTTTGCTGCGCAGTCCGATACTTTAAAAAATATTTGGGCAAAAACACCGGAGCAGGCAAGCCGCCCGGCCTCTTGAGCGAAGCGAAAGGGGCGGGGGGCGCGCTAGTTCACCCATGGTATCAGGTGAGTAAAATTTCATTGGTGGTAAAGCCCCTACGTAATTTGCATTTTCAGGCTAATTAAAAAAATGTGGGAATGTACCAATGTTGTTGTTGATCGAATTCTCGATTTTCCTCTCTGATTGTTTCAAAATATTGATGCATTGTTGTAATCACAACTTGATCCATGGAGAGGTAAAAAAAAAATAAAGATGCAAATTTGCAAATTTTTTTAAATTTTTTCAAAATTTATTTGCGAAGTTTCGTCCACCTGGTTTGTGGACCTCTTCAGGCTATAAATATATTTTAACGTAATACAATTGAAATTTATATTATAATTTATATTTATATACATAAATATTACAAAGAAATAGAAACAAATAAGTTTACCTATGTAATCAGTTATTACTCGAGTCAAGCAAATCGTCTAATGAGTTAAAATGTGAGAGATACAAAACATTTATACTCAGGAGAAAATAGGCGGGTCTTAATTTTGAGTACATAATTGATGAGCTTCAAAATAATTCATTCTCAATCAGACAATTTATTAAATAAAGGTTTATGAGATCTACTAAGTTTCTGTGTATCTTCCCTTTTATTTATAGTACTAGTACCACTCAGCGCGCTGCAAGCGCGCATAGGAAAAAAAAACAATGATTGTAACCTCAAAAGGCACTTTTCGAATATTTTAAAAACTTCTACACCAATCAGCTCACGAATAAAATCTTACATTGAAAATCTCACCAAAATGGCGATATCTCTCTTTTATAAAGGGAATTCTTAGAGCTTTTTATATAACACTTTTGAACAAGCGTTGGATAGCTTGGATAGAAGGTTTACCCAGATTTGTAGCAAGAGTAAGATTCCTTTTTGTGATATTTATAATTTAACCAGACTTCTTTTTGAAAACGTTTATTTTAATTTTGATGGCAAGACTTATCGCCAGGTTTCAGGCACCTCAATAGGATCTCCGATTTCACCCATTCTTGCGAATATGGTTTTGGATGACCTTGAGACCTTTGTCCTTAAAAAATTGAAGAAAGATTTTAATATTGCCCCTTTATTTTACTATCGTTATGTGGATGACACCATTATGTGTATTAACGAAAGATATGTGGAGAAAATTTTAAACGGTTTTAACTCGTATGACAAGAATTTGCAATTTACCCATGAGGTGGAGGAGAACGGCAAGATTAACTTTCTGGATGTTACATTATCCATTAACAATAACACTATCCTTACTGATTGGTATTTAAAACCTATTTCTTCTAATACTACCATTAATTTTCACTCCAATCATTCAAAAAACCAAAAAATTAATATTATTTTCAATTTAGTTGACCGTGCAGTGAGATTGTCGGAGGATGAATTCCATAGTAAGAACATTAACTTTGTTAGAAAGATTTTGATTCAGAATGATTTCCCGAGAGAATTTTTTGACAAATATGTTGGGAAGAGAATCTATTTGATAAAGAATGGAGTGAATCCTGATATGCGTGACAGTCAAGTGGCTGAGAGAGTTAACTTAGTTTTACCTTATTATGAGCCTTTTTTCAAAAATTGTAGATATTTCTTGAAAAAATCGAACTTTAGACTTATTCCGTGGATAAATAATAAATTGACAGATATTGTAAAATTAGGTAAAGACACTACTAAGACAGAGAATAAGACAGGTTCAATTTATAGATTTTCATGTAATAATTGTAATGTATCATATGTTGGTCAAACAAAGAGAGCCTTGAAAAAAAAGAATGTCGTAACACGAGAAAAACATTGACCCGGAGTCAGTTGTTTACAAACATAAGTTAGATTTTAACCATAATTTTAATTTTAATGATGTGAAAATTTTAGATACGGAACATAATTATAAAAAGTGGCTAGTTTTCCTAAATGTTGTTTATAAAAAGCTCTAAGAATACTATAAATAAAAGGGAAGATACACAGAAACTTAGTATATCTTATAAACCTTTATTTAATAAATTGCCTGATTGAGAATGAATTATTTTGAAGCTCATCAATTATGTACTCAAAATTAAGACCCGCCTATTTTCTCCTGAGTATAAATGTTCTGTATCTCTCACATTTTAACTCATTAGACGATTTGCTCGACTCGAGTAATAACTGATTACATAGGTAAACTTATTTGTTTCTATTTCTTTGTAATATTTATGTATATTAATATTAAATTTCAATTGTATTACGTTAAAATATATTTATAGCCTGAAGAGGTCCACAAACCAGGTGGACGAAACTTCGCAAATAAATTTTGAAAAAATTAAAAAAATTTTGCAAATTTGCATCTTTATTTTTTTCTTTACCTCTCCACGGATCAAGTTGTGATTACAACAATGCATCAATATGTGGGAATGTTCCTTTTTCTATGTCTTTAAACCATATGCCTTTGGTAGAGTACTGAGGGGCATATGGAAATAATTCAAACTATCGATAAATTGTACACCCTTGTACTGCATCACTATAATCTTCGTACCGCTCAGAATCACAGACGGTTTTTCTTTTTTCGGCTTGAAAATAAACTGTGCGTCATAACCTTGAGCATTATGAGCTATACACACAACTCGCTTAAAATTTTTACGGGGTTTCAAGGCTAGATCCATGAATTGCTTCACAGGGTTGGTCTTGAAAACATATTCACGTTCTCCTCACTTGTCGCATGAGACCGAAATATCGCTCTCTTGTAAGCAAAAATTACAAACATGATGCACAACACACAAGTTTGGTTCATGAATTTTTTTCTCATCATCTCCAAGCACAGGCACAGTTTGTTGCGTCTCAAAATCATAAAACAAAAATATGACTCTGTTTGACTTTTCAGATGCTTTGATCGGTTGCATGAAACATTGATGGTCTGGCATGTACATATAGCAAGTCCTACAAAAACTTTTTCCACACTCGTGTTTAGGATTAGAAACGAGTTTAAAACATATTTGACAAATCCTAATACTCGAACATACACTAGATTTTTCAGATAAATTCGTTTTTAAATGATTTTGAAAACACTCTTGGTCTAAAAAAAATCTAAAACACAAGTGACATTTGATTAATGTTTGTCCCTCGTCGCACGCAGGGTAGTGCAAACACTTTGAACACCTGTTTGTACATCTGTGATAATTGAATCTTGAATAGCTTTTATTGCAAGGTATGCAGTAGCCATGACTTCCTGATGACCCAACGAGATTGAGTATAGGTTCAAAATGGTGTAAAGCTTCATAATACATTATACGAATAATATAATCGACGCTTTTGTGCTTGTAATTAATTAAATTCATTCCATCGTAAAGAGGGTTTTCACCCCGTGCAAAATTTGTAAAAGAGTAGACAACTATAGCGATTCCTTTTGTCGCAAGATGCTGCTGAAATTTTTCAATTTCTCTTAAACTACAACCTTCTTCAGGAATGTCAACTCGAGCTAGTTTTATGAAATCAAGAGCTGCTTTTTGTTGAACTGTCCCATTGATCTGTCGTATGCTGTTCCAATAATCATGTAAAACACCTGATCGTACTTTACCTCTGATGCTGTAAGCGCAAGCAGCAACGAGAGAACGTGGCAAACATAGATTATCGTCATTTCGAATAGTAAGTATTGATTTTTTTTTAACAGCGTCTTCGGTCAACCTCACGCGTCGGCAGCCTGTTATATTTTTAACTATACTGCAATGTATATTCAAAGAGTCCTTGATGTTGTACCCATTTGAACTCTGAGATATGCTAAAAAGCAGTTGCCAGAACTCTTCTGCGTTGAAATCACGCACTGGCCTCAATGAAAGCCACACTGGGCCATGAGTGAGTCTTTCTGAATTTATTGTAAGTCCGATAAAATCAGAAGGAGTCGTTTTTTTAACAAGTTCAGCGTGCAAATCGCGTAAAGCTTCCTCTAACTATTGAAAAACGTTGGTTTCAACATGGTGGCACTATTCTTACATTTATTTCACGACCTTCGATTCCAAATCTTTGATAATATCTACTTCTATCGCTATCTATGACTATTCGTTGATTTTGTTGTCTTCCATTACCAGTCTGTAAAAATACATCTAAAATAAAAAACTATAAGAGTCTGATTTCATTTTTCAACTCTATAAACAATTCATTCTTACTATTAACATTTTGGAGCGCGTCCTCATCATCATCATCATCATCATCATCAGCAGCAGCAGCTGTATCGGTATCTGAATCGTTTGAATCAGAGCTACTTTCAGATGACAAAGGCTGTGGATCGTTATTTTCGGCTGATGTCGATGGTTCACCCTGCCCATATACGCAACGGTTGATAAACTCATCTCCTTCTTGATCAGTCATCATTTCATCGAATTCTAAAATTATAAGATAAAAAAAGTTTCAAAATTAGAAGTTAAATAATTATAATAACACAAACAATTTACAGCTACCTTTACAGGTGTTAAAAAGCTTGAATGTAGGTTTATCCAATAAATTTTTAAGTTTTAAAACGTTTTTCAAAATCAAAATAATTTTTTTGTCATGGAAAATTCCTCGATTATACAGGTACTCGATTGTACCTTCGCTGCAGTGCAAAATCAAAAAATGCAGCTTTTTTTCCAAAACTTCCATGGTTAAACTTGGTAAATTTTTTGACCATACTTCACCACACATTGTTTTGATGTAAGGGTCTCTCTGTTAAGCGACCCTCAAAACGCACTTTATAACATTCACTACCTTTTTCACTGTAACTTTCAACATGATGAAAAAAAATGTTATATTAAAATATGCTTGAATGCTCTGAGTAACGCGTGTGATTCGAAAGCTCATGCGCCTTTCATTCGACTGATGGTTGGAATAGAAAGAGAAGTAAAGGCTCTAGATAAGCATTTTTTCACACGGTTAAGTACAATGTTTGCGAAGTTTTATTTTTCAATAAAAGTTTTATTATTGCAGTTTAACAAAATATGCTTGCCGTCCTTTTTGCTTCGTATCAAACACGGTGAAAGAATGCAAACCATGAAAGCTGACGCTGTGCGATAAGAGTAAACACATGAGCAGAGTTAAAATTCTTTCTTAAAATATATGCAAATTTTTCATTGCTAAATCCTAAAAACAATCAATAAGAACAAGATGCAAATTTTTCATTGTTAAATCCTAAAAAACTATCAATAAGAACAAGATGCAGCCGCAGCAGCAGCAGCAGCCTCAGTGACCTTGTCTCCTGCAGAGTCAGCACACCCACTGCACTCGCAACACCCGAGCACTGCGCCTGGTCTTACCTTGAATAAGTCACTTCAAAGAGCTGCAGTTTTTTCTATAGCGCGCGTGTTCAGCGAGAATCAGTGTAAAGTTATGTCTTGAACCGTGAGTAGCTCTTTTAGGGTAGCTAAGCATCCAGATTTACGATTAAAAAGTGAAAATCAAAATTGTAGGAAGCGCAGACTATTGAAAAAACGTGGACGCTTGATGGACGGTGTCGATGTGTTAGGTCATGCCATAGAAGAAGAATTAGTTCGTCATCTCAACCAAGTGCATGGAGACCCTCAACAAATTCAAGATCTTTTTGATCTTGAACCTTATGAGACTGATGAAGAAGATGCCCTGGCCGATTTGGATGGAGAAGCACAGTTTATTGGCCGTTACAATTATGCGATACCTCAACTACAAAGCCTTTATAATGACTCGATCGTACTCGGCATACCCGAACCAGATGACTGTTTAGAAAAAGGGAACGAAACAATGCTGACCAAACAATTCTTACAACCTTTGATAATTAGTTCTGTGGTAGTTCGAGTAGTTAAGCAATTACTTAGCCTTTCTCTGTTGATTTCCGATCTTAGAACTTTACATATATTGTTTCAGTATGAAACATCACTCAAGTATTTTTTATCTCGAAATCTAAGAGAGCTAGAAAAACGTGGTTTATAGCAAAATTTTGTTTACAAAAAATGTAGTTCAGCGATATAAATTTTGTTATATTTTAACGCAGTATGCAGCCACTAGGTGGCGATTTAGATAAAAAATTTCAATAATTTAGCCTAAAAAGTGTCTTCCACCACTTCCAAAAATTTGAAAAAATTTGTAAAGCTATTTTTTCCTAAAATACATGACGTATTTTTTTTCAGAGAGGTATGTATCACCGTTTTTTTTAATCGCATTTTTTAGGAAAAAAAATTCGAAAAACAGCCTTAAAAATTTGAATTTGGCACCAAAAATGATTTAAAAAAATATGATTGAACTACATTTTTTGTAAACAAAATTTTGCCGTAAACCGCGTTTTTCTAGCCCTCTTAGATTTTGAGATATAATAAAAGTCTGTAACGAATTGAGGTTTAGGTCGTGGGACGAGGATTGGTCCGCGAGCTGGTTCCGCCCGTGTTCAGCGTCGGTAGGTGGAAGTTAGTCTGGGTAAATAATAAGAATAGTCATGTATAGAAATAAACTGTGTATTTATTATCAATAAGTACTGTACAAAGACCGTCGATCGGTCAAGAAGAAATCTAACGGCGTCTATCCGTCGCCCGATTCACCCCCACAGGTGCATTCCTGAAAAAGAAACGTGGTCGTGATCAGAAACTGTCTCTCACGTTACAGTAGTCTGTCTTAATTATAGAGACTACGTACTCTCGGTCGGTCACCACTAAACTCTGGGTTGCCAGCGGAGAGTAATTAGATTCTCCGTACGTCACGTCTACTGGGGGGTTGTTCGCACGACACAAGTGTGTCTAAAGCCAGAAGGGCTATAATTAATCGCGTTCCCAGTAGGGGACGTCTCGCGCCTCAACATACGGTCGAGCAAAATCTATAACAATCAAATGACTGTCGATCACGTAATTGTGCGCATACAAACGCGTCACACTTATGTAATCCGTCGGATTTTAAATTCGCATCCGCGGCTAGGGCTGGAAGTCGCACCCTGCGCAGCTGGGAAGCTCTTCTTCCACCAGGGCCGTAGGAACAATGACGATCGGAAGAACAGCTCGCCTTAACCCGGCTGGTTGCCGAGCTATGTACTCCTGACCCGCCCGCTTCTCTTGCGGGGCGGAATTGAGTCGGGGCCTCGTAGCGGCGACGGCGAGAACTAAACTCCCGCCGCTTTGGTTGTGGGAGACGCTCGCCGCCTGGCGGCTGCTCCCTAGAGTCGAAACCCGCGGGTTTTCGAACAGTGACGGAGTCTACTCCGCCACAAGTCAGCTGAATTTAATAATAATTTAATAACATTCAATTTAAAGGCTAATACAAAATTGATCAATAACGTGGTGTAAAAAAAGTAAACAACAACTCAAATAACGGAGTGTTAAAACAAACCGACAATAAAATAGTCGGTACCCTTTAAATCAGGCGGCATGTGCATACACTCTGCTGCTACCGGCATGGCAGCCCACGCGCGCGAGAAAAACAAAGTAGATTACGATTATTATCAATCACTCATACACATACACGCTCGTAATTATTATAATTCAACATATGATGACTCACGCTAACGCCGCAGGTACACCTGTAACAAGCCGTCAGGCTAAATTTCTAGCCTCTAAGCTAGAAGCCAAAATATCAGGCTGCTGTGCCTCTCTACCGGCGTACGGCCCAGTGTCGTTGTCTCGTTGCCGGAGAGTATCAAGTTGTCCGGGGATGACAATCCAATCGATGGCTTGATTGAACTACGGCAGAATCCCTCGTGAAATGGCATCCCTTGAAACGCCGTACGTGTTCGCATTCGAACACGTACGGTGACTGTAATGCCATCCAGTCCTCCTCCTACCCGGCCCGATATTCTACCGCTTCCCGCGCGTTCCATTCCCACTCGTGCTGGGGCCTTATTCTGTGTTAACGTAACGTCATAAAATAACGTCGACATTTTTTCTTAACTTAACGCTGAAAGCGTTATTTTCAGATTTTAAATAATGTATTCATTGAAAAGCACTATTTTTGATTTTAATTATAAATTTAATTTACATTATTATAAAATTGATTAATAATATTGAATCTTTCGATAAGACCGACAGCGTATGTCATATCATGCTCCACATCATTGATTATTTCATCTGGTACAACAATCGGAATCTCATCTTCGACCATGCTAAAAAAGATTTTATACAATAAATATAAATAATTACAAAGTTTTAAATGTGAGGTTTACATAAAAAGCTAATTCTATACCCGTCGAGTCTTCGAAAGTTGTGTAGAACAGCGCAAGCAACAATAATATTTGCTGCTTTCTCAGGGTGATAAAAAAGCTTTCTAGCTTTATTCACAGCCATGAATACATTCCCCAAAATACCAAAGGTCTGCTCAACCATACAACTAGTATGAGTAAGATCATCCGTGAATCTTTCTTCCGCGGAGTTTGGCGCTGCATTTAAAACTGGTGTCAACAGTATTGGCAACAAAATGTAACCACTATCTCCTGGATGTGAAAGTTTTAATTAACTATTTTTTTTATAAATTTAATAATATTATTATGTTTTAACTTTACACAACAAAAAAGCTCTTCACGTACCCAAAAAATAATACTTTCGTTCATTATTTACAATGTTTTGATCATTTCTGAGAGACTGCAAATAATTTTTTATTGGACTTTGGTTCCACACAAATCTATCATTGTTGCCTCCAGGGCATATACTAAGATTCAAAAAATTATAATGAGAGTCCACGACCTAAAAGTAAATCGAGTTTGTGAATAATTTTCATGTAAATTTTCAATATTTTTAAAATAAAAAAATAAGTTGATGTAATAAATTTAACTCAAAAAATATTTACTGCTTGAACTATCAACGAAGAACCATACCTGTAATGAATATACATAGGCTTCTTCGTTAATCGGTGGCCTTATTATTGTGACTACGTAGCAGTCGATAATACCTATTACATTTTCTATCCGATTAAACTGGCGAAAACTAAAATGGCATTTATAATTTGTAGATAGATATTATATTATTCAAATCAAACTGAATTGTGAAAAAAGTAAAAAGTATTCTTTCGAATAATTACATATATCGTCGGGTCTTACGAAAAAAAACAGTATTGGACATTTTCCCATGTAAAACTGCGTTCAAAATTTTAGATACTGTTTTTTTTTTGTAAGACCCGTCGATACGTATATCAATATGTGTTTTATATTCGTACGTAATTTTTTATCCGAAACACCCGTAACTAATTTTAAATTTTTTAATTGCGTGTAATTTAATGGAAAAACATTTTTTTATGTAAAAATAGTCGACAACTTTACCCATTAGACACTGCGATTCTTTCATCGCGTGTGCTTAGAAACTTAATAAAATCGTTTCGGACAGATAAAATGGAATGGATAACGTTATCTATACATCTCGATACCGAAGATTGGCTCATTGCATGGTTTAAATCATTTCCAACTCCTTTTTGAAAGGCACCTTCTGCCAAAAATCGCAAGGTACAGAGTACTTGAAAATGAACTGGCAGACTTGTGTTTCCGACATTTTTGACTTCATTTCCGATTAAATTTATAAATATTAAATTTTTTTTAAACATGGCAGCATATAAGAAAAAAGCTAAAAAAAGCTTTGTTGAGTACAAAATCTCTGAGCGTCAAACTGGTAATACTACACCAACAAAATTTATTTCAGAAATTGATCAGCGTGTTCAAGCCATTTTTGGGACCGCTGGGATTGGCATGTGCATGATTCATGTTGGTACACCGTCATTATCAACAGAAACGTAAGTAAAGTAAACATTCATTTTAAGAATTTTCTAAGAATTTTGACTTTCGCAACTCTACAAAATCGTAGTTTATAATCTTCTTTCCCTCTCCATCTCTCTCTCTTTCTCACTTTCTCATTCCCACTCCTTGTCCCTTCATTATCCTACAACTAAGTTTTCTTATCACGTGAGCTTATCGTGCGTTTGAACGCTGTCTCCCTTAACACGAAAGCTTACATTTTAGTAGATATTAATCATGTCGGACGTACTTAGGTTAGTTAGTGATAATACGTGATTTTATTGTTTAAGAATTTATTTAATATTACTATTGTAATTTAAAACTGTGTTGCAGAGTTGAAAGATCTCGACCATGTCAAGCCCAGTGGGATTATCTTTTTGAGTACATGTCGCATAGTGAAGACCTAGCGAGAGAAAATCTCCCAAACGACTTAATTAATGCGTTTTGGGAAACCTTGACGCCTTCAGTAAACAAACTAAAATTACCTACTGGTAAAGAGCGTGAAGTTCTGTTTTCTACTGGGATATTTAATTTATATTGTTACTGTTGTTGTTATTTATTTTTTTTTTTTTCTTCTTCCAAAGTATCCAGTACTTAATGCTGTTCTTATGAACAGTTTGATAATGAAAAGAGTTACATAAACTGTATTTGTATGCTTGTGTTGTAAAATGTGAATTAAATATTGATATTAAAATTATAATATTTCCAGCAGTTGTTACATAAGTTCAATGATAATAGCTGTTTGTATATTAACATATTTCATTAAATGTCGAAAAATGTATCTTTTTTTTCGTGAAAATTTTGTAAATAGAGTTTAAGAAACTTTGTTTTTCAAATTTAGATACACTATAATTTCTGTGATTAAAAATTATTGTGACAAACTATGTAAAAAAGATAAAAAATAAATCACAAATCGAATAAATTATCACAAAGCTAATTATATATGTACAATCGTTAAAATAAAATAACACTAACTAGATTTTTACTTTTTTTAAGTCACCTTTTTACTTTCTTTTTTTATTGATGAGCTAATACCAAAAATTTATACATTTTACTTTATTTTAGGATATTTTAATAAACTGAATAATTTTAAAATTATATTTTATATTAATAACTGGTTTTAACTAAAACTTTTAATCGCGCTATGATTTTTCATAACTACAATATTATTTTGCGTTAGAAAATGATCAGATAAAATAAGCGTTAATATTCACTTAACGCGTATAAAAGTAAAAGTTTCGAGCGTTATTTGTTCGTTATGCCGTAACGGATTCGATTTTCGTTAAAAATTTTATAAATTTGCATTTTTACGCGAATCAAGCGTCGTTATATTTTACAACGCACGTGTTATAAACACAGAATAAGGCCCCTGCGTTCCAACGGTCGCGCGGCAAACCTAAAATCAATCTAGCGTCATCGCGATTTGATTAACTCGACCGTTACAACACATAAGTGCGCGTGCACTGACGTCGTCGCCGACGTCTCCTTCTTGCGTGCGTATACAGCATTTATATCACAATGATTGATCGCTGTAACATGATTATTTTCACAAGTTAGCCAAAAAATTTGTTATGGTCTAATGATTGCAGCTTGCCTGAGTTCATTTGATTAATGTATACAAGAAATTTTTGAAAAAGAGTATATTTAACTATTTACTGACCAATTTAAGGCATCATACTAAGATAATTACCAACAGTAATTAAATTTTGAACACTACTCTCAACTGTTAAAAAATTTTATTAACTGTCATTCAAATTTTTATTTACAGAAAATCTCATGGCAGAGCATTGATTCTTGATGGCATCATTCAATGTACCGAAAGAGATGAATTTGCTTACCAAGAAATGATATCGTTTTTACCGCTTTGTTCTCATGAAAACCCGAAAAATGTAAGAATTTGCATACTTATATTTTCTCTGATATTATTTTTAATCTTCGAAAAATCTGACATTGGAATCGTTTCTGAAACATTTAGGTACTAAAAAAAAAGCTCTCCAAATTTTTGGATCCTAAAAAATTTCGTGTATTCTTCGAGAAAAATAGTTTAAGATTTAAAATTTTCAGTTAAAAAAAAAAATTATTAACTGTTTTTGTTGTCTTTTTTTATTCTTTTTTTTTACTTATAGTCGCGACTTTTCATGCTCCATATGTGATAATTGACGACTTGAAACCCTACACTGCTTCGCATTTGTCCATGGCTCAATTAGACCATGTGGAGAACGGAAAACCCAAGGTATACGCCCCATTCGAGTTAATTGAAAGACCAGCGCTGAACCGGTAGGCTCATGGGGAACTTGTCCCAAATATTGCCCTCAATCAGATAGTCTTGGATTAGACTAGTGGAAAATTATGCCCCAAATATTTCCCCCCGTCGAGATAATCTCCGACAAGCGCTGAAATGAAAGCCCCTAGTAAAACCGACTACAAAGCACTCGGGGTGAACGTAGGCATCGATGTTACCGATGAAACAAACGAAGAAAAGATTCTAAGTTGGTTGCGCTGAAAATCGAACCCAAGAACCCTTGAACGACGTTGTTTTAGAAGTGAGCGCGCTAACCACTGACTCAACGATCGCCCTCTTCTGTCTTTTTGATACAGATCGATCGATTCAAGCGCGGTTGGTTTTGTACGAAAAATGAAACCAAAACCTTATAAAAAGAAACCAAGTTTATTTTTTAGAGTCGATTCAGCAGCTTTTAATGCACGAACAGTACACGCATGAACTCATGAATGTTTTTTGACATTTTGACTTTTCTTTACATTTATTACTTTATTTTAATGTCTATTTTTAGCGTGTGGAAAAAAGCTGTTTTTGAATCGTCAAAGGAATTGATATCAATATGATAAAAAAATCTATACTTGTTGACTAGTGCCACGACTTTATTTTGTGACATTTTAATAAGCATCAAACCATTCATTAGTTGTAAGTCCACTGTTGGTAGATTTTATTGGGTTGATGATCGATAATAAACTAAAAAGAGAAGAGTTAAATAAAATAATTCAAAATATGTAAGGGTGATCGAAGAGATATTTTGAAGAAGACGACAATGATGATGATGAAAACTATGTCACCGACAATAGTAGTGAAAATGAAGAAGCAGTTATGGAAGCTTAAAAAAGTATATAAGTACATAAGCTTGAAAATTTCAAGAAAACGAGATTTTTTTTTAAATAAGTAATTTTTTTCAAACATTAAAAATCTTATAGTAGATTCCGAGGATTCAAATTTAATATCATCAGCGACAACACAGAATACACCTCCCTGCAAACAACTAATTAGATAATCGGTTAAGGAAGAAAAGAAAAGTGTGATATGCATTCTCTCCTCTAACGATGACAACGTTTTGGACCCTCCTCTGGTTGAAAAAATAGGTATCATTATTTATTATTTAGAAACGAGTTGGGATGCACAACTCAAGGACACTTAGTTATTCACCATTGTATTCCTATTCCTCTGACGTTAGTCAAGACTGCATATGACTCCCAGCGCCTTGCTGTATGCAAGTATGTTACTCACACCTGCTCCGTATAGTCTCTTGGGATCAAGGATCCCAGTGCCGAGCCATTTGAGATGGTAGCTTGTCAGGTTTGGGCTTTCACAGAGAAAGTGATGCAAAATATCTTCCTGTTTAGCGCACCATTTACACAGGTTGCTGTTTGCCTGCATTTGATGTGTGTGGCATCGCATATCACCGTGTTTGGTCATAATATCCATGGCAGCTCTTCGTTTGTCTAGTTAGATGATCTCTCTCACCCACTTGGTGATATGATCACCCAGTAGTGCTTTGATCTACCTGCAGCTCTGTGAGCCTTTCCAGGTCTCCCAGTTTTCCTTCCTTACGCTCTTCATAATGACATTGCAAAGGATACATAACATGCCTCCCCACTTAGTCCATTGTTGTCTTTAACAATGTAGGACTGTGCGAATACAAGGAGAGCAGTCCGTTTATCGAAGATATATATGTATCGAGCTAAATATTACTCGTTGATTTATGTTTATGAAGTTCAGTATAGATGAAGTTACACGTAGATTTTCATAGATCTTACTTGCTTGAATGACCTCTTGAAAAGGTACGCCTACCCCTTTGTCTGGCTGAATGTCTGAAGTTACTCCCTGCCTAGCAAGTTTATCCGCCCTTTCGTTTTCCTTGTACCCTGAGTGTCCAGGCATCCAGGTGATTTCAACTCAGTTGGATCTGACTTGTGAATTGAGAGTATCTTTGGCCTTCTTTACTAGCTTCGAAGTGGTACCAGGGTTTTCCAGCGCACTCAGTAAGGCCTGACTGTCAGTGCAAATGCGGATGCATCTGCCATTAGCTCCATTCTAGACTAGATTCATAGCGCACTTGTTTATCGCAGCCATTTCTGACTGGAAAACCGTGTTAAATTATCTCAAGAAGTAGGTTTGTCGTAGGTCTCTACGTTGGAGCCTACATATTCCGAAGCCCGTCCCTTGTTCGGATTTGGATGTATCTGCTAACCAGATGCCCCCATGGCCGAGGATGTGGTCGGGGTTTTCCAATTCCTCTCTCCTTGGTATTTTAATCCTGAAACGTAGCCCGAATTGCAGAGTTTTGTTCATTCTATCTTGTGCTGAGGTTAAGATATCGTTCTTCGAGATGGTTCGAGAACGAACGTAAAAAAGTGTACTATAATCGAGGAAAGCTTAAACATTATGCGTCGCACAGGTTAGCGGTCAGCAAAGTCTTCTCTAAAAATTTCTAGCTAAGGACTTTACTCATAAGGCTAACGTAAATATACCACGCCGTAGCTATGGCTACCATAAGATAAAAATATTCCAATCTTTTTACAGTCTTAAAAAAATTGCTACAGTAGTTTACGATAAACACGGTTTTGCTACAGGAGGAGAGAAACCATTCCTTGATTGTAGATAGACGAAAATCGCTTGTGATATTTATGATACTATTTATTAATTATATACAAATGATTCAAAACATTACGACACAATATTAAATTTAACAGCAGCTACGGGAAGTATTTTTTTTTTTTGCACGTATTGAAATGTAAATTAAGCACACTGATTCACACTCTTACGAGAAAACATGTCCAAGATGTTATTCTACAGCTGCATGAGTTAAAAATTTAGAATAAGTCTATTGCAATAAATGCAGAAGATTTTTTTTCGACGCAATTGTCACAACAAATATAAAAAAGAAAAATCGCATAAAAATACAATTTTGTGTAATGTAGTAATAAAACGTAAAACGTGTAAAAAATTACCTAACACTCGGTATCTCTCCGGATATCATTTTAAATGATCAAAGTATTTTGTTGATTCAAGTCAGTCGAACAAAGTTTATAGATTCACTGAATCATTTTCACATGAAGTTTTTGTCGTTACCAACTACGTTTAATTTTGAAGAATCAAAAATTTACTTTTTTCATTTTTAGAATACCAACGTTACTCAAAATTACATCGGTGAAATGCCCAGAGCTCGCTTTCATGATCCAGATATATGTCTAAAAAAAAGAGGAATAATTTTTTTACCTGGTACGCAATCAGAAAAGTAAAAATTATATTTTTAACTTCCAAAAAGTAATAATTAAGTATTTTAAAATGAATGTAGAAATTTTAAGACGTTCCTATCTAGTTTACAAAAAAAAAAATTTTTTAAGTCGGGAAAACAGATCTGTTTGTTGAAGAAAGAAAAATTGTCTTAAACCGGTTGAGATTGGTTTAGTACCTCACAATGGGTATAAACGTGCCGATAAACAATTACAAAAAGTTGTCAAATGACTATTATATGAAAGAGAGTATGGACGTATAATCATTCTTGCTGGTAGAACTCGCGAACACCGACTACCAGAAAGGTTTAAAGTAGAGAGTCTTTTACCATTACCAGATCCAAATTTTGCTTCACATCGCTCGAGGGTATACTGTACGAGTTTAGAACCTGTAGAGTTTATAACCTGTCACAAAGATAGAAATCCTGTCTTTAAATTTCCCTCCCAACACCTTGCCATCACGTATAATCGCAGTATACACAGATTCTAAGCATTCAATTGCCTCTTTGGGGCAGTCAGTAAATTACCCAAATCTTCATCTTCTTTCCAGACTGCCACTATAAGTTCAATAAACCCGAACTACGATAATTCGTAATCATTGTCTTCATCATTCATAACTTTTTTCCAGGGCCGTAATACCTTGTAAAGTTTCTTAAAATCTTTGATACTGTCCTCATCATCGCCGAACACTTTTTCGAGTTCACTGTCAGATTCACTGTTACAAGGTTTGTTTTCGATGGATTGAGTCTGTGATAACTCCACCGTGGAATTTTTTCCTCTGCCTCAATTCTTGAATTTTTCCTAAGACTCGCTACTTGATGAATCCGAAGAATCTTTCACTCTTTTGTTTTTTCGCGATGTTTGCTGCTCAACTGCAAACTCCGAATTTGGTCCAGATTGTTCCAATTGATGATTTAACTGCATCTCTGCCTCGCCCATAGTTTCCAAATCTACGTCATTCATCATTAAATTATAGCAATCTTTTCTCTAGAGAACTTCAACACCACAATTACCGCACTTAATTTTCTCAGATGGTAAGTAGAAGTTATAATTAACTTAATCGTAAATTTCAAGTCTTCAGGCATCTTGCCCACATCTTCATCTATGTGAATTTCGAAGATGGCTAATTAAATGATTATACCCTTCATCTGTGATTCCAGTTTTGATGGCGGTAACTTTATTTAAAATTCTCACTCCATGATTTTTAATTGCCTCGATGATAATTTCATTCGCAATCCATCAGCAGACATTGGAAATAATAAACCTTTTTGTTGTAGGTCGATTTTCCACCAAGGATTAGATGCTTATGAGAATGTTGTTGATAAACACTTGATTCGTCACGTTGACTAAATACTTAGCGATTTCTATACGGTTTACACACACGCACATTCTGTTGTTGTAAATTTTAGAAATAGATAATAAATTCTTGGGGCCAATTATACTGCCAATCGCAATAGCATATTCATGAATAGACGATTTTTCCAGTGCGTCCATAACTACAGCTTGTTCTCTTGAGGGATACCTATCCAATTGCATGACTTTGGAGTACGGTAATTAATTATTAACTAATTTAATGCCCTAAATCAGATGTGCTATTAGCGCTTATGCGATCAAAATAATCACCATCTCTCACACACACAAATAACATGTGCTGAGTGTATACTCAAAGGCACAAGCAGACGAGACTATGTTTACAAACACGTACTACTAGGTCGAGTGCTTGATCGCGACTGGATTAATTCGAATCTAAATGACATGAATAAAAAAGAAGAAGTGAAAGATCTGAGTCAGATTTATAAAAACATTGGTATAATTTTAATTTAGAATATTCATTTTGTATTTTGAAAATTGCGCAATTTTTCATAATCTGCAGTTGAAAAACAGAAATTTATCCTTTAATTCAAATTCTAATTACCATCTAATCCGTCTTTGTCTTCACGCTGCACTTTGTTTTGGTTTTTCAGTATTATCACTCTAATGACATGCAAAACTGTGATATACTAGTCGCCAATATTAATATATTACTAATTTGAAATACAAAGGATTTTTAACTCTTTGTAAGTATTCATTTATTGAAACTTTGTAATATTGATTCTATTTGATTAATTATGTATTTTTATTAATAAAGCTCTTGAAGAGGTTGGCAAAACAAGCAAACAAAACGTTGAGTTACTCATTGGTGTTTTTCTTCAAAAACAACATACTAACCCTCTACTGATCCCTTTTTCTCCTACTGCTGACAATGTGGAAGGTGATTTAAATTCAAATTACATTTGTGACTCTTGTTCGTGCCAACTTGTTATCTGACTCTGAAAACGGTGTCCGCGCAGTATGTTCACTGCCTTCTATCTCACGCAAGGCGGCGTGGAAGCCGCGTTGGCTTGTCACGTTTGTTCGGCGATCTTGATGTGCGTAGTTATCGTATCGATATGTTCTCCAATCAAGGGTGCCCTTCATTGATGTACTGTTTCTTCTTTCAATGGTTACTGACGTAGATTGGTTTGCGGTGGAACGATTTCTTTGTTTGATCGAGCGGATTTTCCTTGATCTATTCAGGCTCCTCGTGGTTGCAGCTGGAGCTGTTGTTTCCTTGGTTGGCGTCGATGGTTGTTTTCTGGGACGTCCCTGTTGCTGGTGGGTTGGTGGTAGTGGTGATCGCGTATAACAGCGATGGCAGAGGTAATTCTTTTAGTTTAGCGTGTGCAGCGCGAGCCGTCTTAGATCGCTGTAGCGCCGTTGACGGGTTATCGGCGATTACAATTTTGATTACGTCAGTAACCTTTGAAAAACTTAAATCAACCACTTATCGTCAGAAGCCATCTCCCCAAGAAAAGCTCTTTCTAAATGTATATCGCTAGATAAAAATTCATTTTTGGTGCACCAGGTCGATCATCGTGTCTTAAGAATGACTAATTTAAAAAGAAAGTTTGAGTCTACTCATAAAAGTTTTCAACAGTTAGATTTTGGTCAATTTTTTTCGAATAGTAAGTTATAATTTATTTTGGGATTTATGTATAAAAATAAAATAAAATAAAATTTATTTTCATGCATAAATGTAAAAATAAAATTTTATGATACAATTTCTAACAGCTTCTCTTAGTTTTTGAAAATTGAAATGGTGAGAGCCCAATTTTTTTCAATTTGTTTCAATAAATTACTACACGGGAAAAAAAGTTACGGATTTCGCCCGTGCGAAGGTGCACGGTCTGAACTTGTACGGCTGAACTAGCGCGTGCGATATTGCACGGCCTAAGTCCGCGCACGCAGGCGATGAACCGGTGCGAGGGGCGGACGGCCTAATGAGTCATCACCTTAAATTTCATAGTTCGTAGTGACGGTGCACCTGAAAAAATTTCTTGGAAAAAAGTGTTCGTACTCGAAGCTCGCCTTGCAGGGCCGCGTGCACGTTTGTTTATGTTAAGTCCACCCGACGCACCGGATCATCCCGTGTGCTGGCGGACTGAACCCATGCAATCAACACGGGATAATGACGTGCAACATTGCACGGGCTCAGTCCATAACTTTTTTTTCCGTGATACAAATTTTATAAGTTTTTTTTATTTGAAAAAAATTTTTAAATATTTTAGGTTTTAATTGTTGGAGGTGGAGATGGAGGAGTAGCACGTGAAGTATCTAAATTGCCTAGTGTTAGCAGGATTTGTCAGATTGAAATCGATGAGAAAGTTATAGAAGTATCGAAAACATTTTTACCTTTTATGGCAAAAGGGCTGTCAAATCCGAAAGTTGATTTATATATTGGTGATGGTTTTGAGTTTATTAAAAAGCATAACAATCAATTTGACGTTATTATAACTGACAGTAGTGACCCAGTTGGTAAGTTCTTTAATATTTAAGCTTTTTATTATTGAGTTAACTTATCAGCAAGTTAATATTCCTTCTAATTAAAAAATAGTTAAGATGTTATTAAAATTATTAATCAGATAACTTTTACTTAAGAATCTCTGTAACCAACCAATGGAACGTACGTTCATTATCCTACTATTACAAAAAAATTAATAAAAAAACTTTTTTCATACGCGCTTTTTTTAATGGGTTTGAATATTTTTAAAAAATGGATTACCAGACAATTTTTTTATTAAACGTCAAATTATAAGAGCCCACGTAGCATTCGAAAATAAAAAAAAAGAAAATATTGAGTAGTGTCTCCTCTTAATTCGCGTTGCTTCAGTAGGATCAATAATTTTTCTTAATCTCAGTTGTTTGACGAAGCAGATACAATTTACAAAGGTAAGAAGAAATCAATGTTAATTAAACATTCATTCATTTAAAGATTCTCACGCAAATAAAAGAACGACGCTGACTTGAATGCCTAGGTTAAAACTCAATTTTTTTTTCAACTCTCTTTTTTTGAAATTGAAAGTAAAAATTACTGTTTGTTTACTTTCAAGATTAAAAATTTAATGACGCATTTTAAAAACCGAGCGCGCTTGCACGCCAATTGAGACTAGCAAACAAAAAAAAAGATGTAAGGGGGCAAGCTTTGGGGCAGTTTAATGAGGCTTATTCCTCCACCAGGGGCGGTAGTGTGCCCATTAGGGAAATGCATGGGCAGTATACCTATATTTTTTTATGACGTCATGCGTATAGGTATACTCAAACTTTTTTTTCCCCAATGGGCACACTAGCGCCCCTGGCAAAGGCGCAGGTCTTTTAGTATTCAATCAGGTGCTCGAGAAAACCGGTGTCCACCCAAATCTTATAAGCAGCTGAGCGCCGCCTCTTGACTCTGTCACAGTCAGCATCTCACCACTGAACCGGGTTCCTAACACGACGGTGAGACGGGAAAAAAGGCCTTCTAGGGGTGCTACTTTTCACACCATTAGAAACAACATTGGTAAAAAATACTTACTTTCCCGTTGGTGAGGACTCATAAGAGACTCATAAGAGAACTCGTAAGAGTTGGTAAAGAAGTCGGAGTAAGAAGTCTCAAAGAGCTGATCAAACTTACCCCAGTCCGTGCAGACTGATCCAAGCCTGAAGGACACCTTCGAATAGGAGTTCCTACTGACGTCGATACTTACAAACATGGGGTAGCGATCAGAGCCCCAGGTCTCGTCGCATACTTCAACATCAATGAGTCCAGAAAGGCTGCCAGATGACAGAATCAAGTGTCAATGTTGGACTTCAGACCGGTCTCAATGTCATTACGAGAGTAAGTGTCCATGTTATGAAGATTCAAGTCATGTGTTTCGATACACCGCTCGAGTCTCTCTCCGTTCCTATCAGTCTTACGACAATTCCAAACAACATTATGGGCATTATAATTACCCACAAAAATACAATTTTCACGAACAGATTCACGAAACATGGTGTCCCATTGATCTTGAGAAAGGACAAGACCTGCGGCTCTGTAGCACGCTATTAATTCAAAAGTCGGTGTAACATCAGTAAAACTAAGACCGCATATTTTCACAGAGGGATGAGGAATTACAATATTGGTAATTTCAACAAACGCAAGCTTAGTACGAACGAAAAAAATGATACCACCTCCTCGCCTGCCGTCGCTCCTGTTTTGCCTGTGGACGTTGAACCCAGGAAGATGTGGATGATGAGGATGAAGAGGGTTGTCCTGTTTTGAGTTGAACCAGGATTCCCCACAAACAATCACGTTAAAGAGATGACAACAGCTTTTAAGTTCCTTATGATATCACTTGTGTTGTAACTTCAGGCGTTCCAGTATAAGATCCTCAAGCGGGACATATCCCCATGAGGGTTGTTGTAAGTTCTTTTGTCTGTGTGCCCAAAATTGGGCTCCATATTTAAATATTAGGGGTGAATTTCATCTGTATTAATGAAACCACGTAGGAATTTTTACATCGCGTTTTCTTAAGAAAAATGGAATTCTTGTAAGAAATGAGTTCTAAATTCATTCTCGCTCTCACACGTTAATGAAGATCATGATTTCAAATCAAATTAAATACACGAATCGTTGTCATACGTTTTATAGATTATCAACTTTACTTTACGAAAATTTACTAAGAAAATTTTAAGGAAGAGTAGAAAAGAACGAACGTTCCCAAAATTTGCTTGTAGACAGGCTCAAGGCTGGAGTAGAAAAGACATAGCAAGTAAAATTCAAGCGGCATGAGCCTCTGAAACCGCGTCCCCACTCCGTCTCATCCCCACTTTGGTAGTTTTTGCACTGGCTAGAAACTGCTGCCATGCCCTTTGGTGTCTCTGTGCCTATGTGCTTGAACTGCCACTCTTACACTCTACATTTATACGGACTATGTTATATTTTTACATTAAAATATTGAAATAAAAAATATTTTAATTTTGATGAAGATCTGATCCTATCAGCACTGTAAAGCAAAAATAATTTTTCTTAATATTCATACTGCCAAAAAATTTCATTGTAAACACTTTAAAAAATTGAGTATACATCAAGATGTCCCTTATTAATGAGGCTTATTCCTTCGGAAGAGAACTTTCAGGGCCAAAAAGAGGGAGTGCTTTAGGAAGTTTTCTAGTAGTGTCAGTTTTCAAACCGACTCATCGTATGTTTGGAGAACCTGCAGAGTTCTGAAGAATAGATTTACGAAGATTCCCTCTTCTGGCTCTGGAAATGACTCGAGATCACAAGAAGCTAGGGTTTTTCTTAAGAAAACGCGATGTAAAAATTCCTACGTGGTTTCATTAATACAGATGAAATTCACCCCTAATATTTAAATATGGAGCCCAATTTTGGGCACACAGACAAAAGAACTTACAACAACCCTCATGGGGATATGTCCCGCTTGAGGATCTTATACTGGAACGCCCGAAGTTACAACACAAGTGATATCATAAGGAACTTAAAAGCTATTATATATATATATATATATATAAATATAGTGGGCCCTATATGACGGTGAAAACGCGTGAAACTGAAAAACTTCTCAATTTGCTGAATTGTATACGAGTACCTGTGAATTTCAACATTCTCTAGGTAATTAAGTTGAAATCGAGAATCACATTTTCATTCTCCCACGGAAAATTCAAAATGGCCGTCACGAAAAATAAAAAAACAGTCAATTTTGAAAGAACTGATTCTCTTTTTCAGAATTTGGGAAGTCCTTAAATCCAATACAATCACTAAATTTTTTATTTTTTTACGGGAAACTACATGACCTTTTCGATTGTGGGCAAAACCATCGACAGATTATCCTGGAAAAATCCCAGGAACACAAACTGGGGAGGATGTAAGACCGATCTAGCCAGGCGAATCACAAACGGGTCATATAAGACCAAAAGGAAGGCGGACGAAGACACCTACTGATGGACGCAAAGGCAATACAAAAAGGAGCCAGAAAAGGGGCCTACACTGGGCTGGCAGGAATACTGCATAGAGCAAAAGGATGTTGTAGGGATATCCAGGCTCTGTCGCATTTTGCGGAGTGGCCCGAATCAGACGTCAGGTCTGATGAAGCTAGAATCGGGACAGTGGGCTGAAAGCAGCGCGGACTGCCTCAACGCCCTACTAGAGATGGACTTCCCTGACTTTTGGAAAGGCACGGCATACCAGGGGGCACACGAAGCGACCGCTGGTAGGCAGAACTGGGAACTGTCCAGGACCATCTCGGCTCCGGAGAGAGTCAGATAGGCGATCGGCACTTTTGACTCGTTCAAAGTTAATGGATCAGACGATGTCTACCTAGTCCTTCTTCAAAGAGGGCTGCAGGAACTGCTAAGCCCACTTGACAAACTTTTCAGAGCATGCCTGGCTCTCAGGTACATCCCGACCTGTTGGAAGACAGCAAAAGTGGTATTTATACCAAAACCAGGTAGAGCAGCCATAAGTGCAAAAGACCATAGACCTATTTGTATGTCATCCTTTGCACTGAAAATACTCGAAAAGCTGGTAGATAGATACATAAAGGAGACATCCTTGGTCAACCAACCGCTGCACTGCAGACAGGACGACTACCAGTCAGGCAAGTCCGTAGATACAGCCCTCATAGAGACGGAATCATGAATAAGGAAAGGTATGGAAGATAAATGATATGTGCTAGCAGCTCTGCTGGACATAGGAAGCGAGTTCAACCATACCAGGGTGAAAAGCCTCCGCAAGGGTGCGGAGGATCATGCCATCCCACCCACACTGGTGAGATGGATGAGCCACATGTTGAGTACTAGAAGCCTGCTTGCTACATTAGGGGACCATACCTAAGTGGGTAGGGTCGGGAAAGGATGCCCTTAAGGGAAAGTATTGTCTTCCACAATGTGGTGTCTAGTCATCGATACCCTGCTGAGACGGCTGGACGAAGCCAGAATTTTCGCGTACTTGAAAGTAGCCGTAAACAACTTTTTGTTCTTGAAGAAAAACCAAGCCATCGTGATTGATGCTGTTGACAGTATAAGAGTGAATGAATATCCTGAGGCTAATGCTAAACATGTCAGTCAACAGAACATTCTTGGTGTCCCCAGGATAACACAAAACTGTTATTGTTGTTATCTGAGTAGTGCTACTCTTGTGGATAAAATCACTAAGGAAAGAAAAAATGTGCTTAAAGTTGCTGAAGCCCATGAAATTCTCAAGCGTCTTTGCATCGCCAAACTCAAACGGATTATTTTTTTAAATGAGCACTCTTGTGTACCACGTGATGGGATTATCAGTAAACTGACCGAGTTGAAAGTTACCCCGAAATCTCATCAAAATTCATGAAGGTCAGGATCAACATCCCAGGATTTTCTTAGATTTTGCTCTTTAGGCAACAGATCTATGTAAATCTTAAAGATATTGAAAAATTAATTTTACCATCACCTAGAGAGATATATCGTATCATATCTACGTAACTACAGACAAAATTATTTGTTTCATTTTGGAGAGACACATTATACAATTCTGTCTACTTAATAAGCAAAAACAGCTAAACTAAAATCAAGATTTATCGAGGTCAGCTAATATCTCGACTAATGATAACAATTACGTTTGTTTGCCTCCAACTTGCTAGCAGCCTACCAACACGGTCAATAATAGCGAAACAACTGTTCTCCCTCAGGTAGGAGCTAATGCTGATTTACTGGGATTTGTGGTATTAAAATAATGAACCTGGTAGGACAATTCTCAATTATAAAATGAGATGCTGTGATTAGAACAACATATTTCTGAATGCAAAAAGAACCCTAAGTACTCTAGTTTACATCATCTATGTTGCATCAACCGCTAAAAATATTCCTCACGGTGTATTTGAATTGCATGATACCGATAACAAAGTCATATTTTTAGTTACAAATGACAGCAATCGCTACACTTATCGACAATTTGTTAAATTTGTAAATATCAGCAAGCAAGCCAGAGTTTTCATTTTTCAAGAGGCACGGCATTGAGATGGGCATAACAGATATTAAGGTTAAGAACCAGTCTATTATCTCTACAAATTAAGTCAAATTCCTAAGAATTTACTTTGATTACCAGCTCACTTTTAAGATTCACATTGCACAAGTGTTACAGAAGATAGATGGAGCTCTTAATAATGTCAAGTTTCTTAGATGTGTTTTGTATTTGCTATGCAATGCTGAGGAGAGGAGATAGCGCATTCGATCGTAGAATAGTAGCTGAAAAGTGAACTAAGTGAAGAATATTCATTCGTGATCAACATACTCAAGCTTTAATTTATTTTAAAACTGTTGAAGAAAAATTCTGTAAATAGCAACGTTAAATTAGTTTAAAAAAAATTTGATACATTTATCATCAGTTAAATGCATTTTTAAAACTCTTAGAGCCGGGACAGAGATAAATGCACAGAATTCTGTGCGCCTGCACAGAGCTCTTGTGCAGCTGCACAGACAGCACCTGAGCAGAAGCAAAGGAGCAATGAAACAAATTAACTGGAATAAATAAATTAATTAATGAACCTTCAGTTTTATGGTCAGGGTAACGACTGGTGCACTTGCCAGTGATCGGCGCTGAAGTTCAGGCTGAAGTTCAGTCAACATCAGTGAACTTCACTGAAGTTAAGTTGAGCCATATTTATATTTTTGGAGTCATATAGACATGGTGCCCCCCAGACATGGTAAATAAAAACTTTTTTATAAACAATTAAATAAACCGACAAGCTCTAAGCCCCCATAACGCTGGGGAGAGCAATAAATAAATCATTTTTTATAAACAATAAAATAAACCGACAAGCCCCCATAACGCTGTGGAGAGCAATAAATAAATAGTTTTTTATAAACAATTAAATAAACCAACAAGCTCTAAAATCCCATAACGCTGGGGAGAGCAATAAATAAGTAATTTTTAATAAGCAATTAAATAAACCGACAAGCTCTAAGCCCACATAGCGCTGGGGAGAGCGATAAATAAATAATTTCTTATAAGCAATAAAATAAACCGACAAGCTCTAAGCCCCCATAGCGCTGGGGAGAGCGATAAATAAATCATTTTTTATAAACAATTAAATAAACCAACAAGCTCTCAACCCTCATATCGCTGGAGAGAGCAATAAATAAATAGTCTTTTATAAACAATTAAATAAACCGACAAGCTCTAAGCCCCCATAGCACTGGGGAGAGCGTTAAGTGAATGATTTTTTACAAACAATTAAATAAACCGACAAGCTCTAAACCCCCATAACACTGGGGAGAGCAATAAATAAATCATTTTTTATAAACAATTAAATAAACCGACAAGCTCTTAACCCCCATAACGCTAGGGAGAATGATAAATAAATAATTTTTTACAAACAATTAAATAAACAGCCGATCTCTAAGCTTCCATAACGCTGGGCACCCGAGTTCAACAAAAAAGCTGCTTCGCTACACCCCAAGCTCTAAGCCCCCTAAACCCTGGGCGCGCGAGTTCATTAAAAAAGCTGATTGGCTACCCCCCAAGCTCTGGCCTCCCAAGACCCAGGGCGCCCGAGTTCAACAAATGAACTGATCGGCTATCCCCGAAGCTCTAAACCTCCAAGTGATCAGTTTGTTTTATTGAACTCAGGCACCCAGGGTCTTGGGGGCTTGGAGCTTGAGAGGTAACCAATCAGCTGTTTTGTTGAACTCGCGCACCCAGGGTTTTGGGTGCTTAGAGCTTGGGGCATAGCAAATTAGTTTTTTGTTGAACTTGTGTGCCCAGCGTTATGAGAGCTTAGAGCTTGTCGGTTTATTTAATTTCTTGTAAAAAATTATTGATTTATTGCTCTCCCCAGCATTATGGGATTTTAGAGCTTATCAGTTCATATTATTGTTTGTAAAAAGTTATTTATTTATCGCTCTTCCCAGCGTTATTTGGGCTTAGAGCTCGGCTGTTTATTTAATTGTTTATAAAAAATAATTCATTTATCGCTCTCCCCAGCGTTATTGGGGCTTAGAGCTGGCTATTTATTTAATTGTTTATAAGAAATCATTTATTTATTGCTCTCCCCAGTGTTATTGGGGCTTAGAGCTGGCTGTTCATTTAATTGTTCATAAGAAATCATTTATTTATCGCTCTCCCCAGCGTTATGGGGGCTTAGAGCTTGTCCGCTTATTGAATTCATCATAAAAAAAAATTTGTTTATCGCACTCCTCAGCGATATGGGGGCTTAGAGCTTGTCGGTTTGTTTAATTGGTTATTAAAATTAATATATTTATCGCTCTCCCTAGCGTTATGGGGGTTTAGAGCTTGTCGGTTGATTCAATTGTTTATTTTTATTTATTTATTTATTTATTTTTTTCAACGGGTTTTGAGCCCTTTGTACATCATATAATACAGACATATAGGATATAGTACGCTAGGTGGTAATTAAGGAAGAGAAAAGAAAATGATCGATATAACTCTAATTCAATCAAAAATTCACAAAATAAGATCACTATTATTTCTATAATAGTAAACTAAATTAAAGTTTGATACAATATAAGAAGAAAGAAAAAAAAAAAAACAAGAATAAATTCATATTTTTCAACATAATCATTTTACAAAACGAGAACAGCTTAAGTGAGAATTTACAAATTATTCTGAAGAATATTCAAAAGTTTCTCTTTTATTTATAGTCTTGAATGCACTAACACTGTTTACCAAAATATTTTATGCTTGCAAATGTAAAGTGTTTAGATTGAGTGACAGTCTGTCTATGACTGAGATGTGGTTTAGGTTTGACGATTTAACTTTAACAACAAAGATCTGTTGGTCTCGTTGGTGTAAATAAATTCAATCGATCATAAAGGATTGGAGCATCAAGCTTGTTTTTTAATAATTTAAACATGAATATATTATCTTGGTACAAACGAAATGATTTCAGCGAGGAAATGTCAAATTTAGTGTAGAGTAAATCGTAGTTATGGTCGAATTTTTGGAGTGGTATTCCGGTTTTATAGGCTAAGTATCTAAAAAATCTGTGCTGAATGCGTTACATTTGAATGGATTGATAATTTTGTTTTGTTGACCATGTGGAAGAGGCATAGGAGAGAATAGTTCTAACTTGAGAAAAGTATAGCGTTTTAAGTGTTTCAATATTTTTGAAAGATTTTGTGGAACGTATAAGACAGTGAAGAGGTCTTGAGGATTTATTCAGGATATAATTGATATGTAGCTTGAAAGATAAGGTAGTATCAAAAATGACACCAAGATCTTTGATTTCATCACAACGAGAGGGTGGAGAATTTTCAATGAAATAATCAGCTTCAATTAGTTCATGTCTATGAAATGACATGTAAAAACATTTATCTACATTAAATGACAAGTCATTTTCACATGTCCATTCGAAAATATTATATAAATCTTGTTGAAGAAGTATTACATCCATGTAGTTTTTCATTTGTCTATACAATTTAGTATCATCAGCAAATTTTAGTAATTTGGGATGTTTAACTACTACCGATAGGTCATTTATAAAAATAAGAAATAATAAGGGACCCAGATGGGAGCCCTGGGGAACCCCAGAAGTGGCTATTTTTGCTGTGGAAATAAAGTTTCTTATTTTAACAAATTGTACTCTATCATAAAGATAGGATTCCAACCATAATAATATAGAATCTTTGATACCATGTGCTTTTAGTTTATGTATAAGAATTTTATGATTTATAAAGTCAAAAGCCTTTATAAAAAAAAAAAAAAAAAAAAAAGTTTATAAAAAATAATTTATTTATCGCTATCCCCAGCGTTATTTGGGCTTAGAGCTGGCTGTTCATTTAATTGTTTATAAGAAATCATTTATTTATCGCTCTTCCCAGCGTCATGGGGGTTTAGAGCTTGTCGGTTTATTTAATTGATTATAAAAAATGATTTATTAATTGCTCTCCCCAGCGTTATGGGAGTTTGAAGCTTGTCGGTTTATTTAATTGTTCATAAAAAACTATTCATTTATCGCTTTCCCCAGCGTTATGGGGGTTTAATGCTTGGTGGTTGATTTAATTGTTTATAAAAAATAATTCATTTATCGCTCTCCCCAGCGTTATGCGGGTTTGGAGCTTGGTGGTTTATTTGATTGTTTATAAAAAAAAATTCATTTATCGCTCTCCCCAGCGTTATTGGGGCTTAGAGCTGCCTATTTATTTAGTTGTTTATAAGAAATCATTTATTTATCGCTCTCCCCAGCGTTATTGAGGCTTAGAGCTGGCTGTTCATTTAATTGTTTATATGAAATCATTTATTTATCGCTCTCCCCAGCGTTATTGAGGCTTAGAGCTGGCTGTTCATTTAATTGTTTATATGAAATCATTTATTTATCGCTCTTCCCAGCGTTATGGGGGTTTAGAGCTTGTCGGTTTAGTTTATTAATTATGAAAATTATTTATTTATCGCTTTCCTCAGCTTTATGGGGGTTTAGAGCTTGGTGGTTTATTTAATTGTTTATAAAAAACAATTCATTTATCGCTCTCCCCAGCGTTATGAGGATTTAGAGCTTGGTGGTTTATTTAATTGTTTATAAAAAATAATTCATTTATCGCTCTCCCCAGCGTTATTGGGGCTTAGAGCTTGTCGGTTTATTTAATTGTTTATAAAAAACTATTCATTTATCGCTTTCCCCAGCGTTATGGGGGTGTAGAGCTTGTTGGTTGATTTAATTGTTTATAAGAAATCATTTATTTATCGCTCTCCCCAGCGTTATTGGGGCTTAGAGCTGGCTGTTCATTTAATTGTATGTAAGAAATTATTTATTTATCGCTCTCCCCAGCGTTATTGGGGCTTAGAGCTGGCTGTTCATTTAATTGTTTATAAGAAATCAATTATTTATCGCTCTTCCCAACATTATGGGGGTTTAGAGCTTGTCGGTTTATTTAATTGTTTATAAATAATGATTTATTTATTGCACTTCCCAGCGTTATGGGGGTTTGGAGCTTGTCGGTTTATTTAATTGTTTATAAAAAACTATTCATTTATCGCTTTCCCCAGCGTTATGGGGGTTTAATGCTTGGTGGTTTATTTAATTGTTTATAAAAAATAATTCATTTTTTGCTCTCCCCAGCGTTATGGGGGCTTGGAGTTTGGTGGTTTATTTAATTGTTTATGAAAAATAATTCATTTATCGCTCTCCTCAGCGTTATGGGGGTTTAGAGCTTGTTGGTTGATTTAATTGTTTTTAAGAAATCATTTATTAATCGCTCTCCCCAGCGTTATTGGGGCTTAGAGCTGGCTGTTCATTTAATTGTTTATAAGAAATCAATTATTTATCGCTCTCCCAAGCGTTATTGGGGCTTAGAGCTGGCTGTTCATTTAATTGTATATAAGAAATCATTTATTTATCGCTCTTCCCAGCGTTATTGGGGCTTAGAGCAGGCTGTTCATTTAATTGTTTTTAAGAAATCATTTATTTATCGCTTTCCCCAGCGTTATGAGGGTTTAGAGCTTGTTGGTTGATTTAATTGTTTTTAAGAAATCATTTATTTATCGCTCTCCCAAGCGTTATTGGGGCTTAGAGCTGGCTGTTCATTTAATTGTATATAAGAAATCATTTATTTATCGCTCTCCCCAGCGTTATTGGGGCTTAGAGCTGGCTGTTCATTTAATTGTTTATAAGAAATCAATTATTTATCGCTCTTCCCAACGTTATTGGGGCTTGGAGCTTGTCGGTTTATTTAATTAGTTTTAAAAAACTATTCATTTATCGCTTTCCCCAGCGTTATGGGGGTTTAGAGCTTGGTGGTTGATTTAATTGTTTATAAAAAATAATTCATTTTTCGCTCTCCCCAGCGTTATGGGGGTTTGGAGTTTGGTGGTTTATTGAATTGTTTATGAAAAATAATTCATTTATCGCTCTCCCCAGCGTTATTGGGGCTTAAAGCTGCCTATTTATTTAATTGTTCATAAGAAATCATTTATTTATCGCTCTCCCCAGCGTTATTGGGGCTTAGAGCTCGATGTTCATTTAATTGTTTGTATGAAATCATTTATTTCTCGCTCTTCCCAGCGTTATGGGGGTTTAGAGCTTGTCGGTTTATTTTATTAATTATGAAAATTATTTATTTATCGCTTTCCTCAGCTTTATGGGGGTTTAGAGCTTGGTGGTTTATTTAATTGTTTAAAAAAAACAATTCATTTATCGCTCTCCCCAGCGTTTTAGAGCTTGGTGGTTTATTTAATTGTTTATAAAAAATAATTCATTTATCGCTCTCCCCAGCGTTACTGGGGCTTAAAACTGACTATTTCTTTAATTGTTTATAAGAAATCATTGACTTATCACTCTCCCCAGCGTTATTGGGGCTTAGAGCTGGCTGTTCATTTAATTGTTTATAAGAAATCAATTATTTATCGCTCTTCCCAGCGTTATGGGGGTTTAGAGCTTGTCGGTTTATTTAATTGATAATAAACAATGATTTATTGATTCCTCTCCCGAGCGTTATGGGAGTTTAGAGCTTGTCGGTTTATTTAATTGTTTATAAAAAATAATATATTTATTGCACTTCCCAGCGTTATGGGGGTTTAGAGCTTGTCGGTTTATTTAATTGTTTTTAAAAAACTATTCAGTTATCGCTTTCCCCAGCGTTATGGGGGTTTAATGCTTGGTGGTTTATTTAATTGTTTATAAAAAATAATTTATTTATCGCTCTCCCCAGCGTTATTGGGGCTTAGAGCTTGTCGGTTTATTTAATTGTTTATAAAAAATAATTCATTTATCGCTCTCCCCAGCGTTATGGGGGTTTGGAGTTTGGTGGTTTATTTAATTGTTTATGAAAAATAATTCATTTATCGCTCTCCCCAGCGTTATTGGGGCTTAGAGCTGCCCATTTATTTAATTGTTTATAAGAAATCATTTATTTATCGCTCTCCTCAGAGTTATTGGGGCTTAGAGCTGGCTGTTCATTTAATTGTTTATATGAAATCATTTATTCATCGCTCTTCCCAGCGTTACCGGGGTTTAGAGCTTGTCGGTTTATTTTATTGTTTATGAAAATTATTTATTTATTGCTTTCCTCAGCTTTATGGGGGTTTAGAGCTTGGTGGTTTATTTAATTGTTTATAAAAAACAATTCATTTATCGCTCTCCCCAGCGTTATGGGGGTATACAGCTTGGTGGTTTATTTAATTGTTTATAAAAGATAATTCATTTATCGCTCTCCCCAGCGTTATTGGGGCTTAGAGCTGCCTATTTATTTAATTATTTTTAAGAAATCATTTATGTATCGCTCTCCCCAGCGTTATTGGGGCTTAGAGCTGGCTGTTCATTGAATTGTTTATAAGAAATCATTTATTTATCGCTCTTCCCAGCGTTATGGGGGTTTAGAGCTTGTCGGTTTATCTAATTGTTTATAAAAAATTATTTATTTATCGCTCTTCCCAGCGTTATGGGGGTTTGGAGCTTGTCGGTTTATTTAATTGTTTATAAAAAACTATTCATTTATCGCTTTCCCCAGCGTTATGGGGGTTTAATGCTTGGTGGTTTATTTAATTGTTTATAAAAAATAATTCATTTTTTGCTCTCCCCAGCGTTATGGGGGCTTGGAGATTGGTGGTTTATTTAATTGTTTATGAAAAATAATTCATTTATCGCTCTCCCCAGCGTTATTGGGGCTTAAAGCTGCCTATTTATTCAATTGTTTATAAGAAATCATTTATTTATCGCTATCCCCAGCGTTATTGGAGCTTAGGGCTGGCTGTTCATTTAATTGTTTATATGAAATCATTTATTTATCGCTCTTCCCAGCGTTATGGGGGTTAAGAGCTTGTCGGTTTATTTTATTGTTTATGAAAATTATTTATTTATTGCTTTCCTCAGCTTTATGGGGGTTTAGAGCTTGGTGGTTTATTTAATTGTTTATAAAAAACAATTCATTTATCGCTCTCCCCAGCGTTATGGGGGTATACAGCTTGGTGGTTTATTTAATTGTTTATAAAAGATAATTCATTTATCGCTCTCCCCAGCGTTATTGGGGCTTAGAGCTGCCTATTTATTTAATTATTTTTAAGAAATCATTTATGTATCGCTCTCCCCAGCGTTATTGGGGCTTAGAGCTGGCTGTTCATTGAATTGTTTATAAGAAATCATTTATTTATCGCTCTTCCCAGCGTTATGGGGGTTTAGAGCTTGTCGGTTTATCTAATTGTTTATAAAAAATTATTTATTTATCGCTCTTCCCAGCGTTATGGGGGTTTGGAGCTTGTCGGTTTATTTAATTGTTTATAAAAAACTATTCATTTATCGCTTTCCCCAGCGTTATGGGGGTTTAATGCTTGGTGGTTTATTTAATTGTTTATAAAAAATAATTCATTTTTTGCTCTCCCCAGCGTTATGGGGGCTTGGAGATTGGTGGTTTATTTAATTGTTTATGAAAAATAATTCATTTATCGCTCTCTCCAGCGTTATTGGGGCTTAAAGCTGCCTATTTATTCAATTGTTTATAAGAAATCATTTATTTATCGCTATCCCCAGCGTTATTGGAGCTTAGGGCTGGCTGTTCATTTAATTGTTTATATGAAATCATTTATTTATCGCTCTTCCCAGCGTTATGGGGGTTAAGAGCTTGTCGGTTTATTTTATTAATTATGAAAATTATTTATTTATCGCTTTCCTCAGCTTTATGGGGGTTTAGAGCTTGGTGGTTTATTTAATTGTTTATAAAAAACAATTCATTTATCGCCCCCCCCAGCGTTATGAGGGTTTAGAGCTTGGTGGTTTATTTGATTGTTTATAAATAATAATTCATTTATCGCTCTCCCCAGCGTTATTGGGGCTTAGAGCTTGTCGGTTTATTTAATTGTTTATAAAAAACTATTCATTTATCGCTTTCCCCAGCGTTATGGGGGTTTAGAGCTTGTTGGTTGATTTAATTGTTTATAAGAAATCATTTATTTATCGCTCTCCCCAGCGTTATTGGGGCTTAGAGCTGAATGTTCATTTAATTGTATGTAAGAAATCATTTATTTATCGCTCTCCCCAGCGTTATTGGGGCTTAGAGCTGGCTGTTCATTTAATTGATTATAAGAAATCAATTATTTATCGCTCTTCCCAACATTATGGGGGTTTAGAGCTTGTCGGTTTATTTAATTGTTTATAAAAAATAATTCATTTATCGCTCTCCTCAGCGTTATTGGGGCTCAGAGCTTGTCGGTTTATTTAATTGTTTATAAAAAACTATTCATTTATCGCTTTCCCCAGCGTTATGGGGGTTTAGAGCTTGTTGGTTGATTTAATTGTTTTTAAGAAATCATTTATTTATCGCTCTCCCCAGCGTTATTGGGGCTTAGAGCTGGCTGTTCATTTAATTGTATGTAAGAAATCATTTATTTATCGCTCTCCCCAGCGTTATTGGGGCTTAGAGCTGGCTGTTCATTTAATTGTATATAAGAAATCATTTATTTATCGCTCTTCCCAGCGTTATTGGGGCTTAGAGCTGGCTGTTCATTTAATTGTTTTTAAGAAATCATTTATTTATCGCTTTCCCCAGCGTTATGAGGGTTTAGAGCTTGTTGGTTGATTTAATTGTTTTTAAGAAATCATTTATTTATCGCTCTCCCCAGCGTTATGGGGGTTTGGAGTTTGGTGGTTTATTGAATTGTTTATGAAAAATAATTCATTTATCGCTCTCCCCAGCGTTATTGGGGCTTAAAGCTGCCTATTTATTTAATTGTTCATAAGAAATCATTTATTTATCGCTCTCCCCAGCGTTATTGGGGCTTAGAGCTCGATGTTCATTTAATTGTTTGTATGAAATCATTTATTTCTCGCTCTTCCCAGCGTTATGGGGGTTTAGAGCTTGTCGGTTTATTTTATTAATTATGAAAATCATTTATTTATCGCTTTCCCCAGCGTTATGAGGGTTTAGAGCTTGTTGGTTGATTTAATTGTTTTTAAGAAATCATTTATTTATCGCTCTCCCAAGCGTTATTGGGGCTTAGAGCTGGCTGTTCATTTAATTGTATATAAGAAATCAATTATTTATCGCTCTTCCCAACGTTATTGGGGCTTGGAGCTTGTCGGTTTATTTAATTAGTTTTAAAAAACTATTCATTTATCGCTTTCCCCAGCGTTATGGGGGTTTAGAGCTTGGTGGTTGATTTAATTGTTTATAAAAAATAATTCATTTTTCGCTCTCCCCAGCGTTATGGGGGTTTGGAGTTTGGTGGTTTATTGAATTGTTTATGAAAAATAATTCATTTATCGCTCTCCCCAGCGTTATTGGGGCTGAAAGCTGCCTATTTATTTAATTGTTTATAAGAAATCATTTATTTATCGCTCTCCCCAGCGTTATTAGGGCTTAGAGCTGGCTGTTCATTTAATTGTTAATAAGAAATCAATTATTTATCGCTCTTCCCAACGTTATTGGGGCTTGGAGCTTGTCGGTTTATTTAATTAGTTTTAAAAAACTATTCATTTATCGCTTTCCCCAGCGTTATGGGGGTTTAGAGCTTGGTGGTTGATTTAATTGTTTATAAAAAATAATTCATTTTTCGCTCTCCCCAGCGTTATGGGGGTTTGGAGTTTGGTGGTTTATTGAATTGTTTATGAAAAATAATTCATTTATCGCTCTTCCCAGCGTTATGGGGGTTTAGAGCTTGTCGGTTTATTTTATTAATTATGAAAATTATTTATTTATCGCTTTCCTCAGCTTTATGGGGGTTTAGAGCTTGGTGGTTTATTTAATTGTTTAAAAAAAACAATTCATTTATCGCTCTCCCCAGCGTTTTAGAGCTTGGTGGTTTATTTAATTGTTTATAAAAAATAATTCATTTATCGCTCTCCCCAGCGTTACTGGGGCTTAAAACTGACTATTTCTTTAATTGTTTATAAGAAATCATTGACTTATCGCTCTCCCCAGCGTTATTGGGGCTTAGAGCTGGCTGTTCATTTAATTGTTTATAAGAAATCAATTATTTATCGCTCTTCCCAGCGTTATGGGGGTTTAGAGCTTGTCGGTTTATTTAATTGTTTATAAACAATGATTTATTGATTCCTCTCCCGAGCGTTATGGGAGTTTAGAGCTTGTCGGTTTATTTAATTGTTTATAAAAATTAATATATTTATTGCACTTCCCAGCGTTATGGGGGTTTAGAGCTTGTCGGTTTATTTAATTGTTTTTAAAAAACTATTCAGTTATCGCTTTCCCCAGCGTTATGGGGGTTTAATGCTTGGTGGTTTATTTAATTGTTTATAAACAATAATTTATTTATCGCTCTCCCGAGCGTTATTGGGGCTTAGAGCTTGTCGGTTTATTTAATTGTTTATAAAAAATAATTCATTTATCGCTCTCCCCAGCGTTATGGGGGTTTGGAGTTTGGTGGTTTATTTAATTGTTTATGAAAAATAATTCATTTATCGCTCTCCCCAGCGTTATTGGGGCTTAGAGCTGCCCATTTATTTAATTGTTTATAAGAAATCATTTATTTATCGCTCTCCTCAGAGTTATTGGGGCTTAGAGCTGGCTGTTCATTTAATTGTTTATATGAAATCATTTATTCATCGCTCTTCCCAGCGTTACCGGGGTTTAGAGCTTGTCGGTTTATTTTATTGTTTATGAAAATTATTTATTTATTGCTTTCCTCAGCTTTATGGGGGTTTAGAGCTTGGTGGTTTATTTAATTGTTTATAAAAAACAATTCATTTATCGCTCTCCCCAGCGTTATGGGGGTATACAGCTTGGTGGTTTATTTAATTGTTTATAAAAGATAATTCATTTATCGCTCTCCCCAGCGTTATTGGGGCTTAGAGCTGCCTATTTATTTAATTGTTTTTAAGAAATCATTTATGTATCGCTCTCCCCAGCGTTATTGGGGCTTAGAGCTGGCTGTTCATTGAATTGTTTATAAGAAATCATTTATTTATCGCTCTTCCCAGCGTTATGGGGGTTTAGAGCTTGTCGGTTTATCTAATTGTTTATAAAAAATAATTCATTTATCGCTCTCCCCAGCGTTATTGGGGCTTAGAGCTTGTCGGTTTATTTAATTGTTTATAAAAAACTATTCATTTATCGCTTTCCCCAGCGTTATGGGGGTTTAGAGCTTGTTGGTTGATTTAATTGTTTATAAGAAATCATTTATTTATCGCTCTCCCCAGCGTTATTGGGGCTTAGAGCTGAATGTTCATTTAATTGTATGTAAGAAATCATTTATTTATCGCTCTCCCCAGCGTTATTGGGGCTTAGAGCTGGCTGTTCATTTAATTGTTTATAAGAAATCAATTATTTATCGCTCTTATCAACATTATGGGGGTTTAGAGCTTGGTGGTTTATTTGATTGTTTATAAAAAATAATTCATTTATCGCTCTCCCCAGCGTTATTGGGGCTTAGAGCTTGTCGGTTTATTTAATTGTTTATAAAAAACTATTCATTTATCGCTTTCCCCAGCGTTATGGGGGTTTAGAGCTTGTTGGTTGATTTAATTGTTTATAAGAAATCATTTATTTATCGCTCTCCCCAGCGTTATTGGGGCTTAGAGCTGAATGTTCATTTAATTGTATGTAAGAAATCATTTAATTATCGCTCTCCCCAGCGTTATTGGGGCTTAGAGCTGGCTGTTCATTTAATTGTTTATAAGAAATCAATTATTTATCGCTCTTCCCAACATTATGGGGGTTTAGAGCTTGTCGGTTTATTTAATTGTTTATAAAAAATAATTCATTTATCGCTCTCTTCAGCGTTATTGGGGCTCAGAGCTTGTCGGTTTATTTAATTGTTTATAATAAACTATTCATTTATCGCTTTCCCCAGCGTTATGGGGGTTTAGAGCTTGTTGGTTGATTTAATTGTTTTTAAGAAATCATTTATTTATCGCTCTCCCCAGCGTTATTGGGGCTTAGAGCTGGCTGTTCATTTAATTGTTTATAAGAAATCAATTATTTATCGCTCTCCCAAGCGTTATTGGGGCTTAGAGCTGGCTGTTCATTTAATTGTATATAAGAAATCATTTATTTATCGCTCTTCTCAGCGTTATTGGGGCTTAGAGCTGGCTGTTCATTTAATTGTTTTTAAGAAATCATTTATTTATCGCTTTCCCCAGCGTTATGAGGGTTTAGAGCTTGTTGGTTGATTTAATTGTTTTTAAGAAATCATTTATTTATCGCTCTCCCAAGCGTTATTGGGGCTTAGAGCTGGCTGTTCATTTAATTGTATATAAGAAATCATTTATTTATCGCTCTCCCCAGCGTTATTGGGGCTTAGAGCTGGCTGTTCATTTAATTGTTTATAAGAAATCAATTATTTATCGCTCTTCCCAACGTTATTGGGGCTTGGAGCTTGTCGGTTTATTTAATTAGTTTTAAAAAACTATTCATTTATCGCTTTCCCCAGCGTTATGGGGGTTTAGAGCTTGGTGGTTGATTTAATTGTTTATAAAAAATAATTCATTTTTCGCTCTCCCCAGCGTTATGGGGGTTTGGAGTTTGGTGGTTTATTGAATTGTTCATGAAAAATAATTCATTTATCGCTCTCCCCAGCGTTATTGGGGCTTAAAGCTGCCTATTTATTTAATTGTTTATAAGAAATCATTTATTTATCGCTCTCCCCAGCGTTATTGGGGCTTAGAGCTCGATGTTCATTTAATTGTTTATATGAAATCATTTATTTCTCGCTCTTCCCAGCGTTATGGGGGTTTAGAGCTTGTCGGTTTATTTTATTAATTATGAAAATTATTTATTTATCGCTTTCCTCAGCTTTATGGGGGTTTAGAGCTTGGTGGTTTATTTAATTGTTTAAAAAAAACTATTCATTTATCGCTCTCCCCAGCGTTTTAGAGCTTGGTGGTTTATTTAATTGTTTATAAAAAATAATTCATTTATCGCTCTCCCCAGCGTTACTGGGGCTTAAAACTGACTATTTCTTTAATTGTTTATAAGAAATCATTGACTTATCGCTCTCCCCAGCGTTATTGGGGCTTAGAGCTGGCTGTTCATTTAATTGTTTATAAGAAATCAATTATTTATCGCTCTTCCCAGCGTTATGGGGGTTTAGAGCTTGTCGGTTTATTTAATTGTTTATAAACAATGATTTATTGATTCCTCTCCCGAGCGTTATGGGAGTTTAGAGCTTGTCGGTTTATTTAATTGTTTATAAAAAATAATATATTTATTGCACTTCCCAGCGTTATGGGGGTTTAGAGCTTGTCGGTTTATTTAATTGTTTTTAAAAAACTATTCAGTTATCGCTTTCCCCAGCGTTATGGGGGTTTAATGCTTGGTGGTTTATTTAATTGTTTATAAAAAATAATTTATTTATCGCTCTCCCCAGCCTTATTGGGGCTTAGAGCTTGTCGGTTTATTTAATTGTTTATAAAAAATAATTCATTTATCGCTCTCCCCGGCGTTATGGGGGTTTGGAGTTTGGTGGTTTATTTAATTGTTTATGAAAAATAATTCATTTATCGCTCTCCCCAGCGTTATTGGGGCTTAGAGCTGCCCATTTATTTAATTGTTTATAAGAAATCATTTATTTATCGCTCTCCTCAGAGTTATTGGGGCTTAGAGCTGGCTGTTCATTTAATTGTTTATATGAAATCATTTATTCATCGCTCTTCCCAGCGTTACCGGGGTTTAGAGCTTGTCGGTTTATTTTATTGTTTATGAAAATTATTTATTTATTGCTTTCCTCAGCTTTATGGGGGTTTAGAGCTTGGTGGTTTATTTAATTGTTTATAAAAAACAATTCATTTATCGCTCTCCCCAGCGTTATGGGGGTATACAGCTTGGTGGTTTATTTAATTGTTTATAAAAGATAATTCATTTATCGCTCTCCCCAGCGTTATTGGGGCTTAGAGCTGCCTATTTATTTAATTGTTTTTAAGAAATCATTTATGTATCGCTCTCCCCAGCGTTATTGGGGCTTAGAGCTGGCTGTTCATTGAATTGTTTATAAGAAATCATTTATTTATCGCTCTTCCCAGCGTTATGGGGGTTTAGAGCTTGTCGGTTTATCTAATTGTTTATAAAAAATTATTTATTTATCGCTCTTCCCAGCGTCATGGGGGTTTAGAGCTTGTCGGTTTATTTAATTGTTTATAAAAAATGATTCATTTATTGCTCCCCCCAGCGTTATGGGGGCTTAGAGCTTGTCGGTTTATTTAATTGTTTATATAAAGGTTTTTATTTACCATGTCTGGGGGCACCACGTCTATATGACTCCAAAAATATAAATATGGCTCAACTTAACTTCAGTGAAGTTTACTGATGTTGACTGAACTTCAGCCTGAACTTCAGCGCCGATCACTGGTACTTGTTGATAATTACACCTTGGAGATGATTTCCTCAGGAAGTTTTACTCCAGAGAGGTCAGGGTAGGCACCTAGGGCACTTGGTGATAGTAACGCCTTGGAGATGATTTCCTCAGGCAGTTTTGTCTCCGTAGGGGTCAAGAAAGGCACCTAGTGCATTTAGTGATAGTTACGACTTGGAGATGATTTCCTCAGGAAGTTTTGACTCCGGAGGGGTCAGGAAAGGCACCTAGTTCCCTTAGTGGTAGTTGCACCCTAAAGATGATTTCCAGTGAGAAGTTTTGACTCCGGAAGGGTCAGGGTGGACATCTGGTGCACTTAGTGATAGTTACGTGCTGGAGATGATTTTCTCAGGAAATTCGACTCCGGAGAGGTCAGGGTAGGCACCTAAAGCACTTGGTGATAGTAACGCCTTGGAGATGATTTCCTCAGGCAGTTTTGTCTCCGTAGGGGTCAAGAAAGGCGCCTAGTGCATTTAGTGATAGGTACGCTTCGTAGATGATTTCCACAGGAAGTTTTGACTCCGGAGGGGTCAGGAAAGGCTCCTAGTGCCCTTAGTGGTAGTTGCACCCTAAAGATGATTTCCGGTGAGAAGTTTTGACTCCGGAAGGGTCAGGGTGGACATCTGGTGCACTTAGTGATAGTTACGCGCTGGAGATGATTTTCTCAGGAAATTCGACTCCGGAGAGGTCAGGGTAGGCACCTAAAGCACTTGGTGATAGTTACGCCTTGGAGTTGACACCTCCAGAGTAAAAACTTCCTGAGGAAATCATCTTCAATGTGTGATTATCATTGGATGCTCCAGGTGCCTACCCTGACCCCTATGGACTCAAAACTTCTTGAGGAAAGCATCTCCAAGGCGTAACTATCACCAAGTGCACTAGCTGCCTTTCCTGACTCTTCTGGAGTCAAAACTTCCTGAGGAAATCATCTCCAAGGTGTACCTGTCACCAAGTGCACTAGGTGCCTTTCCTGACCCCTCCGGAGTCAAAACTTTCAGAGGAAATCATCTCCAAGCTGTAATTATCATCAGACGCTCCAGGTGCCTACCCTGACCCCTCCGGAGTCAAAACTTCCTGCCGATTTTATTATTTTTTCTTTCACCGATGTATTTTATTAAGAGCAACATAACCCTAAAAACTCACACTTATCAGAAAAACTTATTAAAAATAATGTTTTTTATTCATAAGAGCAGCTATAATGACTTTAAAAATTTCTATATTTATAAAAAGTTGCATCAACACATTGGACGTAGAGTTTTTTTTAAATATTTTTTAAATTTTGATACTCTGATCCCTTATATTTACATACGAATCGGTTCTTTCAGGTACTTCGCTTAGTTTCGATCCAGTGAATAAGAGGGAGCTGATCCATTAACGCTCCTCCATTTTTACAAAAGTTTCGTCTGTCCTAGCATTGATGACGGCCTCTTTGTGTATCTACCTACGCAAAAGGCTAAGATTCTAAGACTGGAGAGAATAAGCAGCAATTAGATCGGCACTTGGTTTGAGGATTAGTACCCCCACTAACATTCTTTTGGCTAGGCATGTCATGTAATTCTGCCAAAAAAAAGATACTTATAAATGAGATACCATTCTAAAAATTTAACAGCGTTATGTGTTCACCACACCCTCAAAGCTGTTAAATTTTTAGAATGGTATATCATTTATAAGTACCTTTTTTCGGTGGAATTACATGACATGACACAACGAAAAAGTTGCCGACTTTTTGACTTTTGCCCATATACACCTTAAATCATTTAGATCAATTATCTTATAAAATAAGTTAGGAAATTTTTTCTTTGTGCCCTTTTTAACAAAATTTTTTCCTTTTTCGGTACACGCATTTGAATTTTTGCATTTAGATAGTTTAAAACTTTCGATGTATCCAAATGTTAGGTGACATATAATGCACCTAGCATATATGTATAAAAATGCACGTTCAGCATCCGTTCCCACGGAGCCTGGCTGCCTAATCAGCATCTTGACTTGAAAATTCAAGGTGGGGAAGGATAGCGAGCCTCCGTGAGGAGCGAATGCAGGAGCAGGGAGGCAGTAAGTTTTTGAAATCAAATTAGAGCACAGAGCGCTAATCTTTTCCTGTATAAGTCCAGTATCACTAAGTTTTATTATAACATTATAAAAAAATCGACCGAATAATTATTAATTGTGAATCATTAAAAATTAATTGTGACCAGTAACTATATTATTAAATTATAAAAATCGATTATTGATCATTAAAGATTAATTGTGACTGTTTGAGATTTACCGCCTTTTATTGCCACGTGATTGGTCATGCGAGCGACCCACGCCAGAGCTGCCCAGAGTGACCAGTTTCCGCCCTCACCAGTCTTGCTGCGACCGTGATGCCGTGACCACGCATCACGGGACTCAGCGCCGTCGTCGTAGATCGACCGCTTATCTACGACGATTCCACCTAGTTTCCCAGAGGTAGAGTGCCACCTGGTCAAAACGGCGTGACCACTCTCCTCTATTGTAAACTTAGATACCGATAAATAAATTTACCAAAAGTTAAAGTTCATAATTAAATGCCAGTGTTACTTATTCGAAGCCCAGTGATTTCCTGCCTTCTCCTCGTCCCTTTTCGCTCGCGTTAATTTTCTATTCTCGAACATTTGGCATCCCTGGTGGGGAAAAGTTCCCCGGAAAAAGCGCGTCGCGAGTGAAAATAGAAGAGAAGTGCATCGACGCCGCCAGTTTCATAACCGCAAACGGCAAAGACGCCTCGCTGGAGAGCCACGTGAAGCTTCGCGGCCATATTGGAAAAGGGAAGGAGTCTCGCCTACAGCACGAGCCACGGAGCAACAAAGACGCCCAACGGCCCGACCAAAAACTAAGACGACGGTGGATCGGAAGGCGACTCGGCAACACCGCTTGCCATCAGCTGAAGACCATCGGCCTGCTACATCCCTGCCGCACTGCAGCCCCTCTGCAGTGGGAGAGAGAGAGAAGGCACCTCGACCAGCTGACTCCGCTAATACGGTGGGTCCGCTCCAAGTCGCAAACTTGTGTTGCGCAATTTAATAATTTCAATTTTTTCTTGTATTTGTTTAGCCTTGGAACTGTGTGGGTAAAGTTAGCTGCATCGTTCTCCATTCTATTTTGCCTTTTTCTTAAATTTATTTATTTTTATCTTTCCAAAACAAATAGTCAGTTGATCCAATTCCTCAATAATTGAGTACAGCTGTTACTATTTTGGTAAACAATTGATTATTTTAGGGTCAAGTGACCAATAAAATTAGGAATAATTTTTTCAATTTTTACTTTGTTAATATTGAGCTCACCTGAAAACTTAATTTCATTTTATTTTGTTCCACCTTATCTGACATTATTGAATTTTCAGGTGAAACTACCTGTTAAACTGAGGTCCACGCTTACTGTCCAACCACATCTGAGCAACCTTTGGCACCTGTGGGAGCAAGCGAAGGGACTTTCTTCACCAACTGGTAGTCCTCGAGCCCTCGTACAGCTGCAGCAGCACTCCCAGAGTTCTTCGATAACCTTGGGTTCAAATGTACTGTTTCTTATGGTTGTTAGAGTCAGCGTTGGAATCAATTTTTTGCCAATCTTATTTAGTATAGTATAAGCTCAAATTATTTACATTGTTGAAATAGTTACTGATTGTTTCACTTTTTCAATTATATATTTTTTCAAAAATTCTAATTGAATTTTTTTATACATTTAAGGTTGTTCCAAGACCAATTTTCAAAAGATCCAAGTGCCTAATAACCCTTGCCTACTCAACCCAATTAGAGTTGTTTAGGGATCTTGATTTCCTTTTTTTCTCTATAGTTTTTTTATTGATCTATTTACCTTTTCTCTTCTACACTTAATTTTTGATTTTTTCACCTGCTTCATTTTTTCTAAACTTTCATTTAAGATAGTGCTTAAGTTTTCTTCCAAAATCAGCCACCTGCCTGGCTTAGTTGTTTGTTAGTTAAATTGTATTTCAGTTCAAATTCTTTCCTACCAAATAATATTCATAAGTTTCAATATTTTTCAATTTTCTTTTATTCAAAGAATTAGTTGTTATTAAATATTAAGTCTGAATATTTTTCAGCATTCTTTCATTTAAAGAATAATTGCCTCATCTTAAATGTATTTCAATTAAAGATTGTTCTACCAATAATATTCATATGTTTGAATATTTTTTCAGTTTCCTTTATTTAAAGAATAATTGCCTCATCTTAATTGTATTTCAATTAAAGATTGTTCCACCACTGATATTCATAAGTTTGAATATTTTTTCCATTCTTTTGTTTAAAGAATAATTGCCTCATCTTAAATTGTATTTCAGTTTAAATTCTATTCCACCAATAATATTCATATGTTTGAATATTTTTTCAGTTTCTTTTATTTAAAGAATAATTGCCTCATCTTAATTTTATTTCAATTAAAGATTGTTCCACCAGTGATATTCATAAATTTGAATATTTTTTCCATTCTTTTGTTTAAAGAATAATTGCCTCATCTTAATTGTATTTCAATTAAAGATTGTTCCACCAGTGACATTCATAAGTTTGAATATTTTTCCATTCTTTCATTTAAAGAATAATTGTGTTTCAATTTACATTTTCACCACTCATGTTTTCTTTTGCCTTGTCCAAATTGCCTCAAGTTTAGAAAACAAATTTAAATTGTGTTTCAATTTAAATTTTCCCAAGCCAAAAGATAGTTTTAACTTTTACCGATTGATTAATTATTTCAAATACCACCCTACCTTGCAAAATGAATAAACCAAATTCATTTGCGCAAATCCTTAACAGGCAAGCTATAATCCGAAATCGAATCGTCACTCATTTCGAAATATTTAAGCAAAAAGGAGCCTTGATGATTCACGAGTTAGCAGAGAAGCGCATCCTGCATCTCGAACAACTCTGGCAAGAGTTTATCCAAAATGATCAAAGTTTAAGAAACTGCCGGGATGTAGACCGTGGCTACGACTACTTCGTCAAAGACATGTTCTACCATACGCAGGACACCTTTGATGACGTGTGGTGTGACTACATCCAATTTCTTAAAATTGAGCCACCTGTGACTCCCTTAGTCCAGGTTTTGATATCACCCATTGAGAACGAGCCACCTGAACCGCTTGAGTTTCAGGACCTGGCTAATTATTTTAAAATTCAGCTACCTGCGACACCTCAAGTCCAGGCCTCGGCTACTCATGTCGAAGTCCAGCCTCCTGATCTAATCCATGTTCAGACTCCGGCACCAATCTACGAATTCAAGTCCTTGATTAAGGCACAGCCACTTGAACCACCTCAAGTTCGGGCTCCGGCGACCCCCTTCGAAATGGAATCACCTGAGACATCTCAAGTCCAGGGTCCAACCAACCTCTCCAAGCGCAAGCCACCTGCGGCTGTCCTGGCTCAGGCACTGGCTATCGCTTTCGAGAAACAGCCACCTGAGTTACTTAGAGTTCAGGCTTCGGCTGCACCTTTCAAAATTCAGCCCCCTGCGACACACTTAGTCCAGGCTTCGGTTATACACTCCAAAATTCTGACACCAGCAACGTGTCTTAAAGCTCAGCCACCTGCGACAATTAAATTAATTAAAGTCCAGACGCTGGCTACCATGACAAAAGTACAGCCACCTGAACTAATCCAGCTTCAGGCACCGGCTATACTCTCAAAAATAAAGCCACCTGAACCACTCCAGGTTCAGGCCCCAATCACGATCTCAAGCGTTCAGCCACTTGAAGTAACTCAACTTCAGACCCTGGCTGTATCATTATTTAACTGTTGGGTTTTCGATCCAGGAATTTTCCTTGGACAGAGCGTCAGGCTCTTACCAAAATTGCCCAGTAAGCCTCTACGTTTGACCGTACGCTTACTAACCATCCTAGACTTAACCTACAATTATTTTTATATATTACTTAATATTATTTTTATTTTTATTATGTTCACAGATATTATTAATCGACTACAGTCGATTAAGGCGGGCGGAATGTTTGAGATTTACCGCCTTTTATTGCCACGTGATTGGTCATGCGAGCGACCCACGCCAGAGCTGCCCAGAGTGACCAGTTTCCGCCCTCACCAGTCTTGCTGCGACCGTGATGCCACGACCACGCATCAAGGGACTCAGCGCCGTCGTCATAGATCGACCGCTTATCTACGACGATTCCACCTAGTTTCCCAGAGGTAGAGTGCCACCCAGTCAAAACGGCGTGACCACTCTCCTCTATTGTAAACTTAGATACCGATAAATAAATTTACCAAAAGTTAAAGTTCATAATTAAATGCCAGTGTTACTTATTCGAAGCCCAGTGATTTCCTGCCTTCTCCTCGTCCCTTTTCGCTCGTGTTAATTTTCTATTCTCTAACAGTGACCAGTAATTATCCATCTATAAAAAGGAGAAGGCTATTTTCGATTTTCGAGTTAGAGATCGATTGTCAAAAGTGAAATGCTATTGGCTAAAAAAGTTTCAAACTTTTATTCGTGATGTCATTGGTCGATTCCGTTTGGTTTAGAAATTCAAAACTTCGTCTGTCGAGCAGAAGGCTAACCTTTCTGCGTAAAGCCAAGAGGCTTCTTTCGTATTAAAAAAAAAAAAACTATAAACAATCTTTAAAAGAGGAAGCAGTATATAAAGTTAGTAATCCGAGTGAAGTGCAAACAAATATCGAATTAAGAAGTAACCAATCATTTAAAAATAGAGGTTATCCGAAGTGCTGTTCAATCTAACATAAGAAAGTCAATTACAAAAAAGTAGGTATTATTTTTTCTATAAGAAAGTAGGTATTATTATTTTTTCTATAAGAAAAAAAAGTTAAGTCATCAATCAAATAAGTAAACTTTAAAAAGCAGTGCAAGGAGTCTCTTAGTGTATCCAATAAGGCAGATAAAAACAATATTCTTCAAGTAGTATGCTTTGCTATTTTTTAGATATAGTTGATCGAAACATAATCAAAGTTTTTTTTTTTTTTTGTATTGAAAATAGAAACTAAGAGAGATATATCTTTGGAAGTTTCAGAAATTTTTTTCATGTATATCTTATAACATATATATATTTAAAATGTAAATTGATTGAGATGATGAGATGGCCACCACATTATTAAAACAAATTGTATTTCTGAAATTATGATCAAAAACATTTTTAAAAAAATATTTAAAGACTTGAAACATAATCGTTAAAGTAGTTGTTGATTATATTCATATATATCTACAGATACATTAGAAATGTAAATTGGTAATGACTTAAGATTCAAGCGTTGAAAGAAAGAAAAATTTTTTTTGAACTCATCATCTTTCCTATACTTTACTCATTTATATTATTACTCTCCAATCAGTTGGTCTATTTTTATATAAAAAATACCATCTAAAGTAGATGTCAATTATATTCATGTATATCTATGCATACATTTAAAATGTAAATTGATAGTGATGATGAGATGGCCACCACATTCTTCAAACAAATTTTATTTCTGAAATATATATGTAATTAAAAACATTTTTAACAACAAAGTCTTAAGATTCAAGCGATGAAAGAAAGAAAATTTTTTTTAAAGTTATCATCTTTCCTACACTTTACTCATTTATGTTAAAACTCTCCTATTCCTTTGGTCTATTTTTATATAAAAAATACCATCTAAAGTAGTTGTTGATTATATTCATGTATATCTATAGATACATTTAAAATATAAATTGGTAGTGATGATTACATGGCCACCACATTCTTCAAACAAATTTTATTTCTGAAATATATATGTAATTAAAAACATTTTTAACTACAAAGTCTTAAGATTCAAGCGATGAAAGAAAGAAAATTTTTTTTAAAGTTATCATCTTTCCTATACTTTACTCATTTATGTTAAAACTCTCCAATTCCTTTGGTCTATTTTTATATAAAAAATACCATCCAAAGTAGTTGTTGATTATATTCATGTATATCTACAGATACATTTAGAATGTAAATGGGTAAAGTCTTAAGATTCAAGCGTTGAAAGAAAGAAAAATCTTTTTTAAAGTCCTCATCATTCCTACACTTTACTCATTTTTACTCTCCAATTTCTTTGGTCTATTTTTATATAAAAACTACTGTCTAAAGTAGCTGTTAATTATGTCCATGTATATCTATAGAGACATTTGAAATATAAATTGGTAGTGATGATGACATGGCCACCACATTATTCAAACAAATTTTATTTCTGAAATTTATAATCAAAAACTTTTTAAACAAATCTTCAAAGACTTAAAACTTAAGCGTTGAAAGAAAGAAAATCTTTTTTAAAGTCATCTTTCCTATATTTTACTCATTTCTGTTCATAATCTTCAATTTCTTTATTCTATTTCTATTTTTTATAAAAAATACCACCTAAAGTAGTTGTTAATTATATCCATGTATATCTATAGAGACATTTGAAATATAAATTGGTAGAAATGATGACATGGCCACCACATTATTCAAACAAATTTTATTTCTGAAATTTATAATCAAAAAAAATATTTAAAACAAATCTTTAAAGACTTAAAACTTAAGCGTTGAAAGAAAGAAATTTTTTTTTTAAGTCATCATCTTTCCTATATTTTACTCATTTATGTTCATAATCTTCAATTTCTTTATTCTATTTCTATTTTTTATGAAAAATACCATCTAAAGTAGTTTTTTATTATATCCATGTATATCTATAGAGACATTTAAAATGTAAATTGTTAGTGGTGATGCCATGGTCACCAGTAAACAAAAAATTATATCTCTAATATTTTGGAATGATAAATTATTTTAAAAATCTTTTAAATCTTAAAAAATTGTCAACTTTACGAGACAATATTTCTGATTATTACATAGTGAAATTGATTCAAAAATTATTTTATTTTTCAAGAAAAGTCTGAGAAATCGTCATTGGCTTATTTTGTACTGCTAACTTATTTAATTTTTTATGTTTAAAACCTCTACATACTTTTATATAAAAAAAAAAAAACTTAAGACAATTTAAATTAGTTGTAATGACGTTATGGTTACCACATATTCAAAAAATTATTTATATAATATTTAAAATCTTAGTAAATTTTTAACTTTAAACGAAAAATATTTCTGAAAAGTTATCATTGGCCCTATTTTGTATTGCTAACTAATTTAAAAATTTGATTTTCTTTTTCATAAAAAGTAAACAGAAATTAAGATGAGGTATAAATTTTTGAAGTTTCAAATTGTTACATGAATATACTAAAAGATTCACAGTAAAAATTGTTAGTGATTATGTTATGTTTACCGCATATTCTAATCTTTAGTATTTTTGATCAAAAAATTATTTTTAAAATCTTAAAATTTTTATGAAAACTATTTCTGAAAAGCCATTAACATCACTATTGTGTTTATGATTTATTTAATATTTTATGCATATAATCTCTATTATTTTGTGTCTTATTTAGTTATTAATATTTCTACCACTCTTTTTAGCGCAACGATACAAAAATTCTGTACACCACCAAAAAGACATCGAATCGTTTCTCCCTTCAAAATTAACGGATTCTCAGGATTCATTTATCCACAGAAATAAATTATAATGGTGCTATTTTAAGATTATCAACGATTAAAACAGTTTTTTTTTTTAAAGTTGATGTAAATCAGGGGCGCAACAACTCCTTCCAACTAGGGGGTGTCCTGAGGTCCAACCCCCCCCCCCCCCACAATGAAACTGACGTCTAAAAAAAAAAAAAATATGTGAGTTTAATGAATAGACTGGTTAATCATCCCCCAAGCTCTAAACCCCTAAAACCCTAGGCGTAGAGTTCAATAAATAATCTGATCAGCTATCCCCCAAGCTCTAAACCCTCCAAATACCCTAGGCGCCCGAGTTCAACATAAAAACTGATCAGCTATGCTTCAAGCTCTAAACCACCAAGACCCTGGGTGCCCGAGTTCAACAAAAAAACTGGTCGGCTATCCCCCAAGCTCTAAACCCCCAAAAGCCCTGGGCCCCCGAGGTCAACGAAAAAACTGGTCGGCTATCCCCCAAGCTCTAAACCCCCAAAAGCCCTGGGCGCCCGAGGTCAACGAAAAAAGTGGTCGGCTATATCCCAAGCTTTAAACCTCGATAGCCAACCAGTTTTTTCGTTGACCTCGGGGGCCCAGGGCTTTTGGGGGTTTAGAGCTTGAAGCATAGCTGATCAGTTTTTATGTTGAACTCGGGCGCCTAGGGTATTTGGAGGGTTTAGAGCTTGGGGGATAGCTGATCAGTTTTTCCGTTGACCTCGAGCGCCCAGGGTATTTGGGAGGTTCAAAGCTTGGGGGATAGCCGACCAGTTTTTTTGTTGAACTCGGATGCCCAGAGTATTTGGGGGTTTGGAGCTTGGAGGATAGCTCACCAGTCTTTTTGTTGAACTCGGGCGCCCAGAGTATTTGGGGGTTTAAAGCTTGGGGGATAGCTGACCAGTTTTTTCGTTGACCTTGGGCGCCCAGGGTATTTGGAGGGTTTAGAGCTTGGGGGATATCTGATCAGATTATTTATTGAACTCGATGCCTAGGGTTTTAGGGGTTTAGAGCTTGGGGGACAGCTGATCAGTTTTTCCGTTGACCTCGAGCGCCCAGGGTATTTGGGAGGTTCAAAGCTTGGGGGATAGCCGACCAGTTTTTTCGTTGAACTCGGACGCTCAGAGTATTTGGGGGTTTAAAGCTTGGGGGATAGCTGACCAGTTTTTTCTTTGACCTCGGGCGCCCAGGGTAGTTGGGGGTTTAAAGCTTGGGGGATAGCCTACCAGTTTTTTCTTTGACCTCGGGCGCCCAGGGTAGTTGTGGGTTTAAAGCTTGGGGGATAGCCGACCAGTTTTTTTGTTGAACTTGGGCGCCCAGAGTCTTGGACACCCCTAAGTAATTGTAAAGGGTGTCCTCTACTAGCTTAGGGGGTGTCAGGACACCTCTGCCCCCCTCCCCCCGTTGTTGCGTGCCTGATGTAAATAAATAAAATTTTAATTTTATGCTAATTTGAAAAAAATAATTTTTCTATTTTTCGTCTACTTTCAAATAATCAATGCTGCTTTTTTTCAGTGTAAAGATGAAAAATGATCTTCAGCTTAATTTCGATTTTCTTGATGAAGTGTCTATTTTTTCTGATGCTCACTTTCAATTTTTGTACTTAAGGCGAAGTCATAAGGGTCATTTTAACAAAAAATTGAAGATTTAATAAAATTAAAAATGAAAATGAAAAAAGGGCTCTGTAGCGCTCAAGTTCTTCATCGATCTTTTGAGCCCAACCCCATCAAAATTGGATCAAAATAGCGTCAGAATATGGGAAAAACTTCCTGAAGATTCAATAAATATAAATATATAGCAAATGCTATTAAGATACAAAAATTTAAAAAACTGTTTCACACATTCTGACTTTAATTTTGATCCGATTTTGATGGGATTAGGCTTAAAATATAGTTGAAGGAAGTAGCTTACGCGCTACAGAGCCCTTTTTTTTATTTTCGTTTGAGTTTAATTTTAAATGATTTTTTTCGCAAATTCTGCAACTTCCCTTATGACTTCGCCTTAAGCAAAGACGTATAACGGATTCTTGGTATTTAAAAAATTCAATCAGTGCTATATCTTCAAATTAGCAAAATCTTAATAAGTTTGAATTTGTACATACAATTTACGCTTTTTAAAAACAAAATTTTAAAGCGCAGATTGATACTTTAAAAAAAAATTTTTTAATTTCTATTGTTACAGTTTAGAAAGTAAACGTTTTACGTTTAAATGTCTATACTTTGTATTTCAGTGAATTAAAAAATTTTTTGAACTTGATTGCGACAGTTGAGATGAATATTGTATTGAAAATGATATATGAATTAAAAAATCGAATAAATATTGATTGAATTTTCAAATTTATAAAACGATTGCCATTTAAATTGCATATAAAATAAGTTATATATATTTTCGTTTAACTTAAAATAATTATACTGCAGAGCACTTTTATATAAGAAAGCTTAAAGTTGACTGAGTATGTGCAGAGTAATTTATTTAACTATGCTTTTTATGCCAACTAATACAAATAAATCTAATTTATATCAATAAATAATTTTTGTCTTATTGATTTCTCCTGAGTTTTAGAGTAACTTTTTTCATTTTTTCAACAGTTGTATTATTTTGGATATTGTTCTTTTCATCAGCTATAGTGAGTGAATTATGGCCGTGTAAACCTTAAAGATTTAGGTACGTTACTAAATAAAAATAACGAGTGACCAACTGTATCAACCAGCGAAGGCTCTTCGATGACAGGAACATTAAATTGTAAATGTCTTTGCCATTACTACCTCCTTATCCCGGTTTAAATTAATTGTAATTAGTGTAATTATAATATTAGACACGAAATATTTTTCAAAAATCGATGTTTCTGTCCAACTTCCAATTTGAGTGTATGTTTTATTTTCTTCGATCCATTTATCATTTAATCCTTCTTTTAACACGTCAACAATGTTATTTTCAAAGACTAAACACACACACACACACACGCGCGCGCGCGCATGAATGCACGCGCATGGTAGCCAATACTTACAATTAATAATCAATCAAAAAAATAAAAATTATCAATATGCTCTTAAGACTAATATTATATTATTTTAAACGAATGTTTATAAAACTGATTCTGTGTAAAAACAATTTATTTTTTCATGTTTAAAAAAAGATTTATTTCATTTCTATATAAAAACAGTATGAAAGTTATAAGATTCACATTATAATTTTTTTTTTTTTTTTTTTTTATTATCAAATTAGTATCTCATTATTTACTTTACTTTCTTATTAACAACAAGCGCGCGTACGCGCGCAGCTCGATTTCTAGTATTATTAAATTATAAAAATCGACCGAATAATTATTGATTGTGAATCATTAAAGATTAATTGTGACCAGTAATTATATTATTAAATTATAAAAATCGACCGAATAATTATTGATTGTGAATTATAAAAAATCTGTGTGACAAATAAAGTGGATTATTAAATCATACGCTGACCAAATAAGTGACACTCATTAACCCTCATCTAGCGTCTTCTTTTCCTCTCCACCGCGACCAACCAAGATAAGGAAGATTTCCTAATTTAAGGTAGTATAAACATCGCGTGGTCACGTCGTCGTACGAGGGGTGCCGTCTGCCCCCGGGATTTTTTTTCTCTTTTTTAGTAGTCCCTTCCCCGGGCTCTGCAAGAGCAAGGGACTGTTAGTACGTCCGTTTATCGGACTCTAACAAAATGGTAGCAGAAAGCGTAGTTTAGGCCCCCGTGGACCGCGCATTAAATTTAGGGTTCAAAAAATTTAGTTTTACCTTTAAAGTTTGCCAGAATAGTGCGTAAAAAGAAGAAAAATTTTTCAGAGTAATTAGAGTTAGAACTTTGAATTTTTATATTAGTCTAATAACTTTTCCCTCGTGCCAGTACAGTGCGTAGGCTACAGTCCTGTAGTTTAAGTTTAGTATTGAAGCAGTTTAACAATTAGAATTACAAATTGTGCGCGGACAAAAAAAAATATACGAAACTCCAGAACTCGAAAAAGCTCGAGTTACCATCCGGTGGCGAGACTATCGTTATCGGGTGACTGCACGGCTGTCTGTGTAAAGAAATACTCAGTCGCGTGATTTTATGCACACTTTTATTACTTACGGAGCTTAAATTTTACACTAGAAATAAATTTAATTTTAGGCAAAAAATAATAATAATAATAATAATAAATAAAAATAAAAAATTTTAAAAAGTGAAAACTCAAATTTTCCAAATTACAATTTTTGAAGGTTATTTTAAATATTACTCTTGAGGTCAAACTCTATTTTTTCCAAAGGTATAAATTTTCAGTGTTTAAATTCGATTTCAATTTTCAAATTGAAAATTTTTGGAATTGCCAATTTCAATTATTTCCATTTTCACTTTTCAGATTTGGTCATTTTCTCAATTTATTTTTAAGCTCAATCAAAGTTGTTGACTTTAATGTTAGAACAGGTTCTAATTCTCAAGGGAAATTACTTTGCATAAATTTTAATTTACACAAAAAAAAAAAAATTTTGTTGCTCATTTAAATTTTCAAGAATTCAATTTTTCCAATTTTATCTATCTTTCAACTTTAATTTTTCAAAAAAACAAAAAATAATAAAACTTCAATTACTACGGTAAAAGTTTAGTGTTAGAAATAAAAGCCTTTTCAAATTTTAATTGTTTCGAGCTTTCAATTTTAATTTTAGATCTTCAAAATTTAAAAATTTTGCAATCCTTTTTAAAGAAACTTTTTCCTCAGCTATTTCAAATTTTCGATTCTACAGAGAAAGAAAATATATTGCAAAGCGGAGACATTAAATTGAGGAGACCCAAGTGACCGAGAGAAGAAGTGCGCGCAAGAAATCGCCGTTTCACTTTATTCTCTCCTTGTTCGTATTCCCCCTCCCGTGCAGTCCCCCACCGTGGAGCCGCAGTAGCACTAAGCCGTTTCTTCTTTGTGCCGCTGTCCGCTTATCGGCGTTTCACTCCATTCTTTCCTTCTGAGCGCCGAGCTGACCGGAGAAACGCCCGACCTATGACCGAAATTTAGACGCTACGGTAAATTTAATAGGGTTGGCAACCGGTACTTTAAAAGTAAAATTTTTTAAAAAGTACTCGATTTTTAATGAATTTTAACATTTTTTTTAGAATCTTTAAATCAAAATTGAGCAAGAAGAAAATTAAGAAAAGTTTTTAAAACCACGGGTTGATGACGTCATTAACCCGAAATTCCATTAAAAGTATATCTATATATATATATATATTGAAATTTTTAAAAAACCTAAACACTTGTAGTTCCTTTAATTTTAGTTTTTTTAAAAAAAAGAAAAAATACGTGTCGATTATTTTTCGATATTTTAACTAAATAAGCAAAAAATATTAAAAATTTCAAAAAGTTGCCACCCTTATTCTTCAAGAAATTTTTTTAGTAGTAATAGCATTAGTGATATTGATAGAAGGTAGTGCTTAATTAATTTGATAGTTTCAATAATTAATAAAAATTACTATAATCATTTTAATTTAATAATGATTGATAATATAATTAATATAATTATAACGTATAATTAATAATAATTAATTTAAGAATAATTAATTTGGTAGGTTTGATAAAATAGCGGAGAAGGAGATTATTCACCAATAAATAAGTTAGGGATTATTCATAATATCGTGAATATTACCGAGTACGAAAAAAAAAATAATAAGAGAGAAGAAGCCACGCGCCTATCGACGTTACACTCCATTCTCTCATCCGCAGTCCCCCACTAACTGTCGGCTGACCGATTACGTAGTTTGCCTATTTCTCGGTGGCTGACTGGGTACTTAATCCGACCACTTCTCACCCTCGTGCGACGTCTGACCATATTGACCTACTTCACTCGCCTGCTTTCGCTATCCAAAACTCGAAGCTTATTAGCTTTCTCAAATATTGGCATTTATAAAATTTTGCTGTCATTCTCCTTTCACCTAGTGTCTTCCTTAACCCGAGACCGACCAAACGCGCCTCCTATTCTACCCGTGTCCGACAGAAAAGACCGACCAATAGGCGTTCTTAAAGTCCTTTCGGAGAGGATTCAATGCAGACCGGCGCAGTGCGCCTTTACAGCTAGGAAGGGTTAGCCATTGCATTTTTGATCTTCCTGCGCAACAGTGAGGAATTGAGAATTATCCGACTTGAGTTGATCCTGTATATGGATGACATAATTGTCTACCACCGGTAGATTCAGACCCAGCCAGAACCTCGAATTCGTCCACTAAGATTTCCTCAAAACCCGCTCTCTCCCCCCGGACGGCGGAGTGACAATTAGGCTGGTGTCTTTTGGAATCTCACGAGATGACAAACGGAACAACCGGCAACGAACAGGGTCAGGAGGACCTAACTCGCACCATGGGTACGATGTTGATGGCCCTGACAAACAGTTTATGCCTGCAGAACGCCATTGCGGGTTTGAGCACGTACGATGGCAGCAACATACCCCTCAAGGACTTCATCCAGGATGTCCGGAATGGGGCGGCCTACGTCTCTGATGAACAGAAGGAGGGCTACAAGTGAGCTGTTCTAAGCAAGTTGAGAGGTGCGGCGAAAGATTGCGCTTGGGGAAAAGACTTTGCTGATGTCGAAGAACTATGCAGTCACCTCAAGAAACGCTTTGCCCCTGGCAAGGGCTTCGCGTATTATAATAACAAACTTCATAATCTATACCTGAAGCAAGGTGACACGGTCGGGGGATTCAAAGACCAAATAAACATTCTCCTCCGCTGTGCCCGCACAGCTCTGAAAGAAGAAAAAAGGGAAGAGTACCACGAGAAGATGATGGTACCTTTGACCGAGGCCGCCGTGGATGTTTTTATTAAAGGCCCCCCAGCGAGCCTTAGCCAGTGGGTCGACGCTAGCAAACCAACCACGTTGGAGGAAGCGTATCAGGAGGCCGTGAGGCTCGAGTCAAGGATGGACGCGCGCATCATCCCAGATGCCCGCCAAAGATCCAACTACTACCAACATGATGGTCGTAGACAGAATACCCGTTCCGAACCAAAAGACCGAGCTGCCTATGTAGGATAGGTGCAAGAGGGCGAGGATGTAAGTGAATGGTACCAGTGGCCCGAGCAAACCAAGCTACAGGACCAGGGTGAACAATGGCAGGAATTACCTCCTCCGGTCGTCAAGACAGCTTGTGAGGTCTATTATCAACAGCCCCAGCAGGCTTACCCGAACCAGCAACCAAAGTATGCACCCCAAGGACCTCCCCAGTTCCAAATACAGAATGGACCACCGCAACCGCGACAGCAATACCCCCGACCTCCTATGCCGACCATGCAGCCCCCGCAGGGGTACTGGCAACCACCATCGGGATATAAGCCCAACTACGGACCACCCAGAATGAATTACCGACCGGTTGGCCCACCCCGACCAAAAACTTATGACCCTGACCGTAGCCAACCGAATAAGGCGCCCACCTATCAATATCCCCGATTTGGGCCCCCACAAGGCTGGTCTCAAGCCCCACGTATGAACGCCCCTGTAAGTCAACCTGCAGATTTACTGCTTTATTAATTTTATTTTGTTGCTGGATTAAAAGCTGGTAGGGGAGGGTTGTCAAATAAATGTTGAGACAGACTTAATTTAATACCAACAGTGTTAATTTATTTATTTTAACACACCACTCTATTTACAACAATATTCAAATAATTCAAAATTACAATAAGTGAGTTTATACAGGTTAATAAAAATTATTTTAATGCAAAAAAACTGAGAGGTGAGAATATTATAGTTTGAGTGGAGAATTTCCACTCTTAATTTTCATGTAAAGAAAATTAATTAATTAATTTGAGAAACACCTAGTCAAAACTCTTTATGGACTTGATTATATTAATTCAAGCCATAAACACAAGTTTTGTTTGAGTATAGTTGAGATGAACAAGGCAACAGAAATGGCCTTGAAAAGAGAGAGAGAGATGCCCAAGAGAAATTAAAGCAGCAGCAGAGAATGACCTTGAACAGAATAGAAAAGAAAATGGCTGCTTGTAAGACAGCACAAAGAAAGGAGAGAGAGAGCAAGAGAATGCACAGTAAATTTTATTGATTTTCTGGCTGCGAAATGACAATGAGAAGCACCGGTAAATTATTGTTACCGGTGCTGTGCAAAAATACCTGAGGATGCCTAGGATGATCTCCTTGCTGAGCTGCTAACCCAAGAATTGAAGTGAATCAAGCCGATCGAATTCAAGATGAGATGTCTCCAGAGTTGACTACCACCAGGTGAATTATTTGTTGAGATGACTGTGCAGATGAGACCACTGCGTTGATGATGAGAAAGCGTCGAGAGAAATGCCAAGTGAAAAGAAGCCAAGAGATAACACAAAATGGCGAAAGAAACGTCTATTCACGAGCGTTGCCGAGAAGAGCACTGGAGAGACGCCGCAGGCACAGCAGCGTCAGCGACAGCAGCAACAGCGCGTAGCTTGAAGGCACGTGAGAGAGAGAGACAGAGCGAAAAATCAATACTCTGCGCAGGTGAGTCAGCGGTTTTGAACCGCTAATGATTAGCAGCGCTAATTTTCGAGAGACGCCGTGGCGACGACATCAACTGCGGACATGGGCGCGAATATTTAAATTTGATAAATTCCGCAACACAACCTATGATTACGGGCCCTCCTCCCATAAACCGCAACCCTGCCATGCCTCCTGTACCGTGTCAACCGGTGGCCACGGAGGACTTTAACCCACGATCCACTCCCCCATATCAGCAGACTTTAAACTGGCCGGAGGCCTGCCCGACCGCGGTGGCGAGCCAGCCTCACGGACCTTCCGGACCAATGATGAACCAGCCGGGCCCCCCACAGGCAGCTCAAACGATGCAAATCCAAACCAAAGGAACCCCACAATCCACCTTGCGGTCTGCCCGTTCTCTGCAGAGCTCGCAATAGACCCAGACCCAGGCACTCACATCCGAGTGTATCTGCCGCAGGAAAGACGACATCTAGTGCTTATGCTGGACACGGGTTCCGCTGTCAATTTGATCAAGCTTCAAGCGCTTCACCCGGATTCACAGGTGGAAACAGCGGCTGCCATTCCCTTGGTGGGAATTGCCGCCCAGGAAGTAATGACGCTAGGCATAACCTGGGTGCCTATCGGGGACCAAACGACCCTTTTCCATGTAGTGCCGGACCAATTCCCTATTCCGTACGATGGTATATAGGGTAGAGTATTCTTAAAGCAAAATGAGGCTGTGATATCTTATTATAAAAATAAGATAATGATCAGTGGCGACGTTATGAACCCCATACCCTTCCTAGACTTGGAAGGCTATGGAATGGTCGACCAAGGACGAGGTCTACAACCACGTGACCCCATGCAAGAGGGAATCCATTGGCGAGAGGACCCCCGCCGACAAGAGCGAACTCAGCTGAGTCCTTGGTCAAAGAAGAAGCACCTAAGGAAGCTAGACTGGAAGCCAATCGGAGCCTCAAAGACGGAGGTACCAAATGGACGCTGAAAAAACGATGCCGACAAGTTATCAGCGTTAATTTGGTTAACGCTCACATGGGAGTAGGATACCTACCGGCCATTAGCAAAACCCCAGGAGTGTTCATCGGAAATGCACTCGTCACCAGCGAGAATGGAAGCTGCAAAGTCTTGGCAGTGAATACGACCGAAGAGGACGTGACCATCGAGGTCCACCCCATGAACTTATTCCCATCGAGTACGATGCACCCCCATTCGACCCAGATTCAGAAACCGAGCTAGAATGTGAGAAGATAACGGATGAAGGAGAAAGAATACAACCTGTGTTAGAGTTGCTAGACACCGAGCAATTAAACCCTGAGGAGAGGAACCAAGTGCGGCGTGTTGTGGAAGAATACCATGACGTCTTTTTGTTACCCGGAGATAAGTTGTCCTGTACCGATCTAGTGGAGCACGAGATACCTACCGAAGATAACATCCCCGTGCATGCTAAACAATACCGCCACCCCCCAATTCATCGAGAGGTAATACGAGAGGACATCGAGAAGAAGCTCGTCGATGACATCATAGAACCCTCGACCTCTCCGTACCAATCTCCCGTTTGGATTTTGCCCAAGAAAAGAGACAGTCAAGGGCGTCCAAGATGGCGTATGGTGGTCGATTTCCGAGCGTTAAATGCCAAGACAATTGGGGACGCATATCCACTCCCGTATATTATCCATCCTGGACCAATTGGGCGACTCAGTATACTTTTCTACCTTCGACCTAGCCAGTGGGCTTTATCAGATTCCCATGAAACCCAGCGACCGACCGAAGACAGCATTCTCTACGATAACTGGACATTGGCAATTCAAGAAAATGCCCATTGGACTCAAGAACGCCCTTGCGACCTTCCAACGATTAATGGATCGCATCCTGCTGGGACTCCAAAACGTGGAAATGCTGGTGTATCTAATGACATCATCATCCACCCCAATAGCCTTAACGATCATTTACGGAAAGTACGATTGCTGTTTGACCGACTAAGACATGCGAAACTGGTGTTACAACCCGACAAGGTACTCTTGCTCAGGCGAGAGGTGGGATTCCTGGGACACATAGTGTCCGAAAAAGGCTGTGAACCAAATCCTGACAAAATTCTGGCAATGAAAAATTTCCCCAGACCTCGCAATGTGACCAATATCCGTTCGTTCACGGCTTTAGCGGGATACTACCGAAGGCTCATAAAAGACTTCAGTAAAATCGCGAAGCCTTTGTATGACCTCACGAAGAAGGATACCAAGTTCGTATGGACCGACGCCCAGGAGCAAAGTTTCAAGTTATTAAAACAGAAGCTCTGCGAAGCTCCCATCTTACAATTTCCTGACTTTAATAAGAAGTTCACGCTTACTACCGATGCTTATGACTATGCTATAGGAGCTGTCCTTAGCCAGGAGAAAGATGGATTCGATCATCCTGTTGCCTATTTGTCTCGGAGTTTGACGGGGGCTGAACTTAATTACACCACCACTGAAAAGGAATGCGCCGCAGTGCTGCACGCTTTCCGCAAATTCCGGACATATTTGTTGGGAAGGCGATTTTTGCTCGTGAGCGACCATGAACCCTTAAGCTGGATGCACAACCAGAAGGATCCAGGAAAGAGAATGCTCCGATGGATGCTGAAATTCACGGACTTCGAGTACGATTTCAAGTACAAACCAGGAAAACTCAATAGCAACACCGATGCCCTCTCGCGAAATCCAGCAGACCAGCCGATGCAAGAGGATGAAATTAATACCACTTTACCCATGATCAAGGTCTTGGTCATAGAAGATAAGAATAAGAGGGACCAGGAGGAGGCTCGACGGCCCAAGAAGACCGCCAGGAGCCCTCTGGGACGTATGGTCGATAACTCGCGCTCTAGTACCTCGGGAGCGAAACTGAAACCACCAACCAAGAATGCCGCTTTGGCCCCTCCTCCGTCGCGACAAGAGCGAGCAAAATCCGTAGATGAAGGAATAAAGCCTCGTCGGGGTCGACCCCTAGGAGCCAAAACGAACAAAAATCCGCCTGCATTGGACCATAGTACGGTAGCTCAACGTACGAGGTCCAAACGAACCCTAGCCCTCCCCCCAGGAAGAGGCAGTTCCCTACCTCCCCCTCCAAAGCTAATTCTAACACCCCCGCATCTGAAAGACAAGCCCCGGGATGGCAACGATGGTGACGCCGTTGACACAAGGGAAGGCGGAGAAAAACAAGGCGATGTAACTGAGGACCTTACCGATTGAGACCAGTCAGATGCGGGAATCCCTGTTGTTGATCTGAAGAATAGTGGCCTACGAGATGAAACGACCGAAGAAGTTTCTTCAGAAGGAGGCGACCCCCGGGGTGATAGTGAGACCCCTATCAACACCGCTGCCACCGAGGTAAGCGCCGTAACGCCGAGCGAAATGGAGACGGTGGGAGACACGGACACCCCGGAAGAAACCTTTGAAGGTCCGGAACACTCCATTAGCCAGCAGGACTTGCAAGAGAGTAGCGACAAATTAACCCAAAGCTTGGTGGACCACTATGACCCAGTCTGACCAAAGAAGAGAAAATCCCCCTTAAATCCCCGTCGAAAACCCAATCCTCAGTTCAAGAACCAGAGATTGATTCTTAATCCCGAAAGCTTCTTTCTTACCACCAGAGGCCAATTACCAATTCCATTTTTAGGCCCAATGCAATAAGTATTAAAACAAACAAAATGAGAAACCCTATAGCCTTACTCTTAATTGCAGAATTATGAACCAGCCAGAACAAACAACCCCCATCCAGCGTATCCTGAAGGAGCGAGCAGGACAAGACCCCTGCCTGGTTAGAGTTCGACACTCGAACAACCTAGGACTGTGGCAAATACTGCGGGGGCTAAGCCGTTATGGCCCCATTCAAAGTGGGGAAATAGAAATAATCGAACCCGCGGGAACCATAACTAGGGTTACCTTCAAAAGGTTAGAAGATGCCGAACGAGTTCTCAAGAACCAAAAGAAATATGATGAATATAGTCAGTTGATTTTTCCTGTTCGCAAAAATTAATTAAATTAAACAATATTTGGTGGAAGTTTAGCATTTTATGTGCAAAATATGTGGTTTTTTTTTTGAAAAATTTTGAGCGGTTTCGGAGAAATCGTCAAAAAACGTGAAAAATTTTTTGTGTTCATATGTGCGTGGGCTTGAAAATAATGCTTCTGGAAAATTCTGCTTGGGCTAATTTTTTTCTTTGAATTTTATATTTTTTGAAAAAAAAAAAAATAATAGTGTTACTAGAGAAAAACATCCGGAAAAATGCGAAAAACCTAAAACAACAATTTTTTTTACACAATTTTTATACTATTTGTTATAAATAATGTATTGTTTGTCAAAATTGCCTGCTGCAGATGAAACAGTGCATGTCGTGGATGGTGGATTTTCATTACACAAAGTACCTTGGCAAAAAAATGACACAGTTGAAACCATTACAAACAATTTTTTAAATTATCTAAAAAAAACCTATTCACCTGGAAGTCATATTGTTTTTGATGGTTATCCAGACGCAGCAAAGACCTCAACACTGACTTCGTCTACTTCAGCAAATACAAAAAGAGTTGAACGTTTGAGACGAAACAATTTTTCAAGTATTCCCGATCTTGAGTTTGAATGCCACACCAAAATTTCTTTTACACCCGATAAATTTTTAACTAATGAGCGTAATAAAAATAAATTAATTCAAAAAATAACGCAAAAACTTTCGGATTCAGGTTTTAACTGTCAACAAGCAGAGGAGGATGCAGACAGACTGATTATCATTACTGCAAAGACCGTAGCAATACAGAAAAAAACATCGTCATCGTCATCAATAACGACAAATGTTGTAGTAGTAGGACAAGATGTAGACCTTTTAGTACTTTTGTGTCAACTTGTTTCAAATGATTTAAATGTTTTCTTTAATAAAGTTGGGACTGCATCAGTAAAAGAATCATTTTTTGGATCAGATAGTTTTAAACATAATCGTAAAATAGTAGCTTTTTTACATGCGATTCTACTTCAGGATTTTCTGGTAAAGGAAAATTAACTGCTGTAAAATCACTACTCGCAAATCCAAATGTATTGAGCTTAGCCGAAGTTTTTTACAAGTCTTTTGAAAGTGAAAATGAAAATCGTCAATTGCAAAAAATGATTGGTAAAAATGGATGTGAACTAATTGCTTGGATGTACTCTGTGAAAAAAAAAAAAAAAATTTATCACTCAATGAAGTCAGATATTTAAATTATACAACTAAAACATATAAATCTGGATTCAAACTGGACAAACTACCACCCACTGAAGCAGCTGCAGTTCAACACAATTATAGGGTTTATTACCAAATACAAAAGTGGCTAGGAGTTCATAAATCTGCAATTGAGTGGGGCTGGAAATATGACTCTGAAAATAATTTAATACCAAAATTCAGTGCCGAAAAATTAATTCCAGATGATTTACTTAAAAAAATTTCCTGTAGTCGTGAAACTGGTTGTGATAAACAAAGATGTGGATGTCGAAAGCATGGATTAAAGTGTACTAATTTATGTACAAAATGTGATTCTGACTGCTGTAAAAATTTTGAAGAAGAAGATCAAACGATACCAGATTTCAATGATTCTTTCGATCCTTTCGATATTCACGATCCATACGATTTAGTAACATGCGTATATGAAGAAGAAGAAAAAGAAGAAGAGGAAGAGGAAGCGGAAGAAGAAGAGGAAGAAGTAGAAGAAGAAGAAGAAGACAAAGAAAAAGAGGAAAAAAGTGAAGGAGAAACAGGACAAGATTCAGAAGATGAAGAAGACGCAGGTCCGACTCAAGTAAAAAGAAGAAAAGTGTAATATATCTGTATAAACTCAATTGTAGGTTAATATCAGCGTTCAATTTGTACAAAATGTAAGAAATAAAAATTTATTTTTTTAGCAACCAAAGTCTTTATGTCATTATTCAATAATTTATTTGTATTAATAACCTTTATTTTAAAAAATTATTGCAATATTTATATCGGAAACATGTCCCGTATCATGATTTTCATACTACATAAATGTATTAGCACAATGTACTTACACATTTTAGAAAATTTATCCACAAAATACCGAAAAATATTAATTAAAATATTTTTATTAAATCAAAATTGAATCTAAGAAAAAAAAACCTCGACTTAACAAATTTCAGTTCTTTAACTTTCAATGTTTTCTTAGTCATTTTCGACACTTTCCGTGATTGGACATATTCGACAATAAAGCACTAGTACATAGAAAAGTATATGTTACCATAAACATGACTTTTAACAATAAAAATTAACAAACAATACATTATTTATAACAAATAGTATCAAAATTTGTAAAAAATATTGTTGTTTTCAGTTTTTCGCATTTTTCCGGATGTTTTTCTCTAGTAACACTATTATTATTTTTTTTTTTTTCAAAAAATATAAAATTCAAAGGAAAAAAAGGGGCCCAAGCAGAATTTTCAAGCCCACGCACATATGAACACAAAAAGTTTTTCACGTTTTTTGACGATTTCTCCGAAACCGCTCAAAATTTTTCAAAAAAAAAAAACCACATATTTTGCACATAAAATGCTAAACTTCCACCAAATATTGTTTAATTTAATTAATTTTTGTGAACAGGAAAAATCAAAAACGAAAAAAGTGATTTTTTGCATTTTTCACTGAAATTTTGAGGTTATGTAAAAAAAGTGTTGGAACAAAAGTTGTAGGTTTTTTGATTATCTACAAGTTTTACGTTCCAACTTTTTTGATAAAACGTGTAGTTTTCTCAGAAAATGCAAAAAACCACTTTTCACCCCTAAAAACCCACCCCCTCCTTCGATTTCCCAACTGAATTTCTTGAGATTATTTTTCCCTCATATAGAATCATATAATCAACAAACTCCCGTAGTTAGTTACTGCTCATTAATTTTTCCCTTCAAAAATATTATCGGTGTTGTACTAAATCTTTACCGACGGCAGCAAGATTGAGAGTATGGCCACTCTGTTGACACTGTAATATGGCCTCTATATCAAGAAGAGAAGTTGAACTTATACTTACAAGGAGAGGCTATACCGTGCGGGTCACCGATGCTAACGAAACTTTTGGGATCGTTTTCTAATATCAAAAAATGAAGAAATCCATCAATTATTTCGTCCAATGGGGCCTTGATATCGATTTGCCATATAGCTCATATGGCATTTTTAGCGCTTATTCGGTTTTTTGCTAATTTTTCAAAAATTCCTCTTCGAAGCCTATTGCACTTACAGAATTCTGCAACCTCGCATTCTCTTTGTTTTTTCATTTACTTTCAAGGAAAAATATTTTTAAGTTTACTTTTAATGAGTTTGACTCTGAGCTAAGAAGATTTCTAAAAGCATATTTTAGGGTTTTTTCGGCTTTTTTAAACTTTAATTGTACATGAACAACTTTATCAAATCGATGTCTCAGAATATTTTTTCTCAAAAATTCATGAGAAGTATCTAAATAAGCTAATTTTTCAAAAATTCCTGTTCAAAGCCTATTGTACCTACAGAATTTTGCAACCTTGCATTCTTTTTGTTTTTTCATGAATTTTTGAGAAAAAATATTCTGAGCCATCGTTTTAATAAAGTTGTTCATGTACAATTAAAGTTTAAAAAAGCTAAAAAACCCTCGAATATGCTTTTAGAAATCTTCTTAGCTCAGGGTCAAATTCATTAAAAGTAAACTTAAGAATATTTTTCCTAGAAAGTAAATGAAAAAACAAAGAGAATGAGAGGTTGCAGAATTCTGTAAGTGCAATAGGCTTTGAAGAAGAATTTTTGAAAAATTAGCTAAAAAACCGAAAAAGTGCTAAAAATTCCATATGAACTATGTAGCTAATCGATATCAAGGCCCCATTGGACGGAACACGGAAAAAATAAAACCAACGCATGCATCGCTGAATTAGCGACGTGGGCATCGTGGACCACCACGACGGTTCCGTCGCAGAGTTTACGACGCAAGCGTCGCAAACCAGGTGGTGGAGTACTTGCCACGGCGGCCGCTCAGTCGCTCATTTGTTTATTCAGGCTTTTGATTTACAATGTTGGAAACTAGAAGTTTTCAGGTATACTGTGTAAAAATTTGAAAAAGTTTCGTCAATTAAGTCTGGAGTGTTAACTAGTTGAAAAAAAAATAATTTCATCAAGCGGCCTGGGACACGAAGCGCGTGTCAGCTGTTACCCTGCATAACCTAAGAGGTTCTCGCCCCACCACCACCAAGCAGTCCACCTCCTGACTTGGCAAACCGTCGTATAGTGGTCCGCGATGCCCACGCCACTAGTTCAGCGATGCATGCGTTGGTTTTATTTTTTCCGTGAATTATTGATTGATTTCTTCACTTTTTGATATTAGAAAACGATCCCCAAAGTTTCGTTAAGATCGGTGACCCGCAGGGTGTAGCCTCGCCTTGTAAGTGTATATCGAAACGAAACTGTGGATAAAAGTAGTATCACAAACAATGAGGGAGCTAAAAAATTTAAATTTTTCTTTTTTTACTGAGCAGAAAAATAACCATATGATCTTAAAAAAACTTTAATATTTTTAAAATTCATGTCATTTTTTTTCAGGTCCTGCTGTATCACTTTTTCAAAAATCTTACTTTAAAGTTTTAAAAAAAGCACTTAAACCTAATGGTATAATATGTAACCAAGCTGGAACAGTTTGGGCAAACATTACTCAGGTTCAGGAAACTTTAAAAATTTGTAAATCCGTTTTCTCAAATGTATCTTATGGAGTTGCGTCAGTTCCAACATATCCTACAGGACAAATTGGCTTCATTCTTGGTAGTGAGAATTCAGTAAGTACAACAAATTCTCAATATAAAGTAGTTTTTACGAACAATTCCGCTACCTTTTTTCCCACGTTTTTTATTTTTTACTTCAAAAAACCTCTGAGGTCTTTGGGACCTCATGTAAACTTTAACTGTAAATGAAATTATTTTATTTTTATCTCATTGTTAATATGATAAATTATTAATTAATTTCAAAAATAATTTATTCAAAGAGACCAATTTTTTTAATAGATTTGTCTTTTACTTTCATTATGATTGATAAATTTAAACAATTTGTTGCGTTAGAAATACATCTTTTAAAGCTTTACTTTTATGGCTCAAATATGTTTCTTAGAAAAAAACTAAACCATTTCCCTCGTCGAGATGAGGTGCAGCAATGTAGGGTACCAAATACGAAGTATTCTGAGCAACAACTATCACTCTTCAGTCGAGAAAAACTATTTTGAGCTAATTTTCTTTGACGCTTAAAACAGCACGGGGTGTGGTACAGCTAACCAAAAATCGAATACCCAAGCACGAGGCCGTCGCCGGGGAGACGTTCGGTCGGCACGAAGGTCGGTAAATGACTGACGCGTGATACTCGTGGTGTCTGATTTGAATATTTGGATCAAATACTCAACAATGATTATTTACTAGGATATTTAGGGGATAGAACGGGGTGAATCAATACAAATTTATGTACAGAAAAGTATCAAAAAAATATTGGTATTGAAGTCACCACTATCATATTTTATTAACAAATGATTTACAATAATACTCATACTATCATAATAATAGGAAGTTAAAGCCATTAACGAATTAAATAAACAACTTCTAGTTCAATGAAAATCCTTACATATTAACATCAATCTGTATTTGCTAAATGCCGCAACCTCTTTATTTCTCTTCTGCGACCATCCATTGCTGAACTTCTATTAATTTTCAAAAGCCTTTCCAAACTAAATGATAGTTTGATTAGTAATCTTTTTAGAGTTTTTACCCGTGAAAGAGTAACGTGAGTCAGACCAGTCTGATATTTACTATTTCCTATGTTAACTATCACCATATCCAAAGTTATTCCTTAAGATCTGTAAGCACTGATAGCGTATGCTAATGTTAATGGAAATTTTTTTACAGGTACAAGATATGGCACTTTTTTAAAATGAGTTAACTATATGCACAATAGAAATCGCATTTTCATACAGCACTGGTCCCGTGTATTTATCGAAAGAGATCAAAATGCAGATTGGCATTACATCATAATAATTCTCACATTCTAATGCTGGATCGTAAATTATATATAAAATAGTACCAACTGAACCCCTTGCTAAACTTTTGGCTACCAAAAGATTTTTTCTCAATATTACTCTGGCGTCTTCACATAATCGCGATTGTGGAAATAACCCTTGAGCATCATCAACTCAAGCTAAAGCCGCTTCTCGACAGTTATGCTTGGCATTGATCAAACGGCTACTGGTCATTTTGTTTGTTAAAAATTTTCATAATTGAACCTTTCCATTTCAGTGTTTTGAGTTATGATATAAATAGCTCTTTCAAATTGATCTACAGTATGAATATTATGCATGTAAAATCGTGTAGACAACAGCTTGTAATCTGCTTCCGTGATATGACCACTTGCTATTCAATCCAAGGTTTCTACCAAAAGTCTTTGCTCATCGCCCTGCTGCTTCCTTATTGTTGTTAAAAACTTTTTTGAACTGTTCATATGAAAGACTGAATTGTAGAGTTTCAAAACTTTTTCCAATACTGTACAGACTTGGATCATCTGCTGGTAGTAGTTGAGACCAATCACCAACTAAATATATGCAGAGCATATATTTAGTTACCTTAAATTCAATAACCCATTCAAAATAACCCTCTTAGGGTTATGTGGAGACTAATTCTTATCGTAAATCCAATAAACTATCCCACATATCCCCCGATCATCGTACCGCATTTTTACTATTGTTATGGTGACGACATATTTATAAGTTATTGTGTATTAAACATTGTTACAGTGAATTCGTGCATTATTTACAATAAACTGGGTTTTTTCATGCCGTCCGGCTTTTTTCCCTCAAACACAATGTTTTCATTTTTATGAATTTGATGTGTCAATTCTTTCCCATTTCGAGAAACGAGGATTTTCCTGACCGGAAGGTTTTCAACTATACAAATCCAATAACCCATCTAAAGTAACCCTCCGACGACGCTTACATGGAAACTAACTTTCACGTTATAGCCAATAACCCATTTCAAATGACCCTCCTAGCATTATGAGAAAACTAAGTTTTACCTTAAATTCAATAAACTATCTCAAATAAGCCTTATAAAGTCATGTGGACATTTGTGGGAAAAGGATCCTACTTGAGAAGAAGTTGTGTCCATATGTACAAGCGTATGAAGGTTATTTAGCATGATTTATTATAACTAAGCAGTTGAATCTTGTTCATATCAACCGTGGCAAGTTATTTGGCATGGGTTATTGGATGTAAAGTAGTCTTGTACATACGGACACAACTTCTTTCCAAGTACGATCCTTATCCCACAAATGTCTACGTGACCTTATGAGGGTTATTTGGGATAGTTTATTGAATTTTAGGTAAGAGTAAGTAACCACGTAGGCCTACGAGGGTTATTTAGGGTTGGTTTAGAATTTAAGGTTAAAGTTAGTTTCCACATAAGCCTCGGAGGGTTACATCGATGCGTTATCGGATTTAAGGTAAAGTTTGTTTTCACGTAAACCTATAAATGTTATTTTGGCATGGATTATTGTACTTAAAATATAAGTATTGTCAACTGCGGAGGGTCATTTGTGATGCGATATTGAATTTAAGGTAAAAGTGGGAGCATGACAAAACGTCAGACGACAAAACGTCAGATCGATAAAATTTCAGACAACAAAACTTTAAAAAACATTTTATTTTTTATCATTTGATACTTAATTTTAGATTAACAAACTATCTACATGACAAAAATCAAAATCAAATCTTTGGAGATTCGTAATAGAGTTTAAAAAGCTTTTTAAAATTTTGAAATGAATTTTTTCTTACTGAAACATTGCGATTAGTGAAACCATGCTAAATTCGGCTAAATTGACGCGTACTACGCGCGCGACTATTCTAACCTGCGGCACCTTCTAGAAACACACGCCCGTATATAACCCCCATAATCAGACGCGTCCAAATAAATACTATAAGAAAAAAAAGATTTTTTTTATTTTATTTATTATTTTATATTTAAAGCAATTGTATTAATTAAATAATTAATTTATCAACATATAATATTAGAAAAACAATTATTTTTATAATATAAATTTTCAAAAATCATTTTTCCATGTATCATCCAAAGTCATCTGTTTTTTTTTTTTACTTAATTCCAAGGTTTGAAAAGTATCTTCAACTTTATTAAAGGATTCAATGAATGGTGGGCAATTTTTCAAAGTAGCAAAACTATCAAGATCATCAAAACAAGAAATAGCTTCCAGAATAGATGCAATTTTACATTTGTCTGAGTCTCCTTCGCCAGCTTCATAATCAGACTCCTCATCAGATTGTTCTTGCACGTCCACGTTATTTTCAAAATTTGGATCTTTGGTCATGAGCTCGTTATCATAAATAAACGTTTCAGCACCGATTTCCAGTCATGCTTGTTCACAGAGTTGTAATTTCAGTTTCTAAGTTGACTTCTTCAGCTGAGCCGACTGTCTCATACGAATATAACAGTCCCGAACTTGCTTATTAATCTCTTCATTTCCTGTCGATTTTAAGTTTCTTTTTTTCCAACCAAGGGTTTCAGACAATCAATCAGTCATGATCTTGCTTTCGTGTTGCAAAATAGAATATATCTCCAGGTTGTAGTAATCACCAAGTTCACCAGGTGTCCATCCTGACCACTCCAGAGTCAAAACTTCCTGGGGAAACTCCAGATTGCAGTAATCACCAAATTTACCAGGTGTCCACCCTGACCATCCCGAGTTGAAACTTCCTGGAAAAATCATCTACAGCATGTACATGCCACTAGGTGCACCAGGTGTCCACCCTGACTCATGCCGAGTTGATACATCCCAGAAAAGTCGGCTGCGGAGCGTAACCGCTGTTAAGTGCACCAGCTGTTCACCTGGGATCCGTAATTTCCTGGAGAATTCATCTCGAAGAAAGAATTGTTAATTATATTATTCATCAACGTAAGCGTCAATATCTATATATCTTATGCATTCAAATTTTATTCAAAACTTTGGGTTTCATTACTTATATAAGTTATGTTTAAAACCAACGTAGCAAACGACTTTACGAATGGTAACACCCTGGCATAAATTGCGTATTGCATACATTTTTGATAAAAGTGTCAGAAAAGTGCATTTCACCCTTTTTCAAAATTTGAAAAAATTAGAGCAGCTAATTTTTGTTAAAATACGTCATATTATTTTTCTGGAGTTTCCGATTTTTTTAATCGCAAATTTAAGGTTGAAAAATTCAAAAATGGCTCAAACTGTTTCAATTTGGCACCAAAAATAATTTTAAAAAATGTAGTCAAACTACATTCTTTTTTTAGAAAACTTTGCCGCAAACGGCATGTCTCTAGCCCTTATAGATTCTGAGATATGAATTAAAGTTGAAAAATCACTATTTTTGATCCTAAGGTCCCTAGAAGAAAAAAGGGAGCTGCCGTTTTGCACCAAAAAATTTTTTTTTATGCCCTTTCGAATGATATATATTGTAAAGATTTTCCGAAGGGGTCCGATTCAACTATCTTACCCGGCTATACCCTCTGGGGAAATATTCAGGCTTGTCGAACTTGATTTATTCATGAAATTATTTCTAGAATTTAATAAATCATTGTTGGTAGTATTATCTAGAATGAATTCGGATGAGCTATTCAAAACAGTTGAATTTAAAATATTATCTCTACGTACCTGTGTAGCCATGATTTTTATGGCTTCTGCCATTGACTCGGCTCGTCTAGACACCTGAGTTGCACAGGGTCGCATAACCATGGTATCCCTTTGCTGAACGAGGAAGTTTGCTTGAGTCGCCTAACGTGGAATAGCTGTAGTCGGGGTAGGGGTGGTAAGGCCGCATTTAATTCTGGTTGTGAAGATTTCTGCTGCTTTGCTTGCTGAAGCTTCTTCATTAGTTGGTCCAGCTGCTATTGGAGTAGCTGTTGCTCGTACTGTTGTTGTTGGATCAGTTGTTTGTGTTGCTCAGTCTGTTGCCAGAGTGATATCAGATCCTGTACAAGATTAGACGTGCCGCTTACGATCTTTTCCGCAGCTTCTAGGACGGAGACTGATCCATCATCCTGAATGATCACCTCGGGTTCAAGGTGCGGTTGTAGTTGATTGTCACCAGACACTGAGCCCAAGCTGGACTCTTGAATATCAGAAGATTCTTTCTCCATATCGTCTGCATCATTCATTATTTTGGAGAGGCTCAGATTTTGGTCTGATCTTGGCGGAGGTTTTAAAACTATTCTGTCAATTCTTACCAAGCTCAGCAAGTAGCACCTGGATTTTTTAGTTACATTTCACCAGTCAGCAGCTACTTCAACCTCATCTGTAGAATAGAATCGTCTAGTTAGATATTTGGATTTTCTCGAGAATATTTTTGTAGACAGATCTGTAAATTTGAAAGCTTGTTTTAAGTGACCTGGCAAGGCCTTGTTGCCATCTTGAGCGGTCATTTCAACAGTTGTATTACCAAATTTCTTTTATTATTCATTCAAGTTGACGTGGATCCTAAATTGATAAATAAATTCTAAACAATTTACATATTCAGCAACATTGATCGATGAAGAAAACATTACTATGATTGCAAATCGAACAATGTAATTAGGATCTCTGTAACGTAAAAACGTACGATGCCGAAATGCGCGCTAATCCCTTCTGTACTGCATCGATCGCAGATCGCGGATCGCGGGATTTGACCATCGCTTGCATTCCGACTAAACGCATCAGCCTCCATTGGATAACCGATATCCGGAGATTCAGCCTTACTACGTGCAATCCCTAGAACCGGCGTGACGTCACTGATGTCTTTTTATAAAAAAAACTTCCTATCTAGAGTATAAAAATATCAATCCATAACCATCAAAATTATTTTTTGAACCGATTCTTGAAATCAATCATATTCAAACGTATTTATCGAAACCTAATTGTAGCGAACCACGGTGATTGATTTCAAGAATCGGTTCAAAAAGTATTTTTTTTTGTTTTGCAAAAAATTAGATGCATTAAAGTACTTTAAATTCTTTTCAATCCTTAGCATCCGTGCGAGCATCCTCAACAATTTCCGATCACGTTTTTAATAATTTTTTTTTAATTTTTTAATTTGACCTATGCTTTTGATAAAAAAGTTAAATTTTTTAACTGTTTCAATTTGTAACATTTTTATGACGAAAAACATGTTCGGTGTTATTTCGATTATGAAAGTATCCGAAACTGCTTTTTTCAGATACCTTACAAAACTAAGAAGTATCCGAAGATACTTTTTCAAAAAAAGAAAAGTATCCAAAGATACTTTTTTCGGATACTTTTTAAATTTAAAATATTCTGAAATACTTTTTCAAAAAAAGAAAAATATTTTTTTCGGATACTTTAAAAATTTAAAAAATGAAATGTATCCGAGAATACTTTTTCCGGATACTTTTAAAGTATCTGAAGATACTTTCATGAAATTTATCTTGCACCCAAAGATACTTTTTTCAGATACTTTTTGAAATCCCAAAAGTATCCGATATTTCAACTCCGTATACTTGGTCGACTCTGCACATTACTGACTTTACTGATTTCACATACTTCAAATACCGTACTTAATCACTAACTCATCTCTCACTCACTCTATCAACAAACCCTGTCACCCTATTCATTCTGAATCTGACTCATCTTAGATCTCAAGCTTAAACTGCCCACCCTGAAAACTACTCTAGTACTTAGCGAAATTGTAAAAAAAATCACGATTATTTTCAAATTTTGCAATCTTATACAAACAAGCCTCGATTTTCAACAAAATTTTTTTACATATTCTTCATGAGATGCACTTACTTCATACATAGTAACAGCTCGCAAAATTGCGTTTAAAGTGATTTATGATTCTATAGGGGGAGGGTTGGATTTAAAATGATAAACGGTTTGTACAGCACCTTCTGATGACAACAAAAAGTATTCAATAGAGCCAAAGTTATAATTTTAATATCTGATCTACCAGCCCACAACCATCACTCACCTTACCTAACCCGATTTACTATTCTCACCCATATTAAGAACCCTACTACCTATACTTACTTTTCATCTTCAACAACCTGACCTAGTTTAATCCACATTACTGACCTCACTAATTTGATTTACTTCAAATGCCGTATTCTATCCCCCAAACTTACTCACCCATGTGGCAATCCTGTTTTGATTCAGGATTGCTTTGTTATTTTCCCTATATTACAAAGACTCACTCCTATTCAGTCTTAGCAACTGAACTGGGGGAGTGTTCGTTGAGTCCAGGTATCGAGCGGTTGCCACCTGGCTCTTCTGGGTTGGGTTCTTGCCCAGTTAAAACGCTTAAAAGCGTACCCAGTCCTTTTTGTCTTTCCTTTTATATTTATTTATACTTATATTTATTATCTAATTAGGACTGAATTACAGCCCTATTGTCTACAATTAAATTATGATATAAAATAAGCTAAAATATAGTTAAATTTTAAGTTGAACTAAAATATAGTTCAGGTTTTATTTTATTGTTTTAAACTAAGATATAGTTTAATTCTAAGTTGAACTAAAATAAAGTTCAGCTTAACCTTTTGTTTTAAACTAAACTATAGTTTAAATTTAAGTTGAACTAAAATATAGTTCAACTTAGTTGTTATTAGTTTTATTTTCTTTATTATAATATTATATATAAATAATATATATAATTTAACTTATATATAAATTATATTTATTTTTGTTGGACTAAAATATAGTCCAATTTTTATTTTTTTATTGTTTTGTTAAACTAAAATATAGTTTATTATAATTGAACTAAAATATGGTTCAAATTAGTTGTTATTAGTTTTATTTTCAACTGAATTATATTTATTTTTGTTGGACTAAAATATAGTCTAATTTTTGTTTTTTATTGTTTTGCTGAACTAAAATATAGTTTATTATAATTGAACTAAAATATAGTTCAATTTTTGGGTTTTTATATTTTTAAACTAGACTATAGTTTAAATATTGTTGGGCTAAAATGTAGCTTACTCCAGACTAAAATATAGTTTAGAGTAATTTGTTTGTAAGGATATTTTTGTTAAAAATTTTGTTAAAACTTTTGTTAATTTAGAGGTTTTAATTATACTTGATTTTCATTGTATTTTACTTACATTAATTGAGAGATGAGAGATGGATTCGCTGCCTAAAGTGCGTTAAGGGTTGAGGCCGCGCTACTCCTAGGATGTGCACGATAAAACTTTGCACCAGGTGTCTTTAACTTAACCAACTCGGAGCGCCTAAGTCACTCTTAAAGTGTGGATGAGAATTTGGGTCCAGGTCACTAAGAGGTCTGGAGGTTCAGGAGAGATGAGCACAGGTCACTAGGATGTCTGAAACTGAGCTGCTTGGGCTAGTGCAGCTTCCTATAAGGGATGCGTTTTTTGGTACAGGGAGTCGGAAAACTGGAGGGGATAGTTGGGACCCTTGTAGCAGCGGCGGCGGCTAGATTTTCCTAACTCCTAATTGGTCCTTAGGGTTTTTTTTTCCCCTCTCTCTGTCTCTCTGCTTATGGCTGAGAGGAGCTGACTTTAAAATGGTTGGAGGGGATAGCGATCCAAAAAAACAAATTTATTATTATTATTAAATCAGTCGCGTTCGGGTGCTAAGCTTAGGAACCCTTAGTTTTCACCATTATATCCCTGTCCCTCTTGCTATACCTCTGGAGTGTTCGTGAGTCCTAACGCCCTGCAATATGCGAGTATGTTGTCCACACTCACTCCGTAAAAGCTCTCAGGATCCAGGATCCCGGTTCCCAACCATTTCAGGCGGTGGCCTATCAGGTTAGGGCATTTGCATAGGAAGTGGCACGGGGTCTCTTCCTCTGATTCACACCATCTAAACAGATTACTATGCCCCTGCGTTTTGTGTGTGTAGCACCGAAGGTTGCAGTGTCCGGTCATAATGCCCATGACCTCTCTAGCCCTTCGTTTGTCTAGCCTGGTGATCAGTTTGGCCCAACCAGTAATATGACTTCCCAGTAGTTCCTTGATCCACCTGTAGCTCTGGGACTCTTCCCAGAATTCCCATCTTTGCCTCTTCGAATACTTCTCCAGGATACTGTAGCCTTCCGAGAACGGCACACCCACCCCATGCTCCGGCCGTGTATCTGTCGAGGCCCCTCTCCTCGCAAGCTCATCTGCCCTTTCGTTTCCCTTGAACCCGGAGTGTCCGGGTATCCAGGTAATAACTACTTGGTTAGATCTTGCCAGCGCTTTAAGGGTATTCTTAGCCTCCCTAACCAACCGTGAGGTTGTAACTGGGTTTTCCAAGGCCTCTATGGAGGCTTGGCTGTCAGTGCAGATGCAGATGTGTCTCTTACTGACGTTCCCCAGTGAGAGGTTGTTAGCGCACGTATTTATCGCAACCATCTCGGCCTGGAACACCGTGTTGAATTCCCTGAACCCGTAGGATTCCCTAAGGCTAGGTCCGTAAATTCCATAGCCAGTGCCTTCATTGGTCTTGGATCCATCGGTAAACCAGATGTCTCCATGCCCAAGCACTTGGTTGTTGCTCCATTCCTCCCTGTTTGGTATCTTCGTTTTGAAACGTTGCCCAAACAGTAGAGCCTTATCCATTCTGTTTTGGGTCGAGTTAAGGACCTCGCCCTTCAACATTCTCCCTCGGATGGTTGCATGCCCATTACTATTTCCAAAGCACTCCCCGCTGTACTTCAGTCTGTAGGCTGTTCTGGCCGCAACCAGTTTGATGATTGGTCTAGGCTTTGGACATCCAGCAACATCCTGATGGCGGCTGTGGGTGTGCTTCGTTTAAGCCCGTAAATACCCCTCAAGACGACAGCCTGAACATGGTCCAGTACACGCCTCGAGGTCTTATTTTCGGTCACTTTCCACCATACCACCGCGGCATAGGTAAGCTTCGGTTTCAGAATCGCCTCGTGTAACCACAAGGCGACCTGGGGTTCTAGCCCCCAGGAAGTCCCGATTGCTGACCTACACTGCATGAATATGTTTAGGACTTTGCTGCATTGAGTCTGCAGGTGTTGTCCCCACTTTAGTTTCTTATCTAGGAATACGCCCAGATATTTCACACCCTCCGCGTACGGTTTTTGTTTCCCGTTGACGGAGACTTTCTTACTGACCTTACATTTATATTTCCTCGTGAACGTGACTATCTCCGTCTTATCAATGTTGACAGCCAGAGATTTAGCCTCGCACCATTCGCAGATCCTCTCCAACGCCCTCCGAATAAGATCGGGTAGGACTTCTTCGAACTTGCCCCTGACAAGTATAGCGAAGTCGTCTGCATAAGCGATGGTGAAGAATCCGAGTTCGTCTAGCAAGCGCAGTAGTTCGTCCGCGACCAGGATCCACAGGAGTGGTGAGAGGACCCCACCCTGCGGGCATCCCTCGCTGATGGTTCCCCTAATCGTCTTGCCATTCCACTCACTAAAGATGCACCTATCGCTAAGCATTCCCCTGATCCATCTTCTGATGGTATAAGGTACACCATGCTTAGTCAAGGCTTTGTCTATAGTTGCTCTGTGGGTGCTGTTAAAGGCACCCTCGATGTCAACGAAGGCCCCGATTACGGTTTTTTTCGCATCAAAAGCCTCCTTAATGTAATTGACCACTGAGAGCAGTGCAGATTCCGTAGATTTTCCACAGGTATATGCATGCTGCGATCGGTGAAGGGGACTCTTTGTCAGTATACTCTGCCTGATGTAGTTGTCCAGCAGTCTTTCCAAGGTCTTCATTAGGAAAGAGGTCAGACTGATAGGTCTGAAGTCCTTCACCGAGTTGTAGCTTCTCCTACCAGGTTTCGGTATAAATGAGACCCGCGTTTCCTTCCAGCAAGCTGGCACATGCCCTGTGGCGATGCCGCCCCTCAGAATACCTAACAGTAGCCTAAGGGTCTTGTCACCTCCTTCCTGTAGCATCTTAGGAAAGCTGCCGTCAGGGCCCGCAGATTTATATGGTTCAAAGGAGTCAATCGCCCATTTAAGCTTTTCCATGGTCACGACTTTGGCAGCCGTGTCCCAATCTTTATTCTCTGTCCCCCTCCTTCCAGATATGGTGGGCGGGGTATCATTATCTACCCTGACGAAGTCGGAGTAATTGCTGCTGAGGAGAAGTTCCAATGTGTCCTCCTCCGATTCAGTGTAGGCGCCCGATCTGTCTCTCAGACATTGGAGACGGGCGCTGTTATCTCTGGTCAGGATTCGAGCGAGCCTCGCAGTGGCTGCCAGGTTTTCCATGCCTGTGCAGAATTCCTGCCATTTTTCTCTCTTTGCCTTCGCAATTTCCTTCTTGAAGGCCTTCAGCGTGTCTTTGTACGCTTCCCAGCCTTCAGTGAATTTCCTCTTCTTTGCCCTGTTAAATGCCCGTCTTACTCCCACTCTTAGCTCCACCAGTGTCTTATTCCACCAGGGAGTGCCATTGAGTGGTTTGCCAGGCTTTAGTGGGCAGTTGTTCTCGTAGGCCCTGATCATAGACTTATAGACCTGGAAAAGGGTCCAGTCAAGCTCAAGATCATTGCCGTATCTCCCTTTGACCTGGGCCAAGGCTTCCTCCAGCTCCTTGCTGTATGCGCCCCAGTTGGTGTCTTTGGGTTGCCTCTTAGGCTCGATCCACGGTCTCGCTATCTTGATCCCGAAAGTTATTGTCCTATGGTCCGACATGGATGGTTCGCTGTCGACCCTCCATCAACGTATGCAGTTCTTGATATTCATTGAGGCCAGCGTGAGGTCCAGGACCTCGCTTCTGTTGGCAGTAACGAAGGTTGGCGTGTTCCCTCTGTTGGCAATGTCCATCTGTGTGCCTGTGATGAATTCAAGCAACTCAGACCCTCTATCATTAATATCGGTGCTTCCCCACGCCACATGGTGGGCGTTGGCGTCGCAACCAATAATCAGATCAAGGTTACTACGGCTGCAGTATTCGATCACCTTCATCATGCTCCTTGTGGGAGCTTCCTCGTCATGGGGGAGGTAAATGGACGAGATGACTGCCTTCCTCGTTCGGCCCTCCTTGTCCGCGATCTCTATTGCTGGAGCCCACGAGCAGTTCCCCACAGCTGTTCAAGCCCTTCACTTTTCCCCTGTACAACCAGGGTTCCTGTATAAGGGCTATGTGTGTATGCACCATTGCCATGCGCCTTGCTTCAACAGCAGAGGCGCTTCTGCAATGGTGCAAGTTTATTTGGGAGAAACGCAGTATGGAAGTAGCCATGAGGGCTACTCCATTTTTGCTTTCTCCGTAGAGCCGCTACTTCCCGCCTTGTTAGAGGGGCGGTTTAGCAGCCTGAAGGTTGCTTTGCCGACCCCTGCCCAAAGCTGGAAGTTTTGGCTCTGGAATTCCTCGACCGATGGTTCGTCTAGACCCAGAATTAGGCATCCATCAGGAGCCCTACTCAGGATCGCCCACCTAGTCGTGTCGACCGACCCGTTCTGCCTTTGGACCACTTTGATGAGGTCCTCGGCAGTCTTAACCCCCGGAGGGAGCCAGGTGATCACCTTAGTGATCCTAGTCTCCTCTGGTGAAAGTACCCTCGCCTTTAGGTTTGGTTGCCCTAAGTCGAGTAGCGTGGCCTCGCTCTCCAGCCAGGTCTTGCTGGCTTCGTCTGCACAGACGAAGACAAACGTGCCCTTTCTGGGGAACGAGTCCTCTGAATCGGGGTACACAGGCCCCCTCCCCCTCGATAGCAAGTACCTTGCTGACTACTGCTTCCTGCAGTTTCGTGCAGACAGCGGCAGGCATCTCCCTTCCTAGGTAGTCCCCACAAGTGAGGGCCACTCTGGGGTAGCATTCTTTAACCTAAAAATGAGTGGTCAGTGGCCAGCAGACGCGTCGCATAAAAAATGACGTATAATACGTCACTGTAAGAAAATAAAAAAAATATATTTGAAATTTAAAAAAAGAGATTAAATAAAATCTAAGTTTATATTAAAAATCTTTATTTATAATTGAAATTTTTACATAAATTATTTTTAATTATAAAAAAATTTAAAAATTTTATAGCTAAATTTTTTTGCAATCACTGATGTGATTTCATCAAAAGTTAACACTCTTTTTCCTTGAACAACTGCATCGTGTGAAGATGTTTCTGAAATTATTTCCATTTCATTAAAGGTTTTTTCTGGAAATAAAATTTGTATTAAATTTGTTAAATTAAAAAATAAATACGATTAATTGACATTATTACCTTTTTGTGTTGGATTCAGGCTAATATCTGGCTCAAAATTTTGGTAGAGTTTTTTATAAAATATAATTTTTTTTTCTTGCTCGCTTAGTCTTTTACCTATTATTCAAAATGAGGTAAGTACAGATATTTTTTAAGTAGTTTAATAGCTCGGTAAACTTTGCATAAAACTTTTTTAAAGTTTAGTTATAGAGGAATAAAATTAAACGAAAAACAACTCTCGTGTTTCCTACAATATGTTATTGATTTTCCTGAGGTAGGGTTCGGTAAAACGAGTTTAGAAGAAGAAAATTTCCATTGGGATATTATTACAGATAATCTGAATAAAGTTACTTTACTCCCAAAGCCCGCTACCGTTTGGAAATTTGTAAGCTACAAAATATCAAATTTTTTATTTTTAAACTTGGTATTAACGGTTATTTGTATTATTTCATTTAAATAGGCTTGGTATTGTCTGATTGAAGATTTAGAAAAAAAAAGTAAAAGTAAGCGAGCGAGAAAAAAAAATTATATTTTATAAAAAACTCTACCAAAATTTTGAGCCAGATATTAGCCTGAATCCAACACAAAAAGGTAATAATGTCAATTAATCGTATTTATTTTTTAATTTAACAAATTTAATACAAATTTTATTTCCAGAAAAAACATTTAATGAAATGGAAATAATTTCAGAAACATCTTCACACGATGCAGTTGTTCAAGGAAAAAGAGTGTTAACTTTTGATGAAATCACATCAGTGATTGCAAAAAAATTTAGCTATAAAATTTTAAAAAAATTTTATAATTAAAAATAATTTATGTAAAAATTTCAATTATGAATAAAGATTTTTAATATAAACTTAGATTTATTTAATCTCTTTTTTTAAATTTCAAATATATTTTTTTTATTTTCTTACAGTGACGTATTATACGTCATTTTTTACGCGACGCGTCTGCTGGCCACTGACCACTCATTTTTAGGTTAAAGAATGCTACCCCTGGGAGAGTTAGATGCGGCTGCAGAATATCTGCGGTCCACTTTAGGTCGCTTCAGCAGCCCCTGCTTCTCGGGTATCTCCAGGCTAGATGAGGCCATCCTCTTGGCCATGCTGGGTGTCGATACGAAGACAGAGTCAGTGGACGCAGTGCTAGCCCGCTTCTCTTCCTGACCCCTCCGTTGCCTCGTCCCCTTATGAAACTTGGGAGGTGGTTTGCCCTCCTCCTTAGCCTTTTGCTGAAGGATTTTCCTTCGCTGCGCTCCACTCAATGGTTTCGGTCTACTGACCGTCCCAGAGTGGGTTTCGGTGACCTTGGGGTCAGAGCCCCCAAGGTTGTTTGTCTCCGAGTCGATGGTCGGTTCAGAGCCCGTATCCATCGACTCGTTTTGTTTATTTGCTGTAGTCTCAATTTTGATCCCACGAGTAGGACGGATTTATGATGTCCACCCGCCATGGACCGCCAATGACGGCTAAGGCCTCAGGTACTCCGGGATTCGGCCCGGTGTCCCGGAGGAACCGTTTAAGACACAGCACCCCCTGTGCCACGCATCTCTCGGCACGGTAGTCTCACACCTTAGATTGGGTAGGCCACTTCTTGGTCCCCGTGAGCCCTCGAGTCAGACCAAGCCGAAAGTCTAAGGGCCGTATCATCCATCCCACTCAGGGGAGAGCCCGTTTATAGGGATCCCAACTATCCATGAGGAGAGCCCGTTTATAGGGATCCTCCACTCACCCTCACTCATTCACCCCCCCCCCCCCTAGACTCCCAGCAGGGCCGATAGGGAGGGCCCGTGGCTCAGCCCTCGCACCGCGCCAAGGTCATGTGGCCCCCAGCGAGGGAAAAATAGTTGTTATTAGTTTTATTTTCAACTGAATTATATTTATTTTTGTTGGACTAAAAGTCCAATTTTTGTTTTTTATTGTTTTGCTAAACTAAAATATAGTTTATTATAATTGAACTAAAATATAGTTCAATTTTTGGGTTTTTATATTTTTAAACTAAACTATAGTTTAAATATTGTTGGGCTAAAATGTATCTTACTCCAGACTAAAATATAGTTTAGAGTAATTTGTTTGTAAGGATATTTTTGTTAAAAATTTTGTTAAAACTTTTGTTAATTTAGAGGTTTTAATTATACTTGATTTTCATTGTATTTTACTTACATTAATTGAGAGATGAGAGATGGATTCGCTGCCTAAAGTGCGTTAAGGGTTGAGGCCGCGCAACTCCTAGGATGTGCACGATAAAACTTTGCACCAGGTGTCTTTAACTTAACCAACTCGGAGCGCCTAAGTCACTCTTAAAGTGTGGATGAGAATTTGAGTCCAGGTCACTAAGAGGTCTGGAGGTTCAGGAGAGATGAGCACAGGTCACTAGGATGTCTGCAACTGAGCTGCTCGGGCTAGTGCAGCTTCCTATAAGGGTTGCGTTTTTTGGTACAGGGAGTCGGAAAACTGGAGGAGATAGTTGGGACCCTTGTAGCAGCGGCGGCGGCTAGATTTTCCTAACTCCTAATTGGTCCTTAGGGTTTTTTTTCCTCTCTCTGTCTCTCTGCTTATGGCTAAGAGGAGCTGACTTTGAAATGGCTGGAGGGGATAGTGATCCAAAAAAAGAAATGCATGATAAAAATAAAATGAACGAATAATCAAACAATTCAATAATTAACTTCCTCCAAATAAAATCAAAGTCACTTCCTTTACATATATAAATTATAAAAATATAAAATAGGAGTTTAATTCGCGACATAGTTTATGAATATTAGGGTAATTTTTCCTGGGTGGAAAAGTAAAATAAATATAGAAGTATTAAGTAACAAATATATAAATAAAGTTGCATAAATTACTTTAGAAATGAAAAAAATGCTAAAAATTGCTTATATTTGCATGGCAAACCGGTAGAAAGGCCCATTCAGAGCAAATATTGATGATTTCGCTCATCATTCGGTACGAGAAAACTACCCTCAAAGTTTCATTAAAATCGGTGACCCAAATGTCTGGCCCTGTCCTTGTCAGTCACTAACTTAAAAGTTTTGTTGAAGTACTTTAATTTTGAAAAAGCTCTATTAAAATTTTTTAGTGCAATAGCAAACCCTCCTACCCTCCTCCCCCAAAACCTCTGCCTAACAAACCTCATCTACCTTACCAACCTGAACCTACTTAAATAATTAGCTCTCACTAAACTAACATATTTTGCTTATCTAACCAGTTGGTTTGGGATTGCGCAAATCTGCCCACTAAAGTGTTGCTTGATTACCCTAAAAAATTTCTCGTACTGCACAAATTTTAATTCCTGATTAATTTTTGAAATCATATTTGAATATAGTAGTTGAATATAGTATCTCCCCATATTATATTTCCGTTTTCTATTTTGATCCCCTAAATTGGATTTTCGAAAATTTGAAATTTTTAAAAACATGGTCAAAACACAGTTAAATATCGTACTTTTTTGATCCCCCAAATTGGATCTTCGTTGATCCAAAACTTCGATACGTTGTTTTCTCAACGCGACTGTGAAAGGATCTTGTATTTATTTAACACATCAGCGAGATGTTTCTTTATAAGTAAATGTTGGGTAAAATTGTTGTAAGTTGAGGTGAAATGGAGCAAGCATGGGCGAATAAAAGAAAACACTTCAATTTAAGTTAAATTAAAGTTGATGGATTTATTATTAATGATAGAAATATTGAATAGGTTGTCATAATTAATAATCTTAATGAATATTATAACGCGTAACTTTGTGATACAATAAGTAAGACACAACCGTTGCCCGCGGTATCCTGAACAAGAAGCAAGACCGGCGCGGTGCCGCCTTGTCTCACATACGTGCGTAGCAAGCACCGCAGCTAAGCGCTCTTGCTCGCTTATTTACATAATTATGTATTGGTAGTTGACCGCGTCGCTAGATGACGGTACTGGTACCATTTACTTTATTTTCATACAATTATTACAGTTATTTCAACACACCCCTTTAATTTAATAATTTTCTAATTTTACAGTTCATATTCAATTTTAGTATAACTTTCAATTCTTAGAAATTTAATTTATCAATATTTATATTTGATTTCATATCAATTTCAATTTTTCTCGATTTTTAATAAATTTATCTTTTGACAGTGATTTAGTTAAAATATCTGCGATATTTTCATCAGATTTTATTTTTACTATATCTGTAACTTTATTCTTATAGTTCTCGTTAATATAGTGATATTGGATCTCTATATGTTTAGCATTTTTGGTGAAGTTACCAAATTTTGCTATGGACACAGCGCCACTGTTCTCTTCATAGCACTTTATTGGTTTGCCAATATCAGTTTCAAACATCTCACGACAAAGATTTCTAATGAATAATAGCTCGGTTATTGCTTCCGATAAGGCAACGTACTCAGCAAAAGTAGAGCACTTCGTGACTATGTTTTACTTACGATACTTCCAAAATACTACGTCACCATTAAATCTTACTACATAACCACTTGTGGATTTTCGATCAACAATGTCTCCAGCAAAATCTGAGCCCATGAAACAATCTAGCTTTTCCTTACATTCTTTTTTAAAATAACATAGTTTTTTATCACGGGTTTCATGTAAATATCTTAATACTCTAATTGCGTACTTATAATGTGTGTTGTCGTAGCAGTTTTGATATCTGCTTAAAAAATTTATACAAAATGCAATGTCAGGTCTGGTGCCTGACGCTGTATATAAAAGCTCTCCAATCAAATTTCTATATTTGATTCGTTCATCTGTATTAGTTGCTTGCTTTAATTTTAAATTTTCCTCCATAGGAGTTTCATAGCCTTTTGAACCATAAAGTTTATATTTGTCGACTAGAGATTGTATGTATTTGCTTTGACTTAAACACATTTTTCCTTCGTTTTTATTATATTCTATCTCAATGCCAATATCAGTTTTAATTTTTCCAAGATCTCTCAAGGCAAATTCTTGCATTAATTCCTTTTTAACTTTATCAATATTTTTTAAAAATTTAGTACAAACAGTTATATCATCTACATATACAAGCAAATAGATACAGTCTCTATTCAACACTAATTTATACAGACAGTTATCATTTTCACTTCGAACAAAGCCTAGTTTAATAAACGTTTCATCAAGAGTTTCGTACCAGGTTGATGAACTTTCTTTTAATCCATAAATTGTTTTATTTAATTTAGCAACTTTATTTACATCAGTAATATACCCTCTGGATGTCGAATATAGACTTCCGATTTAATTTTGCCATGTAGAAATACCGATTCAACATCTAATTGTTCAATAAATAAGTCATTATTCAAACAAAGACTTAGTAAAATTATTATAGTCTGCATTCGACTGACCGGAGAGTATAAGTTCTCTGCATGGAGAAGGAGGTACACCATAAAACTTGGAGTACAGCGCCACCGTTTTAGACGATGCGCGGTACAGCGTGATTCCAAGTTACAGTCGTATTTCCAAGTGCATGCACCGTGTTTTCGAGTGCAAAATTTTTAGAGAGATAATTTCGATAGAGCAGACGATGGCGCTCAGAACACCCATGTATCCAGTTTTTCAAAATTTTACTCTTAAAATTGTGTACGATTCTTACTTTGTTCTTAAATGTTCTTGCTATCTTTCCTAACAAATTTATAAACTTCAATTATGATTACAAACTTGATATTTATATTTACTAGTACCACTCAGCGCGCTGCAAGCGCGCATAGGAAAAAGACAATGATTGTAACCTCAAAAGGCACTTTTCGAATATTTTAAAAACTTGTCCACCAATCAGCTCACGAATAAAATCTTACATTGAAAATCTCACCAAAATGGCGATAGCTCTCTTTTATAAAGGGATACGCTTTAAAAGTTTCGAGGTTAGAGATTCAGCAGAACTTGAGTAACCGAGAAAAAAGCATGCGTCAGCTGCGTACACTGGAAAACACCGTGCATGCATTGTGTTTCATAGTGTGTCTCCTTCTCTGTGTAGGAAATCGGCTTGTTGAAATCCCTTCGCAACTAAACGCGCTTTATGTCTTCCATCAGAGTTCTTTGTAAATATTCATAGCACATCGATTATATCTACGTCCTCGGGTATCGGAACTAAGTCCCAAGTTTTATTCTTTTCATGGCATTTCATCTCAGAGTCCATCGCTTCTTTCTATAAGTGAGATTCATTACAATTTGTTACCTCAAAATAATTTTTAGGAAAATTTACATTTACATGATTTAAGTAAATAAAATTTATAATAGGATTCGCAATCCCATACCATTCGGGTTGTTTTTTTTCGTGTGGATTTTCTTTTAATTATTTTTGAGTTTTTATCTTTGTTCTGATTTTGAGGTTCATTGACCTCATTATCTTCTATCATAGAAATATTTTTATTTTTATTATCGCTAGAAACGTTATTATTGTCGCTATCATTATTTACACTTTCCGTTTCATCATTTAAATCAAAACTCGTAAATTCATTTCTATCATTTTCATATTTCTTTTGCAAATTAATCTAGTATCGTTCTCGACTATTTTCACGTGCCTTACTTTGATTACTTTACCTTGTATTAGAACTCTGTAACCGAAGTGTGTGTAGCCGACTAAGACCCCAATATTTGATTTATCATCCCAGTCTTTCCGTTTATTTTCCGGTATTTGCGCAAAAACTCTGAACCCATAAATTTTAAGATTTTGAATATTTGGTTTTTTGCCGAAAAAAATCTCATAAGGACTCTTTAAATTTTCTACCAAATTTGCTAAAGTTCTATTCTTAAAGTAAGCCGCAGTTTGAATCATTTCAGGCCAATAACATTTATTTATTCGCACTTCTTTGCACAGGCACCGACCTATGTCCATGACAGAACGATTGTAGCGCTCCACCACTCCATTGAGTTCATGGACTCCCGTCGGGCATGGAAATAATTATATCCCCTTCTCTCAACAAAATTTACATAATCTTTAAAGCTATCCAATGTTTCATTCTTTGATTTTAAAGTGTAGATTCACGCACATTTGCTAAAATCATCCACGAATGTTAAAAAATATTTCCCTCCGTGGTAGCCCGTTATCGATTGAGGACCGCGTAAATCTGTGTAGATAAGTTGTAATGTTCCAGTAGCCCGTTCGCGATTATTATCGAAAGGCTGATTAGTCATTTTTGATTCTAAACATGTCGCGCATTTCATTTCTTCCGTTTCTATTTTTGAGGTAAACCTTTCAAAGTTTGATTTTTAACAATTTAATCTAAATATTCAAAGTTCACGTGTCCTAAAATTCTATTTAGGCGTTCTTTTTTTGTTTATTTAGTTAAATTAGTAAACATGTCTTTTTTATCAATCGTTTTAACATAACTGTTCATAACATACAAATCATTTTTCTCATGTGCAACAGCTAGTAAATCATTATTTTCCTCACTACGTAATTCTATCTTATCGTCAAAAACTCTAACATTTGTACATTTTGCAATTTTGGAAAAACATAAAATATTATTTCACAAATGTTCAACATAATAAACATTATTTAATTTAACTTCGTTCATTTTATCATTTATTTTAAAGAATACATTTAGTTTACCGACCTTAGTTGTCGTTGATTTGCTGTAATCTGGTAAACTTACTTCAATCAGATTTTTTTAATTAATATAATCTGAAAAATAGTTGTCATTAATTATTAAGTGTGCTGTGCAGCCACTACCTAACAACCACTTAATCACATTATCATCACTGTTGTTGACAAACACTTCACTTTTATCTAACTTGATGTTCCACGCTGAAATGTTGTTGTTTTGTTGCTCGTTATGTCCTTCTTTGTGATGGTGTGGCTGGTCTTGTTGTTGATGTGCTGGCTGTCCTCGGCCTCTTCCACGATCGTTGCCTCGATTCCCACTCCCTGGTCTCCAACTACCACGTCCTCTTGTGTTGTTGTTGTTGTTGTTGTTGTGATTGTTATTGTTATTTTCAGGATTGTACCAGCATTCGCTTTGTTTATGGCCGGGCTTATTACATGTGTAACATGTGAAATAAGGTCCGTTCTTTTTATTTAAATTTGTGTTAAATGTGCTTACACTTGTTTTTTCACTTGATTCTTTATTCACTGTTAATTCACAAATTTTTGTTTCAATAAATTCAATATTTTGGTTTTTAGGAGGCACAATGTCTATTATTATTCCAATTTGGCTTAATTCAGTAGGTAAAGCCTTGATCATGTATTTCACTTTTTCTTGATCAGTGATTGTACCACCAGCGTTGGTATATTTGTTGCAGATGGTCTAAAACTCAAGAAAAAAATCTTCATTTTTTTTTTAAATTTTTCAATCTGTTGCGGGTTTACTGCTTCATTAATTTTATTTTTATTTGCCGAATTAAAAGCTGGTAGGGGAATGTTGTCAAATAAATTGAGTAGACCATTAGTTAAGTTTATTTGGATTTTCTGGCTGTGAGAAGGCCAATGTAAAAGCACAGTTGAGGTAAATAAAACAACAGAGAATGGCCTTGAAAAGAGTAGAAAAGAAAATGGCTGCGTGTAAGACAGCACAAAGAAAAGAGAGAGAGAGCAAGAGAATGCACAGTAATTTTATCGATTTTCTGGCTGTGAGAAGGACAATGTAAAAGCACCGGTAAATTATTGTTACCGGTTCTGAGTGAAATACCTGAAGATGCCACGCCGTGAAAGCTCTCCTTGCTGAGCAATTAACCCAAGAATTGAATTGAGCCGAGCCGTTTGAGTTGATTGAAGATCACATATCTCCCGAGTTGAGCCAACACCAAGTAGCTGATTCGTCGAGTTGACTGTACTGATAAGATGACTACGTTGAGGATGATGAGAAAGAGTCACGAGAAAGAACCAAGAGAAACCCGAGAAGTTTCACAAAATGGCGAGTGAAACCGTCTATTCACGAGCGTTGTCTTGAAGAGAGAGAGGCCCGAGCGTAACAGTCACGTCATAAGTAAATGTAAACACCGATATCGATTTGAACTTAAATTATGAGAGTTTTTTTATTTACATTAAAAGGTGTGAGCGTTGGTCGAGTAGCAGCAGAGAGTGGCCTTGAAAATAGAGAGAGATAGCCCAATAGAGAGAGTGAGAGAGAGAGAGAGAGAAAATGGCCGAAATGGCTACGTGCTTGTGCACATTGAGATAGACGAAATCAGCACAGAGTCGTAAATTCTGTGCTAGAGAAAATGAAAAGTGACTGTTCCTTGCACCTGAATACCTGGAGATGTTCCATGAGTGAGGATTGTCCTTGAACCAGACAAATTCTCCGTAGACCACCGGTGAAGAGTAGCTGATACACGTGGTAATGGCTCCGAGGTTGTTGATGATCACAGAATTACTGTTTGTGATAGTCCGGATGAACTGGTGCACGGTGAAAAGGCAGGTTCCGGGACTACCTGGTGAAAAAGGCGATGAGAAGAGCCGTTGAGATGAACCGTGAAAAAGCTGGGAGAACTCTCTGCTGCACACACACACACACACTTGAGCCCCAAAACCAGAAGCCAGCACGCGAGGCCTGTGGCAGCAGCAATGGCGACAGCGGTACAGCCCAGCACTACGGTGCGCGGGAGTGAGAATTGGGACTAAAGTCCCCACCTAGACTCATAGATGGAGCCATGTAGTCTATCAATTTAAAGTTGAGCGAATGAGCCGAAATATTTACGAGTGAATAGTGGTCCACTCCGTAACAGAATCTTAAATTATCTAATAAACCAATACACCTTATTTGCACCACTGTAGATTTAGCTGCATATGTTGAGTCTAGTTTTTTTATCATTTCATATGGAGTTTGTAGATTTTTAATGTATTCCAATTGGTTGTAGTTAACTGCTCCACTTAAAATTACTTTTGCTCTTGCTGTTTGTTTTGTCCAGTCATCAGCTTGGATATTTTCAGGTTTATTTTGATTTTCCACTGGTTTAACACATTCTTTGTATTCTAAAATGGACTTGAGTTTAAACTTCCAGTTGTCATAATTTGTTCCATCAAACAGCTGTATGTGTATTTCATCTGTCTTATTCATTGTGTCTTGGATGTCAATGTTAACTTGTTGTTTAAATTTAATTAAATGTTTTGTGACGATAATCCACCATTTAATTAAAAATTTATTATCGTTTTTACTTAATTTAAAATATTCACTATCAATTACTTTTTTTAATTCATCAGAATTAAAGTTTTCAATATATTTTAATTTGTTAAAATTATTTATTAAACTTTCTTTTCCACAATTATCTTCTGTTTTCAGGTCACTTTTAATTAGAGTTTGGTTGTAAAGATTTTTAAAGAAATTAAACATTTATTTTAAATCTGAGCACGTTTTGCTGAGCCTAACCTATTCATATTGATTTTATGTTGATCCGTCTAATCAACACACGGATCTGGATTAAGACTTTTATTTTATGAATAAACATTCAACTTAGTTTGAGGTAAACTCGTTTCAATCAATATTTTTTTTTTGCAACTCAATTATCCAACTAAAGAAAATATGCTTGAAATTCACCATTTGCTTGGCATATCATCTCTGCTACCATGTTGTAAGTTGAGGTGAAATGGAGCAGGCATGGGCGAATAAAAGAAAACACTTCAATTTAAGTTAAATTAAAGTTGATAGATGTATTATTAATGATAAATGTGTTGAATAGGTTGTCATAATTAATAATCTTAATGAATATTATAACGCGTAACTTTATGATACAATAAGTAAGACACAACCATTGCCCACGGTATCCCGAATAAGAAGCAAGACCGGCGCGGTGCCGCCTTGTCTCACATACGTGCGTAGCAAGCAGCGCAGCTGAGTGCTCTTACTTGCTTATTTAAATAATTATGTATTAGTACTTGACCGCGTCGCTACATGACGGTACTGGTATCATTTACTTTATTTTCATACAATTATTACAGTTATTCCAACAAAAATACATTTCAAATCTTGCACTACTAACTACTGTCGGATGTGCTTTTGATGCCACCCAGAGTTTACATCTGATCAATATGATTAATTTTATTGACATCTGGTTAGCTGATTTTTTGCTAATACCGTTAGCATCTTCATCGATGGGTTTTGTTTTGTTTTTTTTTTTACAGTTATTATTTGTAACCGTCTGCAACTTCCAGTGGTCGTAACATACTTGGCACAATACCCACACTCGTGGAAGGGTGCAACTTTTCCCAGTGCCAAAACGACAAGCGTTGATTTGCGATATCCGAATCTTGTCATCCTACAACCATAATAATAATGGTATGGTCCAATACTATGACGTCATCGAACCGTATCAAGGTCGTATGCATTTGGAGTATAACTATATGCGTATATAAATTGAAATTTAAAAAAATTCAAGTGCTTTCAGTTCCTTTGTTTTTGTTTTTTCGAAAAGAGAAAAATACGTGTTGACTATTTTTTTATGCTCTAACCAACTAAGCAATAAAATATATGATGGGTTATGATCATAAAAGGGCCTCCCTTAGGTATTGAAAGGAGTTTCCTGGGCCCTCCGATTACAATAAATCTCACTCTCAAAATTTAGGAGACTAGTACCACTCAGCGCGCTGCAAGCGCGCATAGGAAAAAAACAATGATTGTAACCTCAAAAGGCACTTTTAGAATATTTTAAAAACTGCTCCACCAATCAGCTCACGAATAAAATCTTACATTGAAAATCCCACCAAAATGGCGATATCTCTCTTTTATAAAGGGAAACTCTTTAAATTTCTGGGGTGTAGGGTTCCCGCAGAAAAAGAAACCATCCGGGGCTGGTGGTTGAACAATGGAAGAAGTAATAAATAAATTTCTCTCCTGTAGAAATTAGTTTGAAAGATGTATTCTTGTCTACAAAAAAAAAGTATCAATTTTAACTGAGTCTACAAATTACAAAAAAATGATATGATTTTCTTAACAAAGAAACAAAGAAAATAGCTTACAAAGGTAACAAAATGGCGGAGAACGACGCCACATGAAAATCCTAAATTTTATGTATACACAAGAAAAAATTAACTGCCCGCACTTCCGTTCGTCATCCACAACCAACAACAAGGAAAAATGCTTAAGAAAAACAACTTAATATCTTCTTACATGTAATTTAAAAAAAACGATACCTAATATTATCCAACTCGTACTTGATTCGAATATGGCCACTTATAAAATGCTCTTTTTTTTTTTTTTTTTTTTTTAATTTTTCAAACTTGCTAGTAGAAATAACCCAAGCTAAAAAACTTTTCTGGCCGTTTTGCGCTAGCTGAAAATGGAAAAAAAAGAAAGAAAAAAACTTCAGAAAACTGTCTACAAAAAAAACTTTCAAGAAAAACGAGAAAAAGAAATTAGGAAAAAATACAGCACTCTTAAACACACTACCTCGCTGTATGGCTACTCAAAATGGAGTGACGCTACTCGCGTCGGGCCAACCTCACTTCCTTCTTCTTCGTTTTCTCCAAATCTCCCTCGGCCAATCACAATAATTACTAACTTAAATATCCATCCACAGCGGTAGAATAACAAAAATTCCACCAATCACACTCATTCACACCACACTATCCAATCACGCTCGCTTTGACAATAGTTCCGGTGGCGATCGCCACGCCACCTATACTACGTGCGAAATTACAAAAAAATAATAATATTACCGCACACGAGGTACTCACAGTTATATTTTGATTCCTCGCGCACATACTCTGTCTCCCTCTTTTCCCTACACGCACACTTAGTCCACGCAACTCAAGAAAAAGATAAAACTACACTCACACCCACGTCTATTGTCTTGTGTGTGCGCGCACGCGCCTGCCGACACAGTCCATGTCGCGTCGTCTGCCGTAAATGTGCCGCGCACCTCCTCCGTCGCCGGAGACTCCCGGATTTTGATTTGATTTGATTTTGATGTGTTTATTAAATGTACATTATGTTGTACATAATACATAAGATTATAACAAAGTTTTACATTAGGATATAATTTCAATATAAAATAAAATATAATATAATAAAATAAGATAGAATAATATAACAATAATATAAGTAATAATAATAACAATGAAAGTAATAAAAAAAATAATAATAAAAAAAAAAAAAATATTAATAAATAAATAAAATGAATATAATGTTATACAATAGCAATAGCAATCACATTAACATGGGTAACAATTATCAGTCTCATCAGTATTCACTCCGAGAATCACAAACTAACATTTCATTTCATACAGATCTCGAGCTCAACAGTGTAGAAAAACTTAATCTTCTCCCTCGGTATTAAAGATGTGTGATTTGATGAGGTGTTTGAATGAAGTGAAGGGTGTAGATTGGCGAATATTTGGGGGTATGGTATTCCAGGCGTAGGTAGCTAATACATGAAAGGATCGCTCCAGAGATCTAGTGCGGAAAGAAGGGACAATCAAGGCATCAAGTGCATGCGGATTAGCCAATCTCAAGGGACGTGAGCTGAGCTTTTCAACAAAAAAATTCGCCAGATAAGACGGAGTACCTGTGTGCAGGATTCTATAGAGCAAGCAGGCAGCAAAATAATCTCTGCGGCCCGCCACCCGAAGCCAGCCGAGCTCACGTCTATAAGGTGTGACATGATCGCTCTTCCTGATCCCAAAGATGTACCTGATCCCACGATTGAGCAAGCGCTGTAATACGAGATCCCGCTCACCCGAGATATTACAGTACACAAGTGAACAATAGTCAATTATAGGAAAGAGCAGGGTCTGTATAAGGTGCTTGCGCAGTTGAAAGGTGGTGCTGCGTCTGAAGTGGTTAAGACGGTACAAAAGAGAATTGGCTCTCCGAGAAACATAACGAACATGGTCCTTCCAGCTCAGCTTAGAGTCCAGCACCACCTCCAGACTACGCGCTGAGGGGACAAACGGGACAGTGCAGCCGCCAAACTGCAGGTCATGAATACCCAATTCATTAAAGCTATTGACATACGACGGAGTCCCAAAAACTATTGCCTTGGTCTTACTAGCATTCAGTACCAGCTGATTGGCGGCAGCCCAGTCAGCGACGTGCTCAGCACCCCGGCTCAGTCTTCCCAGCATGGCATGCATGTCCTCAAGTCGGCCCCGCACGTAAATCTGCAAATCATCCGCATAAACCACATAGCAGACATCAGGGCCAAGGCCATGGGCAATATCAACGATGAACAGAAGGAAGAGCAGAGGACTCAGCACCGAGTCCTGAGGCACACCCTTATTAAGGGGACGGAAAGAAGTAAAAGTGCCGTCCTCCGCTCTTACTGCCTGCGAGCGGCCAGTCAGATAAGAGGCAACCCACCTCAAAACCCCATGCGAAAAACCCAGAGATTGCAGCTTCCTGAGCAATGTTACATGCGAGACCGAATCGAAGGCTTTACTAAAATCAAAAAGTAGTAGCGCAGTCATTTGTCTCCTGTCCATACCGATTCGAATGTCGTCCGTGAGTTTAAGCAGTGCCGTCTGTGTACTATGTCCCGCCCTGAAACCTGCCTGATAATCGTCCATCAAACCCTGCGATTCAACAAAAGTAGAAATCTGGTTATGGACAAGCCTCTCAAGAATCTTCGACATGAAACTGAGCAGGGAGATGGGACGAAAATCATTCAGGTAAGACGGAGAGGGAATTTTATTCAGTGCGATCACCATCGACTTCTTCCACTGCTCAGGGAAAGTCGAAGTCGATAGGGAAGCATTAAAGATTTTGCAGATGAAAGGACCAATAGATGGAAAAGCTGACTGAATAAAGCTCTGTGGAAGAGAGTCAATGCCCACTGCCTGGGATGTCGACTGACTGATAGCACGTGCTATCTCGTCCACCGTCACATCCACAAACGCGAAGCCACCATGATCTTCCTCTCTTCCCAAGTCATTCAGAAAGAGAGAGAGATCCGGCGCCATACTATCAAAAGAAACAGAGGCAAAGTGAGCATTAAGATCTTCCTCTGAAAAACCGCCCAAATTAGAATCCGCTCCGGAAGAGATACCAAGTCGCCTTAGTTCCTTCCAGAGCTGCTGAGGATCAGTGATGTCCTTGAGCCTACACCAATAGTAATCAAGTCTCGCAGACTCGATCCTTACATGTGCAAAATCTCGCGCCTGTCTGTATAAAAACAGTTCAATATCGAGTCTTGAGCGTCGGTAACGTCTGTAGAGTCTGTCTCTTTCAGTCAATAGGTCCCGGTGGTATGTAGTAAACCACGGATGGCGATTCTTCTTTTGTTTGAGGGTTTTTAGAGGAGCGAAAATATCAAGAGCAGCATTAAGATTAAAATACAAGCAATCAACCCTCTCACTAAGTGAATACGACTCATCCGTGAATAATGGCCAGTCACAGTCAAACAAAAATTTATTCAAAGCCACAGTATCTACAGATTTAAAGTCCCTGTAAGTAAAATCATTAGCCAAAAGTTGTGGGGTTTGAATGTCAAGGGTAACAGTCTGTAGGTCATGTCCTGCAATGAAAGGGGTCTCTGTCTTCCAATAGTCAGTCACAGTGTCGAGTGCGTCAACGAGAACTAGGTCTAGCCAGGTATCCGAGTAAGAGGTGTGGTGTGTAGACCCAAATGGAACCGAGAACAGAGAGTTCTCCTCAATAAAATCACGCACAAAATTCGCATCAGGGGAGTCTGAAAGCTGGTCCACGTTAAAATCCCCGAGTATGACCTTGGTACCGTAATCATGCATACTATCACGCAGGTTGGACACAAAGTCAGACCCAAGGACAAACGGAGCATGTGGGGGCCTATACACCACACCTACAAATATGGGGTCAGCGCTACCCAGAGAAACCTCAGCAAGCAAATACTCAGGATGACCAGGCCTACCATCCCACTCAATGGAAGACGAGCAGAGGTGTTTGACTGAGAGGGACTGATGCACATAAAGTGCTACTCCACCCCCTTGGTTATTACGGTCACGCCTAAGGATAGTATAACCCTCAAGAGCAACAAGCACATCCTCAATCGAAGGACTTAAATAGGTCTTAGTGACGGCAATCACGTGTAACCTGGTCTGAGTCAAAAGAAACAGCCTGAGCTGCTCAATATGCCCCTTAAGCGAGTTCGCATTGAAATGACAGACACGCAGCAGCATGCCCCCGCCCCGCACGGACCTCTGATCAGGGGTTAGAAAGGAAGTTTGAGATGAGTATGAAAATGAAGAAGGGGTATCATGGGGTGAAGGATTGATGAATCTAAGATGGTAAGATGAGTATGTTGTATTACCACGAGAAAGAAGATGTAAGAGTATACCTGTTATGACAAAAAACGCTCTAGATCCTGTTCACTTGATATGGGAGTAGCGACATCTCCTTTCTTCCTACGGACTAAAACCTTGCCGTTTCTTACAAATGTAGTAAATCCACAGTTGGGTTGTCTTGCCTTCTGGTAAGCAAGGCGTCGAAGTTTGAAGGTCTCTCTATCCAGGAACTCATTGATATTGATGAGAGCAGGACTTATAGCAGTTGACTGAATTCCAGAAGGAAGATTAGGAGAGAGAGCAGTAGTGTGAAGCTTGCCTAGTTGAATCTTGCCCTTGATGATTTCCAAGAGTAAGGCGCGAGAATTGAGAGTCGCGATGATTGAAGGTGGGCGTGGTTGACGTGGTACCTGAATAGATGTAGACGTTCCAGGGTTTTCATTAGTCTTATCTTTCTGTGCGTGCGGTGCAGCTGTCGTCGTGCCATCTAGGGCTGTCTTAACAGCAGACTTACTAATAAGCAGACGAGCAGAAATAATATCCCGTGAGTCAATGTCCGCGTACACAGTTTTTAAGACCGAATGAACAAGAGCCTTTAGCGAGGCACCCGGAGGAACCGTAAGGCCGCCGATCACCACATCGGACGAGTTCGAAGGTCCGTGGGTCGAGACTTGTGTGAGACGCATGGATAACTCGGCGTTAGTCTTTTCAAGGGCCAAGACTTTGTTGAGAAGCTCCGGGTTTTGTGCAGCAGAAACATCGGCTGAAGACTCAAGTGTTTGCTTGATCTCCGCAAGCTCGCGTTTAACCTCTTCTAGCTCCGACTCAGCGTTGTCCATTCTCTTGACCAGGCCGGGGATTGCATCTAGTCCCAGCAGCTTGGTGTCAATCCCATCAAAGCGCTCCCTATTGGTATCCCTCATTGACTTAATCTCGTGAAGAATCGTCCTCGGCATTTCGTCGGTGGTAGCCTCCTTCAGAGTGGTATCATCCTTCGAAGAGGTATCCTTCGGCTCAGAGTGTGCTGAAGTATTCGACGAGGATGATATCGATCGGGCGCGAGAGTTGTGTTTTCCATGGGAAGGAGGAGTAGCTTGAGTGATGCAGGGAGGACAGGCCTTGCCAGGCTTACCTTCAAGATTGACTGTAGCAAGTTTGGCACACGAAGTGTGGAAACCCTTTCCACAGTTGTCACATATGTGGATGTGAGCATTGGATCGCGCTGGCTTTAAACAGATGGTGCACAAACACTCAGTTTTTCTACTTGACATAGAGAAGGCGAGAGATATGAGCTGACGAAAGTAGAAAAGTAGAAAAATCTGGCTAACGGTGGTCAGATCAGAGTGCTGCATGAAAGCAGGCGAGTGGTTACAGTCAGCGAATAATCAGACTACAGTGTGGTGTAAAGCAGGCGAGTAGTCACGGTCACCGAATGGTCAGACCACAGTGTGGTATGTAAGCAGGCGAGTGATTATGGTCACCGAATGGTCAGACCACAGTGTGTTGCATGAGCAGGCAAGTGATGGAGACCGCCGAATAGTCAGTCCACAGTGTAATATTCAGACACTATTACCAGCAGAGAAAATGTGTGTCACCAATCAGGATTTGAAAAATTTGCGCGGTTTTGCCCTGTGTTCACAATGTGAGTTTAAATGTGAAGTCACTGATCCGGATTTGAAAATTCGCGCGATTTTGCACTGTGTTCACCAAGTGGTCGAAACTTATATGTAGACACTACTTAGGTACTTTACCCGCCAAAAATTCGCACTAACCTCACTTTAATGAACTATTTATGATTAGAGTTTAAATGTATAATCACGATAGCACAGATGGTTTCTGTTTATAAAATAACTACAAAAGGTACTAAAACAATATAATAACAAATTCAACTATGACCGATTTGTTAAACACTCGTAACTCAATAGAACCAGAGGAGCACGGGCTGGATCAATAAATTATTTTTTATAAATAAATAAGAAACCAGCAAGCTTGAAACCCCTGTAACGCTGGAAAAATAGATAAATAAATATTTTTTTATAAACAATTAAATAAACCGCCAAGCTCTAAGCCCCAATGACGCTGGAAAAAGCGATAAATGGATTATTTTTCATAATCAATTAAATAAACCGCACGATCTCTAAGCCCCCATAACGCTGGGGAGAGCAATAGATAAATAATTTTTTTTAAACAATTAAATAAAACGACAAGCTCTAAACCCCCAAACAATGGGGAGAGCGATAAATATATTATTTTTTTTAAACAATTAAATAAAACCACAAGCTCTAAACCCTCAAAACGCTGAGAAGAGTGATGAATTATTTATTTTTTATAAACAATTCATGAAACCGCCAAGCTATAAACCCCCATAACGCTAGGGAGAGCGATAACTAAATTATTTTTCATAATCAATTAAATAAACCGCCAAGCTCTAAACCCCTAAAACGCTGGGGAGGGAGACAAATACATAACTTTGTACAAACAATTAAATAAACCGACAAGTTCTAAGCCCCAATAACGCTGGAAAAAGCGATTAATAAATTATTTTTAAAAAACAATTAAATAAACCGACAAGCTCTAAGCCCCCATAACGCTGGGGAGAGCGATAAATAAATATTTTTTTATAAACAGCTAAATAAACCGACAAGCTCTAAACCCCCAAACAATGGAGAGAGCGATAAATATATTATTTTTTTAAAACAATTAAATAAAACCACAAGCTCTAAACCCTCAAAACGCTGAGGAGAGTGATGAATTAATTATTTTTTATAAACAATTAATGAAACCGCCAAGCTATAAACCCCCATAACGCTGAGGAGAGCGATGAATAAATTATTTTTTATTAAAAATTAAATAAACCGCCAAGCTCTAAACCCCTAAAACGCTGGGGAGAGAGACAAATGCATAATTTTTGGCAAACAATTAAATAAACCAGCAAGCTCTAAACCCCCAAACAATGGGGAGAGCGATAAATATATTATTTTTTTAAAACAATTAAATAAAACCACAAGCTCTAAACCCTCAAAACGCTGAGGAGAGTGATGAATTAATTATTTTTTATAAACAATTAATGAAACCGCCAAGCTATAAACCCCCATAACGCTGAGGAGAGCGATAACTAAATTATTTTTTATAAAAAATTAAATAAACCGCCAAGCTCTAAACCCCTAAAACGCTGGGGAGAGAGACAAATGCATAATTTTTTACAAACAATTAAATAAACCGACAAGCTCTTAGCCCCAATAACGCTGGGGAAAGCGGTAAATAAATTAATTTTTATAAACAATTAAATAAACCGACAAGCTCTAAACCCCCAAACAATGGGGAGAGAGATAAATACATAATTTTTTATAAACAATTAATGAAACCGCCAAGCTGTAAGCCCCAATAACGCTGGGGAAAGCGATAAATTAATTATTTTTTATAAACAATTAATTAAACCGCCAAGCTCTAGCCCCCCATAGCGCTGGGGAGAGCGATAAATACATAATTTTTTATAAACAATTAAATAAACCGACAAGCTCTAAACCCCCATAACGCTGGGGAAAGCGATGAATTAATTATTTTTTATAAACAATTAAATAAACCGCCAAGCTCTAAGCCCCAATAATGCTTGGGAGAGCGATAAGTAAATTATTTTTTATAAACAATTCAATAAACCAGCAAGCTCTAAACCCCCATAACGCTGGGGAAAGCGATAAATTAATTATTTTTTATAAACAATTAAATAAACCGCCAAGCTCTAAACCCCCATAACGCTGGGGAAAGCGATAAATTAATTATTTTTTATAAACAATTAAAAAAAACCGACAAGCTCTAAGCCCCTATAACGCTGGGGAGAGCGATACATAAATTATTTTTTATTAACAATTAAATAAACCGCCAAGCTCTAAACCCCCAAAACAGTGGGGAGAGCGTTAAATAAATTATTTTTTATAAACAATTAAATAAACCACCAAGCTTTGAGCCCCTAAAGTGCTGGGAAAAGCGATATTTTAATTATTTTTCATAATAATATTTTATAAATTAATATTTTTGGCGCTTGGCGGTTTATTAAATTGTTTAAAAAAAATAATTAATTTATCGCTTTCCCCAGCGTTATAGGGGTTGATAGCTTGTCGGTTTATTTAATTGTTTATAAAAAATAATTTACTTATCACTTTCCCCAGCATTATTAGGGCTTAGAGCTCGGTGGTTTATTTAATTGTTTATAAGAAATTATATATTTGTCTCCCTCCCCAGCGTTTTAGGGGGCTTAGAGCTTGACAGTTTATTTAATTGTTTATAAAAAATAATTAATTTATCGCTTTCCCCAGCGTTATGGGGGTTTAGATCTTGTTGGTTTATTGAATTGTTTATAAAAAATAATTTACTTATCACTCTCCCCAGCATTATTGGAGCTTAGAGCTTGTCGGTTTATTTAATTGTTAAGAAAAAATAATAAATTTATCGCTCTCCCCAGCTTTCTGGGGGCTTAGAGCTTGACGGTTTATTCAATTGTTTATAATAAATTATTTATTTATCGCTCTCCCCAGCGTTATGGAGGCTTAGAGCTTGTCGGTTTATTTAATTGTTTATTAAAAATAGTTCTTTAATCGCTTTTTCCAGCGTCATTGGGGCTTAAAGCTTGGCGGTTTATTTAATTGTTTATAAAAAATAATTTACTTATCGCTCTCCCCAGCGTTTTGGGGGTTTAGAGCCTGTCGGTTTCATTAATTGTTTATAAAAAATAATTTATTTATCGCTTTCCCCAGGGTTATGGGGGTTTAGAGCTTGGAGGTTTATTTAATTGTGTTACGGAGTGGACCACTATTCGCTCGTAAATATTTCGGCTCGTTCGCTCAACTTTAAATTGAAAGACTACATGGCTCCATCTATGAGTCTAGGCGGGGACTTAAGTCCCAATTCTCACTCCCGCGCGCCGTAGTGCTGAGCAGTACCGCTGTCGCCGTTGCTGCTGCCACAGGCCTCGCATGCTGGCTTCTGGTTTTGGTGCTCAAGTGTGTGTGTGTGTGCAGCAGAGAGTTCTCCCGGCTTTTTCACGGTTCTTCTCAACGGCTCTTCTCATCGCTTTTTTCACCAGGTAGTCTCGGAATCTGCCTTTTCACCGTGCACCAGCTCATCCGGACGATCACAGACAGTAATTCTGTGATCATCAACAACCTCGGAGCCGCGCCATTACCACGTGTATCAGCTACTCTTCACCGGTGGTCTACGGAGAATTTGTCTGGTTCAAGGACAATCCTCGCTCATCGAACATCTCCAGGTATTCAGGTGCAAGGAACAGACATTTCCTTGCCCCTTCTCACTTTTCATTTTCTCTAGCACAGAATTTACGACTCTGTGCCGATTTCGTCTATCTCAATGTTTACAAGCACGTAGCTATTTCGGCCATTTTCTCTCTCTCTTTCTCACTCTATCGGGCTATCTCTCTCTATTTTCAAGGCCACTCTCTGCTGCTACTCGACCAACGCTCACACCTTTTAATGTAAATAAGAAAACTCTCATAATTTAAGTTCAAATCGATATCGGTGTTTACATTTACTTATGACTTGACTGTTACGCTCGGGCCTCTCTCTCTCTTCAAGACAACGCTCGTGAATATACGGTTTCACTCGCCATTTTGTGAAACTTCTCGGGTTTCTCTTGGTTCTTTCTCGTGACTCTTTCTCATCATCCTCAACGTAGTCATCTCATCAGTACAGTCAACTCGATGAATCATCTACTTAGTGTTGGCTCAACTCGGGAGACATTTGATCTTCAATTAACTCAAACGGCTCGGATCAATTCAATTCTTGGGTTAATTGCTCAGCAAGGAGAGCTTTCACGGCGTGGCATCTTCAGGTATTTCACTCAGAACCGGTAACAATAATTTACCGGTGCTTTTACATTGTCCTTCTCACAGCCAGAAAATCGATAAAATTACTGTGCATTCTCTTGCTCTCTCTCTCTTTTCTTTGTGCTGTCTTACACGCAGCCATTTTCTTTTCTACTCTTTTCAAGGCCATTCTCTGTTGTTTTATTTACCTCAACTGTACTCAAGCAAAACTCGTATTTATGGTTTGAATTAATATAATCAAATTCGTCAAGAGTTTTGACTAGGCGGTTTCTCAAATTAATTAATTTTCTTTACACGGAAATTAATGCTGGTAATTCTCAATTGAACATATTCTCATATCTCAGTTTCTCTCTTTAATCAGTTATTATTCTCTCTCTCAAGCTCATTCTCAGCTCATTTGCATTAATTCATGAAATTCAACTTAAACTTCTGGATAGTTCTCTTAAGTATACTACACTGATTTATTTTATCTCATTTTACATTTCAACTGGACCTGGCTTAATAGTGATTCTCCATAATTTATAATTTATGAATATTTTTACATTTGTAGTTAAATGCTGTATTTTAATAAATAAATTAACACTGTTTTATTAAATTGTGTCTGTCTCAACATTTATTTGACAACCTTCCTCTACCAGTTTTCAATCCGGCAAATAAAAAATAAAATTAATGAAGCAGTAAATTCGCAACATTTGGTCCTTCGAGCTGGATTGCTGGTAGGTGGCTGGGTTTTTCTTGTCTTCTCTGCTCTTCTTTGCTCTTCTCTGTTTTTTCTCTTGGTCAGCTCTGAATGAAAGGAGTCACTTTGCTTATTTATTCGGGGCACCTCCAGGTACTCTCAACTTTCCTACTAATTTGGTGCTCGCTGGTGGTTCAACATGGATGAGAAGCAGAGGGCAGACACCAAGAAGTCCTCCAGGAGCAACTCACCAAGTCTCAGCAAGGAACCAGGTGATGCTGGCACTACTCCACAGGTCAAGGTTATTACACTGGTTAACTCAGATTCGCTCATTCTATTTTATATTAGTGCTTAACTAATTTTCTGGCTGATTATCTCTCAGTTCTGCAGCCTTAACCATTGTACAGCTCGTCAGTTCTTCACATCTCCAGTTACTCTCAACATCTACGGCTGAATTTGTCATGGACCGCTCACTGCAGGATAGGATGGAGGACGCTGGCTCTATGCCGGCTTTCAGGCGTACCGCAACGTCAAATCTCACTCAGAAGCGGTTGGCGAACCCTCTGGTGAGAGATGATACCCCGGACAATTCAACTGGCGCTGCAGAACACACTCACTCCTCTGGGCCTACAGTCCAGGTTAATGAACTTGAGTACACTCAGGACAACTCTACAAGCTTAGGCAGTGACTCTCAACCCGTACCTTGCTTCCTGGTAACGGGCCCTGCGAACAACTCTGGCCAACTAAACTCAACGTCGTCGGTGGTAATACACGACGACTACGGTCAACCTCTGGTGGACAACCTCAATGCTCAACTCAATTCATGGTCAAGGCTGCAACGGCACATGTTGGTTCTACTGGAACCTACTCTGCCGCCGTGACCAGACAAACTCAACCTACAAGAATAGCTTATTACCCTCGCTCCTTTGTGACGGCGTATAACACATTGCCTTCTGCCTTGGACTTGGTACCTCTCATCAGTAACACACAGGCGCTTGTTGTGGAGTAAGCGCTCTGTTTCAGTTCATTGGGAAATTACTCAGCTAGGAATCGTCAGTTCCAAACACTGTGTAAGGTAAGCTCACTACACCATAATTCACTTTGAGACAGAAGTCGATCCTGGGACTCCTGTTCAAAACTATGTCAACTCAAACTCTTAATGGAAGACAAGTTTAAACAGCTGGTTCGTTTCATCAAATGCTCGGCTCACTTCTAGCAACTGCTGTAGCATTCCTCATCACCATGTTCGCATCTCACTTGGTGCAAATTCTCATCGTTCAAAGCATGGAATTGCCATTTTTCTCATCTGTCATCGGAGAAACATTCCAGTTTCTCACTCACTCATCGTCATCCAGTATTGGTACTGGTGGATTACAGTCTGCTCACGAAGGTCGTCGTTACACTTCACTTTATCCATCGCATCGCTCAACATGCAACTTGCTGCGGATTCAAGTTGGTAAACGCTCAATTTGGTTAAACACATAATTATCAGGCAACACATTCTCAAATAGAAAAAAAGGCTACTATCATTGGCTCTTTTCACTTTGGTTGGTTACTCTTTACAATCACGAAGTCGTCTTAGCACATCTCATCTGCTTGACTGCATTCAATAACAATGCAGAAACTCAACTGATTTCTCGGCTTCACTCAACTTGTCCATACACCGCTGGAGTGCTATTGACTGCGTTGGCGTCAAAATGGCTAAATCTTCTCACCTGCAAATCACTAATCAAGACAAACTCACCTGGCAGAAGCTCACGACGACTTTTCTCTTCAAGAAATCCGATAAGGTTTGAAGTTCAGAAGAAACTTTAACCTTTTTAAATCACACTTGGGCCTCCATCAGCTAGGCACTCTCAAAACTAATCATCTGGAAGGTTTGTAAAAGGCGGGCGGTTTGTCATTGGTCATATCAATCATCCGGATTTCTCTAAATTGCCTGCATAGACCGCAAGTTGATGGTAAAATTTCAGGTAATCACTTCAGCGTAGATTGTTTGGGTCAGCTTGGATGTCAATCAATCAGCTGGTGGCTCTCACGCCAAACACACCACTCACGGATCTCACTTTGGTTGGTCTCATCGGGACACACTCCACGGTGTCATTGAACTCAAACTTGCTGAAAGTAGACAAGAATCTGGATTCTCGGTGGTCGAGCTCTTGTCAAGTCTCACATTGTGATCAGATGTGTTTAGGGCTTGACAACGGGGTACTCGGGCTCGCCTACTCACGGGATAACTACCTATAGCTAGGGTAACTCCCACTCGTCCTTGGTCTTCTAACAAGCTCAAAACTCAATGGTGGTGGTCCACGCCACAACAACTTCTGGATAGGACGAGCTTTACAACTCATAAAGGTCAGGATGTATGTTTTGGCAATTCATTCATTGACTGTTCACTTGGGAACAGTCAGTCTCAACTAAACTGGTGGTCTCAGCTCAGCGCGGTGTTGTCTTACAACTTGGCGTGGACTCTTTTATACTCAGGTATAGGTACAAAATTTAACATGGTCTTTCGAGCTCACGGGCGCTCGAAAAGCTCTGGTCATAAACTCGAAAGAACAGCTCAACCCTGATGTCGTTACTGGCAAACGATAAAGCTCCTTGGCAATTTAACTCACCCGTTACACCACACTCGGGTGGTGTACGGTGCGAATAATTGGTGATTTCCTCGTGACTGCTGAAACGTCATCCTGGAGTCATTGGATTCACCCTCGTGGTGATGCTCATCCTGGTTACCTCAACACTCTAAGGGACGAATTAGTGGTCCTCTCGATCTACTCAACTCAACTTTAATCAACACTTCGGTCACTTCAGACACTTCGGCTGATGGCAGGCGGAATGTTACAGAGTGGACCACTATTCGCTCGTAAATATTTCGGCTCGTTCGCTCAACTTTAAATTGAAAGACTACATGGCTCCATCTATGAGTCTAGGCGGGGACTTAAGTCCCAATTCTCACTCCCGCGCGCCGTAGTGCTGAGCAGTACCGCTGTCGCCGTTGCTGCTGCCACAGGCCTCGCGTGCTGGCTTCTGGTTTTGGTGCTCAAGTGTGTGTGTGTGTGCAGCAGAGAGTTCTCCCGGCTTTTTCACGGTTCTTCTCAACGGCTCTTCTCATCGCTTTTTTCACCAGGTAGTCTCGGAATCTGCCTTTTCACCGTGCACCAGCTCATCCGGACGATCACAGACAGTAATTCTGTGATCATCAACAACCTCGGAGCCGCGCCATTACCACGTGTACCAGCTACTCTTCACCGGTGGTCCACGGAGAATTTGTCTGGTTCAAGGACAATCCTCACTCATCGAACATCTCCAGGTATTCAGGTGCAAGGAACAGTCATTTTCTTGCCCCTTCTCACTTTTCATTTTCTCTAGCACAGAATTTACGACTATGTGCTGATTTCGTCTATCTCAATGTGCACAAGCACGTAGCCATTTCGGCCATTTTCTCTCTCTCTCTCTCTCTCTCTATCGGGCTATCTCTCTCTATTTTCAAGGCCACTCTCTGCTGCTACTCGACCAACGCTCACACCTTTTAATGTAAATAAGAAAACTCTCATAATTTAAGTTCAAATCGATATCGGTGTTTACATTTACTTATGACTTGACTGTTACGCTCGGGCCTCTCTCTCTCTTCAAGACAACACTCGTGAATAGACGGTTTCACTCGCCATTTTGTGAAACTTCTCGGGTTTCTCTTGGTTCTTTCTCGTGACTCTTTCTCATCATCCTCAACGTAGTCATCTCATCAGTACAGTCAACTCGACGAATCATCTACTTAGTGTTGGCTCAACTCGGGAGACATTTGATCTTCAATTAACTCAAACGGCTTGGCTCAATTCAATTCTTGGGTTAATTGCTCAGCAAGGAGAGCTTTCATGGCGTGGCATCTTCAGGTATTTCACTCAGAACCGGTAACAATAATTTACCGGTGCTTTTACATTGTCCTTCTCACAGCCAGAAAAACAATAAAATTATTGTGCATTCTCTTGCTTTCTCTCTTTTTTCTTTGTGCTGTCTTGCACGCAGCCATTTTCTTTTCTACTCTTTTCAACGCCATTCTCGGTTGCTTTGTTTACCTCAACTGTACTCAAGCCAAACTCGTATTTATGGTTTGAATTAATATAATCAAATTCGTCAAGAGTTTTGACTAGGCGGTTTCTCAAATTAATTAATTTTCTTTACACGGAAATTAATGCTGGCAATTCTCAATTCAACATATTCTCATATCTCAGTTTCTCTCTTTAATCAGTTATTATTCTCTCTCTCAAGCTCATTCTCAGCTCATTTGCATTAATTCATGAAATTCAACTTAACCTTCTGGATGGTTCTCTTAAGTATACTACACTGATTTATTTTATCTCATTTTACATTTCAACTGGACCTGGCTCAATAGTGATTCTCCATAATTCATAATTTATGACTATTTTTGCATTTGTAGTTAAATGCTGTATTTTAATAAATAAATTAACACTGTTTTATTAAATTGTGTCTGTCTCAACATTTATTTGACAACCCTCCTCCACCAGCTTTTAATCCGGCAAATAAAAAATAAAATTAATGAAGCAGTAAATTCGCAACATATTGTTTATAAAAAATATTTAATTTATAGCTTTCCCCAGCGTTATTGGAGTTTAGAGTTTGTCAGTTTATTGAATTGTTTATAAAAAATAATTTACTTATCACTCTCCCCAGCTTTATGGGGACTTCGAGCTTGTCGGTTCATTTAATTGTTTATAAAAATAATTTATTTATCGCTCTCCCCTGCGTTATGGGGGTTTAGAGCTTAGCAGTTCAGTTAATTGTTTATAAAAAATAATTTAATTATCTATTTTTCCAGCGTTAGGGGGGTTTAAAGCTCGTCGGTTCATAATTTTTTTATAAAAAAATATTTATTTATCCATTTTTCCAGCGTTACGGGGGTTTGAAGCTTGCTGGTTAGTTATTCGTTTATAAAAAATATTTAATTTATCGCTTTCCCCAGCTTTATGGGGGTTTAGAGTTTGTCGGTTTATTGAATTGTTTATAAAAATAATTTACTTATCGCTCTCCCCAGCTTTATGGGGGCTTCGAGCTTGTCGGTTTAATTAATTGTTTATAAAAAATTATGTATTTATCGCTCTCCCCAGCGTTATTTGGGTTTAAACCTTGGCGGTTTATTAAATTGTTTATAAACAATTATGTATTTATCTCTCTCCCCAGCGTTATTGGGGTTTAAAGCTTGTCAGTTTATTTAATTGTTTATAAAAAATAATGTATTTATCTCTCTCCCCAGCGCTATGGGAACTTAGAGCTTGGTGGTTTGATTAATTGTTTATAAAAAATTATGTATTTATCGCTTTCCCCAGCGTTATTGGGGCTTAAAGCTTGCCAGTTTATTTAATTGTTTATAAAAAATTATGTATTTATTACTCTCCCCAGCGTTATTGGGGTTCAGAGCTTGTCAGTTTATTAAATTGTTTATAAAAAAATTATGTATTTATCGATCTCCCCAGCGTTACGGGGTTTAGAGCTTGTCGATTTATTTAATTGTTTATAAAAAAATATTTATTTATCTATTTTTCCAGCGTTACAGGAGTTTCAAGCTTGCTGGTTACTTATTTGTTTATTAAAAATAATTTATTTATCGCTCTCCCCAGCTTTATGGGGGCTTCGAGCTTGTCGGTTTAATTAATTGTTTAGAAAAAAATTATGTATTTATCGCTCTCCCGGGCGTTATTTGGGTGTAAACCTTTGCGGTTTATTAAATTGTTTATAAACAATTATGTATTTATCTCTCTCCCCAGCGTTATTGGGGTTTAAAGCTTGTCAGTTTGTTTAATTGTTTATAAAAAATAATGTATTTATCTCTCTCCCCAGCGCTATGGGGTTAAAGGCTTGTCGGTTTATTTAATTGTTTATAAAAAAATATTTATTTATCTATTTTTCCAGCGTTAGAGGAGTTTCAAGCTTGCTGGTTACTTATTTGTTTATAAAAAATAATTTATTTATCTATATCCCAGCGTTACAGGGGTTTCAACCTGGCTGGTTAGTTATTTGATTATGAAAAATATTTTATTTATCTTATTTTTCAGCGTTATGGGGGTTTAAAGCTTGCTGGTTAGTTATTTGTTTATAAAAAATAATTTATTTATCTATTTTTCCAGCGTTATGGGGGTTTAAAGCTCGTCGGTTGGTTATTTGTTTATAAAAAATTATTCATTTATCCTTTTTTCCATCGTTACGGGGGTTTGAAGCTTGCTGGTTAGTTATTTGTTTATAAAAAATAATTTATTCACCGCTCTCCCCAGCGTTATTAGGGCTTAGAGCTAGGCGGTTTATTTGATTGTTTATAAAAAAAAATTTATTTTTCGCTCGCCCCAGTGTTATGGGGGTTTAGAGCTTGGCCGTTTAATTAATTGTTTATAAATGATAACTTATTTACCTATTTCTCCAGCGTTAGGGGGGTTTAGAGAATTGCGCTTTATTTAATTGTTTATAAAAAGTAATTCATTAATCGCTTTTTCCATTGTCATTGGAGCTTAGAGCTTGGCGGTTATTTTAATTGTTTTTAAAAAAATATTTATTTATCTAATTTTTCAGCATGCAAGGTTCCAGTATAATCAATATACTGGAGTCGCGCAGAGCTCCGGCCTTAAATTTTAAATTTTGAATTTTCGCGGTGTTTCGGTGTGACGCCCGAGCGTATGCTAAACGCCGTGCGCCGCACAGATCGCAATATAATCGGTGCAAGGGTTATCGAAACCCAGGAGGCGAGGCGAGAGTAGCATCGCGCTACCACCACCACGCGGTCAAGGTAGCGGCTGGATGCAAGTACCCTCTCCCCGCATCCTAAATCTAGGCGCGTTGCAGGGCTAAGCGGCTACCGTGCGCGCGAAGTGGGAGAGAGATGATCTGCCCTACAGGTAGATCATCCCCACTCTCCCATGTCACCCTAAAGACAAAGCAATTGTCGTTGATTGATTGGTCAAGGGGCCAGTTTGGCCCTGACTATAAATTGACCTCCCCGGGGCGCAGGAGCTCACTTTTATTACAGTACTCCTAAAATCCAAATTTCTAAAAATCATAGTTGAATCTTCTTTTGTTTAAAATTTTTTTTCTTTGCTCCGAGAGTTTTGTCTTCGCGCTGTGTCAAATAAGCTCGCGTCGTTTCTCTTAAGAGACATAAAGTGAAAAAAAAAAGAAAAAAACGCGCCGCGTTTTTTTTTAACTTTGGATCAAAGTTTTCTTGGTGCTATCTCCTAGGGTCGCCGCCCCGGTTAATACCCGTGAGTACCCTTATTATCGGTGAAAATAAAAGAAAATAAATACAAGTTTTTTTTTATTATTGCTCAAAGGACTAACGCATTAGTCTCAATTAGCGGTGGCTACTTTCCCACGTCAGCGAACGAGCGAGTTCCTCGCGGAACTTAATGCAGCCAAGTCCGAGTTGGGAAAATTAGGAAAAACACGCAACTAGCGACTTAAATGACATTTGTTTAAGGGACAGCGAAAGTGTGCGGTTCCTCGTGAACCTCCTGTTACCCAGCGCCCTTTTTAGTTTTTTTTTGTTAAACGAGAAAGTGGCGAAAAACCAAAAAGGTTTTTTTTTTCTCGTCTAAAATATTTAAACTCAGTTTTTTTTTTGTGCATTACCTATACTTAAATCTGTTATCGCATAAATAAATATTTCGCTACTGGCCTGAATTCTTAGATCGCATTTTTTTTCTTTTCTTTCGGGAGAACCCCGTGATCATTATAAAAAAAAAAAAAAAAAAAATTAATTAATTAATAACTAGGGAAATCCGAATAGCTCACTGTCCTTATTAGTCAAGTATCATTTGTTGAACTAAAATTTGATATTATTCAGTTACGGCATAGGATCGCCGAATAAAAATGTAATTAGAAATAGTATTGAATTGATAAAGATTTATTATTAAAAGAAACCCGTCTTTTCTATGACTACGCCCGATAATTTCCAGTAAATATCCTATATACTTTTGACACCTATATTTATAATAAAATGAATAAAATAGAGCATAAATTTTCAGTTTCTTTTTTTAATTTTTTTTTGATAATCATTAACGTCCGAAGATAAATTATAATTTGGAATTAGAAAATCTTTTAAAATTCATTTTCGGGTAATTTTCTAAGATTTGATTTTTTTTTATATATAGAGCAGGCTATTGAGAGAGCAAAGTCGAATTTTGCGTCAAATTACGACACACAAATTCGCACGAAAGACTCCGGCTGAAAATCAAGAAAACCAGGAATCTTCCATGGTACCCTCGGTGGGACCCGCGGGAAATAATAAAATCATTAATTGATAAATAACCTAGAAATCTCCACAGGAATCGTGAAAAAGAATTTTTTTTCTCGGGCATTATAAATAAATTTTCATTCCGTTGATAATTAACGGTGGTACCCTCGGTTTTTGATCTGTGAATTGATTGAATAATTAAATGTTTATATTATTCATATTAAATAAAATCACGGGCGCGATAATAAGAAAATTATGTGCTCGTGAGCAAATTGTTCTAGGAAAAAATACGGTGGACGAAAAACAACACCAAGTCGCGGAGTTGCTATCAAGGTTAAATTCCTTAGAGAGCGAAATTTCAAAATTAAAGATAGAGAACGAATTATTTGAAGATAGACTACGCGACTCCGAGCAAAACCTCGTGGATTTACAAAATTTCGTGGATGAAGATTCGAGAGAGACCGAGCGAGTAATCGGATCCAATTATGATAAAACGGTTCACATGCTAAAGAAAATTCACAGCAACGTGAATTACATCAAGGAAGATTGCGATAAACTCGCACTTCGGGTAAACTCCCTCGAAGGTCAAACGATCTCGGAAGGCGAGGGAGAGACAGATCGCTAAAAGTTCATTGTGCTCGCTGATTTTTCGTTTCTCTCTCTCTCTTTGTTGACATTATTTGCATTCCGTAGTCGGGTGATTGCAAGGTCACTGCAAGGGTAAAGCGAAGAGGCTGATATTTTAGATTGGGATAGTATTTATTGTAGGGAGACAGTGAGCTATTAGCATAGGTGAAAATATTGCAGGCTACGATTTTTATTGAAAATTTTAGTTGCGCGAATAAAGACGTGTCTGGCATATAGCTATCGAGCTATTGTTTAAATAAGTGAGATAGCGAATCTCATGAAGCCGGCGTCCACAAGCGATAATGGATTGATGATTTTTTTTTAGCTCATCCTTTCACAGGCGAATTTAAAAAAAAAAAAAAACAGGAAAGGTAGAAAATTAAGATTGAAAAAAATCTTAATTGCGAAAAGATTAGCAAAGGTACGGTAGTGCAAAATTAGTTTTCGGAACAAGGGGTAGATACTAATAAATTTTCGTGTACAATTAATTAAAAATTTTTTTTTTGAAATTAATTGTTTAAACAATTAAAAATTTTTGAAGCTAACCTAACACGGGTTAGAGTAGCTAATAATTAATTGTTGTTAAATAATTGCACACGGCAGTCATAGTTGAGGTAGAGATACACTGTCAAATACACAAGCTAGCTTGGTCCAGTGGGCTAGGTGTTAGACTCTCACGCCGGAGACCCGGGATCGATTCCCGACCTGGCAAATTTTTCGGAAATTTTTTTCAGTTTTTTCTTAATTGCCATTGTTACTTATGAAGGGATTTGATAATTAAAACGATAATTGTGCAAAATTAACATTAAATTAATTTAATTTGAATTTAAATTTGAAAAAAAAAAAAAAAAAAAAAAAAAATCTTTTCGGTCACTATATGTAGACACATAGTAAGCTAAGTAATAGTAACCAGAATTGGTAAAGTCGGTAGAGTCTTAGATTGTCACACCGAAGACCCGAGTTCAATTCTCGGTAGTTTGCTCGCAGCAGCCGAAGCGAGCGCACGCGTTTTGCCCTCCTCCGCTCTCGAGCGTGAATGGTATTTTCTGGCGTGATTAAAGAAATCTTAGTGAAAAAACCGTGTTGTTAGTGCTAATGCCTTTACTAATACCTGTTCTATCTATTTTGATACTTTAGTGTGTGATCTGTGAAAAATTAACTCAATAAATAACAGTGCAGTGTCACATGCGACGCGGCGTTCATCGCCTGCGTTTCTAATTCATTCGAATGCTCGGTTGAAATTAAACAATCCTTTTGCTTCTTCCGTCTCTGAGATGTCGGGATCGGAAAAAGATGACATGGAAGGGGTTGAAGAGAATGAAAAAAGACCTCCTTCCCCAAAAACAGCGACTAACATCAACGCAGTTCTAAATACTTCACAAACTCAGCAAGTTGGATTCAACCCCCTTCTCAATGCTCTGCGCAACAATCGAAAAAATATAAATTCGATTAATTTTGAGAAAATGTTTACTCAAGCCAAAAATAGTAAACAGCTACCCATTCCGAACCTCGGATTAAAAAGGCTTCGCCCTGAAGAAGATCTGACCTTAGATCAATCATCTTCAAGCACTGATCCCGGCTTCAAACAACCGAGAAAAACAGTCAGAAAAATCGCCTCTCGCGCAACAGAAGGATTCCAGTTTGATATGAACAATAGATTTTTTCCTCTCCAAAATCTCTCTGAAAATACGTCATCAAAATCCCAAGAAATAGGCAGCTCAAATCAACACGCAGTATTCCAACAACAAGATCGTAAAAACTCGAGCAAGGCTCACGTTTCTCCAGCGTCCGGCTCTCCTGCAGTCAGAGCAAGCACACCAGATGACTCAAGCGCCGCGTCCGCGGCCGCAGTCGCAGCAGCAACAGGTCAAAAAACGACGGGGAAGAAGGCGAGGCCCCCCCCCCATTCACACGTGCAACGTCTCATTAAGTATTTTAGTTAGTAAGCTTAGCCCTAAGTTTAGTAGGAATGACTTTGTTCTTAAACAGGATGACGCAGTCATTACTGTAAGTATGAATGATTTGGATAAGTACAAACAAGTATGTGACCTCTTAAAGGTAGAACAAATACAATACTATACTTTCACGCCAAAGAGTATGAAGCCAAAGAATTTAATCTTGAAAGGAATATATGGTGAATTTTCCGAGAAAGAGATAAGGGAGGAGATAATGGACTTATCTATCCCTCAGGTTAGTATTGAGAAAGTTTCTAAAATTTATTTAAACAAGAGAAATAAAAACTCTTTTCACTTCCTAGTACAACTCTCTCCTGAGAGCTCCCCGCAAGCACTTTTTAAAATAAAGCACCTTGCGTGGCAAAGAGTCAGGTGGGAACCCCTCCGTAAGACCGACATTTTTCAATGTACCAACTGTCAAAGGTTAGACCACTCGAATGCCAATTGTAACCTAGGTTTTAGATGCGGCAGATGCGACCAAAAGCATGAGAAAGGAAAATGCGAAGTCCCCGTGAACAGTGCCGATAAAGGCATTTTATTCTGCGTGAACTGCAATGAGAAAGGCCACGCCGCTTCTTACCGTGGTTGCCCTTTTTTCAAGGTCGCCAGAGAAATTAAATTGCACCGCGAGTCAGCGAACCGCGCCGCTAGTCAATCTAAGATACGGATGATCAGTCAAAACATTGTCGGCGGCGCGCCGCCCGGCATTCACTCGACACCCGCCCCCGCCCCTCGCACTGACGCATGGCGCAGTGGTAACGCGGCCGCTCACTTATTTTCTAGCCAAGATAATCCCAATGGCTTTATTTCAGACCTCATTATGAAGGCAATCAAACCGTGTTTCGAAGCCATTCAAACTCAGCTTGATAATTTAATGAAGACTGTTAACACTAATTCCGCGCAGATTAAAGTACTTAATGATATGTACAATGGCGGGCACTAGTATCGATCCCGGAGATGTTATTGATGGAGAGCCGACTAACCCCGGCTCCTTGAGGATAGCCTCAATTAATGTTAACTCCCTCGCTTCCCTTAAAAAGAGATATCATTTTCATGATTTTATCGTGGGGAATGACTTCGATATCCTTCTTCTTTGCGAGACAAAACTTAGTCAGAGATACAAACCACAGTTCGGGAATTACGACTTTATTCGGACAGACAGAGGACCGACTTCCCGCGGAGGCGGCACTGCAATTTTAGTTAAACACAACCTTGAATACGAAATAATTTATACTCCCTCATCCTCACACAACGAAATACTTGAGTACACGATAATTAAACTCTTTTTTGATAATAAAGTAATATTTTTTATAGCCGCATACGCAACTAATGACGACAGAAATATCTTTACGAACGAGCTAGACTTCCTTTTTAACAAACTGAACCTTGATCGTGACAATCATTTTTATCTACTTGCCGGTGACCTAAACGCTCGCAGCAAAAGCTGGGGTAATCAGACTGAGAATAATAAAGGTAAAATTCTGGAAAGATGGATCAGCTCTGAAGGCCTTTCTTTTAGAGCCAGCTTAATCCCTCCCTCCTCCCCCTCTTTTCCTAGCAAGGGCTCATTCATAGACTTAGTAATTGCAGACAACCGCCTCGATTTTTTTGATCTCGTCGACGGAAAAATAGCAACGCTTGACTATTCGGGGAGTGACCACAAAGCCCTCTCCTTCTCCCTAAATCCGATGGCAGAGCCCATTAATATCGACCCCTCCCTTAAAGGTCGCTTTATGTTTAAAAAAACCAAATGGAAAAAGTTCCAAAGATCGCTTGAAATAAATCACGTCAACACTGTCCCTTTCGATAGAAACCTCAATAATTCCGAGATAGACTCCTACATTAAAGATTTAGACTCTTCGATCGAGTCAGCAATTAAATCTACTGTACCTCGTTACAAGCCAACCACTAATATTCTTAACTACGTTAGCAATAAAATAAAAAAACTTCATAGATACAAATCCTTTCTTATCACTCAGCTCAATAAAACATACACTCACCCATCGCGAAACAATCTCGATTATCTAAATAGAGACCACCTTAAATTTTTGATTGGACACATTAACACATCCTTGAAAGCCGAATTCAAATCCTCCTACACAAAATATTGGGAAGCCCAAAGCAAAAGCATAAACTTTAAAAAATCTGACCAATTTTTTCCAAAAATTAATCGTTTTTTTAGATCTAAACCTCCTCTTAAAATCAATGAACTCCATATAGACGCTGAAAAAGCCCATTTAATTACACGATGCGGCATTAATCTGAATGATCTTCAAATTCACGACAACAAATTTTTGATTCAAACACCCCCCGATATTTTAAACGTGATCGGAGCATATTTCGAAACAATAAATGCCCCTCGTCACTTAAACATTGACACACCGCTCAGAAATATTATACTCCGTGACGTTGAACGTCTTACCAACCCTTTTCGTATTAAAAAAGCCCAAAACTTCACAAAGCCAGACATCAGCTCTACCATCACTACTTTTAATGCTGAAAATCCTGCTCACTCACCCTCTCACGAGGGAGAAGGCATAAAATTCACCAACCCTTTTAAAGTAGCCCAAATACTCAAAAAACTCCCTAATAAAACTTCCAGTGGCCCAAACAACATCCCCCCATTAGTTCTTAAACATTTGCCCGCAAGAGTTATAATTGACTACACTATAATTTTCAATAACTGCCTAAATAATAAATACTACCCTCTTCCCTGGAAGAAAGCTAAAATTCTTCCTCTTTTAAAGAAAGATAAATGCCCCCACAGCGTCACCAGCTTTCGTCCTATTAGCCTCACTGATGCCATCAGCAAAGCGTTCGAAATAATTCTCAGCATCCTAATTAAAACCCATTCAATGGATAATAACATAGTCCCCAGCAATCAATTCGGATTTGAACTGGAACTTTCCACAGTCCATGCCATACACAAAGTGCTTGACGAGATCAACACTCACCTCCATGAGGGAGAGATGGTCGGGGCAGGCCTGATTGACCTCGAAAAAGCCTTCGATTCTGTCTGGGTGGACGGATTTTTATATAAACTGAGACAGCTTGACTATCCCATTGACCTCATTCAAATCATATGGTGCATGACTCGTGACAGGAAATTTAATACCTATAATGGCGACTTAATTTCCACACTACTTTTCGACATCATCGAGGGCTTGATGCAAGGCACAGTACTATCACCCCCTTTTTTTAACATTTACACACATTCTATTCCGAAAAGATTCAACTTACATACTAACAATAAAACGTACAGCTCCTGCTTCGCCGACGATTTTATTTTACTGGTTGCTGACAAGGACCCAGCAGTAATTCAGGATAAACTTCACTCTCTAATGAATAACTTCGATAGCCTTTATAAACAATGGAACTTAAAGATAAATCCTACTAAATGTGAGACCATCCTTTTCCGAAAACCTTTTAATACTATGGGTAACAACGTTCGTAAGTTAGCCAAAAATTTTAAAATCTCCATCCAGGAGGGTGAAGTTTCCCACGAGATTCCCCATAAAAATGAGGTCAAATACCTCGGTTTCTATTTAGATAATCTTCTTCGATTAACCTCAAACCACAAAATTCAGCTGAAGAAAGCCAAAAATGCCTTCCGAGCAAACTCGAAAATATTTTTCAATCGGACCATGTGCCACCGTGCAAAAATTATCTGCTATCAACTACTCATCAGACCACTCCTCACTTACGCCGCACCCGTTGCCTGGAACGCCAGTGCATCACAGATGGAGAAATATAGGAAATTTGAAAGACAATGTCTTCGTGCTTGTCTTCACACTTATCGTCAGTCAGAAAGTAAATATTTTATTAGTAATAAACACATCTACAATAAAGCAAACATCCCCCGTATAGACAATTTTATTATAAAGCTCACCCGCGACTACTTTGCTAAACTACCTAAAATAAACAATGAATTTCTGGAAAAGTTTTGCTCCGATCCCACTGGAATCATTGAAAAATCCCGCTCTGGCTATCTACCTCCACACTCCTTCATGTTTTTCGATAAGAAAGGTATCATTCAGGACGAATATAATGTCAGTAGTATACGGGCGAGTTGTGCGAGACACAACAATGAGTCATCACCGGTGCACAATTCCTTATCTCTTATCTTAATGGTTTGTTTACATAAACAAGGTGTCGGGTTACGAGACACAACAATGAGTCATCATCCCGGTGCACAATTCCTTATCTCTTATCTTAATGGTTTATTTACATAAACAAGGTGTCTGGTTATAGATGACGTCACCGGACGGTGCACAATTTCTTATCTGTTATCTCAATGGTTTGTTTATATAAACAAGGTGTCTGGTTACAGACGACGGGTATAATTCCTTATCTTTTATCTAAATGGTTTGTTTACATAAACAAGCTGTCGGTAAGTTAGCTCAATGGTTTGTATACATATTAATAGCTTGTTTATACAAACAAAGACAATATTTATTTAAATAAACATAAATTTCATATCTTTTTGATTATGTTTAAATAGTGCGAATAAATTTTTCAAAAATAAAAAATTCTCGTAGTCTTGACGGCGTCAGATTGATAGCGGGGTTTGAACCCACAACCATTTATTCACAAGTCTGACGATTTATCCACCAGGCTACGAGGATTTTTTAACAAAGAGTCAAAGAAAGGTAAGACATGTATTCGTCAGTTAGACCGTGTCGATAAATTGAACAAAAAAAAAAAAAAAACCTCGGACGGTAACATTATAGCCATTTTGTTTGCGCTAAGGTAAAAACGATCCACACCTGAATAGGATTTGAACTCGTGCTTACCAGGCCGTATATGTATCCAACTGACCACGAGGTGTACGTGCACAACTCGGATAAAAATATAGCGTGTATAAAATCATGGTATTTATACCTCGTAAGTATCAGTTTCAAAAATGGATACGAGGTGGTTACATCCGTTTACAGCTATCATAGCGGGTCCTAGTAAAAGTGGAAAATCTTACTTCGTTAGAAAATTTTTAAAGCATCTGAATCAAATGTGCACAGTTAAATTTGACCGCATATTATTTTACTATACCGAGTGGCAGGAATTTTACAACGATTTTTTAGGTCCAATAGAGTTTCACGAGGGTCTGCCTCAGAATCAGGACTATTCTTCCGATAGCGATAAAACCAAGTTACTTATTCTCGACGATCTCATGCGCGAGAGCAGCGGTGACGTTGTATTAGATTTATTCACGCGTGGAAGTCATCATAAAAACCTTTCCGTTGTTTTCATTACGCAGAATCTGTTTCATCAAGGAAAATCGCAGCGAGACATCAGTTTGAACACTACGTATATGGTGATTTTTAAGAACCCGCGCGATCGCGCTCAAATAAAACACCTTGCCCGTCAGGTATACCCGCAAGATACAAAATTCTTATGGGAAGCATACCTGGACGCAACGAGACCTGCCCATTCTTATCTATTTTTAGATCTTTCGCAGGAAGCTCTCGAGGAATACAGAGTACGTACATGTATCTTTCCGGATGATGAAAAAAATTACGTATATGTACCAAAGAATTTAAAAATCAAATAATAAGACGTCACTGGTAAATAATTTAGTATATCTTCGACTATGGCGGCGTCAACATCGAATCACCCTAAATTTACAAAAAAACAAGTAGCTATTCTACACGCTCTCTGTCACACCGATAATAATCAAAGAAGAGCTTTACTCCGTACGATAGATAAATCAGCTGTGAGTTGTATTTGTGAAATAGCGTTAAACGTATTAAAAGGTAACGTTGCTATAAAAGATTCGACGAAAAAACGTTTAAAAAAACATAAAAAAGTGCTGCGAAGATTAATCAGTGTTAAGAAAAATAAAAACAAAAACGTTTGGAAAAATAAAAAAAAAGAAATCATTCAACACGGTGGTGGTGCATTTTTACCGATATTATTAGCACCTATAATCAATGCTCTGGCATCAAAAATTTTCTCGAGTATAATTCAAGATTAGTAAAACAAATAAAAAATGGAGAGAGCGCGTAAAATGGTTCTTGTTCCAGAGACTACATTCGATCGCTTTACAAACACCACCGAATCAATTTCGCAAGGATCGAATGAAAAATCCACGCTCACACCTGGCGATAATTTATCCCGACTCGATTCTAAGATGTATGAAATACTTAGATCGAGGCGTTTCAAAGACGACGATGAAAAATGTAAAAATTATTTACAGATTTTACGTCGTTATCTCTTTTTTAAAAACAAAGAACGTCAAACCGATCAACATTATGATAACGATCAATCCGATTTTATAAGTTTTAATGTGCCCAACGAAACACTAGAGCCAAATGAAATAGCTGAGTTAAACGACGCTATTGAAACCGTTGAACCGACTGGTGACGTGCTCGATATATCTTCCAGAGACGATCTGCCTCTAAGCGACGAGACGGTTTTGGATAGTATCCCCTTAATTTATAAAGAAAAAGCGATTGAATTATTAAATCTCTTACACGAAAAGAGTGCTCGTAGACTGAGTTGGGATGGTTGGGGTACCATAAAAATTGACGGTCGAGTGATAAGAGACTCAAACATCATCGAGCTACTGACTGACGCGGTCAAAAATAATAATAATAATAATACGCCGTCTCAAGAAAGAAAAAACAAAATACATACCGCAGGCAAAAAAGAGTTTGCGAATTTACTGTCAACTTTATCGACACCGCTCAACTTAAAAGCAGATTTAAAAAATTTACCAAAAAAAAAACACGAGCTCAAAAATAAAAAACCCAACGTGTCACAAGGCTCGAGAAAAAGAAAAAACAATAATCTAGATAATTCGTACGAGATAACAAACAAAAACAAAAAAAGTTTAGTACGAGAGTCTCCTATAGTTACTAGAAATACTGCTAAAACCAAGTGGTTGAAGATTAAGCTTTAAAATGACTTACGAAAAAAAATATTACGACTTGAATAGTCCAATAGCTTTTACAGGTGCTCGAAATTTATTGACCGTAAACAAAAATGGCAAGACTTTGAATGACAAAGAAAAGCAAAAAATCTACGAATGGCTCTCCCAGCAAGACGCTTATACTCTTCACAAACCAGTTATAAGAAGATTCCCGAGATTACATTACAACGTGACAAACATCGATGATTTGTGGGAAGCAGATTTAATGCAAATGACAAGTATTAAAGAATTTAACGATGGTTTCAATTATTTACTGGTCGTTATCGACGCATTGTCAAAATACGTATGGGTTGAAAGTTTAAAAGAAAAAACAGCCCTGACTGTTGGTAACGCGTTTCAAAAAATCATCAAACGGTCTTTACCTCGCGTACCCAAATGTCTACAGACTGATAAAGGCAGCGAGTTTAAGGGAAAACAGTTTCAAAATGTTTTAAAAAAACACGATATCAAGTTTAGATTTGCACGCAATCCCGATATAAAATGTAGTATCGCTGAAAGAGTTATACGAACGTTGAAGGCACGTATATGGAGATATTTTACGTATAAAAATACTAAACGTTACATAGACGTCGTGCAAAAAATTGTAAAAGGATACAACGAAAGTATACACAGTGGTACAAAAATGAGACCGTGCGATGTTAATATTTTCAACGTGATAACTGCTCGTAAAAATTTATTAAAACGCTCTCTGTCTCAAAGCGTTAATAAAAATAAGTCGAAGAAATCATTAGTATCGAGACCCAAGTTCAAACCCGGTCAGTATGTCCGAATCAGCAGAACGAAAAACACCTTCGAACCCGGTTACGAGAAGAATTTCAGCGAGGAAGTATTTATAGTTAAGCGTGTATCGAATCGTCAAGGACTGTGCACCTATATTTTGAAGGATTTAAAAGACGAAGAAATTGATGGTTTCTTTTATACCGAAGAGCTTGTTTTAGTTGATGTAAAAAGTATAAATCAGGAAAAAGAATTTAAAATTGAATATATTGTAGAGACTAAAGGAACAGGTTCAAAAAAACAACACCTCGTCAAGTGGGTCGGATATCCCAAAAAGTTTAACTCCTGGGTCAAAGCAACTGATATGATCGAAATATAAAAATGGAAAGTACCAATGATTTTTTTTTGGTCTTACCTAGTAACAGTAGTATGAAATATTATCCCCAGAATACTACAGCGTGTTTTACCACTCATTTATCTCGGGAAATAAAACTCTCGGGTGAGTGGCTTGTGGGTCTCGCTGAGATACATATACCGTGCACGATAAATCACATACAAGAATCCGAAGCTGTCTACTTTTTTGATACAAAGGCTAGTAATACTGAAAGTGAACGTAGTTTTCCTTATGGTAAATACGATTCGCTTCAACAATTAGCTGATGAAATAAATCAAGCCGGCGATACGATTAAGCATCAAGTTCTTCAACCCTCCAATCTACGAAAAGGTTATTGGTCTATAACACGAAAATGTAAGCCAGAAAATTGCAATAGTATACATGTAACGAGATTCCATGAAAAAATACGACGAATTTTTGGATTCGAATCCGAGTTGGAGCGAAAAACAGAACGTATCCATGGTTTTCCGAAAAGAGATTCGATCGCCGTAAGACCCGCTGTACTTAGCCGCGCGATACCGGATCAATTATTTGTTTACACAGATATTTGCGCTCCTTACACTGTAGGTGATACCGAAGCGAGCTTATTGAGAATAGTACCGCTCGATGCAACAAAATATGATTTTGGCTCTAACGTTGTGCGAACTTTTGGACCTATTCATTACATACCCCTTCTTCAGAATCAATTTCAAAGTATAATTATCGATATAAGAGACGTATACGGTAACTTTGTACCATTTGAAAGCGGCACCTCGATCGTGAAACTTCATCTAGTGCGTAAAAGGCTATAAAAATGTCTCACTATTTGACTTATTACGATGCTCAAGTCGGAGGCGGTGGGTGGTCTAATGTAAAAAACGTGTACTCTGGTTCTCATTATCAGAAAGGAAGAGGAATAGGAAGTTGGCTCACTGGTCTTGGACGAAAAATAATACCCTACTTATCGCAAGGAATGAGAACCGTAGGTAGAGAAGCGCTTCGTACGGGTGTAGATATTCTCGACGACATTACTAATCACAATACAGATTTCAAGCACTCTATTAAAACGCGTGGCTACGAGTCTGGACAAAGATTAAAGAAAAAAGCAGCTAATAAGGTAATTAAAATAATGAAAGGCCAAGGATATAAGGCGAAAACATCGCGGCGTAAGCGTCAGTCAAAAAAGAAGCACCCGACTGTTCGTAAGTCTGGATCCGTGCAAAAGAAAAAAAGAAAGGTTATAAAATCAAAAGGAAAGAAGAAGAAGAGGAAGAAGACCACTGCGAAGAAAAATTTTAGAGATATTTCCGATATTTTTGGTCCTCGATAAAAATGGCTTTTCTACACTCGCACTCAAACGAGTGCATGTCGGCCGAATTAGATATTTTTACTATTCCCCCCACTCAAACATCGATAGAAAGCAGTCAATTTATTCATTATAAACCAATCAGTCCTCTGAACGACGAATCGGGGACCCCTCTGGAGTTTGTGGTACCTAGTTCGGGAGAATATTATATAGATTTACCTCACACTATGCTTCACTTAAAAGTAAAAATTGCACCAAACGTTTCGACAGATGAAAATGTAAAAGTGGGACCCGTCAACAATTTTATCCATTCGATGTTTAATCAAGTCGATGTTTATTTTAATAATAAACTTGTGACCCCTTCCAGCAATCATTACGCGTATCGTAGTTACTTGGAAACACTCTTAAACTATGGAAGCGCGGCAAAAGATTCACACCTGACTGCCGGTCTTTGGTACGACGACGAGGTTGGCAAATTAGAAGCCCTGCCGAATGCTAGCTCTAATCAGAAAAATTCGGGTCTTGCAAAACGTCAAACCTTCAGCTTGAACGCTCAGACGTTCGATATCGTGGGTCATTTACACTGTGACATATTTAACCAAGATAAAATGCTGATTAACGGTGTGGAGATGCGCATTCGATTAGTAAGATCAAAAGATTCTTTTTGTCTCATGGATGCTAGCGACGATGGTGTTTTCAAAGTTCAAATTAAAGAAGCCACACTCATCGTTCGACGCGCAAAAATATCACCAGGTGTATTACTAGCGCACGCTAACGGACTTGCAAAAACGACTGCAAAGTATCCTGTTTCGCGTGTAGAGGTTAAAACTTTTATCATGCATCCTGGTATTTTATCTGGTTCTCTCGATAATTGTTTTCTCGGTCAACTACCCAAGAGATTAATTATCGGTTTTGTAGACAACAGGGCGTTCAATGGTTCGCGAACGTTGAACCCTTATAATTTTCAACATTTCAATATAAATTATTTGTGTATCTACATAGACGGTGTCCAATTACCGTCCAAGGCTCTTCAGCCGTGCTTTACATCCGATACTAATCAATCGTTTATCGATTGTTTTCAAACGTTGTACACCGGCTTAGGAATTCACTATGCTAACGAAGGTATAAATATTAATCGAGATAACTATATACATGGAAATTTTTTGACTGCGTTCGACCTCACTCCCGACATGTCTGCACATATGGGGAACCACTGGAATGTTGTAAAAAGCGGGTACCTAAGAATAGAAATAAGGTTTGATCAAGCACTGGCGACTACCATAAATTGCGTTATATACGCCGAATATGAAAACTTAATCGAGATCGACGCTAACAGACAAATTATCTCAGATTTTACCTCTTAAAAAGAGAGGGGAGAGTACAGTCGTATGCTTTAATAACCTCATTTTGATTTTCGAATAGACAGTATTGTTCTTTGCAAGAGAGCGAACACATCGTCGTTATGGATATCTTGATCGAAATTCAAGGCGCGCGCGACAAGCATAAGCGTTTTACACCAAAAGAAGTAGCAGTGGTTGCTTTACAAAAAAATATCGTTGGTCATTGGTTGATCAAAGCTCCGCACGCTTTTGAAAAATTATCCAATAGCCTGAAAAGTACGAACAACTACTGTACAACCGAAATTCATCGTATTGAATGGTACGAAGGTACGGTTTCGACAAGTCAGTTATACAGTCATCTTCGTTCATTTGTAAAAAAGGTAAAAAATATATACACGCGTGGCAACGACAAAGCAGAGTTTCTAGAATCAATTATTTGTAGAAGAGTTATAAATATCGAAAATCACCAAGGACCAAGCTTTAAAGTGCTGAAGAGCTCGTTTCCCGATGTAGACACAGCGTGCACTCATCATAGTCAAAGCGACTCGTCGAATGATTTCAAAGATTGTGCCCTTTATAAAGCCCTCGTCTTAAAAAAATGGCTTAGATCTCTTTTGAGCGAGGATTGGCCGATATCGGGTGGATTTGATATACCATCGTTGTATTATCAAATTGCTCTTTTTAAGTACGAAAAAATGATGCGAGAAAAATTGTTAAACGAAAAAAACTGTGATTATGACGAAGTAGACGCGCTTGCTCGAGACTTTGACTCTCTTCGGATTATCAGCGACGGTGATGAACCTCTTGCTTGTTCAACGCCTATAGAAAACAGCGGTGAAGATGTGCACTGATAGTTTATGTAAAATTATTAATAATAATAAATCAAGTAAAAATGAATACTCGAGAGCTAGCGGAGGTGCTGAACGGATTTTCTAAAAAAATCAAAACCATTGGTGTTTTTGCTGCTGATCAAATACCACATCGCTTACTTTTACCTGCAGGATTGATTGTGAACACCCAAGAAGCCTACAGAAGCGGCGAGCATTGGACTTCTTTGTATGTGAATGAGAAAGCTCATGGTTTTTATTTCGATTCTTACGGTCGTAGACCCGCTTCAAAATTTATGTACGACGCTATAAAAAAAAATTGCAAAACGTGGCAATATAGTAAAAAACAGCTGCAAAGTTTTGATTCTATTGTCTGCGGTGAATATTGTTTACAATTTATACATCATATGAGTAAGTTTAACAATATGCAATCATTTTTGAACCAATTTTCCAACGATACAAAAAGTAACGATAAAAAGACATTAAAATATTATAAAGCTTTAATAAAACGACGATCAACAAGACAAATAAATCGAATCAACGCTTATCCTAGCGTTGGTACATCTGGTGGCGGTGGCGGTGTCCCCGGAGTGCAAATCTGTAGATCAAGAATAAATTTTAATGTAACCGTTCTGTAACATGTGTTAAAAATTACTTGTACTCGAAAAAATAAAAACAAAAATAAAAATATAATTTATCTGTTATTTTTTAAACCATCAGTCCGTACTACTCCTATTTTCCTGAAATTAAAAATTATCTCGTAAAAATTAAAAAGCACATTGCTGAGTTTTGTAAAATTTAACTTTCATGCATTATGAATCGAGAATCAGATACGTTATCTTTGTGCAAGTCCGGACAGGAACGATGACGTCACCATATAAGAATTTTTTACAGCGCTAGCCACTGTCGAGAGATAAAGAGTTTGTTATCGCGAAGCAAGTCCAGACACGTACGTTATCTTTTTTTTCTTATCTGACTTCCTGCCAACGGTTTTGAGATTACGTCACATTGATGATGCAAACGAGGGGAAGGGGTATGATTCACTATTGGATGCCGATTTTTATTTTCGCTTCACGATTGGTCTAAACAATCACGTGACTGAATATTCCCTTACTTTTGAAGCTCTTACGCGTCTGTCGTCAATTCGAACGAAGAGCCGAGAGAACCGTGCCTGTCAGTCACTGTAACGCTGCTCTACCGCAAACACTTGAGAATCATGGAGCTTCCAAATTCATTATTGTCTACGACGTACGCGATTAACAAGTCTAATTCTAAACGTGTGAAAGTGTGTTTGGAAAACGACAATGGTATTTATCATCCAAAAGTAAAATTTTGCGGTAGTACATCGACTTACAAAGATGTTACTCTCGACATGTTGTCGTGGGATTTGTTTCTACAGCAAAAAGACATAATTCTTGGCTATTTGAGAGAGGATTTCGTGTACATAAACGATCCTAACTCTCCTACAACTATTCGTCTACCGCGACACGACCTTGTGTTTACGGTGACCTACGGCAAAAATACAGTGTTACTAAACGAAAGAGCTGACGAGACAGAGGTGACCGATTCGAGCGTCGAGAACAAGAAAGCTGAAGAAGCTGTGAAAAAACCCGAGGTAGGGAAAAAAAGAACCTTGGAGGATCTTTTGAACGACCTGGAGGCCGTCGGACCAAGTGAACCTAAAAAAATAAAAAACGATGCTCTTCCGGGTGTAGCCATGCACTTAAAAACGATCGAGGGATTAGTGGAAATGTTGGACTGTGTGTTATTAAAAATAAAAGTGTTAAAGGAGCAAGCGAAGATTGTAAATAGTGTGCAAACCCATGTGATAAATTATTTAATAAATCATTTTACAGGACAAGATCCAGAGAGTGTTAAAAAGTGCTTGTTAACGACTGTTACATTCAAAAAATATTACATTTTTATAAAATATGATGTCGAGGTTGACGTTAAAGAGAGCGCGACAAATGAGTTTAACGTTGATGAAATTGTGCTTGATATGATTCTTACAGAACTGTACGCTTTTGGTATGTTTAATATAGCAAAAAATGTTTACGAAAGAATGTTTCCGGTAAAAAAATAATTTCTCTCTGTAATTCATTTTGTACGATGGCGAGTGAATTATTCAAATAAATTGCCAAAAATAAAAAACTCATTTCATTAATTTATACCGTACCCTGTAATTTTTTTCAAAGTTATTATACATTTTTTTTTAAGCAATACTCAATTTTTCTAAATTTTTTATGTGTATACAAAAATATTTCACACATGATTTTTTTTTTTTTTTTTCAAATTAATAATTAATAAGCTTTTCGAATATTTTATTCAAAAATTTACATTTTTTTATTTCGTCTTTATTTGTTTTTAAATAATTATGAAAAATCTTAATTTTTTCTTTTACGAGCATTTATTCATTGCTTTTATTTTAAGAAAAAAACTTATTCATAAAATATAAATTAATGCAGCAAGAAAAAGTAAGTCATTGTTGATTTATCAACAGCACTGTAAAGACGTTTCGTACCAGCAGAGGTAAAAGATGGGGCAAACGGAGGGTAAAGCCGGGAACGGTTACAAAGACAACGATGCGAGGCATCCCTGGGAGAAGCAGCCGTTACTGTACGAGTATAAAAAAGAAGAGAAGGAGCAGAAAAAACAGAAAAAAGAACGAGAAAAACTTGAAAAAAAATATTACAACCTTTACAGAAAACCTGAAAAGGAAGGTTATAAGAAATTAAACTAATTTATTTAAAAAGAGAAAAAAGGCCCTTTTGAGGGCCAAAACAATTTATCCAAGCGTAAGTACGGCGAAAAAAATACACCCGCGGTAGTTGAGCCTACAACCGCGTGGTTCTAAAAATAAAATCGGGCGGCGGCGGCGGCGGCGGCGGACGCGGGCGAGAACGAGCTTGACTCTCGCGGGTCTACGCGTAAAATCGCGGTGACTCTCTAGATCGCGACGGTTTTTATTTTTTCAGCTTTTGAATTTTGTTGAAAAAACAAAGCTCTTTAAAGTCTATTTGTTTTTTTTTTTACAAATATTTAAAAAATTACTGTAGATTCCTTGAAGTAAGACAAACTTTCCTATTTAACACAACAATGGTTGTCGAGAAAAAAATCAGTTTAGAATTTTTTTTAACATGCATGGGTGAATTATGTTAATAGCCTAAGAAATAAAAAAATTTTTAATTTTATTTAATTTTATTTATTCATTTAGAGTTACAAATTTTAATAATGTTCACTCGTTGTCTGAATCTGAGTCGGTGAAGTTGCCCTCCACCCACTTGTTGTAGATTTCACTGTACTCCTGTTTAAGCTCTTTTTTCAGGAGCTTGGCCTGCCTGGTTATCTCCACCACCAGCTCCTTCAGCTCCTCCAGCTTTTTACGGGTGTCATCTGTAAAAATAAATAAAAAATGATTAAATAAATGAGTATAATTTATATTAATAAATTATTTTTAATACGCGAGTCCAAAAGAACCCAGCGGGACCGCAACAGCAGTAGCAGCAACAAGTGCCTATAGTTGTAGTGGGAGGCGGTAATGCTGCCGCAGCAGCCTAGCTATAGTAGACGCCGGTAACACCGAAGTGCGCGAGGTCTACTACAGCTAAGCCTCTAGCACTGATGCTCCACCTACTACTGTTACACTGTTAAATAAATTTTAAAAAAATCAAAAATTACCTGTTAGCGATGTTAGCTGGAATGCAGTAATCTTTTTTTTCAGTTCGTCAATCTCCGTCATGATTAATAGGTACGATACCGCCTCGTACGGGGGGACGATCTTGTGGTATCCCGCTGTAAAAAAAAAAAAATAAAAATTAAGGTGGTTTTCTACCTGAGCTAGTCAAGTTCAAGACTAAAAAAAATTATTACTCCAAATTACTAACAATTGTCTATTAAAATTTATTTTTTAACTTTTTATGGCTTCTGAAATTATTTTCTACCAAAAAAACATTGACAACCACAACAAAACATTTTTTTAAACTTTTAACCTCACCTTTGAATACCGCAGTTTTGGAGGTTATTCACGTGAAAATTATTTTTGTAAAATTATTGCAAAATTCCTAGAAGGTCAATTTTTTGCAGTTCCAAGAAATGAATTCTTCGATAGTGAAACTATATGTATGTAGTTTTTCTAAAAGATCTCTATTGTAAGAAGACAAATATCAATAATTTAGTACACTTTTTCAGCGTAGCGGCCATACGCGTAATGAAAAAAAATTCAATCTTTAACTTGCTGTAACTTTTAAACTATATGGTCAATTTTGATCAGACTTCGTAGAAATGTTTATTAATATCTAATAAACATCTCCAGAAAGTTTGAGCTGATTCTCTATTGTCATGCATTTGGTAGAAAATTACCTTAATTAATTAAATTCAAATAAAATAAAACAACTTTAAAAAAACTTACGTTTTTGCGGCTGATCCATTTTCGACTTGTTGGTAGCACTTTGACTGCTGTACTGAGCTGGTGAGCTCGAGTGCTCAGCTAAGGTTGTACACACACTAACGCATTGCTTTGTGCTCATTGCCCACACATGTAAAAAATACGTATTGAAAAATTCTAGTAGAGTTCAAAAATATTGGAAGTCTTTGTCTGTATTTTTTCCATGCCACACGACCCCTCCCGCGAGAGATTTATTTACGATCAAAAAATAACGATCGAAAAATTACGACACTCTTCGAATATCGAACTTAACGATCTCAGTAAAATCTCTGTTCGTTTGGTAAACGCGTTCTAATTTTTTTTTTTTTTTTTTTTTTTTTTTGTAGGTAAAATTAAATAATAACAATAACGACTTTTTTCTTAAAAATGATAGTATAAATTTGTTATGAATTTAAAAAATAGCTTCCCTATATATAACAATGCGTAAATGGTTTAATTCAATAAAATTAATACTTATACATTGTTTTATTTTTTTATCATTATTTTATATTTTATCGTTGTTCTATATTTATTTTCGAATAAAAAAAATTGTATTAAAATTTCGGAAATAAAAGAAAAAATTTAACTCTGTACTCCGAGGGTCTGTTAAAATTAAATGATTTCAAGACTAAAATATTTCATTTCATTTTTTTATTTATTTATTTTTTAATTACATAAGACTCATTCGCTGTCGTAGCTACATATAAATTTACAATACCTGTCGTACATTTTTTTTCTTTTCAATATAAGTTTATTTTTTATCTCATAATAGTATTCGCGAAGTCCCTGTACATTACTTCTTACTTCTTCTAATTCTTCAACTGTCTCCGGTACTCGTGCAAATCGGCGAGCGCGCACTACCGTACCTGTTCGTTGAAATTCGTTTATAAAATTTTCCCACTTCTTTTTTGTTGTTCGCAATTCGTAGAACTGCGACACAATGTATGGAGGAGGCGGGTCACTATAATTATCACCTGTAGAGAGTGAATACGTTGGCGGTGCAGCTGTAGCCTCCTCGACGGATAGCTCCTCGTCCGTTAAATAAAGCTCCGTGAAAGCTTCGAAGATATGCATACCCTCCTCGTCGTCGTCGATGTCTGATTGATCCGACTCTGAAAACGTTAAAATATTTTTTAATTTTGGAAAAGTTTATATAAAAAAATAAATAACTAAAATAAATTACCGCTTTCGATAGTAGGCCACGTGAATGGTAGGTTTTCAAAGAGACGAGCCGTCTCTGCCTCAACAGCGTCTATTTATGGGGAAAAATTTTTAAATTTATTTTTTAAATATAATTTAAAAATCGAGTTTTTCAAAATCTTACCTGATCCCTGACGGTTTGACATTTTTTTATTTTTTTCGAACAGTTAATTCACCTTTTGCACAAAGAACACGACTGTAGTACTCCCCCGCTGTTTGCACTCGTACATGCGTAACAGTGGCATCTCCCTCTCTTTTTTCTCTCAAAAAAACAATAAAAATATATGTGTGTGTGTGTGTGTGTGTGTGTAGATATAGCTTTTATCGCGAATATTACTCCTTTCTTCCATCTCGCGTTGATTTTTAGCGGATGCATACGTCACGGTAACTTGACCCTCAAAAGGCGCTCTTATGAAAAAATCTTAGGTATCCGCTTATCACACTCCCTCTCCAGAATTATTACTCCTCTTTTGTCTTAAGCATCGATCGCACATCAGTAAGCTTCCTGCTTTATTGACAGTGTGTCGTATTTACTCCGACAAGTGAATCTTTACCGTTGTGTTTTTGTGTTAAAACTTGAAAAAATAAAAATGTGTATTTGGTGTGATTTGCGAGAAGTCGCTCTAAAGCTGCGCGAGCAGGCCGGTCTAGTATCGCTATGCGATGCAGAATGGGAGAAAAAACTACAAAATCTCTCGTTGGAAGATTTCCAAATAGAGTTAAATAGACTTTTCGCTGCCTGTGGTGTGCAAAAAATTTCTGAAATATACAACTTTTTACAAGAGCAGGATTCACCTGTCGTATTTAATATTTTACGTAAATACCTTGTCGTAAATGACTTTATCAATTTGACTTCTTTACGAAAAATACAAAACCACATACGTAAGTTATATTTATTATACGCTCTATAAATTTTTATTTCGTCTCCACTTTTTTATTAAAAATCATGATTTTTTTTTTTTTAGACGAAAGATACTGCACCGACACTGCAAAATGCTCGGTTTTTCTCGAAGAAGAGGCCGATGATGAAAACTTAAATAAACAACCGGAGGTTGCGCCTGAGGATAAAACACCTCAAGAAAAAAATGAAAGCGACGATCGTAGTAAGTTTATAATATTTAAGTCGTATAATAACCAAATCTCATATTTTATTTTTAATTGATAACTAATAAATTTTGTTCTTTTTAGGTAACGCCTCGCAGCCGCAGCAACAGCAGCAAGAAAAGTACGAGGAAAAAGATAACTCGGCAAACGTCGAACTTATTGAGGAGGAAAATTCATTACGATTAGCCCAGCAGTGGAGCGAAATCATGGAAGAGAAGGAGAGGAAGAAAAATAAGCGCAGTCGTTGTATGCTGGAAGAGGGGCAGCGCTGGAGCGACATCGATGACGAGGAGGAAGACTCCTACATTACCGACTGTAGTGACGATGCATACGATGCAGTTTATAAAAATCTAAAATTTCACGAGATTTTATTGCCCGACGGCTGTGAGTACATAAAAATTTTAAATAATTTTTAGTTGAAAAAAATTAATTTTTTTGATAGTTAACCTTAAAGTACACACGGGGTGTAAAATACCCCCACATAACTGTCAGTGTGGCAGTTCTGGATTTGGGTGTGTTCTTTAAGGATTAATATGTATGTATTTTTTCAGCGATTAAAAATCTTCTGGTAGATTCTGAAGGATCGGTACCAATATCCCCTGCGAAAACACCACCATGTTCGCCTCCTCGCAAACGGTTAATTCGACGACCCGTTATTCAACCTGTTGATGAGGCTAAAAGCAGCATAGACGAGAATATTTTCGAGCCGGCTAAGAAAAAAATAGGTAAGACAAATAATAAAAAATTAAATTTTTTCATTATTCGTTATTTATTTATATATTTATTATTTTTTTCTTTTAATTTACAGCTTTGAGTACTCCGCACACTGCCGTACGCATCGCGTCCTCGTTGATCATAGTCGAGGACACACCAGAAAATAGTCCCATTAAGGGACCCCCTGGCTTGATCATTCCAGACTCGGGCGAGGAGGAGGAGGAGGACATCGAATGTAAAAGCAAAAGTATGTAAATAAAAATTGTAATTTTGAAATAAATATAAATAGTTTTGTTAATAAATAAAGAATTTTATTTTTATTTAATGAAACCCTCCGTTTTTTGAGTAAATTTTTTGAGTATTTTTTATATTAAATTTAAATTCGTTTAAATAAAAATAAATTTTTTACTTCTCACCCGTGAAAGGACGAGAAGCGCCTGAAGAAGAGCAACCAGCCGTTCGCGACGAGGAAGTTCAACGTAACGAGGAGCCAATGATTTTGCAGCTGTGGAGGCCGTGGAATCTGGATGACACGAGTCCGCGTTCAACCAATAGTAATGTTAATCAAGTAGGAGGGGGTGTTTCGTTAAATAATAGTAAAAAATTTACTATAGTAGAAGAAAATTTTAATAACATACACCGGTATAGGTTGAAAGCGCGTAAATTTTTAATAAGAATCAACGAACCACCCTCGTCCGCTCAAGTAGATATAATTACATGGCTCGAGGCCGCTGTACACGATATTCACGATCACCTGTTAAATATGAGCGAAAACACTAACGATAGGATAGGTGTGACGATACAGAGCGATCATTTTTCAAATGGTATGGCATGGTTATCGTTTCGTCCTATAGCTAACTTTTTCGCGGACGATCTGTGGTCTTTGATCGGCGGTTTAACGCAAAGCAACGAAAATTTTCATATCGATGAAAGTTTTAGACTGGATGCTACTTATTTAAACGTTCCAAACGGTCGAGGCGCTTGCAAAAAAAAACAATTAACTATTGACGAAGTACGTAAAACGTCTATAGTGTTCATAAGTAATAAAGATGATCTTTGTCTCCCTCGTAGCCTTGTGGTGGGCGAATATCACATTCGTTATAAAAAAAAGAGCACAAAGGAGCTAAAAAAAAATTATCAAAAGGTCAGAGACGGCAGAGGTCCGTTACAAAAACAACTAGCTTTAAAATTGATGAAAAAAGCTAATTTAGCAGCTATACCTGCCGCAGGCTGTGGTTTCCAAGAGCTCAAAACGTTTCAAACTTTTTATGCTCGGAAGAAAATATCCATAGTTGTTTATGATAAGCATGGTTATGGTAATGGCGAACCACCCTTCTTCGACGGTAGAGTAAATTTCGACGATGCTGAAGTTTATGACACTATTTATTTATTATACAACGCCGATTTGTGCCATTATCATACTCTCTTGAATCTTACAGGTGCCTCGGCTAGCGTTTTTTTCTGCTCGTACTGTAATAAAAAATACAAACACATAGATTTACATGTATGCGAAAAAGTATGCGCGTCCTGTTATTTTACACCCAAGTGCAACACCGAGCAACCGATGGTCCTGTGTAAGGACTGTAGAAGACAATTTTTTGGTAATGATTGTTTGGCTAATCATAAAAAAGAAAAATCTCACAAAAATAAAACTGTATGCGAAGTAATAACCAGGTGCGGTGGGTGCGATAAGTTATTGAACAAATGGAGAGACAGTAAACACAGGTGCGGTCATAAATACTGTCAAAGTTGTAAAATTGCCCACGATGTAAACGCTTTTTGTTATATGCAACCTATTAACGATGAAAACAAAAAAAAATCAAAAGAAGCAGCAAAACCGGATCTCTATTTTATATACGACTTTGAGAGTACTCAAAACGAAGCGTATCAATTTCATCCCACCATGAAAATTCACGTACCTAATTTGTGCGTTGTACAACAAGTTTGTACTCATTGTATTGACGTTGACGATATCAGTCAATTTTGTCGCACATGCGGTATAAGAGAGTATGTTTTTAAAGAAAATCCTGTAAAAAGTTTAATACAACTAACTTGCAGAGAAATAACAGGCTTTGAACATATTATATGCATTGCACACAACGGTGGTGGTTACGACACGCAATTTGTGCTGAGAGAAATCGTAGATCAGTTCCCTAATGTTACCCCCGATGTTATTTTAAGGGGACAAAAGATCGTGTTGATGCAGATCGGTCGAACAAAGTTTATAGATTCTTTAAATTATTTTCATATGAAATTATCGTCTTTACCCGCCACGTTTAATTTTCAAGCAAGCAAAGGTTATTTTCCTCATCTTTTGAATGAACAGGATAAACAAGATTACATCGGGGAGATGCCTGACTCTAAATATTACTCGCCCGATACGATGTCCAAAAAAGACAGAGATGATTTTTATAAGTGGTACAACGAAATGAAAGCTGCAAAATATATTTTCAATTTTCAAAACGAAATTGTTAAATATTGTAAAATGGACGTGGAAATTTTAAGACGCGCTTGTCTAATTTTTAGAAAAATTTTCCTAGAAGTTGGTAAAACAGATCCTTTTGTCAACGCTACAACTATAGCGTCAGCTTGTTCGTATGTTTTTAGAAAAAATTTTTTAAAACCAAAAACAATTGGTCTGGTGCCGCACAAAGGTTACAGACGCACTGACAATCAATCGCAAGTCGCTATTGAATGGCTATTGCAATGCGAGAGAGAACTAGGATGCGAAATCATTCACGCAGGAAGAACTCGCGAATACCGTTTAATAGAGGGGTACAAAGTAGACGGTTACATACTTCCAGAGATGCTACCTGGTACGTCGACTGCATCCATTCCTAGAAAGGGTGTTGTATACGAATTTCATGGCTGTTATTACCATGGCTGTCCAGATTGTTTTAAACACAACCGAGATAAACCCACAAGAAACGGTGGGGGTACACCAAACGAACTGTACGAAAATACTGTAAAAAAAATCGAAAATATAAAAGCATTTGGCTACACTGTCATAGAAACGTGGGAGTGTAAGTTTACCGCTAGAAGAGACGCCGATCCTGAAATACTTAACTATGTCAAGAAGCATCCGCTCTTGAGTAAAATAGTCATCGATCCAAGAGACGCTTTTTTTGGTGGAAGAACAGAAAATTTCGTTACCTTTCACGACGTAAAAGACGACGAAAAAATTAAATACATTGACGTGACCAGCCTTTATCCAGCTGTATGCAAGATGTCGAAGTTCATTTTGGGTCATCCTAAGATCTACGTGGGTTCGGAATGCAGTATGCTCACAAAAGGTGATAATAACAATCTTTCATGTATTGAAGGTTTAGTAAAGTGTACAGTTTTACCCCCAAAACAGTTGTATCTTCCGGTTTTACCCGTAAAAATGCACGGTCGCTTACTCTTTGCGTTATGTAAAACTTGTTGCGAACAATCCCGCAAGGGTTACTGCGATCACAATAAAAAAGATCGTGCATTTTCAGGAACCTGGGTCGCGGATGAGCTTCGTAAGGCTATTGAAGTAGGGTACGAGATAACAGAGATTTTTGTTATTTGGCATTATAAAACAACGCAGTATAATCCAGAAACTAAAAAAGGAGGTTTATTTGCCGAGTATATAAATACTTTTTTAAAACTTAAGCAACAAGCCAGCGGCTGGCCCGATTGGTGTACCAACGACGAAATGAAAAATAAATATCTGGCCGATTATGAGCGAGGAGAGGGTATAATATTAGACAAAGATAAGATTGAAAAAAACCCTGGACTCCGCTCTGTCAGTAAAATGGCGCTAAACACATTGTGGGGCAAATTCGGTGAGAAAAGCTCTCATAAAAGTACGACAGTCGTTCGAACGCGAGAGCAGCTTTTAGATTTAATCACCGATGACGAGAAAGAAGTTACCGCTATATTGCCAGCTAACGAATTCGTATTGTATGTCACATGGCAATATCGAAATGAAGCCATTATAGCTCCCTCCAAAACTAATGTAGTTATCGCTGCTTTTGTAACCGCTGCGGCGCGATTACGACTTTACGCTTACATGGAAAAGCTGCAGCAGCGCACTTTGTACGTAGACACGGATTCCTGCATCTTTCTCGAGCACGAAAACGATCACGAGGAGTATAAGCCGCCTTTAGGGTCTCTGCTAGGCGAAATGACTGACGAATTAGAATGTTACGGTAAAAATTCGTATATAAAAACTTTCATATCAGGTGGCCCTAAATTTTACTGTTACCGCGTAGTATCGGGGACGACTAACGAGTTATCCGAATGTTGTAAAGTCAAAGGGATAACTCTAAACTATATTAACTCGCAGAAAATAAATTTTGAAAGCATTAAAGCGCTAGTAGAAAATAAATTTAAGTCTTCGGAAACATATAGTAATATACAACTTAATTTTAGAGCCATTCGACGGCTGCCGAAACATATAGTTGTTACGCGTGACGAGACCAAAACATGCTCTGTAGTTCTAGAAAAAAGATTGTTTTTTTCTCAATCCGAGTCTGTACCTTTTGGCTATGTTGGCTAACATTTGTAATTATTCAATAGTCAAATAAAAGAACTCAAAAAACTTGTAATTATTTTAATTCTAAAACCCACTTCCCCAAAAATATATTACAATATAAAATTTGCACATCTGCGGCGTCTTTTTATCTCTTGTTTACATCAACAAGTCGTTAAGACACCATATTGTCTTTGTTTGTATAAACAAGCTATTAAGATGTATACAAACCATTGAGCTAACTTACCGACAGCTTGTTTATGTAAACAAACCATTTAGATAAAAGATAAGGAATTATACCCGTCGTCTGTAACCAGACACCTTGTTTATATAAACAAACCATTGAGATAACAGATAAGAAATTGTGCACCGACCGGTGACGTCATCTGTAACCAGACACCTTGTTTATGTAAATAAACCATTAAGATAAGAGATAAGGAATTGTGCACCGGGATGATGACTCATTGTTGTGTCTCGTAACCCGACACCTTGTTTATGTAAACAAACCATTAAGATAAGAGATAAGGAATTGTGCACCGGTGATGACTCATTGTTGTGTCTCGCACAACTCGCCCGTATACTACTAATGTCCCCACAATATACCACATCCCCCGTCACGAAACTAATAACGCCCTCCCGACCAATACCAATAACATTCCACTCTTAAAATATTTAACCACAATACCCGACTGCGACAGAAATGACTTTTCTCGCTTAAAAAACAAGTACTGGTGGCTCACCAATGACGGCAAATACATTGACGAACTGCGAAGAAGAAAGATACGCGAATGATGGATGACTGCCTTTTCTCTTAACTCTATGCTTTTGGTCCAAAGATAACCATAATGTCACTGTGTTATTACCGATTTACTACACTACCTGTAAATATCTACTGCGATAATATAACGCAGATACGATTACATATTTATTTAAGCTGTACTAAGTTCTCCATTTAATGTATATTATCTGTATTATGAACTATTTTTTTTTTTTCTTTTATTTATTTTTTGTTACGTACTGTTAGATAGGTTTTTGCTTGAAAGTTTCTTTTCAGCTTTTCCTATTTTTATATGAGTTACCATATAGTAAGGAACGGGACGTCCGTCCCACCCTCCCACCTGACTATAACCATAGGATATAAATACCTTTTTGCTAGTTGCGACGAAGTCTGTGTACTTCTCACATCTACCTATGAATAAGTAATTACTGGCTTTTTTGTACGCTGTACCTGATTTTTGTTTGCGCCAACCAATGTAAATAATGTATATATTTTTGCAAATAAAGATCTTTTATAAAAAAAAAAGTTCAATTCTCGGTGGTTGAAAAAAAAAAAAAAAAATTTATTTCAACTATCCCTTTGTTTTCTAACTGAAAAAAAAAAGAAAAAAATCTAAAACTTTTTCGTTTTCCGATTGAAGAAAGAGACCGATTATTACAATTTTTTTTTATTTTCTTTAGTTCTATTTTTCTTTATTGTCATTTTATAATTGAGTTTTAAATTAATTTTTCCTTAGAGAGTAGGAGTGTTAGAAAAAAAAGTAAGATAAATTGAGGATTGAGAGGCTAGGGGGGGGGGGGGGCTTGTTGCACCCACGTTGGGGTATAACAGCCAGTTGAGCTTCCTTGAGTTTAACAATTAATTAGATAATTTAAAAATCGTTTTTTTTATGGATAGATTTATTATTTTTTTTTATTATCTGCCATTAAAGCATCGTTCTTGAATTTAGACTAGGGAAAGGGGTAGAGGTAATAAATCATTCTTTTATTTATTTGAAAGGGAGTTTTTTTTGTGGAGCTTGCAAGCTCACATATACAAGTATCTAGATAATTATTAGAGGTAATATTAATATTTTCAGAAATAAAATTTTTTTTTCTTTTTGATTTTGGTTATAAAACAAGATGGCTACACGTAGACGGGGTAGGCCAACTAGGGGAAGGCCATTAGAACCACTAGACGATGAGGTAGCTGGGTCTATACAAGAGGAGGAGGTTGTTGAACCACCCCCACCTTATGTCCAAGAAGGGGAGGTGAGTGGGATTCAACCCTTAGAAGGGAATGATGGTAGTGAGGTCTTTGAATTCCCTGCCCCTCAAAATTTGGTAAATTCGACCCTAAGGGGGGAGAATGGGAATAATTCACAGGCACAGGGAAGATCGTTGGCCGAGGTAGGGACTATGAGTCTAGAAGAGATGCGTCGTGAGATACAATCGATGAGGGAAGAGCTTGAGCAGGTACAGCGGCGTACTGAAGAGCGTATGACGCGAAATGAAGTTACAACCGCGGAGCTTTCGCGTCGTACGAACCAATTAATGGTGTACGAGACACAAACGCGTGAAAGAAACGAACGGGAAGGCCAGCGAATTGATCACTGCGTACAGAGAATCGATCAATTAAACTTGAATTGCGAAGAATACAATCGTAATCAAGGTAGGTTTACCCAGGATCTGGAGGTGTTACGGGAACGTACAAGTGTACAAGGTCGTAACATAGCCCGGGTCCTGGATATGCATAATACACTGATTGATCGGTTTGGTGTACGTAATGAGGGGCAAAATGAGCAGGTACAACCCCGAATTGAAGCAAACAATAATCGAGAGAGTAATAATCGGGACTTAGGGGCAATTTCGCGAACTAATGACCGGGACAACCATGATTTAGTTAGAAACAATATACCCCAATTAAACAATGAGAGACCAGTTAACGGGAATATTTTAAATAATGGGAATGGGCGTGATAATACCCCATCGCTTGCGGGAATTCGGATGGAAATACCCACGTTTCAAGGGTTGGCTAGTGAGCGTCCTTCACGGTACCTTAGGGCTTTAGAAGCCTACATTGAGGCTATGAATATCCCGCCACAACGTTTAAAACATATTCTAGACCAATCCCTTAAAGGTATTGCCATGGATTGGTATATTTTCGTGGGGGATAGCATCAATGATTTTGAGAGCTTTCGGAGAGCTTTTGGGGTTAGATTCTGGAGTAGGGAAAAACAGTTAAATGTAAGACGTAATCTTGAACAAGGCTTTTATAAAGCTGAAAATAACTTAAGTCGGAGTGAATATGTGATTAAAATAATAAATGATTTAAAATCCTTAGATAATCCTCCGGAGGATAGTTACATTTTATTTGCATTATCCAGACACTTTGATGAGCAGGTCGCAGCTGCTTTTAGAATGCGTAATATTAGAACGGTAGAAGACTTTTTAGAGCTTTTGGATGTTTTTGAAGACGGTTGCGCGTTAAATTCGACAATGGATACGGTAAAACGGGAAAATTTTAATGAGGTTTCGTTTGATCGTGGAGGAGGGCCGAGTAGAATTTTAATTTCGGATAATAATACTAATCGAAGCCAGAATAATTCGAGCTTTAGAGCTTCAACCCCAAATAGGCCCCAAAATAACCATAATAATCAGAATAATTTTAATAGAACCCAGAATAATAGTGGATATAATCGAAGTAATAATTTTAACAATAATAACAATAATCGTCAGGGACCTAGAGCAGCTCAGGTAAATGAGGTAAGCGTTCAAGAGATTGTAGACGAGGACAGTGTAGAGGAAATCTCGGTAGGGTCGGAAAACCAGGTTATGTTGTAACAGGTGCCTCGGGTACGGGTATAAGTTATAATTATTCCCCCCTAGTTACAACAGATAGTCTGGATAAAGATGAGATAAGTCATACCGTCGAGAATTCAATTAATTTAGATTTAGAGAAAAAACTAGTAGATAAGGTCAATATTAGGTCAGACAATAATGAAATCATTTCAAATCCGCAGGTAATTTCAATTTTTGATTGCCCGCGAGAATTTTTATTAGAAGAGGAGGATAGTACAGATAAGAGACCCTTAGATATCGAACCGGAAGTCCCTATTTTAATAAATAATGTAGAAGTAATGGCATATATAGATTCCGGTAGTAGCATTAGTTGTATAAGTGAAGATTTATATATTAAATTTAAGGAAATTTGGAAAAACCTACCCACCTTACCGGTAATTGGGTTACAAGCAACAGGGTTCGTGGGGGAGAAAACGGTTAAATTGAAAAAACAAATCTTTGCCCCTATACAATTAGGACCAGTTGTACGGGACGGAGTTTTGATTATAATACCTAAATTAATACGCTCCTGTATAATCGGGCGCGATATTATTCGCGATTTTGATTTTAAGATTAACATCGGTAATAATTGTTTAAATTTTGAAAACGCTAATATTGATTTTGTAAAGAAAGAATTAATAAATAAAGTTAATATCGTTGCATGCATCCAAAAAGAGGATTTTGAACCGAAAGTACATTCTAAAGCGCGGATTTCGGATCCGGAAATCTGGGATAAAATAAATCCAATTAATGAATTAGAATATAGTGACAAAATTAAATTATTTGAACTATTGAATAAATACAGGGATATTTTTATAAGCCCGGGCTTTTTAAAGACTTCATTTATAAATTTGAGGTTAAGGACACCTCTTCGTATATGAGAAAATCCTATCCGATCCCTTTACAACATAGGGAATTAGTAGCCAAGGAGATAAAAAGGATGTTAGACCTTGACGTTATTGAACGATGTCAGAGTCCGTACATCAATCCCTTGGTGGCGGTAATCAAGAAAGATGGAAGTTTGAGGTTATGTTTAGATGCGAGAGAATTAAATGAGCGGTTAGTCGAAGATTTTGATAATCCGGTCGGTATTGAGGAAGCGTTATCGCGATTAGGCGGGGCTAGTGTACTTACCTCGATTGATCTAACGGCAGCGTTTTGGCAGTGTGAACTGGAAGAAAGTTCGCGAAAATTTACAGCTTTTCAGTGGCAGGGAAAAACTTATTGTTTTAAGCGAGTACCTTTTGGTACCAAAGTATCCATGGCCGCGTTAACCAGGGCTGCCGAGACTATTTTGGAGGGGTTGGATTGCGTAATTGATTTCGTGGATGATTGGTTACAATTTTCGAAGAATATTGAAGAACATTTCTTACACCTAGAAAAACTGTTTGCGCGAATTTTGGAAAAGGGCGTAACTGTGAAATTTTCAAAAGTAGAGCTTTTCCGGAAGCAGATGAAATTTTTAGGGCATATCCTAACCCCAGAGGGAATTGTGATTGACCCAGATAAGGTCCAAGGGATTCACGATTTCACTCAACCTAGAAATGTTAAGCAAGTAAGGGCATTTTTAGGGTTAATAAATTTTTGTGCTAAATTTACGGATAGAATAGCCTACGAGGCTACCCCATTGTTTGATTTGTTGAAGTCTGGTATAAAATGGCAGTGGACCGAGCAACATCGGCTAGCCTTGGACAAAACCAAAAAGCTGTTTTGCGAGGAAGCTTGTTTGTACTATCCTGTGAAGGATAGAAAATTCGTTTTATACACAGATAGTTCAGATCGAGGGATGGGGTGTTTGTTGGCTCAGTACGACGAAGTGGGCAAACTTAGGATTGTGTCCTGTGCCAGTAAGACTCTAAATCTAGCTGAGCAACAATATTTTACAACCGAGAAGGAATTGAACGCTATTAAGTGGGCTTTAATGAAGAATCGTACTTATATCCTGGGGGCTAAAGTCACCGTTATGTGCGACCATAAAAGTCTCAAATTTCTTTTCACGTGTCAACATTTGACAGGTCGTCTATATAGATGGGCATTAGCCATAAGTGATTTTGGGGTGGAGATCGAATACATTAAAGGGTCGGATAATGGGGTCGCGGATTTGCTATCGCGGATGGGACATCCGGAAGTAGACAGGGGAACCAATGCTTTAGTGGCAGCCGCGTTTTTGAAAGAACCAGATGCGACGATTAAAAAATTGTTAAAAAATTTTAAGGAATCTCAAAGGGGAGATGATGAGTTGGGTGCAGTGTTTGAGAGGTTAGAAAGGGATGAACCAGTCCCAGGTTTTGAAATAATTGGGGGGTTAGTTTGTAAAACTCAGGCTAAACTCAATCCTAAAATTGTCTTACCGGGAAAAATTGTAAATGAATTTATAAAAGCGGTACACGAATTTTATTGCCATCCCGGTGCTAAAAAAATGATAAGGTTAATAAATCAAGATTTTTTTTACCCAAAGTTTAAAAGGGTTATATCTAACTTTGTAAAATGCTGTGATTCCTGTCAAAGGAACAAAGTGTATACGCAGAGTACTGCGGCAAAGTCGAGCCCTATATTACCGACTACTATTAAAGAATTAACCTCCATAGATTTTATGGGTATGCTTCCTATTTCGCGAGGGGGTTGCCGATACATATTGGCGGTTCATGACGCGTTTTCTAAAATAGTAAAACTCTATCCAATTAAAAAAGCAACGACCCAAATCGTGATTAAGAAAATCTTCGAGGATTATATCCCTACTCACGGAAAAATGGAAAAGCTAATGTCAGACCATGGGTCCCAATTTAATACCCCGGTCTGGGTTAAAAAGGTTGAGGGTGAGGGAATTAAAGTAGTATTTTCCAGTGTGCGACATCCCCAGAGTAACATTGTAGAACGAGTGAATAAAGAAATCGGACGTTACATGCGTACACTAACCTCGAACAACCATAAAAATTGGGTATCTTTTGTTAAACAAATTGAAACATGTCTTAATGAAATACCCCATGAGGTTACGGGTTTCGCACCGATAGAATTACATTTTAACATTGAGCCCATACGCCCTTGGGCAAAACTAATACCTGAAAAAGAAAAAAATAAAATAACCTACGAAGAAAAATTAAAATTAGCGGGTGAAAGGATGAGGAAAATCGGGATAGCGCGAGCGGAAAATTACAACGCTAGTCGTCAACTAGTCGTTTACAACCCTGCAGATAGGGTACTAATAAAAGCCTGTAATATTTCGAAAGCCTACGAGGCCACAGTAGCGAAATTTTTACCCATTTATAAAGGGCCTTATGTGATAGCGGAGAGGCAGTATGAGTGCACATACAAGCTCACCGATAATAAGGGTAAAATTTTGAAGGGTCTGTTTCACAGCACAGCGCTACGTCCGTACTATGAGGCACCGGCGCAACAAACAGGCAGCTAGACAACGAGTGGAGGAGGACACAACAACAAGGTGGTACGTTAAAACAACTACAACAACATCATCGCCAAGAACAAATAAACAAAGAGAAAGGCAACGGTTAGATGGAAAAATAAGAAAAATAGAGCAACAAATCAACAGCCTAAAGAAGGAGCACGAACAGAAACAACAAAACAAACAACAACGACAACAACAACGAGAAAACAGACTAAAGCAGCTCATGCATGGGTCGATAACCACCCATGGTCAGGTACACGAGTACCGGAAGACGCAAGCATGGTGGCGAAGCTTGTCCCAGGACCAAAAGGATGAGTGGAAGACTCTCCAGGCCAGCAACATCATGGGCGCCGAAGGAGAGTGGAAGACTTTGAAGGACCTTCAGGCTGAGGTCACGGCCCAAAAGATCCGGGAACGTTTTCATGACCGGATCAAGAAAAGAGTCATCCCCCTTCAGGATCCGCGTTTGGTTAGGAAAGTCGAACAAGAACCAGACCCTGAAGCGTGGAAAAGGGACTGGCTCGAAATCATGCCTTCTGAGCACGAGACTGCTTGGGTCGCTGAGGTCGAGGCCACCATTAAGCAGCGTGCTCAGGAAAAGGCTGAGCAAGCCCTAATCAAAAGGCGAGCCCAACACGACGAGGTGATGCGGACCAGATTCCATCAGAAGGAGAAATCTCAGCTGGCCAAGCAGCAGAGATACCAGGCCATGGTTATTGGTCATTGGCTGAAAGGGCACAGAGGGGTCCGTTTCCAGGACCAGTTCCCCATCGCCCAAATACCTGCCTCGCCGACCAGGGGCATCCATAAGTGCGATAAGAAAAGTTTGAAACAGTGAAGTGTTTTTTTTAGGACAGTGAAAAAAAAAAAAAAAAAAAAAAAAAAAAAAAAGGACCTTTGAAAAAAAAAAAACTATTGTTAAATATTGTTACCTTTTTATTTATAAGATTTATTAGTTAATTTTTTTTATTATTATTATTTTTATTATTGTTTTCTTTCTTTCGTTTCTTATTAAGAAATCATGTATTCTTTTTTTTGGGCAGTGAGCAAAATGGATTTTTTTTATTATCGAACTTTGAAAAAGATTATTATTATTTAATATTAAAATTTTTTCCAAAGATTCTAAGGGGGGCTATGCAAGGTTCCAGTATAATCAATATACTGGAGTCGCGTCAGAAGCATTACAGGGGTTTAAAGCTTGCTGATTAGTTATTTGTTTACGAAAAATAATTTATTTATCTTTTTTTCCAGCGTTAGGGGGGTTTGAAGCTTGCTGGTTAGTTAAATGTTTATAAATAATAATTAATTTATCGCTCTCCCCAGCGTTATTTGGGTTTAAGGCTTGGCGGTTCATTAAACTGTTTATAAACAATTATGTATTTATCTCTCCCCAGCGTTATTGGGGTTTAGAGCTTGTCAGTTTATTTAATTGTTTATAAAAAATAATGGATTTATCTCTCTCCCCACCGTTATGGGGGTTTAAAGTTTGGCGGTTTAATTAATTGTTTATAAAAAATAATGTATTTATCGCTTTCCCCAGCGTTATTGGGGCTTAAAGCTTGCCAGTTTATTTAATTGTTTATAAAAAATTATGTATTTATCGCTCTCTCCATTGTTTTTGGGGCTTAGAGCTTGGCGGTTTGTTGAATTATTTTTAAAAAATAATTTATTTATCGCTCTCCCCAGCGTTATTTGGGTTTAAAGCTTGGCGGTTTATTAAATTGTTTATAAAAAATAAATTATTTATCGCTCACCCCAGCGTTATTGGGGCTTAGAGCTTGGCAGTTTATTTGATTGTTTATGAAAAATAATTTATTTTTCGCTCGCCCCAGTGTTATGGGGGTTTAGAGCTTGGCGGTTTAATTAATTGTTTATAAATAATAACTTATTTACCTATTTTTCCAGCGTTATGGGGGTTTAGAGCATTGCGCTATATTTAATTGTTTATAAAAAGTAATTCATTAATCGCTTTTTCCATTGTCATTGGAGCCTAGAGCTTGGCGGTTATTTTAATTGTTTTAAAAAAAATATTTATTTATCTAATTTTTCAGCATTACAGGGGTTTAAAGCTTGCTGGTTAGTTATTTGTTTACAAAAAATAACTTATTTATCTATTTTTCCAGCGTTAGGGGGGTTTGAAGCTTGCTGGTTAGTTATTTGTTTATAAAAAATTATGTATTTATCGCTCTCCCCAGCGTTATTTGGGTTTAAACCTTGGCGGTTTATTAAATTGTTTATGAACAATTATGTATTTATCGATCTCCTCAGCGTTATTTGGGTTTAAACCTTGTCGGTTTATTGAATTGTTTATAAAAAATAATTTACTTATCGCTCTCCACACATTTATGGGGGCTTCAAGCTTGTCGGTTTAATTAATTGTTTATAAAAAATTATGTATTTATCGCTCTCCCCAGCGTTATTTGGGTTTAAACCTTGGCGGTTTTTTAAATTGTTTATAAACAATTATGTATTTATCTCTCTCCCCAGCATTATTGGGGCTTAAAGCTTGTCAGTTTGTTTAATTGTTTTAAAACTAATAATGTATTTATCTCTCTCCCCAGCGCTATGGGGTTTAGAGCTTGTCGGTTTATTTAATTGTTTATAAAAAAATATTTATTTATCTATTTTTCCAGCGTTAGAGGAGTTTCAAGCTTGCTGGTTACTTATTTGTTTATAAAAAATAATTTATTTATCTATATCCCAGCGTTACAGGGGTTTCAACCTTGCTGGTTAGTTACTTAATTATGAAAAATATTTTATTTATCTTATTTTTCAGCGTTATGGGGGTTTAAAGCTTGCTGGTTAGTTATTTGTTTATAAAAAATAATTTATTTATCTGTTTTTCCAGCGTTATGGGGGTTTAAAGCTCGTCGGTTGGTTATTTGTTTATAAAAAATCATTCATTTATGCTTTTTTCCAGCGTGACGGGGGTTTGAAGCTAGCTGGTTAGTTATTTGTTTATAAAAAATAATTTATTCACCGCTCTCCCCAGCGTTATTAGGGCTTAGAGCTAGGCAGTTTATTTGATTGTTTATAAAAAAAAATTTATTTTTCGCTCGCCCCAATGTTATGGGGGTTTAGAGCTTGGCCGTTTAATTAATTGTTTATAAATAATAACTTATTTACCTATTTTTCCAGCGTTAGGGGGGCTTAGGTCGTTGCGCTTTATTTATCTAATTTTTCAGCATTACAGGGGTTCAAAGCTTGCTGGTTAGTTATTTGTTCACAAAAAATAATTTATTTATCTATTTTTCCAGCGTTAGGGGGGTTTGAGGCTTGCTGGTTAATTATTTGTTTATAAAAAAATATTATTCATCCGTTTTTCCAGCGTTACGGGGGTTTGAAGCTTGCTGGTTGGTTATTTGTTTATAAAAAATAATTAATTTATCGCTCTCCCAACCGTTATTTGGGTTTAAAGCTTGGCGGTTCATTAAATTGTTTATAAATAATTATGTATTTATCTCTCTTCCCAGCGTTATTAAGGTTTAGAGCTTGTCAGTTTATTTAATTGTTTATAAAAAATAATGTATTTATCTCTCTCCCCAGCGTTATGGGGGTTTAGAGCTTGGCGGTTTAATTAATTGTTTATAAAAAATTATGTATCTATCGCTTTTCCCAGCGTTTTTGGAGCTAAAGCTTGGCGATTTGTTTAATTATTTAAAAAAATAAGTTATTTATCTCTGTCCCCAGCGATATTTGGGTCTAAAGCTTGGCGGTTTATTAAATTGTTTATAAAAAATTATGTATTCATCTCTCTCCCCAGCGTTATTGGGGTTTAGAGCTTGTCAGTTTATTTAATTGTTTATAAAAAAATATTATTTATCCGTTTTTCCAGCGTTACGGGGGTTTGAAGCTTGCTGGTTAGTTAATTAATTATAAAAAATAATTAATTTATCGCTCTCCCCAGCGTTATTTGAGTTGAAAGCTTGGCGGTTCATTAAATTGTATATAAACAATTATGTATTTATCTCTGTCCCCAGCGTTATTGGGGTTTAGAGCTTGTCAGTTTATTAAATTGTTTATAAAAAATAATGTATTTATCTCTCTCCTCAGCGTTATGGGGGTTTAGAGCTTGGCGGTTCATTAATAATTTAAAAAAAATAATTTATTTATCGCTCTCCTCAGCGTTGTGGGGGTTCAGAGCTTGGCGTTTTATTTAATTGTTTATAAAAAATAATGTATTTATCTCTCTCCCCAGCGTTATGGGGGTTTAGAGCTTGGCGGTTTAATTAATTGTTTATAAAAATTATGTATTTATCGCTTTTCCCAGCGTTTTTGGGGCTAAAGCTTGGCGATTTGTTTAATTATTTAAAAAAAATAAGTTATTTATCGTTGTCCCCATCGATATTTGGGTTTAAAGCTTGGCGGTTTATTAAATTGTTTATAAAAAATTATGTATTCATCTCTCTCCCCAGCGTTATTGGGGTTAAGAGCTTGTCAGTTTATTCAATTGTTTATAAAAAAATATTATTTATCCGTTTTTCCAGCGTTACGGGGGTTTGAAGCTTGCTGGTTAGTTAATTAATTATAAAAAATAATTAATTTATCGCTCTCCCCAGCGTTATTTGAGTTGAAAGCTTGGTGGTTCATTAAATTGTATATTAACAATTATGTATTTATCTCTGTCCCCAGCGTTATTGGGGTTTAGAGCTTGTCAGTTTATTTAATTGTTTATAAAAAATAATGTATTTATCTCTCTCCTCAGCGTTATGGGGGTTTAGAGCTTGGCGGTTCATTACTTATTCAAAAAATAAATTTATTTATCGCTCTCCTCAGCGTTGTGGGGGTTTAGAGCTTGGCGTTTTATTTAATTGTTTATAAAAAATTATGTATTTATCACTCTCCTCAGCGTTATTGGGGCTTAGAGCTTGTCAGTTTATTTAATTGTTTATAAAAAAATTATGTATTTATCGATCTCCCCAGCGTTACGGGGTTTAGAGCTTGTCGGTTTATTTGATTGTTTATAAAAAAATTATGTATTTATCGATCCCCCCAGCGTTACGGGGTTTAGAGCTTGTCGGTTTATTTAATTGTTTATAAAAAAATACTTATTTATCTATTTTTCCAGCGTTACCGGAGTTTCAAACTTGCTGGTAACTTATTGGTTTTAAAAATTTATTTATTTATCTATATCCCAGCGTTACAGGGGTTTCAACCTTGCTGGTTAGTTATTTGTTTATGAAAAATATTTTATTTATCTATTTTTCCAGCGTTCTGGGGGTTTAAAGCTCGCCAGTTGGTTATTTGTTTATTAAAAATTAGTCATTTATCCTTTTTTCCAGCGTTACGGGGGTTTGAAGCTTGCTGGTTAGTTATTTGTTTATAAAAAATAATTTATTTATCGCTCTCCCCAGCGTCATTAGGGCTTAGAGCTTGGCGGTTTATTTAATTGTTTATAAAAAAAAATTTATTTTTCGCTCGCCCCAATGTTATGGGGGTTTAGAGCTTGGCCGTTTAATTAATTGTTTATAAATAATAACTTATTTACCTATTTTTCCAGCGTTAGGGGGGCTTAGGTCGTTGCGCTTTATTTATCTAATTTTTCAGCATTACAGGGGTTCAAAGCTTGCTGGTTAGTTATTTGTTCACAAAAAATAATTTATTTATCTATTTTTCCAGCGTTAGGGGGGTTTGAGGCTTGCTGGTTAATTATTTGTTTATAAAAAAATATTATTCATCCGTTTTTCCAGCGTTACGGGGGTTTGAAGCTTGCTGGTTGGTTATTTGTTTATAAAAAATAATTAATTTATCGCTCTCCCAACCGTTATTTGGGTTTAAAGCTTGGCGGTTCATTAAATTGTTTATAAATAATTATGTATTTATCTCTCTTCCCAGCGTTATTAAGGTTTAGAGCTTGTCAGTTTATTTAATTGTTTATAAAAAATAATGTATTTATCTCTCTCCCCAGCGTTATGGGGGTTTAGAGCTTGGCGGTTTAATTAATTGTTTATAAAAAATTATGTATCTATCGCTTTTCCCAGCGTTTTTGGAGCTAAAGCTTGGCGATTTGTTTAATTATTTAAAAAAATAAGTTATTTATCTCTGTCCCCAGCGATATTTGGGTCTAAAGCTTGGCGGTTTATTAAATTGTTTATAAAAAATTATGTATTCATCTCTCTCCCCAGCGTTATTGGGGTTTAGAGCTTGTCAGTTTATTTAATTGTTTATAAAAAAATATTATTTATCCGTTTTTCCAGCGTTACGGGGGTTTGAAGCTTGCTGGTTAGTTAATTAATTATAAAAAATAATTAATTTATCGCTCTCCCCAGCGTTATTTGAGTTGAAAGCTTGGCGGTTCATTAAATTGTATATAAACAATTATGTATTTATCTCTGTCCCCAGCGTTATTGGGGTTTAGAGCTTGTCAGTTTATTAAATTGTTTATAAAAAATAATGTATTTATCTCTCTCCTCAGCGTTATGGGGGTTTAGAGCTTGGCGGTTCATTAATAATTTAAAAAAAATAATTTATTTATCGCTCTCCTCAGCGTTGTGGGGGTTCAGAGCTTGGCGTTTTATTTAATTGTTTATAAAAAATAATGTATTTATCTCTCTCCCCAGCGTTATGGGGGTTTAGAGCTTGGCGGTTTAATTAATTGTTTATAAAAATTATGTATTTATCGCTTTTCCCAGCGTTTTTGGGGCTAAAGCTTGGCGATTTGTTTAATTATTTAAAAAAAATAAGTTATTTATCGTTGTCCCCATCGATATTTGAGTTTAAAGCTTGGCGGTTTATTAAATTGTTTATAAAAAATTATGTATTCATCTCTCTCCCCAGCGTTATTGGGGTTTAGAGCTTGTCAGTTTATTCAATTGTTTATAAAAAAATATTATTTATCCGTTTTTCCAGCGTTACGGGGGTTTGAAGCTTGCTGGTTAGTTAATTAATTATAAAAAATAATTAATTTATCGCTCTCCCCAGCGTTATTTGAGTTGAAAGCTTGGTGGTTCATTAAATTGTATATTAACAATTATGTATTTATCTCTGTCCCCAGCGTTATTGGGGTTTAGAGCTTGTCAGTTCATTTAATTGTTTATAAAAAATAATGTATTTATCTCTCTCCTCAGCGTTATGGGGGTTTAGAGCTTGGCGGTTCATTACTTATTCAAAAAATAAATTTATTTATCGCTCTCCTCAGCGTTGTGGGGGTTTAGAGCTTGGCGTTTTATTTAATTGTTTATAAAAAATTATGTATTTATCACTCTCCTCAGCGTTATTGGGGCTTAGAGCTTGTCAGTTTATTTAATTGTTTATAAAAAAATTATGTATTTATCGATCTCCCCAGCGTTACGGGGTTTAGAGCTTGTCGGTTTATTTGATTGTTTATAAAAAAATTATGTATTTATCGATCCCCCCAGCGTTACGGGGTTTAGAGCTTGTCGGTTTATTTAATTGTTTATAAAAAAATACTTATTTATCTATTTTTCCAGCGTTACCGGAGTTTCAAACTTGCTGGTAACTTATTGGTTTTAAAAATTTATTTATTCATCTATATCCCAGCGTTACAGGGGTTTCAACCTTGCTGGTTAGTTATTTGTTTATGAAAAATATTTTATTTATCTATTTTTCCAGCGTTCTGGGGGTTTAAAGCTCGCCAGTTGGTTATTTGTTTATTAAAAATTAGTCATTTATCCTTTTTTCCAGCGTTACGGGGGTTTGAAGCTTGCTGGTTAGTTATTTGTTTATAAAAAATAATTTATTTATCGCTCTCCCCAGCGTCATTAGGGCTTAGAGCTTGGCGGTTTATTTAATTGTTTATAAAAAAAAATTTATTTTTCGCTCGCCCCAATGTTATGGGGGTTTAGAGCTTGGCCGTTTAATTAATTGTTTATAAATAATAACTTATTTACCTATTTTTCCAGCGTTAGGGGGGCTTAGGTCATTGCGCTTTATTTATCTAATTTTTCAGCATTACAGGGGTTCAAAGCTTGCTGGTTAGTTATTTGTTCACAAAAAATAATTTATTTATCTATTTTTCCAGCGTTAGGGGGGTTTGAGGCTTGCTGGTTAATTATTTGTTTATAAAAAAATATTATTTATCCGTTTTTCCAGCGTTACGGGGGTTTGAAGCTTGCTGGTTGGTTATTTGTTTATAAAAAATAATTAATTTATCGCTCTCCCAACCGTTATTTGGGTTTAAAGCTTGGCGGTTCATTAAATTGTTTATAAATAATTATGTATTTATCTCTCTTTCCAGCGTTATTGGGGTTTAGAGCTTGTCAGTTTATTTAATTGTTTATAAAAAATAATGTATTTATCTCTCTCCCCAGCGTTATGGGGGTTTAGAGCTTGGCGGTTTAATTAATTGTTTATAAAAAATTATGTATCTATCGCTTTTCCCAGCGTTTTTGGAGCTAAAGCTTGGCGATTTGTTTAATTATTTAAAAAAATAAGTTATTTATCGCTGTCCCCAGCGATATTTGGGTCTAAAGCTTGGCGTTTTATTAAATTGTTTATAAAAAATTATGTATTCATCTCTCTCCCCAGCGTTATTGGGGTTTAGAGCTTGTCAGTTTATTTAATTGTTTATAAAAAAATATTATTTATCCGTTTTTCCAGCGTTACGAGGGTTTGAAGCTTGCTGGTTAGTTAATTAATTATAAAAAATAATTAATTTATCGCTCTCCCCAGCGTTATTTGAGTTGAAAGCTTGGCGGTTCATTAAATTGTATATAAACAATTATGTATTTATCTCTGTCCCCAGCGTTATTGGGGTTTAGAGCTTGTCAGTTTATTAAATTGTTTATAAAAAATAATGTATTTATCTCTCTCCTCAGCGTTATTGGGGTTTAGAGCTTGGCGGTTCATTAATAATTTAAAAAAAATAATTTATTTATCGCTCTCCCCAGCTTTATGGGGGCTTCGAGCTTGTCGGTTTAATTAATTGTTCATAAAAAATTATGTATTTATCGATCTCCTCAGCGTTATTTGGGTTCAAACCTTGTCGGTTTATTGAATTGTTTATTAAAAATAATTTACTTATCGCTCTCCCCACATTTATGGGGGCTTCAAGCTTGTCGGTTTAATTAATTGTTTAGAAAAAATTATGTATTTATCTCTCTCCCCAGCGTTATTGGGGCTTAAAGCTTGTCAGTTTGTTTAATTGTTTTAAATTTAATAATGTATTTATCTCTCTCCCCAGCGCTATGGGGTTTAGAGCTTGTCGGTTTATTTAATTGTTTATAAAAAAATATTTATTTATCTATTTTTCCAGCGTTAGAGGAGTTTCAAGCTTGCTGGTTACTTATTTGTTTATAAAAAATAATTTATTTATCTATATCCTAGCGTTACAGGGGTTTCAACCTTGCTGGTTAGTTACTTAATTATGAAAAATATTTTATTTATCTTATTTTTCAGCGTTATGGGGGTTTAAAGCTTGCTGGTTAGTTATTTGTTTATAAAAAATAATTTATTTATCTGTTTTTCCAGCGTTATGGGGGTTTAAAGCTCGTCGGTTGGTTATTTGTTTATAAAAAATTATTCATTTATCCTTTTTCCAGCGTTACGGGGGTTTGAAGCTTGCTGGTTAGTTATTTGTTCATAAAAAATAATTTATTCACCGCTCTCCCCAGCGTTATTAGGGCTTAGAGCTAGGCAGTTTATTTGATTGTTTATAAAAAAAAATTTATTTTTCGCTCGCCCCAATGTTATGGGGGTTTGGAGCTTGGCCGTTTAATTAATTGTTTATGAATAATAACTTATTTACCTATTTTTCCAGCGTTAGGGGGGCTTAGGTCATTGCGCTTTATTTATCTAATTTTTCAGCATTACAGGGGTTCAAAGCTTGCTGGTTAGTTATTTGTTTACAAAAAATAATTTATTTATCTATTTTACCAGCGTTAGGGGGGTTTGAGGCTTGCTGGTTAATTATTTGTTTATAAAAAAATATTATTTATCCGTTTTTCCAGCGTTACGGGGGTTTGAAGCTTGCTGGTTGGTTATTTGTTTATAAAAAATAATTAAATTATCGCTCTCCCAACCGTTATTTGGGTTTAAAGCTTGGCGGTTCATTAAATTGTTTATAAACAATTATGTATTTATCGCTGTCCCCAGCGATATTTGGGTTTAAAGCTTGGCGGTTTATTAAATTGTTTATAAAAAATTATGTATTCATCTCTCTCCCCAGCGTTATTGGGGTTTAGAGCTTGTCAGTTTATTTAATTGTTTATAAAAAAATATTATTTATCCGTTTTTCCAGCGTTACGGGGGTTTGAAGCCTGCTGGTTAGTTAATTAATTATAAAAAATAGTTAATTTATCGCTCTCCCCAGCGTTATTTGAGTTGAAAGCTTGGCGGTTCATTAAATTGTATATAAACAATTATGTATTTATCTCTGTCCCCAGCGTTATTGGGGTTTAGAGCTTGTCAGTTTATTAAATTGTTTATAAAAAATTATGTATTTAGCTCTCTCCCCAGCGTTATTAGGGTTTAGAGCTTGTCAGTTTATTTGATTGTTTATAAAAAATAATGTATTCATCTCTCTCCCTAGCGTTATGGGGGTTTAGAGCTTGGCGGTTCATTAATTATTTAAAAAAAATAATTTATTTATCGCTCTCCTCAGCGTTGTGGGGGTTTAGAGCTTGGCGTTTTATTTAATTGTTTATAAAAAATTATGTATTTATCACTCTCCTCAGCGTTATTGGGGCTTAGAGCTTGTCAGTTTATTTAATTGTTTATAAAAAAATTATGTATTTATCGATCTCCCCAGCGTTACGGGGTTTAGAGCTTGTCGGTTTATTTGATTGTTTATAAAAAAATTATGTATTTATCGATCCCCCCAGCGTTACGGGGTTTAGAGCTTGTCGGTTTATTTAATTGTTTATAAAAAAATACTTATTTATCTATTTTTCCAGCGTTACCGGAGTTTCAAGCTTGCTGGTAACTTATTTGTTTTTAAAAATTTATTTATTTATCTATATCCCAGCGTTACAGGGGTTTCAACCTTGCTGGTTAGTTATTTGTTTATGAAAAATATTTTATTTATCTATTTTTCCAGCGTTCTGGGGGTTTAAAGCTCGCCGGTTGGTTATTTGTTTATAAAAAATTATTCATTTATCCTTTTTTCCAGGGTTACGGGGGTTTGAAGCTTGCTGGTTAGTTATTTGTTTTTAAAAAATAATTTATTTATCGCTCTCCCCAGCGTCATTAGGGCTTAGAGCTTGGCGGTTTATTTAATTGTTTATAAAAAATAATTTATTTTTCGTTCTCCCCAGTGTTATGGGGGTTTAGAGCTTGGCGGTTTAATCAATTGTTTATAGATAATAACTTATTTACCTATTTTTCCAGCGTTATGGGGGTTTTCGAGCATGGCGCTTTATTTAATTGTTTATAAAAAGTAATTCATTATACGCTTTTTCCATTGTCATTCGAGCTTAGAGCTTGGCGGTTATTTTAATTGTTTTTAAAAAAATATTTATTTATCTATTTTTTCAGCATTACAGGGGTTTAAAGCTTGCTGGTTAGTTATTTGTTTATAAAAAATAATTTATTTATCTATTTTTCCAGCGTTAGGGGGGTTCGAAGCTTGCTGGTTAGTTATTTGTTTATAAAAAAATATTATTTATCCGTTTTTCCAGCGTTACGGGGGTTTGAAGCTTGCTGGTTAGTTATTTGTTTATAAAAAATAATTAATTTATCGCTCTCCCCAGCGTTATTTGGGTTTACAGCTTGGCGGTTCATTAAATTGTTTAGAAACAATTATGTATTTATCTCTCTCCCCAGCGTTATTGGGGCTTAAAGCTTGCCGGTTTATTTAATTGTTTATAAAAAAATATTTGTTTATCTATTTTTCCAGCGTTACAGGAGTTCCAAGCTTGCTGGTTACTTATTTGTTTATAAAAAATAATTTATTTATTTATATCCCAGCGTTACAGGGGTTTCAACCTTGCTGGTTAGTTATTTTTTTATAAAAAATATTTTATTTATCTTATTTTTCAGCGTTATGGGGGTTTAAAGCTTGCTGGTTAGTTATTTGTTTATAAAAAATAATTTATTTATCTATTTTTCCAGCGTTATGGTGGTTTTAAGCTCGTCGGTTAATTATTTGTTTATAAAAAATTATTCATTTATTCTTTTTCAGCGTTATGGGGGTTCAAAGCTTGCTGGTTAGTTATTTGTTTATAAAAAATAATTTATTTATCGCTGTACCCTGCGTTATTGGGTTGTCAAACTTGTGGGATTCCTGTACTAGCCCACCGAAGAACCTGAAGCTAATGCTTGGTCGAAAAGTATGCCCTGAACTTATAGCTTAGTCCCCTGAGCAGAGTATCGATACCAACGCTGCCCGGATGTGTGGAACTGTGTATGTGTGATTGTGCGCGTGCGCTGCCTACCATAAATACAGCAGCAGCCGGCCGTCGCCGGCAGCCACCACGTTGTCGGCTACAGCTGCTCGTCCGACCGACGGACGTAGCGTGGACATCACCTGGGAACTTAAAATTAATTCATTTGTTGTTTCCCAGGTGCCACTGACAGGTAGGAAATTAAATTACGAGGGATTCATTCGCTCGCAAATATTACAAAATTTTAAAAGTTACCAACCCTATTTTGGGGTCTAAAGGGGATCCAATTTGGGGGATCAAAAAAGTACGATATTTAACTGTTAGTATTTAACTGTTTTCACCGTGTTTTTAAAAATTTCAAATTTTCGAAGATCCAATTTAGGGAATGAAAATAAAAAACGGAAATATAATATAGGGAGATATAATGAAAGAAGTAATTAAAAAAATAAATAAATAAAAAAATGACATAAAATCAGATCAGAATATTATATATATAATTATATTTTAATTTTATTATTTATATTCATTCATAAATTAAAGGAGTATACAATTGAAATTTCAAATTGATATCAAAAATATTAGATATATATATGGGGGGGGGGGCGAGAACGGACCCCCCCCCCTGGTATACAGGGTGAGACATTTTAACCTATAAGCTCCAAATTCCCGAAACTGAAGCCCCGGACCAAAAAATTTTTCGTATAAAAGTTTTATGATTTGGAGGGAGAAAGAAAATGGTTATCTTGGATTTGGGCCCGGGGCCTTATTTTGGGCCCTAGGGACCCAAAGTCCGTTTTTTTAAATGGGAACCCCTATTTTTGACCCTCGATTCAGAAAGAGCAGAAAATTTTACGATTTTAAAGTATTTTTTGAAAATTTTTTTGAGCCCCCTGAGGCCCTGCAGGGGCTTGTAAAGCTTTTATAAGGTCCATTTCTTTTTAACTCGAATCAACTCTGAAATAACGCATTTTTTGTTTAGCACATGCATCGGAAAAGTTTTTTGGTTGGAAATTTCTAACAAAATGGGCCAGAAAAAGTTTGGCCCGGGGCCATATTTTGGGCCCTACGGACCCAAAGTCCGTTTTTTAAAATGGGAACCCCTATTTTTGGCCCCGGATTCGGAAAGAGCAGAAAATTTTACGATTTTTAAGTATTTTTCGACAAATGTTTTATTTTGGTTATTTGTAAAAAGTTATTTAGCATTAACTTTTTTTGGTGATACAGAGTATTTAGGACTTTGTAAATTTGGCAGCCTCAATTTTTTTTTAACTTTCCATTCAGATTTGCTCGAAGTGTCCTCCATTAGCTGTGATACATAAATTTATTCTTTTTTGAAAGTTAACTATAGTTTTTAGTAGTAGTTCACGTGGAATACCATCACACGCTCTTTGGATACGGTTAATCATATCTTGCCGAGTCGTTGGAACTGTTGCGTAGACAATATTTTTCAAAAAACCCCACAGATAAAAGTCCGGCGAAGTCAAATCTGGTGAGCGTGGTGGCCATGCAACAGGTCCACCACGTCTAATCCATTTGTTTGGATACTGATCATTCAAAAAAGCTCATACTTCCGCTTTATAGTGTGGAGGTGCTCCATCTTGTTGGAACCACATTCTTTGCCTGGTTTCTAAATCAACGTTTTCAAATAAATTTGGAAGATGATCTCTGAGAAACTCTAGATACTTGTTACCATTTACAGTCCCATCGAAACAGTAAGGACCTATTAAATAACCATTAATGATGCCACACCAAACAGTAACACTCCATCGGTTTTGATTATCCACAGCTCTGGTCCAATGAGGATTTGTTGTAGACCAGTAATGGCAATTGTGACGATTTAACTGTCCATTGTTTTTAAAGGTGGCCTCATTAGAAAACATCACGTGATGAAAAAAATTGGGATTTTGTTGAATTTTTTGAAGAGCCCAATTGCAAAAATTTATTCGACTTATAAAATCAGCAGGCGTTAACGCCTGAGTCAAATTTATATGGTATGGGTGATATTTAAGTTTTTTAAATATCCGTATTACTGTCTTCTGGGGTATACCATGTTCTCTTTCGATTTGTCTGCTGCTCGTGTGAGGATTTAAATGCCTTACCGCTAAAATTAATACAGCTTGAACATCGTCAGCGCCATATTCTCGATGTCGTCGTTGCCGACATAAATGCCCAGCCCGAGCTCTTGCAGTAATATCCCTAATCGTAACTTGTGATGGATGTCTTATACCTGGAAATCGCTGTGCATATAGCTCAGCAGCTTGAGCAAAATTCTCTCTGCATTCCCCAAGCACCATGATCATATTAACTATTTCGTCGGGCGTATAATCTGCCATTTCAAGGTTTTTAATAAAATGAAATAATTCGTTGAAATGAATTTTAACGTAAAAAATATTTTCACTACTTCTTGTTTATGGATGAGTTTTAGTAAGATGAACTACGTATAAAAATAGCCAAAACCGAATCATACGTGAAACTAAAACTAACCAGTTTATTAACTAAAACTTTATCAAACTTATTTTTAGAGTGATTGGCCAATACATTGATAAAATCATAAAAAATCTGCGAATAAGAATATGTATGTATCAAATGTCTTATTTGACAATAAAAATTTCAAGAAAAAACAATACAACGCAATCAGGTTACCTTTATAAAAAACAATAAGATGTTGGATAGCAATTTATTATTTGTAGTTATTCAATTACCCCCAAAAAGACCTCAAAGAGGTAAACAAACTTAGGGAGAATTTTAGCACCAAAACATTAATTAAAAGATTTTTAACCAAAATTCGTGATATCATACTATAAGAATTTTTTGATTTAAAAATTTAAAAATACGACATTTATCTGGTAACTCAACTAAACTCTACCAAACTCTACATGAAGATACTTTTTTGTACATACTTTTTGTAAAACGAATTTAAAAATACGAAATTTATCTGTTAACTCAACTAAACTCTACCAAACTCTACATGAAGATACTTTTTTGTACAACGAATTTGTACAAACTTTTTGTAAAACGATTTTAAAAATACGACATTTATCTGTTAACTCAACTAAACTCTAGCAAAGCTTACAGAAGTCAAAAAAGTATCTTCATGTAGAGTTTGGTAGAGTTTAGTTGAGTTAACAGATAAATGTCGTATTTTTAAATTCGTTTTACAAAAAGTTTGTACAAAAAAGTATCTTCATGTAGAGTTTGGTAGAGTTTACTTGAGTTAACAGATAAATGTCGTATTTTTAAATTTTTAAATCAAAAAATTCTTATAGTTTGATATCACGAATTTTTGTTAAAAATCCTTTAATTAATGTTTTGGTGCTAAAACTCTCCCTAAGTTTGTTTACCTCTTTGAGGTTTTTTTGGGGGATATCACTATTTTTTGTGTGGTTTAATGTTTTATTTAATATGTATTTTTTGCCTCTCCTTCAATTTTACTAATCGAAGTCAAATTAAAATTTAAAATAAGATTCAAAAATTTGTTATCAAACTTTTTGTCATAAAATATTGATATCAATTTTCTTTCAAACTAATTCAAATTTAAAAATTAGTTTGAAAATTTGCAAAATTTTGCCATTGTTCCTGCTTTAAGAACTTTTTATGCTTTTTTATGAGGTACTAAAAATCAATATAGGTTCTAATAAAATAGGGAAGTAGGCTCAATTTAAGGTCAAGCCAAGCCAGCTAACGGTAAAAAAATTTTTTAAACGATTGATCAATTTAGCTTTTAAAGTTTTATCAATCTATTGATAGGTTATATAATTAATTTTTTTTTTTATCATTAAATCTATTTCAATCCATAAAATATTAGAAAGAAATCTTTCAATCAAATCGAATATATTTTTCAGTTTATTTTTAAAAGAAATTAAGAAAACAAGTAGTGTAACTAGGACCGTTCTGGCCAAACTTGTGTTGGTGAGCTCTGACGTCACGCACACACACACGCACGCGGCTTTTGGTGCGTGCGTCTCGGGTGGGGGCCTGGTGGGCCTGGAGGGGGGGTGGCGCGCGGCGGCGGCCGCTGGACCTCCACGACGGCCTTGACGCGGTGCGTGCGCTAGACCATGCGATCGAACAAAATTTCGACGCAACGTTACACCTACAATAATCATGGAGCCCATGGAAAATCCATTAGTTAGTATTATGTTTTTTTGTTTGCGTCTCCAAAAAAAAGTCGTGACTCGATGGAAATTTCAAAACATATAATTATATCCAATTACACTGCTCCAATAGTGCGTCCAACTATAGGTTTTTGGGGGGAGACTACAATTGCTGGCACGATGAATTCTCAAAAAATAGTTTTTCCGAGCATCAAAAAGTCTATTCCTTTAGTAGTATACATAGTTGTTCTTCCACCACTGAAGTCAATACCATTCTCGCTCGATATAAAAATTTTTTCTTTAAGACGGCAATTTAACAGCATTAGTCTTCGGGCGTTCGGGCGAGAATAAACAATCGCGGGAATAAATCCTTTCTTTTTTTTTTGCTAAAAAGTTTTTACAGTTTAACAAAATGTCACACATTCAATATCCGTCTGTATGCAACTTCAACATGCATACACAGTTTTATTCATTTACAACGTGCGTTGCTATGAAAAATACGTGTACGATAAATGATCAAATTGATTATGTGATCACTTCAAAGATTTGTTTTAATTCAGTACTGTTTACTACAACTTTAACTTTGTCATCTATAACATTCAACTTTGATACATTGAAAAAAAACCATAATTATATCAACAGGTATTTGTTATAACTTTAGTTGGTTAAAAAATTTTACTATTATTTCAATTTCTGATCTTTTTTTTTTATAATAAATCAAACAAAAACAGTTTTGAGCTATAAGCAATGGCTCAGACTATGCCAGTAAATTGCAAAAAGAAACAAGCAAACTTTAAGAAATTTTATGTTTACAAAAAGTTTTTTTGAATTACTTAAGGTGGCTTGTAAGTATTTTAAAAAAACACTAATAAGTTTCGAAAAAAATCAGGTAGATTCCTTGAAGTGAGACCAACAACTTTCCTAGAGGACACTAGGAAGGTCATCGGACTTATTTTCGAGAAAAAAATCATTAAAAATTTTTTTTTTAACATGGACTCTTATGGGAAAAAACATTTAAAAATTCCCCAAATTGTCTAAATACACTAGTTTGCTATGAGTCAGGTATCATTTTAAAGGTAAAAAGTTAAAGATCATTTTAAAATTATAACAATATGGGGTTATCGGACTAATTTTTAAGAAAAATAAAAAATTGCGGTACATAACCTCTAAAACATGAAATTTTTCACTGTTTTTTATGTTTTTTATCTCAAGTTTTGTTTTAAAATGAATTATAACGATCATAATAAATAGTAATAATCATTAAAAATAGGAAAAATTGCTTTTTTTTCTTGTTTAAAATTTTTGTAAACTTATGCACCCGCAAGGGTCCCTGCTAGACACGGGGCAGCACTTACAAGCCACCTTAATGCTGCATTTTGTAAATCCTCAATACAAAGTAACTTTTTGAATTGACTTTCTATACAAGTGTGCAATAAAAATTTTTAGCCGACTAAACTAATTATGGTTTCTTTCAATGTATCAAATTTTAATGATTTTGGTGACAAAACTGAAGTTGTAGTAAACAGTACTGAATAAAAACAATTCTTTGAAGTAATGACATTTGCGGTAACCATACTTTGAAAAGTGATTAAGAAATTTATCAAAAACTTGAAAACATTTTAGTTTCTATTCAAATTCAGTCCTTGAATTAATTATATTATATCACAGTCAATTTTTAACCATAAAACTAAAATTTTTTACAATCTATAATAACCTTATATATAATAACCTTCACTTTGGTACACACTTGATAAAAACAAATCACTGATGATAGATTAAACAATCAATTTTGACACTTTCATGGCTCAAAAACAAATATTATGTGGTTTTTCAATGTATTTTTCATTGAATTGTAAAAAGAATCACCGATGTAAACAAGACCACCGACCGATCGGCGCTGGGAACTTCAAAAGTTTATATCTAACTTAAAACACAATCTATTATCACAATTCTTTGCCTAAAATTTTTCACTTTGACTATTTTACCTGTTATTACTCAAATGGAGTATTCAGAACCTTATTTAATAAAAAAAAAAAACGCAAGCTTCGGGATCGTCCTCGAGGATTTTTTAAAATTTCCTCTATGGTGGCATGATTTTTCGGGTACTTTGGACGGCGTATCGTGACCGGACGACCAGGGTGTCGATGACGGGTATACCTGGGATCGTCCTCGAGGATTTGTTCAAATTAGTTTTTATTATTAACGTGCATGTAAAAAATCGAAAATATCAAATATGGTATGCATAGAAAATTTTTATTAAATTTTTTTTACAATATATTTGTCAAATACGCATGAGCTATCGTACAATATTTATAACCAGAATCGAGCTGCGACATAATTACTGTTTTTTACGTACAAACATGGAACAAACTTTGGTAAATCTTGGTAATTGATATAATCGTATTCGTTTTGGGGAATCAAAACCTTATAACACCAAAGTGATTATCAAAGTGACATGTTATCATATTTATAATTTTAAATTTTAAATTTTTACAGTATCCTTAACTGATTACATTTTTGTCAATAAATCTAAACTCAGGCTTATTAATCATCTTTCTGACAACTACAGTTTCTTTTTGATACTTATAACCCATAATTTGTGTGTACTTTAAGACTTTAATGTCACTAAGCTTCTCAACTTTATCAAAACAAGTATCTACTTTTTCATGTAGTATATGATCAATTCAAAGTTCTTTTTTAATTTCATTACTGAAAATGTTGTAGCATGTCACCAATTTTGGTTTTATGAACAGAGTTTTTAACAAATCAACCAACGATGCTGTTAAATTAGCGATTTCTGCCATCTGATGATGCTTACTTTCAAATCTCATTGACCATACATTGATTAATGGTCCATTTTCTTCGAGCAACCGAGGGTAATGAACCATCATATGGAATTTTGGCCTTAAAGGACCAAACAACTAAATATAAAGAGAATGATGGTCATCAATAAGTTTTCTTAATAAAAAAACATCGGCTTTTGCAAATCTAGGAGATGTCATTATACTAATAATTGCTCGTAATTTTCTGTATACGCGACAATACTCATTGTTTGTATCTTTTATTTTGTGTCCAATCATCAATCCAAAATAATGAGCGAAGCAAAAAGTCTCACTAGCAGACAATTTAAAAAATGTCTTGTCTCTAATGTACTCTTCAAGAAATACAGGTGGCTTGTTTGGTTTTTCAACGGCATTGAATGAAAAGTCTTGAATACACTGATTAAAATAACTTAAACTAAATAACTTTTCTGTATGAATAAAATAATAACTTAGGTCTCCCAACACATAGGCTGCTATACCAGCTGAACCCACATCGTGCATCATATCACAATGTGGATGTAGAATGGAATGAAAATTAACAACATTATTAAATACACAAGATTTTTTTATTCCAGTTGTAGAAAAATCATTTTTTTAAACGTCTTCTTCATAAATATCTTCATTTCTCAATAACGCAGGATTTTCTACTGTTGATGTTTCGGCATGTTTGGAACTTACTTTGCAAATTCTGCAGTAAGAATGGGTAAAAAAACTTTCAACGAAGCCTTGGATTTCATTCAGACCAAGGTTATCGCCGAGAATTAAGATTAACTGGAAATAAACTTTCGTTTCTCGCCATTAATGATCAGTTCAATACCAGTTTTGCTAAGAAAATTTAATTCTATTCAATAACCTCGTCAAATCTTGAATCAGTTTTTTTAATTTAAAAAATCTTTTTTATCTTTGGAGACGTGTAAGGTTTTTAAAATTATTTCGTCCAAATGAGAACGTACATGAGGTTTCAAAGCTGGAGACGTAACATTGGATGCTTCTATTTTTGTCTCAGAAGTATGACTACCTAATCCATTTCTTAATTGGCAAGCATCGATAAACCAAATTAAAGGTATAACAATTTTATTTAAAAAAATACTTTTTTTAATCAGCTGCCAATTTTGACACTGCACGATGTTAGAAACAATAATTTTTTCATTTTTCTAATTCTTCCATGTATGCTATAGTTTCTTCAAGGAGGCCTGGTAGTTGAAATAGCTTTAATGACACCTTTAATGATGCTCGCTGACCATAAACTGGTACATCGATTTGAACAACACCTATCTTAACAAACTTGGATTTTTTCCCTAATTCATATGGTTGTGGTAATGAGAACATAAATTTGTTACCGTACAACTGAAATCTTTTAAAACGGACCAAATTGACCCTTACATTTGTTTAACAAATGAATTACTTTATTTATTTGTATTCTATTAAATGATGATTGTAGAGTAACTTTTATGAAGTTTTGTACTTTGTACACTTGTGCATAAGGCACATAAACAGTATCAATAAAATTACTGATGTCATAAACAAACATATTAACACTAGTTCGATTCGTTGATATACTTTTTTCTAGGTTTAGTATTAGACTCAGAATGTCTGTGTACAAGCTTTGTTGTAAATTTTCATTCATATTTATATATTTATTTACTTCAATTAAATTAATATTAAAAAATTGTGTTTTCATTATGCAAATATTTATAGCTTTTCTTTAATAAAACAAATTAAAAGTACTTCAAGAACTTTGAATAACTTTTAAATCGAGTTAAAATTTTTTTTTTCAAATTTAAAAAACTGTCATAAAATTTTTTAAATATTTAATTAAACTAAATAAATAAATAATACTGCGTGCAATAAAATGAATGACTTCAATATAATACTGTCTAAGTAATTGTATGAAGTTTTTTACTTAAAGTCTTAACTATAAATTTTAATCAACAACTAATACCGAATAGCTACCTCTTGACTAGCTAACGAATATATACACTATAAAATTTAGGCACGTAATACATAAATATTCTTAAAGTTTAATTTTATCTGAGGATGAACTAAATCTAATAACTATACTTGGTCGAGCATCTTCTATTTGGTACACATACGTTTTAATAAAGTCCCATATACTAGTAGTTATGTCAGGAAAGTTAATATCCAAAGCAATAAATATCTTGAAACTGGCATCGATCGCTTCCAGAAGACCTTTACATACATATTCAAATTTTTTTCAAAAAATAAATCCATTTCGAATCATTCTACACTGAGAAAAGTATGCGTAAAGAAAACCGATGCAGAGAGCGCTGCGAACGATTTAATCGTCTGCTTTCATAAACAAAGTGCTTTGCACTGCGTTTCATCGTAAATGCATCGAAAAAACTAGATAACCTGCACTGTGATTTTTAATGCGTCATTTTTTTTTGCATCACGCTAGGTTATGCTGCACTAATATTGGTGGCGCTGCACGCTTTTTTGTGATACTCATTCGAGGTGCACTAATTTTCTTTACGCAGATTTCTATCAGTGTACACTGTAATACACCACACAACGTAAACCACAATAAAGTTTGTTGAGAAGGTATCTGCCGGCGAAGAGTACAAAAAAATAGGAGAAACTTCTATTTTTGGTGGGAGATTCTACCGTTGGATACGGCGCACAGCGCCTCCTATTTTAGGTTGGAGAAACTCCTATTTTTTTTTTTCTCCGTGTTATCTACATTTTCAGGAATTTGTCTGTCAGATAATATATGTTAGCGTTTTTTAATATAAAAATTTGAAAAGAAAGTCGGATGGGAATTCTTAAATAGTAATTTTTCGACTTTATAAATATTATTATTATGGAATTTTCTATCAGAAAGTAAAATTACTCTGTTGACTAGATTATACACCACATTAATTTTCAGACTCTTGGGATTATTAGAATTGTAATTAATAAAACGACCGGGTGAAGTAGGTTTAGAATACCAATTGTAAATAATTTTATTATCAAAAATAGATAATTTTGTGTCCAAAAAACTAATACAACCCTTTGTAGGGAGTTCATATGTAAATTTTAAATGACCATCAAACTGATTAAAAATTTTAATAACAGTAGCTAAATCTGATTCTCTTATACATAAATATGTTTCATCCACGTAGCGAAAATATAAGGCAGGTATACAATTGTATTCATTTTTTAATATTTCAAGACACGTAGTCAAGGTCGATCATGCCAAGTTCAGCAAAAATTGGAGAGATAGGAGAACCCTTCGGAGTTCCAAATATCTGTTTATAAATACAAGTACCAAACATAAAAAAGGTATTATCAAAATATACTTAACGCATCCAATTATGTCCAGAGCTGGAATCTTACATGAAATCTGTAACTTGTCAAGTCTTTTTAAAAGACTGCCGAGCACTAATTGTTTAGGTATAGAAGTAAAAAGAGAAACTACATCCAAAGATATAAGAATGTGATCATCAGGTATGTGTATATGTTTAATTTTATCAACAAATTCTGAGCTATTGCTAATATGTGATTGCGGTTTTGGTAGAGCTTTTTTAATTTATCTGCGGATGATTTTTAAATGAAAATAAGTAGGTGAATTAATATTAGATACAATAAATCTCAATGGATAATCTTTTTTATAAATTTTAAGTAAACCATAGCATTCAAGAAGAACAGTGTTTCCGAAGGGGTCGTAAATTTGAACAAATTCTAAGAGAATGTTTCTCTTAGTGATTCTTTCTGGAATTGTGGGCAGTTTCAGTAAGAATGTAAAGACGTCTTGATGTGGGAACCATCTTAAGCCAAGAATTTTTGTAGATTCACTATCAAAATCTACGCTTGAGTTTGACGAGGAAGGTAATAACTTCCGTTTTGAAAGGTTGGAGTGGTTTGAATTCCATTTTGCTAGTAGGAAATCGCCTGCCCTGCACAATTGTTCCAGCTACTCAACCTTTTGTTCCAATTGATTGAGTGATTGAGATTTTGATAGTGAATCTGCAAAAATTCTTGGCTTAAGATGGTTCCAACATCAAGACGTCTTTACATTCTTACTGAAACTGCCCACAATTCCAGAAAGAATCACTAAGAGAAACATTCTCTTAGAATTTGTTCAAATTTACGACCCCTTCGGAAACACTGTTCTTCTTGAATGCTATGGTTTACTTAAAATTTATAAAAAAGATTATCCATTGAGATTTATTGTATCTAATATTAATTCACCTACTTATTTTCATTTAAAAATCATCCGCAGATAAATTAAAAAAGCTCTACCAAAACCGCAATCACATATTAGCAATAGCTCAGAATTTGTTGATAAAATTAAACATATACACATACCTGATGATCACATTCTTATATCTTTGGATGTAGTTTCTCTTTTTACTTCTATACCTAAACAATTAGTGCTCGGCAGTCTTTTAAAAAGACTTGACAAGTTACAGATTTCATGTAAGATTCCAGCTCTGGACATAATTGGATGCGTTAAGTATATTTTGATAATACCTTTTTTATGTTTGGTACTTGTATTTATAAACAGATATTTGGAACTCCGAAGGGTTCTCCTATCTCTCCAATTTTTGCTGAACTTGGCATGATCGACCTTGACTACGTGTCTTGAAATATTAAAAAATGAATACAATTGTATACCTGCCTTATATTTTCGCTACGTGGATGAAACATATTTATGTATAAGAGAATCAGATTTAGCTACTGTTATTAAAATTTTTAATCAGTTTGATGGTCATTTAAAATTTACATATGAACTCCCTACAAAGGGTTGTATTAGTTTTTTGGACACAAAATTATCTATTTTTGATAATAAAATTATTTACAATTGGTATTCTAAACCTACTTCACCCGGTCGTTTTATTAATTACAATTCTAATAATCCCAAGAGTCTGAAAATTAATGTGGTGTATAATCTAGTCAACAGAGTAATTTTACTTTCTGATAGAAAATTCCATAATAATAATATTTATAAAGTCGAAAAATTACTATTTAAGAATTCCCATCCGACTTTCTTTTCAAATTTTTATATTAAAAAACGCTAACATATATTATCTGACAGACAAATTCCTGAAAATGTAGATAACACGGAGAAAAAAAAAAATAGGAGTTTCTCCAACCTAAAATAGGAGGCGCTGTGCGCCGTATCCAACGGTAGAATCTCCCACCAAAAATAGAAGTTTCTCCTATTTTTTTGTACTCTTCGCCGGCAGATACCTTCTCAACAAACTTTATTGTGGTTTACGTTGTGTGGTGTATTACAGTGTACACTGATAGAAATCTGCGTAAAGAAAATTAGTGCACCTCGAATGAGTATCACAAAAAAGCGTGCAGCGCCACCAATATTAGTGCAGCATAACCTAGCGTGATGCAAAAAAAAATGACGCATTAAAAATCACAGTGCAGGTTATCTAGTTTTTTCGATGCATTTACGATGAAACGCAGTGCAAAGCACTTTGTTTATGAAAGCAGACGATTAAATCGTTCGCAGCGCTCTCTGCATCGGTTTTCTTTACGCATACTTTTCTCAGTGTAGAATGATTCGAAATGGATTTATTTTTTGAAAAAAATTTGAATATGTATGTAAAGGTCTTCTGGAAGCGATCGATGCCAGTTTCAAGATATTTATTGCTTTGGATATTAACTTTCCTGACATAACTACTAGTATATGGGACTTTATTAAAACGTATGTGTACCAAATAGAAGATGCTCGACCAAGTATAGTTATTAGATTTAGTTCATCCTCAGATAAAATTAAACTTTAAGAATATTTATGTATTACGTGCCTAAATTTTATAGTGTATATATTCGTTAGCTAGTCAAGAGGTAGCTATTCGGTATTAGTTGTTGATTAAAATTTATAGTTAAGACTTTAAGTAAAAAACTTCATACAATTACTTAGACAGTATTATATTGAAGTCATTCATTTTATTGCACGCAGTATTATTTATTTATTTAGTTTAATTAAATATTTAAAAAATTTTATGACAGTTTTTTAAATTTGAAAAAAAAAATTTTAACTCGATTTAAAAGTTATTCAAAGTTCTTGAAGTACTTTTAATTTGTTTTATTAAAGAAAAGCTATAAATATTTGCATAATGAAAACACAATTTTTTAATATTAATTTAATTGAAGTAAATAAATATATAAATATGAATGAAAATTTACAACAAAGCTTGTACACAGACATTCTGAGTCTAATACTAAACCTAGAAAAAAGTATATCAACGAATCGAACTAGTGTTAATATGTTTGTTTATGACATCAGTAATTTTATTGATACTGTTTATGTGCCTTATGCACAAGTGTACAAAGTACAAAACTTCATAAAAGTTACTCTACAATCATCATTTAATAGAATACAAATAAATAAAGTAATTCATTTGTTAAACAAATGTAAGGGTCAATTTGGTCCGTTTTAAAAGATTTCAGTTGTACGGTAACAAATTTATGTTCTCATTACCACAACCATATGAATTAGGGAAAAAATCCAAGTTTGTTAAGATAGGTGTTGTTCAAATCGATGTACCAGTTTATGGTCAGCGAGCATCATTAAAGGTGTCATTAAAGCTATTTCAACTACCAGGCCTCCTTGAAGAAACTATAGCATACATGGAAGAATTAGAAAAATGAAAAAATTATTGTTTCTAACATCGTGCAGTGTCAAAATTGGCAGCTGATTAAAAAAAGTATTTTTTTAAATAAAATTGTTATACCTTTAATTTGGTTTATCGATGCTTGCCAATTAAGAAATGGATTAGGTAGTCATACTTCTGAGACAAAAATAGAAGCATCCAATGTTACGTCTCCAGCTTTGAAACCTCATGTACGTTCTCATTTGGACGAAATAATTTTAAAAACCTTACACGTCTCCAAAGATAAAAAAGATTTTTTAAATTAAAAAAACTGATTCAAGATTTGACGAGGTTATTGAATAGAATTAAATTTTCTTAGCAAAACTGGTATTGAACTGATCATTAATGGCGAGAAACGAAAGTTTATTTCCAGTTAATCTTAATTCTCGGCGATAACCTTGGTCTGAATGAAATCCAAGGCTTCGTTGAAAGTTTTTTTACCCATTCTTACTGCAGAATTTGCAAAGTAAGTTCCAAACATGCCGAAACATCAACAGTAGAAAATCCTGCGTTATTGAGAAATGAAGATATTTATGAAGAAGACGTTTAAAAAAATGATTTTTCTACAACTGGAATAAAAAAATCTTGTGTATTTAATAATGTTGTTAATTTTCATTCCATTCTACATCCACATTGTGATATGATGCACGATGTGGGTTCAGCTGGTATAGCAGCCTATGTGTTGGGAGACCTAAGTTATTATTTTATTCATACAGAAAAGTTATTTAGTTTAAGTTATTTTAATCAGTGTATTCAAGACTTTTCATTCAATGCCGTTGAAAAACCAAACAAGCCACCTGTATTTCTTGAAGAGTACATTAGAGACAAGACATTTTTTAAATTGTCTGCTAGTGAGACTTTTTGCTTCGCTCATTATTTTGGATTGATGATTGGACACAAAATAAAAGATACAAACAATGAGTATTGTCGCGTATACAGAAAATTACGAGCAATTATTAGTATAATGACATCTCCTAGATTTGCAAAAGCCGATGTTTTTTTATTAAGAAAACTTATTGATGACCATCATTCTCTTTATATTTAGTTGTTTGGTCCTTTAAGGCCAAAATTCCATATGATGGTTCATTACCCTCGGTTGCTCGAAGAAAATGGACCATTAATCAATGTATGGTCAATGAGATTTGAAAGTAAGCATCATCAGATGGCAGAAATCGCTAATTTAACAGCATCGTTGGTTGATTTGTTAAAAACTCTGTTCATAAAACCAAAATTGGTGACATGCTACAACATTTTCAGTAATGAAATTAAAAAAGAACTTTGAATTGATCATATACTACATGAAAAAGTAGATACTTGTTTTGATAAAGTTGAGAAGCTTAGTGACATTAAAGTCTTAAAGTACACACAAATTATGGGTTATAAGTATCAAAAAGAAACTGTAGTTGTCAGAAAGATGATTAATAAGCCTGAGTTTAGATTTATTGACAAAAATGTAATCAGTTAAGGATACTGTAAAAATTTAAAATTTAAAATTATAAATATGATAACATGTCACTTTGATAATCACTTTGGTGTTATAAGGTTTTGATTCCCCAAAACGAATACGATTATATCAATTACCAAGATTTACCAAAGTTTGTTCCATGTTTGTACGTAAAAAACAGTAATTATGTCGCAGCTCGATTCTGGTTATAAATATTGTACGATAGCTCATGCGTATTTGACAAATATATTGTAAAAAAAATTTAATAAAAATTTTCTATGCATACCATATTTGATATTTTCGATTTTTTACATGCACGTTAATAATAAAAACTAATTTGAACAAATCCTCGAGGACGATCCCAGGTATACCCGTCATCGACACCCTGGTCGTCCGGTCACGATACGCCGTCCAAAGTACCCGAAAAATCATGCCACCATAGAGGAAATTTTAAAAAATCCTCGAGGACGATCCCGAAGCTTGCGTTTTTTTTTTTTATTAAATAAGGTTCTGAATACTCCATTTGAGTAATAACAGGTAAAATAGTCAAAGTGAAAAATTTTAGGCAAAGAATTGTGATAATAGATTGTGTTTTAAGTTAGATATAAACTTTTGAAGTTCCCAGCGCCGATCGGTCGGTGGTCTTGTTTACATCGGTGATTCTTTTTACAATTCAATGAAAAATACATTGAAAAACCACATAATATTTGTTTTTGAGCCATGAAAGTGTCAAAATTGATTGTTTAATCTATCATCAGTGATTTGTTTTTATCAAGTGTGTACCAAAGTGAAGGTTATTATATATAAGGTTATTATAGATTGTAAAAAATTTTAGTTTTATGGTTAAAAATTGACTGTGATATAATATAATTAATTCAAGGACTGAATTTGAATAGAAACTAAAATGTTTTCAAGTTTTTGATAAATTTCTTAATCACTTTTCAAAGTATGGTTACCGCAAATGTCATTACTTCAAAGAATTGTTTTTATTCAGTACTGTTTACTACAACTTCAGTTTTGTCACCAAAATCATTAAAATTTGATACATTGAAAGAAACCATAATTAGTTTAGTCGGCTAAAAATTTTTATTGCACACTTGTATAGAAAGTCAATTCAAAAAGTTACTTTGTATTGAGGATTTACAAAATGCAGCATTAAGGTGGCTTGTAAGTGCTGCCCCGTGTCTAGCAGGGACCCTTGCGGGTGCATAAGTTTACAAAAATTTTAAACAAGAAAAAAAAGCAATTTTTCCTATTTTTAATGATTATTACTATTTATTATGATCGTTATAATTCATTTTAAAACAAAACTTGAGATAAAAAACATAAAAAACAGTGAAAAATTTCATGTTTTAGAGGTTATGTACCGCAATTTTTTATTTTTCTTAAAAATTAGTCCGATAACCCCATATTGTTATAATTTTAAAATGATCTTTAACTTTTTACCTTTAAAATGATACCTGACTCATAGCAAACTAGTGTATTTAGACAATTTGGGGAATTTTTAAATGTTTTTTCCCATAAGAGTCCATGTTAAAAAAAAAATTTTTAATGATTTTTTTCTCGAAAATAAGTCCGATGACCTTCCTAGTGTCCTCTAGGAAAGTTGTTGGTCTCACTTCAAGGAATCTACCTGATTTTTTTCGAAACTTATTAGTGTTTTTTTAAAATACTTACAAGCCACCTTAAGTAATTCAAAAAAACTTTTTGTAAACATAAAATTTCTTAAAGTTTGCTTGTTTCTTTTTGCAATTTACTGGCATAGTCTGAGCCATTGCTTATAGCTCAAAACTGTTTTTGTTTGATTTATTATAAAAAAAAAAGATCAGAAATTGAAATAATAGTAAAATTTTTTAACCAACTAAAGTTATAACAAATACCTGTTGATATAATTATGGTTTTTTTTCAATGTATCAAAGTTGAATGTTATAGATGACAAAGTTAAAGTTGTAGTAAACAGTACTGAATTAAAACAAATCTTTGAAGTGATCACATAATCAATTTGATCATTTATCGTACACGTATTTTTCATAGCAACGCACGTTGTAAATGAATAAAACTGTGTATGCATGTTGAAGTTGCATACAGACGGATATTGAATGTGTGACATTTTGTTAAACTGTAAAAACTTTTTAGCAAAAAAAAAAGAAAGGATTTATTCCCGCGATTGTTTATTCTCGCCCGAACGCCCGAAGACTAATGCTGTTAAATTGCCGTCTTAAAGAAAAAATTTTTATATCGAGCGAGAATGGTATTGACTTCAGTGGTGGAAGAACAACTATGTATACTACTAAAGGAATAGACTTTTTGATGCTCGGAAAAACTATTTTTTGAGAATTCATCGTGCCAGCAATTGTAGTCTCCCCCCAAAAACCTATAGTTGGACGCACTATTGGAGCAGTGTAATTGGATATAATTATATGTTTTGAAATTTCCATCGAGTCACGACTTTTTTTTGGAGACGCAAACAAAAAAACATAATACTAACTAATGGATTTTCCATGGGCTCCATGATTATTGTAGGTGTAACGTTGCGTCGAAATTTTGTTCGATCGCATGGTCTAGCGCACGCACCGCGTCAAGGCCGTCGTGGAGGTCCAGCGGCCGCCGCCGCGCGCCACCCCCCCTCCAGGCCCACCAGGCCCCCACCCGAGACGCACGCACCAAAAGCCGCGTGCGTGTGTGTGTGTGTGACGTCAGAGCTCACCAACACAAGTTTGGCCCGAACGGTCCTAGTTACACTACTAAAACAAATTAAAATTTATTTTTTTAATAAAAATCGTTACTGCGCCATCTGGTGAAAATTCTGTGAAGTGCCGAATGTCTATCGGCGTTTGAATGTTTTTCGAAATTCGAATACTGTGGAAAGTCCGAAAAAAAGGCCGAATTCAAAAACGCGAGTTAATAAATAAGGAAATTAAAAAAATATACGATGCGAAAACAATCCTCATCTCTTCGGTAGTGAAAAATAGGCGTACTCTAGAGGTTTCATGACGCAGGTAACGTGTTTTAATTTTTAAATAATAAATTAATTATGGTTAGTAGGGTTAAGGTAACTCCAGTAGCTGTAAATAAAGCACGGTATCTGGCTACTATTTTGGCGCGAAAAACTCTCTCAAGCCAGCTACCGCTGGCTTTGATTTTGGACAGTTTTAATGTTAAGATCAGATTTATTTCTAAATTCAATTGATTATTATAGTTAACAACAGCTCATTTAACCCTTAAAGTACACACCCAAATCCAGAACTGCCACACTGACAGTTATGTGGGGTATTTTACACCCCGTGTGTACTTTAAGGGTTAAAAAAAATAGTAAACTCCTTCTTAACTCTGATAACACTTACGATAAAGAAAGTAAACACGAACACGTGGTAATGGTTCTCGCGCTTTAAGGCTATATCACGCAAAGACCATGAACACACGCAGGACGTACCCAACGAAAAGCTAGAATGTATACAACACGTAGTGATACTTCTAACGCTAAAGCTATGTAGGGAAAAATTTGACGACCCAATACACTGGACATTCAAGTAATTTTATGAATATATAAATAAATAAATAAGTAAATAAATAAATAAATAAATAAATAAAGAAGACCTTCAACTTTTCCAATGCATGTGCTATACAAAAAATGCGTTATTTCAGAGTTAATTCGGGTTAAAAAGAAATGGGCCTTATAAAAGCTTTACAAGCCCCTGCAGGGCCTTAGGGGGCCCAAAAAAATTTTCGAAAAATACTTAAAAATCGTAAAATTTTCTTCTCTTTCCGAATCCGGGGTCAAAAATAGGGGTTCCCATTTTAAAAAACGGACTTTGGGTCCGTAGGGCCCAAAATAAGGCCCCGGGCCCAATTTTTTTGGCCCATTTTGTTAGAAATTTTAAACCAAAAAACTTTTCTAATGCATGTGCTATACAAATAATCCGTTATTTCAGAGTTAATTCGAGTTAAAAAGAAATGGGCCTTATAAAAGCTTTATAAGCCCCTGCAGGGCCTCAGGGGGCCCAAAAAAATTTTCGGAAAATACTTAAAAATCGTAAAATTTTCTGCTCTTTCCGAATCCGGGGTCAAAAATAGGGGTTCCCATTTAAAAAAACGGACTTTGGGTCCCTAGGGCCCAAAATAAGGCCCCGAGCCAAAATCCAAGGTAACCATTTTCTTTCCCCCTCCAAATCATAAAACTTTTATAAGAAAAATTTTTTGGTCCGGGGCTTCAGTTTCGAGATTTTGGAGCCTATAGATTAAAATGACTCACCCTGTATATAAACAGATTTTTTTGGTGATTTGAACTAAAATTTTTTTAGAAAGATACAAAGTAAAAATTTTGATAAATTGAATTTGCATACGTTGTTTAGTGAATGATAAAAAATTTGGTTTAATGCAATTTTTTTTCAGCACTTGAATTTTGAAGAGCCAACAACGATATTCTCTAAAGAGCAATTGAGTAAAATGAACCTTCAATACTACAATGATGAAATTCATCGAGCCTGTTTTAAACTACCAAGATTTGCAAGTGAAAAGCTTTGGAAAGAAGAACAATAAGGAAAAATTTTGTATAAGTTAATTAATTAATAATCATTTTAATGACATTTTATTTCTGAATTCAATAAAAAAAATTGAGCTACAAGTGATATAAAGGAATCTGTTAAACTACGCTAACTTTATTGTTAAAGACAATCAAGTTTTCAAGGAATGCGTTTATACAATTTTATACCCAAAGAAAGCCATCAGTGGCGCGGTTGGTTGAGGCACTAAACAGTAGCTGGTAGGAATAATCTGGTAAGAGCAATATTTTCACCAAAGCGATTTGAAGCGTTTGTTGACAAGTTTTGCTTCGATTCACTTTCAATGCCTTTTACAGCCCTGGAAAAGATGTACTTGTTACATAATATTCTCAGCTACATCGTCAGAAATTACACGGTGGGTTATTATTTGTTCTTGTGGCATTATATTTCCTCCCCCTACTGGTTTATTATTGACGTAGATCTTATTAAAACAGTCGACGAACTGCTTCATGTCATTGGGTGCAATAGTTGTTGCAAAACAGCACTTGACATCGCATATCGTAACCAAAGCCAAAGCTTACAGCTTGTGCGTGAACTCTTTGATAATTCTGTCTTTTGCACTATTGCAAGCAACATGCAGTCCTTCTAATAAAATGTTCCGATATAGACTCTGGCACAAGTGAAAGAGGCATGTTGTTAAAGCTACATGAAAGAAAACTGACTTGTACGTATTCACAGGTGACCCTCTCTGATTCGGAATTTTTTAGGAAAACATATCGAGTGTCTTTATCTCTCCCATTTAGACCTAACCAGAGCAAGAGAGTTAGAAGGTATCTCATTTTGGCCGAATAAGAGAAGTTCACCTGTATTACGCCGAGCTCGAAGTTGCTTATTACTGCCTCTAGTTTACGGTTATAAATTTGGTGCTCACAGCTCCTAATACTATGACCACGGTATATGAGTATGTGCGGTATAACCTGCTAATTAATTGTAAATATTTGTAAATTGTAAAGCGTTTACTTTTAATGTTCTATACTGAAACCACATGAAACTTTCAGCTGACGATTCCAAATTTCTTCTCGTCAAGAACGCAAACATTCACACTTCTTCTGTTGCATCATGATCTCGTGAACCATAAATCAGGAACTGTTAACCATTTCTAAGGGTCATCGTCAATTATCCTTTGGAAAAGAAGGTTTTCGAGGGTTTGAGCGACGGGGGTTTTTTGGGGGCTAGACCATTACGGAAATGATACTTAATCGAAGAAGTAGGATTAAGCGATTTTAATATACAACAAATTTCTTATTATAAAAAAAAATATTATAATGAATTTATGCAGGTAGGTTGTTAATAAATAAAAGGTACTGAGAAAAGAAAAAAAAATATATTCAGCGAAAATGATGTACCATTGATTAGAAACCATACCTTATTCTGCATTATGGAAGATACAAAGCAGAGCTTGCATTTTGTACAAAAACTGATGCTGAAACCAGATCAGCTGAAACCTTCGATTCAGATGTGTTTTTGGATCCCCTTCAATATCACAAGATTTTTGTTTTCGATCAGGACACTTACCGGCCGCACATGCACAGAGACCTTTATTTCCCATGTAAATAGCAATGAGGGACCAGTTATTTGATAATTCCTCGACAACCATAGCAATATTCTTCTTGAAATTTTAGTATGTTTAGGGACATAAAAACCCAGCTGAAAATATCCGTACGGAAATCCATACGGAAATCCGTATGAGAACCCTTAGGGAAATCGGTACGGGTTATCAGTACGGAAAATTGAGACCGATATCCACACGGATTCCCGTTGCGGTTTTTTTTCCTGACAATTAAATAAATGATCGCATCTTAATTTTTTTTAATTTTTTGAATGTATTAATGGATTGAAATTATCTAATATTATCAAAAAAATTAAAAAACAGACACTGGGTGGATTTGAACTCACGCCCCTTGGATCGTTAATAAGTAATACTGCTACTGTATCCGCTCGGCTATCAACTCACACTGCTCTGGAATTATTAAAATTGTTGAAAGCCTTATCGAAAAAAAGGATAAAGATGCACATGGTTGTTGATGGTTATGCAAACTGGACATTTTTTTAACAAACCCTAGATGGCGCACGGAATTAAAGAAAAAACTCTTTTATTTTTATAGTTTGATAAATGCATCTAGTGATTGAAATCAAAATTTTTGTTTATAACACTTTTTTAACCAATTTCAAAGCTGAGAATCGAATAGCTGGAAAATGCAAAAAACCGAACCTCAAAATGACAAATATTAATAAAAGTGTAACTAAATGTGTTTTTTATGGAAAATTAAGCTTTTTTATTTGCGGCATCAATTACGCCATTTTAGTATCACCATGATGAACTTTTATAATGCCTATGATGAATTTTTATAACCTACAAAATACTTTATTATATTAAAAAGTTTATTTTCGTCGTCGTCACCGTCGACTTCCTTTTTCAAAAAAAAGTGACGAAGAAAAAAAAAAAAAAAAAAAAAAAATCCGTTTGAGAATTTGTACGGAAATTTGTCTGGAAATCGGTCTCAATTTTTCGTACTGATTATACGTACCGGTTTCAGTACGGATTTCCCGTAAGACGTTTCAGATCAATTAGAAATTTGGTACTCGGAAGTTTTTGGGGTTGCTGATCACGAATCAAACATTCATTATTAAATTTGACATATGTAAAGTCTGCTTATTCAAGGTTGATATTTATTTTTTCTCCGTCTCTTTTAAGATTTTGACGTCAATGATTAATTAGAAATTAGTCAGGGGTTTTTAGGGTTGCTGGTTACGAAACTGAGCTTTATTTTTCGATTTGGCCTATGTAAGGGCTACTTACTTAAGGTAAAAATTTATTTTCAATAGCATTTTTTTGAAACTTTGTATACAGAAGTTTTTGGGGTTGCTGATTACGAATTCGACCTTTATTTTTAAAATGGACCTACGTAAAGGGCTACTTACTTTAGGTAAAAATTTATTTTTAATAGCATTTTTTTCAAACTTCGTTTACGGGGATGTTTAGAGTTGCTAATTACTAATCCAAAATTCATTTTTTTAAATTCACTTATTTAAGGGCTATAGATAATATGATATTTCTTATGAGTTAGAAAAATTTTAAAATTAAATATATTTCTGCATAAACTATTCTTAGTATGTATTTTATTCTCATGTTTTATTTTAGATGATTTGAATAACTATATTTATTACACTAGTGCGTGGAGGCTCGATTTTACGCACGCTAACCTGAAACGGGGTACGTAAAATCTCGCCTTCAAGCAATACTGTAATAAAATATAGTATTGTACATGTGAGTTAAAATGATTTCCTCCTCGTGTGAGCATTTTGAAAAACAGCTCTACGAGGAGGAAATCATTTTAACGCACTTGTATAATAATATACCATTTTAAACTTTTTGTTTTGATTTAAAAATAAAATAAAAATAATTAAATTCTTAATCGAGCAAGCGTTAGCGCAGCAAGGTATAGAGGCCAGTTAAATATTAATAAAATCGCAGCTTAAAAGCCTGTTTGAGGAGTTTTTTCCGAAATTTCAGACGAAGTAAATAGCTTTGTTAATCATAATACAATATACCCAGACAGCGCAAAAAATTCAAAATGAATTCATAAAGAATCCATGGAAAAAAAAAAGTTCATTACGAATTATAAAAAGTGTTCCTAATAAATTCATAATGAGTTCTTGAATAAGTCAGTGAATGTCCCCTTGAAAGAATTCTTTTGGAATTCAAACTGAAGTTGATAAGTAAAGGGTAAATTTGCAAAAAAAAAGTTGGTTCTTCGATGAGCTCAAAATGAATTCATAATGAATTGTAAAATAATACAATATGAATTCATTATTTATACAATTAAATGATATAAAATTCATTTTTAATAGCAAAAACAGTTCCTAATAAGTTCTTAAAGAAGTCTCAAGTTTGTCAGTGATTTTAACCTGAATTAATTCTTTAAGAATTGGTATTTAAAGGGTAAATTTGCAAAAAAAAGTTGGTTCTCCGATGAGCTCAAAATGAATTCATAATGAATTGGAAAATACAATATGAATTCGTGATTTATACAGTTAAATGATAAAAAATTCATTTTTAGTAGCAAAAACAGTTCCTAATAAGTTCTTAAAGAATTTTCAAGTTTGTCAGTGATTCTAACCTGAATTAATTCTTTAAGAATTGGTATTTAAAGGGTAAATTTACAAAAAAAGGCTGTTCTCTGATGAGCTCAAAATGAATTCATAATGAATTGGAAAATAATACAATGTGAATTCGTGATTTATACAGTCAAATGATAAAAAATTAAAATTAAAATTCATTTTCAATAGCAAAAACAGTTCCTAACAAGTTCTTCAAGAATTTACAAATTTATCATTCATCTTAGCGTGAAGTAATGCTTTAAGAATTGAAATCGCAATTTTTAAAGCCAAAAAAATAGGACTACAAGATATACCAATGTAGGATGACAGTGCGGGCTATTCATGATTCGTCCCAGGCCAGCTCACTGATTCATCCCTAAGGCTTAATGAGCTGGCCCTGCCGTAGCTAGGTATCTGGATAAGGCCAGTATACTAGCGGGAAGCCAGGCACCACCTGGCGGTGGGATGTAGTACCCTACAGAACTCCCCTCCTAGCGATGTCAAAATAATTGAAAAAAATTATAAATGTACTTAAGAATTAACAAATAAAAATATTAAAAGAACAATTATTTAATGTACATAATTAAGCTTTTATAATGAAGCTCCGGAGGGTCACAATTTAAATATAAGTTCCAAGTTCATAGTAAGATTGAAACACGTGGTCTGGTGGCTATAGTCCTCGCCTAATATTTTGCCAATGTTGGTTCTATTCCCGGCACTTTTTTTTTTTTTTTTTTTTAAGATTTTTGTTAAACTTTGAGATATTTTATGGAATATTTGACATTCTTTCACTATTTTTTTTAAAAGTAAATGTATTAGTACACGGTAGAGAAATGATAAAATAATCTTTGTACGTTTGCATTATAATTATTAGTAATCAGTAAATGTGAAAAAAAATTTGTAATAAAAAAAATATAGAAGTCTTTTCATATAATTTTTTTAATTTTTAAATAATCTAACAGAAAGATAAATTTATTAATGCAGTATAAATTAATTTATAGAGTACTTTTTTTTTTTTTTTTTTTTTTTTTTTTAAGAAAAGAGTAAGACCTATTCTTTAACTGTGAAAACAGTTAAATTGGTAGTCAAAATAAATACCTAAACAACATTCCGACATAATTAAATTTTAATAATTAAGCCTTGGAAGGGCGCAAATTAAATATAAGTTCTAAGTTACTATTTTAATAGAAACGCGTGGTCTGGTGGCTATAGTCACCGCAAATTATTTTGCCGTCGTCAGTTCGAATCTCGGCACTTTTTTTTTTTTTTGTTAAAGCCTTTGAGTTTATTTAAAATTTTTAGGCATTCATATTCATATGTATATAATCCTTCAAGCATTAAAATTAAAAAACCTTGAGCTTTATTTCCAATCAAAAATAAATTTTTAATCCTCCAAACATTGAAATTAAAAAATTCCGGGCTTCGCTACTAATAAAAAAATTGTATATTTACTATTCAATCATTTAAACTTAACAACTCTAAACAATACAAAAATTGTTGATCCCTCATGCGTTGAGACTAAAAAGCTGCATACTTCGGAACTATTGAAAAACTAAATTGCTCATCTCCCTAGTATTGAAAGTAAGAAACCCTGGACTTTGGAATCGATAAAAAATTTATTGCAACAATTTAGTTTTTAATCAGAAATGAAGCTCAGAGATTTTTTTAATTTTCATGCTTCAGGGATTAATTATTATTAATTCTTGTTTTTAAAGATCTTGTTTTTGTTTAACGAATTCTTTTTTACATAATTACTACTTTAAATAATAATTTCAATTTTACTTATATATATATTTATTATGAAAACAGTTTTTCATTATTTACTAATAAATGCCTAAAAATTTTAAATCAACTCAAAGGCTTTAACAAAAAAAAAAAAAAAAAAAAAAAAAGGTGCCGAGATTCGAACCGACGACGGTAAAATAGTCACCAGACCACGCAATTGTTTTAAAATTACAGACTTAGAATTTATATTCAAATTGCGCCCTTCCAGGGCTTAGGAATGTCGGAATGTTATTTAGGTATTTATTTTGACTGCCAATTTAACTGTTTTCATAGTTAAAGAATAGGTTTTACAGTATCATATTCTTTACTTAAAAAAAAAAAGTACTCTAAAGATTCATAATTCATTAATAAATTTATCGTTCCTAACGATTATTAAAAAATCATGTAAAAAGACTTCTATATTTTGTTTTTTATTTCACAAATTTTTTTTCACAGTTACTGCTTAATAAAAATGATAATGCAAACGTACAAAGTTTATTTTATCATTTCTCTACCGTATGCTAATACATTTATAAGTTTTTTATCGTAAAAACTTATGAAATAAGAGAGTTAGGGTAAATTCAATAAATCCAACACGTGTTGTTGCAGTGAAATACTGAAATATAATATAATAATACTTAAAATCTAATTATATACAACTATGTTTAATTACATCACTATACAATGTTTACCTGAATCAACACAAATGCTGGTATTTACAGATAATTTATAACAAATTAATAGAATCAATTATTACACAGTATAGTGTTGGAATGAGTGCGACTATGGCGTAACATAGTTCGTCAGCGACTGACCCCAGTTGAACCACGTCGCTCTTAGCGAATACCACTCAGCCCGCTACTGCTGTTGGTCATGTGACTAACAGCACGTACGCGGCTAAGTTTGAAAGTCGTCAAACTTACATCCCCCCCTTTCAAGATATAGGACCAGGAGCAGGAGGGTAAGTAATCAGTTTACTGGCATGGAAAAGATTTGATTCATTTTTTTTTAAACCGCTGTCAATAACGAATATTACGTCTGATATTTTTTTTTTATTTTGTACGGGCCTATTCTAATCGGATCTAATTTATTTCTGTTTAGTTTGCTGCTATTTTGTATATCTACTAAATCACCTTCATTATATTTTATTGCAATAGACTTTTTATCGTAGTATTTTTTATTTTGTTCGTGAATTTTTTTCGAATTTTGATAAGCTATCTCTCTGTTACTTTCTAAATTGTCTTTGTTATTTTCATTTATTTCTTTCGGGACTATAGCATCATCCACTCCTGTCAATAAATATTTTGGAGTAAAACCCGTAGAGCTATGAATTGTATTGTTATACTCATCGAAGCATTCTTGCGCTATTACAGGCCATGGTCGGTTTCTGTTATTATAAATTTTACACCTTATCCTGTTTATTAAAGTTTGGTTCGTTCTCTCATTTAAACCGTTGGAAAAAGCGCAATCAACTGCAGTAAAGACTAAATTTATCCCTTTTGCTTTCAGATATTGCTTGAATTCTGTCGAATTTATACCTGCATACTGATCTGTTCACACCGTCTCAACGTCGTGTTTGGCTTCTATTGATTTTATCAATTTAATGAAATCCTTAGCCACTTGTGTTTTCGAAGTTGCGATGAAAACAAATCTGGTAAAGTCTATCACTAGATGGATATATTTTTTTGTACTTTTGTTTCCCGCAAAACCCCCTATCGTGTCGAGAGAGATTATTCCGAATGTTTTTTTTGCGGGCCCAAATTGTGAGAGTGGAGCTTTGTACCTTGCAATTCTGGATTTATTTTTAATGCATGTCTCACACACGCGGCATTTTTCTTTTATAAGCTTATGAATATTTTTAAAGTAAAATTTTCTCGTTATTGTTAGTGTCAACTGTTTTACCCCCACATGTCCTTGTTTTTCATGTACCATGTCTATTAATTTTATCCCCAACTCTTCGGTTATCCATATTTTCTTTCTATTATTCAAATTTTTGTAAACTATGCCTTCTTTAACCTCGCATTTTTCGTCTGTTTTTAACTGTTTTTGATTGTTAATTATATCTGTCATACTAATAAAATTTACAATTTGGATTATGGAGTTTTCGTAATTTTCTTCGCGTTCATGTAAGACTGGGTTTCTTGAAAGACAGTCTGCCTCTAGATTTCCTTTGCCTGGATTATATAATATTTCAAAATTAAATTGCGAAATATAATTCATAATTTCCCGTAATTCTGGATCTGTACAATTTTTGACATTAGTGTGCTCCAGCGGTTTATGGTCCGTATAAACAATAAATTTATACCCCATTAGGTAATACTGCCAATATAAAATGGCTTCTTTAATTGCCAAGCTTTCTAAATAAATAGCTTTTTTGGTCTTTTGTCGCTCCGTTAGTTTCCGCGAAAAATAAAAAACGGGTTTTAAGGTTTTATCTGCTTGCGGCTGTTTTAACACGGCACCTACGCCTTCTAAACACGCGTCAGTATAAATATAGATTTGGCTGTCAGGATTAAAAATTGCTAAAACCGGCTGAGAACATAAACAATTCTTTACCTTTTCAAAGCTTTCTTCACAAATTTCTGTCCATTTAAATTCCACATTTTTCCTTAACAAATTATGCAATGGCTCTAGTATTATGGCAGATCTAGGTATATATTCTAAATAAAAATTTATTTTTCCTAGAAATTGCCGGATATTTTTTCTAGTTTTAGGTGTAGGAAAATTTTTTATCGCGACTAAATTATCGTTTAGTGGTTTGACACTGTTAAATTCTATTTCATGACCTAGGTATGTTATTTTATTTTGTGCGAACAAACATTTAGACAAATTTAATTTAAAACCCGTTTCTAAAAACATTTTTAAAACTAATTCAATGTGTTTTAAATGCTCTTCTAAAGTTTCCGAAAAAATTAGAACATCGTCGATATAATTTGACGCAAATTTTTCTAACTTATATTGTCTTATCTTGCTCGATAAAAATCTCTGAAAGATTGCCGGTGAATTTTTCAGGCCAAATGGTAAACAACACCATTGCCAATGACCGTGATGCGTCACAAAAGCTGTTTTGTATTTATCTTTTTCACGTAACGGAATCGACCAAAACGCCGAGTTCACGTCAAGTTTCGTGAAATATTTACAATTGATCGTCCGCAATAGTAATTCATCTATACGCGGGAAAGGTTGGCTTTCGGGTACGACTATTTTATTTAATTCTCGATAGTCAATACACAATCGAGACTTTTTTCCCTCATCTTTTTTCATCACTAATGTTACTGGTGCTGCATTAGGACTACTCGATTCTTCAATTAAGCGTAATTTTAGTAACTCACTGATTTGTTTTTCTATCTCGGTCCTGTCTTGCAATGAGCACTTATAATATTTCCTAGCTATGTATTTATTTTTAGTGAGTTTTACCGTAGCTTCAAAACCTTTAACTGAATCAAGATCAAATTTCCCTTTTGCAAATACATTAACGTATTTATTTTTTATTTTGTCTATAGGATTAAGTTTTTCAAGTGTATCGAGATTAGATGTTGGTTGCTTTTTAATAAAATTTACTTCTGGCTTTTCATGATTCTGGCCTATTTCTAACTTTTCGTTTTGACATAACTTAAATTCTTTTATACTATCTAATCCCAGTAACACGTCATCATTAAACGATTTGCTTTTTATAATAAAAAATTTAAAATCTTTCTCTATGTTTAAAATTTTCACTTTTACCGAGACCGTGCCTTCCGACTTAGAAAACCCTGATATCGTTTTAATGTTCCCCCCACTTATACTTTTCTTCACATTAAGACTCTTCCAAAAACGGTAATTTATTAGCGACACATTAGCGCCTGAATCATAAATGGCAGTGGCTAAGTTATCATTTATCAATATTTTTATTTTAATAAGTGGGGTGACAATTAGTTTTTTGCGTCCTCGGTAAAAGAAACTAAGTTTTCTAACTCGGCGTTATGCGCGATTTTAATTTTTTCATTTCTCTGTGTGTGCTTGTTGTTTAGTTTAGTTCGACACACGCTTTCAGCGTGATATCTGTTTGGGAAGCCTATAGACTCACAATACGTACAAGGAGCGTTCATTGTTTTGTTTTGTCTTTGTTTACTTTTGAAGTCTACACCTGAATTTTTGGATTTGTTTACCGAAGGTTCTAAACTTTTCAAACTTGACATTAAATTTTCAATTGTTTGTATCTTATCGCTCAGTTTCGATTTTACATAATTTGGTAAAGTTATCACAATTAAATTTATTTGGGAATTTATTGTCAAGTCAGGATCCGCATCGATTAGTAAATTTCGTTTTTTTAATGCAAACTCGAAAAATGATCCGCTTAAATACTTAAAAGTGTATGCATATTCAATCTCAGCCCACGATTTTTGATTAAAAGTTTCAATAAACGAATTATTCCAAAAATCCCATCCGGAAGTTAACGAGTTTGTTTTCAAAAATATTGAATACCAATCCAATGCACTACCTTCCAAAAATAATCTTAAAATTTCAGGGTATTTTTCCTGACTTATGTTAAAGCGTTTACATTCGTTTACAAAAAGTTTTAACCACGATTCCGCATTAAAATTTTTTCCGGTAAACTTTTCCAAAACCATATCTTTTGCCACGGAGTGCATTGACTTTTCGAGCATAGAATTTTGGGATGGAGAGACTTGAGAAGCGGGGATGTCCGTGACGACCTCCAAATAGTATTCATTAAAAACAACGTTACCTTCCTCATCCACATATTCGTCGCGAAGCCCTTCCTCTTCATCTTTTAAGGTGATGACCACATTTCGAAATTTATTACGTTCCTTCAGACTTTTGACGACTCCTTTAACTACCGTATGTTCAAAAAGTTTTTTGTGATAGACTTGCGTTTGTTGTTCCGCCGGAAAACTGTAGACTTCGAATGTGTCCATGAGCTGAATTGTTTTGACCTTGACAACTGTAGTTTTGGAAGTTGCAGCTTCCGATACAAAGAGAAATCTTGCTTTGAGATCACCCATTTTGTGTTGATTTATAAGTTTTTTATCGTAAAAACTTATGAAATAAGAGAGTTAGGGTAAATTCAATAAATCCAACACGTGTTGTTGCAGTGAAATACTGAAATATAATATAATAATACTTAAAATCTAATTATATACAACTGTGTTTAATTATATCACTATACAATGTTTACCTGAATCAACACAAATGCTGGTATTTACAGATAATTTATAACAAATTAATAGAATCAATTATTACACAGTATAGTGTTGGAATGAGTGCGACTATGGCGTAACATAGTTCGTCAGCGACTGACCCCAGTTGAACCACGTCGCTCTTAGCGAATACCACTCAGCCCGCTACTGCTGTTGGTCATGTGACTAACAGCACGTACGCGGCTAAGTTTAAAAGTCGTCAAACTTACACATTTATTATTAAAAAAAATAGTGAAAATATGTCGAATTTTCCTTAAAATATCTCAAAGTTTAACAAAAATCTTAAAAAAAAAAAAAAAAAAAAAAAGTGCCGGGAATCGAACCAACATCGGCAAAATAATAGGCGGGGACTATAGCCACCAGACCACGTGTTTTTAATATTACAATTAATTTGGAATTTCTATTTAAATTGTGACCCTTCGGGGCTTGATTATAAAAGCTTAATTATGTATATTAATTACATACATGTCGCTTAGAACTCGGCGAGGAGCGTACCGTGCATGCACCGAAAGTCGTGCATGTTCGAAGCCCTGGGTGCATTATCTGCAATGAATTAGATTCGAACTCTTTTTGAACTTTTTTGAGGTAGACAAACTGAATTAAAAATTAACTCTTTGATCTTGCAGTAATCAAAATTTACTGAATAAATGCTATTTTTTAAGAATTCAAAAAGAATACTTAACGAACTACTTTTAAAAAATAATGAACTATTTTTGAATTTTGAATGAATTCTTATCAGGGGACATTACGTGAACAGTTTGGGAATTCTTTTTGAATTATTTTTAAATTTATTTGGTTAGTTCTGAAATTATTAGTTTTGAATTCATATGGAATATTTTTAGAATATTTTTTGAATACTTTGAAATGAATTCTTTATGAATCTTAAAAATGAATTCTTCGGAAATTCTTTCCGAATAATGGTGCTGTCACAAAAAGTTTTATATGAATTCAAAAAGAATTCATGAAAAAAAATGAATCCATAATGAATTACTGAAACTGTTTTAAATGAATTCATAAAGAGTGTTGAAAGTATTCATAAAATGTCCCACTATTTGAACTCATTATGAATTCAAATTCAACTTGGTATTTTTTGAGTATGTAACTGTCTTATTTTGGATTCAACATAACCTCTAAATGAATTCAAAGAGAACTCAAAACGAACTCATATACGGTTTTTACCATGGGTTTTTACTATGTCTATTTTGTATTCAACATAACCTCTAAATGAATTCAATGAGAACTCAAAACGAACTCATACACGGTTTTTATTATGTTTATTTTGGATTAAATATAACCTTTAAATGAATTCAATTATAATTCAATGAGAACTCAAAACGATCTCATACGATTTTTTAACACGTGAATTTGAACGCATTATGGAATTCAAAATCAATTTAGTTTTTGAGTTTTTTAACTGTTTTATTTTTTGGATCAATCAAATTCCTAGAATAAATTCGATTAGAATTAAAAGTAAGTATGAAATGGTTACTGCAATTTTTACATAAACCAAATTGCATCAACAATTAAAAAAAAATTATTTTAGGTTCAAATTTGTGATAGTTTCTTTTTTCAAAAAACACAAATAATTAAAGTGAATTAAAAATGAATTGAAAATTCCAGTCATTCATAGATTTTTTAAATCATGAACGCTGTTATTTAAAATTTAAAATATGAGTATTAAAATTACAAAATACACTTTCTATAAAAAAGGTTAAATAAATTTTGAAAATAAAAGTTTGTATAAAATAGTTTTTATTTATTTAGATATTACATTATTACATTTGGTATTTTACCCTGCTACAAAATACATTGTAATCGTTAGCTAGGCATGACGCTGTATAAAATAAAATACAAAAAATGATTAATCTACTAAAATTCAAATAGACAAATAAATTTAATTTTTCATATAAAAATATCTGAAAGCTTCAACGACGACACATTTAATTATTAACATAAAAATATTTAAAAGCTTTAACGACTACAAATTTAATTATTAAAGTAAACGCCTCGATATTAATACTACCAACTAACACAGTATTTATTGAATGCTTTACAAATTTTTTCAATTTATTGTAATTAATTTTATAATGATTAATATTTCTGTAGGAAATGTACATACAGTGGTACATTTTCCGTGAGCTGATGTCTGACACAAATCAATTTTCATGTATTAATAATTCTGGTATTTTCACAATTAATTTACAATAAAATACTTTGTTATTTATAGCTTCAAAGCTATTTACTACTATAAATTCTTATACTATCAATTATAATTATTCAAAGTAATTATGTGGTCAGCTGCATTGTTACTCAAAAGATTTTTACAGTAAAAACATAATAAATAAAAAACAGTTACAATAGAAGTTTTCTTTTTTTATAAAAGAAAAACTTACATCATATTTTTGATAAGTTCAATTCACAGTACTTTGTTTAAAATACAGTCATTATTTACATGAGGTTTGCGGTAATTATTTACAGTAATTATTTACATGAGTATGTACATTATTTACATTTCTAGGTTTTTCAGGGCGAAATTAAAAAATAAAGTCTTATTCAGGGTTTGGAAGTTTTCAAGGACTGCTAGATGCTCTGTTAACTTATTGTCTGAGTTGTTTATTTTTTATTCTTTCTTTTGTATATTGTATCCACGTCTTCATAGCACTTTCAACATCTCCTCGTTTGTAAGTTTTATTATTTTTTAAAATTGCATCTAAAAAAATTTTCAAAATAGTCAGTAATAGTGAAAAACTGTTGGAAAAATTTTTGAAATTAGAAAAATTTTTACCTATCAGTACTTGGCATGAATCCATTTCTTTAAAACATTTTTTGACTACGCCATTTCTGCTGCTTCCAGACCATGAATAGTGGTCGGTAGCTTCGTTTTTAAACGCATAGTACATCACGCTTCTGGTCATTTCAGCCGCCGTGAGTGGCTCACTTCCTAATTGTCGCATGTGATCTCTCTGTAAAATAAATTAAAAATTTTTGCATTATTCTTCAGACATAATCATACTTGTAGATACAAGTTATTTAATTTTAAGGTCGAAAAACTTACTACTTTTTTGTGGTAGTTTGCGTCTGTTTTCATTTTCTCATTGCAATTTTCAACTTCTTCAAATGTTTTCAGAGGGAAATCTTTTTCAAGTTCATCTTCTTCTTCATCAGAGTCATTTAGTTTTGATAAAACTCTGCCATTCTTTTCTCGGCACACAATCTAAAAAATATGTAATCATTACGTTAATACTGTTTGAAGTTTATAGACACAAAGATGAGAAAACTTACCACCATTACAACATCTTGCAGCTTTGCTAGGGAAAATCATTCCTCTAACGTCAGACTTAATTGTTACAGATGGATTTGCTTTTACAGTAGTAGTTATTAAATTAGTGTTTGATGATGACTGCTGAGAATTGGACGCTTGATGAAAACGTTTCGGAAAATGTTCAGCGAAGTGTTCGATTAAATCTGATTTTTCATTAGTTGAATACATGCAATGCTCAAAATCAAAATTTTTCATTGAACCACGTCCTACAAAATTGAAAAGATCACAAAAATTCAACATTGATTTATTTTTTTATAAAATTTTATCTATAATAAATTTAAGATTATACTGCATTTCTCACCTTTTGACTTAGCAGTGTTAAGGTTCTTAAAAGGCTTCAGTAGTGGATGCTGTAACAGTGCTCGTCCGGGGAAAAACAACGATGATCCGCGTTGTCGGACCAGCAACTGTACAAGTATAAAACTCCTGAGTACTCGCTCCTGAGTACCTTGCCACGTACGTTGTCCGTACCTGCAAATAATTAAGTAGACATGCTTGGGGAGACGCGTACGCGGAGTAGCTTTCGAATGCCGGCAGTGGGCGGGGCTATTCCCCAAGCTAAAATCAAAATAAAACAAATTTCCCGGAATTAATAAATTCCCTAAATGAGGAAAAGTCGAGCGGAGGAAAGAGATTCGGTTTTTAATAAAAAAACCTCAGAACAACAATTAATTTTAATTTCACAATTTATTATTAAAAAGAATAACAAAAAAAATAATGATACAAAAATTAATCATCGCGATTCTAGAATTTAAAATTTAAAGTTCGGCCGATCGCGCGAGTGGCCGAACAAAGAAAGTCAAAAGTAAACAAAGTAATCTGCCGGGCGACTACGCGCGCCGGTTCGCAAGTTTCTACGTGTGAGTTCTATCGAGGATTCACACGTAGAATCTTCGGGAAATAAATCCAGACGGGGAGAGAACAATCTACGGATTCTCTCCCTTATCACCCAGCACTCCTGCACACACACGCTTCACACTCGTTTTCGGGGGGCACAAACCTTGACGCCGCGTGGGAGGAGATCTCCGTGGAGCAGGGGTTCCGGGATTTCTAGCTTGTACACCACAAACTCGTACACTCGAACACGCCACACTCTCAGCGACTTTGCGAGTCGTAATTGACAAAAAACTCTCCGCGAGCCGCGATCACAAACTTTCTTTATTCTGACAAAAAAAGAGAACGAGAGAGAGACGGAGTGTCTAGCCTAAACTATCGAAGTAGACTGGCGCGCTTTCGCCTCGTTCCAGCTGCTCCGACCGCTAACGGTCGGTCCGTTCCGGAATGGTCCGTCAACAGCTGACTGGCGGCTGCCGACTTGTGTCCACACGAATAATTACCGATCGTGTGGACTTATTACTTCACCGACCGTGACAATGCATGAGTTCAGAGCAATCAGGAAAATTTTCAGTCATCTAAAATTAAATAGGGCGTTTCAATTTAAAAAAGAATTTTAATTAAAAATTAAAATTTATTTTACATATTTTTTATTGGAAATATGAGTTAAAAAGCTACAATTAATTTACTTAATTATGCTTCAATCATAAATCAGAAATGTTTATTCTTAGAGATAAATGTGTACTGTACCATTAAATGTTATTATCAGTTATAAATATTAATTTATAGAACTTACTATGATTTATATTTAAACTGTTGCTTTGTGATTCGAAAATTGGAGATATACGAGTTAAATCTATCGAAATACTATTATTATTGTAAGATTTTACAAGTTTACAAGAGAAGTTCTGTTAGAAAATGCGAGAGAAAACGTTTGGTAAGAAAACTTTGACACTCGTTCGAAATAGAAGCTGAAGTGATGAAGTCGAAGCGCAAACACCGATTAACTGACCCAAACTCCGCCGGCACTCACGGAGGGCCGTCAAGGGCCGCAGTTCAAAACACTCCCCTCTCCTGTGCCACCACGGTCCATTGCGCCATCTGAAGAAGATCAACCCTCCAAGCCATAGAGATAGTAATAGTATATATCTATACTACCTCTATGCTTCGACCTCCGTGATTGGTCTACCATCCCCCACCCCGTCTTGCTCCGCCCGCGCTGCACGCGTCAGCATTCAGGTACCCCGCGCACCGGCCGCCAAGACCCAAATATCCCCAACCAAAAACAAGAGAGACACTAAGATTCAAATAGACCTGAGGTGATTTTCCACTCAAACAAGGAGCTTTTCAATTTTTTTTTTTTTAATGCTTTTTTCCCTCAAAAATAAAACCACAACTTGCTATATATCGCTTAATTTTTCCACAAATGAGCAGTCATTACTTTAGGACTCTTCTTATTAATGGATTTTTATCTATAAAAATAAAAAAATAAAAAATCCTCTATTAAATTAAGAAGTTCATTGTCGTCGTCGACTTTCTTTTTCAAAAAAAAGTGAGTTAGACGTCTCAGATCAATTAGAAATTTGGTACTCGGGGGTTTTCGGGGCTGCTGATCACGAATCCAGCATTCATTTTTAATTTGACCTATGTAAAGTCTACTTGTTCAAGGTTGAAATTTGTTTTTTCTCTGGCTCTTTTCAGACATTGACGTCTATGATTAATTAGAAATTGAGTAGTCAGGGGTTTTTGGGGCTGCTGATAATAAAACTAACCTTTATTTTTTGATTTAGTCTATGTAAGGGTAAAGGGCTACTTACTTAAGGTAAAAATTCAATTTCAATAGCATTTTTTCGAAGCTTCGTGTATGGAAGTTTTTGGGGTTGCTGATTACGAATTTGACGTTTATTTTTTGAATTGACCTACATAAAGGGCTACTTACGTAAGGTAACAATTCATTTTTAATAGCATTTTTTTGAAACATCGCATAAAAGGGTTTTTTGGGTTGCTAATTATGAATCTGATATACATTTTTAAAATTTACCTCGGCAAAGGCTGCTTACTTAAGGTAAAAATCTATTTTTAATAGCATCTTTTTCAAACTTTGTCTACGGGGATTTTTTAGGTTGATGATTATCAATCTAACCTTCATTTTTTTTTTAATTTGGTCTACTGAAGGGCTACTTGTTTAAGGTAAAAATTTATTTTGAATCGCATTTTTTTCAAACTTCATGAACGGGGTTCATAGGGTTGCTGATTATTAATCTGACCTTTATTTTTAAAATTAAAATATGTAAAAAAGCTATAAAAACAATATATTTCTCATAAAAATTTTAAAATTTAATATATTTCGGTATGAACTATTTTTAATTGTATTTTGTTTTTGATACTTTAAGTAACAATATTTTTAAACTTTTTGTTTTAATTTAAAAATAAAATGAAGATAATTAAATTCTCAACCGAGCAAGCGTTAGCGCAGCGAGTAAAGAAAGTGTACTAAGATAATATTTTATTTTTAATAGCATTTTTTTTAAATGAACAGGGTTTTTAGGGTTAATATATTTCGGTAGTAACTATTTTTTTTAAGTATTTCATTTTCGTATTTTATTTTAGATACTTTAAATAACAATATTTTTAAACTTTTTGTTTTAATTTAAAAAATAATTAAATTCTTAATAGAAGCTAGTTTGCAATTAAAAATTTTTTCTGATAAAACGCAAGATCAAATCACATTTGAATAAGTAATGACTACACTGAGAGAAGGATTTGGTTCACGCAACCAAATTTGGTTGTGTGAACCAAGATTTGGTTATTTTTGGTTTCTCCCTAGCTATGGGTCATGTGACCAATGATTTGGTTACAGGAACCAAATGTATAGATCACAGTCATGTCAAACAGTGCGCTGTTATAACCTCAAAAAATTTTTTGAGGTAATTCAGAAAATTATGAACTCACGAAAAATTTATTAAAGAGTCAAAATTTCTGAAATCGGACAGAAAAACAAAACTTTCGAAATTCGATAGCCTTTGTACGCAAAAGTCAAGTGTTATGCTTTAAAAAAAAGCCAGTAAAGTTTTTTATTTAAATAATAATTTTTCTAAAAGTTCCAAGCACTCGTCAAACTGCAACTCGTCGACCTGAAATAATAAAATGAGGAAATCGCGTCCGCGAATATTACTATACTTCGCGACGCGGTCGGCTAGTTCGTTTATCGGTAGTGGGTGCGGGTATTAAAACAGGATCGATTCGCAGGAACACCAGCTTTGGTCAATAAAAATTAAATTAACAATTTAATAATTTATTAAAATAAATCTAAACCTAAAATACAAATTTCGAATTACGACTCGGTGTCGTTTAAACCAGTAAACAAAAGAATCTTCAATGCTCTCTAAATCGTTGCGCGCGCACACAAATTCCTGCTACTATTGGCAGCTAACGCGCGCAAGAGAAAAACAAAGATTATGACAATAACAGTGTACTAAGGACACTCACACGCATTCCCACTCACTCGCACATTTACAATTAACTTACGGAGTCGCTAAGGTGCACCTCATACCAAGCCGTCAGGCTAAACAAAATGCCAGGCTACGATGCCGACCAGCCGCAATATCTAACATACTCGAGTCGCCGTGTAGCCGTCGGAAAGCGGTCCAGGCGATGACGTGAAATGACAACTTCACAAATAACAACACACTCTCACACTACGGCTCTACCACAACGTGCGACGCAAATCATTGTCTTGACTTTCGTAACGAGTAAGCTGCTTCAAGATCTGCCATGAATCGATTTCCAGATCTTTGTGTGTCTGCCGGACGTCGGTCAGGTTCCCCGACGTCCACGGCTTCCAAAAGCCGGTTGACTCGTCTAGACAGAAGAATGCTTCCCGGGCGATGACCATCGATCCCGCACCTTCTATCTCTGCCAACTCTCTCTTCGACGACATTCCACTCCCGAGGAGTCCGGTTAGCCGTCGAACCGAGACGAGTTAAGTTCCATGTACGTGCGAACGCTCGGACACGAAAATTACGAGTGGCTTCCCGATTCCCGCTCTACCACCTCAGAGGTCCGCTCTGATCTGCGTTCGACAGTCACGTGACTCGCGCCAAATCCTAAATCGTTACCGACGATTTAATTACGATCACTGACTGTCACAGAGCTTAGCCTGCGTTCAGAGGTGGGCATCATTCGGACGCTTAGGTTTTCAAATACATTTTTTTATAAATTAATTTTTTGACTATTTTTACGTGGATAAATTTGTTTCAGAACTTTTCTGACCAAACGGTGTAAAAAAATCCGAAGTATTCAAAACTTTAATGGTCGAATATTTTTGAAATTGCGTTTTTCTGAATTTTTAGGTCTTCTAAAGTGCATCGTAAATATTAAACCCCGCCAATTAGGTCAATATTACGTATTTGAAACACATACAGATACATATTTAAATTTTTACATTTAAAAAATTACAAAGGTGATTCAAAATTCGTTGGTGTTATTCCAAAATCTATCTAATCCAGAATATGCTTTACATTTGTTAAATTTATTCAAATTATACACTGAGAGAAGGATTTGGTTCAAGGAACCAAATATATTTGGTTGAAAAGAAATCGGATAATTTGGTTGTTGGAACCAAATGTTTGGTCCACATTCCACGCGTAAAAATCGAGCTTTTATTTTTTATTTTAAAAACAAATTTTATTTATTATTGTATTATTTTATTGTTTATTGTTGTAATAATTTGCTTAAATCAGTTACCTTTATTCTTGTTAAATGTATAAGAATATATTTTAATTTCAAATTTCAGCAATAAATTTCGAAAAATTAATTAAGTTTATTTAAATATGAGTTTTCTCTTGACAACAAAATTATTTTTCTCTACGAAGTTAAATCAAATTACTAATAGTTTTCAATCTAATATAGCACTGATCATTTTGAGTCAAAATTTCTGAAATCGGACAGAAAAACAAAACTTTCGAAATTCGATAGCCTTTGTACTTAAAAGTCAAGTGTTATGCTTTAAAAAAAAGCCAGTAGAGTTTTTTTTTTAAATAATAATTTTTCTAAAAGTTATAAACAATTAAACTTTTAGGTGACTATTTTTTTAAATCGCCATTTCTAGAGAACTATTTAATAAAAGTTTACAAAATTTTAACAACGACTTCACAAATAAGTAGAGAATTGAATGATAAATAAATTAAAAAAAAAAATTTAATTTGTTTATAAAAAATTAATTTTTTAATAAACAAATGAAAATTTAATAAACTTCTCATATGGGTAGGCCAAAATTTTTTCAACGATATTTTTCCTTAAAGTGTTACCTAGAAGTACGTGAAAAAAAATTTTGGTAATATTCACAAGAACAAAAGTTGTGAATTTTTAAAGACCGCAAAACGAGCGCTGCGACGAGCGCGGCGAGGTGACGGAGCCACGGCGCACGACGCTACCGCTTCACGCGCGCTCGCATAACTATTTACATTTTCCGATTATTTTCAAAAATTGGGTTTCTTAATGACTGCGTTTTTACTTACCGTAAGTATGCTAATAAAAAATTTACTTTATATTTACATATAAATTTATATTCAAAAATATAAGTTTATTCATTACAAAATTATTTTTCGATTTCTAACTAATTTTGTTTTATTAAATACGAATTTATCACTATATATTTTTAAGCAAATATTTCAATTAACATTTCGAAAATCTTAAACATTTTTTTGGAAAAAAACACACTTTCACTCCCTTATTTAAAAGTTTGAAATCATTGGTTAAGCGGCAAAAATGGCGCGCTTAAACAATAGTAGCTCAATTGTTTTATTTGATTGTTTTTTTTTGTTCAATGAGAAAAACACGTGTGCCTCTGAAGCCTGCATTGCTGCAAGATTAGCGTTGTTTTCGGTTGTTTATTCTCAGTTTGTGTGTTTTTATTATGACTCCTCCACCAAAGTGCTGTAATCCGTTGAAAAAAAAGGGTCATAGTTGTTACAGAAAAAATTTAAAGTTTATATCGGAAAATTGCGATCCAAAGTTAAAAGAGTTATTCGGTTGTTACATTTGTGCTTCCTGTAAGACCCAAGCTTATGAAAAAAAAGAAACGATTCAATTCGAAAAACAGAACTTTGAAAAAAAAGAAACTGATAAGGGCGTTGAAGGAAAAGATCAAGAAGAAAGTGAAGAAGAGCAGATTGTAGATTTGACGAAAGGTGATGAAGACTATACATGCTATAGAATAGATCAGTTGACAAAAAGAAAAAAGCTCGCGTCTGAAATTCACGAAGTAATTGTTGCTACGCCAGCTAAAAAAATTAATTTGAACTTAATAGAAAATGACCAAAATTTTCGAAACGCAATCTTTAAAAGTAATGTAAATACTTGGATCGAAGATTTTAAGTTGAGATTATCTAATGCCTCAAGAGGAGAAAAAATCTGTTTGCTTACTACAATTCTAATTAATAATTGGACGATTCGAGAAGCAGTAAAAGAATTTGGGGTTACTAAATACATGGTCACGACTGCAAAAAAATTACAAATAGAAAAAGGATGCGCATCTCGTCCTGATAAAAAAACGGGTCGAGGATTAAATGAAAATCTTCTTGAAAAAGTCAAAGATTTTTATCTGTCTGATGATATTAGTAGAGTGATGCCCGGTGTAAAAGATTACAAGTCAGTAATTGTTGACGGAGAACGTCATCATGAGCAGGTAAACTATTATTGATAGTTTTAGATTAATTTTATTCACTATTCCTCTTAGCGCGCAAGCGCGCGGAATTGTATTAAACTTTCGTGGTTATTAATTCATTGTTTTTGTTTATATACTAATTATTATTATTTTCATGATTTTAATCTGATAATTTGGAACACTTGATTAAATAAATATTATTTTTTATCAAATTGCGAATCTATTATCTAAATGTTTTAATTGAATTGTAATATACAAATTAAAAATAAAAATTTAAATTTCAAATTTGGTTTTTCAACCAATTACATTACGAATAAAATGCTGACATTATTTTTGGGTTCTCTCTTTTATCTTGCGATTTATCTTCCCATTCGGTAGTTTCGATAATTCTGACGTATTCGTTTACAATATTTTTTTTTTTATTCAGTCTTTTTTCTATTCAGTTTTTTTTTATTTACAAGTAAATATGTTTATTCCTAGAAACGTTTATTAATGGGTAACTTAGAAGACCTACACACTGAATTTATAAAAAAGTACCCTGAAGAAAAAATATCATTGGCAGTATTTAGGCATCTCAGACCACCGCAGTGCATATTAGTCGGAGCTAAAGGCACGCATAATGTGTGCGTGTGCAAAATACATGGCAATTTAAGACTTAAGATAAATGGACTTCAACGAGAACTACTAAAAAAGAAAATTAATTTTACTGTAAATTATCGAGAATGGTTGAAAAACATTATTTGCTCAACTCCAACTACTGATTGCTTTCTTGTAGATTGTCGAAAATGTCCCGGAACGAATCAAGTTATCAAAGATTTAACAGAAAATTTACAAAAATGTGAAATAGACAGCATCACTTATAATCAATGGGTCACAACAGACAGGTTTCGTAAACTATATAATTTCTAAAAAATAATTTTTTTGTTTAATTTTATTATTTTTTCATACTGTCTCTTTTTTTTAAAAGGTGCCAACTGTTAAGTAAAACTGAAAATATACAGATTTTTACGGAAAGTCTTGCAGAAGATCTCCCAATTGTGTTGAAACATGATTACATAGCCCAATCACAAGCAGCGTATCTTGAAAAGCTGAAAAATTCACTGAAGAGTGGGGAGTTTTTGGTTACTCTGGATTTTTCAGAAAATTATTCATTTCATGTACAAGATGCTATACAGTCACAACACTGGTCCAAAGATCAAGCCTCTTTGCATGTGTATGTAATTTATTGCAAAGAAAATAATGTTGTGAGAAACATCAATTATGTGGTTTTGTCAGAAGTCGAAAATCATGACGCTACAGGAGTATATTTGTACAACGCAAAAATGATTTCTTTTTTGAAAAAAAAATTTGGTACCAAAAACGTTAAAAAACTATTTTATTTTTCTGATGGCGCGGGGTCGCAGTATAAAAATAAATTTAATTTTTTAAATTTATTACATCACCGAGCGGACTTCAAAATTTCAGCTGAATGGCACTTCTTTGCTACTTCACACGGAAAAGGTGCCTGTGATGGCATAGGTGGATGCGTAAAAAGAAACGCTTATCGAGCAAGCTTACAAAATAACATCCAAATTACAACTACAAAAACTCTTTTTGAATGGGCTGAAAAATTTTTAAAAAAAATTAATTTTGGCATGGTCATGACGAAAGAGTATGAAGAAATGAAAAAAAAACTCGAGCCACGTTTCTCGAAAGCCAAAACCATTAAAGGGACACGCCAATTCCACTGTTACATACCAGTAAATACTAAAAAATTAAAGTGTAAAGTTATTTCAGCTCACAAACAATTTTTTGTTCATAGAATGTAGTGATAAATTCGTATTTAATAAAACAAAATTAGTTAGAAATCGAAAAATAATTTTGTAATGAATAAACTTATATTTTTGAATATAAATTTATATGTAAATATAAAGTAAATTTTTTATTAGCATACTTACGGTAAGTAAAAACGCAGTCATTAAGAAACCCAATTTTTGAAAATAATCGGAAAATGTAAATAGTTATGCGAGCGCGCGTGAAGCGGTAGCGTCGTGCGCCGTGGCTCCGTCACCTCGCCGCGCTCGTCGCAGCGCTCGTTTTGCGGTCTTTAAAAATTCACAACTTTTGTTCTTGTGAATATTACCAAAATTTTTTTTCACGTACTTCTAGGTAACACTTTAAGGAAAAATATCGTTGAAAAAATTTTGGCCTACCCATATGAGAAGTTTATTAAATTTTCATTTGTTTATTAAAAAATTAATTTTTTATAAACAAATTAAATTTTTTTTTTTAATTTATTTATCATTCAATTCTCTACTTATTTGTGAAGTCGTTGTTAAAATTTTGTAAACTTTTATTAAATAGTTCTCTAGAAATGGCGATTTAAAAAAATAGTCACCTAAAAGTTTAATTGTTTATAACTTTTAGAAAAATTATTATTTAAAAAAAAAACTCTACTGGCTTTTTTTTAAAGCATAACACTTGACTTTTAAGTACAAAGGCTATCGAATTTCGAAAGTTTTGTTTTTCTGTCCGATTTCAGAAATTTTGACTCAAAATGATCAGTGCTATATTAGATTGAAAACTATTAGTAATTTGATTTAACTTCGTAGAGAAAAATAATTTTGTTGTCAAGAGAAAACTCATATTTAAATAAACTTAATTAATTTTTCGAAATTTATTGCTGAAATTTGAAATTAAAATATATTCTTATACATTTAACAAGAATAAAGGTAACTGATTTAAGCAAATTATTACAACAATAAACAATAAAATAATACAATAATAAATAAAATTTGTTTTTAAAATAAAAAATAAAAGCTCGATTTTTACGCGTGGAATGTGGACCAAACATTTGGTTCCAACAACCAAATTATCCGATTTCTTTTCAACCAAATATATTTGGTTCCTTGAACCAAATCCTTCTCTCAGTGTATAATTTGAATAAATTTAACAAATGTAAAGCATATTCTGGATTAGATAGATTTTGGAATAACACCAACGAATTTTGAATCACCTTTGTAATTTTTTAAATGTAAAAATTTAAATATGTATCTGTATGTGTTTCAAATACGTAATATTGACCTAATTGGCGGGGTTTAATATTTACGATGCACTTTAGAAGACCTAAAAATTCAGAAAAACGCAATTTCAAAAATATTCGACCATTAAAGTTTTGAATACTTCGGATTTTTTTACACCGTTTGGTCAGAAAAGTTCTGAAACAAATTTATCCACGTAAAAATAGTCAAAAAATTAATTTATAAAAAAATGTATTTGAAAACCTAAGCGTCCGAATGATGCCCACCTCTGAACGCAGGCTAAGCTCTGTGACAGTCAGTGATCGTAATTAAATCGTCGGTAACGATTTAGGATTTGGCGCGAGTCACGTGACTGTCGAACGCAGATCAGAGCGGACCTCTGAGGTGGTAGAGCGGGAATCGGGAAGCCACTCGTAATTTTCGTGTCCGAGCGTTCGCACGTACATGGAACTTAACTCGTCTCGGTTCGACGGCTAACCGGACTCCTCGGGAGTGGAATGTCGTCGAAGAGAGAGTTGGCAGAGATAGAAGGTGCGGGATCGATGGTCATCGCCCGGGAAGCATTCTTCTGTCTAGACGAGTCAACCGGCTTTTGGAAGCCGTGGACGTCGGGGAACCTGACCGACGTCCGGCAGACACACAAAGATCTGGAAATCGATTCATGGCAGATCTTGAAGCAGCTTACTCGTTACGAAAGTCAAGACAATGATTTGCGTCGCACGTTGTGGTAGAGCCGTAGTGTGAGAGTGTGTTGTTATTTGTGAAGTTGTCATTTCACGTCATCGCCTGGACCGCTTTCCGACGGCTACACGGCGACTCGAGTATGTTAGATATTGCGGCTGGTCGGCATCGTAGCCTGGCATTTTGTTTAGCCTGACGGCTTGGTATGAGGTGCACCTTAGCGACTCCGTAAGTTAATTGTAAATGTGCGAGTGAGTGGGAATGCGTGTGAGTGTCCTTAGTACACTGTTATTGTCATAATCTTTGTTTTTCTCTTGCGCGCGTTAGCTGCCAATAGTAGCAGGAATTTGTGTGCGCGCGCAACGATTTAGAGAGCATTGAAGATTCTTTTGTTTACTGGTTTAAACGACACCGAGTCGTAATTCGAAATTTGTATTTTAGGTTTAGATTTATTTTAATAAATTATTAAATTGTTAATTTAATTTTTATTGACCAAAGCTGGTGTTCCTGCGAATCGATCCTGTTTTAATACCCGCACCCACTACCGATAAACGAACTAGCCGACCGCGTCGCGAAGTATAGTAATATTCGCGGACGCGATTTCCTCATTTTATTATTTCAGGTCGACGAGTTGCAGTTTGACGAGTGCTTGGATCAGCACTAAGTACAGGTGATAAGGATTTAGTACGCACCGTGGGTATTTGTATCGGCTCATACAAACCCTTAAATCCACCCCTGTTACAGCTCAAGCTAGAGAATCAATTAGGCTGCGATTACATGGGCATTTTTTTCAGCCAAAATTGAGCGGCAATTTGAATTTGGCTATTAAAAAATTGATATAATTTTTGTAAAAAAATAACAATAAGCACTAAAAAATTGTGGAAGCTCTTTAAAATGATATTTTATTAATTTTCAACATTGGCATACTTTTTCTTGTTAAATTTAGAGGGTTTATAATTTCTCAAACTCAAATTACCGCTCAATTTTGACTGAAAAAACTGTCCATGTAATCGCACCCTTAGGAGCTGAATTGAGAGCCTGGATTCACAATTCCCTTAGCGCTCGAGACGCTCCAGATCGGCCCAGGTAGCCCGATTAGCTGTTTCAAAAATGTTGTCATTTTTTATCTATTCAATATAGCTTTGAAACTTTCCACAAATTGTAATCGGGACTAAATAAAAACTTTCTGCGAGAAAGTTTTTTATTAAAGTTTATTATCTTTATTAACGGCCTTATGCCCTGTGTAATGTCTACACCAGTACTAGACACGGCTTTACTTAAGCTCAATTTAATTTTTTAACTGCTACATCTTTCTATCAGTTATGTATATTACACTGATTTTGAAAATATGTCGAAAAACTTTATCTCTTATCTTAAATTCAAAAAAAAAAAAAAAAAAAAAAAAAAAAAAAAAAAAAAAACTGCATTTCATGTATGAACGAATGAGATATAATAATTAGGAAATTACAGCGTGCAAAGTCTTGCTTCAAGCACTGATGTAGACAAGGCATTATTCTGGCATGCGCATAAGTATAAGCATCAAACACTTGGACGTTACGAGCACGAGCCGCGAACAAGGCCCCAGGTCTTGAATTTATGATTGTCTTGTTTTCTTTGAAGGATTAGGGGAAAAACAGGGCTGGAGTAGAATTTTTGTCTCGTGTATTGGCTTTGCATCGTAAACGAGCTGCTGGCACAGACGTGTCATAAACCCGGCGCCGAAAAGGATTTGGTATTTTCCCGCTCGAGGTTCAGCTTGTAAACGGTCCCCCTTTTTTTCCCCATCCGTCAGTATATTGAGTTTGCTGATCACATCCGTGCCTGGCACTGGTCCCCCCAAAAAACTATTACCTCCCGCCTAAATTTTATTTACTTCATGGCAGACAGACAGAAAAAATCGAGGGAATAATCTATGGTCATTACCGAAGTTTTACCCGTGGTTTTACCCCCTAATACATTTGTAACGACTTCTGAAGCGCTAAATGACTGGTTCCTACACCTTTCGATTGTTAAATGCACGTACATTAAGGAAGTGCGAAATTTGGCGCATTTGAAGTTGTTACCTGAGTTTCCAATGTTTAAAATTTTTTAATGACAGTTGAAGTATCAGATTCTCCGAGTTAGAAGTACGATTCAAAAGTAATGCTGAAGAAGCAAAAATTTTTAATTTCTGAAGTTAATATTAATTTAAGCAGAATGAATTTTTGATTAAAAATTGAATTCTTTTCTCGAGATGGCGCGAGGTACACGGACCCGGACGCAACTCGGTTGTCGACTTAGATCTAGTCGACACAAGAAAAAAAAAAAAAAAAAAAAAAAAAATTCAATTGTTTATAAAACAAAAAAAAATTTAATATACGTTTCTATATTATTAGCAACTTACAGCATTGTCAAAACTTACGTATTTTAAAAACCAAGAAAAAACTTGGTGCGCATTTTACCTATAGGGGAAGATGTCGTTAAAATTTGGTGCGCATTTTACCTTCGCCCGAAAAATGCACACGGCAGCGAACTTGCTGATTAGGCTATAGTCATACGGTAAAAAAAAGACCCGGAACGGAAAAAAATTAAAAGCGGTCTGGAAATCTTTTAATTCATAAAAGTAATTTTTTACTTTTATTGAAACAAAATATTCAATTATCCAAAAAATTTTTGCAAAAAATATCTTAATAACAAAGTATTCAATATTTCAATGCAATTAAAATTTTGAATTAAACTTTCTCAACCAATGAAATCAATTATAAAACAGAGACATTCAAACATGCTTCATCATTATAAAAAGGGATAATAGTGCAGTGGCGTAGACGATAAAATTAGCGAGTTATTAGCTATAAAAAGTGTAAAGCCAGTAGCTCCTGATTTACCAAAGTTCACATTTATTTTAATTTTCAGATTTTAATAAATTTCACAAGAACTAGTTTTGTGTTTTCTGTGTTTCGGGTTTAAACGACCGGAAGAGAAATCATGACCTTCCGCGCATCGTAATCCTCTGTTGGAAAAATTCAAGTTGCAGTTTGGTTGCGACGCCCTTGTGCTAATCGATAACATGTGTTGCTTCGTGCTGCGTGCTCGCATTTCCCAGCTAGGGCCTCGCGATTTCCCTTTTCCAATTACCTTTCGGCGTTCCCATGACTTGACCGGGACGGTCGGAGGCAAGTTTGCCAAAAAATCACTCTCGCTTAATGCTTGTGATTTTTAACCTGCCAAACTTGCCCCCCTCGTTGCTGTGCAACAAAACAGTCGGAAAATTATCGACAATTTTGAAACACTAGGGATATTACGTCTGAATAAATATAAAAATTAAAATTAGTATTTTTTATCTTTACTAGGAGTCGAGTGGGTGCGCGTATGCGCGCCGCGCAGAATTTGACAAAAATACAACCTCTAAAATTTATTGTTGATTAATAACCAAGTTCACGATGAAGAACTTGAATGCTTAACCAATAGGATCAAAAATAAAAATCTTAAACTCAAAAATCGATATCGCTTACTCAATTTTAAGAGTGGATTTTACAAATAAATAACTTAACCCATTAACGCCTGAAACACAAATTTTTTTTGATAAAGTTTGGGTTAAAAAATGTTTAAGACAAACTTGAAAAATTAATCGGAAAATTCCCATTCCTACTATTTTCAAGTATGCTCTACAAAATCCTGTGGTTTAAAAAATCGAAAAAATGTTTTTCAATTGTTTATTAACAAAATAAAAATAAAAAAATAGTATATTACACACGAGGCGCTGGAAAGTATTAGCAAGATCTAGCAAACCCAAATTGACTCCCGAGCCGAAGGCGAGGGTGTTAAGGGTTTGCTAGGGATTTGCTAATACTTTTCCAGTGTCGTGTGTAATGTTTTTTGTTTCACAGCGGCATTCAATAGGTACTTTTCGAGGCGCCCTCTCTGGGAGCAAAGTGCAACATTGACGCCCCCTTCAAGATACTACTCTCCGTACTTTGACTCCCGCTTTTGCGGGAGTCAAAGTTACTTTGAATCCCGCTGTAGCGGGATTCAAAGTAAAAAAAGTCCTTCATCGAGATATACTACCAGCAGCGGAGGGAGTCAAAATAAAAAGACACCCGCGCGCTTCGCGCTCGAAAAAAGAACACACACGCTGGATAATAATCCCGAACTGTAGTTGTTAATAACTAAACAAAAATAATTTGTTTGTTTTTATTTATTATTTTTTTTTTTTGTTTCGTAACAAAAACTGTAAATTAAAATAGATTTAAAGTAAGTTGGAAAAATGCGCTAGAGAAAAACGTTAACCTTCCTAACACGTGTGCGTTTTTCAAGGAAAAGCCGTAAACACAGCGCAGCAACGCTGGCGATTTCAAGGGCAGTTTCAAGTAACAAAATTTTCAGGACTTCGATAAGGGGTCAGAAGTAGACCTCCGTGAAAATTATATTCCAAAAATTAATGCTATTATTAAAATATCCTAGTAAATTAAAAAATCGTTTAGAATTTTCTTCTGTTTCTCAAAGTACCTATTGAATGCCGCAGTAAAACAAAATATGATGTTATACATGGGAGTTAAGCGCCACAGACCTCTCGAGAGGAATTTTCGGCTAGCGGCACGAGGTGGAGGTGCGCGCGCAAGCGCGCACCGTAACCGACGTCAATGAGGCGCTTGCCTCCCATGTATAACAATATATCATTTCATAACGACGGGAGGAAAACCCAAAGTCCTGCTCCGGGGATTTGGTGTTTTTGGCCCAAAGGTATGAAAAATCACTTTTTTTCATGCATTTTTTTTTTTAAATCGAATTTTACGGAGGGCAGAAATTTTCTTTTTAGTGTCGGAAAGTTAATAAAAGGGGGACGTTAGGTTTGAAGTTTCCAAATCTTCTTTTAAATTAGTGATGCGATTTTTTTTGACAAAATGGTGGCCAAAAAACTTGCACATAAATTATCGCACTACGACCAATAACGGTACCGATGTAAAAAACGCGTTTATCTTTGAACTAAATAAACTTTGACAATAAAGAAAGGATGATATAGTTGGTTCATGATAATTTCCATTGTTAAAACTGCAAAATTCGAAATATAAGGCCCAAAGCCCTAAGGGCAAAAGTAAAAATTGAGTTTTCGAAAAATAAAAAATACCACTGTATTTTACTCAAAATTTTAAGAATAAAGTATACTTGGTGTTTTTTGATTGGGCATATCGTTTTTGTATAAAAATTCATTCAAGTTGGGCCTACCACGTTAGAAGCAATACCATTGATTTTCCCGAGCCTTCACCGAAGTTAGCGACTATTTATTATAAAAAATAGTATCAAAAGAGGCTGGTAAGGTTACAGTTCAAAAATTTGAGGTGAAATTTCAAAATTATAGTAATAAGGCCCAATACCATACGGAATCAAAAGTAAAAAAATTTATCGTTGTGCAACCTTTGCCCATCAATTTCCACAAATTTTCAGTCAAAAATATTTCGTTCAATAAAAAAAGGAAAAAGCATTCTTATAAAACTTTAGCAAAATTCGATGTTTTTTTTTTTTTTTTTTTTAATTTTTTTATCGTCAAAGTTTATTTAGTTCAAAGAAAAACGCGTTTTTTACATCGGTACCGTCATTGGCCGTAGTGCGATAATTTATGTGCAAGTATTTGGCCGCCATTTTGTCAAAAAAAATCGCATCACCAATTTTAAAGAATAATTGGAAACTTTAAACCTAACGTCCCCCTTTTATCAACTTTGCGACGGTAAAAAAAAAATTTCTACCCTCCGTAAGATTCGATAAAAAAAAAAATGCATGAAAAAAAGTGATTTTTTGTTTTATTTTGTTAATAAACAATTGAAAAACAATTTTTTCGATTTTTTAAACCACAAGATTTTGTAGAGCATACTTGAAAATAGTAGGAATGGGAATTTTCCGATTAATTTTTCAAGTTTGTCTTAAACATTTTTTAACCCAAAGCTTATCAAAAAAATTTGTGTTTCAGGCGATAATGGGTTAAAGTAATTGAAATGATGCGCGCTTGAGAGACGCTAGTATTTTATAATTATCAATAACTTTTTAAAATATTTTTTTCATACTTTATAGCTGAGCGTAGTTTTATTTGTTTTTTGAACAATGTAACTATTATTATTTTATTTTATTTTATTTTATTTTTTATTTATTTATTTATTTTTTATCTTTTTTTGTTACAGGGACTAGTATAGGGCAACTAGTATAGGGCATATAACTGCGAACTCTCATTTTTTTTCTTCGAGTTTGAAAAGAACTCAAGCCACCATCGAAATGAATTCAGGGGCCCGAAAAATTCCCTAATTTATTTTCAGTTCAACATTTTCTAAAGAAAGTATAATAAAGAAGGCGGAGACCAACACGCCTCGATGTTGGTCCGCTCTTAATACTTTCGAGTAGTTGATTTTCCTTGGGGGTTTTCCCGGCAGCCGGGGGGTCCCGGGCCCATATTTTTCCATGAGTGGCTGGAGAGAAGATTAAGAGAGCCAAGCAGTTAGACTATTTGTCCAACGTGCTCCCCTTTCCCCTTTTCTCGCTCTCCTCAAGGGCCGCCCCCTTCTGCCCTTATTGCGCGTCTACCTATGGAGACGACGATTACTTTCAAACTTTGGTGAAAAACGAATTTAAAAGATGCGGGCTCAAAGAAAATACTTGTAGCGCCATCTTGAGGCAAATTAGTGTACTAAAAGTAAAAATCAAATCGAAAATCACGTTCTTGATAATAACACCCAAGTATTAATATCCAATCCAACGCCATTATAAATAGTACCTAACTTAAAAAATAAATTCTGTTTTTTTTTTTTTTTTTTTTTTATTAATACTTTTTTGGTACTTTTATTAATTATTAATACTGTACATGATGAGTCCAGAATGAATTATTTTTCTGTTAACTATCGCGAGTCAGTAAAATTTTTAATAGAGGAGGTCATTTTTCTGAATAAAAAATGAGTTGATTAAGAATATATTTAATAAAAAAATTAGTCAATATTGGATTCACTATGAACTCAATTGAGGGGACATAAAATGATTAAGCAATAAATTCATCATGAACTTTTTTTAAATATATTTTAAATCATCATGTGAATTCATTTTTAAATCATAACGATGATTTGGTTATTCATTATGAATTCATTTTCATAAACTCAAATTGAATTCATGAAAATGAACTTTTTCTCAATTCGTATAAAATAGTTGTGCCAACTGGGATACACTTTTTCAAAAATAAACTTGATGTCTGAAAGTTTTGTAATCCCACCTTTTTTCTAAAATAAACTTGATGTCTGACAATGAATTTTAATTTTGATTGTAACTGTTACATTCACTCAGGGTGTTAATGATAAGTATATTTAAGTCGCCCCAGCTGAAAAAATCAGTACGGAAATCAGTACGGAAATCAGTACTGGGATCCGTACTAGAATCCGTACTGGACTCCAGAACTGATAATCGAGACCGATATCCGCACTGATTTTCGTACTGATTTCAGTGCTGATTTTTTTTTTTTTCATTTTTTTTTTTTTTTTTTTATTTTGAGGGGGGGGGGGGGTTAACTGTTGTACAAAAAAATATAATAAGTTTTATAGTGTATATATCAAAAACCAATATTTCAGTTAATATCAAAATCCAATATTATCATTTTTTTGAGTGGGGGTAAAAAAAAATATAAAAAAAAATTTTGTATTTAAATAGTATTTGTTGGCATGATTATTTTTATGCTTTTTTCCAAAATAATATTTTTATATATTTTTTCTCTTTATACAAATTTTTTTTTTTTTTTTTTTAATTCAATTCTTTTCATTTGATTTTATTAATATTTTAAAAATTAATATTATACAATCTTCATATTTTATTTTGATTATTGATAGTTATATAATTCAATGTAACCAAACAGTATAATTAATTGTGATTTTTTTAAATTTGATTAATTATTTTTTTTAAGGTATGAAAAGATTAAAAAATGTAGCCCTAAGGTGGCTCCCTATAGTTTTCGCGTTTCTTACAAAATTTTTCTAATTTTGCACCGAACTAGTTTTTTGTGTCCCCTACACGCTAATTTTTGAGATATTTAGCTCGGAAGTTTCAACTCATTGCATGGCCCTAGTGAAAATATATGATGCGTACTCACATGCGTACGCACGTGCTGTTAACGTTCAGTAATTTTTTTTTTTTTAAATAACAACAACTTTATTATTTTTACAACAGTAAACAACGAGGTAACAGTTATAAACAATAAGCTCAACAATAAAGAATTTATTTTTCAATTTATGGCGAACTGAACCAAATATCCGTGTACCTAAAATTTTTCGAATAAGAAAAAAACATGTTACCACTAGTTTGCTATTATCTTAAAATTTTATATATTTTTAATGAAAAAGTTTTTATAATTTTTTCTTTTAATGTTAATATTAAAACTCAACTGAAAAATTTGGAATCCATTTTTGGAATGTCCAAAGTCAGGTACACTAAAACCTCCGATGAGCATAGATCTGTGCAATCAAGAAAGCACAAAGAAATAACAATCTCAAATTTTTAACTTAAATAAATTGAGTATCAATTTATAATTTAGACTAATTTTCCATGTTTTCATATAAAGTTCCTTTCTTCTTTGACTTTAAAAAAAAAAACTTACACATGGTCGCAAGTGATAAGCAGCAGCAGGCCTCTCGAAAGTGGCAGAATTCCAAATGGCAGGAATGGAACAAAAATTTGAAATTTCGGAGCAGTGGTGGCACAGAAAAAATAAATTAAAAAACCCACAAGCCTACAACCCCATAACGCTGGGCATAAATATTAATAAAATAATTTATAAATAAACAAACAAGCCTATAAAACCAAATAACCTTAGGCGGGTAAAAATTAAAAAATAAATTTATGAAAAAACAAATAAACCAACAAGCCTACAACCCCATAACGCTGGGCGAAGAAATTCATAAATAAATTAATAAACCAACAAGCCTACAACCCCATAACGCTGGGTGAAAAAATTAATAAATAAATTTATAAATAAACAAATAAACCAACAAGCCTACAACCCCATAACGCTGGTCGAAAAAATAATTGAATAAATTTATAAATAAACGAATAAACCATCAAGCCTACAACCCCATAACGCTAAGCGAAAAATTTAATAAATAAGTTTATAAATAAACAAATAAACCAACAAGCCAACAACCCCATAACGCTGGGTGAAAAAATTGATAAATAAATTCATGAATAAACAAATAAACCAACAAGCCTACAACCCCATAACGCTGGGCGTAAATATGAATAAATAAATTTATAGATAAAAAAATAAACCAACAAGCCTACAACCCCATAACGCTGGGCATAAATATTGATAAAATAATTTATAAATAAACAAACAAGCCTATACAACCACATAACCTTAATCGTGTAAAAATTAATAAATAAACAAACAAACCAACAAGCCTACAACCCCATAACGCTGGGCATGAATAAAAATAAAATAATTTATAAATAAACAAACAATCTTATACAATCACATAACCTTAGGCGTGTAAAAATTAAAAAGTAAACAAATAAACCAACAAGCCTACAACCCCAAAACGCTGGGCGAAGAAATTATTAAATAAATTTATAAATAAACGAATAAACCAACAAGCCAACAACCCCATAACGCTGGGCGAATAAATTATTAAATAAATTCATAAATCAACAAACAAATCAACAAGCCTACAACCCCATAACGCTGGGCATAAATATTAATGAAATTATTTATAAATCAACAAATAAAACAACAAGCCTACAACCCCATAACGCTAGACGAAAAGATTAATAAATAAATTTATAAATAAACAAATAAACCAACAGGCCTGCAACCCCATAACGCTGGGCGTAAATATAAATAAATAAATTAAAAAATAAACAAATAAACCAACAAGCCTACAACCCCAAAACGCTGGGTGAAAAAATTGATAAATAAATTTATAAATAAACAAATAAACTAACAAGCCAACAACCCCATAACGCTGGGCGAAAAAATTATTAAATAAATTCATAAATCAACAAACAAATCAACAAGCCTACAACCCCATAACGCTGGGCGAAAAAATTATTAAATAAATTCATAAATAAACAAACAAATCAACAAGCCAACAACCCCATAACGATGGGCATAAATATTTATGAAATTATTTATAATTCAACAAATAAACCAACAAGCCTACAACCCCATAACGCTGGTCAAAAAAATTATTGAATAAAATTATAAATTAACAAATAAACCAAGAAGCCTATAACCCCATAACGCTGGACGAAAAAATTAATAAATAAATTTATAAATAAACAAATAAACCAACAAGCCAACAACCCCATAACGCTGGGCAAAAAATTATTAAATAAATTCATAAATAAACAAACAAACCAAAAAGCCTACAACCCCATAGCGCTGGGCATAAATATTATAAAATAGATTTATGAATAAACAAATCAACCAACAAGCCTACAACCCCATAACGCTGGGTGGAAAAATTTATAAATAGGTTTATAAATAAACAAACAAACCAACAAGTCAACAACCCCATAACGCTGGGCGAAAAAATTACTAAATAAATTCATAAATAAACAAACAAATCAACAAGCCTACAACCCCATAACGCTGGGCATGAATATAAATAAAATTATTTATAAATCAACAAATAAACTAACAAGCCTACAACCCCATAACGCTGGGCATAAATATTAATAAAATAAATTATAAATTAACAAATAAGCCTATACAATCACATAACCTTAGGCGTGTACAAATTGATAAATAAACAAATAAACCAACAAGCCTACAACCCCATAACGCTGGGCGGAAAAATTTATAAATAGGTTTATAAATAAACAAACAAACCAGCAAGCCAACAACCCCATAACGCTGGGCATAAATATTAATAAAATAATTTATAAATAAACAAACAAGCCTATACAACCACATAACCTTCATCGTGTAAAAAATAATAAATAAACAAACAAACCAACAAGCCTACAACCCCATAACGCTGGGCATAAATATAAATAAAATAATTTATAAATAAACAAACAAGCCTATACAATCACATAAACTTAGGCTTGTACAAATAGATAATCAAACAAATAAACCAACAAGCCTACAACCCCATAACGCTGGAGGAAAAAATTAATAAATAAATTTATAAATTAACAAATAAACCAAGAAGCCTACAACCCCATAACGCTGGGCATAAATATTAATAAAATAATTTATAAATAAACAAACAAGCCTATACAATCACATAACCTTAGGCTTGTAGAAATTGATAAATAAACAAATAAACCAACAAGCCTACAACCCCATAACGCTGGGCGTTAATATAAATAAATAAATTTATAAATAAACAAATAAATCAACAAGCCTACAACCCCATAACGCTGGGCGTAAATATAAATAAATAAATTTATAAATAAACAAATAAATCAACAAGCCTGCAACCCCATAACGCTGGGCATAAATATTAATAAAATAATTTGTAATAAACAAACAAGCCTATACAACCACATAACCTTGTAATAAAGATTCTCTTTAGGAATTAAATGATAACACAATTATTAAAATTACATCAACATTTATTCAAAAGTTCCCCAAAATCCCGTACACTAATTTATTTTTACAAAGACTCAGTTTAGCTTATTTTCCAAGGCCAATCGGGCGGCAAATTAAGGTAAATTGTAAAAGGGAAAATTACACTTTTTAGATTGAATATTGACACACGCGAATTCTTGGCTGACAAATAACACTAACAATAACAATTAACAATTACTTTACTCACAAACTTGAAATAAAACCCCAAACCAAACCTTCAATCTTCTCAATCTTAACGTACTTCTCCAAACTCTCACATACAATCTTCCAACCTCTTTCTTCCCATCCACGGCAACGAATAATCAAAAAGTGACAAATGACGATCGGTCTGCGAACTCTTGTCCGACTCGAAGATGTCTGAATATTGATCCACGAGACTCTCAGCAGATATGTAATTAGAAAAACAGGAAGAATTACTCTCTTTTAATTTATATATTAATTTATATGAAAATAAAGGAGAGATTTTCTTTCTTTTCTTCTAATTTTAAATAGACGTGTTTTACCACGTTACAAACCCCTCCCCTAGACCGAGATATTTCCCTGAAATATCTCGTCTACCAACAAAAATCTCTCTCCTTCATTTTCCTAAGTAATTTCAAATTTAGTCACACTTACAAACTTTCATTCTTGTCTTTATCCTCACGTTTAGATCAAAACAGCTCGAAACCTCTTTCTTTTGTATACTGCTTCCAAAATTCTTTTCCTCATCTCGTTGCCCACATCTTTGAGTTCTCGCAGTAATTAAATTGCTCTTAATTCATGTTCTTTAATTTCTTTACCCTCAATATTACTTGGCTGACTTGACATAAGATCCAACTTTGACTGAACCTCAGACTTGAACTGACTTGGCTGACCCTCGAACCCCTGACCTGAACTGACTTGGCTGACCCCTATATGACCTCGCATTCGATTCGACTGATGACCATATTTCGATTGAATTTCACCACTTAAACTACTTGGATTTTGGACTCTTCTCTCGGGTTGACGACGATTTTGCTTCCCTGGTTGCTGCTTTTCTTGACTAGACAACTCCATTGGTTGCTGCCCTTCACCATTTCCAATAAAATCAATTTTAATTTTTTTTATTTTTCCTTGAACGTACAATATCAATGAAATTATTACATATAAAATTAAAAACATATTTGCTCTAACCTTTCTAATAATTCTGTATATCTCAACCTTCTCAACATTCTCAATAATCTTAAAATCTTTTACTTTAATCTCATCTTCAATAATCTCGTTATTCTTGTTACAATTTTCTACCTCAACCTTTTCAATAATCTCGTTAATCTTACTAAAATTTTCAACCATAACCTCACCAACTATTGCATCAACCTTTTCTAATTTAACAGTTTGCGTAGAACAATCTATATACTGTTTACCCTCCAACCTTACCATCTCCATGGTTTGGCATGAACAAGGTACAACATTCAATTGTCTTGGCTCACCCGAAACCAATTCATCTGTCTGTATTAATTCGGCTGAAGCTACATCACTTGTCACTTTAAACTCGGCTGAAACTCCCCTCCCCTTATCGGCACTAGATTTCCTATTTCCCATCTCATCGTTTTTCAAAAATTTCCCCCTCCCTAATTCACTACTACTATAACGATTTTTGTTTTCAAAGAGGCAATCAGAATGTTGTTTTAACTTTGGGTCCCACTCTGATTCTTTTTCCAAAAACTCATTAAAAACTGCCGCACAATCTGGACATGATTTAGCATAAACACCTATCTTCCCACACATAATACAATATTCTTTTGGCTGATTTATATTTCTCTTTTTCTTAGGACAGTTTCTTGAAATATGGCCTCGAGTTTGGCAGAAATAACAAATTACTTCAGGTGGAGATAAGGGACAATTTCTTAGAAAATGACCCTTCATTTTACAGTAACTACAAACAACTGCTTGACATTCCGAAACCCTATGTCCAATCGATTTACAATAATAGCAAACCCCGTTGAAAATTTTCTGCCTAGCGCTCTCAATTCCATCTGACTGATATTTTTGAGAACATTCATTCAAGACTTGACTGATAGCACAAACCTCATTCACTACTAAATTTCCATTAGTAACCCCATTAATTCTCTCTTTAGCCTCCCCACCTTTAGATTTTCCTGTCTGAATCTTGGCTGATAAATCCCAATCATCTCGTAAAGCTGCAATCTGACTCGTTAAATTAAAAGCAGCACCCCTTACCCGCATTTTCTCGAGAGGTGGAGGTGGTACATACCTAACATCTAATGCCAATTGTTCTTCCCAAGCCCTACCATACCTTTCAACATCCGCAAGAGTCAAAATTAATTTATCCATCATGGCTTTACGGTAACTAGGTAATAGATTTCTAAAAACCCTGGTCACTAAATATTTCTCCGACGGAGCTCGACTAAATTTTGAAACCAAAAACCTGATACAACACAAATAATTAGTAATTTTCTCCCCCTTACCCTGTGATCTTACCCTTAACTCGTCTAACAAATCTTCCTCATCATACTCCCCTACAAAATATTTTCTAAATTTTTCCACGAAATCAGCCCAATTTTTAATTTGATCTCTCACGGTTCTAAACCAACGACTAGCACCCCGACTTAAAACACTTGGCAAAGCATCTATAAAACCCTTATCACTTAAACAACAACTGTTTTTACAATCAATCAACTGCTCAATAAATTCTTCAGGATCATCATTTTTATCTTCCCCCGAAAACTGAATACCCCACGTCTTCAAAAATTTTACTGCCTGCATCGTATCATTTCTCGGCTGAACCCTGACTGAATCTAAACCATCAAAATTCTTATTAAATTTATTATTATTACTACTTTTTCTCACCCTCGGCTCAAATAAATCTTGGTCTATATCAGTCAAATAATCATCCTTACTATCAAAATTTTCAAAATTCTCACTTTTCCTACCGGTACTACTGACATTTTCTTTCCCAAAATCCCCCAAATTCGAATTGAAATTTTGCTTAGGCATAAATTGTGTCTGGCTAACTTTTGGTACTGCGTTAATTACCCTTTCTCTTATTTCAAAATTTTCTATTCCCGTACCGCAAAATACCCTTTTCAACCTATATTCAAAGTTGTGCTTGGGCTGACTCAAATGATGCCTGATTTCAGGACCTACCCCTAACTTTGCGGCATCTACTGTCATATTTGTTAAACCTTGAATAACTACTTTCTCATTTGTGGCTGATTCGCTATCCAAAGAAGAATCCCTTTGACTTCGACATCGAGCAGCTGATTTCATCCGAGCTTTAACTGTACGTTTCCCTGGAGTTCTTTCTCGGAGTCTTCTTGGCTGAACGTTCTTTTTCTCCTCATGACCAGCGTCCGACGAATCCTCGTTCAAGCTTGCCGTTGATCCGGTACAAGTATCACGTGGATACCATGGAATAAAATATACATTAGTTTTATCTTTACGTAAAACTACTCTTAATAACCTATCCCTCAAAGTTTCTAAATTCCCTTTCTTACTGCACCCATATTTAGCTAAATTTTCAAACAACTCATTATCTTTTAATTCAAAAATTTGTCTTCTTAAACCCCTCCAGTTTTCATTTTCATGTAGCAAACCCCTCATAATCTTTGCATGTGTCTCCATTTCAACTTTAAGCATCTTTAAACGAATATTCGAAATAAACTAAACTTGTAACCTTCAAAATTCCCACACAACAAAAAAAAAATGATATAACCTCTCTTACCTTAACCAATGAAATTCAAATTCCACCCAACTTTTACGTGTGTCAAAGTATAATATTCAATCTAAAATAACCTTAACTGAGTCCTGTCACGGTCGCCATGTGTAATAAAGATTCTCTTTAGGAATTAAATGATAACACAATTATTAAAATTACATCAACATTTATTCAAAAGTTCCCCAAAATCCCGTACACTAATTTATTTTTACAAAGACTCAGTTTAGCTTATTTTCCAAGGCCAATCGGGCGGCAAATTAAGGTAAATTGTAAAAGGGAAAATTACACTTTTTAGATTGAATATTGACACACGCGAATTCTTGGCTGACAAATAACACTAACAATAACAATTAACAATTACTTTACTCACAAACTTGAAATAAAACCCCAAACCAAACCTTCAATCTTCTCAATCTTAACGTACTTCTCAAAACTCTCACATACAATCTTCCAACCTCTTTCTTCCCATCCACGGCAACGAATAATCAAAAAGTGACAAATGACGATCGGTCTGCGAACTCTTGTCCGACTCGAAGATGTCTGAATATTGATCCACGAGACTCTCAGCAGATATGTAATTAGAAAAACAGGAAGAATTACTCTCTTTTAATTTATATATTAATTTATATGAAAATAAAGGAGAGATTTTCTTTCTTTTCTTCTAATTTTAAATAGACGTGTTTTACCACGTTACAAACCCCTCCCCTAGACCGAGATATTTCCCTGAAATATCTCGTCTACCAACAAAAATCTCTCTCCTTCATTTTCCTAAGTAATTTCAAATTTAGTCACACTTACAAACTTTCATTCTTGTCTTTATCCTCACGTTTAGATCAAAACAGCTCGAAACCTCTTTCTTTTGTATACTGCTTCCAAAATTCTTTTCCTCATCTCGTTGCCCACATCTTTGAGTTCTCGCAGTAATTAAATTGCTCTTAATTCATGTTCTTTAATTTCTTTACCCTCAATATTACTTGGCTGACTTGACATAAGATCCAACTTTGACTGAACCTCAGACTTGAACTGACTTGGCTGACCCTCGAACCCCTGACCTGAACTGACTTGGCTGACCCCTATATGACCTCGCATTCGATTCGACTGATGACCATATTTCGATTGAATTTCACCACTTAAACTACTTGGATTTTGGACTCTTCTCTCGGGTTGACGACGATTTTGCTTCCCTGGTTGCTGCTTTTCTTGACTAGACAACTCCATTGGTTGCTGCCCTTCACCATTTCCAATAAAATCAATTTTAATTTTTTTTATTTTTCCTTGAACGTACAATATCAATGAAATTATTACATATAAAATTAAAAACATATTTGCTCTAACCTTTCTAATAATTCTGTATATCTCAACCTTCTCAACATTCTCAATAATCTTAAAATCTTTTACTTTAATCTCATCTTCAATAATCTCGTTATTCTTGTTACAATTTTCTACCTCAACCTTTTCAATAATCTCGTTAATCTTACTAAAATTTTCAACCATAACCTCACCAACTATTGCATCAACCTTTTCTAATTTAACAGTTTGCGTAGAACAATCTATATACTGTTTACCCTCCAACCTTACCATCTCCATGGTTTGGCATGAACAAGGTACAACATTCAATTGTCTTGGCTCACCCGAAACCAATTCATCTGTCTGTATTAATTCGGCTGAAGCTACATCACTTGTCACTTTAAACTCGGCTGAAACTCCCCTCCCCTTATCGGCACTAGATTTCCTATTTCCCATCTCATCGTTTTTCAAAAATTTCCCCCTCCCTAATTCACTACTACTATAACGATTTTTGTTTTCAAAGAGGCAATCAGAATGTTGTTTTAACTTTGGGTCCCACTCTGATTCTTTTTCCAAAAACTCATTAAAAACTGCCGCACAATCTGGACATGATTTAGCATAAACACCTATCTTCCCACACATAATACAATATTCTTTTGGCTGATTTATATTTCTCTTTTTCTTAGGACAGTTTCTTGAAATATGGCCTCGAGTTTGGCAGAAATAACAAATTACTTCAGGTGGAGATAAGGGACAATTTCTTAGAAAATGACCCTTCATTTTACAGTAACTACAAACAACTGCTTGACATTCCGAAACCCTATGTCCAATCGATTTACAATAATAGCAAACCCCGTTGAAAATTTTCTGCCTAGCGCTCTCAATTCCATCTGACTGATATTTTTGAGAACATTCATTCAAGACTTGACTGATAGCACAAACCTCATTCACTACTAAATTTCCATTAGTAACCCCATTAATTCTCTCTTTAGCCTCCCCACCTTTAGATTTTCCTGTCTGAATCTTGGCTGATAAATCCCAATCATCTCGTAAAGCTGCAATCTGACTCGTTAAATTAAAAGCAGCACCCCTTACCCGCATTTTCTCGAGAGGTGGAGGTGGTACATACCTAACATCTAATGCCAATTGTTCTTCCCAAGCCCTACCATACCTTTCAACATCCGCAAGAGTCAAAATTAATTTATCCATCATGGCTTTACGGTAACTAGGTAATAGATTTCTAAAAACCCTGGTCACTAAATATTTCTCCGACGGAGCTCGACTAAATTTTGAAACCAAAAACCTGATACAACACAAATAATTAGTAATTTTCTCCCCCTTACCCTGTGATCTTACCCTTAACTCGTCTAACAAATCTTCCTCATCATACTCCCCTACAAAATATTTTCTAAATTTTTCCACGAAATCAGCCCAATTTTTAATTTGATCTCTCACGGTTCTAAACCAACGACTAGCACCCCGACTTAAAACACTTGGCAAAGCATCTATAAAACCCTTATCACTTAAACAACAACTGTTTTTACAATCAATCAACTGCTCAATAAATTCTTCAGGATCATCATTTTTATCTTCCCCCGAAAACTGAATACCCCACGTCTTCAAAAATTTTACTGCCTGCATCGTATCATTTCTCGGCTGAACCCTGACTGAATCTAAACCATCAAAATTCTTATTAAATTTATTATTATTACTACTTTTTCTCACCCTCGGCTCAAATAAATCTTGGTCTATATCAGTCAAATAATCATCCTTACTATCAAAATTTTCAAAATTCTCACTTTTCCTACCGGTACTACTGACATTTTCTTTCCCAAAATCCCCCAAATTCGAATTGAAATTTTGCTTAGGCATAAATTGTGTCTGGCTAACTTTTGGTACTGCGTTAATTACCCTTTCTCTTATTTCAAAATTTTCTATTCCCGTACCGCAAAATACCCTTTTCAACCTATATTCAAAGTTGTGCTTGGGCTGACTCAAATGATGCCTGATTTCAGGACCTACCCCTAACTTTGCGGCATCTACTGTCATATTTGTTAAACCTTGAATAACTACTTTCTCATTTGTGGCTGATTCGCTATCCAAAGAAGAATCCCTTTGACTTCGACATCGAGCAGCTGATTTCATCCGAGCTTTAACTGTACGTTTCCCTGGAGTTCTTTCTCGGAGTCTTCTTGGCTGAACGTTCTTTTTCTCCTCATGACCAGCGTCCGACGAATCCTCGTTCAAGCTTGCCGTTGATCCGGTACAAGTATCACGTGGATACCATGGAATAAAATATACATTAGTTTTATCTTTACGTAAAACTACTCTTAATAACCTATCCCTCAAAGTTTCTAAATTCCCTTTCTTACTGCACCCATATTTAGCTAAATTTTCAAACAACTCATTATCTTTTAATTCAAAAATTTGTCTTCTTAAACCCCTCCAGTTTTCATTTTCATGTAGCAAACCCCTCATAATCTTTGCATGTGTCTCCATTTCAACTTTAAGCATCTTTAAACGAATATTCGAAATAAACTAAACTTGTAACCTTCAAAATTCCCACACAACAAAAAAAAAATGATATAACCTCTCTTACCTTAACCAATGAAATTCAAATTCCACCCAACTTTTACGTGTGTCAAAGTATAATATTCAATCTAAAATAACCTTAACTGAGTCCTGTCACGGTCGCCATGTGTAATAAAGATTCTCTTTAGGAATTAAATGATAACACAATTATTAAAATTACATCAACATTTATTCAAAAGTTCCCCAAAATCCCGTACACTAATTTATTTTTACAAAGACTCAGTTTAGCTTATTTTCCAAGGCCAATCGGGCGGCAAATTAAGGTAAATTGTAAAAGGGAAAATTACACTTTTTAGATTGAATATTGACACACGCGAATTCTTGGCTGACAAATAACACTAACAATAACAATTAACAATTACTTTACTCACAAACTTGAAATAAAACCCCAAACCAAACCTTCAATCTTCTCAATCTTAACGTACTTCTCAAAACTCTCACATACAATCTTCCAACCTCTTTCTTCCCATCCACGGCAACGAATAATCAAAAAGTGACAAATGACGATCGGTCTGCGAACTCTTGTCCGACTCGAAGATGTCTGAATATTGATCCACGAGACTCTCAGCAGATATGTAATTAGAAAAACAGGAAGAATTACTCTCTTTTAATTTATATATTAATTTATATGAAAATAAAGGAGAGATTTTCTTTCTTTTCTTCTAATTTTAAATAGACGTGTTTTACCACGTTACAACCTTAATCGTGTACAAATTAATAAATAATCAAATAAACCAACAAGACTACAACCCCATAACACTGGGCGAAAAAATTAATAAATAAATTTATAAATTAACAAATAAACCAAGAAGCCTACAACCCCATAACGCTGGTCAAAAAAATTATTAAATAAAATTATAAATTAACAAATAAACCAAGAAGCCTACAACCCCATAACGCTGGACGAAAAAATAAATAAATAAATTTATGAATAAACAAATAAACCAACAAGCCAACAACCCCATAACGCTGGGCAAAAAATTATTAAATAAATTCATAAATAAACAAACAAACCAACAAGCCTACAACCCCATAGTGCTGGGCATAGATATTATAAAATAGATTTATAAATAAACAAATCAACCAACAAGCCTACAACCCCATAACGCTGGGTGGAAAAATTTATAAATAGGTTTATAAATAAACAAACAAACCAACAAGCCAACAAACCCATAACGCTGGGCAAAAAATTATTAAATAAATTCATAAATAAACAAACAAACCAACAAGCCTACAACCTCATAGTGCTGGGCGAAAAAATTACAAAATAAATTCATAAATAAACAAACAAATCAACAAGCCTACATCCCCATAACGCTGGGCATGAATATAAATAAAATTATTTATAAATCAACAAATAAACTAACAAGCCTACAACCCCATAACGCTAGGCATAAATATTAATAAAATAATTTATAAATTAACAAATAAGCCTATACAATCACATAACCTTAGGCGTGTACAAATTGATAAATAAACAAATAAACCAAGAAGCCTACAACCCCATAACGCTGGGCGGAAAAATTTATAAATAGGTTTATAAATAAACAAACAAACCAACAAGCCAACAACCCCATAACGCTGGGCATAAATATTAATAAAATAATTTAAAAATAAACAAACAAGCCTATGCAACCACATAACCTTCATCGTGTAAAAAATAATAAATAAACAAACAAACCAAAAATCCTACAACCCCATAACGCTGGGCATAAATATAAATAAAATAATTTATAAATAAACAAACAAGCCTATACAATCACATAACCTTAGGCTTGTACGAATTGATAAATAAACAAATAAACCAACAAGCCTACAACCCCATAACGCTGGGCATAAATATAAATAAAATAATTTATAAATAAACAAACAAGCCTATACAATCACATAACCTTAGGCTTGTACGAATTGATAAATAAACAAATAAACCAACAAGCCTACAACCCCATAACGCTGGGCATAAATATTAATAAAATAATTTATAAATAGACAAACAAGCCTATACAATCACATAACCTTAGGCTTGTACAAATTGATAAATAAACAAATAAACCAACAAGCCTACAACCCCATAACGCTGGGCGTTAATATAAATAAATAAATTTATAAATAAACAAATAAATCAACAAGCCTACAACCCCATAACGCTGGGCGAAAAAATTATTAAATAAATTCATAAATAAACAAACAAATCAACGAGCCTACAACCCTATAACGCTGGGCATAAATATTAATAAAATTATTTATAAATCAACAAATAAACCAACAAGCCTACAACCCCATAACGCTGGGCATAAATATTAATAAAATAATTTATAAATAAACAAACAAGCCTATACAACCCCATAACGCTAGACGAAAAGATTAATAAATAAATTTATAAATAAACAAAGAAACCAACCAGCTTACAACCCCATAACGCTGGGCATAAATATTAATAAAATAATTCATAAATAAACTAACAAGCCTATACAACCACATAACCTTCATCGTGTAAAAATTAATAAATAATCAAATAAACCAACAAGCCTACAACCCCAAAACACTGGGCGAAAAAATTAATAAATGAATTAATAAATTAACAAATAAACCAAAAAGCCTACAACCCCATAACGCTGGTCGAAAAAATTATTATATAAATTTATAAATTAACAAATAAACCAAGAAGCCTACAACCCCATAACGCTGGACGAAAAAATTAATAAATAAATTTATAAATAAACAAATAAACCAACAAGCCAACAACCCCATAACGCTGGGCAAAAAATTATTAAATAAATTCATAAAAAACAAACAAACCAACAAGCCTACAACCCCATAGCGCTGGGCATAAATATTATTAAATAGATTTATAAATTAACAAATCAACCAACAAGCCTACAACTCCATAACGCTGGGTGGAAGAATTTATAAATAGGTTTATAAATAAACAAACAAACCAACAAGCCAACAACCCCATAACGCTGGGCGAAAAAATTACTAAATAAATTCATAAATAAACAAACAAATCAACAATCCTACAACCCCATAACACTGGGCATGAATATAAATAAAATAATTCATAAATCAACAAATGAACCAACAAGCCTACAACTCCATAACGCTGGGCATAAATATTAATAAAATAATTTATAAATCAACAAATAAACCAACAAGCCTACAACCCCATAACGCTGGGCATAAATATTAATAAAATAATTTATAAATAAACAAACAAGCCTATACAACCCCATAACGCTAGACGAAAAGATTAATAAATAAATTCATAAATAAACAAATAAACCAACAAGCCTACAACCCCATAACGCTCGGCGAAAAAATTATTAAATCAATTCATAAATAAACAAACAAATCAACAAGCCTACAACCCCATAACGCTGGGCATAAATATTAATGAAATTATTTAAAAATCAACAAATAAACCAACAAGCCTACAACTCCATAACGCTGGGCATGAATATTAATAAAATAATTTATAAATCAACAAATAAACCAACAAGCCTACAACCCCATAACGCTGGGCATAAATATTAATAAAATAATTTATAAATAAACAAACAAGCCTATACAACCCCATAACGCTAGACGAAAAGATTAATAAATCAATTTATAAATAAACAAATAAACCAACAAGCCTACAACCCCATAACGCTGGGCGTAAATATAAATAAATAAATTTATAAATAAACAAATAAATCAACAAGCCTGCAACCCCATAACGCTGGGCGAAAAAATTATTAAATAAATTCATAAATAAACAAACAAATCAACAAGCCTACAACCCCATAACGCTAGGCATAAATATTAATGAAATTATTTATAAATCAACAAATAAACCAACAAGCCTACAACCCCATAACGCTGGGCATGAATATTAATAAAATAATTTATAAATAAACAAACAAGCCTATACAACCCCATAACGCTAGACGAAAAGATTAATAAATAAATTTATAAACAAACAAATAAACCAACAAGCCTACAACCCCATAACCCTGGGCGTAAATATAAATAAATAAATTTATAAATAAACAAATAAATCAACAAGCCTGCAACCCCATAACGCTGGGCATGAATATTAATAAAATAATTTATAAATAAACAAACAAGCCTATACAACCCCATAACGCTAGACGAAAAGATTAATAAATAAATTTATAAATAAACAAAGAAACCAACCAGCGTACAACCCCATAACGCTGGGCATAAATATTAATAAAATAATTTATAAATAAACAAACAAGCCTATACAACCACATAACCTTCATCGTGTAAAAATTAATAAATAATCAAATAAACCAACAAGCCTACAACCCCAAAACACTGGGCGAAAAAATTAATAAATAAATTAATAAATTAACAAATAAACCAAAAAGCCTACAACCCCATAATGCTGGGTGAAAAAATTAATAAATAAATTTATAAATAAACAAATAAACCAACAAGCCAACAACCCCATAACGCTGGTCGAAAAAATTATTATATAAATTTATAAATTAACAAATAAACCAAGAAGCCTACAACCCCATAACGCTGGACGAAAAAATTAATAAATAAATTTATAAATAAACAAATAAACCAACAAGCCAACAACCCCATAACGCTGGGCAAAAAATTATTAAATAAATTCATAAAAAACAAACAAACCAACAAGCCTACAACCCCATAGCGCTGGGCATGAATATTATTAAATAGATTTATAAATTAACAAATCAACCAACAAGCCTACAACCCCATAACGCTGGGTGGAAAAATTTATAAATAGGTTTATAAATAAAAAAACAAACCAACAAGCCAACAACCCCATAACGCTGGGCGAAAAAATTACTAAATAAATTCATATATAAACAAACAAATCAACAATCCTACAACCCCATAACGCTGGGCATGAATATAAATGAAATAATTCATAAATCAACAAATGAACCAACAAGCCTACAACCCCATAACGCTCGGCGAAAAAATTATTAAATAAATTCATAAATAAACAAACAAATCAACAAGCCTACAACCCCATAACGCTGGGCATAAATATTAATAAAATTATTTAAAAATCAACAAATAAACCAACAAGCCTACAACTCCATAACGCTGGGCATAAATATTAATAAAATAATTTATAAATAAACAAACAAGCCTATACAACCCCATAACGCTAGACGAAAAGATTAATAAATAAATTTATAAATAAACAAATAAACAAACAAGCCTACAACCCCATAACGCTGGGCGTAAATATAAAAAAATAAATTTATAAATAAACAAATAAATCAACAAGCCTACAACCCCATAACGCTGGGCGAAAAAATTATTAAATAAATTCATAAGTAAACAAACAAATCAACAAGCCTACAACCCCATAACGCTGGGCATAAATATAAATAAAATTATTTATAAATCATTAATTAAACCAACAAGCCTACAACCCCATAACGCTGGGCGGAAAAATTTATAAATAGGTTTATAAATAAACAAACAATCCAACAAGCCAACAACCCCATAACGCTGGGCGAAAAAATTAATAAATAAATTTATAAATTAACAAACAAATCAACAAGCCTACAACCCCATAACGCTGGGCATAAATATAAATAAAATTATTTATAAATCAACAAATAAACCAACAAGCCTACAACCCCGTAACGCTGGGCATAAATATTAATAAAATAATTTATAAATAAACAAACAAGCCTATACAATCTCATAACCTTAGGCGTGTACAAATTGATAAATAAACAAATAAACCAACAAGCCTACAACCCCATAACGCTGGGCGGAAAAATTCATAAATAGGTTTATAAATAAACAAATAAACCAATAAGCCTACAACCCCATAACGCTGGGCGGAAAAATTTATAAATAGGTTTATAAATAAACAAACAATCCAACAAGCCAACAACCCAATAATGCTGGGCATAAATATAAATAAAATTATTTATAAATCAACAAATAAAGCAACAAGCCTACAACCCCATAACGCTGGGCATAGATATTAATAAAATAATTTATAAATAAACAAACAAGCCTATACAATCACATAACCTTAGGCGTGTACAAATTCATAAATAAACAAATTAACCAACAAGCCTAGAACCCCATAACGCTGGGCGGAAAAATTTATAAATAGGTTTATAAATAAACAAACAAACCAACAAGCCAACAACCCCATAACGCTGGGCATAAATAAAAATGAAATAATTTATAAATAAACAAACAATCTTATACAATCACATAACCTTAGCCGTGTAAAAATTAAAAAGTAAACAAATAAACCAACAAGCCTACAACCCCAAAACGCTGGGCGAAGAAATTAATAAATAAATTTATTAATAAACAAATAAATTAACAAGCCAACAACCCCAAAATACTAGGCGAAAGAATTATTAAATAAATTCATAAATCAACAAACAAATCAACAAGCCTACAACCCCATAACGCTGGGCATAAATATTAATAAAATTATTTATAAATCAACAAATAAACCAACAAGTCTACAACCCCATAACGCTAAACAAAAAGATTAATAAATAAATTTATAAATAAACAAATAAACCAACAAGCCTACAACCCCATAACGCTGGGCGTAAACATAAATAAATAAATTAAAAAATAAACGAATAAACCAACAAGCCTACAACCCCAAAACGCTGGGTGAAAAAATTAATAAATAAATTTATAAATAAACAAACAAACCAACAAGCCTACAACCCCATAACGCTGGGCATAAATATAAATAAAATAATTTATAAATAAACAAACAAGCCTATACAATCACATAACCTTAGGCTTGTACAAATTGATAATCAAACAAATAAACCAACAAGCCTACAACCCCATAACGCTGGAGGAAAAAATTAATAAATAAATTTATAAATTAACGAATAAACCAAGAAGCCTACAACCCCATAACGCTGGGCATAAATATTAATAAAATAATTTATAAATAAACGAACAAGCCTATACAATCACATAACCTTAGGCTTGTACAAATTGATAAATAAACAAATAAACCAACAAGCCTACAACCCCATAACGCTGGGCATTAATATAAATAAATAAATTTATAAATAAACAAATAAATCAATAAGCCTACAACCCCATAACGCTGGGCGAAAAATTATTATATAAATTCATAAATAAACAAACAAATCATCAAGCCTACAACCCCATAACGCTGGGCATAAATATTAATAAAATAATTTATAAATAAACAAACAAGCCTATACAACCCCATAACGCTAGACGAAAAGATTAATAAATAAATTTATAAACAAACAAATAAACCAACAAGCCTACAACCCCATAACCCTGGGCGTAAATATAAATAAATAAATTTATAAATAAACAAATAAATCAACAAGCCTGCAACCCCATAACGCTGGAGGAAAAAATTAACAAATAAATTTATAAATTAACAAATAAACCAAGAAGCCTACAACCCCATAACGAAAAAATTAATAAATAAATTTATAAATTAACAAACAAATCAACAAGCCTACAACCCCATAACGCTGGGCATAAATATAAATATAATTATTTATAAATCAACAAATAAACCAACAAGCCTACAACCCCGTAACGCTGGGCATAAATAAAAATGAAATAATTTATAAATAAACAAACAATCTTATACAATCACATAACCTTAGCCGTGTAAAAATTAAAAAGTAAACAAATAAACCAACAAGCCTACAACCCCAAAACGCTGGGCGAAGAAATTAATAAATAAATTTATTAATAAACAAATAAATTAACAAGCCAACAACCCCATAATACTAGGCGAAAGAATTATTAAATAAATTCATAAATCAACAAACAAATCAACAAGCCTACAACCCCATAACGCTGGGCATAAATATAAATAAAATTATTTATAAATCAACAAATAAACCAACAAGTCTACAACCCCATAACGCTGGGCATAAATAAAAATGAAATAATTTATAAATAAACAAACAATCTTATACAATCACATAACCTTAGCCGTGTAAAAATTAAAAAGTAAACAAATTAACCAACAAGCCTAGAACCCCATAACGCTGGGCGTAAAAATTTATAAATAGGTTTATAAATAAACAAACAAACCAACAAGCCAACAACCCCATAACGCTGGGCATAAATAAAAATGAAATAATTTATAAATAAACAAACAATCTTATACAATCACATAACCTTAGCCGTGTAAAAATTAAAAAGTAAACAAATAAACCAACAAGCCTACAACCCCAAAACGCTGGGCGAAGAAATTAATAAATAAATTTATTAATAAACAAATAAATTAACAAGCCAACAACCCCAAAATACTAGGCGAAAGAATTATTAAATAAATTCATAAATCAACAAACAAATCAACAAGCCTACAACCCCATAACGCTGGGTGGAAAAATTTATAAATAGGTTTATAAATAAAAAAACAAACCAACAAGCCAACAACCCCATAACGCTGGGCGAAAAAATTACTAAATAAATTCATATATAAACAAACAAATCAACAATCCTACAACCCCATAACGCTGGGCATGAATATAAATGAAATAATTCATAAATCAACAAATGAACCAACAAGCCTACAACCCCATAACGCTCGGCGAAAAAATTATTAAATAAATTCATAAATAAACAAACAAATCAACAAGCCTACAACCCCATAACGCTGGGCATAAATATTAATGAAATTATTTAAAAATCAACAAATAAACCAACAAGCCTACAACTCCATAACGCTGGGCATAAATATTAATAAAATAATTTATAAATAAACAAACAAGCCTATACAACCCCATAACGCTAGACGAAAAGATTAATAAATAAATTTATAAATAAACAAATAAACAAACAAGCCTACAACCCCATAACGCTGGGCGTAAATATAAAAAAATAAATTTATAAATAAACAAATAAATCAACAAGCCTACAACCCCATAACGCTGGGCGAAAAAATTATTAAATAAATTCATAAGTAAACAAACAAATCAACAAGCCTACAACCCCATAACGCTGGGCATAAATATAAATAAAATTATTTATAAATCATTAATTAAACCAACAAGCCTACAACCCCATAACGCTGGGCGGAAAAATTTATAAATAGGTTTATAAATAAACAAACAATCCAACAAGCCAACAACCCCATAACGCTGGGCGAAAAAATTAATAAATAAATTTATAAATTAACAAACAAATCAACAAGCCTACAACCCCATAACGCTGGGCATAAATATAAATAAAATTATTTATAAATCAACAAATAAACCAACAAGCCTACAACCCCGTAACGCTGGGCATAAATATTAATAAAATAATTTATAAATAAACAAACAAGCCTATACAATCTCATAACCTTAGGCGTGTACAGATTGATAAATAAACAAATAAACCAACAAGCCTACAACCCCATAACGCTGGGCGGAAAAATTCATAAATAGGTTTATAAATAAACAAATAAACCAATAAGCCTACAACCCCATAACGCTGGGCGGAAAAATTTATAAATAGGTTTATAAATAAACAAACAATCCAACAAGCCAACAACCCAATAATGCTGGGCATAAATATAAATAAAATTATTTATAAATCAACAAATAAAGCAACAAGCCTACAACCCCATAACGCTGGGCATAGATATTAATAAAATAATTTATAAATAAACAAACAAGCCTATACAATCACATAACCTTAGGCGTGTACAAATTCATAAATAAACAAATTAACCAACAAGCCTAGAACCCCATAACGCTGGGCGGAAAAATTTATAAATAGGTTTATAAATAAACAAACAAACCAACAAGCCAACAACCCCATAACGCTGGGCATAAATAAAAATGAAATAATTTATAAATAAACAAACAATCTTATACAATCACATAACCTTAGCCGTGTAAAAATTAAAAAGTAAACAAATAAACCAACAAGCCTACAACCCCAAAACGCTGGGCGAAGAAATTAATAAATAAATTTATTAATAAACAAATAAATTAACAAGCCAACAACCCCAAAATACTAGGCGAAAGAATTATTAAATAAATTCATAAATCAACAAACAAATCAACAAGCCTACAACCCCATAACGCTGGGCATAAATATTAATAAAATTATTTATAAATCAACAAATAAACCAACAAGTCTACAACTCCATAACGCTAAACAAAAAGATTAATAAATAAATTTATAAATAAACAAATAAACCAACAAGCCTACAACCCCATAACGCTGGGCGTAAACATAAATAAATAAATTAAAAAATAAACGAATAAACCAACAAGCCTACAACCCCAAAACGCTGGGTGAAAAAATTAATAAATAAATTTATAAATAAACAAACAAACCAACAAGCCTACAACCCCATAACGCTGGGCATAAATATAAATAAAATAATTTATAAATAAACAAACAAGCCTATACAATCACATAACCTTAGGCTTGTACAAATTGATAATCAAACAAATAAACCAACAAGCCTACAACCCCATAACGCTGGAGGAAAAAATTAATAAATAAATTTATAAATTAACGAATAAACCAAGAAGCCTACAACCCCATAACGCTGGGCATAAATATTAATAAAATAATTTATAAATAAACGAACAAGCCTATACAATCACATAACCTTAGGCTTGTACAAATTGATAAATAAACAAATAAACCAACAAGCCTACAACCCCATAACGCTGGGCATTAATATAAATAAATAAATTTATAAATAAACAAATAAATCAATAAGCCTACAACCCCATAACGCTGGGCGAAAAATTATTATATAAATTCATAAATAAACAAACAAATCATCAAGCCTACAACCCCATAACGCTGGGCATAAATATTAATAAAATAATTTATAAATAAACAAACAAGCCTATACAACCCCATAACGCTAGACGAAAAGATTAATAAATAAATTTATAAACAAACAAATAAACCAACAAGCCTACAACCCCATAACCCTGGGCGTAAATATAAATAAATAAATTTATAAATAAACAAATAAATCAACAAGCCTGCAACCCCATAACGCTGGAGGAAAAAATTAATAAATAAATTTATAAACTAACAAATAAACCAAGAAGCCTACAACCCCATAACGAAAAAATTAATAAATAAATTTATAAATTAACAAACAAATCAACAAGCCTACAACCCCATAACGCTGGGCATAAATATAAATATAATTATTTATAAATCAACAAATAAACCAACAAGCCTACAACCCCGTAACGCTGGGCATAAATAAAAATGAAATAATTTATAAATAAACAAACAATCTTATACAATCACATAACCTTAGCCGTGTAAAAATTAAAAAGTAAACAAATAAACCAACAAGCCTACAACCCCAAAACGCTGGGCGAAGAAATTAATAAATAAATTTATTAATTAACAAATAAATTAACAAGCCAACAACCCCATAATACTAGGCGAAAGAATTATTAAATAAATTCATAAATCAACAAACAAATCAACAAGCCTACAACCCCATAACGCTGGGCATAAATATAAATAAAATTATTTATAAATCAACAAATAAACCAACAAGTCTACAACCCCATAACGCTGGGCATAAATAAAAATGAAATAATTTATAAATAAACAAACAATCTTATACAATCACATAACCTTAGCCGTGTAAAAATTAAAAAGTAAACAAATTAACCAACAAGCCTAGAACCCCATAACGCTGGGCGGAAAAATTTATAAATAGGTTTATAAATAAACAAACAAACCAACAAGCCAACAACCCCATAACGCTGGGCATAAATAAAAATGAAATAATTTATAAATAAACAAACAATCTTATACAATCACATAACCTTAGCCGTGTAAAAATTAAAAAGTAAACAAATAAACCAACAAGCCTACAACCCCAAAACGCTGGGCGAAGAAATTAATAAATAAATTTATTAATAAACAAATAAATTAACAAGCCAACAACCCCAAAATACTAGGCGAAAGAATTATTAAATAAATTCATAAATCAACAAACAAATCAACAAGCCTACAACCCCATAACGCTGGGTGGAAAAATTTATAAATAGGTTTATAAATAAAAAAACAAACCAACAAGCCAACAACCCCATAACGCTGGGCGAAAAAATTACTAAATAAATTCATATATAAACAAACAAATCAACAATCCTACAACCCCATAACGCTGGGCATGAATATAAATGAAATAATTCATAAATCAACAAATGAACCAACAAGCCTACAACCCCATAACGCTCGGCGAAAAAATTATTAAATAAATTCATAAATAAACAAACAAATCAACAAGCCTACAACCCCATAACGCTGGGCATAAATATTAATAAAATTATTTAAAAATCAACAAATAAACCAACAAGCCTACAACTCCATAACGCTGGGCATAAATATTAATAAAATAATTTATAAATAAACAAACAAGCCTATACAACCCCATAACGCTAGACGAAAAGATTAATAAATAAATTTATAAATAAACAAATAAACAAACAAGCCTACAACCCCATAACGCTGGGCGTAAATATAAAAAAATAAATTTATAAATAAACAAATAAATCAACAAGCCTACAACCCCATAACGCTGGGCGAAAAAATTATTAAATAAATTCATAAGTAAACAAACAAATCAACAAGCCTACAACCCCATAACGCTGGGCATAAATATAAATAAAATTATTTATAAATCATTAATTAAACCAACAAGCCTACAACCCCATAACGCTGGGCGGAAAAATTTATAAATAGGTTTATAAATAAACAAACAATCCAACAAGCCAACAACCCCATAACGCTGGGCGAAAAAATTAATAAATAAATTTATAAATTAACAAACAAATCAACAAGCCTACAACCCCATAACGCTGGGCATAAATATAAATAAAATTATTTATAAATCAACAAATAAACCAACAAGCCTACAACCCCGTAACGCTGGGCATAAATATTAATAAAATAATTTATAAATAAACAAACAAGCCTATACAATCTCATAACCTTAGGCGTGTACAGATTGATAAATAAACAAATAAACCAACAAGCCTACAACCCCATAACGCTGGGCGGAAAAATTCATAAATAGGTTTATAAATAAACAAATAAACCAATAAGCCTACAACCCCATAACGCTGGGCGGAAAAATTTATAAATAGGTTTATAAATAAACAAACAATCCAACAAGCCAACAACCCAATAATGCTGGGCATAAATATAAATAAAATTATTTATAAATCAACAAATAAAGCAACAAGCCTACAACCCCATAACGCTGGGCATAGATATTAATAAAATAATTTATAAATAAACAAACAAGCCTATACAATCACATAACCTTAGGCGTGTACAAATTCATAAATAAACAAATTAACCAACAAGCCTAGAACCCCATAACGCTGGGCGGAAAAATTTATAAATAGGTTTATAAATAAACAAACAAACCAACAAGCCAACAACCCCATAACGCTGGGCATAAATAAAAATGAAATAATTTATAAATAAACAAACAATCTTATACAATCACATAACCTTAGCCGTGTAAAAATTAAAAAGTAAACAAATAAACCAACAAGCCTACAACCCCAAAACGCTGGGCGAAGAAATTAATAAATAAATTTATTAATAAACAAATAAATTAACAAGCCAACAACCCCAAAATACTAGGCGAAAGAATTATTAAATAAATTCATAAATCAACAAACAAATCAACAAGCCTACAACCCCATAACGCTGGGCATAAATATTAATAAAATTATTTATAAATCAACAAATAAACCAACAAGTCTACAACCCCATAACGCTAAACAAAAAGATTAATAAATAAATTTATAAATAAACAAATAAACCAACAAGCCTACAACCCCATAACGCTGGGCGTAAACATAAATAAATAAATTAAAAAATAAACGAATAAACCAACAAGCCTACAACCCCAAAACGCTGGGTGAAAAAATTAATAAATAAATTTATAAATAAACAAACAAACCAACAAGCCTACAACCCCATAACGCTGGGCATAAATATAAATAAAATAATTTATAAATAAACAAACAAGCCTATACAATCACATAACCTTAGGCTTGTACAAATTGATAATCAAACAAATAAACCAACAAGCCTACAACCCCATAACGCTGGAGGAAAAAATTAATAAATAAATTTATAAATTAACGAATAAACCAAGAAGCCTACAACCCCATAACGCTGGGCATAAATATTAATAAAATAATTTATAAATAAACGAACAAGCCTATACAATCACATAACCTTAGGCTTGTACAAATTGATAAATAAACAAATAAACCAACAAGCCTACAACCCCATAACGCTGGGCATTAATATAAATAAATAAATTTATAAATAAACAAATAAATCAATAAGCCTACAACCCCATAACGCTGGGCGAAAAATTATTATATAAATTCATAAATAAACAAACAAATCATCAAGCCTACAACCCCATAACGCTGGGCATAAATATTAATAAAATAATTTATAAATAAACAAACAAGCCTATACAACCCCATAACGCTAGACGAAAAGATTAATAAATAAATTTATAAACAAACAAATAAACCAACAAGCCTACAACCCCATAACCCTGGGCGTAAATATAAATAAATAAATTTATAAATAAACAAATAAATCAACAAGCCTGCAACCCCATAACGCTGGAGGAAAAAATTAATAAATAAATTTATAAACTAACAAATAAACCAAGAAGCCTACAACCCCATAACGAAAAAATTAATAAATAAATTTATAAATTAACAAACAAATCAACAAGCCTACAACCCCATAACGCTGGGCATAAATATAAATATAATTATTTATAAATCAACAAATAAACCAACAAGCCTACAACCCCGTAACGCTGGGCATAAATAAAAATGAAATAATTTATAAATAAACAAACAATCTTATACAATCACATAACCTTAGCCGTGTAAAAATTAAAAAGTAAACAAATAAACCAACAAGCCTACAACCCCAAAACGCTGGGCGAAGAAATTAATAAATAAATTTATTAATTAACAAATAAATTAACAAGCCAACAACCCCATAATACTAGGCGAAAGAATTATTAAATAAATTCATAAATCAACAAACAAATCAACAAGCCTACAACCCCATAACGCTGGGCATAAATATAAATAAAATTATTTATAAATCAACAAATAAACCAACAAGTCTACAACCCCATAACGCTGGGCATAAATAAAAATGAAATAATTTATAAATAAACAAACAATCTTATACAATCACATAACCTTAGCCGTGTAAAAATTAAAAAGTAAACAAATTAACCAACAAGCCTAGAACCCCATAACGCTGGGCGGAAAAATTTATAAATAGGTTTATAAATAAACAAACAAACCAACAAGCCAACAACCCCATAACGCTGGGCATAAATAAAAATGAAATAATTTATAAATAAACAAACAATCTTATACAATCACATAACCTTAGCCGTGTAAAAATTAAAAAGTAAACAAATAAACCAACAAGCCTACAACCCCAAAACGCTGGGCGAAGAAATTAATAAATAAATTTATTAATAAACAAATAAATTAACAAGCCAACAACCCCAAAATACTAGGCGAAAGAATTATTAAATAAATTCATAAATCAACAAACAAATCAACAAGCCTACAACCCCATAACGCTGGGCATAAATATTAATAAAATTATTTATAAATCAACAAATAAACCAACAAGTCTACAACCCCATAACGCTAAACAAAAAGATTAATAAATAAATTTATAAATAAACAAATAAACCAACAAGCCTACAACCCCATAACGCTGGGCGTAAACATAAATAAATAAATTAAAAAATAAACGAATAAACCAACAAGCCTACAACCCCAAAACGCTGGGTGAAAAAATTAATAAATAAATTTATAAATAAACAAACAAACCAACAAGCCTACAACCCCATAACGCTGGGCATAAATATAAATAAAATAATTTATAAATAAACAAACAAGCCTATACAATCACATAACCTTAGGCTTGTACAAATTGATAATCAAACAAATAAACCAACAAGCCTACAACCCCATAACGCTGGAGGAAAAAATTAATAAATAAATTTATAAATTAACGAATAAACCAAGAAGCCTACAACCCCATAACGCTGGGCATAAATATTAATAAAATAATTTATAAATAAACGAACAAGCCTATACAATCACATAACCTTAGGCTTGTACAAATTGATAAATAAACACATAAACCAACAAGCCTACAACCCCATAACGCTGGGCATTAATATAAATAAATAAATTTATAAATAAACAAATAAATCAATAAGCCTACAACCCCATAACGCTGGGCGAAAAATTATTAAATAAATTCATAAATAAACAAACAAATCATCAAGCCTACAACCCCATAACGCTGGGCATAAATATTAATAAAATAATTTATAAATAAACAAACAAGCCTATACAACCCCATCACGCTAGACGAAAAGATTAATAAATAAATTTATAAACAAACAAATAAACCAACAAGCCTACAACCCCATAACCCTGGGCGTAAATATAAATAAATAAATTTATAAATAAACAAATAAATCAACAAGCCTGCAACCCCATAACGCTGGGCATAAATATTAATAAAATAATTTATAAATAAACAAACAAGCCTATACAACCCCATAACGCTAGACGAAAAGATTAATAAATAAATTTATAAATAAACAAAGAAACCAACCAGCGTACAACCCCATAACGCTGGGCATAAATATTAATAAAATAATTTATAAATAAACAAACAAGCCTATACAACCACATAACCTTCATCGTGTAAAAATTAATAAATAATCAAATAAACCAACAAGCCTACAACCCCAAAACACTGGGCGAAAAAATTAATAAATAAATTAATAAATTAACAAATAAACCAAAAAGCCTACAACCCCATAACGCTGGGTGAAAAAATTAATAAATAAATTTATAAATAAACAAATAAACCAACAAGCCAACAACCCCATAACGCTGGTCGAAAAAATTATTATATAAATTTATAAATTAACAAATAAACCAAGAAGCCTACAACCCCATAACGCTGGACGAAAAAATTAATAAATAAATTTATAAATAAACAAATAAACCAACAAGCCAACAACCCCATAACGCTGGGCAAAAAATTATTAAATAAATTCATAAAAAACAAACAAACCAACAAGCCTACAACCCCATAGCGCTGGGCATGAATATTATTAAATAGATTTATAAATTAACAAATCAACCAACAAGCCTACAACCCCATAACGCTGGGTGGAAAAATTTATAAATAGGTTTATAAATAAAAAAACAAACCAACAAGCCAACAACCCCATAACGCTGGGCGAAAAAATTACTAAATAAATTCATATATAAACAAACAAATCAACAATCCTACAACCCCATAACGCTGGGCATGAATATAAATAAAATAATTCATAAATCAACAAATGAACCAACAAGCCTACAACCCCATAACGCTCGGCGAAAAAATTATCAAATAAATTCATAAATAAACAAACAAATCAACAAGCCTACAACCCCATAACGCTGGGCATAAATATTAATAAAATTATTTAAAAATCAACAAATAAACCAACAAGCCTACAACTCCATAACGCTGGGCATAAATATTAATAAAATAATTTATAAATAAACAAACAAGCCTATACAACCCCATAACGCTAGACGAAAAGATTAATAAATAAATTTATAAATAAACAAATAAACAAACAAGCCTACAACCCCATAACGCTGGGCGTAAATATAAAAAAATAAATTTATAAATAAACAAATAAATCAACAAGCCTACAACCCCATAACGCTGGGCGAAAAAATTATTAAATAAATTCATAAGTAAACAAACAAATCAACAAGCCTACAACCCCATAACGCTGGGCATAAATATAAATAAAATTATTTATAAATCATTAATTAAACCAACAAGCCTACAACCCCATAACGCTGGGCGGAAAAATTTATAAATAGGTTTATAAATAAACAAACAATCCAACAAGCCAACAACCCCATAACGCTGGGCGAAAAAATTAATAAATAAATTTATAAATTAACAAACAAATCAACAAGCCTACAACCCCATAACGCTGGGCATAAATATAAATAAAATTATTTATAAATCAACAAATAAACCAACAAGCCTACAACCCCGTAACGCTGGGCATAAATATTAATAAAATAATTTATAAATAAACAAACAAGCCTATACAATCTCATAACCTTAGGCGTGTACAAATTGATAAATAAACAAATAAACCAACAAGCCTACAACCCCATAACGCTGGGCGGAAAAATTCATAAATAGGTTTATAAATAAACAAATAAACCAATAAGCCTACAACCCCATAACGCTGGGCGGAAAAATTTATAAATAGGTTTATAAATAAACAAACAATCCAACAAGCCAACAACCCAATAATGCTGGGCATAAATATAAATAAAATTATTTATAAATCAACAAATAAAGCAACAAGCCTACAACCCCATAACGCTGGGCATAGATATTAATAAAATAATTTATAAATAAACAAACAAGCCTATACAATCACATAACCTTAGGCGTGTACAAATTCATAAATAAACAAATTAACCAACAAGCCTAGAACCCCATAACGCTGGGCGGAGAAATTTATAAATAGGTTTATAAATAAGCAAACAAACCAACAAGCCAACAACCCCATAACGCTGGGCATAAATAAAAATGAAATAATTTATAAATAAACAAACAATCTTATACAATCACATAACCTTAGCCGTGTAAAAATTAAAAAGTAAACAAATAAACCAACAAGCCTACAACCCCAAAACGCTGGGCGAAGAAATTAATAAATAAATTTATTAATAAACAAATAAATTAACAAGCCAACAACCCCAAAATACTAGGCGAAAGAATTATTAAATAAATTCATAAATCAACAAACAAATCAACAAGCCTACAACCCCATAACGCTGGGCATAAATATTAATAAAATTATTTATAAATCAACAAATAAACCAACAAGTCTACAACCCCATAACGCTAAACAAAAAGATTAATAAATAAATTTATAAATAAACAAATAAACCAACAAGCCTACAACCCCATAACGCTGGGCGTAAACATAAATAAATAAATTAAAAAATAAACGAATAAACCAACAAGCCTACAACCCCAAAACGCTGGGTGAAAAAATTAATAAATAAATTTATAAATAAACAAACAAACCAACAAGCCTACAACCCCATAACGCTGGGCATAAATATAAATAAAATAATTTATAAATAAACAAACAAGCCTATACAATCACATAACCTTAGGCTTGTACAAATTGATAATCAAACAAATAAACCAACAAGCCTACAACCCCATAACGCTGGAGGAAAAAATTAATAAATAAATTTATAAATTAACGAATAAACCAAGAAGCCTACAACCCCATAACGCTGGGCATAAATATTAATAAAATAATTTATAAATAAACGAACAAGCCTATACAATCACATAACCTTAGGCTTGTACAAATTGATAAATAAACAAATAAACCAACAAGCCTACAACCCCATAACGCTGGGCATTAATATAAATAAATAAATTTATAAATAAACAAATAAATCAATAAGCCTACAACCCCATAACGCTGGGCGAAAAATTATTATATAAATTCATAAATAAACAAACAAATCATCAAGCCTACAACCCCATAACGCTGGGCATAAATATTAATAAAATAATTTATAAATAAACAAACAAGCCTATACAACCCCATAACGCTAGACGAAAAGATTAATAAATAAATTTATAAACAAACAAATAAACCAACAAGCCTACAACCCCATAACCCTGGGCGTAAATATAAATAAATAAATTTATAAATAAACAAATAAATCAACAAGCCTGCAACCCCATAACGCTGGAGGAAAAAATTAATAAATAAATTTATAAATTAACAAATAAACCAAGAAGCCTACAACCCCATAACGAAAAAATTAATAAATAAATTTATAAATTAACAAACAAATCAACAAGCCTACAACCCCATAACGCTGGGCATAAATATAAATATAATTATTTATAAATCAACAAATAAACCAACAAGCCTACAACCCCGTAACGCTGGGCATAAATAAAAATGAAATAATTTATAAATAAACAAACAATCTTATACAATCACATAACCTTAGCCGTGTAAAAATTAAAAAGTAAACAAATAAACCAACAAGCCTACAACCCCAAAACGCTGGGCGAAGAAATTAATAAATAAATTTATTAATAAACAAATAAATTAACAAGCCAACAACCCCATAATACTAGGCGAAAGAATTATTAAATAAATTCATAAATCAACAAACAAATCAACAAGCCTACAACCCCATAACGCTGGGCATAAATATAAATAAAATTATTTATAAATCAACAAATAAACCAACAAGTCTACAACCCCATAACGCTGGGCATAAATAAAAATGAAATAATTTATAAATAAACAAACAATCTTATACAATCACATAACCTTAGCCGTGTAAAAATTAAAAAGTAAACAAATTAACCAACAAGCCTAGAACCCCATAACGCTGGGCGGAAAAATTTATAAATAGGTTTATAAATAAACAAACAAACCAACAAGCCAACAACCCCATAACGCTGGGCATAAATAAAAATGAAATAATTTATAAATAAACAAACAATCTTATACAATCACATAACCTTAGCCGTGTAAAAATTAAAAAGTAAACAAATAAACCAACAAGCCTACAACCCCAAAACGCTGGGCGAAGAAATTAATAAATAAATTTATTAATAAACAAATAAATTAACAAGCCAACAACCCCAAAATACTAGGCGAAAGAATTATTAAATAAATTCATAAATCAACAAACAAATCAACAAGCCTACAACCCCATAACGCTGGGCATAAATATTAATAAAATTATTTATAAATCAACAAATAAACCAACAAGTCTACAACCCCATAACGCTAAACAAAAAGATTAATAAATAAATTTATAAATAAACAAATAAACCAACAAGCCTACAACCCCATAACGCTGGGCGTAAACATAAATAAATAAATTAAAAAATAAACGAATAAACCAACAAGCCTACAACCCCAAAACGCTGGGTGAAAAAATTAATAAATAAATTTATAAATAAACAAACAAACCAACAAGCCTACAACCCCATAACGCTGGGCATAAATATAAATAAAATAATTTATAAATAAACAAACAAGCCTATACAATCACATAACCTTAGGCTTGTACAAATTGATAATCAAACAAATAAACCAACAAGCCTACAACCCCATAACGCTGGAGGAAAAAATTAATAAATAAATTTATAAATTAACGAATAAACCAAGAAGCCTACAACCCCATAACGCTGGGCATAAATATTAATAAAATAATTTATAAATAAACGAACAAGCCTATACAATCACATAACCTTAGGCTTGTACAAATTGATAAATAAACACATAAACCAACAAGCCTACAACCCCATAACGCTGGGCATTAATATAAATAAATAAATTTATAAATAAACAAATAAATCAATAAGCCTACAACCCCATAACGCTGGGCGAAAAATTATTAAATAAATTCATAAATAAACAAACAAATCATCAAGCCTACAACCCCATAACGCTGGGCATAAATATTAATAAAATAATTTATAAATAAACAAACAAGCCTATACAACCCCATCACGCTAGACGAAAAGATTAATAAATAAATTTATAAACAAACAAATAAACCAACAAGCCTACAACCCCATAACCCTGGGCGTAAATATAAATAAATAAATTTATAAATAAACAAATAAATCAACAAGCCTGCAACCCCATAACGCTGGGCATAAATATTAATAAAATAATTTATAAATAAACAAACAAGCCTATACAACCCCATAACGCTAGACGAAAAGATTAATAAATAAATTTATAAATAAACAAAGAAACCAACCAGCGTACAACCCCATAACGCTGGGCATAAATATTAATAAAATAATTTATAAATAAACAAACAAGCCTATACAACCACATAACCTTCATCGTGTAAAAATTAATAAATAATCAAATAAACCAACAAGCCTACAACCCCAAAACACTGGGCGAAAAAATTAATAAATAAATTAATAAATAAACAAACAAATCATCAAGCCTACAACCCCATAACGCTGGGCATAAATATTAATAAAATAATTTATAAATAAACAAACAAGCCTATACAACCCCATCACGCTAGACGAAAAGATTAATAAATAAATTTATAAACAAACAAATAAACCAACAAGCCTACAACCCCATAACCCTGGGCGTAAATATAAATAAATAAATTTATAAATAAACAAATAAATCAACAAGCCTGCAACCCCATAACGCTGGGCATAAATATTAATAAAATAATTTATAAATAAACAAACAAGCCTATACAACCCCATAACGCTAGACGAAAAGATTAATAAATAAATTTATAAATAAACAAAGAAACCAACCAGCGTACAACCCCATAACGCTGGGCATAAATATTAATAAAATAATTTATAAATAAACAAACAAGCCTATACAACCACATAACCTTCATCGTGTAAAAATTAATAAATAATCAAATAAACCAACAAGCCTACAACCCCAAAACACTGGGCGAAAAAATTAATAAATAAATTAATAAATTAACAAATAAACCAAAAAGCCTACAACCCCATAACGCTGGGTGAAAAAATTAATAAATAAATTTATAAATAAACAAATAAACCAACAAGCCAACAACCCCATAACGCTGGTCGAAAAAATTATTATATAAATTTATAAATTAACAAATAAACCAAGAAGCCTACAACCCCATAACGCTGGACGAAAAAATTAATAAATAAATTTATAAATAAACAAATAAACCAACAAGCCAACAACCCCATAACGCTGGGCAAAAAATTATTAAATAAATTCATAAAAAACAAACAAACCAACAAGCCTACAACCCCATAGCGCTGGGCATGAATATTATTAAATAGATTTATAAATTAACAAATCAACCAACAAGCCTACAACCCCATAACGCTGGGTGGAAAAATTTATAAATAGGTTTATAAATAAAAAAACAAACCAACAAGCCAACAACCCCATAACGCTGGGCGAAAAAATTACTAAATAAATTCATATATAAACAAACAAATCAACAATCCTACAACCCCATAACGCTGGGCATGAATATAAATAAAATAATTCATAAATCAACAAATGAACCAACAAGCCTACAACCCCATAACGCTCGGCGAAAAAATTATCAAATAAATTCATAAATAAACAAACAAATCAACAAGCCTACAACCCCATAACGCTGGGCATAAATATTAATAAAATTATTTAAAAATCAACAAATAAACCAACAAGCCTACAACTCCATAACGCTGGGCATAAATATTAATAAAATAATTTATAAATAAACAAACAAGCCTATACAACCCCATAACGCTAGACGAAAAGATTAATAAATAAATTTATAAATAAACAAATAAACAAACAAGCCTACAACCCCATAACGCTGGGCGTAAATATAAAAAAATAAATTTATAAATAAACAAATAAATCAACAAGCCTACAACCCCATAACGCTGGGCGAAAAAATTATTAAATAAATTCATAAGTAAACAAACAAATCAACAAGCCTACAACCCCATAACGCTGGGCATAAATATAAATAAAATTATTTATAAATCATTAATTAAACCAACAAGCCTACAACCCCATAACGCTGGGCGGAAAAATTTATAAATAGGTTTATAAATAAACAAACAATCCAACAAGCCAACAACCCCATAACGCTGGGCGAAAAAATTAATAAATAAATTTATAAATTAACAAACAAATCAACAAGCCTACAACCCCATAACGCTGGGCATAAATATAAATAAAATTATTTATAAATCAACAAATAAACCAACAAGCCTACAACCCCGTAACGCTGGGCATAAATATTAATAAAATAATTTATAAATAAACAAACAAGCCTATACAATCTCATAACCTTAGGCGTGTACAAATTGATAAATAAACAAATAAACCAACAAGCCTACAACCCCATAACGCTGGGCGGAAAAATTCATAAATAGGTTTATAAATAAACAAATAAACCAATAAGCCTACAACCCCATAACGCTGGGCGGAAAAATTTATAAATAGGTTTATAAATAAACAAACAATCCAACAAGCCAACAACCCAATAATGCTGGGCATAAATATAAATAAAATTATTTATAAATCAACAAATAAAGCAACAAGCCTACAACCCCATAACGCTGGGCATAGATATTAATAAAATAATTTATAAATAAACAAACAAGCCTATACAATCACATAACCTTAGGCGTGTACAAATTCATAAATAAACAAATTAACCAACAAGCCTAGAACCCCATAACGCTGGGCGGAGAAATTTATAAATAGGTTTATAAATAAGCAAACAAACCAACAAGCCAACAACCCCATAACGCTGGGCATAAATAAAAATGAAATAATTTATAAATAAACAAACAATCTTATACAATCACATAACCTTAGCCGTGTAAAAATTAAAAAGTAAACAAATAAACCAACAAGCCTACAACCCCAAAACGCTGGGCGAAGAAATTAATAAATAAATTTATTAATAAACAAATAAATTAACAAGCCAACAACCCCAAAATACTAGGCGAAAGAATTATTAAATAAATTCATAAATCAACAAACAAATCAACAAGCCTACAACCCCATAACGCTGGGCATAAATATTAATAAAATTATTTATAAATCAACAAATAAACCAACAAGTCTACAACCCCATAACGCTAAACAAAAAGATTAATAAATAAATTTATAAATAAACAAATAAACCAACAAGCCTACAACCCCATAACGCTGGGCGTAAACATAAATAAATAAATTAAAAAATAAACGAATAAACCAACAAGCCTACAACCCCAAAACGCTGGGTGAAAAAATTAATAAATAAATTTATAAATAAACAAACAAACCAACAAGCCTACAACCCCATAACGCTGGGCATAAATATAAATAAAATAATTTATAAATAAACAAACAAGCCTATACAATCACATAACCTTAGGCTTGTACAAATTGATAATCAAACAAATAAACCAACAAGCCTACAACCCCATAACGCTGGAGGAAAAAATTAATAAATAAATTTATAAATTAACGAATAAACCAAGAAGCCTACAACCCCATAACGCTGGGCATAAATATTAATAAAATAATTTATAAATAAACGAACAAGCCTATACAATCACATAACCTTAGGCTTGTACAAATTGATAAATAAACAAATAAACCAACAAGCCTACAACCCCATAACGCTGGGCATTAATATAAATAAATAAATTTATAAATAAACAAATAAATCAATAAGCCTACAACCCCATAACGCTGGGCGAAAAATTATTATATAAATTCATAAATAAACAAACAAATCATCAAGCCTACAACCCCATAACGCTGGGCATAAATATTAATAAAATAATTTATAAATAAACAAACAAGCCTATACAACCCCATAACGCTAGACGAAAAGATTAATAAATAAATTTATAAACAAACAAATAAACCAACAAGCCTACAACCCCATAACCCTGGGCGTAAATATAAATAAATAAATTTATAAATAAACAAATAAATCAACAAGCCTGCAACCCCATAACGCTGGAGGAAAAAATTAATAAATAAATTTATAAATTAACAAATAAACCAAGAAGCCTACAACCCCATAACGAAAAAATTAATAAATAAATTTATAAATTAACAAACAAATCAACAAGCCTACAACCCCATAACGCTGGGCATAAATATAAATATAATTATTTATAAATCAACAAATAAACCAACAAGCCTACAACCCCGTAACGCTGGGCATAAATAAAAATGAAATAATTTATAAATAAACAAACAATCTTATACAATCACATAACCTTAGCCGTGTAAAAATTAAAAAGTAAACAAATAAACCAACAAGCCTACAACCCCAAAACGCTGGGCGAAGAAATTAATAAATAAATTTATTAATAAACAAATAAATTAACAAGCCAACAACCCCATAATACTAGGCGAAAGAATTATTAAATAAATTCATAAATCAACAAACAAATCAACAAGCCTACAACCCCATAACGCTGGGCATAAATATAAATAAAATTATTTATAAATCAACAAATAAACCAACAAGTCTACAACCCCATAACGCTGGGCATAAATAAAAATGAAATAATTTATAAATAAACAAACAATCTTATACAATCACATAACCTTAGCCGTGTAAAAATTAAAAAGTAAACAAATTAACCAACAAGCCTAGAACCCCATAACGCTGGGCGGAAAAATTTATAAATAGGTTTATAAATAAACAAACAAACCAACAAGCCAACAACCCCATAACGCTGGGCATAAATAAAAATGAAATAATTTATAAATAAACAAACAATCTTATACAATCACATAACCTTAGCCGTGTAAAAATTAAAAAGTAAACAAATAAACCAACAAGCCTACAACCCCAAAACGCTGGGCGAAGAAATTAATAAATAAATTTATTAATAAACAAATAAATTAACAAGCCAACAACCCCAAAATACTAGGCGAAAGAATTATTAAATAAATTCATAAATCAACAAACAAATCAACAAGCCTACAACCCCATAACGCTGGGCATAAATATTAATAAAATTATTTATAAATCAACAAATAAACCAACAAGTCTACAACCCCATAACGCTAAACAAAAAGATTAATAAATAAATTTATAAATAAACAAATAAACCAACAAGCCTACAACCCCATAACGCTGGGCGTAAACATAAATAAATAAATTAAAAAATAAACGAATAAACCAACAAGCCTACAACCCCAAAACGCTGGGTGAAAAAATTAATAAATAAATTTATAAATAAACAAACAAACCAACAAGCCTACAACCCCATAACGCTGGGCATAAATATAAATAAAATAATTTATAAATAAACAAACAAGCCTATACAATCACATAACCTTAGGCTTGTACAAATTGATAATCAAACAAATAAACCAACAAGCCTACAACCCCATAACGCTGGAGGAAAAAATTAATAAATAAATTTATAAATTAACGAATAAACCAAGAAGCCTACAACCCCATAACGCTGGGCATAAATATTAATAAAATAATTTATAAATAAACGAACAAGCCTATACAATCACATAACCTTAGGCTTGTACAAATTGATAAATAAACACATAAACCAACAAGCCTACAACCCCATAACGCTGGGCATTAATATAAATAAATAAATTTATAAATAAACAAATAAATCAATAAGCCTACAACCCCATAACGCTGGGCGAAAAATTATTAAATAAATTCATAAATAAACAAACAAATCATCAAGCCTACAACCCCATAACGCTGGGCATAAATATTAATAAAATAATTTATAAATAAACAAACAAGCCTATACAACCCCATCACGCTAGACGAAAAGATTAATAAATAAATTTATAAACAAACAAATAAACCAACAAGCCTACAACCCCATAACCCTGGGCGTAAATATAAATAAATAAATTTATAAATAAACAAATAAATCAACAAGCCTGCAACCCCATAACGCTGGGCATAAATATTAATAAAATAATTTATAAATAAACAAACAAGCCTATACAACCCCATAACGCTAGACGAAAAGATTAATAAATAAATTTATAAATAAACAAAGAAACCAACCAGCGTACAACCCCATAACGCTGGGCATAAATATTAATAAAATAATTTATAAATAAACAAACAAGCCTATACAACCACATAACCTTCATCGTGTAAAAATTAATAAATAATCAAATAAACCAACAAGCCTACAACCCCAAAACACTGGGCGAAAAAATTAATAAATAAATTAATAAATTAACAAATAAACCAAAAAGCCTACAACCCCATAACGCTGGGTGAAAAAATTAATAAATAAATTTATAAATAAACAAATAAACCAACAAGCCAACAACCCCATAACGCTGGTCGAAAAAATTATTATATAAATTTATAAATTAACAAATAAACCAAGAAGCCTACAACCCCATAACGCTGGACGAAAAAATTAATAAATAAATTTATAAATAAACAAATAAATCAACAAGCCTGCAACCCCATAACGCTGGGCATAAATATTAATAAAATAATTTATAAATAAACAAACAAGCCTATACAACCCCATAACGCTAGACGAAAAGATTAATAAATAAATTTATAAATAAACAAAGAAACCAATCAGCGTACAACCCCATAACGCTGGGCATAAATATTAATAAAATAATTTATAAATAAACAAACAAGCCTATACAACCACATAACCTTCATCGTGTAAAAATTAATAAATAATCAAATAAACCAACAAGCCTACAACCCCAAAACACTGGGCGAAAAAATTAATAAATAAATTAATAAATTAACAAATAAACCAAAAAGCCTACAACCCCATAACGCTGGGTGAAAAAATTAATAAATAAATTTATAAATAAACAAATAAACCAACAAGCCAACAACCCCATAACGCTGGGCAAAAAATTATTAAATAAATTCATAAAAAACAAACAAACCAACAAGCCTACAACCCCATAGCGCTGGGCATGAATATTATTAAATAGATTTATAAATTAACAAATCAACCAACAAGCCTACAACCCCATAACGCTGGGTGGAAAAATTTATAAATAGGTTTATAAATAAAAAAACAAACCAACAAGCCAACAACCCCATAACGCTGGGCGAAAAAATTACTAAATAAATTCATATATAAACAAACAAATCAACAATCCTACAACCCCATAACGCTGGGCATGAATATAAATAAAATAATTCATAAATCAACAAATGAACCAACAAGCCTACAACCCCATAACGCTCGGCGAAAAAATTATTAAATAAATTCATAAATAAACAAACAAATCAACAAGCCTACAACCCCATAACGCTGGGCATAAATATTAATAAAATTATTTAAAAATCAACAAATAAACCAACAAGCCTACAACTCCATAACGCTGGGCATAAATATTAATAAAATAATTTATAAATAAACAAACAAGCCTATACAACCCCATAACGCTAGACGAAAAGATTAATAAATAAATTTATAAATAAACAAATAAACAAACAAGCCTACAACCCCATAACGCTGGGCGTAAATATAAAAAAATAAATTTATAAATAAACAAATAAATCAACAAGCCTACAACCCCATAACGCTGGGCGAAAAAATTATTAAATAAATTCATAAATAAACAAACAAATCAACAAGCCTACAACCCCATAACGCTGGGCATAAATATAAATAAAATTATTTATAAATCATTAATTAAACCAACAAGCCTACAACCCCATAACGCTGGGCGGAAAAATTTATAAATAGGTTTATAAATAAACAAACAATCCAACAAGCCAACAACCCCATAACGCTGGGCATAAATATCAATAAAATAATTTATAAATAAACAAACAAGCCTATACAATCACATAAACTTAGGCTTGTACAAATTGATAATCAAACAAATAAACCAACAAGCCTAAAACCCCATAACGCTGGAGGAAAAAATTAATAAATAAATTTATAAATTAACAAATAAACCAAGAAGCCTACAACCCCATAACGCTGGGCATAAATATAAATAAAATAATTTATAAATAAACAAACAAGCCTATACAATCACATAAACTTAGGCTTGTACAAATTGATAATCAAACAAATAAACCAACAAGCCTACAACCCCATAACGCTGGAGGAAAAAATTAATAAATAAATTTATAAATTAACAAATAAACCAAGAAGCCTACAACCCCATAACGCTGGGCATAAATATTAATAAAATAATTTATAAATAAACAAACAAGCCTATACAATCACATAACCTTAGGCTTGTAGAAATTGATAAATAAACAAATAAACCAACAAGCCTACAACCCCATAACGCTGGGCGTTAATAAAAATAAATAAATTTATAAATAAACAAATAAATCAACAAGCCTACAACCCCATAACGCTGGGCGTAAATATAAATAAATCAACAAGCCTGCAACCCCATAACGCTGGGCATAAATATTAATAAAATAATTTGTAATAAACAAACAAGCCTATACAACCACATAACCTTAATCGTGTACAAATTAATAAATAATTAAATAAACCAACAAGACTACAACCCCATAACACTGGGCGAAAAAATTAATAAATAAATTTATAAATTAACAAATAAACCAAGAAGCCTACAACCCCATAACGCTGGTCAAAAAAATTATTAAATAAAATTATAAATTAACAAATAAACCAAGAAGCCTACAACCCCATAACGCTGGACGAAAAAATAAATAAATAAATTTATGAATAAACAAATAAACCAACAAGCCAACAACCCCATAACGCTGGGCAAAAAAGTATTATATAAATTCATAAATAAACAAGCAAACCAACAAGCCTACAACCCCATAGTGCTGGGCATAGATATTATAAAATAGATTTATAAATAAACAAATCAACCAACAAGCCTACAACCCCATAACGCTGGGTGGAAAAATTTATAAATAGGTTTATAAATAAACAAACAAACCAACAAGCCTACAACCCCGTAGTGCTGGGCGAAAAAATTAGAAAATAAATTCATAAATAAACAAACAAATCAACAAGCCTACATCCCCATAACGCTGGGCATGAATATAAATAAAATTATTTATAAATCAACAAATAAACTAACAAGCCTACAACCCCATAACGCTAGGCATAAATATTAATAAAATAATTTATAAATTAACAAATAAGCCTATACAATCACATAACCTTAGGCGTGTACAAATTGATAAATAAACAAATAAACCAACAAGCCTACAACCCCATAACGCTGGGCGGAAAAATTTATAAATAGGTTTATAAATAAACAAACAAACCAACAAGCCAACAACCCCATAACGCTGGGCATAAATATTAATAAAATAATTTAAAAATAAACAAACAAGCCTATACAACCACATAACCTTCATCGTGTAAAAAATAATAAATAAACAAACAAACCAAAAAGCCTACAACCCCATAACGCTGGGCATAAATATAAATAAAATAATTTATAAATAAACAAACAAGCCTATACAATCACATAACCTTAGGCTTGTACGAATTGATAAATAAACAAATAAACCAACAAGCCTACAACCCCATAACGCTGGAGGAAAGAATTAATAAATAAATTTATAAATTAACAAATAAACCAAGAAGCCTACAACCCCATAACGCTGGGCATAAATATTAATAAAATAATTTATAAATAAACAAACAAGCCTATACAATCACATAACCTTAGGCTTGTACAAATTGATAAATAAACAAATAAACCAACAAGCCTACAACCCCATAACGCTGGGCGTTAATATAAATAAATAAATTTATAAATAAACAAATAAATCAACAAGCCTACAACCCCATAACGCTGGGCGAAAAAATTATTAAATAAATTCATAAATAAACAAAGAAATCAACGAGCCTACAACCCTATAACGCTGGGCATAAATATTAATAAAATTATTTATAAATCAACAAATAAACCAACAAGCCTACAACCCCATAACGCTGGGCATAAATATTAATAAAATAATTTATAAATAAACAAACAAGCCTATACAACCCCATAACGCTAGACGAAAAGATTAATAAATAAATTTATAAATAAACAAAGAAACCAACCAGCGTACAACCCCATAACGCTGGGCATAAATATTAATAAAATAATTCATAAATAAACTAACAAGCCTATACAACCACATAACCTTCATCGTGTAAAAATTAATAAATAATCAAATAAACCAACAAGCCTACAACCCCAAAACACTGGGCGAAAAAATTAATAAATAAATTAATAAATTAACAAATAAACCAAAAAGCCTACAACCCCATAACGCTGGTCGAAAAAATTATTATATAAATTTATAAATTAACGAATAAACCAAGAAGCCTACAACCCCATAACGCTGGACGAAAAAATTAATAAATAAATTTATAAATAAACAAATAAACCAACAAGCCAACAAACCCATAACGCTGGGCAAAAAATTATTAAATAAATTCATAAAAAACAAACAAACCAACAAGCCTACAACCCCATAGCGCTGGGCATAGATATTATTAAATAGATTTATAAATTAACAAATCAACCAACAAGCCTACAACTCCATAACGCTGGGTGGAAGAATTTATAAATAGGTTTATAAATAAACAAACAAACCAACAAGCCAACAACCCCATAACGCTGGGCGAAAAAATTACTAAATAAATTCATAAATAAACAAACAAATCAACAATCCTACAACCCCATAACGCAGGGCATGAATATAAATAAAATAATTCATAAATCAACAAATGAACCAACAAGCCTACAACTCCATAACGCTGGGCATAAATATTAATAAAATAATTTATAAATCAACAAATAAACCAACAAGCCTACAACCCCATAACGCTGGGCATAAATATTAATAAAATAATTTATAAATAAACAAACAAGCCTATACAACCCCATAACGCTAGACGAAAAGATTAATAAATAAATTCATAAATAAACAAATAAACCAACAAGCCTACAACCCCATAACGCTCGGCGAAAAAATTATTAAATAAATTCATAAATAAACAAACAAATCAACAAGCCTACAACCCCATAACGCTGGGCATAAATATTAATAAAATTATTTAAAAATCAACAAATAAACCAACAAGCCTACAACTCCATAACGCTGGGCATAAATATTAATAAAATAATTTATAAATCAACAAATAAACCAACAAGCCTACAACCCCATAACGCTGGGCATAAATATTAATAAAATAATTTATAAATAAACAAACAAGCCTATACAACCCCAAAACGCTAGACGAAAAGATTAATAAATCGATTTATAAATAAACAAATAAACCAACAAGCCTACAACCCCATAACGCTGGGCGTAAATATAAATAAATAAATTTATAAATAAACAAATAAATCATCAAGCCTGCAACCCCATAACGCTGGGCGAAAAAATTATTAAATAAATTCATAAATAAACAAACAAGTCAACAAGCCTACAACCCCATAACGCTGGGCATAAATATTAATGAAATTATTTATAAATCAACAAATAAACCAACAAGCCTACAACCCCATAACGCTGGGCATGAATATTAATAAAATAATTTATAAATAAACAAACAAGCCTCTACAACCACATAACCTTAATCGTGTAAAAATTAATAAATAAACAAACAAACCAACAAGCCTACAACCCCATAACGCTGGGCATGAATAAAAATAAAATAATTTATAAATAAACAAACAATCTTATACAATCACATAACCTTAGGCGTGTAAAAATTAAAAAGTAAACAAATAAACCAACAAGCCTACAACCCCAAAACGCTGGGCGAAGAAATTAATAAATAAATTTATAAATAAACGAATAAACCAACAAGCCAACAACCCCATAACGCTGGGCGAATAAATTATTAAATAAATTCATAAATCAACAAACAAATCAACAAGCCTACAACCCCATAACGCTGGGCATAAATATTAATGAAATTATTTATAAATCAACAAATAAAACAACAAGTCTACAACCCCATAACGCTAGACAAAAAGATTAATAAATAAATTTATAAATAAACAAATAAACCAACAAGCCTACAACCCCATAACGCTGGGCGTAAACATAAATAAATAAATTAAAAAATAAACGAATAAACCAACAAGCCTACAACCCCAAAACGCTGGGTGAAAAAATTAATAAATAAATTTATAAATAAACAAATAAACCAACAAGCCAACAACCCCATAACGCTGGGCGAAAAAATTATTAAATAAATTCATAAATCAACAAACAAATCAACAAGCCTACAACCCCATAACGCTGGGCATAAATATTAATAAAATTATTTATAAATCAACAAATAAACCAACAAGCCTACAACCCCATAACGCTGGGCATAAATATTAATAAAATTATTTATAAATAAACAAATAAACCAACAAGCCTACAACCCCATAGCGCTTGGCATAAATATTATTAAATAGATTTATAAATAAACAAATCAACCAACAAGCTGCAACGGTGTACCCGGGGGACAAGGCCACGCAAAGCCAGCCCCGAGGTCCCGTCGGCCAACGCCCAAGAATCTAAAAAAAATGAAAGAAAAATCTGCACTCGGGAACGGGCCAGTATTTCCGATGCGCCCTGATTCCCGTCCCGGCTAGCTCGAAATTAAATTTGCGGGCTGGAGAACTGCCTGCGAGAGGCCTGCTGCACTGCTGCCCCGCTGCTGCTGCCTCGCCGTCCTCGGCCGCGACTCGTTGCGGTCGATCAGCCCTAATAGGCCGCGCCCTAAGGGAAGAAGAGAGAAAAAAGCACAGGAAAGAGAGTAAAGTTTACGGAGAGAGAGGTTAAATCATACAATTAAATGAGAGAAAGAATATGTAGAGTAAACTAATTTATTTAAATGCCTACCCGGGCGAGTCGACAAATGCCGAGGCGAGGCCCAAGAACGCAAGCCCGTAGGCCACACACCGGCCGGATCCGCTGATCCAGGCCTTGCACACCGCACGCGGAGGGAGCACCGGGAAGGAATTAAAAACTACCTTAGCGTCTCGCCAGCGGCTCGTCGCAGCAGCAGAAGGCCGATGATCCTCGTCTAGTCGATCCCCCGGATGGCGGAGAAAACCGATGGCTCGTGGTAGGCTCAGGTCACCGGTACAGCACTCCAAGAACTCACTAAGATGAGGAAAGAGAATGTTCTCGACTCCTGGACGCCGGTGAGGATCTCTCCACTCGGTAAGATTACGCGGTATCTTCTAGCGTGACGAACAAAGACTGCCTTGCGAGGCTCGGTCGCTGGCGGTCGCCGCCAGTGCCACTCAGCTGAGCAGGGGAGGGGAGGGGAATCAGGCTCCCGGCCGTCTCTCTCCTCGTTTCGCTGCACGCTCGGGTCTAGCTCCGGCCGATCGCCACGATCCGCTCGGAGCCCAGCTGACGAGAGAGAGAATGCCGGGAGCTTGTGCTCAAGCTCCCGATCTCCCCGTAGCACACACATTGCACCGCAATGGACCACCCCCCACCAAGGAGTGACGCCGAACCAGGCGGTACGACGACCGCCCACGAAGGAGAACGCGAGACAAACAAATAATATTAACCGAATATAAATTAGTAAAAAAAAAGAAAAAAGGAACCTCCCGGTGCTCTCCCCTTGTCTGCCAAACGGGCTTACGCAAATTACAAAATTCTGGTTACTAATAATTGCCCAACGGGGCCTATCGCAAAATAATAGTAAATACAAATGATTGCCCAACGGGGCCTATCGCAAAATAATGGTATACAAATGATTGCCCAACGGGGCCTCGCAAAATACAACGGCCCATCGGGCTAAACTCGTAAGAAAATTAACAATCAAAAATATAAAAGAAGAGTACAAAGGGATGGCCCAACGGGGCCTCGCAAAATAAATAAACAATAAGAGTACAAAAGAATTGCCCAACAGGCTTAATGCTTACAACTAATCAGAATAAAGAAAATTACAAAGAATTGCCCCACGGGCTTAAACGCAGGTAAAAAATATAAATAAAACACAAATGATGTGTCGCCCTATGGCTTCACCAGGAGTCTGAAGGACCTTCAACGAGGTCCGGGGAACACGGACCGGAGGATGTTCAGTTAAACGTCCTCGGGCAAGTCCTGGATCGCAGCCCGAAGCTGGACAACCTCTGCTACCGAGGCAACGTGAGCAGGAGCCGGAGTCTGCTGCGGGGCGGGAGGGACAATGTCCTCCGGCGAATTCTGGACCGGGGCCCGAGGCGGGACGACCTCTGCTACTGAGGCAGCGCGAGCAGGGGCCGGAGTCTGCTGCGGGGCGGGAGGGACAATGTCCTCCGGCGAATTCTGGACCAGGGCCCGAGGCGGGACGACCTCTGCTACTGAGGCAGCGCGAGCAGGGGCCGGAGTCTGCTGCGGGGCGGGAGGGACAATGTCCTCCGGCGAATTCTGGACCGGGGCCCGAGGCGGGACGACCTCTAGCACCGGAGTAGCTCCAGCCGGACCAGGAGGCAGCGGAGCGGAGGAAACGGTGTCCTGCGGCGGAGTGTCCAGCAGGTTAGTCCAGAGGCTCTCGAAACGGGTCGGGACGATCTGGGTTGTCGAGCCTGTCCCTCTAGAACCCGAGTTCGGTTCTGGCTTGGCCGTTCTTGCCGTGTTGACCGGGTTTCTGGAGACTAGAGTCCTTGGTGTGCCACCTGTGGACCTGGCGGGCCGGGCGGCTTCTCCATTGGGACGTTGCCGCCGAAACTCTTCGCTGCAACGGGGGCACTCTCGCACTAGCAACCCTCGCCTTCCACAATTGGAGCAGAAGCTCCTTACTTCGGGGCGGGGGCAGTTTCTGGCCATGTGGCCCGGCCGGCGGCGCCAGCAGGCGAAACAAGCCCCCTCGGGGGGATCGAACCGGGCGTCGGTGGGAACCGGCATGGTGCGCCCTAGGTAAATCCCCTTACGGTAGGCCGTCTCCTTCCGGCGGGGCAGCGACTGCCTCACGATTGCTGGTAGGTCCGGTGGCATCGGCTGGGTGTTATCCCACCCGGTGTACGGATAAGGACCCGCCTCGCGGGGGTCCTGGTAGTACGCCGGGACGGGCTTAGCGTACGATCGCCGTCTCTCTCCTCCTGGAGTCGGCTCGATGTCTGCTGGTGGATTGATCTGCCTCCGCGCTTCCGGGATTACCCGCACGGCCGCACGGGCGTTTGACCCCTCCAAGGGTTCGACGGGCGATCCAGGCCGGCGAGGGGTATTTCCCTCCGAGACCACGCGTCTCGGACCAGGAGAGGACCGCGATCTTCTTCGGACCCGCGCCCCGCCCCCCCGTTGTTGAGAGCGGCTGTCCCGTGGACCGGTGCTGACGGAGCGGGAGCGAAAAGTCCCCGGATCCAGCGGTATGGACGGGAACCCTGCATCGTCCCCTCGCCGACAGAGCCTTTTTGGCGACTCGGGTCGCTGGAAGTCCTCCGACTGGTTCTCTCTGCACAGCCGTTTCCGTTGCCAAGGGCGTGTTCCGGCCTCTTCATCCGACGAGGATTCCAGAAGGGGGTACCGAATGTCCAGCCTCTCGTCCTCGATCTCGGGCTCTTCCTCTCGGTTCCGTAAAGGTGGCCTTGTAAGAGTAACCACCCGCCCAGCGGGTGGGGGAGGGTCTCGTTCCCCTGGGAGAATCATCTCCGGATTGTATGGCCGGCGGCCCGAGGGCTTGGATCCGCGCCTGGGCATCTGAAATAGAGTTTAATCATTAATATGGGCCAAATACTCAAAAGAAATAATAGACAGTCAGTCAACACAAAATTAAATAATAGCATGCAGAATGACTAATTTTCCCCGGGGCTTACATCTAGACTCGCTGTCTCGGTCACCGCGAGCGGGGTTTCTTTCTCCCCCCGAGGAGGAATAAAGCGTTTCAAGTCGCTTACGTGCACCTTTGGGTTTTTCCGACTATCGCCCATGTCCAGCACATAGACCGTGGGCGATTCGACCTCGAGGACCGTGAACGGGCCTTCAAACTTCGGGGCGAGCTTTTTATTGAACTTCGTGGCGGCGTCGGACAAGTAGTGGGTGGCTCGCATGACCAGGTCTCCCACATGAAACCGCACGTCTTTACGCCCCTTATTGTATTGCTGTTCCTGTTTCCTCTGCGCCGCCTCGATGTTCTTGCGCACCAGGTCCCACAGATGGTCCAACCGCTTTACGCGATCCAACCAGACTTCAGGGCTCAGTTTTAACAGAGTTCTCGGGGCCTCCACCTTCCGCCGTAGGCTTTTGACCGGGCGGGGGTGTCTGCCATAATTCAGGAAGGCGGGCGAGACTCCTGTAGAGGACTGGCAGGCGGTGTTGATGGCATGCCGGAATTCGGCAAGGTGTACGTCCCACAACCGGTGGTCGAGTTTCACGAACATCGAGATCATGGTCTTGAGCGTCTTATTGCTCCTCTCCACGGGGTTTGTCTGGGCATGGTAAGGGGGTATGGTCGTATGTTTGGTCACATACTCCTCGAGTAGGCCCATAAGGTCCTTATTAACGAATTCTGTCCCGTTATCAGTGAGGACATAATCCGGGGCTTCCCACCGAAACAGTATAAGGTCCTCGAGGGCCAGGGCTACGTTTTTCCCGGTAGCTTTCCGTAAAGGTTTTAACTCCACCCACTTGGTGAACAAGTCTACGAAAACCACCAGGTAACGAAACTGATTTTTACTTGGGGGAAACTCCATCAGGTCCACGGAAACCACGGACCACGGTCGCTCGACCACCTTCTTGCCCATAAGGCCTTGTGGGCCCGAAGTCGGGGTCTTGTACTTCTGACATTCCAAACAGCTCAGAACGAAACGCCGGGTCTCGGCATACACTCCGGGCCAGTAGTACTCACGGATCACCCGGTCATAGGTTTTCTCGACTCCAAAGTGTCCGGAGGACGGGTGGACGTGCGCGTCACAAAGCACCTCGTCCCGGTACTCTTCGGGGACAACCAGCCTCCAGCCCTCCTCTCCGTCCTAACAAGTTATCAAAAATTGACCTCTCTATACCTTCGCGGCAACGTTCGCTTCACATTTTTGATCGGTGTCGTCACTCTGAGCCAATCAGATCCAGAATAAAAGTCTTAATCTTCAATTCGATAGTTTCTCGAGCTCGAATCTCGACACTCGCGTACTCCCTTTTATAAGAAGGACTAGAAACTCGCTAGCGCGCGTACCGCGCGCAGGTGCTATCATTTATTTGTTGCTTTTATTGATTTGAATCAATCGATGATTAAAAAAAGAAAACATACAATAAATATTTATTTTATTCATTTTTTTTAATTAATAAAAATTTGCGTACCACGCGCTTATCCTATTATTCATTTACTACTTTTCCGAAATTAATTCAGCATTGTTAACAAAAGATCCAAAACAAAAGAATGATGGTTTTTCTTTGCTGATTCATAAAATCAGTTCTGGGGTGATTTATTATTAAACATCTATCCTAACTCGATACCAACAATTTAATCAAGAGAATCCTGAAAAGATTTTACGATATTTTATTTTTAAACAATTTTAAAACCAAGACTTATGACCAGATTGTACTATATATTCATCTTGACTTTTAAGTTGACATAAACGGCTGTTAGTTTTCTGACTTGATCAATTTTTTTGTTTGCTCACCCTGATCGCATAATTTTTGATCGATCGCCGTAGGTGAATAATGATAGACGAGCTTACTGATCATTATAAACCTACTTTGGATCATTATTCTTTGGATTTATTGTGATTAAATGGTGATTGAATCATTATCCAATTTTCCAGGTTAAAATTTTTCCATGCCGTTTTATAAAATTAGTATTTGTATATGATAACCTTTACACACTGTACATTAAGTAAAATAAAATCCTTTCTTGCTTGCTCTAACGAACGTTTCTTTGAATTCTTTTTGCCAACGTTTTGTCATCGTTTGATGATGACCTCTTTCAGGCTATATAAATTACAAAATCGCTAATTACACAAAAATAATGAAAAATTATAAAAATTACATTATGAATTAATTAATTTGTAAATGAAATTAAAATTAAAAAATTTTTTCACTTATAAGATTCTAATATTAGTCGATAAATTTATCGTGTTGTTGAGTACATGGTTTACATATTACTGATTTTGGGACAAACTTTTTTGATGATAAGTCTATCGTTACGCCTCTATAGTCTTCTTTATAATCCTTTCTCAAATCTGATCATTGAAACCGCACATTTCCACACTCAAAACACGGGTGGAAACGGGCCTTTTCCACCACAGTTTTTGTTCCCATGGAAAAAACATGAACGATGCTATTAACAGATTTTCTAATCAACAACCTCAAAAATATAATGATTAAAAATTAAATGATTTTGGTAAAAACGTTAGTAAATAATTTCAATAAAAATATACTTTAAATTATTGTATAAAACAATCAAAACAAAATTTTTTTTTGCAAAATTCTATAATTTTTCAGATTAAAAAATTACTTTTTGCAGTTTGGAGGTTGGATTTAAAAAAATGAAATAATATGGTTCTTCACAAAAAATTTAGAGCACTACGCGCGTGGGAATCGGAATAAACACTAAAATTTTAAAAATAATTCATACATACAGAAAAAACGCGCATGTGGGTAAAAAAAACAATCAGTAGCATAATAACATTAAGCATAACACACTGTGTGCTACGCGCACGCAGTAAAAGAGTGATGAAAAACAAATTTGAACTGTTATTTTTTTAAAACTAATGAAACTCTAATGTTAAAAATTTACTGTTAGAAATGATAGCTTGAGGTATACATGCATAGGTGCCTATCGGAGAGGCTTTTTCAACAGAACTCAAAAATAAATTAGCAAATGTTTTATAAAATGCAGTTAAAAACGAACTATTTAATACATAAAAAAATACTGTTTAGAGCAAAAGTAATAATTAAAGCAAGACACTCAGATTCAATCAACTAACCAACACATTAAGCTAAGCAGACCAAAACATTCGAACTTATAACCAACAATATTGAGAAACAAAAAACACAGCACCACAATCGAATGTGAAAATATTTTAAATGCTTAAATAATGATTATCCATCAAATTTGAGAAAGCACAGTCCTGTACAAGTAAGAGAAACTTGTCGTTCCCACTCGAGTTGGGTTTTTTCAGTACTCGACTTCGTCTCGTGCTGAAACATCCAACTCTCGTGGAAACAACGCGTTTCCCTTACTTGTACAGGAATATACTATTCTTAAGTACATAGTGTCCTTCTGTTTATTGATGTTATTAGGATGAAAGTGAATACGAAAAAGTAACTTTTTATCCTGCAGTGTACCTAATATGGCCCCCGCGAATTAGTAGAAATGGCGATATTTCAAAGTGTATTTCCGAAGTCTTTAGTTTCGTATTTACTTTTTAGAAAATCCTATCCTTATGTTATTTTAATGAAATAAATTTTATTGTTTCAAAGCTTTTTTTCATTTTATAACTAAAGAAACAAACTTTGATAACAATTTAAAGTTGTAATTTTTCTACTGGTTGCAAAGCTTTCAAAAACATTGTAAAAGGCTCAATTTAAGGTTGTTGGGTTGGTCCATGATCTGACAAGTAGATTCTAATAAAAAAGTACTCATTTTGGAGGTAATTGCTTCTTATTGATGCCACTAAATTTTTAGGGCAAAATGAACCTTGGGAGAAAAGATATTGCCAAATTTGTTTAACACGTAAGCTTATGGGAATCACTGTTTTCTTGAAAGTTTAATAGGATCTGACAAGTACATTTTAATGAAAAAATTCAGGGTAGAAGAAAAAATTTTTTGAAACACTTATCAATTAAAAGCAATTACCAGTGGATCTTATGAGCTGAGAAAAAAATAATCAAACACTAAAATCTTAGGTTAGGTGCTATGTTGTGCCACGAGTGCGAGAGAGATAGAGAACACCGTTAATCTCTCCGTTCGACTCGCACTAGTACCTCTTTCTCTCTCGCACCGACCCAACAACCTTAAAAAAAATCATTTTTAAAATAATTAAAATTTTGCAGCTTTTTAAATCTCATATCCTGATTGATTTAAAAAAAAGGAACCAATCGCAGTTAATAAATACCTTCAAGGGGGCCATATTAGGTACACAAATTTTTGGTGTCTTAAAAAAACGTGTTTTCGTAAATCCTCTGGCATTTCAAGCTCATTGATCAAAATCGAACGCGTAATGTTTCACTTTAAAGCTCTATAATTAACCTTTAAAATGAGAGCTTACACGTCAAAAAATATTGATTTAATTCGCCACAACGTCGATTCTAGCTTAGGAGGGCCATATTAAGTATACACTTACCTTATATAAATTATCATGTGGTTCAAAAGTTCGTTTTCAAAAAATTTAGTCTATATTTTTTATTTATTTTTTGCGATGAATTCAAATGGTTTAAGACATTTTTAACATTATAATTTTTTTTTTAATATTTCGAGACCCAGACCCTAATGGAAAATAACAAACGTGATATATTTTAACAAAAATTAGATTCAGAAGTTTTTCAAAATTTTTTAGGAGGTCAAAAGGCACTTTTACAACTAATTCATGAAAATTTTACATTGATTGTTATCTGGCAGGCGAAATTTCATTAAAACTAAATCTGTATGAATAGCAAACATATTTTTTTGTTAACGAAGTTTTGCCAAAAACCGCGTTTCTCTAGTCATCTTTGGCTTCGAAATATCAAGAGAAATGATTTTTGCCTGAAGTATCCTTTTTTAAAGACCATAAAATTGATGCATTTATATTGTGTAGGAGTTTCTGCAAAAAACCTTATAGTCATTCCATGGGTGATCAAATGCTAAAAAAAACTCTAAAAACTATTAAAAAATCGTCAAGCCAGACAAAGTTGTCAAAATTTTTTTTTTTTCAGTAGCCTCTATTTTTTATGTAAATTAATCGAATAGTATAATGCAATACAAGAACAGAAAGTTGAACATTGCTGCACTGCGTGACATGTAAGAGGTTAGAAGCTCGACATTTTTTTCTGCACTGCTGTTATACGTCGGTATAGTAGAGCGCCTGATTGCAGCAAAGTTTAACTTTCGACTGAGAAATCGGTGCGCAGGATTCGTACTTTCGACCATCGGATGGAGAAAAAAACTTTAAAAAGGAAAATTTTAGGCGCTAATCACAACATTCTATTCTCTTTTTAGGGACCCTAGAATTTAAAGTATTAGTTTTTAAACTTTGATTCTTACCTTGAAACCTTGGATGGCTAGTAAAACGCGGTTTAAAACAAAAATTTTCTACTAAAAAGTTTAAGCTCCGTATGTTGTTTTTTAATTTTGATGAAATATGTGCCCTTAAGGTGGCGATTTATATTAAATATTTTAATATTTTTTTTTTTTGGCGGTGACCGACACTTGATGAAAAATTTACCCTTTCAATTTTAATAAAATTGTTAACTGATACCCGTTAAATTAATGATTCTGATTTTAATAAAATTGGTCAAAAAGTTGCTTTTTTATTTTTAAAAAGTTGAAACAATATGACCAGCTGTGCGAGGACTTCACCGCAAGTTTTTTGGTTTTTTTTTTCAATGTAGTTTTAAGGTAAAAAAACAGCTTAAACTGTTTGAATTCGGTGCAAAAAAATATTTTCAAATCATAGTCAAACTAAATTGATCGTAAACAAAATTTGTTTAAAAAAAAATTTAAAATTTAACATTTTTATTTTAGATTCTATTTGCCGAGGAAGCTGATTCGGCTATTTTATTTGGCGAAATACCCTTTTTTCTTATAAAGTTTTAAGGCATCTTTTATAAACCTGTCCTGAATCTAAGGCAGATTGGCTCAAAAAATAGCAAACCCAAGAGCTTGCTAAGGGTTGGCTAATATTTTTCAAGCGATCGTGTAACGTTTAATCGTAAAGGCCCCGAAAACCATACCCCTCCCACGTAGCGGGGAGAATATTTGCGTATTCGGGGCCTGTATAATATGAAAAGTAAAAGTTGAGAATAGTTCAGTACATATATTTGAGAAACTGTTTTGATTTTTAATCTGGTTACTCAATAAAAATAACCTTTGTATGTTCTCTAGTTTCAAATCACATTATTCAGTTTAGAATGAAAATACTTTTTCGCTATTTTGGGCATGATTTTTTTTTTAAATTGACCGACCTGCCTCGGTTTATCCTACCTGCAATACGTGAGCTTTATTATAAACAACAAAATATATTTGTGTCATACTTCTTATAATATAAATTTGATCATACATCTTAATATTAATTGTTGTTAGTATCAATACTATTAAAATTTTCATTGTTATTACTATTTAGTATTCATATTTATACTTTTATTTTTAAAAGTATCCATTTCTTACCTAAAAACTTTTTGTACGATATTATCTACGTTGAATAAAAATTATAAAATCAAAATATTGATAAAATTCATACTAAGAGTTGAATTACGATGAAAAGTTTCTTTGAAAAATTAAAGTTTTTACTTATATCAATTGATTATGAAAGTATTAAAAAGTATATACCTGGTCTAGGTGTGTATATTTAATTTATGTTCTACGGAGTCAGAAAGCAACAATTCCGTTCTAGGCCGTGCCCCAAAAATACCATTGTTTGGTCGAAAACATAAAAATTTGATCTTACATTATACTTTTATTACTTATTTAAATCAACAATATGAAAATTGCATTCTGTTAAAGTATGATTGGGGATTGTTAAAATAAAGCAAATAATTATTTATAAACGAAGTGTGTAATTTATTAGTCTGAGGTATCACATGAGATGCTCTCGGTAGAGCATCGGCACACGTACTGACTCGACCGCTGTCGAGATGCTGCGAGGCAACGGTGCGCCTGCGCACTCTGCTTTACTCATTCATCACATCACTACCTATCTAACATTCCTTCCTAGGGATGTGATTCAATCAAGAAAATAATATCACCCTTCACGATCTTTGGCAGTCTAGGATTTACAAGTATATACTCTAGTATTAATTCTAGTTTCACTCACACGATCCATACAATATTCAATGGTATCAAAAACGTAATACAAAATTGGTAATACAAAGTAAATCAGTCTGTGTGCTCTCAATGAGCTTGTACCTACAGGTATACAATACAAAATTCTGTCCAACAGAGATCAACCTAAAACTAACGCTCGACCAACGAGCTTGAACAATCTTAACCTAACGCTTGACTAACAAGCTTGAACTAATACTCGACTAACGAGCTTGAACTATAAAGCATAAAGGTGTCGTCCTCAGGATACTCTGTCCCTTGGTTTATTGACTCCGGCAATTCAACGTCTGTAAACAAAGAAAAAATTAGTAAATTATGTGTCCAAATTAATTCAATTTTTCTCTAGTCATGCTAATTGAAATTTATTCTAGATATGTAAATTTAGCAGTTTTCTTACAAATTCATCATGTTTCTCGAATGCTAGAGGCTTAGTGAAAATATCAGCCATATTTTCTTCCCCACTTATCCAATTAGTTTTAACTCTAACTTGAGAAGAGCAAGCTTTCACAAAATCCCCATGTGTTACCGAAATGTCCTTCTTTCTACCTTCTCTTTCTCTAAACTCTAGATTTGCTCTGATTACTTCTAGACTATCATCAAAGTACTTTAATTTAACACTACCTTCCATCTGTGTGTTCCTCACAGCAGCAAGATTGTCGCACCATACGGTAGCAGGATACATAGTAAAACCCGTAATATCTCTAATCGCTTTGTCTAGTGAGATTATTTCACGACAAGATTCGCTCATGGTAATATATTCCGCACCGCACGTTGAGGGATGAGGAAATACTTGTTTATGACTTCTCCAAGCTACTGGATCGCCATATAATCTAACAACGTAACCGCACGATGATGTGGATTTCGCGTTATCGCAAAAACTAGAGTCTGTCAAGGCTTCTAAGTGATTTTCTCGAGCTAGATATGTGAGACCTAGATCGGATGTCCCTCTAATGTATTTAAAAATTCTCAATACATCCTCCCAATCTTCAGCTGTAGCTACAAGCTGCCGTCTAGCTAAATAATTTACTGCAAAAATTATATCGGGTCTAGAAACATTTGCTAGGTATAGTAAACTACCAATCGCTTCTCGATAGGGCACTTTGATTTTATCTAGTTGCTTCGAGTTATCTTTCTTACCTTTAACTTGCTTTCTCACTTGTTTAGTTATCATTGGGGTTTTAACAGAACAACTATCTTCTAGTCCAAATCTAGTCAATATTTTTTCTATGTACTCTTCTTGCGATATTTTAAGTGTTTTATTAATTTTGTCTCTAGTAATTTTCATTCCCAAAAATGTTTTTGGTTCTCCCAGATCGTTCATTTTAAATACACTACTCAGCCTAGATTTTATTTCTCTTAGTTTCGCTCCATCATTACTTGCTATTATCACATCATCGACGTATACAACAATCAGGGCTTCTCCCCCGTTTTTCCTCCACGTAAATAGACATGGCTCATTCAAATCATTCTGAAACCCGAGTTTCAAAACTTCCTCCGAGAACCTGACACTCCACCGTTTGGGACTAACTCTAAGACCATACAAAGACTTCAACAACTTGCACACTTTCGTTTTTCTAGTGTGTTCATCGCAATCTACACCTTCTGGAATCTCCATATAAATTTCTTCCTCTAGAATTCCGTTCAAGAACGCGGTTTTTACATCCATTTGGCATGCTTCTAGATTTCTTTTATTTATAATTGCAAGAGCTGTTCTAACTAATGGTAATCTCGAGACTGGAGCATACGTTTCCCGTAACTCATATTTATTTTCATCTTTAAATCCTCTGACTACTAATCTAGCTTTAAAAATTTCCTCACCGTTTTCATCTAGTTTTCTTTTGAATACCCATTTTGAATCGATTACTTTACACTCGGTTGGCCTGTCTACAAGTTCCCATACGTCATTTTCTCTCATGGATTTCAATTCTTCCACGATCGCGTTTTCCCAATCATGTTTGTCCACGGACTTCATTGATTACTTATAGGAGGTTGGATCTTTGTTTATCTCGGCGAACATTGCAAATTTTACTTCATCCGACTCTAGATCTTTTTTAGAACTACCATATAAATTAAAGGTCAATTTATCAATATCCTTAATTATATGTTTGAAATTTTCAAAACTAGAATCTTCAAGTGGTCTCGGAATTTCGGTCTTTCTAGCATAAATTTTAAAATCACGATTCAATTTAGGTTTGCGCATTGGCATTTTTCTAGTTGCTTCTAGTTCAACATTTCTTTTCTTACTGCTTACTACTGTATCCGCGTTATCTAGCTTACGTTTGACTGACCTTCCTCTTTTTGATTTCTTACTTTCAATTGGATTTTCATCCTTCTCTAGATTATTATTTTCTTGCTCATCGATATTTACGAGCCAATTTTCATCGGACAAGTCTTCTAGATTTTCGCAGCCATCTAGTTCTTTTATTTGATCTTGAACATTCTTTCTATACGCGTTTTTATAAACTACCCTTTCATTAAACTTCACGTGACGAGAACTCAAATATTTACCCGATGGGGGATGCCACAAAACATAACCCGTCGGTAAATACCCTACCAATACCGTTCTAATAGCTCTGTTCGAAAATTTCGAGTCCGTGATTGGGATTTTCATGTAAGCCAGGCAACCAAATCTCTTAATCTTACCGAAATGCAAGTTAGTTTTACCAGAGAATTTTCTCAATGGTACTTCAAAATTTATCGAGTTGTGGGGTGTTCTATTATACATGTGAACTGCTGCTTCAGCAGCCAGCACCCACATTGTTTTCGGCAACCCGCTATCTATCATTAACGATCTAATTTTAACCTGCAATGTCTCATTAAACCGTTCAGCCATTCCATTATGTTCTGGCGTGAAAGGAGTTGTAAAGTTAGAATCAACTCCCTCCTTTTCCATGACTTCTAGAAATTTACCCCCAGTAAACTCTGTGCCTTTATCAGATTTGACATAGCATAGTTTTTCATTCTTGCCAAGCAAGTTTCAAGCTGTCACTAAATATTTCTCAAAACTCTCCCCAGAACCATCTTTCGTTTTTATGCTATATATTTTCGCGAATCTACTGAAATCGTCCACAAATACTACTATGAATCTATTACTACCTGGAAACGAGATGGGTTTAATAGGCCCCATAGTATCACAGTTAACCGTCTGTAAAGACCGATTTGCTCTAGTTCTTTCTTGATTGAATGGCAGTTTTTTCATTTTTGATAGAATGCAGACTTCACAATCTAGAATGTTTTCACCGAATTTTACCCCTTTTAGTTCTGGCCTGGTTTTCTGAAGCTGTCTCAGATAACCTAGTGAACTGTGTGCCAACCGAATATGCCATAACATTCCCTGATCGATTCTAAAATTCCTAATCTCGGCATTCAGTGGCTCATCTATGTATTGTTGTGCCATTTTATCTAGAGCGCCTAACTTATTACCATCTAGAATTTTTCTACCTAAGGTATGTTCATCTAGATTAAAATCTGTATTTCCATTTCTCAAGTCGATATTTTCAAGCTCTTTATCACTCTCCCTCCCAACCTCAGGCAGATGAGTTTCCATTCCACCATCAATAACTCCCTCCGAACTTTGTAGTTCCATGTATTCCTCCTCTGCCTGGGGTTGACTAAGGAGCTGCTATAGAGTACCTTTTCGCGCTTGACACGTATAATTATCGTAAACCGTATCATCAGATTCAGCTCTAGTTTTAGCACTCAAGGATATTAACCAATTAGGTTTAGAATAATAGCCAGACAAATAAGTTTCGTATGTATTTTTATCAAAAATTTTAAGAACTCTAGAATCTAAATAAATTCCAAGACCTGCTTCAGCAAACCGTCTCAAGGAAATTAAATTATCACCTATGTCGCTTGCTGTAATAACATTCGAGAGTCTAATTTGTCTGTCTTTATCTAGTTTAGAAAAGAGAATCAGTTCTCCCTTTCCGTCAATTTTTATATCCGCGGAACTATTTTTATTCGCGCATCTGATAACTTCACCACTACTTTTCTCAAAATTTGACAAGGCTATACCTTTCCCCACTATATGCTCCGCAGCGCCAGAATCCGCGATAAAAATAATGTCATTATCATAATCATTCAATTTACCTGACATACCTGCTATGTTAGCTCTGGGATTCATCTTTCCTCCGCGTGTACTTGACTCTGCTCTATTTGGCTGATAAGGTCTAGCATGGTTTTTAAAGGACCTCCCTCTACCTCTGTTTATAAACCCTCTCGATGAGGATTTTTCTTGACCTCTACCTCTACTCGACGACCCACGACCTCTACCTCTAGAATCTTGACCTCTCGGTCCCTGCCCTCTACTTATAAATCTGCCTCTACCTCTACCTCTAGAACTAGTATTTGTCTGTGTGTTTACTGACCTGTTGACATCGTTGTAAGGGCAGGTGTTGGAAGTGTGACGTTCCATTCTCCTGCAGGTATAGCAGAACCAAAGATTCAATGCCTTGTAGCGACACTGAGGCTCCTGGTGACCGTACCCATCGCAACGGTGACAACGATTGTCCTGCCATCTAGTTGCTCCGCCGTTTGCTGCATTAGCTGCTGCTCTAGGTGCTTGCGCTTGAGCGCCATTTCTCGAGGCCTCCAGCTGTAAAACAAAAAGTTTCATTTTCTCTAGATTCATTGGTTTGCCAGTTGCTGACTGTACCAGATCTGCCGTAACTAATTCTGGTACCTGACACAGCATTATAAAATGCAGCCCCTTGCTCCTCAGGAGGCATAGGTATATCACCTTCACACAATTCTGCCTCTCTAATTATGGCATCAAATTTTTCACAAAAATCATTAATTTTATCCTTTGGATTCATTTTAAGGGCATACAGACGCGATCTGACCGAGGCTGAGGTAAAATTTGTCTCAGCCTTTCTCATTTCTCTCAATTTTTTAATTATCTCTTTAGGTTCAATAATATTAATTATTTTTCGATGATAATTTTCATCTAGATGATTAATTATTATGTCTCTAACAATATTTTTCCTTTTCTTTTGAGCTGTAGGATTATATAATTTATTTGGAAAAATTTTATCATCAATTATATCTAGTGAATCTAGTGATAACAATTCTGATCTCAAGGAATCTAGCCATAAGCTTAAATCAATTTTTGCCGTTAATTTATAATCTCTTTTAATGAATGTTTTTGAAGTATGATTTAACTCTAGATTCTTATTTAATTCGGTCAGAGTCGCGTTAAGGCTCGCGGGCATACCTGAGTCAATCAAGGTTGAACGTCTAACTGAGTTTGGATCTAGAACTCTAGGACTGGAAGTATTTATCGCGTTTGTATTATTAAGTATATCTAGAGTGGGTCTCGATTGTTTTTCTAGAAGGGTAGAGTTAAAAATATCATCTCTAGGTACCTGTTTATTCAGAGTTCGAATCGCCCCAGTCAGTGTGGCTGTTGCCTGGTTGAGTTGAACGGCTGACTGATTGAGAAGCCTGGTGATATTACGCTGTTCACTAAGGACTTGTTCCATTTCTGACGGTCTTGACACTAGACGTGGCATGGGTGGCAAGTTGTCCGGCCCCGTTGTAGTCCTTGACTGATTGAGTAGAAGTGTGTGTTGACGAGCCATCTTTGTCCGGATCTCTTCTTCCTTGCGTTGTTGTTCTTGCAATTTCGCCTGAGCTTCAATGGCTTCTGTCTGGGCTTGCGTTTCTTGAGCCTGAGCTGCCTGGAGCTCGGCTCGTGCTTGAGCTTCTTCAGTAGACAGACCCTCAAATTGTGACTGCCTTCCATTTTCGTAAATGGTAACTTCTGGCTCTAGGGGCTCTATCATTTCGCCGTCATTCTGCGTGATCACCTCTTCCTCGTGATGAACCTGAGCTAGCCCATCAGTTGGTGGATTGTTGGTCGGGGCCTCTAGAGTGATCCCGTCCAGCATAGCGATGTTCCTGAAATAGTCCTGGGACTGGGGCGGCAGGTCTGCCCACTCGGTCGGCTCTTCTGGTTCACCTGTAGAATTAATTTCATTCAGATATTTGGATTTTTCTAGTATTAGCAGATCTGTTCTAGTAAATGAATTTTTCTACAGGCTTTCTAGATTTGTTTTATTTTAGTATTAATTAAAATTCTAATTTACGTTCTTGCACCAGATGCCTAGAGATGTAAGTCTCACTGGTGGCAACATATGTTCCGTATAAACGGAACATTTTTCTTTCGACCGATCTTTGTTTTCGAAGAATTTCAAAAACTTCTTCCTGACTTGCTATGGAGTCGGACATCTTGTTTAACTAAAATAAAAACCAAATATCTTTAAGAATAATTTTCATTTAAATATTGATGCTGATTTGAAACACAGAATAAAATGAGCAAAAATGTTACAAATTTATTTTTTAATTCCCGAGATGCGGTTATTCCAATTCTCATGGACCTTGAAATTCAATTAAAAAAAAACTTCTGTAGCTTTCGAAAAGTATTTTTATTCCGCATTGTTCATTCATTGTTGATCAAAAATCAAATCGTATAACCTCATGGATCGAACAATTGTTTTTTTCGAACTTTGACAGTTCGTTATCAAAAATTTACCTCTCTATACCTTCGCGGCAACGTTCGCTTCGCATTTTTTATAGTTGTCGTCACTCTGAGCCAATCAGATCCAGAATAAAAGTCTTAATCTTCAATTCGATAGTTTCTCGAGCTCGAAACTCGACACTCGCGTACTCCCTTTTATAAGAAGGACTAGAAACTCGCTAGCACGCGTACCGCGCGCCGGTGCTATCATTCATTTGTCGCTTTTATTGATTTGAATCAATCGATGATTAAAAAAAGAAAACATACAATAAATATTTATTTTATTCATTTTTTTTAATTAATAAAAATTTCGCTAGTGCGTACCACGCGCTTATCCTATTATTTATTTACTACTTTTTCGAAATTATTCAGCATTGTTAACAAAAGCCCAAAAACAAAGGAATGATGGTTTTTCTTTGCTGATTCATAAAATCAGTTCTGGGGTGATTTATTATTAAACATCTAACCTTACTCGATACCAACAATTTAATCAAGAGAATCCTGAAAAGATTTTACGATATTTTATTTTTTATCAATTTTTAAACCAAGACTTATGACCAGATTGTACTAAATATTCATCTTGACTTTTAAGTTGACATAAACGGCTGTTAGTTTTCTGACTTGATCAATTTTTTTGCCTCGACTTCGTCTCGTGCTGAAACATCCAACTCTCGTGGAAACGACACGTTTCCCTTACTTGCACAGGAATATACTATTCTTAAGTACATAGTGTCCTTCTGTTTATTGATGTTATTAGGATAAAAGTGAACGTGAAAAAGTTACTTTTTATCCTGCAGTGTACCTCATATGGCTCCCGCAAATTAGTAGAAATGGCGATATTTCAAAGTGTATTTCCGAAGAGTCTTTAGTTTCGTATTTACTTTTTAGAAAATCCTATCCTTATGTTATTTTAGTGAAATAAATCTTATTGTTTCAAAGCTTTTTCTCATTTTACAACTAAAGAAAAAAACTTAGATAACAATTTAATGTTGTAATTTTTCTACTGGTTGCAAAGCTTTCAAAAACATTGTAAAAGGCTCAATTTAAAAAAAAATCATTTTTAAAATAATTAAAATTTTGCAGTTTTTTCAATCTCATATCCTGATTGATTTGAAAAATAGGAACAAATCGCAGTTAATAAATAAATTCAAGGGGGCCATATTAGGTACACAAATTTTTGGTGTCTTAAAAAAACGAGTTTTCGTAAATCCTCTGGCATTTCAAGCTCATTGATCAAAGTCGAACGCGTAATATTTCACTTTAAAGCTCTAGAATTAACCTTTAAAATGAGACCTTACACGTCAAAAAATATTGATTTATTTCGCCACAACGTCGATTCCCGCTTAGGGGGGCCATATTAAGTATACACTTACCTTATATAAATTATCATGCGGTTCAAAATTTCGTTTTCAAAAAATTTAGTCTGTATTTTTTTTTATTTTTTCGATGAATTCAAATGGTTTAGGACATTTTTAAGATTATAATTTTTTTCAAATATTTCGAGACCCAGACCCTAATGGAAAAGAACAAACGTGATATATTTTAACAAAAATTAGATACAGAAATTTTTCAAAATTTTTTAGGAGGTCAAAAGGCACTTTTACAACTAATTCATGAAAATTTTACATTGATTGTTATCTGGCAGGCGAAATTTCATTAATACTAAATCTATATGAATAGCAAACAGATTTTTTTGTTAACAAAGTTTTGCAAAAACCGCGTTTCTCTAGCCATCTTTGGTTTCGAGATATCAAAGGAAATGATTTTTGTCTTAAGTATCCTTTTTTAAAGACCATAATATTGATGCATTTATATTGTGTAGGAGTTTCTGCAAAAAACCTTAAAGACCATGGGTGATCGAATGCTAAAAAAAAACTCTAAAAACTATTTAAAAATCATCAAGCCAGACAAAGTTGTCTAAAAAATTTTTTTTTCAGTAGCCTCTATTTTTTACGTACATAAATTAATCAAATAGTGTAATGCAATACAAGAGCAGAAAGTTCTTTCTGCACTGCTGTTACACGTCGGTATAGTAGAGCGCCTGAATGCAGCAACGTTGAACTTTCGACTAAGAAATCGGTGCACAGGATTCGTACTTTCAACCATCGGATGGAGAAAAAATCTTTAAAAAGGAAAGTTTTAGAAGCTAATCACAACATTCTTTTCTCTTTTTAAGGACCCTAGGATTTAAAGTATTAATTTTTACACTTTGATTCTTACCTTGAAACCTCGGATGGCTTGTAAAACACGGTGTACAACAAAAATTTTCTTCCAAAAAGTTTAGTTTAGCTACGTAGATGTTGTTTCTTAATGTTGATGAAATATGTGACTTTCAGGTGACAATTCATATTTAATATTTTAATATTTTTTTTTTTTTTTTGTGTTGACCAATACTTAATGAAAAATTTACCCTTTCAATTTTTATAAAATTGGTCAAAAAGGTGCTTTTTTATTTTTTAAAAGTTGAAACAATATGACCAGCTGTGCGAGGACTTTACCGCAAGTTTTTTGGTTTTTTTTTCAATGTAGTTTTAAGGTAAAAAAACAGCTTAAACTGTTTGATTCGGTGCAAAAAAATATTTTCAAATCATAGTCAAACTAAATTGATCGTAAACAAAATTTGTTTAAAAAAAAATTTAAAATTTAACATTTTTATTTTCGATTCTATTTGCCGAGGAGGCTGATTCGGCTATTTTATTTGGCGAAATAGCCTTTCTTCTTATAAAGTTTTAAGGCATCTTTTATAAACCTGTCCTGAATCTAAGGCAGGTTGGTTCAAAAAATAGCAAACCCAAGAGCTTGCTAAGGGTTTGCTAATATTTTTCAAGCGATCGTGTAACGTTTTAATCGCAAAGGCCCCGAAAACCATACCCCTCCCACGTAGCGGGGAGAATATTTGCGTATTCGGGGCCTGTATAATATGAAACGTAAAAGTTGAGAATAGTTCCATATATTTGTGAAACTGTTTTGATTTTTAATCTGGTTTCTCAATAAAAATAACTTTTGTATGTTCTCTAGTTTCAAATCACATAATTCAGTTTAGAATAAAAATACTTTTTCACTATTTTGGGCATGAATTTTTTTTAAATTGACCAACCTGCCTCAGTTACTCATACCTGCAATACGTGAGCTTTATTATAAACTACAAAATATATTTGTGTCATACTTCTTATAATATAAATTTGATCATACATCTTAACATTAATTGTTGTTAGTATCGATGATATTAAAATTTTCATAGTTATGACTATTTAGTATTCATATTTATACTTTTATTTTTAAAAGTATCCATTTCATACCTAAAAATTTTTTGTACGCTATTATCTACGTTGAATAAAAATTATTATATCGAAATATTGATAAAATTCATACTAAGAGTTGAATTACGATAAAAAGTTTCTTTGAAAAATTAAAGTTTTTACTTATATCAATCGATTATCCCTCGGTTGCAGCGCGCTGAGTGGTACTAGTGAAAGTATCAAAAAGTATATACCTGGCCTAGGTGTGTATATTTAATTTATGTTCTACGGAGTCAGAAAGCAACAAATCCGTTCTAGGCCGTGCCCCAAAAATACCATTGTTTGGTCGAAAACATAAAAATTTGATCTTACATGATAGTTTTATTACTTATTTAAATCAACAATATGAAAAGTGCATTCCTTTTATTTAGTATTGTGTATTCAGAGACAAAGCCCTTGGTATTTCCATCAAATCGATCAACACATGCTCTAAATATCCAATCTTTTTTTTTAGTCCGTCATTGTGCTGGGTCAATTACCTGAAATACTTGCGCTCCAATTGAAACATCACATATTTATGCTCGTCACTTTTTGATAGTCGTTATTAGGATTCTAATTAATTACATGATTGATACCAGTATTCAACATTTACATTTACACTTGTATTTTTACTCTTTCATAACCCTCAAATTTTTTGTACATCATAATATTGGGAATTGAATAACAATTATTAATTCAAATCAAATTAGTCTTGTAATCATAAGTTTTTCATGAAGTGAAAAACGAAAAAAAATTAAAATGAAGATTTAAAATTTGTATTAAAAGTTGCTTTTTCAAAATTAATTTTGAATAATATGACTCAATTTTTTGAGTACCGTGAGTTTAATCTTACATAGATATTTTATTTTTTTTTTCAATCTCAAGTAAAAAAACGTATTTTACTTGGTATTTTCATTAAATAGTTGAAAAAATCAAATATATTTTTGTTGCTGAACACTGTAACATTGTATATGATTTAATATATAAGTTATTGATTCAATTCTGTTAAAGCTTTAAATGAATTGAATTAGAGATATACTTGCAACTTTTAAAATTCTAGTTTTTAATTTACTCAGCACTAAACTTTTCAACAACAAATTATTATTATAGAATCAGATTTTGTTATAACAATAGAGGTAAATTTTGAGATTATTTTATCTATTTGATCTATCTATTTTATCTCTTCTTCTATTTATTTATGATGTTCAAGAAAAAATAAATAAAATGAGCAAAAATGTAACAAATTTATTTTTTAATTTCCGAGATGCGGTTATTCCAATTCTCATGGACCTTGAAATTCAATTAAAAAAAACTTCTGTAGCTTTCAAAAAGAGTTTTTAGTCCGCATTGATTCATTCATTGTTGATCAAAAATTAAATAGTATAACCTCATGGATCGAACAATTGTTTTTTTCGAACTTTGACAGTTCGTTATCAAAAATTTACCTCTCTATACCTTCGCGGCAACGTTCGCTTCGCATTTTTGATCGGTGTCGTTACTCTGAGCCAATCAGATCTAGAATAAAAGTCTTAATCTTCAATTCGATAGTTTCTCGAGCTCGAATCTCGACACTCGCGTACTCCCTTTTATAAGAAGGACTAGAAACTCGCTAGCGCGCGTACCGCGCGCCGGTGCTATCATTCATTTGTCGCTTTTATTGATTTGAATCAATCGATGATTAAAAAAAGAAAACATACAATAAATATTTATTTTATTCATTTTTTTTAATTAATAAAAATTTCGCTAGTGCGTACCACGCGCTTATCCTATTATTCATTTACTACTTTTTCAAAATTAATTCAGCATTGTTAACAAAAGCCCCAAAACAAAGGAATGATGGTTTCTCTTTGCTGATTCATAAAATCAGTTCTGGGGTGATTTATTATTAACATCTAACCTGCTACGGGGAGATCGGGAGCTTGAGCACAAGCTCCCGGCATTCTCTCTCTCGTCAGCTGGGCTCCGAACGGATCGTGGCGATCGGCCGGAGCTAAACCCGAGCGTACAGTGAAACGAGGAGAGGGACGGCCGGGAGCCTGATTCCTCTCCCCTCCCCTGCTCAGCTGAGTGGCGCTGGCGGCGACCGCCAGTGACCGAGCCTCGTGAGGCAGTCTTTGTCTACCCGCCTAGAAAGTAGTCGCGCATCCTCGCCTCGAAAATACGCGTGAGAGAGTTCTTCCTGTTGGAGATTGTGACGTGGGTGTGAGGATCATCGGGGATCGGCGACCACATCGAGATCGAGGATCGCCGACCACGAGGAGACCGCCTTCCTCCCAGAAAGCCGCGCCGTGAGCCAGTCGAAAGGACGCCGTGAGCTATCGAGCGAGCATCTGACCGCAAGGTACTGTCGAGTTAGGATAGACCCGTTTAATTCCCGGTGCTCCCTCCGCGCGCGGTATGCAAGGCCTGGATCAGCGGATCCGGCCGGTGTGTGGCCTACGGGCTTGCGTTTTTGGGCCTCGCGTCGGCAGTTGTCGTCCGCCCGTGTAGGCGTTTGAAATAAATTAGCTTAACTTAACGCATTCTTTCTTTCATTCAAATTGTATAGTATTTACCCTTCTCTCCTTAAATTTTTCTCTTTTTTCCGTGTTTTTTCTCTCTCTTTTCCCTTAGGGCGCGGCCTAGCAGGGCTGATTTCCCGCGACGAGTCGCGGTCGAGGACGGCGAGACAGCAGCCAGCGGTGGAGCAGTGACGCAGGCCCTTCGCGGGTAGTTTTCCGGCCCCACCTATTCTATTTTCTTTCTTTGTGTTCGAGCTAGCCGGGACGGGAATCAGGGCGCATCGAAAATACTGGCCCGTTCCCGAGTGCAGATTTTTCTTTTATTTTTAGGTTCTTGGGCGTTGGCCGACGGGACCTCGGGGCTGGCTTTGCGTGGTCTTGTCCCCCGGGTACACCGTTGCATGGCGCTGCCAACGTGTGGGCACGGAGAACCACTGCTGCCGCTGCTGCTGGTCGTGTAGCGTGATCACGACATTCCAAGTTTGTTTATATTGTTGACCTTGTTGGTTTGTTGTGATTATAACTTGGAATCTCGTGATTTATTCGTGTGTGTGAGAGAGAGCGAAGGAGTGTTGAATGAAATTTACTTCGCCGAATTTAGAGAATAAATTCAAATTTATTTTATTATTAAACACCGTACTTGTTAAGCCGTGGCCTTGAGGCTTTAGTTTCATTCGGCTGTTTCGGGCAGTTAATATTTAGCCGCCTCAGCTCAGTCATATTACGCCGATCGTTTTGTGAATTGGGGGAATTCGACTGAGTTGAGAGGCTTGTTGGTCGACAAGCACGGGGGTTCCCGATTATGGGCTTAGTTTGGGGGAGCCAGTGGCAATAATTTGAATTTAGTCTCCTGGAGCACCGGTTTAGAGTAAAATTATTATTATTTGTTATCACCAGGAGTTCTGAACATTATTATTTATTGAAATTATTTGCGTCTATCTATAAGCCCAATTTGCCCCTATCGGTCCGGCCCAAGGTGCCCCAGGGAATTTTCCGCGGTGGAATTTTTCCGTTTAGTATTATTATTTTTCTGTATTTTTCTTTTTTTTTACCAGTTTTGAGGTTGTTCCTCTTTTCTCTTCTTTCTTCTCCCTAAACTTCGCGCTCGGAATTTTTTGTGTACCGCGATGGCGGACTACAGAGAGAATGGCCTGCCGGCGGGAGAGATTGCCGCGCGGTTGGCGATCCGTGAAGTCTTGAGGCAGTCTAAGGACGCCCGCGACCTTCATTCGGTAATTAACCGTCTAGAGCCCCAACAGCTGATCGAGAGCCTCGACAAAGAGGGACTCAATACCTCGGGGACCCAAGGAATATTACGGAAAGCTCAGCTGGCCGTCACGGGTACAAAGCGAGTGACTCGTAGTGCTAAAGCCTTGTCTACCAGATCGGTCGGCGTTGAGGCCCTCGGGACGAGCCGGGTAAGCTCCGCACAGGACAGCCCCTCCGGCTCGTTTCTCCCAACTAAGGCACCGTCGCTCGTGGACGCTGTGTCAGTGGCCCTAACCTTAACCTCGACTACGAGCACTACGGTAAGGAGTGTCTCGACGAATCCTTTCTATTCGGGGACGTGTACAACAAGTTGCCACGCCCCCGGAATGTCACCATCGGTTTCAAGCTCTCGCGTGACCCCCTTTGGACCCGGGGAGATGCCCCGGCTCCATTTTGGTAACATGTTTGACCTATGGGGTCCCGAAATACTCAACGCGTGGGGCGGAGTACAAAGGCCAGGACACGCAGTTGGTCCAGAACCAACACCCGGCCCGAGTGGGCCCCAAGAAGTGAACACCGGTAGGTTAGCGGCCCCAATTATTAACACGCCTCGGGGCAGATCAGAAGAGGAGCCCAGTAGCCCTTCAGATTCTGACTCGGTTAGCTCGGAGGAGTCCAGCTCGGTGGGGGACCCCTACCAACCTACGCCCGAAGCGGGAGCTCTCTATCGTCAGCTGGGGCGTAGCTTCCAGGAAGGCCCGGCGCGTTCTCCCAAGAGAGGCTCTCGGGGGGACGCGACACATAATTCCCCGGAGCTTAGGTCTTCGGGGCTTAGCCCACGGACCCAAGGAGGGGGAGCGTCTTCGTCCGAGAGAGATAGCGAGCAAAGCAAATCGGAGCCCATCACGCGCAGGTTCACCGCAAGGCAAGTGGGGACCCCTCGGTGCACGTCTACTGTGGAGCCGGTGCAGTCCCTACATGGGTCAGAAGGCGGGCGTATGAGACCCAGGAAGCCCAGTCGTAAGCCCAAGGTGCGGGTCGTCGAGGACGGCCCACCGAGCCGTAAGTCGAGCTTACACCAGAGTTCCCAACACTCTAGTAGCTCGGAGGAGCGACCCCGGACGTCTCGTCATAAACGGATTACCGAATCCTCCACCGAATCCGGGTCCAACAGCAGTGCCGAGAGTACTACCAGTAGCGACATAAAGAGCCCAGGCCCACGAGACCGTCACAACCAGAGCCAGGTTCTTCGGGACCTTAAAGCCTGGGACATGAGATTCAGTGGTGGCGAGAAGGACGACCCGGATGAATTCCTGAGACGTTTGGAAGATTTTCAGGATGCCACACCCTGGACGGGCCAGGAAATAATGTGTGCTCTACCCAGCGTGCTGACCCGGTCAGCTGGCTCATGGTATCGGCGCCACGGACGGAAAATACGTTCGTGGAGGAAATTCTTGGCAGAGTTCAGTACTCATTTTATCGGGGAAATCGAGGACGACGACCTCCTCGATGAGCTCAAGGCCAGGTCCCAGGGCAAGGGTGAGAAGATTGAGCCTTTCGTCGACAAGTTTAGGATGATCGTCGATAAGTTCAGAGATCCACCGACCAGGAAACAGCAGCTCAAGGTCATTTATAAGAACTTGGAGGCTGGGTACAGGTTATACATTGGCTCGAAGCCCTTGAGGTCGTACAGTGAGGTGATCAAGCTGGGCAGAGAGTACGAGAGAATTATAGATCTGAATAGTCGTTGGGTCCAGCCGCCTGCCAAGGACAAATCCCGGATTCCAATGGCCGCCTGGTCGGGAGCCCCGAAAACCCAGAAAGTGGCTTCAGTGCAAGAAAGCCTTCCCGAAGGACGAAGTTCTAAGGAAGACACACACTTACTGGCCCAAGAGACCACAACATCCAAGAAAAATCAACGGTGGCCCAAGGGATCCTCGAAAGACAGTGAACCTGAACGCCCACAGGCTAATTCAAAAACCCGAAGCAGTCAGGATCCGGATAAAACTCCAGAAGTGGCTGCGGTGGGCCAGGGCCTAGGACGTAAACCTGGCAGAGGACCCCCCATCGAACCCAGCCAAACAAGGCCCGTCTGGTCAACCGATCCGTACACCAGGCTCGGCCGGGGGAGGTGACGTCAGTGAACCGGACGTCTGTTATAATTGCAGCGAGCCGGGTCATAAAATAACGAACTGCCCGACGATAGTCTGCTACGCGTGCCGAAACACAGGTCATTTGTCGCCTCAGTGTCCGGATCGGAAGGCTAAGGTGTCCTGTCAAGGATGTAACGCGGTTAGAGTTACGGTCCGGAATTGCCCTAATTGTGCCTGGGTTTGGGGAAACTCGAACGCAGGGGGTTTGAACGGTCCCAACCCCCTGTGCTAGAAGAATTAGAGACCACCCAGCTCGAAGCCTCAAGCCCTATACGGCCCCAGGAAAAATCCAGCAGCAATGAAGGCCTCGCAATTCAAGCGGTGAACGAATGCGAGGAAAAGCAACAACTGAGCGACTCAGATCTATGGGATCCAGAGACAAAGACCTCAGCCAACCCGGAGATCGACGCGGACCGTGGGAAAACTCAGCTGAAGACTGAGGAAGAGTACCATGAGCAAGTCGTCGAAGCAGTGGAACGGCACATGAGAGAGTCCGGATGGTGCATGGGAGAAGCCGACAGTGAAGGCCCGGACAAAACTGCTAGCCCTGAGGCCCTAGGAAATACCTGGAAGAGTTGGGAAGCGGATGATGACCCCAAGGTTGACGGGCACATAGTTATCCAAGACAACATTATCGAGATGGTCGCGGCGGTCAAAGAGGACAATCGCTTCTATATCCCGATAGTTGTCGGTCGTCAGAAGTATGATGCTTTATTCGACCCCGGGGCAATGCTTTCCCTGGTAGGCTCACGGATTGTTGAGAATAATGCGAAGCGTTTAAAGCCCACAGACACGCTGATTCGGTCAGTCACAGGTGAAATCAAAAGCCTGAGGGGCGTGTTGACGGTCCAGTTGGATGTGTTGTTACCCGCTGATACACCAAACACTCGCGCACAGTTCAGTTCCCCCTCTCCGCGCTCCCAGCCAACTCGCGATTGGCTGCGGCTCAGCGCCGGAGAGTTAATAAATTAGGCGCACCTGACGCCGCGCGGAGGCAGACGCTGCCAGCCACTTCGGCTGGTAAGACGAGCCCGGTACTCGCCAGCTAGGGCTAAGAGTAAATAAAGAAATATAAAATTTAACCGTGTGTTATCTGCCTACGCCTACCCAACCTACTCACCCCGGAGACGTCGCCAGAGGGACCAACCCCAAGGTCCGTCAGGCACCTCCTTGATCCTGGAATCCCGGCTAGAAAGGCCGACTAACCGACGTGGAGCCGAGGAAAGGGACGACGAATCCCTACGCCGCGCCCGCCAAGAACAAAAGAGGGAGAAGGAGAGAGCTCGGTACCGGACGCGTCGTCGCATCAAAAGACGCCTCGACCGAGCCGCCCGGTCTGCAGCCCGACGAGCGGCGGACTCGGCCTCCCTGGAACGAGTCAGTACGTGGGCCCGTTTAGGACCGACTCCCCGGGTCAGCCCCTCGACAAGCCTACCGTCGAAACGGTCCCCCCGTAAAACTACCGACGGGGAAGAGTCTCCCGTGACCGGTTCGAGCCCCAAAGTACACTACCAAGTAAAAAGCGTGGTCCGGATAGTTACTCAGGCGAGTCGGGCTACACCGCAACGTGAAGAGCCACCAAGGTGCGGGGTCCGACCCCGCCGACCGTACAACAGGGCTAAATACCGGATTAGGCCGTGTAAGTCGCCACGGCAGCAGGGATCGCTGAAGGAAAATCAACTACCTTCTCGCCAGGCCGCCCGTTCAGTGGAAGGCCTTCCCGAACTAAGAACTCCAGCTACGGGAACCTGCAAGGTGCAAGACCGGGAGGACGACGAGGACATCCTCGAGCTGCACGCTTCGGACGCCGACAACCCCTTCGAAGACCGAACCACACCGGCGACCTCACCCAACTCCCGGCAGCCGGACAGCGATACACCCTTCCCGCCACCCAGCAGCGCTCGCTACTTCGTCTCCAACGCGCGACCGGTGGACCGGACCGAAGATCGTCGAAACGCACTCCGAACCTTGAATCGTCGGCCACGCCGACGAACTCCAGAACGGGATCGCCGCGCTCTTTTCCTCGCCGCCCGTAAAAACAGGAAGTAATTCCCGGTCCTTTCAAGGACATTAGGTGCATGCACACCCGAGCGTGTAACAATTGGCGGCCCAATGTGGGGCATAGGAAATTTATTTCCTTGTAGTTTGTATAAACTGCCGAACTACCATGGTTTACCGCTCTCCGATAGGAACGAGAAGCCGAGGCACATCGACTCCAACAAAGATTGACGGATCTGCAGCAGCACTTCTGGGAGTGCAGAAACACCCAGTGGCGCCCTTACCAGTCCAGCAAAACGAATTACCCCCACTCCACGAATCTCCGCTAGCTCGGCGGATCCGTGAGTGCATGAGCGACACACCCGAGGGGCGAGCGTCACTTGCTTTTGAACCACCACTCGAGTCGCGTCACGAGGAGATCCAGCAGGTAACCGAAGAGAGTCAGCTAACAGAGCAGGCTCCCTCGAGTGACCAGCAGGAACCCACGCTGAGTAGGAAATCACTTAACGAGCTACAGCACGAACCGGCGGTACCCCAGCAGGAATCCGAGGATCGCCAGCTAACAGTGCAGGCAACCTCCGAGATCCAGCAGGCACCCATACCGGTTTTCGCCGAAACGAGCGAACAACGAATACAGTCTCCGGACTCGCTTCCAGGAAACGTAATTAGCCCGAGAATTGAGCAAGTAAGCGGAAGCGAGCAGCCAAAGCTCGTACCGGCAAACATACAGCAGCAAGCGAATAATCTTGAGCTACTCCGAATAAACGCCCCGCAGCAGGCAGAAAACATGAACAACCAGGCACCCGCGATCGACTGGCAAGCCTTTGCCCAGGCCCTTTTCGCACACCGAGCCCCCTTGCCCGAATATCAAGGATTGGATCATGAAAATCCTGAAACCTACTTGATTGAGTGCGAGACCTACATAACCGCCAATAATATTCCCGAGGCCCAGCGCACAAAGGTAATCGAAAAAGGATTAAAAGGAGAAGCGGAGAAATGGTGGCAGTGTTACCGCCCCATGGGAATTGACTGGAATAGCTTCAAGCAACTGTTTCGGGGCCGGTTTGATAGCCAGTCTATCAAAAGCACTCTGGTTTCCAAACTTTACGGGACCAAGCAAGGGGAAAAAGAGACGGTCGGTACCTTCTTGCAGCAGAAATATATGTTGTATCAGCGTCTCCGCCCTGACGAGACCGAAGATACGCGCGTGACAACCTTGCTAGGGTTGTTGCGTCCGGGTCTCCGGAAAACCTTGCGCGCCCAAACTTTTGCAACTTTCGCCGAACTTCTGACGAAGTCCATGGAAGCCGAAAAAGACGACGAAGAGGAGCAAAAGGCTCAAACTAAGCCTCGACCCAAGACCGAACCCAATGAATCGAAACAAAAAACAGAAAAAACTCTTCCTAAATGCTGGCACTGTCCTGAGTACCATTTCCACCGCGACTGCCCGGAATTGGCAAAGAAGAAAGAACAAGCGGGAAACGGGCGCTCGGCGGGGAAAACCCTGGCCGACTCCGTCGAGACACCTCAGGCCCGGAAGTAAACAGCATTTATGCTGACTCTTTTTCTCTCCCCAGAATTCTCGTCTGTCTCGGAGAGAAAGAGATCAAGGCTGTCATTGACACCGCAGCTAATAGGAATTATATACAGAGAAAACTTTTACCGGAAAATGTCATCATTAAACCCGATCACTCCTCTATCAAACTTGCCGCGGATGGCTTTACGATGAATATCGTCGGAACAGCCGAGCTGTTTGTCACCATTATTCAAAATGTCGCTTACGCCATGGAAGTCACAATCACAGAAAAACTACGAGAGCCACTTCTCCTTGGGCTGCCCTTTCTCAGGCGAGAGGAAGGAGTTATAGATTTCGTGCGTAACGTGTTATACATAGGAAAAAAAGAAAGGGTGACAGCACCGTTAATTGCCACGCGTACATCGGGTTCCATACCAAATAACCTAGACTTAAGCCAAATCACCGAGGGTTTTCCAGCGGAATTTAAGCCAGCCTTTCACGCGCTCGTAAAAACCCACGCCGGCGTTTTTGGACAGCCGGATGGACACGTAAGCCAAACGAAGATGGTAAAACATGTAATAAAGGTGACCAACGAGCAGCCTTTCTGCCTTCCTTGCTATCGTTACTCCGAAGAAAAAAAAAGAGCCATCGAAGAGCAGACACGAGAAATGCTCGCGGCAGGTATCATCGAGCCCAGTACCTCACCATATTGTTCACCAATTGTAATGGCAAAGAAAAAAGACGGTTCTTATCGATTCTGCATCAATTATAAAAAACTTAACTCTATAACGGAAGATACACCTCAAAAATTTTCAAACATACCCGATACCTTGCGAGACATCTCGGACGCCAAGGTCTTTACAGTAATCGATTTAAAAAGCGGATATTGGCAAATTCCGATGCACCCGGACAGTAAAAAGTACACCTCATTTGTCACTCCAGACGGAAGGACCTACGTTTTTCGTGTCATGCCATTTGGGGTCAAAGGAGGGCCTGGAACCTTCCATCAATACATGACAGCGGTGCTGGATGGTTTGTGGAAAATATGCCGAAAACACCTTGATGATGTAATTGTTTTTTCACCGGATTGGCCTCAACATTTGAAGGACTTGGCTCTGGTTTTGGAGCGTCTCAATATTCATAATTTAACCTGCTCAATTGAAAAAAGTAGCTTTGGAAAAACAGAGCAAGACTATCTAGGCTTCAAGGTCACGAAGGAAGGGCTTGAAGCAAAACCAGAGTACTGCGCATCCTTAGTGGAATTCCCTCAACCGCAGACCAAGAAGCAGCTTGAGTCGTTCATTGGTGGATGTAATTGGCTGCACGAATACGTCAAAGACTTGGCTACGCTCATGGCCCCACTCACTAGCGCCTTACGAGGTAAAAAAAGCCTTCGATGGACCAAGGAGACGCAAGATGCTTTCGAGGCAACGAAAGAGGCTTTCAAAAAACCATTGACACTCTACCGTCCACTCCCAGATTTAAAATTTAACTTACAAACCGACGCCAGTGCCGTGGGTATGGGTTGCGTACTTTTCCAGCTCAACGACAAAAACGAAAAAAGAATAATTAGTTTCGCAAGCGCGAAATTTCGACCAACAGAGACTCGATATCATGGTAACGAGCAGGAATGCCTGGCCATCATCTGGGCAGTCAAGAGATTCCGCATATACTTGGAAGACCGGCCGTTCGTGCTCCACACTGACAGCCAGTGCCTGGTGTGGCTGGACCGCATGAAGGACTCACGGGACAAATTGTACAGGTGGTCTGTACTGCTGCAGGAGTTCAGCTTCACGGTCGAACACTGTGCGGGTAAATCGAACGAGCTTGCCGACATTCTGTCTCGGCAACCCCAGGAAGAGACTCACCAGGAACTGGACGACGTGGAAAGAATGGTGCCGCCTTCTTTCCCCTCTCGTTACGAAGAAAATGAAGTTCCGGTAGCCTATATAGCTCAGGCCGAGTCCCTGCTGGACGAGATCCGTCGAGCGCAACAAGAAGATTCGGACACTAGCCAGGAGGCCGTGAAGTGCTTAAGGATCCAAGCTAACCCGACTCGAAATCTACAACAAGAGAAGTACCTGAGCTTAAACTGTGTATACAACGAAATCCTATGGCAGCGTCATAGTGAGCAAGGAACCTGGAAAGTTGCTGTACCAAAGCAGGCCAGACAGCGCGTACTTTTCGAATTTCACGACTCAAATTATAGTGGACACCCTGGTGAAGATGAGACTCTGCGTGCGATTCAAGAGCATTTTCACTGGCCAAAAATGCGACGAGATGTAGCCAAGCACGTTCATCTATGCTATCTCTGCGCTTGTATCAAGCACTCGTACGAGAAAAACCCCGAGCTCCGACCACGACAGCCGACTGAGCCCTGGGATACCGTCTCGATAGATCTGATGGGACCCTACCAACGGACCGCTCGACAAAACAAGTTTTTGCTAGTCATAACAGATCTGTTTTCACGGTGGCCCGAGGCGTTCGCGTTGCCGTCATCTGACGCGGAGCTCGTAATTAAAAAAACGGAAGAGGAAGTTTTTTCCAGGTGGGGGTATCCCCGGTCCGTCCTCTCAGATAACGGTCCTCAGTTTCAGAGCGTCGCTTGGAGCGATGCTTGCGAGCGATGGGAAAGCGAGTACTGGACAACTGGAATTTACCACCCGCGAGCAAATCCAACGGAGCGCCGAAATCAGGAGCTAAAAAAAGGCCTACGACTTACCGTATACCAAAAAAGCCACAGCAAATGGGACACCGAGATTGCACGCATACTCTTTCAGCTCAGAAGCCGAAAAAATGCGGCCACAGGGGTTAGCCCGGCCCGGGCTCTCCTCGGCAAAAATATCCAGCGTCCAGGAGCTTGGAAATTTCAACGAGAGACTCCACCGTCCGTGGATTGGCAACAAAGAGTCGAACAAATCCAAGAGCACCAAAAGCTGTATCAGCAACGCTACGCCGGTAAAAATAGTCCAACTCGATCCTATTCCGCAGGCGATCTGGTATTTTTAAAGTGCCACACTTTATCGAGTGCCAAAAAGAAAGTCCAAGCCGGACTTAACGCTCGATTCGAAGGGCCGTTCCGTGTCGAAGAACGTCTCAGCCCTGAAATGTACCTAGTAAGCCGACGCGGAGCTACTGTCAAAGTGCACCTTAACGAAATAAAAACAGCTCCTAGAACACGTTCTCAAGATCGGCCCGTGTCAGGAGTAACTCAAAATCAGTGGAAAACTGCAGGGACTGCCGACGCACCCTCACCAGCAGTTTCCAACCTGGCCACCGAGGACAAGCTTCTTTGCACGCCTGGTAAAGTTGTAGGGACCTCCCTAGCTCCCCTTCACACAACTTCTTCATCGGAAACGGCAACAGCACCACAGTCCGACTGCCCCGATGTCGACACCGTACAATCCCCTCAGCAGCCACTGCACCCAGAAGAAAGCCAAACTCCGGATTTTGGCCTGGAGCCTGGAGCTCCTGATAGTAGAAGAAATTCAAGATACAATCTGCGACCCCGAATGCAGAAAAAGTACTCAAGATGAAGGAAGAATAAATAATTTAAATTTTGAGATAATTTGTAATCCTGATTCTTATTTATTACTAATAATTCTTATTGATTAACGCTTATTTTAAAATTCTAGATTAATGTAGCTACATTTTGAAATTGAACAAGTTAAAAATTTAGGTAATGCTTTTAAGCTTTGTAATATTTACTGAATATTTTATTATTATATTGTAGATTATAAGGAAATTTATTAAATGAACAAAAAATCTATGTAGACTGGCAGTACCATAATAAAAATAAATATAAAAAAAAAAAAACTCGAACCGTACGCGAGTGTTAAAAAAAAGGGGGCAATTGTTACCCGCTGATACACCAAACACTCGCGCACAGTTCAGTTCCCCCTCTCCGCGCTCCCAGCCAACTCGCGATTGGCTGCGGCTCAGCGCCGGAGAGTTAATAAATTAGGCGCACCTGACGCCGCGCGGAGGCAGACGCTGCCAGCCACTTCGGCTGGTAAGACGAGCCCGGTACTCGCCAGCTAGGGCTAAGAGTAAATAAAGAAATATAAAATTTAACCGTGTGTTATCTGCCTACGCCTACCCAACCTACTCACCCCGGAGACGTCGCCAGAGGGACCAACCCCAAGGTCCGTCAGGCACCTCCTTGATCCTGGAATCCCGGCTAGAAAGGCCGACTAACCGACGTGGAGCCGAGGAAAGGGACGACGAATCCCTACGCCGCGCCCGCCAAGAACAAAAGAGGGAGAAGGAGAGAGCTCGGTACCGGACGCGTCGTCGCATCAAAAGACGCCTCGACCGAGCCGCCCGGTCTGCAGCCCGACGAGCGGCGGACTCGGCCTCCCTGGAACGAGTCAGTACGTGGGCCCGTTTAGGACCGACTCCCCGGGTCAGCCCCTCGACAAGCCTACCGTCGAAACGGTCCCCCCGTAAAACTACCGACGGGGAAGAGTCTCCCGTGACCGGTTCGAGCCCCGAAGTACACTACCAAGTAAAAAGCGTGGTCCGGATAGTTACTCAGGCGAGTCGGGCTACACCGCAACGTGAAGAGCCACCAAGGTGCGGGGTCCGACCCCGCCGACCGTACAACAGGGCTAAATACCGGATTAGGCCGTGTAAGTCGCCACGGCAGCAGGGATCGCTGAAGGAAAATCAACTACCTTCTCGCCAGGCCGCCCGTTCAGTGGAAGGCCTTCCCGAACTAAGAACTCCAGCTACGGGAACCTGCAAGGTGCAAGACCGGGAGGACGACGAGGACATCCTCGAGCTGCACGCTTCGGACGCCGACAACCCCTTCGAAGACCGAACCACACCGGCGACCTCACCCAACTCCCGGCAGCCGGACAGCGATACACCCTTCCCGCCACCCAGCAGCGCTCGCTACTTCGTCTCCAACGCGCGACCGGTGGACCGGACCGAAGATCGTCGAAACGCACTCCGAACCTTGAATCGTCGGCCACGCCGACGAACTCCAGAACGGGATCGCCGCGCTCTTTTCCTCGCCGCCCGTAAAAACAGGAAGTAATTCCCGGTCCTTTCAAGGACATTAGGTGCATGCACACCCGAGCGTGTAACAGTGTGTGGAAACAACAGGCCGTTTCAACTTAAAGCCTACGATGGCCTGGAGCACGACGCTGTCCTGGGCATGGATTTCTGTAAAGAGTTTGGCATAGAAGTACAGTTCGACATTGGCTGGTGGCGTGTCAAGGGAGGGCCTTGGCAAAGTTTTCTGAGCCAGCAGAATAAGTACGAGAACCCGGTAGTGATTGCTGAGTGCGCGGGGATCAGCGAGCTCAGTACCGACGAACGGGCCCAACTCGAGGAGCTGGTGACCCGATTACTACCAGAGTCCACAGATGGGTCGAAAGCAGTGAAACCAAGGGTGAGTCGCAACAGTATCCCAGAAGGCCCCTCGAGCGTAGCCGTCGAACCAGCCCGCGCAGCCAACGGATTGGAAGCCCAGGCACGGGGTTTTGGGGTTCCTCTCGCCCCTTCAGTGGCCAAGGTGGTACAGCTGCGAGCGGTTTTTCTGACCTGCCCGAGGACGTGCAGATTAAAATCCTTCGGAGTGTATTCCCTGGCCCCCGCTGAAACCAAGAGCCCGGCCTGTCCGCTAGGACGAAGATCACCCTAGTTGCTAGGTTGTTGAATTGGTCCCAAGGACTCCTGGTGAAGCCATTAGGGCACACCATTATTTTTGTTTTACTTATATTTTTTTTTTTTGTTACCTGCGTTTAAGCCCGTGGGGCAATTCTTTGTATTTTTTTTATTGATTATTTATAAGCATTAAGCCCGTTGGGCAATTCTTTTGTACTTATTGTTTATTACTGCGAGCGTTTGGGCCCCGTTGGGCCATCCTTTTGTATTTTTCTTTTATTTTTTTTTTATTGTTAATTTTCTTATGAGTTTAGGCCGATGGGCCGTTGTATTTTGCGAGGCCCCGTTGGGCAATCATTTGTATTTACTTATTAATTTGCGTAAGCCCGTTGGGCAGACAAGGGGAGAGCATCGGGAGGTTCCCGTTTCTTTTTTTTTACTAATTTATATATTCGGTTCGTATTATATTTTGTTTGTCTCGCGTTCTCTTTCGTGGGCGGTCGTCGTACCGCCTGGTTCGGCGTCACTCCTTGGTGGGGGGTGGTCCATTGCGGTCCCGGCATTCTCTCTCTCGTCAGCTGGGCTCCGAACGGATCGTGGCGATCGGCCGGAGCTAAACCCGAGCGTGCAGCGAAACGAGGAGAGGGACGGCCGGGAGCCTGATTCCTCTCCCCTCTCCTGCTCAGCTGAGTGGCGCTGGCGGCGACCGCCAGCGACCGAGCCTTGTGAGGCAGTCTTTGTCTACCCGCCTAGAAAGTAGTCGCGCAACCTCGCCTCGAAAATACGCGTGAGAGAGTTCTTCCTGTTGGAGATTGTGACGTGGGTGTGAGGATCATCGGGGATCGGCAACCACATCGAGATCGAGGATCGCCGACCACGAGGAGACCGCCTTCCTCCCAGAAAGCCACGCCGTGAGCCAGTCGAAAGGACGCCGTGAGCTATCGAGCGAGCATCTGACTGCAAGGTACTGTCGAGTTAGGATAGACCCGTTTAATTCCCGGTGCTCCCTCCGCGCGCGGTGTGCAAGGCCTGGATCAGCGGATCCGGCCGGTGTGTGGCCTACGGGCTTGCGTTTTTGGGCCTCGCGTCGGCAGTTGTCGTCCGCCCGTGTAGGCGTTCGAAATAAATTAGCTTAACTTAACGCATTCTTTCTTTCATTCAAATTGTATAGTATTTACCCTTCTCTCCTTAAATTTTTCTCTTTTTTCCGTGTTTTTTCTCTCTCTTTTTCCTTAGGGCGCGGCCTAGCAGGGCTGATTTCCCGCGACGAGTCGCGGTCGAGGACGGCGAGACAGCAGCCAGCGGTGGAGCAGTGACGCAGGCCCTTCGCGGGTAGTTTTCCGGCCCCACCTATTCTATTTTCTTTCTTTGTGTTCGAGCTAGCCGGGACGGGAATCAGGGCGCATCAAAAATACTGGCCCGTTCCCGAGTGCAGATTTTTCTTTTATTTTTAGGTTCTTGGGCGTTGGCCGACGGGACCTCGGGGCTGGCTTTGCGTGGTCTTGTCCCCCGGGTACACCGTTGCAAACCTTACTCGATACCAACAATTTAATCAAGAGAATCCTGAAAAGATTTTACGATATTTAATTTTTTATCAATTTTGAAACCAAGACTTATGACCAGATAGTACTAAATATTCATCTTGACTTTTAAGTTGACAAAAAGGGCTGTAAGTTTTCTGACTTGATCAATTTTTTTGCCTCTACTTCGACTCGTGCTGAAACATCCAACTCTCGTGGAAACGACGCGTTTCCCTTACTTTTACAAGAATATATTTACAGGAATAATATATTATTAAGATAAAAGTGAATGTGAAAAAGTAACTTTTTATCCTGCAGTGTACCTAATATGGCCCCTGAAAATTAGTAGAAATGGCAATATTTCAAAGTGTATTTCCGATGAGTCTTTAGTTTCGTATTTACTTTTTAGAAAATCCTATCCTTATGTTATTTTAATGAAACAAATTTTATTGTTTCAAAGCTTTTTCTCATATTTATTTTATAACTAAAGAAACAAACTTTGAGTTGTAATTTTTCTACTGGTTGCAAAGCTTTCAAAAACATTGTAAGAGGCTCAATTTAAAAAAAATCATTTTTGAAATAATTAAAATTTTGCAGTTTTTTAAATCTCATATCCTGATTGATTTAAAAAAAAGGAACAAATCACAGTTAATAAATAACTTCAAGGGGGCCATATTAGGTACACAAATTTTTGGTGTCTTAAAAAAACGTGTTTTCGTAAATCCTCTGGCATTTCAAGCTCATTGATCAAAGTCGAACGCGTAATGTTTCACTTTAAAGCTCTTGAATTAACCTTTAAAATGAGACCTTACACGTCAAAAAATATTGATTTAATTCGCCACAACGTCGATTATCGCTTAGGGGGGCCATATTAAGTATACACTTACCTTATATAAATCATCATGTAGTTCAAAATTTCGTTTTCAAAAAATTTAGTCTATATTTTATTTTTATTTTTTGCGATGAATTCAAATGGTTTAGGACATTTTTAACATTATAATTTTTATCAAATATTTCGAGACCCAGACCCTAATGGAAAAGAACAAACGTGATATATTTTAACAAAAATTAGATCAAGAAATTTTTCAAAATTTTTTAGGAGGTAAAAAGGCACTTTTACAACTAATTCATGAAAATTTTACATTGATTGTTATTTTGCAGGCGAAATTTCATTAAAACTAAACCTGTATGAACAGCAAACAGATTTTTTTGTTAACGAAGTTTTGCCAAAAACCGCGTTTCTCTAGCCATCTTTGGTTTCGAGATATCAAGAGAAATGATTTTTGCCTTAAGTATCCTTTTTTAAAGACCACAAAATTGTTGCATTTATATTGTGTAGGAGTTTCTGCAAAAAACCTTAAAGTCATTCCATGGGTGATCGAATGCTAAAAAAAACTCTAAAAACTATTTAAAAATCATCAAGCCAGACAAAGTTGTCTAAAAATTTTTTTTTTTCAGTAGCCTCCATTTTTTATGTACATAAATTAATCGAATAATATAATGTAATACAAGAGCAGAAAGTTCTTTCTGCACTGCTGTCATACGTCGGTATAGTAGATCGCCTGAATGCAGCAAGGTTGAACTTTCGACTGAGAAATCGGTGCACAGGATTCGTACTTTCGACCATCGGATGGAGAAAAAATCTTTAAAAAGGAAAGTTTTAGGCGCTAATCACAACATTCTTTTCTTTTTTTTAGGGACCCTAGGATTTAAAGTATTAATTTTTACACTTTGATTCTTACCTTGAAACCTCGAATGGCTAGTAAAACGCGGTTTACATCAAAAATTTTCTACCAAAAAGTTTAGTTTAGCTACGTATATGTGGTTTTTTAATGTTGATGAAATATGTGACCTTAAGGTGGCGATTCATATTAAATATTTTAATTTTTTTTTTTTTTTTTGAGGCGGTCAATACTTAATGAGAAATTTACCCTTTCAATTTTAATAAAATTGGTCAAAAAGTTGCTCTTTTATTTTTAAAAAGTTGAAACAATATGACCAGCTGTGCGAGGACTTTATCTCAAGTTTTTTTGTTTTTTTCAATGTAATTTTAAGGCAAAAAAACAGCTTAAACCGTTTGAAATTGGTGCAAAAGACTATTTTCAAATCATAGTCAAACTAAATTGATTGTAAACATAATTTGTTCAACAAAAAATTTGAAATTGAACATTTTTATTTTAGATTCTATTGGTTATAAATTAACTGTAAATCTCTAGCCCTCTTTGATTCTGAGATGTGAAAAAGATTTAAAATTAACTACATTAGATCCCATAGCCTCAAAGGAAGGAAAACTAAGCCCTTTCAAAAGATATTCAAATATTGTAGGGATTTGCCGTGAAGATAATTCGGCTGATTTATTCGGCAAAATACCCTTCCTTCTTATAAAGTTTTAAGGCATCTTTTATAAACCTGTCCTGAATCTGAGGCAGGTTGGCAAAAAAAACAGCAAACCCAAGAGCTTGTTAAGGGTTGGCTAATATTTTTCAAGCGATCGTGTAACGTTTTCATTTTTTTTTCCTCCTACGTAGCGGGGGGAATATTTGCGTATTCGGGGCCTGTATAATATGAAAAGTAAAAGTTGAGAATAGTTCAATACATATATTTGAGAAACTGTTTTGATTTTTAATCTGGTTGCTCAATAAAAATAACCTTTGTATGTTCTCTTGTTTCAAATCACATTATTCAGTTTGGAATGAAAATATTTTTTCGCTATTTTAGGCATGATTTTTTTTTAAATTGACCGACCTGCCTCGGTTTCTCCTACCTGCAATACGTGAGCTTTATTATAAACTACAAAATATATTTCTGTGATACTTCTTACAATTCAATTAGATCATACATCTTAACATTAGTTGTTGTTAGTATCAATACTATTAAAATTTTCATTGTAATGACTATTTAATATTTATATTTATACTTTTGTTTATAAAAGTATCCATTTCATACCTAAAAACTTTATGTACGTTATTATCTACGTTGAATAAAAATTATAAAATCGAAATACTCGATAAAATTCAAACTAAGATTTGAATTACGATGAAAAGTTTTTTTGAAAAATTAAAGTTTTTACTTATATTCATCGATTATGAAAGTATTAAAAAGTATATACCTGGCCTAGGTGTGTATATTTAATTTATGTTCAACGGAGTCAGAAAGCAACAACCTCGTTTTAGGCCGTGCCCCAAAAATACTATCCTTTGATCAGAAAACGTAAAAATTTGATCTTACATTATAGTTTTATTACTCATTTCAATCTACAATATGAAAATTGCATTCCTTTTATTTAGTATTGTGTATTCAGAGGCAGAGCCCTTGGTATTTCCATCATATCGATCAACACATGCTCTAAGTATCCAATATTTTTTTTTAGTCCGTAATTGTGCTGGGTCAATTACCTGAAATACTTGCGCTCCAATTGAAACATCACATATTTATGTTCGTCACTTTTTGATAGTCGTTATTAGGATTCTAATTAATTACATGATTGATACCAGTATTCAACATTTGCATTGCCACTTGTATTTTTACTCTTTCATAACCCTCAAATTTTTTTTACATCATAATATTGGAAATTGAATAACAATTATTCATTTAAATCAAATTAGTCTTGTAATCATAAGTGTTTCATGAAGTGAAAAACGAAAAAAAATTAAAACGAAGATTTAAAATTTGTATTAAAAGTTGCTTTTTCAATATTAATTTTTAATAATATCACTCAATTTTTTGAGTACCGTGAGTTTAATCTTACATAGATCTTTTATTTTTTGTTTTCAATCCCAAGTAAAAAAAAACGTATTTTATTACTAACTATGGTGTATGTAGACCTTGGTATTTTTATTAAATAGTTGAAAAAATCAAATATATTTTTGTTGCTGAACACTGTAACATTGTAAATGATTTAATGTATATGTTATTGAATCAATTCTGTTAAAGCTTTAAATGAATTGAATTAGAGATATTCTTTCAACTTTTAAAATTCTAGTTTTTAATTTATTTAGCACTAAACGTTTCAACAACAAATTATTATCATAGAATCGGATTTTGTTATATTATTATTTTATCTATTCGATTTAATGTATTGGATTGACTTTGAAGTTACTTAAATTAACTCACGTAATTAATTTATTATAAAATTTGTAATTTTTATACTCCTCTTCTTCTATTTATTTATGATGTTCAAGAAAAAATAAATAAAATGAACAAAAATGTTACAAATTTATTTTTTAATTTCCGAGATGCGGTTATTCCAATTCTCATGGACCTTGAAATTCAATTAAAAAAAACTTCTGTAGCTTTCAAAAAGTATTTTTATTCCGCATTGATTCATTCATTGTTGATCAAAAATCAAATCGTATAACCTCATGGATCGAACAATTGTTTTTTTCGAACTTTGACAGTTCGTTATCAAAAATTTACCTCTCTATACCTACGCGGCAAAGTTCGCTTCGCATTTTTGATCGGTGTAGTCACTCTGAGCCAATCAGATCCAGAATAAAAGTCTTAATCTTCAATTCGATAGTTTCTCGAGCTCGAATCTCGACACTCGCGTACTCCCTTTTATAAGAAGGACTAGAAAATCCGCTAGCGCGCGTACCGCGCGCCTGTACTTTGATCGACTTTTCGCTTTTTTATCAATTTAAATCAGAGTTAAATAGTACACGAGCTTGCACATATTCTAACTCAAAACTTTTTAATAAGTCCCATTAATAATACTTTATTACGGACAGTTGCGCCTCGTATAAGTTCACGTGGAAATTTCAAACTGCTCTTTTTCTTAAAAAATATTAATTTTAGCTTAATTTTCATCAAGTTTAGTAAATTTTTGCAGCTGGGTGCCCAATGTACTCACATCAATCACAATCACATCAACATAACAAAACCCCGAAATATAAAAATTCGAAGTTTTCATTCTCTCGATCATTGAATCAGAGTTCGAGTGTATTATTAGCTTTGCTTGTTTTAAAGCTTTCCTATTCTAATGCTCAATTCCTATCTTAAATTATTGTGGGAAGCTCACTCAAATTAAAACCAGCAGAGTGTAAATAAAACACACTATTCACAGTAATTTCGGTTTATGTCCTATTTTTATGTATTATATTATACTTAGGGTGAGGTCGAAGATCGTAATGTCGTAGCAGCCGCTCTTCAACTTTCCACCTTCCCACAGACAGCCTCCTTTTATGAGTGGCCACCCACGGCCACACCCTCATGTATCTCTCTCAGTTGAAGCAGGTTTCTAAGTACTCGCGGCACAGACGGTCGACCAGATGGCACGTCCACCGTAGTTGCCTCCTCCCGGCTGGATCACATTCAACGCTCGGGCTCAGTGGGATCACTCTTTCTCAAGCTGAAGCTTCGAATGCTCTCACCTTCCTTCGGTCGTTCGACTCGCATCCCTTTAACGATGGGAGTTTCTTCCGTTTCTGGACTTAATTCTTAGGTAAGTCCCTTCTTAATATCAGCCCAGGTACTCACTTTGCGCTCGCAGTCAACCTGCGGCTACTCCATTTAGTGCCTTACGGCTGGCTAACCGGAGCTAACTTTAACACCAGTCGGAGGCTTCGGCAAACTGTTTCGTTCGCTCAATCCAAACTACCATAGGGTTCTCTAACGAAGTCTGCCCCCCGTTTGACAAATTGCGCTCTCTGCAATCGCGAGCTACGTTCGCTTCTTTGCTCATTCTTAACCCTTAACCTTTATCGACTCACACTCTTATTGTCTACACTTATACTTCGCTTATACTTTGCTCCTTTGCTCTTACTTCGCTTCTTCGCTGAACTTCGTTATCTTCGCTCCTTTGCTCAATCTAGCTCTTACTTCGCTTCTTCACTCTTACTTTGCTCTCACTTCGTTTTTACTTCGCTCTTACTGCTACCTTTTACCTTTTTATTCAACTAAGCTTAATTTTTTCTTTTTTTTTAACAAAAAATCCCGGTTGAACTTCAATTTGAGAAGCTTACTCAATTTAAAACCAGTTAGGTGCTCGAGTCGCTCGAAATTGGCTCGGGCAGCGCTAGTCGATTTGTGGTAAATACTATCATTTTTAACCTATAAGAAAACTAAAACAAAAACTGAAATTTTGTTCATCATACAAATTTTTGGTTAAACTCGTTAAAAGTCGTTGAGAACTAAATATTTTTTAATGAAAATTTAAGACCACATTCTTGAAGCTGTTCTATTGCTAATAAAATAGTCCAGATATTTGTAAAAATTTTGTGTGTCTGGTTACTTACTTGTAACACAACACATTACCACTCTTTTTAACCTAAAAAAATTTGGATTCTAAGCGCTTAAAGGGGTTTTTGTTTTTACCAAGCATTCATATTGTCGAAATTCAACACGCCTACACGGAGGGAACTATTCAGGGTCAAAGACAGTGAACAAAAATCGCTCACGCTCCCGAAGCCTGCATTCACGGTAAAATCTAGTGAACCCTAAGCGATCACTGAAAAATCCAGTGAACAACACTACAATACCCGTGTAGAGGGTGCGCGTTCACATAAAAAGATGACGCCAAGCACAACGCAGCACGCTGAACGACCATCTGCTTTGACTGTGATTGCTGATCACTGAAAAACACAGTGAATTGTTCTCTCCTTGTAGCATCTCAACAATTGCCTTTTCATCTATAAAATAAAAAAAAATTTCACTTCCCATTCAGAAAAAGGTTTTTTCAGCCCATCCTAGCGTGTTAAGATTTGATAAAATATCAACAAAATGAGGTTACTTATAATGCCGTACAGGAGCAAAATCGTACTATCTGCTATGTGTTTCCTATGTAGATAGTGCAATTTTGCTCCTCTTATACCAACAATCCATTAGCATTGAAAAATCCTAGAAACTTTTTTCTGAGATTAAACATTCAGTTTTTTTGTTCGATTTGTTTATATCTTTCAAAATTAGTTCTTTTAAGTGAGAATAGCTTGTAAAAATTTGAGGAACATGGATCAAAAGAGAAATATATTTCACTTTTAGTTTTTTTAAATTACTATTGACCTTACAGAATCCTTGAGGCTCCGTAGCAATCTTAAGCATTCAGAACTTTTCATTAACTCCTTAGCGTTTTCTTACCTTTTTTAAAAAAAAGCGAAAAAGAAAACTTGAAAAAAAATAACAGTTATTTTGCTTCTTATATTTTAGATTTATAAGGATCTGGTATTCTAATAGCATATTGTTCAAAATTTACCTATATTAAATCAAACTTTTACTATAAAAGATAAAAATAAAGAAATAAAATAAATCACATAAAAAACTAAAATTATGAGTATGGTCTAAGGAGTTGTGAGATCAAAACAAATTTTTTTGGTTAAGAGTATCTTCATTTTTAATGATTAAATAATAACATGATACATTAGCTTTTATCTTTAATTGCATGTTTAAAAAATTTTGGATTGTGAAGCTCGATATGGACTCAGGCGGTGCCAGTCGATTTTTGAAAAATACTGTCATTTTTAACTGATAAGAAAATAAAGCAAAAACTTAAGTTTTGTTTGTTCATCATACGAATTTTGAGTTTAATTCGTAAAAACTCGGGAAGAGCTAAATATTTTTTTATGAAATTTTAAAACCGCATTCTTGAAGTTTTTCCGCTGCAAATAAATTGGTCCGGATATTTCTAAAAATTTATGAGCCGTGATTCTAACTTTTAAACCATATATTGGTGATTTCTAACCTTAAAACTTTGGATTAAAAAATTAAGCATAAATTTAAGAGTCTAAAAAACTGTCAGAGAGAAAATTTTTCATTAAGTTTCAAAGAATGTTTTTGTAGAATTTCAAAACGATATTTTTTATGGTAAAAAATGGTAGTATTTTCTAAAAAGTGGCTATTTAAATTTTCATCTTTATTACTATTTAATTATTATACTCTTACTTTTATTTAAAAGTGTGTCCATGACATACCCAAAAATTTGCGTACGTTCTAGACTACGCCGAATGAAAATTATCAAATCAAAATATTGATAAATTTCAAACTAAGATTCGAATTACGGTGAAAAGTGTCTTTGAAAAATTGCAATTTTTCATTTTTCATATAAGTTTCGACATATATCAATCGATTTTGAAAGCATTTAAAAGTATATACCTGGTCTATTTTATTTCAAGTTCTACGGACAGAAGTCAGAAAGCGTCAATTTGGTTTTAGGCCGCGGCCGAAAAATACAATTTTTTGGTCAGAAAACATAAAAATTTGATCGTACATTATAGTTTCATGACTCATTTGAATCTACAATACAAAAAATGCATTTCTTTTATTTAGTATTGTGTACTTAGAGACAGAGACCCTGGTTGTTCCATCGCATTGAGCAACATATGCTCTAAATATCAAATATTTTTTTCTAGTCCGTTGTGCTGGGTAAATTACCTGAAATCCTGGAGCCTCAATTCAAACGACATCACATATTTATTATGAAGGATATTAATTTGGAAGTAGACTATAAAAGCAAAACACTGTGTTTTCGTGAATTTCTTTTATTAAGTTTCAACTTTTCGACACTACAAATGGTGTCCTGTTCAGGATATCTATATAAAACAGTTTATCTTGTTAAAACAATGAAAAATATATGAATTTTATTTACAAATTAAAAAATAATTTAATAAAATATAATAAAATATATAAATTTGTAACCAAAATTTATATATTTTTCAAATTAGTTGTTTTACGTCTGAGATTTAGATAAATCTGAAAGTTACGATCTTTTCGGACAACAAAAGGGGAGTATCATATAAATAAAAAACTCCTTATTTTTATGTTTATCAATCAACGTTTCGGCTACCAACGGCTGCGGTCATCTTCAGGATTTTATTATTTAAAGTCACAAACAGTTTGTAAAGAGATGTCAAGCGAAGCAGACACTCAAAATTCTAGAAAATCGACGTTGAGTCTTAATCTTAACTTTTAATTATAAAATCCTGAAGATGGCTAGCTGATATGTCGATTGATAAACATAAAAATAAGGAGTTTTTTATTTAAATACTACTCGCTTTTTTGTCCAAAAAAGTCGTAACTTCCATGTTTGTATATTTTTCATTGTTTTAACAAAATTAACTGTTTTCTATAGATATCATGAAGAGGACATAATTTGTAGTATCGAAACATCAAAACTTCATGAAAGAAATTTAAGAAAACACAGTGTGTTGCTATCATGATGCTCTATTTCCAAATAACTAATCCTTCATAATTAACCTAATTGAGCAAAAAACTACTGTTATGCATATCACTTATTTATGTTCGTCACTTTTTGGTATAGTTACTGTTCTTACTAAGTTTATAATCAATTACATGATTTATATCAATATTCAACATTTACGTTTTACATTTGTATTTTTACTCTTTCATAACCCTCAAATTTTTTGTACATTATATTATTGCGCATTTAATGACAATTAATCATTTAAATCAAATAAGTCTTACGTTTATGAGTTACATGAAGTGAGAAGTGAAAAGAAAACTTATAATTCATAGAATGATTAAAATTCAAACGAAGATTTACAAGTTGTATAAAAAGTTGCTTTTCAAAATTGCAGCCTTTCATTTCAATATCAATTTTAAATCATTTCTCTCAGTTTTTGTAGTACCTACCGGGAGTTTAAGCTTACATAGATTTCTCATTTTTTGTATTCCATCTCAAGTACAAAAACGTATTTTTTTACCAACTATTGGGTATGCAGACCTTAGTATTTTAATTGCATAGTTGAAAAAATCAAATTTAAGATTTCTTTACTAAATGCTTTAACATTATAAATAATTTCATGTAAAATTTATTGAACCAATTTCATTAAAGACTCGAATGAATTGGAGATATATTTGCAACTTTTAAAACATTAGTTTTTGATTTATTAAGCATTAAACTTTTCAACAACAATCTATTGAATCGAACTTTGCTTTAACAATAGTGGTAAATTTTGAGATTATTATATCTATTTAATTTGAAGTATGAATTGATATTGTTGAAGTATAACTTAAATTAATTCAAAAAACTAATTTATTACAAAATTTGTAATTTATATACTCCTCTTGTTCTATTCATTTAAGATATTTGAGGAAAAAAAAATAATAATAATCATAAGGTTTCAAATTTATTTTTAAATTTCTAAAATGCAGTTGTTTGAGTTCTTATTGCTCTTGAAATTCAATTTTAAAAAAATTTCCTCAGCTTTTGAAAAATAATTTTATTTCGCTTGATTCTATCATTTATGATCAAAAATAAAATCGAATAACCTCACGGATAAAACAATTGTTTTTGTTGAACTTTGACAGTTCATTATCAAAAATTTATCTCTCTATACCTACGTCGCTACGTTCGCTTTGCATTTTTGGTCGGTGTCGTCACTTTAAACCAATCAGAGCCAAAATAAAAGTCTGAATCTTCAATTTGATAGTTTCTCGAGCTCGAAACTCGACACTCGCACTCTCCTTTTTATAAGTAGGACTAGAAAATCCGCTAGCGCGCGTACCGCGCGCCTGCACTTTGATCGATTTCTCGCTTTTTTATCAATTTAAATCAGAGTTAAATAGTACACGAGCATACACATATTCTAACTCAAAACGTTTTAATGTCTTATTAATAACACTAAATTACATACAAGTTCACGTGGGGATTTCAAACTGTTCTTTTTCTCAACAAATATTAATTTTAGCATCGAAGAATCACGCACTTAATTTTCATCAAGCTTAGTGTATTTTTGCAGCTGACTGCACAATGTATGCGCATCAATCACAATCACATCAACATCACAAAACCCTGAAATATAAAATTATGAAGTTTTCATTTTCTCGATCATTGGGCCAGTGTTCGAGTGTATTATTAGCTTTGCTGGTTTTAAAGCTTTCCTTTTCTAAAACTATCAATTTCTATCTTAAATTATTGTGGGAAGCTTACAATTAAAACCAGCAGAGTGTAAATAAAACACAATATTCACAGTTATTTTGGTTTATGTCCTATTTTTATGTATTATATTATACTTAGGGTGAGGTCGAAACTCGTAATGTCGTAGCAGCCGCTCTTCAACTTTCCGCCTTCCCACAGACAGCCCCCTTTTATGAGTAGCCACCCATGGCCACACCCACATGTAACCCTCTCAGCTGAAGTAGGTTTTCTCTAAGTACTCGCGGCACGGACGGTCGACCAGTCCAACGTAGTTTCCTCCTCCCGGCTGGATCACATTCAATGCTCGGGCTCAGTGGGATCACTCTTTCTCAAGCTGAAGCTTCGAATGCTCTCACCTTCCTTCGGTTGTTCGACTCGCATCCCTTTAAGGATGCGAGTTTCTTCCGTTTCCTGACTGAATTCTTAGGTAAGCCCCTTCTAAATATCAGCCCAGGTACTCACTTTGCGCTCGCAGTCAACCTGCGGCTGCTCCATTTAGTGCCTTACTGGTAGCTAACCGGAGCTGACTTTAACACAAGTCGGAGGCTTCGGCAAACTGTTTCGTTCGCTCAATCCAAACTACCACAAGGTTCTCTAACGAAATCTGCCCCCCGTTTGACAAATTGCGCTCTCTACAATCGCGAGCTACGTTCGCTTCTTTGCTCATTCTTAACCCTTAACCTTTATCCACTCACACTCTAATTTTCTACGCTTATACTTCGCTTATACTTTGCTCCTTTACTCTTACTTCGTTTCTTCGCTGAACTTCGTTATCTTCGCTTCTTTGCTCAACCTAGCTCTTACTTCGCTTCTTCGCTCTTACTTCACTCTCACTTCGTTTTTATTTCGCTCTTACTGCTACCTGTTACCTTTTTACTCAACTAAGCTTAATTTTTTCTTTTTTTTAACACAAAATCCCGGTTGAACCTCAATTTGAGAAGCTTACTCAAATTAAAACCAGTTAGGTGCTCGAGTCGCTAGAAATTGGCTCGGGCAGCGCTAGTCGATTTGTGGTCAATACAGTCATTTTTAACCTATAAGAAAACTAAAACAAAAACTGAAATTTCGTTCATCGTACAAATTTTTGGTTAAACTCGTTAAAAGTCGTTGAGAACTAAATATTTTTTAATGAAAATTTAAGACCACATTCTTGAAGCTGTTCTATTGCTAATAAAATAGTCCAGATATTTGTAAAAATTTTGTGTGTCTGGTTACTTACTTGTAATACAACACATTACCACTCTTTTTAACCTAAAAAAATTTGGATTCTAAGCGCTTAAAGGGGTTTTTTTTTTTACCCAAGCATTCATATTGTCGAAATTCAACACGCCTAGGATCTCAACAACTGCCTTTTCATCTATAAAATAAAAAAATTTACTTCCCATTCAGAAAAAGGTTTTTTTAGCCCATCCTAGCGTGTTAAGATTTGATAAAATATCAACAAAATGAGGTTACTTATACTGCCGTACAGGAGCGAAACCGTACTATCTGCTATGTGTTTCCTATGTAGATAGTGCAATTTTGCTCCTCTTATATCAACAATCCATTAGCATTGAAAAATCCTAGAAACTTTTTTATGAGATTAAACATTCAGTTTTTTTATTAGATTTTTTCGTATCTTTAAAAATTTAATTCTTTTAAATGAGAATAGCTTGTGAAAATTTGAGGAACAAGGATCAAAAGAGTATATTTCACTTTTAGTTTTTTAAAATTTGTATTGACCTTACAGAATCCTTGAGGCTCCGTAGTAATCTTAAGCATTCAGAACTTTTCATTAACTTCTTAGAGTTTTTTTACCTTTTTTTAAAAAAAGTGAATAAGAAAACTTGAAAAAAAATAACAGTTATTTTGCTTCTTATATTTTTGATTTATAAGGATCCGGTGTTCTAATAGCATATTGTTCAAAATTTACCTATATTAAATCAAAATTTTACTATAAAAGATAAAAATAAAGAAATAAAATAAATCACATAAAAAACTAAAATTATGAGTATGGTCTAAGAAGTTGTAAGATCAAAACAAATTTTTTTGGTTAAGAGTATCTTCATTTTTAATACTAAAATAACAACATGATACATTAGCTTTTATCTTTAATTGCATGTTTAAAAAATTTTGGATTGTGAAGCTCGATATGGACTCAGGCGGTGCCAGTCGATTTTTGAAAAATACTGTCATTTTTAACTGATAAGAAAATAAAGCAAAAACTTAAGTTTTGTTTGTTCATCATACGAATTTTGAGTTTAATTCGTAAAAACTCGGGAAGAGCTAAATATTTTTTTATGAAATTTTAAAACCGCATTCTTGAAGTTTTTCCGCTGCAAATAAATTGGTCCGGATATTTCTAAAAATTTATGAGCCGTGATTCTAACTTTTAAACCATATATTGGTGATTTCTAACCTTAAAACTTTGGATTAAAAAATTAAGCATAAATTTAAGAGTCTAAAAAACTGTCAGAGAGAAAATTTTTCATTAAGTTTCAAAGAATGTTTTTGTAGAATTTCAAAACGATATTTTTTATGGTAAAAAATGGTAGTATTTTCTAAAAAGTGGCTATTTAAATTTTCATCTTTATTACTATTTAATTATTATACTCTTACTTTTATTTAAAAGTGTGTCCATGACATACCCAAAAATTTGCGTACGTTCTAGACTACGCCGAATGAAAATTATCAAATCAAAATATTGATAAATTTCAAACTAAGATTCGAATTACGGTGAAAAGTGTCTTTGAAAAATTGCAATTTTTCATTTTTCATATAAGTTTCGACATATATCAATCGATTTTGAAAGCATTTAAAAGTATATACCTGGTCTATTTTATTTCAAGTTCTACGGACAGAAGTCAGAAAGCGTCAATTTGGTTTTAGGCCGCGGCCGAAAAATACAATTTTTTGGTCAGAAAACATAAAAATTTGATCGTACATTATAGTTTCATGACTCATTTGAATCTACAATACAAAAAATGCATTTCTTTTATTTAGTATTGTGTACTTAGAGACAGAGACCCTGGTTGTTCCATCGCATTGAGCAACATATGCTCTAAATATCAAATATTTTTTTCTAGTCCGTTGTGCTGGGTAAATTACCTGAAATCCTGGAGCCTCAATTCAAACGACATCACATATTTATTATGAAGGATATTAATTTGGAAGTAGACTATAAAAGCAAAACACTGTGTTTTCGTGAATTTCTTTTATTAAGTTTCAACTTTTCGACACTACAAATGGTGTCCTGTTCAGGATATCTATATAAAACAGTTTATCTTGTTAAAACAATGAAAAATATATGAATTTTATTTACAAATTAAAAAATAATTTAATAAAATATAATAAAATATATAAATTTGTAACCAAAATTTATATATTTTTCAAATTAGTTGTTTTACGTCTGAGATTTAGATAAATCTGAAAGTTACGATCTTTTCGGACAACAAAAGGGGAGTATCATATAAATAAAAAACTCCTTATTTTTATGTTTATCAATCAACGTTTCGGCTACCAACGGCTGCGGTCATCTTCAGGATTTTATTATTTAAAGTCACAAACAGTTTGTAAAGAGATGTCAAGCGAAGCAGACACTCAAAACTCTAGAAAATCGACGTTGAGTCTTAATCTTAACTTTTAATTATAAAATCCTGAAGATGGCTAGCTGATATGTCGATTGATAAACATAAAAATAAGGAGTTTTTTATTTAAATACTACTCGCTTTTTTGTCCAAAAAAGTCGTAACTTCCATGTTTGTATATTTTTCATTGTTTTAACAAAAAACGCGGTTTGCGGCAAAATTTTGTTTACAAAAAATGTAGTTCAACCTTATTTTTTAAAATAATTTTTGGCGCCAAATTCAAATTGTTAAGGCTGTTTTTCGAATTTTTTTCCCTAAAAAATGCGATTAAAAAAAAAGGTGATACATACCTCTCTGGAAAAAAAATGTCATGTATTTTAAGAAAAAATAGCTTTTCAAATTTTTTCAAATTTTTGGAAGTGGTGGAAGAAACTTTTTAGGCCAAATTATTAAAACTTTTTATCTAAATCGCCACCTAGCGGTTGCATACTGCTTTAAAATATAACAACATTTAAATCGCTGAACTACATTTTTTGTATACAAAATTTTGCCACAAACCGCGTTTTTCTAGCCTTCTAAGATTTTGAGATAAAAATCAAAGTTGAAAAATCACTATTTTGGACCACGTAGTGGCTATAAAGAATTCTTGTTAGCGCAAAAATTTTCTTCTTTCATGCCCTTTCGAATGATATATATCTTACTATATTATATAGTTGTAATTTGCTCTTCGCTCCCACCCCGCTCCCACCCTTAATTTTTCATTTTAGACCGTAAAATAGGTCAAAAACTGCATTTTTATTCCGCTCCCACCCCGCTCCCACCCCCACCCTTTCTCGCCCTTTTTTTTCTCACCCCATTCCGCTCCCACCCCGCTCCCACCCTCTCCCACCCCGCTTCCACCCCGCTCCCACCCTTAATTCTTTATTTTATACCGTAAAATAGGTCAAAAACTGCACTTTTATTCCGCTCCCACCCCACTCCCACCCCGCTCCCACCCCGCTCCCAGCCTCTCTCTTTTTTACAACCTCCTCATTTGTAAAAATGTTATTTAAGGTAAACGACCCAATTAAAGATCAGTTAAGGATTTCGTTAGGTTAGGAAGATCCATAAAAGTTAATATTTTAAATTTTAAATATTTTAAATTAAATCCATAAAATAAATTTAGCTATAAATACAAACTGAAAATAATTTTTTCTGGACTAATAATCTTCATCGGATTCATATTATAAATTACAAATTTAAAAATAAATTTTAAGCGTTCTTCCTATCTTTCTCGAATTAAATCTATTACTACATTAATATTCAACAAACAATATTAAAATAAACAATATTCAATTGACAATATTGAAATAAAAAATTTAACATCTTCATCGATCTGTTCTTTTTTAAAATTTTTTTAAATATTCTTTATAACTTATACTTTAGTATAGTTCTTAACAACTAAATCTTGCGCCTATGGTGAGATGGTTTAAAATTTTTTTATGTTTCATTTTTCAGGTTTTTAAAGTTATATCTTTTTTAGTTTATTACTTTCTTAATGCTGAATGATCAAACATCGATAACGTTCGATCTTTTCAAGTTCAACGTGAATCTCACCACTCGCCGGTAATTTTCACTTCAATAACCTGAACTTAGCCATCCGCCGGGCCATAAAAATAATCGCTTTCGACACTGGTTCTTTATTTTATCGTTGAAAATTATTTCAATAACCTATCTATACAAAATTGTATTATTAACTTTATATTGAAGTGTTAAAAAGTAAAAATGAGTTGCAGATTTTGTGTTGAAGATTTTTTTAAAAAAGTTTGTCCTGATTGCGGAAAACTAATTGAGTAGTTTATTTTTTACATTAAAGTTTATTTTTATTTTTATTTTTTTTAAATTTCTTATTATTTAATTTTTTTTTAACAGCACTGACATGTGTGGTTTTGGCAAAATTTGTTCTCAACATTTAAACTCAATTTTTGAAGTTGGAACTCAAAATTTTTTGTTAAAATACTGCAAATGGTAAAAATTTCACATTTTATTTTCATACTTAAATAAATATTATAAAAATTTCATCCTTAAATTAATATTATTAAAATAGTTAAAATCAATTTTTAGTGCTTTGCATGCTTTAGTGTAAATAATTAAAATCAATTTTTAGTGCTTCCGATAATCAATCATCTAATTTAAATTCCTCCGGCCATACATCGAAATTGTATCTGCAACAAATTTAGAATTGATCTTATGGGGTCGGTTAAGGTAGTTACAACCCATGTATATATAGGTAACATAGAATATAGTTATTAGAATCTAGCAGGAGGGAAAATTGAAAGCTGTTGCTGAAGAAGATCTGTTTTTTTTAAATATTTTAAGAAAATTGAATTTGCAATCCAAGAATAACCTCTAAATTTGATCCATTTTACGCGCTTAGCATAGGAATCACACGTGAAAAGTTGAAACTTCTGAGCTTAATATCTCAAAATTTATCCCCGCTTGGAATTATTTGCAAAATACTAACATGTTGCGGACGCAAAGAAACTAACTCTGTGCAAAGTTATAGAGATTTTTTAAGAAACTCAATTTTTGCGGTAATTACCTTAACATAATGAATAAAATGCAAATAAATAGTTTTTACAGACGGTAGTCAAAATCAAAGTTAATCAATGTATACAGTATATGCCTTTATTTTGCAATCAGCATGTCTCTGGCTGTTATAGGTTATGAAATATGAATTAAAGTTTAAAAATAACTATTTTAAGCGCTATAGTCGCTAAGAAAGAAATAAGTAGCTTAGGTTAATGCCAATATCTTCTTTTTTATTTTATATAAAGTAATATGAAGGCGAGGATTTCAACAACGAATTTATTACTGATTTCATCGAGGATACTTTGAATGAGTTATATACAAATTTATTCATGAATAAAATTTTAATTTGTATTTCAGAATTTACATATTACATTAAAATTAAGACATTAGATGATATAAAACAAATAAATCAAAACGAACTTATGGAATTAGAAGATTTAATGAAAGGATATAGATTAATAAAAAAAAAAAAAGTAATATAGTAATATAGTAACATAGTAATTAATTTATATTTGTCTTAAAATTAAATTGTTAATAACTCTCACATGAGATAAATAATTTTTTTTAATATAATGTTATAATAAATAACATTAATTTTTAATTTAATAATACAATCATAAAATTATCATTAAAAAATAATTTTATTAATATATTATAATTATAGTCAGGATAGTGACCACTTTTTGGATTTTTTGTCACGATAGTGACCGCTTAATCTATTTATATGTATAATATATGAAAAATAATTGAATTATTAAAACGGAAGATTTTTTGATATTACAGATATTTTTTTCAAGAAAATAGATTTAAAAATTATTAAATCAAAAAATTAAAAATTTTAACGGAAGAATATAATTATAAATATTTATTTTTTTTCATAAATATAGAATTGAAAATTATTAAAGAGAAAAGTTTTTTAAAATGAATTATATGTGGTTTGTACGGCTACTGGCAAAGGGTTCCACATATAGTTTCTTTTTGTTCTTAATTAAATATGAAAAAATTTTCAAAATTGTTGAAAAAAAAACCCAACGCGCCTTGCAAGTGCCTCCTGGGTGGTGTGGAAAACTGCATTAAGTAATTTAAAATTAATAAGTTGAAAATAAATTCATTTGTAATTCAAGTATACTTATTACTATTTTATTAGAAAAGATATATAGTGTAGATTCAAGCATTTAATTCTGGGGGGTTGGCGAGCGAAGCGAGCAGGGGGGTACCCCCCCCTAGTATATATATATTGTAGCAGTTCGCGCTGGGGGCCGATTCGACTATCTTACCCGGCTATACCCTTTGATCTTATATACAGGGTGGTCCAAATTAATGTATCGGTGCATTTATCTCGAAATCAAAGCCTCGTGTGAAAAATTTTTTCAGGTAAAAGTTGTTTGGTTAGGAGGGGGAAGAAAAATGGGCCCAACAGAATTGGGCCCGGGGCCTTAGGTTGGGCCCTACGGACCCAAAGTCCGTTTTTTTAAATGGGAACCCCTATTTTTTACCCCGGATTCGGAAAGAGCGGAAAATTTTACGATTTTTAGGTATTTTTTGAAATTTTTTTGGGCCTTTTCTGAGGCCCCATAAGCCCCGATAAAGTCCCCGTATGTTTTGTGGCTTTATTACCGGGAAAAAAGCATTTTTAGTACAGCACATGCATGGGAAAAGTTATTTCATTTTAAATTTACAAGAAAATGGACCCGAAAAAATTGGGCCCGGGGCCTTACGTTGGGCCTACGGACCCAAAATTGTAAATTTAAAATGAAATAACTTTTCCCGTGCATGTGCTGTACTAAAAATGCTTTTTTCCCGGTAATAAAGCCACAAAACATACGGGGACTTTATCGAGGCTTATGGGGCCTCAGAAAAGGCCCAAAAAAATTTCAAAAAATACCTAAAAATCGTAAAATTTTCCGCTCTTTCCGAATCCGGGGTAAAAAATAGGGGTTCCCATTTAAAAAAACGGACTTTGGGTCCGTAGGGCCCAACCTAAGGCCCCGGGCCCAATTCTGTTGGGCCCATTTTTCTTCCCCCTCCTAACCAAACAACTTTTACCTGAAAAAATTTTTCACACGAGGCTTTGATTTCGAGATAAATGCACCGATACATTAATTTGGACCACCCTGTACATTATAGTTTCATTACTCATTTTAATCTACAATATAAAAGTTGCATTTCTTTTATTAAGTATTGTGTACTCAGAGACAGAGACCCTGGTTTGCCCATCACATCGAGCAACACATGCTCTAAATATCAAATCTTTTTTTCTAGTCTGTTGTGCTGGGTTGATTACCTGAAATACTGGAGCTCTAATTGAAACGACGTCACATGTTTATTATGAAGGATTAGTAATTTGGAAGTAGAGCATAAAAGCAAAACACTGTGTTTTCTTGAATTTCTTTTATTAAGTTTCAAATTTTCAACACCACAAATTGTGTCCTGTTCAGGATATCTATATAAAACAGTTTATCTTGTTAAAACAATGAAAAATATATAGATTTTGTTTACAAATTAAAAAATAATTTAAAAAAATACAATAAAACATATAAGTTTGTAACGAAAATTTTTATATTTTTTAAATTAGTCGATTTACGTCTGAGAATTAGATAAGTATAGAAGTTACAACTTTTTCGGACAAAAAAAGAGTAAAGGATATAAATAAAAAACTCCTTATTTTTATGTCTATTAATCAACGTTGTGGCTACCATCTTCAGGATTTTATTATTAAAAGTTACAAACAGTTGGTAAAGAGATGTCTAGTGAATCAGACAGTCAAAACTCCAGAAAATCGTCGTTGGGTCTTACTCATCACTTTTAATAATAAAATCCTGAAAATGGCTAGCCGATGGTAGCCAAAACGTTGATTGATAAACATAAAAATATGGAGTTTTTTATTTATATCCTGCCTCCTTTTTTGTGTCCGAAAAGGTTGTAACTTCCATACTCATAAATTTTTCATTGTTTTAACAAAATAAACTGTTTTATATAGATATCCTGACGAGAACACCTTTTGAAGTGTCGAAACATAAAAACTTCATGAACGAAATTCAAGAATTACAGTGTGTTGTTACCATGCTCTATTTCAAAATTACTAATCCATCATATTAAACTTGATTGAGCAAAGTACTACTGTTATTTATATCACTTATTTATGTTCGTCACTTTTTGATAGTTACTGTTGTTATTATAGGTTTATAAGCAATTACATGATTGAAATCAGTATTCAACATTCACATTTTACATTTTTATTTTCACTCTTTCATAACCCTCAAAGTTTTTGTACATTATAATATATTCTGCATTGAATAAGAGTAATTCATTTAAATCAAGTAAGTATTATGTTCATGAGTTACTCATGAAGTTAAAAGTGAAAAGAAAACTTATTATTCATAGAATGATAAAAATTGAAACAAAGGTTCAAAGTTTGTATTAATAAATGCTTTTAAAAATTGCTGCTTTTAATTTCAATATTTTTAATTTCAAAATCACTTAATTTTTTGAGTACCGAGAGTTTAATCTTACATAGATAATTTTATTCTTCGTTTTTCATTTTGAGTGCATAAACGCATTTTTTCACTAACTATTGTGTATGCAGACTAGACTGTTCGTGAGTTCCCGAATTGAATTTTCGACTGATTCCACCCCCGCAAATGTTTATTTAGAGCATAAAAATAACTTTCCCCACAAAAAAAAAAATTTTTCCCCAATTTAAACCGTGCCTCTCGAGCCTTGAAAGTATTTAAAAACAGTTTAAAAGTTAAAAAAAAACAACACTTGCAAAACAGCCGCAATGAAAACTATTACACGGTGACTCCTACTTATTTTATATCGTTCGAAAGATATTGAAAAAAGAAAGCTTTCTGCGAAAACCGGAGATTTTTATCTTCAAAATTGTTCCCACGCGATACAAAAAACCAAACTTTTTACGGCTTTTTTTGCATTATTTTATAAATTTTTTATCTTTAACCCTAAAATTTGACTATTTAAAGTCATTTTTGAGTAAAAACTCCCTACAAATTATAACTTTGTTTTTTCTTAAAGTTTTCAAAAACATTTTACTTTTTGAGCATAACCTCGATATGTAGGTCTTAGGCTTGGATAATCGAAAATCTTTTACTTTATTTACAGTAAAAATCTGCTTTTGAAGCTCTTTAGTGACCACTAAATTTTTTTTACACATTTTTGAATTGCATCAAATTAAAGTTTGATTAAAGAGCTTTCCAACGATATATAATTTTATGCATAAATTGTTATTAGAAGTGAAGTTATGTATATTTGAATAAAAAAAAAGTGGTTTTTTCTATTAATCTAAAAATCCTTTTATTGTACCAAACACGTTTTCTTTATCCAAACCTTCATAACCAGAAGTAAAAAAAAATTATGGATTTATTTTAAGTTTAATATCAAAAAGGTCTATCTATAAAAGAGAGCTAGCGCCATTTTGTAAGATTTTCAATGTAAGATTTATTCGTGAGCTAATTGGTGGAGCAGTTTTTAAAATATTCGAAAAGTGCCTTTTGAGGTTACAATCATTGTTTTTTTCCTATGCGCGCTTGCAGCGCGCTGAGTGGTACTAGTAGAGATAAACTTTGAAAAAAAATTTTTTATGAAGTCTTTTAAGTAAGCATATATAAAAATTAACAAAGCTCTTATTTCACTGAATAGTAGTTTTTATTAAAAAAAAAAAAAAAAGAAAATCAGAATTAAAATTTAGATAATAGAAAAATTATATGATACTTGAAATTTTACTTTTGAACCAACATATTTTTGACTAAATATTAAGCTACTCATTCTATCTTATGTGTGTGCAAAACTTTAAAGAACACTCGATATTTTAATTAAATTTTTGACATTTTACTAAACTGCTTCAAAATTTTGAATAAGTAAAAAAATTGGCAGGTACGCTAAGTTTCTTTTTTTGATCTTTTGTACTTCCTGACTAATGTACTTTTTTTGAAATCAGGATTTGTCCGCTTGTAGTTAGATACATTCATCCACAAAAATTGCTTCTGCTTTTCATCCATTGTTAAAATATTATTGTAATCACTGACTAATTTTATTGATCTTTCAGCAACGTCATTGACAATTCTTAAAGAATTGATTATTTTTTTATTTTCCAAATAACCTGCATCTGTAGACCAGCAAGATGGGTGTAATTGGAGAAACTCTTTTTTCAATTTAAATCTATCAAAAATATTCAATGATTCACTGTTTATAAAATAATCTATATCTTCAGTCAGTGCGATATTAATTTTGGTTTTGGGAATTTTTTTAGAAGAATTTGGAATTACATTATCTTTGCTTAGAGCTTCAACCATTTTTTTTTTCACTGCCACTGTAACATTTTTGTCGAAGAAAGATAATGCACTGCATTCTGGTGAAATATACCAGAGGTGGTTTGATATTTTATCGATCGCAGCTGTAGCAATTTTCTCGTTAATTAACTTATAGTTATTAACTTTCCGAATTAATAAAATATCGTTACATGGAGCTTCTGCAGCGTTAGTTACCGTGAACCAAGCTTCCAGATAAATAAATACAATAAATTGGCATACTTGAAAAAACGAAGATTCTTTTTCTCCTAAACTATACGCTGCTCGAAATAAATACATTTTTAAACAATACAAAGCTTTTGACATCCATCGTGCATGATGGCATGCCCCAGGTTTTTTGAATTTAATTTCTTTTTGTTTCCCAAGAAATACCAGACTCAATTCTAAAAACTCTTTATAATCATTTCTGGGCATTTTCTTTTCTAAATGATTGTTAATAAATATAACTTTGCTGTCTACTTCTAAAAGCAACGCAGGATGAAGATCAGCCAATCCACTCTTAAAATTAGTTTGATCTATCGAGTCCCATGCTTTTTGAAAATTTTTAAAAATCGGAACATCTGGTTCAGTGGAAGCTCCAATTTGTGAGGTAAAACACGCTCGAAGAACCACCTCCATAATATGATGACGACACGGAAGATATAAGAGATCTTTTTGTAGTAATTTTTCCAATAGGACAGCAGCTCCAGCCTTAGAACCCAAGTTGGAATTTGTCGTGTCACAACACACGGCTTCTACTTTACTTGTTAAATTCCATTTTACGAGAGCTTTAAAAATGGAATCGGCTTGAAGTACACCTGTGCCCTGATCTAATTTGGGAACGTCTATGATTTGTACAAGATCATTTGGTGCAGTGACAAGAACTGGTACTCTGTCTACCTTTTCTCTTTTACAAGGTGAATCTGGAAGTAGTTTACCGTCCCAATGCGCTGTAGCAAAATCAATGTCATCAACATCAAATAATTTTTGAATATTTTCTGCTTTTTTTTTTCTCACTTCATTTCTTATTTTCTGAAATGAAGCTACATTTAAAATCAAAGTTTCCAAATCGTGTCCCAAAGCATCAGCAATGACAGCTATTATCTGAATAGATTCTCTAATACTTATTCTACAATTATCAAGCACTTCCACAACTTTTTCAGTCAGGACATTAATAGTGGCTTTGGTGCCAACGCCAAGTTTATCATAATTACGTCCTTTAGTCGGATTATATAAAGAACCTTGAGAAGATTCATTAATTTCTTCAGAATTTTCTTGGTTTGAATCAAATGATTTTTTTTTATAAGCAAATAAATTTTTAATCTGTCCTGGAACTAAATAAAATTAAAAAATTTGAAAACTGTCAGAATTTCTTTATTAATATTAATAATCATTGCCAATAAATATTTATTTTAGACTGTTGTTTTGTATAAATACAAAATTTATGTTGTAAAAATTTTGTTATACATTTTTAAAAATATTTCACTTTTTTTATTTTAAATTAAAATAAAAATTATAAAAATACATAATTAAGAAAAAAAACTTACTATGTGATATGATTTGTTCGGTATTGATATTTTTTGGATCATTCTGAATCACGTTAGTTAATCGAGTACAATCACTCTTGATCGGGTTTTCTTTAGGTTCTTCTATGAAAATTAAAAAATTACTTAATTAAACAATGAAAAAATAATTGATGTTTGATACAAACGTTTCATAAGAGCTTAATTTATACCTGATGGTTGAGGATTTAAGCTGCTCAATTGCCGTGAGATTTCATTAACTGGAAGAGTCAGTAATAAAAGCTTATCGGTCACCGAAATTAATGCATTAAATTCTTGATGAGAAACATCGAAAACTGAATTCAAGTTTTTGTAAAACTCAGTTTGTGTCTTATTGCAGTTATTAGATTTATGAAAATTTCGGTACCGCTCGTGAAGTTTTTCAATTTTTTCTGCTATTCTATAATAATTTTGAGTTTTTATTTCTGATTTTTGCCAAATAGTTACGAGTTTTTCTGAAATTAACTTGCAAGCATTCCTAATACTTAGTTTTGTATCCAAATGTCTCGTGTAATAAAACAGATGTTGTAAAATTTGCAAGTTTGTTGGTAAGCTGCCTTCATTCAGTTCTTGTAATTCTACTTCAATATTAATGGTTTCAGCTGATGTGGAAGCCATTTTTTAATAACTAGATCTATAAAATAATTAGCAAAAAAAAAAATTAGATGTATGTACTGGAAATTAAAACAGTTGTAAATTTTAAAAAATTTTAAATTTATAATAGAGGATTTAATAACCAATAATATATAATAACTATGAATTTAACAACCAAATTAATTCTAAAGAATTAAGTAAGAAGCTCAAAAATTTCATCTTTTTGACAAAAATGTAGCTTATAAATTTATGCAATCTTTTTATTAATCAAAAAATATAAAAAAAGACTAATTTTGATTTTTATACGATACTTAACTTCATTATATATCATTTTTTCAATAAATGCTTTAAGTTTACATTCTCGTTTTAAGTGGAACTTATAACATTTATGGTTCGCTACGAAAGCACTGAATAAAAAATAAATAAATACATAAAACATTTATTCAAAAGATAAGAAAAAGGCAGTAAAATAATCTATTTTACTTATAAGTAAAGACGAAAAGGAGTAGAACAGTACCGCGAGATATAGCTGCGGCTGCAATAATAAGATGTCGAGAAAAAAAATTAGAGCCTCGAGAAGAGCTTCAACGCCCGTTAATTATTAACTAGTTGTTTTGTAAATAATAGCTTTTCTCTGCTATAATCTTGCATTAATTACTTACCAATAATAAATATTGCTCGATGACTTTATTAGAAGCTGGGAACAGGTTTTTTACTCAAAAATAACCCAACAGTTAATTTTAACGTTTACGCATTTTTCAAAAAACCACGTAAGTAATTGTTTGATGATACAATACTGCCAGAATATAATAATTAATCACTCAAACACTCACTATATAGAGATTGCGATCACAATAATCTAATTGGCAATGCAAATTGATCAAAATTAAAACTGCGACTGCGAGTGCTTAGTTAAAGAATTAATCATAAATCAGTCCTTGTACTCTCAATCAATTCCGGCAGAGAGCGCTTTTTCTCAAGAGCGCGCCACTTCTTAGAACGTGTTAAAAAAAGGTATTAATTTTTCAAAATTTACAATTTTTTTAAATGTCGTTTTCGAAATAATGGCAAGTCGTAAACATTGAATTTTACTTTTAAAAAATCAGAATTTTTTATTTAAATCTGCTTATTATCGATTTTTTAGCATGGTCTTAATGATAAATGTAAACACAAAATATCTTCGATTATTTTTCACTAACATGTTTTTTTATTTAGCGATTTAATACTTTTGGCCTCAATTTCAATCCATCAATTGTTATTTTTCAAATAATTCTTTAATTTAAGTTAATAATTACCTTGATGATCACGAAATCATTGGTTTTTAGTAACAGCTTCATTTATACTTATAAGAGCTTTTTGTTTATATATATATTTTTTTAACATGAGCTTTGTTACTTTTTATATGTATTTTTTCATTTAAAGACTACATGCAAATGTTTTTTTCAAAGTTCATCTCTGTCTTTTTGATATTAATCTTAAAATAAATCCATAATTTTTTTTTACTTCTGGTTATGAAGGTTTGGATAAAGAAAACGTGTTTGGTACAATAAAAGGATTTTTAGATTAATAGAAAAAACCACTTTTTTTTTATTCAAATATACATAACTTCACTTCTAATAACAATTTATGCATAAAATTATATATCGTTGGAAAGCTCTTTAATCAAACTTTAATTTGATGCAATTCAAAAATGTGTAAAAAAAATTTAGTGGTCACTAAAGAGCTTCAAAAGCAGATTTTTACTGTAAATAAAGTAAAAGATTTTCGATTATCCAAGCCTAAGACCTACATATCGAGGTTATGCTCAAAAAGTAAAATGTTTTTGAAAACTTTAAGAAAAAACAAAGTTATAATTTGTAGGGAGTTTTTACTCAAAAATGACTTTAAATAGTCAAATTTTAGGGTTAAAGATAAAAAATTTATAAAATAATGCAAAAAAAGCCGTAAAAAGTTTGGTTTTTTGTATCGCGTGGGAACAATTTTGAAGATAAAAATCTCCGGTTTTCGCAGAAAGCTTCCTTTTTTCAATATCTTTCGAACGATATAAAATAAGTAGGAGTCACCGTGTAATAGTTTTCATTGCGGCTGTTTTGCAAGTGTTGTTTTTTTTTAACTTTTAAACTGTTTTTAAATACTTTCAAGGCTCGAGAGGCACGGTTTAAATTGGGGAAAAAATTTTTTTTTTGTGGGGAAAGTTATTTTTATGCTCTAAATAAACATTTGCGGGGGTGGAATCAGTCGAAAATTCAATTCGGGAACTCACGAACAGTCTAATGCAGACCTAGGTATTTATTTTACTAAGTTGAAAAAATCATATATATTTCTTTTCTAAACACTTTAAGATTATAAATGATTTAATGTAAAATTTATTGAACCAATTTCATTAAAGACTTAATAAATTTGGAGATATATTTGCAACTTTTAAAATTATAGTCTTTAATTTGTCTAGCATTAAAATTTTCAACACCCCGTGTGTACTTTAAGGGTTAAAATTAAATTTTAAATAAAAATTCCTTAGCCTTTAAAAAATATTTTTATTCCGCTTGATTCATTCATTTATGATCAAAAATCAAATCGTATAACCTAACGGATCAAACAATTGTTTTTTTTTAACTTTGACAGTTCATTATCAAAAACTTACCTCTCTATACCTACGCGGCTACGTTCGCTTCGCATTTTTTACGGTTGTCGTCACTCTAAACCAATCAGATCCAGAATAAAAGTCTGAATCTTCAATTCGATAATTTCTCGAGCTCGAAACTCGACACTCGCACTCTCCTTTTTATAAGTGGGACTAGAAAATCCGCTAGCGCGCGTACCGCGCTTGCACTTTGATCGATTTCTCGCTTTTTTATCAATTTAAATCAGAGTTAAATAGTACACGAGCATACACATATTCTAACTCAAAACGTTTTAATGTCTTATTAATAACACTAAATTACATATAAGTTCACGTGGAGATTTCAAACTGCTTTTTTTCTTAATAAATATTAATTTTAGCATCGAAGAATCACGCACTTAATTTTCATCAAGTTTTTTATGAGATTAAACATTCAGTTTTTTTAATAGATTTGTTTATATCTTTTAAAATTTAATTCTTTTAAATGAGAATAGCTTGTGAAAATTTGAGGAACACGTATCAAAAGAGAAATATATTTCATTTTTAGTTTTTAAAAATTTGTATTGACCTTACAGAATCCTTGAGGCTCCGTAGTAATCTTAAGCATTCAGAACTTTTCATTAACTTCTTAGCGTTTTCTTACCTTTTTTAAAAAAAAGCGAATAAGAAAACTTGAAAAAAAATAACAGTTATTTTGCTTCTTATATTTTAGATTTATAAGGATCCGGTGTTCTAATAGCATATTGTTCAAAATTTACTTATATTAAATCAAAATCTTATTATAAAAGATAAAAATAAGGAAATAAAATAAATCACATAAAAAACTAAAATTATGAGTATGGTCTAAGGAGTTGTAAGATCAAAACAAATTTTTTTGGTTAAGAGTATCTTCATTTTTAATACTAAAATAACAACATGATACATTAGCTTTTATCTTTAATTGCATGTTTAAAAAATTTTTGATCGAGAAGCTCGATATTGGCTCAGCCAGCGTTAGTCGATTTTTGAAAAATACTATCATTTTTAACTGATAAGAAAATAAAGCAAAAACTTAAGTGTTTGTTCATTATACGAATTTTGAGTTTAATTCGGAAAAACTCGGGATGAGCTAAATATTTTTTCATGAAATTTTAGAACCGCATTCTTGAAGTTTTTCCGCTGCTAATAAATTGGTCCAGATATTTCTAAAAAATTTATGAGCCGTGTTTTCTAACTTTTAAACGATATATTGGTGATTTCTAACTTAAAAACTTTGGATTAAAAAAATTAAGCGTAAATTGAAGAGTCCAAAAAACAGTCAGAGAAAAAATTTTTCATTAAGTTTTGAAGAATGTTTCTGTAGAATTTCAAAACCATATTTTTTATAAGTAAAAAATAGCAGTATTTTCTAAAAAGTGGCTATTTAAATTTTCATCTTTATTACTATTTAATTATTATACTCTTACTTTTATTTAAAAGTGTGTCCATGTCATACCCAAAAAATTTTCGTACGTTCTAATCTTCGTCGAATGAAAATTATCAAATTAAAATATTGATTAATTTCAAACTAAGATTTGAATTACGATGAAAAGTGTCTTTGAAAAATTGCAGTTTTTCGTTCTTGATATAAGTTTCGATTTATATCAATCGATTTTGAAAGCATTTTGAAGTATATACCTGGCCTATTTTATTTCAGGTTCTACGGGGTCAGAAAGCGACAATTTTGTTTTGTAGGCTACGGCCCTAAAATACAATTTTTTGGTCGGAAAACATAAAAAGGGTATAGCCGGGTAAGATAGTCGAATCGGCCCCCAGCGCGAACCCCTACAATGTACATATCAGTTGAAAGGGCATAAAAAAAGAAAATTTTTGGCGGCAACCAGAATTTTTATGCCCACTACTGCGTATACACGGTCTAAAATAGTGATTTTTCAACTTTGATTTTTATCTCAAAATCTTAGAGAGCTAGAAAAACGCGGTTTGCGGCAAAATTCTGTTTACAAAAAATGTAGTTCAACCATATTTTTTAAAATAATTTTTGGCGCCAAATTCAAATTGTTAAGGCTGTTTTTCGAATTTTTTTCCCTAAAAAAAGCGATTAAAAAAAACGGTGATACATACCTCTCTGGAAAAAAAATGTCATGTATTTTAAGAAAAAATAGCTTTTCAAATTTTTTCAAATTTTAGGAAGTGGTGGAAGAAACTTTTTAGGCCAAATTATTAAAACTTTTTATCTAAATCGCCACCTAGCAGCTGCATACTGCTTTAATATATAACAATATTTAAATCGCTGAATCACATTTTTTGTAAACAAAATTTTGCCACAAACCGCGTTTTTCTAGCCTTCTAAGATTTTGAGATAAAAATCAAAGTTGAAAAATCATTATTTTGGACCACGTAGTGGCTATAAAGAATTCTTGTTAGCGCAAAAATTTTCTTATTTCATGCCCTTTCGAATGATATATAAATATATGTATATATATATATTGTAGCGGTTCGCGCTGGGGGCCGATTCGACTATCTTACCCGGCTATACCCTTTGATCTTATATACATTATGGTTTCATTACTCATTTTAATCTACAATATAAAAGTTGCATTTCTTTTATTAAGTATTGCGTACTCAGAGACAGAGACCCTGGTAGGCCCATCACATCGAGCAACACATGCTCTAAATATCAAATCTTTTTTTCTAGTCTGTTGTGCTGGGTTGATTACCTGAAATACTGGAGCTCTAATTGAAACGACGTCACATGTTTATTATGAAGGATTAGTAATTTGGAAGTAGAGCATAAAAGCAACACACTGTGTTTTCTTGAATTTCTTTTATTAAGTTTCAAATTTTCAACACTACAAATTGTGTCCTCTTCATGATATCTATATAAAACAGTTTATCTTGTTAAAACAATGAAAAATATATAGATTTTGTTTACAAATTAAAAAATAATTTAAAAAAATACAATAAAACATATAAGTTTGTAACGAAAATTTTTATATTTATTAAATTAGTTGTTTTACGTCTGAGAATTAGATAAATATAGAAGTTACAACTTTTTCGGACAAAAAAAGAGTAAAGGATACAAATAAAAAACTCCTTATTTTTATGTCTATTAATCAACGTTTTGGCTACCATCTTCAGGATTTTATTATTAAAAGTTACAAACAGTTGGTAAAGAGATGTCTAGTGAATCAGACACTCAAAACTCCAGAAAATTGTCGTAGGATCTTCTCATCACTTTTAATAATAAAATCCTGAAAATGGCTAGCCGATGGTAGCCAAAACGTTGATTGATAAACATAAAAATATGGAGTTTTTTATTTATATCCTGCCTCCTTTTTTGTGTCCGAAAAGGTTGTAACTTCCATACTCATAAATTTTTCATTGTTTTAACAAAATAATAATGTTTTATATAGATATCCTGAAGAGAACACCTTTTGAAGTGTCGAAACATCAAAACTTCATGAACGAAATTCAAGAAAACACAGTGTGTTGTTACCATGCTCTATTTCAAAATTACTAATCCATCATATTAAACCTGATTGAGCAAAGTACTACTGTTATTTATATCACTTATTTATGTTCGTCACTTTTTGATAGTTACTGTTGTTATTATAGGTTTATAAGCAATTACATGATTGAAATCAGTATTTAACATTCACATTTTACATTTTTATTTTCACTCTTTCATAACCCTCAAAGTTTTTGTACATTATAATATATTCTGCATTGAATAAGAGTAATTCATTTAAATCAAGTAAGTATTATGTTCATGAGTTACTCATGAAGTTAAAAGTGAAAAGAAATCTTATTATTCATAGAATGATAAAAATTGAAACAAAGGTTCAAAGTTTGTATTAATAATTGCTTTTAAAAATTGCTGCTTTTAATTTCAATATTTATTGTGAATAAAATCACTTAATTTTTTGAGTACCGAGAGTTTCATCTTACATAGATAATTTTATTCTTCGTTTTTCATTTTGAGTGCATAAACGCATTTTTTCACTAACTATTGTGTATGCAGACCTAGGTATTTATTTTACAAAGTTGAAAAAATCATATATATTTCTTTTCTAAACACTTTAAGATTATAAATGATTTAATGTAAAATTTATTGAACCAATTTCATTAAAGACTTAATAAATTTGGAGATATATTTGCAACTTTTAAAATTATAGTCTTTAATTTGTCTAGCATTAAAATTTTCAACACCAAATTATTATTTAATCAAATTTGGTTGCAACAACAGAGAGAAAATTTGAGATCATTTTATCTATTTAATTCAAAGTATGAATTGATAACTTTGAAATAACTTGAATTAATTAACACATAATTATTTTTTTATCAAATTTGTAATCATCACATCCCTTTTTTTTATTTATTTAAGATGTTTGACTAAAATAAAAAAAAAAAAAGCAGAAATGTTACAAATTTATTTTAAAATTTCTGAAATGCGGTCATTCAAATTCTTATTGCCCTTAAAATTAAATTTTAAATAAAAATTCCTTAGCCTTTAAAAAATATCTTTATTCCGCTTGATTCATTCATTTATGATCAAAAATCAAATCGTATAACCTCACGGATCAAACAATTGTTTTTTTTTAACTTTGACAGTTCATTATCAAAAACTTACCTCTCTATACCTACGCGGCTACGTTCGCTTCGCATTTTTTACGGTTGTCGTCACTCTAAACCAATCAGATCCAGAATAAAAGTCTGAATCTTCAATTAGATAATTTCTCGAGCTCGAAACTCGACACTCGCACTCTCCTTTTTATAAGTAGGACTAGAAAATCCGCTAGCGCGCGTACCACGCGCCTGTACTTTGATCGACTTTTCGCTTTTTTATCAATTTAAATCAGAGTTAAATAGTACACGAGCATGCACATATTTTAACTCAAAACTTTTTAATAAGTCTCATTAATAATACTTTATTACGGATGGTTGCACCTCGTATAAGTTCACGTGGAATTTTCAAACTGCTCTTTTTCTTAACAAATATTAATTTTAGCATCGAAGAATCACGTACTTAATTTTCATCAAGTTTAGTAAATTCTTGCAGCTGAGTGCCCAACGTACCCACATCAATCACAATCACATCAACATAACAAAACCCCGAAATATAAAAATTCAAAGTTTTCATTCTCTCGATTATTGAATCAGAGTTCGAGTGTATTATTAGCTTTGCTTGTTTTAAAGCTTTCCTTTTCTAATGCTCAATTTCTATCTTACATTATTGTGGGAAGCTCTCTCAAATTAAAACCATCAGAGTGTATACATAAAACACACTATTTACAGTTATTACGGTTTATTTCCTATTTGTATGTATTGTATTATACTTTGGGTGAGGTCAAGCTCGTAACTTCGTAGCAGCCGCTCTTCAACTTTCCACCTCCCCACAGACACCCCCTTTTATAAGTGGTCGCCCACGGCCACACATACATGTATCCCTCTCAGTTGAAGCAGGTTTTCTCCAAGTACTCGCGGCTCGGACGGTCGATCTGGTGGCACGTCCAACGCTAGTAGCCTTCTCTCGGCTAGATCACATTCAATACTCGGGTTCAGTGGGATCACTCTTTCTCAGGCTGAAGCTTAGAATGCTCTCGCCTTCCTTCGGTCGTTGGACTCGCATTCCTTTAACGATGCGAGTTCCTTCCGTTTCCTGACTGAACTCTTAGGTAAGCCCCTTCTTAATATCGGCCCAGGTACTCACTTTGCGCTCGCAGTCAACCTACGGCTGCTCTCTTTAGCACCTTACGGGCGGCTAACTGGACCTGACTTTAACTCCAGTCGGAGGCTTCGGCAAACTGGTTCGTTCGCTAAATCAAAGCTATTACAAGATAAGTCGTCTTTTTCTTACATTGAGTCTCGGAAAGAGATCTCGTTTCTTCGAGGAGACTGCAACCGCTCTCGCTCGCTGCGATGCAGATTGTGCAGTTGACCCCCCAGTCTGTGGGTTTCGCTTACCGCCTTTATTTGCTCATGGAGAGTCCGGATCTTGGCGTTAGATGTATCAAAGTCAGGAAGTGGTGGGGTTCTCTCTCTGTCAAGATGGTCATGCCTTTTATTGCTGATCTGATGATGAGATGTACTTCCGGTAACTACTGAAGTCAGTGGCGATGACCTTGTCGGAATCGAGGAGGCTCAATTTCCGCTCCACTCATAGTTCACCTGAAAATCTATATCACGTGGTTTCTTTGACTTAGCCCTTGTGGTACGGAAAACTTATGGTCGTAACCTTTTTCCCAACCTTCTATTACGCAGTCTGTCCCCCGTTTGACAAATCACGCTCTCTGCAATCGCGAGCTACATTCGCTTCTTTGCTCATTCTTAAACCTTAACCTTTACCCACTCACACTCTTGTCTTCGCTTATACTTCGCTTATACTTTGCTCCTTCACTCTTACTTCGCTTCTTCATTCTTACTTCGCTCTCACTTCGTTTTTACTTTGCTCTTACTTCGCTTTTACTTCGATCTCGATTCGTTTTTACTTCGCTCTTCCTTTTTACTCAACTTCGCTTACTTTTTTCTGTTTTTTTAACGAAAAATTCCGGTTGAACCCAAATTTGAGAAGCTTACTCAAATTAAAACCAGCAGATCTCTATAGTTGTATAAAATTGTTTATATAATTAAATTTTTTGTCCTGACTTGTTTTGAATACCGTTATAATTCATAAATCGTTGCCGTAATCGTCTACTATAAGTATCTTTTAGTACGCTTTTAAAATCACTTTTATTTTTCAAACGATATTTTCCGATATCTTTGAACTGCTTAAACACAAATTTCTATCCGTTATAAATTTTGTAGGAGATTATTTTTAAATTCATTTTTTATTGAAAATTTAAATTAAGTAGGAAAGATATTAATCAAAAAATTGTTGATACTGCCAATCATCAGATAAATTATTTCACTTGTGTTAAAAAATAAAAATTCACTGTAATTTTTCATATGACACTTAACACTTCGAGTTGAAATGTTCTTTTAATTATTATTAATAGCTTTTTCCGTAATATCTGCTATAAGGGGACGTTCAAAAATAACGTAACGCTTTTTGGTATAGTCTCGTACTGCCACTGTGATATCAGACGATACCAAAAAAGCGTTACGTAATTTTTGAACGTCCCCTAATACTGAAAATTTCATGTATGAAATAGAATTATTTTTACTAACGTTTGTTAACCTTGCTGTCAAGGGTCGAAAACGCCATATAAGAAGAGCTCGGTGCAACAACCAGTTAGGTGCTCGAGTCGCTCGAAATTGTCTCGGGCAGCACCAGTCGATTTTTGGAAAATACTGTCATTTTCAACCTATAAGAAAACTAAAGCAATAACTTAAATTTTGTTTATCATACAAATTTTTATTTTAACTCGTAAAAAATCATGAAGAACTAAATATTTTTTTATTAAATTCTAAGACCATATTATTTGAAGCTTTTCCGCAAGTAAAATGATACAGATATTTTTAAAAATTTCATGAGCCGTGTTTCTAACATTTTAACGATAAATTGGCAATTTCTAACTTTGGATTGAAAAATTAAGCATAAAAGTTTAGCGTTAAGAAAACTGTCGGCGAGGAATTTTGTCATTATGTTTCAAAGAATATTTCTGTAGAATTTCAAATGATATTTCTCATATATGGTAAAAAATGATAGCGTTTTCCATAAAGTGACTGGTGCTGCCTCAATCAATTTAGAGCGTCTCGAGCACCTAACTGGTTAATTCACCAAGCTTTTCATATTATCAAAATGCCTTGGATCTCAACACTTGCCTTTTCACCTATAAAATAGAAAAAAAATTATACTTCAAATTCAGAAAAAAAATTTTTCAGCCTATCCTAGAGTACTAAGTTTTAAGAAAATATCAACAAAATGAGGTTACTTATAGTGCCGTACAGGAGCATAACCGTACTAACTGCTATGTGTTTCCTATGTAGATAGTGACATTTTTCCCCTATTCGGCAGCATAAATATCCGATTTTTTGTCAGATAACGATTTTCCTACGATAAAAAAATCTTAGAGACGCGTTCCGCAAAAGGATTTCCAGTTATTCTTATTTGACTATTCGCTCCGTGTGAGTTAGTGGTGCCACCTCGAATTTACAGCCGGATTTTTCTGTAAGTGTTGTCGCCAGCGCAACGCCATCTCGATTTACACAGATTTACACAAATTTACAGCGTGGATTTTCCTGTAAGTGTTGTCATGGACGAACTCTTACGGAGCGAATAGGCCTTAAATCATGGTGACATACGTCAAATAATTAATTAAAGCAAGCTCACCCGATCGAAATTGAGTTTATACCAGCAATAACATTAGAATTGAAAAATCCTAAAAACTTTTTTATGAGATTAAACATTCAGTTTTTTTTTTCAGATTTGTTTACATCTTAAAAAATTTAATTCTTTCGAATGACGATATTTTGTATAAATTTTAGGAACACGGATGAAAAGAGAAATATGTTTCACTTTTAATTTTTAAAATTTGTATTTACCTTACAAAATCCTTCAGGCTTCGTAGCAATCTTAAGCATTCAGAACTTTTCATTAACTTCTTACCGTTTTCGTACCTTTTATAATAAAAAAAGCGAAAAAGAAAACTTGAAAAAAAAAATAGCAGTCATGTTGCTTCTAATATTTTAATTTTATAAGGATCCGGCGTTCTAATAGCATATTGTTCAAAATTTATCTATATTCAATCCTACTTTGACTATAAAAGATAAAAATGAATAAAAAAAATAAATGAAATAAAAAACTAAAATTATGAGTTTTTAAAAAATTTTTTGGTTAAGAGTCTCTTTAATTTTTATGCTCAAATAACATGATACATTAGATTTATCTTTAATTGTACGTTACAAATTTTTTTTTTTTTTTTTTTTTTTTTTTTTTTTTTTTTTTTTACTGGAATCAACTAAAACTTATAGATTCTTCAAACTTTACAAATGATATTCCTTCAACATTTTCCCGTAGTAGTTTTTGTATTTTTTTTCCTTAAGTAAATTATAAGATACATTAAGTTTTATAATTCAGTAACAAAGTTTATGTTTAAAATTTCATTTCAAAATTTCACTTTTAAATTTCTTTTTCAAATTTTTTTTCTTTTTGCTTCAAAATTTCCCTTCAAACAGAGCTAATGTATTCAGTCAAATATTAATTACATATACAATACCTTTATTTATATTTTATAAATTTTGTTTGAAATTAAAAAATATTTCTTGTATATTTTCGGGTTACAACATAACCAAATTGAGTAAAAATCAAATAATTTAGATATCCTTTTCAAAAATATAAGACTGCCTTGCCCAATTCCAGAGAGTCTTATTCCAAAAATTAAAACTATATATTCCTTGAATTAATTGTTGCGGGACTTTACTTTATGGTTTTGGTAGTTTTAATTTTTTTACTGGACCTTTTAAACCTGAAAAACTTTATAAACCTTTGATCAAGATTGAATTAAAAAAATTTCTAATTTGTCAGAAATTGATTTCAATTAAATTCACTTGCGTTACGAAAATATCCACTGTAAATTATAGCCATTGATATCACCAATTTGGTTGAAAATTTAACCAAAAAACATTGCTCCTAACCAAAAAATTTGCTTCCACATCTGAACCATGATTTTGTAAATGATGTTGATTCTCACACTGCTGCCTAAAAGTTAATTAACTTAATTTTTATACAGTAATTATCATAATTTATTTTTAAAAAATGCATAATCTCTTCAATTTTTTGCATAAATAAATAAAATCATTTTTTTTACTGTATATAAAAAATTACTTACTATAAAATTTTGGATTTTTTTTTTCTTTCAAAATTCACTCTTTGATAAAGTATTTTTTTCTTATGAGAAGATTGAATGCTTTTTTAAATCACTTGTACACATTAACTTAATCTTCTTCCAAATTTAGATTGCAGATCTTTTTCTTAACCTTCTGCACTTTTGGAATATATTTATTGACAAAACTGAGAGCTCGAGTAAACTGTAATGACTCTCAATCAACCGATTCTCTACGCAACAAAAATCACTAACTTAGTTTTTTACGAATGCACAGCGTGATCACGAAATGATTTAACCTCGCACATCTAACTTGTTTATTATTAAATTTCTACTAAAACACTTTTGACAGGAAATTATCCAAAATATACCTCTCTATACATCTCGCTCGAAAACTTTCAATCGGTGTCGTCACCTCGAGCCAATCAGATCCAGAATAAAAGTCTGAATCTTCAATTCGATAATTTCTCGAGCTCGAAACTCGATACTCGCACTCTCCTTTTTATAAGTAGGATTAAAAAATGAAAAATAACTTAATTTCAAGCAATATCAACCAATCATATTTTTTTAGAAAAAATCCAGTTGGAATTCCCAGAGGATACCCAACTGGATTTACAGTCGTCAGATTGGAACCGAAAACCAGCTAGAGATCGTACTGGAAATCCAGTTGGATTTTCAGCTGGACTCCCAGTTGGATTTTAGGGGTAGGAAAAAGTTATAGAAAGTCGTCTGCTCGCTGAAAATATTATTACGACGGTGTCTCATATTTTTAAGCAAAAAATAAAGAATAAATAAACAATCTATTTTTAAATCGAACTGAAAATTTTTTTTTTCATTGTTATCTTTAGATTATAATTAATAGCACTTGGTTAGAAAAATCCGCAATAATAGGGACCCTCACCCTTCATCTTTTCACCTTTGAAATATCATGATAAGCAGTTATTAACATGTAAACACGTGTAAAATGAGCCAAAACAATACTAGTAATTTCGTGTTCATACACGGGTCTCACAAATATATATATAACTACAGTCTGTTTTACTCGTGTTTTCGTCATCAATGAGTGCTAGAATAATTCAAAATTAACCCGCAGAAGTCCATGAGATGGTCACAGTTGGATCTATATCTAGCAATTTTAGCATTGTGCTTATGGGCTCGCTTAACACGATCATATTGATATTGTTATTTAAGATTTTCCTAATTTATTATTTTGAAAAAAATTTGTTTTTATCTCACTTATGTCACTAAAGACTCCCAAATGATTTTCACAAATGGAAAATTTAGCCTTCTATTTTTTATTACAAAAAAACATTCCTCCTAAAAAAGTCACTAAATTATTAATGTTTTGACGACATAAATGACTTCTTCCTTTTCAAACAAAAATATCTGAAAAATCAGTCTTAAATAAAATGTGGCAACTACGCACTATTCCACCCACTTGAAAGCTCCGCCTTTTTCTATGTCAGCTTACGCAGTCCCGCCTCCCACTCATCATTGACATACTGTGCTGGCGCAGCACGTAGCTACCTACCTATAGCATCATGGTCAGCGGCAGTCACAAAGAACTTGCAGTTCTCATTTCTCATTGTCACGATAAAACTCTTACGCAGTTAGTATTGGTAAAAGTGTCCAAAACATTTTTTTATGTTATCTGATAATCTGATATCAGCACAAATAATTCCAGTATTAGACGTGACTATTTAAAAGCATGACTTAACATCTACTGCTGAGTACTGACTAATTTTTCAGCAAAAATATTGCTAATACTCAGTTAAAACGATTTTTGTAACGATTAGTCTTCTATACCAGAGAGTGTAAAGGCTAAATCTTCTTGACTTGTTTATTTTAAGCATTTGTTTCATTAGTCAACCAAAAATGAAGTTGTTTGTTGTCTTCACTTTCATTATTTTTGGAGTTTGCTGTGCTGACAATTTAAAATGTAAGAATTAATATTTTTATTTAATTTCTATTAAGTATTTTTACATTTATAAAAAAAATTATAATTCAGTGATTAACAAAATCTGATGATTATACAATTTTCAATCAAGTCATTGTTGTTTAGTAACCTTTTTTTTGGTACTGAAGGTGATTTTAATTACATTTGAGCAAATATTTTTCACCCAAAACTGGTAAATTTTTATTATTAACCATCAAAATAATTACTTTTCTAGTAATAAATTTTTTTATTATTCTTGAGGCACATTTTTCATTATTTTGATAAAATATTTATAAAGTAAAATTAAGTCCATTTTATTTCTGATATCTAATATTCTTCAAATTTTTTTTTTCAAAAATTTTTTAAATTTATTATGATGTCTTGCTAAAGTATGATAATTTTGAATTTTGTTATGAATAATTTTCAATCATTTTGTACTATTTAAAAATTTGTGACTGAGAGGAAAATCACTTAAATTTACTTTTTGGCAAAATTGAATTAAAAGTAATATTCTCTTATTTTTGAGGTTTCATGTGGCAAATTTGAAAATGTGTATCTCTTTTGGTTTTCAAGATCTAGCCATTGGCTTTAATACTCAACCCCATTCTTTATCAAGCATTTAGAAGAACAACTATTCAAGTCCACTAACTTTTTAAAATAATAATGTTTAAGCTAGGCAGTTTTTACTCAAAAAGACTGAATAAATTTTCTAAAATTTATGAAAAAATCTAAATTTTTTCAAAGACTAAAAATCATACTAATTTTTGTTGTACCGTTATAAAAAAGTAATTATATTTTCTGCTAGCTTGTATTTGCAACCTTTTACAGTTTCTGTTATGAAGCAACATATTAAATTAGATTTTTTGCTAAAAAGTTATCTCAACTTATCAGTATGTCATCTTAGATTTAATTAACTAATTAAATGTTTTGAAGCTTGTTAATTTGGAAGCATTTAACATACATACTTTTTCTATGTCTTATTATTCTCATACAATTTATTGCATTGCAGACCCTGCGAGTGCACTATAAGTAACTGCAACATTCTTTACTTATTTTGAAACTCATTTTTATGTTTTGGATAATTCATTTAGTGAGCAAAAAACTTTATAATTGTAAGAGGAGAAACTACTCAAGTCCAAGTTAGGGGAAAAAATACAAATACTTGCTGTGATGAGTATAAATGATCAGACTGAAATATTTGATTCTGTACCTCTTATATAGTATATTCAAATTAAGTCAACATGAATCAATTATTAAAAATTTTTATCTTTTTTGTTGTCTGTATGCAAGCTCAAGTTATGCGGCCAAAGTGATTTTACATTTTAAAATTGGTTTATTAAGAAGTACAAAAGAAATAGATAGTTTTGGGTCTAGGTATCCAGTGGACCAGAAATTATGAATTCTATTTGGCATGGATTTTTAAAGTACGGATGAGCATTTGCTTCATTATTTTCCAAGTGGATTTAGTTTGTCCATCTATTATGTATGCAAAATGAATTCAAAAGTACTTCATAACAGTAAATTATGTCTATAATTTTTATGTGTTCTGGCTAATGATAAAATTCATATAAAAGAAATTTAAACCTAAAGAACTAGATACATCCAAGTCAACATGAATCAATTATTAAAAATTTTTATCTTTTTTGTTTTCTGTAAGCAAGCTTAAGTTATGCGGCCAAAGTGATTTTAAATTTTAAAATTGGTTAATTTTTTTTACAAGAATTAAAAAGTACAATAGAAATAGATAGTTTTGGGTCTAGGTATCCAGTGGACCAAAAATTATGAATTCTTTTTGGAATGTATTTTTAAAGTACGGATGAGCATTTGCTCCATTATTTTTAAAGTGGATTTAGTTTGTCCATCTATTATGTATGCAAAATGAATTTTCAAAAATACTTCATAACAGTAAATTATGTCTATGATTTTTATGGGTTCTGGATAATGATAAAATTATATAAAAGTGATTTTAAACAGAAGAACTAGATATATCTAAGTTAACATGAACCAATCATTGAAAATTTTTATCTTTTTTTTAATCATTTTAAGGTTACAAATGAGTATTTGCTACATTTCAATGTAAATTTACATTAAAATAAAGTTATGCAATGTAAATTTAAAAAATAGGTAAATACTAAATTGAATTTTTTTTTTTTACGTATAAAATGGATTTCCCTTGGACTTTTATAGGTTCTGGTTTATGTCGTGGTACATCAGAATAATTGAATATATCTTAGTTATTGTTAAATTATTGAGAATTTGTTAAGATCGTGAAATCATTTATTAAGACATAATTCAACAATATTAATGATTCATTTATGGAGTTTGGTTTTTTGAACTTGTGGACAAAAAGGAAATACATTTAAATATTTACCGAATTCACGCAATAAAGTCTTTAAAAAATACTTTTAAAAAAGTAATATTTACGGCGATTGGTTTTTTAAAAAGGAATCTAAATAAAAAATTATACGCTTAGTATGATCTTTAAAAAATACTTTTAAAAAAGTAATATTTACGGTGATTGGTTTTTTTAAAAGGTGCTACGGGGAGATCGGGAGCTTGAGCACAAGCTCCCGGCATTCTCTCTCTCGTCAGCTGGGCTCCGAGCGGATCGTGGCGATCGGCCGGAGCTAAACCCGAGCGTGCAGCGAAACGAGGAGAGAGACGGCCGGGAGCCTGATTCCCCTCCCCTCCCCTGCTCAGCTGAGTGGCGCTGGCGGCGACCGCCAGCGACCGAGCCTCGCGAGGCAGTCTTTGTTCGTCACGCTTAGCGAATACCCGCGGAAAGTTAACAAGCCGAGAAGTTATCACCAGCGTCCGGGAGTCGAGAACTTTTTTCCTCCTCCTTAGCGAGTCCTTGGAGTGCTATACCGGTGACCTGAGCTAGCGAGCTTGGAGTGCTGTACCAGTGACCTGAGCCACGAGTCATCGGTTTTCTCCGCCACGAGCCATCGGTTTCGACAAGGGATCGACTAGGCGAGGATCATCGGCCTTCTGCTGTAAGGTAGTTTCTAATTCCTTCCCGGTGCTCCCTCCGCGTGCGTGTGTAAGGCTCGGATCAGCGGATCCGTCCGGTGTGTGGCCTACGGGCTGGCGTTCTTGGGCCTCGCGTCGGCATTTGTCGACTCGCCCATGTAGGCATTTAAATAAATTAGTTAAATCGACATATTCTTTCTCTTATTTAATTGTACGTTTTGACCTCTCTCTCCGTAAACTTTACTCTCTTTCCTGTGCTTTTTTCTCTATTCTTCCCTTAGGGCGCGGCCTATTAGGGCTGATCGGCCGCGGCGAGTCGCGGCCGAGGACGGCGAAGCAGCAGCAGCGGGGCAGCAGTGCAGCAGGCCTCTCGCAGGCAGTTCTCCAGCCCGCAATTATAATTTTCGAGCTAGCCGGGACGGGAATCAGGGCGCATCGGAAATACTGGCCCGTTCCCGAGTGTAGGTTTTCTTTCATTTTTTTTAGGTTCTTGGGCGGTGGCCGACGGGACCTCGGGGCTGGCTTTGCGTGGCCTTGTCCCCCAGGTACACCGTTGCATGGCGCTGCCAACGTGAGGGCACGGAGAACCACTGCTGCCGCTGCTACTAGCCGTGTTGCGTGACCTCGAAATTCCAGGCTTTGTTTACATGGTCCGAGTTAGCTCGCTTGACCGTTTGTTTTGATTATCTGGAATTTCGTGATCGAGAGTTAGCGAGTACGTATGTGTGTGTGTGTGACAGTTACCTGTCCGATTTACTTCGCTGAATTTGGGGAATAAATTCAAATTTATCTTATTATTAAACACCGTGCTTGTCAAGCCGTGGCCTTGAGGCTTTAGTTTCATTCGGCTGTGTTCGGGCAGTTAAAATTTAGCCGCCTCAGCTCAGTCATATTACGCCGATCGTTTTGTGAATTGGGGGAATTTGACTGAGTTGAGAGGCTTGGTGGTCGACAAGCACGGGGGTTCCCGATTATGGGCTTAGCGGGGGAGCCATTGGCAAGAATTTGAATTTAGTCTCCTGGAGCACCGGATTAGAGTAAAATTATTATTATTGTTATCACCAGGAGTTCTAAAGTATTATTATTGAAATTATTTGCGTCTATATAAGAGCCCAATTTGCCCCTATCGGCCCGGCCCAAAGAGCCCTGGAAATTTTCCGTGGTGGAATTTTCCGTTTAGTATTATTATTTTTCTTTCTTCTCTTTTCTGATTTTTTTTAACCAGTTTTTTTGGTTGTTCTCTTTTCTCTTCTTTTTTTTTTTTCTTTCCTAACTGTCGCGCTAGGAATTTTTGTGTACCGCGATGGCGGACTACAGAGAGGATGGCCTGCCGGCGGAAGAGATTGCCGCGCGGTTGGCGATCCGTGAAGTCTTGAGGCAGTCTAAGGACGCCCGCGACCTCCATTCGGTAATTAACCGTTTAGAGCCCCAACAGCTGATCGAGAGCCTCGACAAGGAGGGACTCAATACCTCGGGGACCCAAGGAATACTACGGGACCGATTGCTTCGGTACAGCATCATGCAGGCTGAACAGAAGCTTATCGTCCCCTGGGACCCTCAGGTAGACGAGCGGGGGGAACAAGCGCCGGCGACCACGGCTGGCTTGAACCTAGAATCCTCGAGAGAGGAGCAACCCATGCAGGACGCGCCTGAGCCCAGACCAAGAGGCAGGCCCAGGAAGGTCCAAACTCGGAAGTCGATGGGGAGGACGGACTCGGCAACAGACGCGAGTTCCTCGCGGTCCCGCCCAGGGCTCCGAAAGAAAATTCAGAAAGCTCAGGTGGTCGTCGCAAGTGCAAAGCGGGTGACCCGCAGTTCTAAAGCCTTGGCTGCCAGATCGGTCAACGTGGAGGCCCCCGGGACGAGTCGGGTACACACCACGCAGAAGAGGCCCTCCGGCTCGTCACTCCCAACTAAGGCACCGTCGCTCGTGGACGCGGTGTCGGTGGCCCTGACCTTGACCTCGACGACGAGCACCACGGCGGGAAGCGTCTCGACGAATCCCTTCTACTCGGGGACGTGCACCACCGGTTGTCACACCCCCGGAATGTCACCGTCGGTTTCAAGCTCTCGCGTGACCCCCTTTGGACCCGGGGAGATGCTGGGAAGCATCGAAACGAATTATGTTGCGAATTATCGTAACTTAATCTACCAAATGCCCCGGCTCCATTTGGGTAACATATTTGACCTATTGGGCCCCGAAATACTCAACACGTGGGGCGGGGTACAAAGGCCAGGACACGCTGCTGGTCCAGAACCAACACCCGGCCCGAGTGGGCCCCGAGAAGTGAACACTGGTAGGTTAGCGGGCCCAATTATTAACACGCCTCGGGGCAGATCAGAAGAGGAGCCCAGTAGCCCTTCAGATTCTGACTCGGTTAGCTCGGAGGAGTCCAGCTCGGTGGGAGACCCCTACCAACCTACGCCCGAAGCGGGAGCTGTCTATCGTCAGCTGGGGCGTAGCTTCCAGGAAGGCCCGGCGCGTTCTCCCAAGAGAGGCTCTCGGGGGGACGCGACACATAATCCTCCGGGGTTTGGATCTTCGGGGCTTAGCTCACGGGCCCAGGGAGCGGGTGCCGCTTCATCGGAGAGTGATAGCGAGCAAAGCGAGCCGGTCCCTAAAACCCGCGGGTACCCCGCGAGGCAAATGAAAGCCCCACGCCGCACGTCGACCTTGGAGCCGGAGCGGCATTTGGCTGATCCGGAAGGTGCATGGACTGGACCCAGGAAGCCCAGCCATAAACCCAAAGTGCGTGCCGCCGACGACGGCCCACCGCGCCGTAAAGCAAACCTACGAGGAAGTTCCCGACATTCTAGTAGCTCAGAGGAGCGACCTCGGGCGTCTCATCGCCGGCGGATTCCGGAATCATCCACCGAATCTGGATCCGACAGCTGTACTGGGAGTACCAGCAGTAGCGGGATGAAGAGCCCAGGCCCACGAGACCGTCACGCCCAGAGCAAGGTTCTGCGGGACCTTAAAGCCTGGGACATGAAATTCAGTGGGGGGGATAAAGATGACCCCGATGAATTTCTGAGGCGTTTGGAGGACTTCCTAGATGCCACCCAGTGGACGGGCCGGGAAATTATGTGCGCCTTGCCGAGCATATTAACCCGGTCGGCTGGCTCATGGTACCGACGGCGCGGCCGGAAGATAAAGTCGTGGCGGAAATTCTTAGCGGAATTTAGCACCCATTTTATCGGCGAAATCGAGGACGACGACCTCCTCGATGAGCTCAAGGCCCGGACCCAAGGGAAAGGGGAGAAGATTGAACCATTTGTCGACAAATTCAGAATGATTGTCGACAAGTTCCGGGATCCACCGTCCCGGAAACAACAACTGAAGATGGCCTATAAGAACCTGGAAGCCGGGTACAGGCTATACCTCGGCTCGAGGCCCTTGAGGTCGTACAGTGACCTGATTAAATTAGGTCGCGAGTACGAACGAATAAAGGATCTAAACAGTCGATGGGTCCAGCCGCCTCCCAAGGACAAGTCACGAGTCCCCATGGCTGCTTGGACGGGAGCCACGAAAGCCCAGAAGGTGGCCTCGGTACAGGAGTCCCGCCGCGATGAGCAAGGGTCCCAGGATGAAGTCCCAGAACCCAGTGAGAAAGGCAAACCCAAAAAAGACAAAAGACCGCCCAAACCCGGTTCGAAGAAAAGTGAGCTGGAGCTGCCGCGGGCAAAATCCAAAAGTAAGATCGACCAGGACACAGAGTCAACGCCAGAGGTAGCAGCCGTCGGCCAGGGCCCGCCAGGTCGTAACCAGGGCAGAGGCCCTCCAGCCAACCAGGCCAAGCAAGCTTCGGCTAGTCAACCGATCCGTACACCAGGCTTGGCCGGGGGAGGTGACGCCGTTGATCCGGACGTCTGTTATAACTGCAGGGAGCCGGGTCATAAAATAACCAACTGCCCAACAATCGTCTGCTACTCGTGTCGCAACACAGGCCATTTGGCGCCTCAGTGTCCGGATCGGAAGGCTAAGGTGTCCTGCCAAGGATGCAACGCAGTCGGAGTTACGGTCAGGACTTGTCCTAATTGTGCCTGGGTTTGGGGAAACGCGAACGCAGGGGGTTTGAACGGTCCCAACCCCCTGTGTTAGAAGAGTTAGAGACCACCCAGCTCGAAGCCTCGAGCCCTATACGGCCCCAGGAGAAAGCCAGCAGCCAGGAAGGCCTCGTAGTTCAAGTAAACGAATGCGAGGAAGAGCAAACACTAAGCGACTCAGATCTATGGGATCCGGTGACAAAGACCTCAGCCAACCCGGAGATCGACGCGGACCATGGGAAAACTCAGCTGAAGACTGAGGAAGAGTACCATGAGCAAGTCGTCGAAGCGGTGGAACGGTACATGAGAGAGTCCAGATGGTGCATGGGAGAAGCCGACAGTAAAGGCCCTGACGCAACTGCTAGCCCGGAGGCCCTAGGAAATACTTGGAAGAGTTGGGAAGCGGATAATGATGACCCCAAGGTTAATGGGCACATAGTTATCCAAGACAACGTCATCGAGATGGTCGCGGCAGTCAAAGAGGACAACCGCTTCTACATTCCCATAGTTGTTGGTCGCCAGAAGTACAACGCTTTATTCGATCCCGGGGCAATGCTTTCTTTGGTAGGCCCACGGATTATTGAGAATAATGTAAAGCGGTTAAAGCCCACGGATACGCTGATCCGGTCGGTCACAGGTGAAGTCAAAAGCCTGAGGGGCGTGTTGACGGTCCAGTTGGAGGTGTGTGGAAACAACAGGCCGTTTCAACTTAAAGCCTACGACGGCCTGGAACACGACGCAGTCCTGGGTATGGACTTCTGCCGAGAGTTTGGGGTCGAAGTACAGTTCGACATTGGCTGGTGGCGTGTCAAGGGTGGGCCTTGGCAAGGTTTCCTGAGCCAGCAGAACAAATTCGAGAACCCTGTGGTGATTGCGGAGTGCGCCGGGATCAGCGAGCTCACGGACGACGAACGGGCCCAACTCGAGGAGCTGGTCACCCGACTACTGCCCGAGCCCACAGACGAGCTGAGAGCGACGACTTTTGCAGAGCATGTCATCGAGGTCATCGACTGTGAGCCTATTCGGCTGCCGACACGGCGTATGTCTCCTCGGATGAATGAGATTATGATCGAGGAGGTCAACAAAATGTTGAAGGCAGGGATTATTGAGAAGTCCCAAAGCGCGTGGTGTAGTGCCCCGGTCCTCGTCCGCAAGGACGACGGGTCCTATCGGTTTTGTGTCGACTTCCGGGAGGTCAACAAAGTAACCAAGAAGGTTGCCTTCCCACTCCCGGACATGGACTCCATCCTGGATCAACTCCGGGATGCCCAGTACCTGACCAAAATCGACCTGAAGCAGGCTTACTTCCAGATTCCGATGGCGGAAAACAGTAAGCAGTATACGGCATTTGCGGTCAAGGACTATGGACTGTTCCAGTTTCTAAGGATGCCCTTTGGGCTTACAAACGCCCCGGCCACCTTCCAGAAGCTGATCAATGAGCTTTTTCCCCCGTGGTTTGCCCCGTTCGTCTTTCGGTACTTGGACGACATAATCATTGTAACAGCCACCTTCTTGGCCCATTTGTACTGGGTACACATGGTCCTGAAGCGCCTAGCGGAGGCTGGCCTGACAGTCAATAGGAGCAAGTGTGAATTTGGCTGTTCTCAGATACCGTATCTGGGGTTCCTTCTGGACAAAGATGGCCTCAAGCCTAATCCCGAACGAACCCGGGCTGTGCTAGAGTTTCCCACACCGACCTCGGTCACGAAGCTTCGCAGTTTCCTCGCCATGGTCGGCTGGTACTCACGCTTCATCGAGCACGAATCTGAGAAGAAGTTGCCCCTCCTGAGACTGTTGCGGAAGAATCAAAAGTGGGAGTGGGGTCCCGAACAAAACGAAGCTTTCCTCGCGTTAAAGGAAGCTCTGACGTCAGCCCCGGTCCTAGCCCGACCTGACTTCACTAGACCCTTCGTCCTACAGACCGACGCTAGCGCGGGAGCCCTCGGGGCTGTTCTCACTCAAGAGTTTGAGGATGGCGAGCACCCCATTATATTCATTAGTAAAACCCTGTCCGATACCCAGCGACGATACTCCGTCTCGGAACGAGAGTATTTGGCCATCAAATGGGCTGTGCTGAAATTGAGGCCCTACGTCGAGGGTTACGAGTTCAAGGTGATCACGGATCACCGCGCCCTCAAGTGGATAGACAACCTGAAGGACGACACGGGCCGCCTGGGCCGCTGGCGGTTGAAACTCTCCCAGTTCAACTTTAAAATCGAGTACCGCAAGGGGGCCCTCAATCACGTCCCCGATGCCCTTTCGCGAACGTACGAAGGTGAGCCTGCGGAAATCGCGAGCTTCGAGACGATCGAAGACCCGTGGTATCTCGAGAAGCGGCGGTCGGTCCTCGAAGACCCCAGGAAGTATCCTGATTGGTGCGTCGTGGACGAAATGCTTTATCGCCACCGTGAGGACCCTCTTTTGGACCCGGTGACCAACGGAGAGGAGGGCTGGAGGCTGGTTGTCCCCGAAGAGTACCGGAACGAGGTGCTTTGTGACGCGCACGTCCACCCGTCCTCCGGACACTTTGGAGTCGAGAAAACCTATGACCGGGTGATCCGTGAGTACTACTGGCCCGGAGTGTATGCCGAGACCCGGCGTTTCGTTCTGAGCTGCTTGGAATGTCAGAAGTACAAGACCCCGACTTCGGGCCCACAAGGCCTGATGGGCAAGAAGGTGGTCGAGCGACCGTGGTCCGTGGTTTCCGTGGACCTGATGGAGTTTCCCCCAAGTAAAAATCAGTTTCGTTACCTGGTGGTTTTCGTAGACTTGTTCACCAAGTGGGTGGAGTTAAAACCTCTACGGAGAGCCACCGGGAAAAACGTAGCCCTGGCCCTCGAGGACCTTATACTATTTCGGTGGGAAGCCCCGGATTATGTCCTCACTGACAACGGGACAGAATTCGTTAATAAGGACCTTATGGGCCTACTCGAGGAGTATGGGATCAAACATACGACCATACCCCCGTACCATGCCCAGACAAACCCCGTGGAGAGGAGCAATAAGACGCTCAAGACCATGATCTCGATGTTCGTGAAACTCGACCACCGGTTGTGGGACGTACACCTTGCCGAATTCCGGCATGCCATCAATACCGCCTGCCAGTCCTCTACAGGAGCCTCGCCCGCCTTCCTGAATTATGGCAGACACCCCCGCCCGGTCAAAAGCCTACGGCGGAAGGTGGAGGCCCCTAGAACTCTGTTAAAACTGAGCCCTGAGGTCTGGTTGGATCGCGTAAAGCGGTTGGACCATTTGTGGGACCTGGTGCGCAAGAATATCGAGGCGGCGCAGAGGAAACAGGAACAGCAATACAATAAGGGGCGTAAAGACGTGCGTTTTCATGTGGGAGATCTGGTCATGCGAGCCACCCACTACTTGTCCGACGCCGCCACGAAGTTCAATAAAAAGCTCGCCCCGAAGTTCGAAGGCCCGTTCAAGGTTCTCGAGGTCGAATCGCCCACGGTCTATGTGCTGGACATGGGCGATAGTCGGAAAAACCCAAAGGTGCACGTAAGCGACCTGAAACGCTTTATTCCTCCTCGGGGGGAGAAAGAAACCCCGCTCGCGGTGACCAAGACAGCGAGTCTAGATGTAAGCCCCGGGGAAAATTAGTCTTTCCGCGTGCTGTTATTTAATTTTTCTTGCGTTGCCCGACTGTCTATTTTTTTTGAGTATTTGGCCCACATTAATGATTAAATTCTATTTCAGATGCCCAGGCGCGGAGCCAAGCCCTCAGGCCGCCGGCCATACAATCCGGAGATGATTCTCCCAGGGGAACGAGACCCTCCACCACCCGCTGGGCGGGTGGTTACTTTTACAAGGCCACCTCCACGGAACCGAGAAGAAGAGCCCGAGATCGAGGACGAGAGGCTGGACATTCGTTACCCCCTTTTGGAATCTTCGTCGGACGAAGAGGCCGGAACACGCCCTTGGCAACGGGAACGGCTGTGCAGAGAGAACCGGGCGGAGGACTTCCAGCGACCCGAGTCGCCAAAAAGGCTCTGTCGGCGAGGAGACGGTGCAGGGTTCCCGTCCATACCCCTGGATCCGGGATCTTTTCGCTTCCGCTCCGTCAGCACCGGTCCACGGGACAGCCGCTCTCAACAACGGGGGGGCGGGGCGCGGGTCCGAAGAAGATCGCGGTCCTCTCCTGGTCCGAGACGCGTGGTCTCGGAGGGAAATACCCCTCGCCGGCCTGGATCGCCCGTCGAACCCTTGGAGGGGTCAAACGCCCATGCGGCCGTGCGGGTAATCCCGGAAGCGCGGAGGCAGATCAATCCACCAGCAGGCATCGAGCCGACTCCAGAAGAAGCGAGACGGCGATCGTACACTAAGCCCGTCCCGGCGTACTACCAGGACCCCCGGGAGGCGGGTCCTTATCCGTACACCGGGTGGGATAACACCCAGCCGATGCCACCGGACCTACCAGCATTCGTGAGGCAGTCGCTGCCCCGCCGGAAGGAGACGGCCTACCGTAAAGGGATTTACCTGGGGCGCACCATGCCGGTTCCCACCGACGCCCGGTTCGATCCCCCCGAGGGGGCTTGTTTCGCCTGTTGGCGCCGCCGGCCGAGCCACGTGGCCAGAAACTGCCCCAGCCCCGAGGTAAGGAGCTTCTGCTCCAATTGTGGAAGGCGAGGGTTGCTAGTGGGAGAGTGCCCCCGTTGTAGCGAAGAGTTTCGGCGGCAACGTCCCAATGGAGAAGCCGTCCGGCCAGCCAGGCCCACAGGTGGCACACCGAGGACCCTAGTCTCAAGAAACCCGGTCAACACGGCAAGAACGGCCGAGCCAGAACCGAACTCGGGTTCTAGAGGGACAGGCTCGACAACCCAGATCGTCCCGACCCGTTTCGAGAGCCTCTGGACTAACCTGCTGGACACTCCGCCGCAGAACACCGTTTCCTCCACTCCACTGCCCCCTGGTCCGGCTAGAGCTACCCCGGTGCTGGAGGTCTTCCCGCCCCGGACCCTGGCCCAGAATTCGCCGGAGGACATTGTCCCTCCCGGGCCGCAGCAAACTCCGGCTCCTGCTCGCGTTGCCTCAGTAGCAGAGGTCGTCCCGCCTCGGACCCCGGTCCAGAATTCGCCGGAGGACAGTGTCCCTCCCGCCCCGCAGCAGACTCCGGCTCCTGCTCGCGTTGCCTCGGTAGCAGAGGTTGTCCAGCTTCGGGCTGCGATCCAGGACTTGCCCGAGGACGTTCAACTGAACATCCTCCGGTCCGTGTTCCCAGGACCTCGTTGAAGGTCCTTCAGACTCCTGGTGAAGCCATAGGGCGACACATCATTTGTGTTTTATTTATATTCTTTTTTACCTGCGTTTAAGCCCGTGGGGCAATTCTTTGTAATTTTTTTTATTTTTTTTGATTAGTTGTAAGCATTAAGCCCGTTGGGCAATTCTTTTGTACTCTTTATTTTGGGGGCCCCGTTGGGTCATCCCTTTGTACTTCTTTTATATTTTTGATTGTTTTTTTTACGAGTTTAGGCCGATGGGCCGTTGTATTTTGCGAGGCCCGTTGGGCAATTACTTGTATACTATTATTTTGCGTTAGGCCCCGTTGGGCAATCATTTGTATTTGCCATTATTTTGCGATAGGCCCCGTTGGGCAATTATTAATAATTTGTAATTTGCGTACGCCCGTTGGGCAGACAAGGGGAGAGCACTGGGAGGTTCCCTTTTTGTTTTTTTTTACTAATTTATTCGGTTAGTATTATTTGTTTGTCTCGCGTTCTCCTTCGTGGGCGGTCGTCGTACCGCCTGGTTCGGCGTCACTCCTTGGTGGGGGGTGGTCCATTGCGGTGCAATGTGTGTGCTACGGGGAGATCGGGAGCTTGAGCACAAGCTCCCGGCATTCTCTCTCTCGTCAGCTGGGCTCCGAGCGGATCGTGGCGATCGGCCGGAGCTAAACCCGAGCGTGCAGCGAAACGAGGAGAGAGACGGCCGGGAGCCTGATTCCCCTCCCCTCCCCTGCTCAGCTGAGTGGCGCTGGCGGCGACCGCCAGCGACCGAGCCTCGCGAGGCAGTCTTTGTTCGTCACGCTTAGCGAATACCCGCGGAAAGTTAACAAGCCGAGAAGTTATCACCAGCGTCCGGGAGTCGAGAACTTTTTTCCTCCTCCTTAGCGAGTCCTTGGAGTGCTATACCGGTGACCTGAGCTAGCGAGCTTGGAGTGCTGTACCAGTGACCTGAGCCACGAGTCATCGGTTTTCTCCGCCACGAGCCATCGGTTTCGACAAGGGATCGACTAGGCGAGGATCATCGGCCTTCTGCTGTAAGGTAGTTTCTAATTCCTTCCCGGTGCTCCCTCCGCGTGCGTGTGTAAGGCTCGGATCAGCGGATCCGTCCGGTGTGTGGCCTACGGGCTGGCGTTCTTGGGCCTCGCGTCGGCATTTGTCGACTCGCCCATGTAGGCATTTAAATAAATTAGTTAAATCGACATATTCTTTCTCTTATTTAATTGTACGTTTTGACCTCTCTCTCCGTAAACTTTACTCTCTTTCCTGTGCTTTTTTCTCTATTCTTCCCTTAGGGCGCGGCCTATTAGGGCTGATCGGCCGCGGCGAGTCGCGGCCGAGGACGGCGAAGCAGCAGCAGCGGGGCAGCAGTGCAGCAGGCCTCTCGCAGGCAGTTCTCCAGCCCGCAATTATAATTTTCGAGCTAGCCGGGACGGGAATCAGGGCGCATCGGAAATACTGGCCCGTTCCCGAGTGTAGGTTTTCTTTCATTTTTTTTAGGTTCTTGGGCGGTGGCCGACGGGACCTCGGGGCTGGCTTTGCGTGGCCTTGTCCCCCAGGTACACCGTTGCAAAGGAGTCTAAATAAAAAGTTATACGCTAATATTTAGTATTTATTTGGACATGTTCGATTATGGGGGGTCATATCATGGTTGTTATGTTCAGTAAAGTGAATATGTTCATTGAATGTTCAGTCCGACTGAAGATAACATATATATATTAGAAAGACTGCTCAGCTGGGACTAAGCTTTATATTCAAGGCATACTTTTCGACCAAGCATCAGTTTCAGGTTGTTCGACGGGCTAGTACAGGAATTCCACAAGCTTGACAACCTAATAACTCTGGGTACAGCGATATATATATTATTTGTTATAAACAAATAATTAAACAACAAGATTCAAACCCCCGTAACGCTGGAAAAGAGGATAAATAAATATTCGATTATTGAATGTTCCTTTGTCAGAGAATAATTTTAATAAAGAACTCAATATTATTAGACAGATAGCTTATAATAATAATTTTAATGTTGGATTGATCGATAAAATATTGGATAAAAAGTTGAAAGTGAAATTAATGAATCAAATATATCCAAGTATAGTAAATAAAACAAATAATAATTGTTTCACATTTACATATAACGGTGAACAAAGCAGAAAAGTTTTAGATAATTCTAATATTTTGAATGATAATTTTAATTGTAAAATAAAATTTGCATATAAAACAAATAATACGATAGCAAAAAATATCAAAAATAATAAAAGTAAAACAAATAAAGTACTCAAGTCAGGAGTTTACAAATTAAATTGTTTAGATTGTGATAAAGTCTATGTTGGACAGACAGGAAGAACTTTTGATAAAAGAATCAAAGAACACATTAGCCATTACAATAATAAAAATGTAGAAAAATCTAATTACGCTAAACATTTGATAGAAGAAAACCATAAATTTGATGAGAATTTTGAAATTTTACACTTTATGAATAAGTCAGGAAAATTAAATTTGTTAGAATCTCTAGAGATTAACCGATATAGAAACACGAATAGATTACTAAACGATCAGGTAGACATAAATAACTCCCCACTGTTAAATTTGTATACTTTGTAAATAAGGATAACTCTTTAAGTGAATAGATGTTTGTAATTAAGTTTAGTATTGTATATACTCATCTGAAGATGACATTGTATGTCGAAGCGGCTGTCATGAGGTTAATGTATTAACTAATGTTAATAAATAAATTGTGAAAATCGAAAACATTTTGTTTTTTATTATTCTCGAATTGATAATGGATTTTCACCAAGTGAATGCAATAACTCTACAAAGATAAATAAATTATTTTTTATAAACAATTAAATAAACTGGCAAGCTCTAAACTCTCATAACGCTGGGGAGAGCGATAAATAAATAATTTTTTATAAACATTTAATTAAACCGTCAAGCTCTAAACCTCCATAACGCTGCGGAGAGCGATCAATAAATTATTTTTTATAAACAATTAAAGCCCCCCCTCCCTAAAAAAACCAGATAAAAACACATTCTTTGATAGGAAAAAAAGATATTCAGTATTACTACAGGGAGAGAGCGGTCGTAGGGTCAGTGGTTAGCGTGCTCGCTTCTGAAACAACGTCGTTCGAGGGGTCTTGGGTTCGATTCTCCGCGCAACTAACTTGGAATTATTTTCTTCGTTCGTTGCGTCGGTTATGTCGATCCCTACGTTCACCCCGACTGCTTTGGAGTCAGTTTTACCGGGGGCCATCATTTCAGCGCTGGTCGTAAGTTTATCCCGACTGGGGGCAATATTTTGGGCATAATTTCCCAATGAGCTAAACTCGGTTCGGCACTGGTCTAATCCAAGACTATCTGATTGGGGGCGATATGTGGGATAAAAAGTCCCAATGAGCCTGCCGGTTCAGCGCTGGTCTTACGATTAGCTCGAATGAGGCACATTCCCTGGGTTTCCCATACTCCACATGGTCGATATGGGCCATGGGCTAATGCGAAGCAGTGTAGGGACAAAGTCGTCAATAAGCCCATACGGAGCATAAAAAGTCGCGACTATAAATAAGTATTAAAAAAAAAAAAAAATTACTACAGGGATTGCGTGATGCAAACTGTTTTTTCACTAATGTTGACATCAGGTGGCCTAGGAGTGTACATGGTGCTAGAGCATTCTCAACTTCGGACCTCTTTCCTTTTAGCCAAGATCTCTGTGCTAATAAATATCATTTTCTTGCAGCCTATCCATTGAGTAATTTTCAATCCTCATTAAAGATTGTGGTCGAAGTTTGCTAAAAATTTTTTGCTAAACTTTTTTTTTGCTAAAAATTTTTTTGCTAAAATAATTTTCCTAAAAAAATGTTTTCTAAAATATATATTTGCTATAAAATAAAATGTTACAAATCATAAGTGTACATTGTAGCTAAGGCTTTTAAGGTAGGTAAGCACATCGTTATTATTTAGATACTCATAATATTTTGAAACAATATTTGAAACTCTTTCTTCTTTTTTTCTTCGTTTTGGATCTTGACCTTTTCGTACTTTTTGACCGAGTTGTAGTTGCCTCAAGATGATCTCTGAATCAGCCTGTTCCTTTTTTAGTTCTACAAGAAACGAGTAAAAACTAGGGTGGTCTTTCCCCATGACGACCTGCAACCGATTGTGCCACCCTTCTGAAATATTATTTGTGCGAGCAGTACCTTGAACGACTGAATGGTAATGACTCCACAATGTTGGACAATAACGAGGAGGAATTACTCTCGGTTGACGCCCTCGTCCACGTGCCCTCGAAGCTTGTCGACTGCCTAGAACATAAGTTTTACCAAAGTATTCATACACACCATTCAAAACTTCCGGAATTTCCTCCTGAATATTTTCGAACTGCTCCGCGACATCTTTGGGTGGTAAAAAAGACAACGCGACTAGCAGACGGGTTGCATCTCGAATGCTAGGCTCTTCAGGATCAGCATACATTTCTTGCAAACCTTCATGTTGTACATGGCGATAAACACTCTGACCCAGGTGAAACAAACAGCATCGGACTTTTTCCGGGCCAAACTCTGCTTGAGCTGCATTAATGATGCCTAACTCGAAATCACTCATAACGATTGACGGTACCTTTATGTTGATATTTAACTCTTGCGAACGTTGAGTGACAATGTTAAACACTTTTTTATACACAACCTCCCTCTTGTTTTCCAACTCCGCGTAAACGAAAGGAACGCTGATTGTTTGAGGTCCCCTCGGAGTTATCTGAGTTACTGCGCCCATGATTGCAAATAATTGAAAAAAGATAGAAGGCGCGCACTTAAATGTACCGTCAACAAACCAAACGTCGCTCTTGTATAGATTTCGTAAGTTTTCCGCAGTTGCATAAATAAGTATTCTTCCGCATTCGTCATAATCTGCTTCCAGTGAATCGTAGAGCAAAAAATTTTCCCCGGAAAGAGTATTTCGAAAATCAGTTGGAATTTCGCCTAAATCATTGATATGAACTGGATTGGATGGTATGTTTTGCAATTTTACTCGTCCAACACCTCTACTCAAATTCAATCGTTCAGGCAACTGTGCTAAAACACCTACGAATTAATAACATGTATATAGAAACTATCTAGAAGATGTAGTTACGGTTTATTAAGATAAAGCTTACGGTCGGGAAGACCTCTGAGTTCAGTTCGAACTATTTGGCTTGGCGGTGCTTCCGGATGCTCCGTAGCCTTCCGTTTCATTGCATTCACAATCTTTTCAGCTTGCACCTCCTCCGGATCAGGAGCGTGTCCTTCATGATCCGTTACTTTGCCTTTCTTGATGAACAAATTATTGGCATCTCCGGTGGTTACAAGACGAGCGCCGCATTCGTTACGGCACTTCCAGTAAGCAGTTGCACCAATTTTCCCCCCGTTTTTGTAATATAAAAAACCACCGAGATGCAATAAGAAAGTGTCGCGTTTATTTTTTGATTTAATCAACTCGGCCATTTTATTAAATTGTTTGTAACAATTTTGATTTGTAAATTTGGAACTAAAAATTTGGTTGTAACCTTAAATTTAGCTTTTCAAACAATGTGAAAACAGCCGCTCGAACAACAAATTCGAAACCATTTGCGAAAAAATTTTAGAAATCATTTTCTAAAACATTTTAGAAAACATTTTTTCAGAAAAATTATTTTAGCAAAAAAATTTTTAGCAGAAAAAAAGTTTAGCAAAGAATTTTTAGCAAACTTTGACCCCCACCTTTAATGAGACCTTAAAGTAGAACTCACCGACTGAATCTCAGACAAAAAGTTTATAACAAAGTGTTAAGGAGGTTCCCTACCATCTACGTAAGTCAAATGTGTATTTGAATACAGTAGTCGTCTGCTCATTGGCTCAGCTACTTTCTAACCTCTGTATGAGCCAATGAGAAGTCATATTTACAAGAATATAAAATCAATTGTTTATAATTATTGCTACAGGCTCCTAATGAATGTTTTGAAACAAGTATAATCAAAGTCTGATTTTTTCCGATTTTTGTGCGTAGTTACATTAAAATCTGTGGGCTGGAAATTAATCATTTGCTGTTTTAGTAAATTTCCCATTAGAACCCATGCAAATTTGTGAAATTTGAAATGTTTATAACTTTTTTCACAACCTCCTCAGGGCTTTGAAATTTTAGCTGAGCTATTTTTATACTAAAAACTATGTGTTCATTTAATTTGGACAAAATCTGTGCGCTAGATCTATTTGGTAGGGAACCTCCTTAAGGTAGTTACAACAAAAATTGAGTTTCTTAAAAAGTTTCTGTAACTTGCACAGAGTTAGTTTTTTGCGTCCTCTACATGTTGGTATTTTTCAAATACCCCCAAGCGGGGCTAAATTTTGAGATATTAAGTTCAGAAGTTTCAACTTTTTATGCATGATTCCTAGGCTGAGTGCGTAAAATCGGTCAAATTTAGAGGTTATTCTCGGATTGCAAATTAAATTTTCTTAAAATATTTAAAAAAAAACAGGTTTCCTTGTAGGGAAACATCTAAGGAATCGGAAGGTACAAAGATATATATGCAAGCGATATTAATTTCTGAATCGAAAAAAATGAAAAATATGTGATTTCACTGCGATTTGGCGCTCCGCCGGTGAAAGGCGGCGCGTGGGGTCGGAGTGGGGGCAACGAGCGTCTATAACTATATTTTAGGTTACCTGTATACATGACTTGTAACTTAAGTAAAAGTCAGCAAGTAATTGAGAGAGCATTTGGTTTTTTGAAGAACAAATGGAGGAGGTTGTTTTATTTGCACAGAGTTCATATAGAAGATACCGTTTTTACTATTTTAGCTTGTTGTGTGCTGCACAATATTTGCTTAGCAAGCTAAGAGTATGCTTTGGAACTTACGTTTGGTCTTGAAAATGGAGATGATAACGAAGAAAACCACGAACAATATATACAAGTCAATTTATCAGAAAATGGAAATCAAAAAAGGATTCGCATAACTAATGAACTTTGGAATATTTACAATTAGTGTTTAAATGTATTATCTTCAATCGTTATACTTTTTTTTTAAAATTAATAAATTCAGTGAACGAACATGTGAAAAACTGTGTGAAAATTATTAAACTTATCATAAAACATGGAGCTTAATTTGAAAAGACAAAGTACAAATAATAGACATTTTGTAATAGTTTATTGGTGATAAACAATTGGGTTCTGTGATTATTTAGTGAGTGATGCCTTAAAAATAGTACAAACCTTTTTTGTAACTTTGTATAAAAAGTATTAAACAATGATTAGTCTCTTGTTATTCACAACATTTTCTTATTTTATAATTTATTTTACAACCAACCCTTTTTTTACTAATTTAGGCAAATAATAATTATTTAATTATGTTTATAATTTTTTCCATATTATTAATTTTAATAAAATAAACTGAAAGTTACATTTTAGTATGCTAATATTATGCTGATATGTTTAACTGTAGCATATAAATTTTTAATTTATTTTTAAAAAATATTTCTGAGCACAAAAGTGTTCTCAATATCCACTTTTTTTTTATTCAATTTCAAAACTTCAATAAGGTCTGTAAGGTATAGATATAATAAATACACCGATGAAATTATATAATTATTTGTTTTGTAACAGGGAAAGGAATTAAATAAATAATTAGCTGGATAGCCTATAGCAAGTCCTCCCAAATACTTTCCAGCACGGGTGTGTACGAATACCCTTCGTACAGTTTCTCGTGCCTGATGATTTAGGTAGATCGCGGACACGTACGCGTTGAATAAACAATTAACCATGCAATAATTAATTAATCATTAACGCCTGCCTTAACCAGCTAGTACAAATATATAAATCGTGCGTATAAGAAGTAACGGAGGAACAAAAGGTCGTTTTAATAAAAGTTAATTTAACAACTAAAATTTACTTCAGTTAAATAAACAAATAACAACAGTTCGGGAGTTAGAGTACGCTTACTACTGACGACCGACAATAATGAAAGAAATAAGTTTTCGAACTTAAAAACATCACCAACCACACTCCGCGTTTTACAATAACAATTAACTTACTTATCGCCGCTCGCACGAATTATAATCTCTTGTTCGTTACGGAACAACAATCCTGATTTGACGCCGCCGAGATCTCGGGATAATCACTATAAATTGTTATAAACAACGAGACCATGCTACTTAGCCAACAGCAATCACAAGTCTGCCGTTCAGCTTCTCCCGCGCTTCTCAGCCGAAAAAAGCCGCTCGGCCGATAACCTAGCCAGTTACCACGCGTAATGCATTTGCACCGAGATTTGAATTAATAATTAAACTTTGGTTATAGTTTTTATAATAAAAATTTGAATTACTACAGAATATTACTTACAATGTTTCATTAGTTTTTGCTCTGAATACTATTTGTACTATTCCATATTATTTTAATCATAACATGTATAAATACCATATTGTTTGATTATTTTTTCATTTTATTGTATACAATACTACTGTAACAATAGATAAAAGTATTGAGCTATCAACTGTAGAAGCTATTTCATCGTATCGTATGAAATAAAAAAGTATCATAAAAAACTTAAATTATTTCTACATCAAGGAAACATACTGTTACACTATACTTATTAGTACTTTACACTCTGATTAAACCAAGATAAAATAATTAATTAAATAATAGATTATTGTTGAAACAATTAATCATTGAGCATCTGTATTTCACATAGGTATTATATAGTTTATAACAATGTTTATAAGCCAGTGGCTAATTCAAAGATAATATTTAAATTTGGTAGTTTACTCTGAATATTGAGTCTTTACTTTCAAAATTGAGAGTTTGCCCCCAAATTTTGAGGGTTTTTTCCGTACGCGTTGTTTGAAATAAATTTATATTATTCACTTTCTGTAGAAAGTGTACAAAATTTTTAAAATATATTATTATTGTAAATAAAAAGCTTTATATAATTTAGTTTATTATCAGAATTAAGAATTTGTATGATGCCAATATTTTAGAGTAGATTTTCAACTGGAGTAACAAAGAAAATACAAATGGTTTTTCTCTCAGTTTCTTGTGAAGGTGGTCAAATGAAACTAACCAGACACTTACCCTTAATTACAAACAGGTATTTATAAGTTTGCCAACGTTTCGGACGTCTAAGCGTCCATCATCAAGGCTGCTATATATAGTATATTATTCGCAGAAGGACTAAAGTTTGCAGTGGAGGCCCGCTGTCGCCAATACGTGGGCCTCCTCAGCAAACTTTAGTGTTGAGGGATATATGCACTTTTTTAAAGTCCGTTGATCACAAAAAATAACTTGATTTCCTCCGATTAAAGCCAAAAGAACAAAATGTACTCCCGAAGCGCCAGCGGCCGACACGCAGCCAACCACCATGTTGCGGCCCGATCATCTCCATTTTCAAGACCAAACGTAAGTTCCAAAGCATACTCTTAGCTTGCTAAGCAAATATTGTGCAGCACACAACAAGCTAAAATAGTAAAAACGGTATCTTCTATATGAACTCTGTGCAAATTGGGGTTATTTGAAAAATACCAACATGTAGAGGACGCAAAAAACTAACTCTGTGCAAGGTACAGAAATTTTTTAAGAAACTCAATTTTTGTTGTAACTACCTTAAGGAGGTTCCCTACCAAATAGATCTAGCCCACAGATTTTGTCCAAATTAAATGAACACATAGTTTTTAGTATAAAAATAGCTCAGCTAAAATTTCAAAGCCCTGAGGAGGTTGTGAAAAAAGTTATAAACATTTCAAATTTCACAAATTTGCATGGGTTCTAATGGGAAATTTACTAAAACAGCAAATGATTAATTTCCAGCCCACAGATTTTAATGTAACTACGCACAAAAATCGGAAAAAATCAGACTTTGATTATACTTGTTTCAAAACATTCATTAGGAGCCTGTAGCAATAATTATAAACAATTGATTTTATATTCTTGTAAATATGACTTCTCATTGGCTCATACAGAGGTTAGAAAGTAGCTGAGCCAATGAGCAGACAACTACTGTAGTCAAATACACATTTGACTTACGTAGATGGTAGGGAACCTCCTTAACACTTTGTTATACACTTTTTGTCTGAGATTCAGTCGGTGAGTTCTACTTTGAGGTCTCATTAAAAAATTACTCAATGGATAGGCTGCAAGAAAATGATATTTATTTGCACAGAGATCTTGGCTAAAAGGAAAGAGGTCCGAAGTTGAGAATGCTCTAGCACCATGCACACTCCTAGGCCACCTGATGTCAACATTAGTGAAAAAACAGTTTGCATCACGCAATTTCTGTAGTAATACTGAATATATTTTTTTCCTATCAAAGAATGTGTTTTTATCTAGTTTTTTTAGGGAGGGGGGGGAGGCTTTAATCTGAATTTGGTATCCATCGACAGCATCAAGAACACCTTTAAAGCCTGCAATATCTTCAAATTCCTCTGACACTATTATTTTTTATATTCTGAAGTAGGTAAGCGTATTTTTTACAGCCATCACTCAACAAACCTGTGATAACTCTTCGAGTGCACTTAACCACAGTTGATTTCGACACTGTAAATCTTCATGATACACTTCTATACGAGTCAGGATTAGCAAGAACCCACAATGCTATGCACAAATCTTTTCTGAATCAATTTGAGATTTTCCTGGTGAGTTGCAATCAAAAGATGCAGTAGTCGAAAGTTTTTGATGCAGTAATTTAAAATACTGTCTTCATAGAACTGTCTATCAGATATTACTTCGACTCACCTCGTGTGTCGCCATCCGGCTGGAAGTGCACGTTGTACTCTTTACGTCTCTCTTCATGCGGGCGTAGGCTCGTTGCCCGAGCTGCTGCTCGCTAGTTTACAATAGGGGATAGGGGTGTGCGAGTACTTGAACTCGTGAGGTCAAGTAGTTTTGAGTTTTTTGTCCGAGTTCGAGCTGAGTACTCAAGTTTTTCGAGTACTACAAATCGAGGGTGATATACCGTTTGAGAATAAAAGAACTAATTTGGTACCCCTCGAAGTACCGGTTGAGAACAACCTTTGGTACCCCTCGAACTACCGTTTGAGAACAAATTTTTTTAACTCTCGATATACCAGTTGAGAACATTATTACCGTTTGAGAATAAGTATGGTCGACCGAATTGTAGTCCAAGTATGAATTGCTTGATATTAGTTAAAAATAAAGCACTTTTGTATTTAGTTAAAATATTAGCATTGAAATCAATAAGCCATCCCAAATAACTCTTCTAGATTCGCTTGGATAATATGTTTATCCTTAGACCAATAACCCACCCCAAATAACCCTTCTAGGTTAACCTGTTTTTTAGTTTAAATTATAAAATCAAGTTAAAAAATAATAGTAAAGTATCAATACAATAACTTTTGTTCTGCTTCTTACACGTATCCCTTATAACAGGAAAAAAAAACTCCATTCAAATACCATTGAAGAAAATTCTTTATACGTGTTAAAATAGTATTGCTGCTATGATTTTTTGCCTCAGTCGACCGTACTTTTTAAACCCATCTTAAATAACCCTTCTTCGTTCGCCTGGATACTATGTTTAATCTTAGACCAATAACCCATTCCAAATAACCCTCCTAAGTTCACCCTAAAAATCAATAACCCATTCCAAATAACCCTCCTAGATTCGCCTGGATACTAGTTTTAATCTTAAAACAATAAACCCATTCCAAATAACTCTTCTAAATTCATGTGCACATTAGCTTTTATCTTAAATTCATTAACCCATTCCAAATAACCCTCCTAGATTCGCCTGGATACTAGTTTTAATCTTAAAACAATAAACCCATTCCAAATAACTCTTCTAAATTCATGTGCACATTAGCTTTTATCTTAAATTCATTAACCCATTCCAAATAACCCTCCTAGTTTCGCGAGGATACTAGTTTAACCCTTTAAACCAATAACCCATCACGAATAACCCTTATAGCTTCGCCTGGATAGTAGTTTAACCGTTTAAACCAATAACCCTTCCCGAATAACCCTTCTAGGTTAGCATGGATACTATTTTTACCCTTAAATACTTAAAAACATTCTCACAAATAAAACTATAAAAAAATAAACGATATTCTCACTAAAATATTTAAAAAGAGTTGTGTCTAATAATAATCTATCATTTAATTAAAGGACCCCGCAATAATCAAATGGAAATTGGGTTTCCGTCAAATCTTCTGAATTTTTGATATGATGTAGCCCTTACCATCCTGAACAAAAGTTCCCATGGGCACAAGTCCCCAAATTGAAAATTTTGGCCGCTAGAGGCCTCCGCGTCTACGTAAATCGCGCATGTAACGGAATAGAAAACTAAAAAAAAAAACTTAGTCTCACTAACATTATATAATTTTTTTTACCCTTCATGAGATGCTGCTTTTTAAAAACGAGTTATCATCAGGTTATCACCTTGAGGTGCGGTCTAACCTCAAAAAATTGCAAAGAATTAAAAAAAAAAACGTCCGTATTGAAGAATTAGGTGTTGGAAGTTGACTTGTTTTAATAATTTTCGATACTTTTTTAAATAATTCAATCAAATGAATCACGGGTTTTTGCTGAGTTAGTTTTGTACTATCCCTAACCTAAAAAAAATGACCAAAAGATTTTTAAAAATAGTTTTTTTACGTCAGGTTTTTTTGATATTTTTTTACATATTATATGCACTAGCTTTAATATAAAAAGATTTTTATCCATAATTTTTCTATAACCTATAAATAAATGCCTGTGTTATCAGAAAAAATAATATAAATAAAGCTAAAGTACAAAAATCAAAAAGAAACCACCAAGGTTTTAAAAAAGGTGCACTGCAACAAACAATTTGAGTTTTAAATGAGAACATGAAACAAATTCACTATGTTAAGGCTTTTATCATAAATCTTGCTATGCTCATTGTGATCATAGTATGCTGATGACAGACGACTTACGGAATGAAGTATTTGTTGTATAAAAGTGATAAATTATTGATAATATAAATAAAAATAAAGAGTCTTATTTTTAAGTTTATCTAATATAATAAGTTCGAATGATACGTGGCTGTCTTAGAGTTTATTAAAAAAAGTTATGGCTCACGGAGGACGGTTACCTTGTTTTGTTTGTTACACAGCCGCACCACCGCGACAGATGCGGCGTATTGATAGGCTAGAAGATCAAGAAATAAGGGAAATAGCTATTCTACGTCGTGATAATGCTAACAGAGAACCTCTGCAAGTCACAGAAGCAACTCGGATTTGTACTAATTGTCATATATCTATAATTCATGAAATTGAGGTTATGCAGCAAGACCCTGCTTGTTTGAGGCTAAATGTTCTTACACAAACTAGTTCCCATTCTTGTCTCGTTTGTAATAATAACCATGACTTAGTTAGGCTTGATATCAAGTGCCGCACTCAGATTTACCTTAAAAAATATATGTACATCAATAATAACGTTAAATGCTGCCCTGGTCATTTGGATGACTCTGGTAATCTTTCCCATCAATTTTTAGATTTACTACGCTTTGTAAATAGACCAATCTTACTAAAAGGGAATGAACTTAAGAGAATCTTAGAAGAACTCCGCAATGTAGCTAATACTGTTTGTCATTCGAAGTATGAAAACGAGAATAATTTTACTGATGAAGAATTTAGTTCATTGAGCCCTATTAACAAAGAGCAGTTTCGTGATCTTTTTAATTATTGTGATCCAGTTGAACAGGCAAATGGATTACTGTATGTAACAAAAAGGCATTTGTTAACTTTTCTGTGTAAAATGCGTCAAGATTTATCGGACGAATTTTTGACTTTTATGTTCGGATACAAGACGAGACAATCTACGAGTATGAGTATTGCAACAGTTAGAAAAAGTTTAATGCAAAGATTTGCACCTGAAAATGTTGGCGTGCTGGCTTCTGGTTTTGGTGCTCAAGTGTGTGTGTGTGCTGCAGAGAGTTCTCCCGGCTTTTTCACAGTTCGTCTCAACGGCTCTTCTCATCGCCTTTTTCACCAGGTAGTCCCGGAACCTGCCTTTTCACCGTGCACCAGCTCATCCAGACGATCACAGACAGTAATTCTGTGATCATCAACAACCTCGGAGCCGCACCATTACCACGTGTATCATGAATTTGTCTGGTTCAAGGACAATCCTCACTCATCGAACATCTCCAGATATTCAGGTGCAAGGAACAGTCATTTCCTTGCCCCTTCTCACTTTTCATTTTCTCTAGCACAGAATTTACGACTCTGTGCTGATTTCGTCTATCTCAATGTGCGCAAGCACGTAGCCATTTCGGCCATTTTCTCTCTCTCTCTCTATCGGGCTATCTCTCTCTATTTTCAAGGCCACTCTCTGCTACTACTCGACCAACGCTCATACCTGTTAATGTAAATAAGAAAACTCTCATAATTTAAGTTCAAATCGATATCGGTGTTTACATTTACTTATGACTTGACTGTTACGCTCGGGCCTCTCTCTCTCTTCAAGACAACACTCGTGAATAGACAGTTTCACTCGCCATTTTGTGAAACTTCTCGGGTTTCTCTTGGTTCTTTCTCGTGACTCTTTCTCATCATCCTCAACGTAGTCATCTCATCAGTACAGTCAACTCGACGAATCATCTACTTAGTGTTGGCTCAACTCGGGAGACATTTGATCTTCAATTAACTCAAACGGCTCGGCTCAATTCAATTCTTGGGTTAATCGCTCAGCAAGGAGAGCTTTCACGGCGTGGCATCTTCAGGTATTTCACTCAGAACCGGTAACAATAATTTACCGGTGCTTTTACATTGTCCTTCTCACAGCCAGAAAATCAATAAAACTACTGTGCATTCTCTTGCTCTCTCTCTCTTTTCTTTGTGCTGTCTTACACGCAGCCATTTTCTTTTCTACTCTTCTCAAGGCCACTCTGTTGCTTTGTTTACCTCAACTGTACTCAAGCAAAACTCTTATTTATGGTTTGAATTAATATAATCAAATTCGTCAAAAGTTTTGACTAGGCGGTTTCTCAAATTAGTTAAGTTTCTTTACACGGAAATTAATGCTGGCAATTCTCAATTCAACATATTCTCATATCTCAGTTTCTCTCTTTAATCAGTTATTATTCTCTCTCTCAAGCTCATTCTCAGCTCATTTGCATTAATTCATGAAATTCAACTTAACCTTCTGGATAGTTCTCTTAAGTATACTACACTGATTTATTTTATCTCATTTTACATTTCAACTGGACCTGGCTCAATAGTGATTCTCCATAATTTATAATTAAATTATTTTATACTTTGATGATTTGTCTTATTCTATTTTATAGTAATGAGCTCATGTTATCAACATCAAACTTATGAATCTGTCAATACACATTAACTACTTAAATTTCATACTTGTTGATTAATTATTAAGAGATTTAATAAAAGTTATTAAACTTGAACCTTTTTTTTGTAAATAATAATATATTCTTAGAGAATAGAATTCAAATAAACTTAATTAATAGGTCTACTCAATTTATTTGACAACCCTCCCCTACCAGCTTTTAATCCGGCAAATAAAAATAAAATTAATGAAACAGTAAATCCGCAACAAAAACTCTTTGCGGTTTTTTTTTAATGTTAATATTGTACTGTATTTCACTTTATTTTATCTTACTACATATATTTAATTACATACGATTTATTTATATAAATGGCTTATTGATTTATTTTTTCTGAGAACACAGGCAACTTTTTATAGGTAATAGAAAAATTATGGATAAAAATCTGTTTATATTAAAGCTAGTGCATATAATATGTAAAAAAATATCAAAAAACCTGACGTAAAAAAACTATTTTTTTAAATATTTTGGTCATTTTTTTTAGGTTAGGGATAGTACAAAACTAACTCAGCAAAAACCCGTGATTCATTTGATTGAATTATTTAAAAAAGTATCGAAAATTATTAAAACAAGTCAACTTCCAACACCTAATTCTTCAATACGGACGTTTTTTTTTTTAATTCTTTGCAATTTTTTGAGGTTAGACCGCACCTCAAGGTGATAACCTGATGATAACTCGTTTTTAAAAAGCAGCATCTCATGAAAGGTAAAAAAAATTATATAATGTTAGTGAGACTAAGTTTTTTTTTTAGTTTTCTATTACGTTACATGCGCGATTTACGTAGACGCGGAGGCCTCTAGCGGCCAAAATTTTCAATTTGGGGACTTGTGCCCATGGAAACTTTTGTTCAGGATGGTAAGGGCTACATCATATCAAAAATTCAGAAGATTTGACGGAAACCCAATTTCCATTTGATTATTGCGGGGTCCTTTTTAACCTCGTTGATCACAAGTAATAACTTGTGTCCCTCCGACGCAAGCCAAAAGAACGAAATGTATGTACTCCCTGCGCCATCGACCAACGCGCACCTGGCCTACTGCATGCCCTCGCTGGCGCTCGGGCCGCAACATGGCGGCCGGCTGCGTGTCGGCCGCTGGCGCTTCGGGAGTACATTTCGTTCTTTTGGCTTTAATCGGAGGAAATTAAGTTTTTTTTGTGATAAACGGACTTTAAAAAACTGCATATACCCCTCAAGACTAAAGTTTGCTGAGGAGGCCCAAGTATTTGCAGCCCTCGACTTCGTCTCGGGATGCAATGACAGCGGGCCTCCACTGCAAACATTAGTCCCTCTGGGAATAATATACTATTTTATTTGTTGTAAACACTATTATATTTATGTCCATCTATGATGTTATTCTCATAATTCGACATGTGTATTTTTAAATCTGCAACTCTTTTAAGTGTAGAAAGAAATTTTTTTTTTTTGCTATTGTAGCACTTCTAATTAATATTAAAACTACCTCCTGAAATCCTTTGAGAACATCTGTAAAAGTAAAGATGTCGGGATCGCAGTGAAAAAAAAAAAAATCATTTAACTTCGAGTGAAACGCCTAACATGCATTTGCTGTATTTTTTTATGTTAACCCCGAACGAAAGAAGTGGTAGAATTTTTTTTGTGCTTGTTACACATTTCAATTATACCATATTTTTAAAAAATCTCTTTTTTTAATTCAAATAATTGTATTTAAATGTGTTAAATTGATATGTTGCTATGATCAGTTGCCTTAGTCGACCGTACTTTTTAAATTTTTCGGGTTGTTCTCAACTGGTAGTTTTTTGGAAACCGAATGTTGTTCTCAACCGGTACATCGAGGGATACCGAAGGTTGTTCTCAACCGGTAGTTTGAGGAGTACCAAAGGGTGTTCTGAACCGGTATATTTTTTGTTTGTTTGTTCTCAACTGGTAAATCCCCAAATCGAGTGGTACAAATTAAAATTTTCATGATTATTTAACTATCGACTAAAATAAAAAACTTCCCAATTGTTAAAAAATTAAAATAATCTCAAACTGACTTTCTCATACTTTTTTAATGAAAAATTAAGTTTTTTCATAAATGTTACACTACGTAAATCATCTGAAAAATTATTAAAAATGAATGAAAAACTTTATTAACTATTTAAATGCTTTATGTTGTGTAAAATTTCTGAAAAATCTGTAAATTTCATTAAAAAATTACGAAAAAGTCGGTTTTGGATCAGGGTCATTCTAGCAAAGCTGTCCCACCCGGGACGCCAGTATTTACTTCATCGAGAGATTGAGACTAAAAAGAATGTAGGGAAAAATGAAGCAGGAGCTTGATATTTTAATATCATGATCTTAAAAATTAGGAAGTTGTAGATAGATTAGAGAAAAATTTCTATATTCCTATCTTTTTTCCTACTTACTTAAATTCCTAACTCGAAACCTAACCTAATGCCTATTCTCTTGCCTACCCTCGTGGCTAGCTTTGTGCGTACCGATGTGCATACACTCGTTGCTACCCATGGGCCTGCCTTGATTTCTAATATTGTTTCTAATCCTTTTTCTAGTCAAGTTTTTACCCATGCACCTACAATTGTTTCAACATATGCTTCTATCCTTGTGATTACTCTCGTTTCTACCTTTTTGCCTACTTTGATTTCTAACCATGATCCTACCTTTACTCTTATTCTTGTGACTACTTTCGTTTCTTTCATTAGTACAATATCTGTTTCTATTCTTGTTCCTAACTCATTTTGTCCCTATATTTTTATTCCTGAACTTACCCTCCTTCACACACTTGTGCCCACTCAAGTAAGATGTTCTGAAAAATTTGTCGTTTGGTGACGCTAGTGTAAACTTGACTCGGCTCCATTAGTTTGGCATGGAAGAAGACGCGTGACTGTGTGTATCGGTGAGAGGTTTCACACCAGCAAACACACTCAAACATCTGCGCCCATGCCAACGTGCTGGAGCCGACTCAAGTTTATTCTAGCGACACCAAACGACAAACTTTTCAAAACATCCTAAGTCTTCACCTTTTTTCTACCACGTTCGTTCTTAACGCTTTTTTCACCTAGACATCTAACCATGAACCTCCGCTGATTGCTTAGGTGCTTCTATTCATTTACCTTCCTACACCTGTTTCTAGCCTTGTGCCTACTCTTATTTCCAAGAATTTCTCTTAAATCTGTTTCTTCTTCATTTTTAATTAGAATTCCACCCCTGAACTTACCCTGTTTCCTACCTGAGTTTCTACACCACGTTCTTCCCTCGTTTCTGAATTTGTTTTCACCCTTGTGCGTACTGCAGTTTTGCAAGGGTCCAGTATGGCTTATACTGGAGTTGCGGGGGGCTCCGATTTTTGAAATTCTATTTTTAATTTTCGCGGCGTATCTGTGCGACGCCCGAGCGTATGCAAAACGCCATGCACCGCACAGATCGCAATAAAATCAGCGCGAGTATCTAACGCTACCCAGGAGGCGAGGAGAGAGTAGCAGCACGCTACCACCACCACATGGTCAGGGTAGCGGCTGGATGCACGTACCCTCTCCCCGCATCCCAAATCCAGGCGTGTGCAGGGCTAAGCGGCTACCGGGCGCGCAAAGTGGGAGAGAGATGATCTGCCCCACAGGTAGATCATCCCCACTCTCCCATGCCACCCCAAAGACAAAGCATTTTGTCAATTAGTGATTGGCCAAGGGGTCAGTTTGGCCGGGCTATAAATAGACCTTCCCGAGCCGCAGGAGCTCACTTTTTTTCCAGTACTCTAAATATTTCAAATTTACTAAAACTACATATACCCTCTTATTCGAGATTAACTATTTCGTTGTTCGTCGGGATTCATTCTCTGTGCCGCAGTGTGCTCCGGGATTTATTTTCTCGTGCCGCGTTTCTTTTTTCTTTGTAAAACTTCATAGTTTTCGTGGTGAAATTTCCTGGTGTTGCCACCCTGGTGAATACCCGTAAGTACCTTAATTATCGGTGAGCAACCATAAATTTTAACTAGGACCAACACATTAGTTTCGAATAGCGGTGGACATCCTTCCCACGCCAGCGAAAGAACGAGTTCCTAGTGAACTTAATGCTGCCAGGTCCGGGTTGGGCAAAATATAGGAAAAACACGCAAATAGCGGTTTAAACATTTTCTCGTTTAAACGACAGCCAACACGTGCGGTTCTTTAGGACCTCCCATTGCCCAGCGCCCTTATGATTTTTTTTGTCGAGAAAATTAAATGAAAAACCAAAGAGTTTTTCTTCTCGTATAAATTTAAATTCAATTTATTTTCTCTTCTAGTGCATATTATATATATATACCCCGCTATCACTAACGTGTAGAAACTTTGTTACGGGCCCAATCTACTTAGATTGCATTTTTTGTTATCTCAGGGAAGAGAAATAATAATTAGTGGGGAGAATAAAATATGAATAGCTCACTGTCCTTATTAGTAAAGTATAATTTGTTGAAATAAAATTTGATATTACTCAGTTACGGCATAGGATCGCCGAATAAAATGTAATTAGGAATAGTTTTGAATTGATAAATATTATTATTAAAAGAAACCAGTCTTTACTATGACTACACCCGATAATTTCCAGTAAAGATCCCATATATATTTTGACACCTACATTTATAATGAAATGAATAAAAGTAAGGCATAATTTTTCTAGCTTTTCACTTTTTTTTTGAAATAATCATTAACGTCTGAAGATAAATTATAATTTGGAATTATAAAGGATTTTAAAATTCAGTTTCTGTTAACTTTCTATGATTTGATTTTTTTTTATATATACAACAAGCTATTGAGAGAGCAAAGTCGAATTTCGCGTCAAATTACGACACACAAATTCGCACGAAAGACTCCGGCTAAAAATCAAGAAAACCAGGAGCCTTCCAGTTTCTACCACTTTTGCTACCTAGGTTTCTACCCTTATTCGTTCTTAGGTTTTAGACCCCAGGACTACACCTATTTCTTTACCTATACCTTTTTTTTCAAGTCCTCTTTACTACTCTCATCTACTTGCCTTGTTACTACCTCCGGTTTGCTATTCTCATCGCTAACCCTATTTTTTCTCTCGATATCCTTTATTATTATTTTTATTGATTCTATCTAAACATCATTTACTACCATTGTTTCTAGCCTGGTAACTACCCGCATGAATATCTTAATATTTACCTCCCTTCATAACTGCCGCTTATAAGAAAATATGTGCATCTTTGCTCAAAAATATATTGTTTGTCTCTTAACATCTTGGTTAATTTTTTTTGTCTTTTAAATAACTTTTTACATTTTCATATCTACATAGTCAATAACCTCTACTTTGAAGGCACCCATTAGAATATTAATTGTAGGATTTTTGAAATTTTGAGTTTGATCAAGATTGTTCCGAATTTTATTTCTTTTTAAAATAATTTTTAGTCAAAATCTATCCAGGGCTGAAATATATCTAAAATTGACAAATGAAGATATAAATCAATTTTAAAATAGTTAGAGTGTTCATGTAAGGTACACGCATAAATTTTTGATGACTCATAAGGAATATTTTAGTAAGCCCACTGGTATTTTGAACCATTTCATTAGATCTTACATACACAAAAATATTTTTTAGAGCTCCTTTTGCTTATGGTAGGTATATTAAATAAATTCATTTCATATCGATATTACAAACTTTATTATATTTGCCGGCCCACAATTGTCACTCACCTAATAACATTAACTACCTAACCTACTTCACTATCTCACCCATTTGGAGAACCCTACCAACCTTAGTTAATCTTTCATCTTTAACCACCTGACCTATTTTAATTTTAGCCGCATTACTGACCTTACTAATTTCACGTACTTCAAATACCGTAAATAATTCCCAACTCATTTCTCACTCACTCTACCAACAAACCCTACTCACCTTATTCATTCTCGATCTGACTCATCTTAGATCTCTAGCTTATACTCCCCATCCTGAAAACTACTCTAGTAATTTGACGAATAGTAAAAAAAATCACGATTTTTTTCAAATTTCGCAAACTCGTACAAACGAACCTTGATTTTCTTCAAAATTTTTTCACAGATTCTTCATGAGATGAATATTTCCTATATAGTAAGAGATGAGATGAACGTATTTCCTATATAGTAAGAGCTTGCAAAGTTGCGTTTAAACCGATTAATTGATAACCGGCTTTGTTCAGCACCCTCTCATGAGAGTCATGACAGCAAAAAGTATTTTCTGCACTCCGGCCGGGAAGTAGCAAAGACTGGCGCGCTCAGCGGCCAGAAAATGCGTCGAGCAGAAAAATAGTAGTACCTATACCACACGTGGCCACGAAAATAAGAAATGTCTCAGATCACATGTAATTTTCGGCCGAGGCATAGCCGATTGTAGTAATCTACTAATTGATAAAAATTCGAATGACATAATTAGAAAGCTGAGCTCAAGACATTTTTAATGATATATAATTTTATATAAAAATTTTCATTAGAGCCAAAGTTATAATTTTAATATGTCTATACCAGCCCACAACCACACAACCATCACTCACCCTATCTAAGCCGCTTTACTATTCTCACCCGTATTAAGGCGAAGTCATAAGGGTCATTTTAACAAAAAATTGAAGATTCAGTAAAATTAAAAATTAAAATGAAAAAAGGGCTCTGTAATGCTCAAGCTACTACCTTAAAAGATATATTGTCTTTTAAGCCCAACCCCATCAAAATCGGATCAAAATTTACGTCAGAATATGGGAAACAGTTTTGTAAATTTTTGTATATTAATAGCATTTTATCCCTACCCCTAAATTCCAGCTGGCTATTTAGTTGGATTTCGGTTCCAATATGATGGCTGGATTTCCAGCTGGATTTAAAAAAAGAAATTTTTTGGTTAAAATCAATATTAAGGGGTAGGGATCTCCCAAACTTATTTCACCCAATCTACCAACGACTCCTACTCACCGTATTCATCAATTCAGTCACTAACTTTAAAGTTTTGTTGAAGTACTTTAAATTTTCAAAAAGCTCTATTAATATTTTTAAGTAAAATAACAAACCCTTCCTCACCTCATCTCCCCTTCCACCCTCCTCCCGCAATACCTCCGCCTAACCAACCTTACCTACCTTACTGACTTGAATCGACTTAAATTATTAGCTCTTACTAAACTAACGTATCTCGCTTATCTAACCAGCTGGCTTGGGATTGCGCAAATCTGCCCACTTAAATGTCCCTTGATTACCCGTAAAAATTTCTCGTACCGCACAAATTTGTATTCCTAAGTAAATGTTTTTTATCAAAAAGTAAACATTGGTATGAGCCGCGGTGGCTAGACGGGTTAGATACCGAACTCTCATGCCGAGGGCCCGGGATCCGATTCCCGCTGCCGGCACCTCTGAAAAATTTTTCATGTGCCTATTACCGCGGTTCTGAATGGGGGACCACGGCTCGGTCGGAGACCTATAAACGCTCTCTTGATTGAAGCGTGATCCTCACAGAGGCCGGAAGATGGGAGTTCGATGTAAAGTAACGTACCACAGGGACAGGCGACTGATAGCAACGGGAGTTCATGCATCGAAACTCTGTACTTACGGCCTCGGTCATCCAGGTATAGGTTTTTTCCCTACGATGTGGGTTTTTACTATACCCATAGCACGCTTAGCATTGCACCTACCGGCTTCCGTGCTATGTAAAGGAGACTGGGATTATTATAGGGAGGAAGAGGTCTCTTCTGGAGCAAAAATTAAAAGACTCTAGAAGAACGGCCACTTAACCGGGGGGGGATAGGGATACAATGGCGAAAGCTCAGTATCCCTGAGCCGAAAGGCATCCCGGTCAACTTTCACTACCAATAACCAATAACCAATAAACATTGGTATAAAGTTAGGTATAGGTTTAAAAAAGTTTGTTTCAAATTGAAATTTGAAAAAAAAAATTTTTAAATGAAATTCATTATCAAAATATAAATTAAAATCCAATAATTATTTATATATATTTATATACCGATTTAAGATCAACCAACAATTGGATTTTAATTTATATTTCCATAATAACGAGCAACCAACACAACGAAGAAGAAATTCATTATTATTTATAAATTACTAAAATTAATTATTTCTTTTTTTGACAATACAAGATACAATATTTCAGTAAAAAATTTTGAAAAAAGGGGATCCAATTTAGGGGATCCAATACTTTCGACGAAGATCCAATTTAGGGGATCCAATTTGGGGGATCAGAAAAGTGCGATATTTAACTGTGTTTTTACCATGTTTTTAGGAATTTCAGATTTTCGAAGATCCAATTTAGGGGATCAGAATAAAAAACGGAAATATAATATAGGGAGATATTAGAATACATACCTGCATATAAAATATATTTGTATCAAACTGCACTCCGATTTCAAAAGAAAAATACTTTGAGTGATAGCCTGTTGAATGAAAAAATTTAAAACGTGTTAATAACATTTTTTTTTGCATTAACATTAGCTCTATCTGGAGCTTACATCATCTATTGAATAAAAAGTTTTTTGAACATTTTTGCTTTTATACCGCAGTCTAATATATTTTCTGCTAATTTTATAATTTCAAAACTTTGAATAATTCTCAAAACGGTAGGATCTCTGTCAAGAGACGTTTATCTGTAATGTGGCTGAATGCACTCACTGCGCTGCTGATGCATGAGTTACTTCTTTTTCTTTGTTTCTCCCGCGATGGTATTTGGAGAAACACGCTTTGGATTTTTTCTTCATTCATGAGGCCTGCGCCGGCCATCCAGGCTTTCACTGGATCAGAAACACCCGGAGGATAGATCACCTCCTGGGTAGTTGTGACTCCAGATTAGTGTGTCTAAAAAAGGTGATTTTTAAGGATTTTCTTTCCCTTTTTTTTGGATATGTAGTGTGGGACCATAGTACAGTCCTGTTTGACCTTGGTTCGCGTTGCGTTTATGCTTGCAATTAGATCGTCACAGAATACCCTGGCTTCGAGATAACCTGCCGCTATCTACTACCTACGGATGCGCTCGGTGCCGTAGTTAGAGGCTCCTCTATGCTTTTTTTTATAAGATATCCGTACCAAAGAAGCCAGAATGGAAGTGTATGCTAGAAAACTATATGATTTTTTTTATTTCATTCTTTTTTATTGGTTATATTTTGCAATAGTAAATCTAAAAAATTATGTTTTTTGATCTTGAAAATTATAAAAATCATCTAAAAAACATGGAAAACTCCTGGAATTTCAAATGACTCAAATAGTGACCATCGAAAGACCTCAAGTTTTACTTTTCATTTCTTTCATAAAATATTTGTTATTTCGTATGACATTTGTTAATTAAATAATGATTGATATTTCAGGTACTATCAAGCCTGCTGACGTTCCAAAAGTGTGGCGAGACATGGTTAGTCCTTGTGTAAAAATGATGGAAATACAAGTCAAAGTGGAAATAGAGGCTGCTATGACCTATCTTGCCATGGTAAGATTTTTTAATTGTTTTGTAAAGATTTTAATATAATAGCCATCGTATTTTTATTCGGTTTTTTAGGGTATATTAATAACCAGTTACTACTAATTCTAAATTTTTTCCACTCTATGAATTTTTTGACCAACAGTTTCATATCCTATATTGTTTCTGAAGTAAAAAATTAGATAAGGGCGGCAACCGTATGTGAAAACATGTATTTTTTCAAGAGTTAAGGTGAATTGAAGAGAATAATCGATTTTCTGAAATCAATTCTCTTAAGATTTTTTAACTCTATGAATTTTTTAACAAGCTCTTGCATAACCTTATTTTATTTCTGCAGTAAAAAAAAAATGAATGGTGAAAACTGTACAAAAAAAATTTGTATTTGTTCAAGATTTATTGAAATTTAAAGAAAAAAACTCGTTTTTTGCTATCAAATTTTTTTTAATTTTACAAACTCTATCATTGTTTCACCAAATCTTATAGAGTAACTTCGGGCATGCGTACGAGGTGGGATTTTGTGCAAACCACAATGATTTTTTATTGCAAAAGTTATGAAAACCTTAAAAGAGTTTAACAAAATACTAAAAAAATATGTTTTTTCTAGACGAACGCGATAGCTACCTCAATTCTTTTATAAAATCAATTATGATTTAACTAAAAATAATACCAATACTCTGGGCTCGCAGAATCAGCCTAATATATAGTGATGGCTAATAGAACGACTAACCTAACCTCAAACACGTTCTTTTTAGATTGCACTAACAGCTTCACACAAACAGCCAAAAAAATTCCACTATATAGTTTATAATATTTTTCTTTTTATAAGCAATTGAAGTTCGAAGTACCATGTCCTTTTGCACAAACGCCCCAACTTACCCTATAGCTTATGTAAATTCTAGGGTAATTTGGAAGAAAATCATGTATATGTTCGTGACTGATTCAATTTCAAAGATGGTAGGACAAAAGGCCATGCGCGCATAGTAGAGGGGACTGGCAACAAGGCCTTCGTAACAGGAACAAGGAACAAAGAATAAGAATATGGTAAAAGTGGAATTTCATTAATAAGACCTTAGGAGTTGCTCTATCGTGATGCAGACTTAAATTGTAGTCAGTGTTGTTTGTTAACAAGCTTATTATTTAAAAATGAAATTATAATAATTTACCTTTGTTTCATTTATTTGATGGTTCAAATCATCGTCGTCTTTATTATTATTTATCATTCTGTCACTCCCTTTTTCCTACATTAATTGATCATTTTTGAGAGCTATAAAATAGTAAAAATTTATTCAATTAGGGAAAAAAAATACTTTATTTTTACTATTTTACATTTACAGAAACAGTTAAGTGATTAAAATTTAAATTTAAACTTTTAATTAAGTTAATTATTTAATAACTGATTTTTTACAATAATATCCCTGCTATAAAGCCACACGTAAAATGGGCTTAGATAATTTTTTTTTTGTGCTAAATATTTTGACACATATGGGGCCACTGTGGACACCTGGTGCCTTTGGTGATAATTATGCATTGGAGATGATTTCCCCAGGAAGTTTCAACTCCACAGGGGTCAGAGCAGACACCTAGAGCAGCAGGTGATAATTACGCCTTGGAAATGATTTATCCAAAATGATAAATAATAATAAAGACGACGTTGATTTTAGCAGTACGATGTTTGAGTTCAAGAAGGTGTCGATTCAAAATTCTTTTTATTAACGTGACAACTCAGAATTTTTTTTATTAGCATGACAACTCAAATTTTTTTTTATAAACATGACAACTGGAAGGGAAATTTTCATTTCGAAATTTTTTTTCTAAAAGCAAGGGCGCAACAACTCCTTCCAGCTTGGGGGTGTCCTGAGGTCTGATATCCCCCAAGCCTTGGACTCCCAAAACCCTGGGCGCCCGACTTCAACAAAAAACAGATCAGCTATCCCCCAAGCTCTAAACCCCCAAAACCCTGGGCGCCCGAGTTCAACAAAAAAACAGATCAGCTATCCCCCAAGCTCTAAACCCCCAAAACCCTCGGCGCCCGAGTTCTACAAAAAAAAAAAAATAATAATAAATAAAATAACTGATCAGCTATCCCCAAGATCCAAACCCTTAAAACCCTGGGTGCCCGAGTTCAACAAAAAAACTGATCAGCTATCCCCCAAGCTCTAAAGAGGGTTTAGAGCTTGGTGGATAGCCGATTAGTTTTTTGTAGAACTCGGGCGCCCAGGGTTTTGGGGTTTTAAAGCTTCGGGGATAACTGATCAGTTTTTTTTTTTTTTTTTTGTAGAACTCGGGTGCCGAGAGTTTTGGGGGTTTAGAGCTTGGAGGATAGCTGATCAGTTTTTTTTGTTAAACTCGGGCGCCCAGGGTTTTGGGGGTTCAAGGCTTGGGGGATATCAGACCTCAGGGCACCCCCGAGCTGGAAGGAGTTGCTGCGCCCTTGCTTTTAGAAAAAAAATTTCGAAAAGAAAATTTCCCTTCCAGTTGTCATGCTAATAAAAAAAATTTTGAGTTGTCATGTTAATAAAAAAAATTTTGAGTTGTCATGTTAATAAAAAGAATTTTGAATTGACACCTTCTTGAACTCAAGCGTCGAGTACCTCCATCAACATTGAGGTAAATTATTATAATTTCATTTTTAAATAATAAGCTTGTTAACAAACAACAGTTATTACAATTTAAGTCCGCATCACGATAGAGCAACTCCTAAGGTCTTATTAATGTAATTCCACTTATATCTGAATTATATTTTATGGCGTACTTAAGTGGGGCAGGTCCGGGTTTTTAGCATAATTTCGATACTTATACATAGTGTTAAAAAATGTAATGTGTGAAATTTCACTCGTAAACCTTCTTTGTTTTATATTTTTTTATATGTACAAATAGGAATTAATAACAAAAATTCTAACTTTTTTAACTTGTTTTTCTTTTCATTTTTAATTTATATGAATTTCATATTTATGTGATTGTAAATAACAAATTTTAAACACGTTTACGTGTTCTGTTTGATTGCACAACTCTTTAAAAGGACCTCTTGCATAATCGCCAAAATTGGCTGAAATTTCGGATTTACGTGCCTTTTGGGACCTACAAAAACACCTCACAGTTAGTTTTTCGGTTGGCGGATTTACCGCGCATGCGCAGAGACTTTTGTGTCCCATTTAAAATACATGGGAAACCACAATTTCAGGTAATTTTTCGTTTATATCTCGAATATCTGACTTGGTCCAGGTCTGAAATTTTAGTATGTTTTTGAGTCATTCAAAACTCAACTTTGTCGATGGGGATCGATGTCCCAACCAGATTTAAGAAGCATTTAATCTTCCGAGTTGAAAATTTTTTTTTCAAAAAATCATAACTTTGTCTCTAATCATCCGATCAGAACCAGGTTTGGTGCAAAATTTTTGTCTTTAGTTGTACTTTTTAGAAAAATTTTCGTCTCTATAATTTTAAGAAGTTTTACTGCACGTAAATCGTCCATAACCTCAAAATTTTGAAAAAAAACGTGGTTTTTTGGACTTTTCAATGCCGTTTTAGCTTAAAAGTATAACAAAATACATATTTTCTGAAAGAACTCAAAAAAATGCATCTTTTATTCTGTGTTGTCTATATTCGATTTATGCGTTTAAAGTCGATTTAATTCACTTTAAAGGTAAAAAATTGAGACAGTTCGTTAAAAAACTGTTCCAAACTTGAAAATTTGGCGCGTAAACCCCCATTTTTTTTTTTTATAAAAAGATGCCTTTTTTGCTCTAATTTACGTTGATATATATTTTAATATACTTTTATTCAATATTTATTGTAAAAAATTCATAAAACATAGAAAAAATATTAAAAAATTCCCCTTTTTTACTCAAAGAATATAGCCGGGTAAGATAGTCGAATCGGCCCCCATGGAAAACCCATACAATATATATATCATTCGAAAGGGCATAAAAAAAGAAAATTTTTGGCGTAAACCGCAGCTTCCTATTCCCTCTCTAGGGACCCTAGGGTCTAAAATAGTGATTTTTCAACTTTAATTCATATCTCAGAACCTATTAGAGCCAGAGACATGCGGTTTGCGGCAAAATTTTCTTTAAAAAAAATTAATGAACAATTAAGTAAAAATTGTTGATTAATTGGTCAGAAAAATGCCTTCCACTCTTTTTAAAATTAAAAAAAAAAAAATAGAGCAGCTAATTTTTGTTAAAATACGTCCTATATTTATTTTTTTGGCGAGGCGTTTGTCTTAGATTATTTTTAATTGCAAATTTAAAATTAAAAAATGGTACAAAAATGGTTTAAATTTGGAGCCAAAAATTATATTACTGTATTGTCCGGCGTATAAGCCCCCCTGGAAGCCCCCAAAATCGACTCTTAAAATTAAGGGGGGGTTATACGCCGAGTACACAGTTTTATAAAATTTCGAGCTGAGTCTAAAACTAAATAAAAACAATAATTATTAGTAAATTTTGTAAATGTTTCATTTAGAAACACTTTTGTAAGTAATTTTGTACATAATTTCTTTTATACATAACATTTCATTTAGAGATACCTTCTTTTCTCGCATTTAATACAAATTCCGAAACGTATTGTTCTAATTCGGGCCATTTAGCAGTACCAGTTCTGAGTGCACACTTACGTTTAGGCATTTTTTTTATAATAGTTTCACTGTCTACCCACCTACGTACGTTTTTGCTGCCAACCTCACATTTTTGTGCAGCTTGATGGTTGCTTGTCTCTTTAGCATACTTTATAACTTTTAATTTAGAAGCACCGTCGTACTTTAACCTAGTAGTCATAATTACGTAAATTATCGTAAAATTAATATAATAAAATTAAATACAAATCACTAAGATTTAGAATTTAAAAGCACGATCAGAACGAGACAGACTTCAAATGCTAACTGTAGCAAGTTGAGTTTCTTCACGGAAGCTGTAATTAAATAATTAAGTCTCTGTTATGTTAACAAATTTGAGGGGGAGGGGGGGGGGCTTATACGCAGAGTATACAAAAATTCGGAATTCTCGATAACGAAATCAGGGGGGGGGGGGGCTATACGCCAGAGGGGCTTATACGCCGGACAATACAGTAATATAATTTTTGGCTCCAAATTTAAACCATTTTTGTACCATTTTTTAACCTTAAATTTGCGATTAAAAATAATCTAAGACGTAAATCCGAAATTTGAGCCAATTTGGTGAGGATCAGATTTTGGCGATTATGCAAGAGGTCCTTTTTAATATGGTGGGTAAGGAACCCAAAAATAATAATTTTTGCACAGGAATTTTAGGACACGTGTTTCTCATACTTTCACGTATTTACGTAAGTTGTACAACTCTTTAAAAATTGTTAAAATCACGAATAAAAATAAAAAATGAGCTAAAAACTGGGACATCTACTCGAGGACACATGTTTCTAACACGACCAGGTATTCTGATTGGTTACAAATTATTTAAAATCGCGAATAAGTATTGATATTATTCTAAAAAATCTGACTTAACCTACTTTTGGGCCCCATAAGAAATATTTCAGGCATAGGATCATCTTGTTATTCACTTAAACGTAACAGTCATTTGAGGACGCATGTTTCTAATAAACGAGGTGTTGTGTATAATTTCTTAGCTCTTCAAAATTTTTGAAATTTTGAACAAATATAAAAAACGTGATAAAAACCCAGACTTGATGTACTTATGGGAACCATAGGTGAAAAATTCAGAAATAGAATCTTCTCATAATTGCACATACACTTTAAAACAACGATTTCTAGCACATTCAAGTTTTCAGCTTTGTTGCACAACTCTTTAAAATTCTTAGAATAGCACATTTACTTAACAACACATGTTTCTAATACGATCACGTATTCTGCTTGGTTGCTTCAACTCTCGGACTTGCCCCACTTAAAAGCACCATAAAAAATAATTCAGACATAGAATCATCTTGTAATTGCACCTATAGTTAAGGACCACGTGTTTTTCTAGGTTGCTTTCTTTTTTCTAAGTCAGTTTATTCTCGTCGCCACTGTACTATATGTGGGACAAGAGAAGATCGAAATCAATAACAAGCTCCGTGGTTCCATTACGATTGACTAGATTTATTTTTTATGATGCACTTGCCATATAGTATTCTGCATACTCAGTGACATGCGCTGACACACATTCACTACAGGTTAGGCCTGGATATATAAGTCTCAAATCTGGACATCTAGATCGACAGTGACAGGGGTACCCGAGAACTCGAGGATCCCAAGAGTTCAGATCTTATTCTTTGGGAAAAACCGTAGAGTTTTTGAGAAGGAAGTTTAAACCTTAATATCCTGGTCGCCAATAACAGGGATAGGTAAAGAGTCGAATTCTTGGGGGATAACTTAAAGGTGTGTTTAGAGTATTTGAGGTGTTACACACAGTGTGACCGAATTTTGCAAAAGCTAAATAAAAATAGAAAATCATAATACTTTCGTCATCCGCACACCCAAAATCACAAAAATTTTATCCAGATTTTTTAACAATGAAATATTTATTTTATCTTTGAAAAATCGTTTAAAGTGTTATGTAGTGAGGATGAGGAGGACTAAGGTGTAGTCAATGAATAAATGTATGTTTTAATCTTCAAACTAGGCGTTATTAAGGTTAGGTTACTACATACACTGAAAAGGTTAAGGTAGAATCAGTTTCATTCTCGGCCGCAAGTCGCGCCCTTCTCTTAAGGAAGGACTGATTTGTCTCCGTATGAATTGCCGGTTTCACGCGAGGTTTCACGCACGCAACTCAGTCTCCTCCAGCAGGCAGCCAGTCGTTTCTCAGAGAGAATCAGTCCTTCCTAAGACAGGGGCGCGACTTGCGGCCGAGAACGCAACTATTTTTACCTCAACCGCAACTATTTCTACCTTACCCTTTTCAGTGTAGGTAGCGACGGCAAGCAACTGCTGCTCTTATCACGCCACGCATCTGCTAATCAATATTATGACGCATGCGCGTAGCACCTGCCTGACCTGTTGCTGCTGTCGCGAGGATATTACAACTCTCCCTCTTTTATTGTTCGCTTAACCAAAAATTGTATAAGTCTATCAGTATAATTGTATTAATCAAGTGTCAATGACAAAATCAACTCAACCTTACAACTTATTAACGCAGGTTACAATATATAGCGTGGCTATTAAATAGCGGATGGGCTGAATAACTTGAAAAATATGCATTTTTTCTATAGCACATGTAACGGTAAGAGTTACCTCTTACAAAATTTAGGATCAGATGGGCCAGACAGAATAGGGCCCGAGCCTTTCCTGTGGGCTCTACGGACCCTAAAACCATTTTTTTAAATGGAAACCCATACTTTTCACCCCAGATTCGGAAAGAGTTCTTCAATGGTAGTACTCGAATAACACGGAAAAAAATGACTTTTTCGACTACCCTTGCTCTAGCAAAGTTTTTTTTTTTTACAAAATTTAGGATCAGATGGGCCCGACAAAATAGGGCCTGGACCCTTACTGTGGGCCCTACGGACCTGAAATCCATTTTTTCAACTGGAAACCCATACTTTTCACCCCAGATTTGGCAAGAGCAGAAAATTTTAGGCTCCTGTAGGACTTTGAAAAATTTTCCTAGTCCATTCTGAGGTCCCGTAGAGAGCCCAAAGAGTTTTTCAATGGTAGTACTCGAATACCACGGAAAAAAATCACTTTTTCGACTACCCTTACTCTAGCAAAGTTTTATTACAAAACTTAGGATCAGATGGGCCCGACAGAACAGGGCCCAAAAGAATAAGGACTGGCCTTTACTTTGGGACCTAAAGAGTGTAAAGTAAAATCGCTTTGAATAAAACTGAAATTTAGAATCAAATTAAAAACTTCTGGGACTTACAAGTAAAATAATAATTACAATATTGTGAGTCTTGGTGGAGGTCCACAAACCCCCACTAATCATGACATTTGAATAACTCAGAAAAAAACACCACTCATGTTAAACTGAGATTTGAAATAATTTTTTATGAAGTTTAGCCTGTAGTAGGGCCCAGTAACTCACTAGGTGTTAGCCCGATGAGTATTTAAAATTATCTTTTTTTGGTACAAACTGATTATCAACTCAAATTTGAGAAAACCTCTAAAAAAAAAAAAAAAAAAAAAAAAAATATGTAAATAAAATAAAAATTTCAAAAAGAATTCATGCAGCCCTTAAGCCTGCATACCTGAAAGCTTCATACGCTAAGCTCACAACCATCGAGCTGGTAACCTCAAAGCCCTTGCCCCTTAAAGCTCTCAACTCTCGTGCCCAAAACATCATAACATTTATCCTCTAAACCAATACCCCTTGAGCCCGTAACCATGAAGCCTTTATCCTTCAAGCCCTTTATCCCTAAGCACACAATTCTCGAGCCCATAACTATAAAACCTTTATCTCTCAAGCTTGTAATCCCGAAGCCCATAACCGCTGAGCACCTAACCCTTGAGCTTACAATCTTCATCAAGTCCGTATCTACAAAACCTTTATTTTACCAGACTATAACCTCGAAGCCCTTAGCCCCCGAGCTTACAACTCCCAAGCTTTTCTAGCCCACAAACCTCGAAGCCCTTACCCGCAAAGCCCTTAACTACAAAATCTTCATCCCTCAAACCTATAACCCCTAAGCCCTTACCGCGGAGCTCACAATTGCGGAGCCCGTAATAAGTTTTCTAATTGTTTGAACAAATTAATAATTAAAAACATGGTTTTAGGGTCCTTAGGGCCCACAGTAAGGGCTCGGGCCCTATTCTGTCTGGCCCATCTGATCCTAAATTTTGTAAGAAGTAACTCTTACGTTACATGTGCTATAGAAAAATGCATATTTTTCAAGTTATTCAGCCCATCCGCTACTGAAGGATGTTTGGTACTTACGAAAAAATGCAGCCGTTTTGTCAATTTTGATCGGATTGATTTATGATTAATATCAAAGTAATCATTGAATTTTTTGCCTTTTTTGTTCGATTTAATTTAAAAAAAAATCAAAGTGTTTTTTAAATAATTTAACCTGGACTCTTACGGAAATCAAGCAATTTTTTCTTTGATCGTGTGTCATTCATCCAAAAAAGCAGGGACCATTAAAAGAATTATTGGGATTTGTAGATTTTAGCTTGAAGAACATTTTAAGATTTTTTTTATAGTACCTTTGCGACCATTTGAAAAAGATAACAAAGAAAAACAAGCGCACAGCGGTGAAATTCCATTCGCGTCTGAACAAGAAATGCTGTAACTTTTTTTGTACTGTATGTTTTGATCTAAAAATTTGTACACAATATCTTGAGGTCTTAATTTTTAATGTGAGATCAAAAAAGTTAATGTTTTTAAACTTTTGTCGCAGTTTTGTAAATTGAAAATTAGGTTATGTTTTCGTGATTTTTTCTAATTTTTCAAAATATTTTTAAAACATAAAACTAATACTAAATTAAACTATAGACTTTCAACTATGCTGTGTAAAATTTTCAACATGATTCATTCATTAGGGTCAGAGCACTGATGAGTTGAAAATAAAATCGTCTCGTCGGGCGCTGCGGTGGCCGTCTCCTCCCCTCTTTTCCCCTCACAAAAGTACCAAACATCCTTAATAGCCACGCTGTAGATTTACATATACACTTTAACGCAATTACATCGCCCCTCTACTCTTTAATCTTTCTGACCTTCTCGGTAGAGTTATTGGTTCATCGCCGTCTTTTCTCGCATTCTCACCGCCCTTGCACCCTTTCCCACCTGACGAAGTTTCGTTCCATCTGCCTTTCACAATCCAGTTAATGTACTTTTTCGGTACATAGTTAACGTTAAAAGTCAATGGATAATTTTTCCTAACTCGTACAATGGTTTTATAAAATCCGCCCTATCCTGGAGAAATCTTAAGTAAAAATTTACAAGGCCTAAAAATGCTTCCAAATCCTGACGATTCCTAGGCATGGGTGCTTCTTTAATAGCCTTTATTTTACTAGACGCAGGCTTAAGGCCTGACCCATCAATCAAAAAACCCAAAATTTCAATCTCTGTCTTAAATAACTCGCATTCATCAGGGTTCACTCTCAACCTGCCCTCGTCTTTTTTACGAAAAATTTCATACAGGATTTCCATAGAGGCTTTCTTGATTGCATAACATCAGCTTTAGCTAGCCAGCCATGGCGCTGGCTGCATCGCGAGGGGCGACACAAAGGGGTATACATATATTCCTGCCCGGGACTTTTTGCCTACCCCTTATATTATACCTAGTTATTAACTAATTATAACTAGTTAGTGATGGAAATGAGACAAAACGTCTGACGACAAAACAACAAATGACAAAACGTCTAATAAGTATTTTAAACTTTTAAGTATTATAGGAATTATAATATACATATAAGAATTTAATTTTTCCCTCTAATGTAAGAGTAATTTCTTTTTGTTTACAAACATCATGGGTGCTTTGTATATAAACCTCTTTGTTTATACGTATAGTCTGAATATTTTGCAGCCAACAAAGATTACCTGGAACGTCTCTTACAATATTTTGAACCTACGTGGATCATGAAAAGAAGACGTAATCGTTTTAGTGCTCCAAGATTTGACATTGAACTGTGGAATTGTTATGAATGTGTGATTAATAATGAACCAAGAATGAACGATTTTCTAGAAGCTTGGCATCGAGGTTCTTCTGCAAAAGTTAATCAGTTTCATGCATATGTATGGAAGTTTTTAAGTATGATTCAAACCGAACCAAGTTTGATCGAAAATAAAATTACTGATATTCTTGCAAAAAATTACTCCGATTTTCAATAAAAAGTATGTAGAAATAAATAAGAGAATTTTTGAAATTGTTTCTGAATATGATGGTGAAATATGTAAATATCTGAAAGTCATATCATTCAACGTACGAATGTATAATAAAACTTCTGTAATGATTTTTTGTAAAATGTGCAAGCCTAATTTTTTCATATTAAAAATGAATTTAACATAACTATGAATATTTTTTCAAATTTAGTTATTTTGTCACTTGTTGTTTTGTCATCTGACGTTTTGTCGCTGACATTTTGTCGTTCTGACGTTTTGTCGGAGACCCGTAAGTGATAGGTCACATAGTGCTAATTTCTCTGTCGGAAATAATTTATTTTTATCGACCTCCGACATGGCTAAATTTTACGCGCCCGTGTCGATCTCCATTCTTACTGATTTATTCAATCTAAGTACGTTAACAAACATAGGCTCAGCCTTTATTTTATAACACGATGTTGTTCTCGACAATCAACGTGCTCGATATCGAATAAAAATTTTCATTATAAACTTCGTTCGCGTTTGTTTCGTTATGACTGTGTTCTGCCTCATACTTAATTAAATTCAAATGCGATTTTCCGTTCCGTTTTTTTCCATTATAATCTGACAAAATTTTTTCAATTATTTGTTTCTTGCTAGCCTTGCTTAAACAAACAATTTTCATGTGACCTCTCCATTCACACGTTCTACATACAATATCTCTCTTGTTACAATCCTTCAATAAATGATCATTCACTCTACCGTAACAAAAGCAAATGTAATTGCCTCAATCGGAGTTAGGTTTCGTCTCTTTTGAATCGTTTTTCCCGTCTGCTTTAAAGTTCTTACCCTTAGAAAACTTAGCGCTAACCTTACATTCTATAATCTTGTTTACCGACGATTCCGCCGTACTCGATGTCCTTTGTGTACTTGTCGCGTTCTGCATCGCTGCCTCACGTTTGATCGCCAACTCCACAACGCTGTTGTACGTGAGATTGTCTTTGCTGAAGAGCTCCATCCTGGTGTCGTCATCCACGATGCCGCAAACCAGCTGATCCCTTAATACGTCTTTGAAGTTTTTATCATAGTTGCGATGTAAGGGCCGCGTTTTCAGTCTCTCAACGTAATCTGCAATGCTCTCGCTCGGTGCTTGCCTTGCCTGCTGGAATTAGCAACGTTCCATAGATATTCAATTAAGTCATGTGATGAACTTTGATGCCACTGCCTTCTTTTTTCCTCTTCATACACTTGCACGTGAGTTTTTTGCCTCTTTTATTTTTACTCGAATTATATTCGTCGCCAATGTTATGTACTGAGGTGTAGTCAATGAATAAATGTATGTTTTAATCTTCAAACTAGGTTGTATTAAGGTTAGGTTACTGTACATAGGCAGCGACGGCAAGCAACTGCTGCTCTTACCACGTGTCTGCTAATCTATACTTTGACGCATGCAAGTAGCAGCTCCCTGACCTGTTGCATGACATCAGATAATTTTCTTATAGTTAAATTCAAATTTTTGGTTACCAATCAAAATTCAAATTGTTCGGTCAGTTTTACCACTCGTAAAATTCCAACAGCTCAAATCGTTCCATTGATTGATAACAAATTTCATTTCATACAATTTCATTCAGTCTGATCTCAGTAAGAGTCTGAATATTTTATTTCATTACAGTTTTAACCTTCCAATTTAATAGTCATCATCATGATAATTTTCACTTCCGAAAACGAAAACTTAAATAAATACTTCACGGTTTCCTACAATCACGTCACACAATTTCGTAAGATTTATATACTCAAACTGAGTAAACTTCATTTCTTAACATCACTCAAAATATACTTTCGGTATTTCAGTCGGTCTGATTATTGAGAATTCTCCAATGATTCAATAATCCAGGTACTATTACTTTAAATTTGCTTTGAGGTACAACACTCAAGCAACACAGGACCAAGTCCTAGTCCTCAGACAAATTGGTGACACGAATAAACTCCCGAACAATAACTTCCGCGAAAAAACTCCCGAATTAAAACTCCCGACGTATAAACTTCCTAAAAAATAAACTTCCGCGAAAAAACTCCCGAATTTCGACAAAATAAGTTCCTAATAAATGTACTTCGGCTAAACTTGCTTTGTTTATGTTATGGTATTGAAAGATATAATATGAATTCGCTTTATTTATGGCACAATGCATTTGCTGGTCGTGTAGGCAAACATCATGCAGAAATGAGTGTATTGATTGAATGTTTGAAAAGTGAACAAAGTTCTACTGAATTGATAATAAATCAATTAAAAACTGGTGCTGATGTAGCAGGTCCGAAGAGAAAAAAATATAAGGATTACGACCAAAGATTAAAAAATGTCGCACAGTATGACAGAGAAGATGTTATAGATTAATTTACGGAATGTTGCTGCTCTAATAGTTATTTTAAATCCAACGTTATATTACATCGATACATTTACATTTTTAATTTTCTCCTGTTTAATTTCATAGTAATGTGTTCGATTGTTATTGTTTAGAAAAGTGTAACTCAATGTAAATAATCGTTTTTACTGTGTAGAAAAATAAAAGTTTTTTTTTTTAATACAAATTTTTTAAAAACTTTATTAAAGGATGTTTTTTACGGGATTTTTTTCTTCGGGAGTTTTAATTCGGGAGTTTATTCATGGAATCATACGAAAATAGCGTATTTTCGGAGATAATAGAGGCTAAAGGGAAAAGGCCTAAAAAAATTTTCAAAAAATACCTAAAAATCGTAAAATTTTCAGTTCTTTTCGAATCCGGGGTAAAAAATGGGGGATCCCATTTGAAAAAACGAAGTTTAGGTCCATAGGGCCTTTTTTCATAGGGCCCACTAAATAGTAAATTTTATTTTAGGAAACTTTTACATTACATGTGCTTTACAAAAAATGCATTGTTTTCGAGTAAATCAGGGATTCCGCTACTTTTCCTACACCCTGTATAATACCCCCAATCAAATTTGTCCAGCAAAAATCTCGTGTTTGCCAAATTCCTGAGTTCCATCAAATATTGTTCGGGATAAATGAGTTTTATACTAGTCCTATCAATCTACTATAAAATAATTGATTCATAAAATCATTAAAGCGCTCAGTCTAATCCATTTGATCATGATTTTCAAGCAATCTCAACCTTCCGTTAGGAATTTTAATTTCAAAATAACTCACGATTCCGAACTAACGATTCTGCGTACCTTTTTTTTTGAAGAAGAAAAAAATTTAGAGAAAAAAATAGAATAAATGTTGCCGAAAAGTTATAAGGAAATAATTATTGTAGCCTACGCGGGCGGAGATACGCGCGATTATGTTTTTGATTTAGTGTCGATTTTTGAACGTTTAATTAATATAATGATGTGATTCCCAGTCAGTTCTCCGCGAAGCCTCGATAGTGCGATGGGTGGCTGTCGCGTTCGCGCGAAAAAGTAAGGGAAAGAGAATATATCATTTTTTTCCAATTTTGGTTTTAGAGGTGTTATGAATTTTAATGAATTACTTATAAAACCGACAGAAATCACGAATTCAACAGCTATCGACAGTCAATGATCTCTTAGCGTTATTTTCAAATTAACCAATCGAAAATTCACTGATTTCTCAAGTCCTACGGCATTTGAAAGCTACCAATGAATTTTACTTACGTAATCTTTTTTGCTGTCCTTTTTGCAGCTGTATTTCTACTAATGTACCACTTATTGTGTACGACTTTATAACTTTTTATCATCCTAAATATTTGTAAATAAACTGTGTAAATCCCGTACGAAAATCGATGACCAAAATAGAGTATGAAAAGAGAGTATGGGAGCAGCCCGAATCTCTCTTCAAAAAAATGTACGGCATCAATTTTTCGTTTTTTTTCGACCCTTGCTAAGTTGAAAAAACGTGGAAAATGAATATTTTACATTTACAGTTAAGAACTGTCAATTCTACATTTTTTTCAATTTTATTGATTTTTGTTCAATTTTTAAAATTTATTCTTTTTTTATTGGAACCATTAATTTTATACGGCAATAAATTAAAAAGATGGTACTTAAGTGTATAATTTAAAAAAAGTCATTGCCGTACAGAAATCTATAGTGTTTTTTTTGTAAAATATTCAATGTTATTAACAAAAACAACAATTTTTTAATTAAAACTTGTCTAAACCAAAATTTTTGTATGGCACTATTATTTTAACTTCTCTTGGATAATCCTAAAGCCCAATCGGGCTTTAACGGCGATTTGGTTTTTTTTAAACCGACTGCCGTGAAAGCCTGCAGGGCTTTATATACTTTGATTTTTGGTTTTAGGTTAGGACGCTTCAAAGAAAAACTATTTTAGGATGATTATTTCATTTATATTATACATCCCGCGCGTAGCTGATGATCCCCTGAGTAATTAAAAAAAAAATTATCCCGAACAAAGCCCGCATTGAAAAGTTATGAACGTTTCATTTTTCGAAACGCTGATTTCCTTTGGCTCACGGTAGTCAGGGGACATTCGATTTCAGTTTCGAGCATCCGGTCTCTCTGCCTGTGCTCTCTGTAGACTTAACCGGACGTGACGTAATCGGTGGGCGTGTCTATTTTTGCTGTCTCACTCTTACTGCTTACCTACAGCGGCAGACGGGGGCATGTAGGCCCGAGCCTGTAGCCATGAGGCGACTGGTGGCGCTGTATCAATTAGCAGCTCCCTACAGCTGACTACAGCTGACTGCAGAGCAGCTTGTAATGTGTTATGAGCAATAACTTTTTTATAAATAATTGATTGTCATAGAAAAAACAGTACGCATTATCGCTTAATTTCATAGAATCATCATAGAAATGTATATGCTCTGAGCCAATACACTTGAACTGTTAAAGTTTTGTAATCCTACCCTTTTTCAAAAATAAACTTGATGTCTGAAAGTCTTGTAATCCCACCTTTTTTCTAAAATAAACTTGATGTCTGACAAAGAATTTTAATTTTGATTGTTACTGTTACATTCAGTCAGGGTGTTAATGATAAGTATATTTAAGTCAACATGAATCAATTATTGAAAATTTTTATCTTTTTTGTTGTCTGTATGCAAGCTTAAGTTATGCGGCCAAAGTGATTTTACATTTTAAAATTGGTTAATTAAGAAGTATAAAAGAAATTGATAGTTTTGGGTCTAGGTATCCAGTGGACCAGAAATTATGAATTCTATTTGGCATGGATTTTTAAAGTACGGATGAGCATTTGCTTCATTATTTTCAAAGTGGATTTAGTTTGTCCATCAATTATGTATGCAAAATGAATTTTCAAAAATACTTCATAACAGTAAATTATGTCTATGATTTTTACGTGTTCTGACTAATGATAAAATTTATATAAAAGAAATTTAAACCTAAAGAACTAGATACATCCAAGTCAACATGAATCAATTATTAAAAATTTTTATCTTTTTTGTTTTCTGTAAGCAAGCTTAAGTTATGCGGCCAAAGTGATTTTAAATTTTAAAATTGGTTAATTTTTTTTACAAGAATTAAAAAGTACAATAGAAATAGATAGTTTTGGGTCTAGGTATCCAGTGGACCAAAAATTATGAATTCTATTTGGCATGGATTTTTAAAGTACGGATGAGCATTTGCTCCATTATTTTTAAAGTGGATTTAGTTTGTCCATCTATTATGTATGCAAAACGAATTCAAAAGTAGTTCATAACAATAAATTATGTCTATGATTTTTATGTGTTCTGGCTAATGATAAAATTATATGAAAGAAATTTTAAACAGAAGAACTAGATTTATCTAAGTTAACATGAACCAATCATTGAAAATTTTAATCTTTTTTTTAATCATTTTAAGGTTACAAATGAGTATTTGCTACATTTCAATGTAAATTTACATTAAAATAAAGTTATGCAATGTAAATTTAAAAAATAGGTAAATACTAAATTAATTTTTTTTTTTTTTACGTTTAAAATGGATTTCCCTTGGACTTTTATAGGTTCTGGTTTATGTCGTGGTACATCAGAAAAATTGAATATATCTTAGTTATTGTTAAATTATTTAGAATTTGTTAAGTTCGTGAAATAATTTATTAAGACATATTTCAACAATATTAATGATTTATTTATGGAGTTTGGTTTTTTGAACTTGTGGACAAAAAGGAAATACATTTAAGGGGAGGTTCTGGTGGATTTTTTTCAAAAAATCGAAATTTTTTTTTTTCCTTTTTTGAGTAGAAAATACTTCTAAAAATGTAGTAAAATTGATTTCATAGGCCTCCGAGGTCGAAAACCGGTTTAAAATAGAGAAAGAGCAGATGCAGCGTTCGAGCGCTCCGAAACAGCAGCTACCCCGCCGTGCGGCGTCGACCCGTCTTAGTACTCCACGGTCCCGCCTATTGTATTATAGGGCCCCCTCCTTTTTCAGAAGGTCTGTGTAGGTCTCAACTTAGTTTAGGAGAGCAGTATACACTCTCTTCTTGTTGGAGTCGGATCAAAATTAACGATACACCATGAGTGACAAGAAACTTGGAGTTGCAAATAGTGGTGGAAATCGAAGACCGAATCATGGAAGTAAAAGAAGAACTTTTCACGGCAATCGATTCTCATCTGATGCAGATTTAGAATATACAAGCACAGCAGCAAAAAAAATAAAAGAAAGTGGTCCAGATTTTGAGGTTATTGAGTATCCATCGTCAGTTTACTGTTTCATACATTGGTCACTTTTTATAACATTGCAAGACATTTTAATTTGCAAAAATTGCAAAAATAAAGTTATTTTTGGTCAAAGTAATATGAAAGGTTTAGGATTTGAGTTACAAGTTTCGTGTAAATGTAAAAGTAGTGAAAAAGTTCCTTCGTCACCAAAAATATCTGCTGGCTACGAAATAAATCGAAGACTAATATATGTACTTCGTTTACTAGGAGTCGGATTCAATGGTTTTAAAAATTTTTGTGGCCTTATGGATATTTCAAGTACAAGTTTAAGTATTTCTGGTTACTATGACTACATAAAACAGATTCATCTTGCAGTAAGTGCAGTTTGTGAAGTTGTTTTGAAAAAAGCAGCTAAAGAGGAGCTGGAGCAGAATCTTGGTGTGCTTATCAAAAGGCTGCAGCTGAAGATAAATTAAAAGATTATGAGCACCCACCAGCGTTTGATGAAGAGACTCAACAAGTATTAAAAAATATCTACGAGGATTTAACATCTGATGATCTTTTAGAAAGATGTTTGGGTGCAAATACGCAAAACAACAATGAAAGCTTCAATGCTTGCGTGTGGAGCATTGCTCCAAAACACATGTTTGCAGGGAAGAATGTTATTGAAATTGCTGCATACAGTGCTGCTTGCATATTCAACGAAGGACTTGCACCTATTTTAAAAATTATGGAGACCATGGGCGTGAAACTTGGTTCAAACTCAATCGCACATGCTCGAAACGTAAACGAAAGGCGCATTTGTCGCGCTGAGTACCAAACTTCTACAACTTCCAAGGAATATAGAACAGCTGCTAGGAATGCCAGGATAATGGAAAATGATATGTTTGAGCAAGAAGAAGGAGTTATGTATGGAGCTGGCATCGCTGATTAAAAGTAAGTCCCTGTTTTTTATGATTTTAACAAAAAAAAAAAAACTTAAAACGATTTTTCTCAAAACTGCATTTTTTGACCTTAGGGAAGTGATAAAAAAAAAACTATTGCATGAATCAACTCAAAATTTTCACAGCATATTCCTCTATTATGTCGCTATGGCAGGAACTAGAAAAAAAAAAAAAAAAAATTTTTACCGAAGTTATAAACAATTGAAGTTGCAAAAATATTGCAAAAAAATTTACACGGCCGCCATTTTGTTTTTTTTACTCTTAAATTACTCGTTCTAGTTCCTGCCATAGCCAAATCTATACAGATTCAGAAAATGTTTGATTTTTTGATTTCAGGCTCATCATTCGGGAGTTATCACTTCCCTGACCGAAAAAGAGGACAATTTTGAGGCCATCATTAAGCAACGAAAAAAAAAAAAAAAAAAAAAAAAAAATTTTTTTTCAATTGTTTTATATTTATTCTTTAAGGTGTGAAAAATTTGGATGTCTCATATTATTTTTACTATGAAATAAAAATCTTAGAAAAAAAAAAAAAAAGTCAATCCACCAGAACCTCCCCTTAAATATTTACCGAATTTACGCTATAAAATCTTTAAAAAATACTTTTAAAAAAGTAATATTTACGGCGATTGGTTTTTTAAAAAGGAATCTAAATAAAAAGTTATACACTAAATATGATAATCTTTTTTTGAAAATGAATTAATGAAAGAAGTGAAATCAAAAAATTTATTACGGACGACTTGAGGCAGAATTACTTATTATTTAAAAATAATTTCTCTTCTAAAAGATGATCATATTATGTTGAATCACCTTCAATATACGTAAAGTTAACAATTTTTCAATTATAGCACATACATGGGAAAACACATGCAAATTGCACACAATTCAAACACTTTTTGAAATTAAAATATGTTATAATTAAGTTAGAAATCAACTAAATCACAATGTATGGCTATACTTGACCTGTAAAAATTTAATATTCTTTGAAATAAATTATCTTGAAAAAAATCATTGATACCTGTATTTTTTAAATTATATTTTGAATGCTCAGTGTGTTTCTTAACAACATATTTTAATTTTTAGTTTTAAAAAGTGTTTGAGTAGTGTGCAATTTGCATGTGTTTTCCCATGTATGTGCTATAATTGAAAAATTGTTAACTTTACGTATATTGAAGGTGATTCAACATAATATGATCATCTTTTAGAAAAGAAATTATTTTTAAATAATAAGTAATTCTGCCTCAAGTCGTCCGTAATAAATTTTTTGATTTCACTTCTTTCATTAATTCATTTTCAAAAAAAGATTATTATATTTAGTGTATAACTTTTTATTTAGACTCCTTTTAAAAAAACCAATCGCCGTAAATGTTACTTTTTTAAAAGTATTTTTTAAAGATTATACTTAGCGTATAATTTTTTATTTAGATTCCTTTTTAAAAAACCAATCGCCGTAAATATTACTTTTTTAAAAGTATTTTTTAATGATTTTATAGCGTAAATTCGGTAAATATTTAAATGTATTCCCTTTTTGTCCACAAGTTCAAAAAACCAAACTCCATAAATAAATCATTAATATTGTTGAAATATGTCTTAATAAACTATTTCACGAACTTAACAAATTCTAAATAATTTAACAATAACTAAAATATATTCAATTATTCTGATGTACCACGACATAAACCAGAACCTATAAAAGTCCAAGGGAAATCCATTTTATACGTAAAAAAAAAAAATTCAATTTAGTATTTACCTATTTTTTAAATTTACATTGCATAACTTTATTTTAATGTAAATTTACTGTAGGGACACTGTAGGTGCGGCCTTATGCCACAGAGCGAGCGAACGAGCGAGTCTCTGTATCGTGCTGTCGCAGAGCGAGCAGTCAGTCGAGTCTGAGCCATGGCGTAGGCCAGACGAATAAAGTACGAGTCTCCGTAAATCGACTAATATAATTTCACTCCCTGATCCTATCCATCCTCACGTAGTCCCTTTAACACGCAGGGCATTATCGGGCCCTTGTAGTATAAGTAAATATACCACCAAGCCGATATTTACATTGAAATGTAGCAAATACTCATTTGTAACCTTAAAATGATTGAAAAAAAGATAAAAATTTTCAATGATTGGCTTATGTTAACTTAGATATACCTAGTTCTTCTGTTTAAAATTACTTTTATATAATTTTATCATTATCCAGAACCCATAAAAATCATAGATATAGTTTATTGTTATGAACTACTTTTGAATTCGTTTTGCATACATAATAGATGGACAAATTAAATCCACTTTAAAAATAATGGAGCAAATGCTCATCCGTACTTTAAAAATCCATGCCAAATAGAATTCATAATTTTTGGTCCACTGGATACCTAGACCCAAAACTATCTATTTCTATTGTACTTTTTAATTCTTGTAAAAAAAAATTAACCAATTTTAAAATTTAAAATCACTTTGGCCGCATAACTTAAGCTTGCTTACAGAAAACAAAAAAGATAAAAATTTTTAATAATTGATTCATGTTGACTTGGATGTATCTAGTTCTTTAGGTTTAAATTTCTTTTATATAAATTTTATCATTGGTCAGAACACATAAAAATCATAGACATAATTTACTGTTATGAAGTATTTTTGAAAATTCATTTTGCATACATAATTGATGGACAAACTAAATCCACTTTGAATTAATAATAGTTCATAATTGATGCCGTACATTTTACAATGATCTGCCACACTATGTATCGATAATAGGGGTTGGCACCTCCACTCTTTAACCTTTGTACCAGATAATTTGTACGGGATTAAAAAACGTGAAATAAGAAATCAAATTTCACAAACGCCGCACAATTTAAAATCACCTAAAACGTCCACAAAATAATTAAAAAATAAAAAATTCTGTTGCTTTCTAGAGCCACTTTTTTTGTACGGCAATAATTTGAAGGTGACTTTTTAGTCATAATTATTCACATTGACAATGTGCCGTACAAAATCATTTTGTCCGAAAAGGTCCTGTTTAGATCAATACTTTTTTTTTTCGTTGTGATCGTTTGTACCACCCAAAATTGACGGCATAGTGTCTAAGATCTTTCTTACATGCTAAAATTGGCTTTTTGAAAAGATTCCGGGTGCTTCAAATGACCCCTCGAAATTTCGACCTAGCTTGTGGTTAAATCTAATCAATCCTTCCGTGAGTTCAACAGAGAGAATTTTTAATAGATTAAACTTCACTGTAATTTTGACAAAAAAATAATCTTTCTTCGGTTAGCGTTCAGTTCATTTATGTATTAAAATCTCTGCGTTTAGCAAGAAGATTGGCTGTTTCAACTCCTAAAATTCGGTCTGATTTTAGAATCCAATACGTTTGGTTTACCTGAAAATTAGACACCTTTTAATTTTCAGCTTCGTTGTTTGTGGACTTTATTCACACGGTCAGACATTCAGAACAAACGGTCACGTAGTCATACAATGACTGGGCGACGATAGCGTCCATCTTGCCTCCTTCAGTTTATTGATAACTTGCCGGTAAACCTTTTAAGCGTTTCAGCGTTTAAATTGAGGGCCTTTTAAACTCGTTAATAAGAGAAGAGTTGAAACGGCTTAAATATCTTCAAGTTTTGTGGTAGGTCAGACACTTTTTTGTTTTTGTGCGAGTCACAGTCTAATCAGAAAGTCAATATTAAATGATTACCGTTTCGTTAGTTAATATCAAATAAATGCTGCCAGTTAATATTAATCAATTACTGTTAGTTCATGGCACCTCAGGTTTTTATCTTCTGGATTTAAAATGATTCTGGTTTGATCAAAGATTATTCTTACCTTTTGTTTACTTTCAAATATATTAATAAATATTGAATGTCAGTCGCTTGAATTTTCAAAACTTTCCGTGTTTTCAAGCTTGCGGTTAAAACCTTTACTTCGACGTCACTGAAACTTTCATAACTTTTCCAAGGGGAATTTTCCACTCATTTAGTTGAATACCCATACATGCACCATCAACGCACTGCGCTAAATGCTACATGCATAAGTGTTTTTTTTTTTTTTTTTTTTTTTTTTTTTATCGTAAGTGACACACCGACCAATTTAACTGAAGGTAAGGAAATGCGCTGAAACAAGCAGACCATACCATATGCAAGCTATCAAGTGCTAGCAAATACGCGTACCACTGAACTTCAAGTTGCACACGCACTCACTCAGGTACATGCAGTACCACAGCGAACTTCGTGTAAATACTACAGTGCGTACCAGAAGATAAAGTGTCAGTTTGAATTTACTGATTCGTACCAAGAAGTCATCCAACTCATTCCGAGCGTCCACCTAAATACACAACAACAGAGCGCAAACTTCAACGATATTGTCACACAAATGCGATTGCGCGTCGAGGAACAGTCATAAAACAAACAAACAAATATGCCACACAACCAGTACCTTGACAATTTGGTTGAATAAATCCAAACCATTTTTTTTTTCTTTTTTTACATTTAAATTTATTCTTGTTACAAGGCCTTGATCTAAAATGGAGTTTATGACATGTAATAAAAATACTTCATTCCGTTCTGTTTCGTTCTGTTTACATTTGCTAAAGTCGCAATCAGCTGATACAGCCAACGTTGACTCAATAAACGAGATAACTCCAAAATCTCAGTTTATTTTATTTATTCCGACCTTACAGCAGTCCGTATTTTAGATCAAACAATTCCAAGCCAGATCAGCAGTTTCAGTCTGATCAGCTGTAATTTATTTCATTTCATCAATTTTTCACTCACACTTTCAAACAAAACAAATTAACCAAAATATTATTCCAATTAAAAACCTTCCGTTGACATTAACCTAGGAATGGCATAGTTTTAAGTCACAGACAAATGTACATTTATGGCAATTAAATGATGCCTGAACCTGTAAAAACTTGAATAAGTAAATTTTTTATCTTTATCAAAATTGAGCGTGTTGAAATGAGAGCAAATTTATGCATGAATGGAATGTGTCGAAATGCTGACATGCGATGAACTAAATAATCAAGTATGCCAGTGCAGAATTGTACTTTCACAGCACAGATAAATAAGCGTTGTCAGGTGTAATCCGAACGCCACTCGTAAGACGAAAGTTGAGTCGTCACTATGTCGGGAGTTTTCTTAATGTATTGAAATGTACTTAATTAATAAATTTATATTCTAAAAACAGAATATTCAACATGGTAGCAAGAGCGCGAAGTTTTTTGAAAACGGAAAAGTGACTATTTTAAAGTGTTCTAAAGTAGAACTGAGATACCACGTTACTTCGAACGTGAAGAGGCTTAGAATTTTAAATTAGCCTATTAGAAAAAGAAAATCAGTGCTTGAACGAACTAAGCTTGGCGGGTATAAAGTTAGTGCCAAAGGAAGATTTAATAAAAACTTTATGTAAATTGCTACCCAGAAAAATCTTGCAATGTTTTATTACAGATGAACTAAAAAGACTTTTTCAAGGCACAAAGGAACAAGATACTATAGTGACAAAGTCAAGAGGTGAAATAATAGATATTCTGCTACAATATATAAAAGAACAAGTGTATGCTGACGTACATGAAAGTGATTTAAGAAAAGTGGGAAAAATTCTAATTGAAGAAATTCAAAACCGTCATAGTGCTGATTTGGAACATAAAGATAAACAAATTAAAGAGCTAACTATGTCGCAAAACGAAGACGCAAGATTCCATATCTTTGATGGAAGGAATTATAGCATTTGGAAAATAAGGATACTCCAATACTTGAAAACGAAAAAGTGTGCAGAACCAGCAGTTCGAGAGGCTTTGACATCAGATTCACAAGAGAATTGGACCGACATGAACGAGAAAGCAATAAACTACATTTATTGCAATATAAGCAACGATCAATTAAAATTTTTGAGCGAAGAAGAGAGAAAATCCGCTCGGAAAATAATGCAGAAGTTTGAAAAAATGTATCTAAAAGAATCTACAGCCATGAAAATCTGTGTGAGAAACAAGCTCGACCAGATGAAATTAAAAAATTATGACAATTCAAGTTCATTTTTCTGTGATTTTGAGAAGACCATAAATGACTTAAAAAATGCTGGAGGAAAAGTCAACGAGGCAGAAAAATTAAATTACATGCTGAGAACTTTGCCAGAATCCTTAAGCTACATTGGAGATCTGGTAGATGCTCTATCAACAGAGGATAGAAATTGTGAGTTCTTGAAAAATAAAATAAGCATGTGGGAAACCCGAAACTTGAGTGAATCAAACAAGAAAAAGTGTAGTGCATTTCAAGCAGAAAGTTCGAATAAATTCACATGCTATGGGTTTGGTAAGCCCGGACACTTGGAGAAAAATTGTAGAAACAAGTGGACCAAAAACAAAAATACATTCTGGCAAGGAGGTGCACAAGAAGCATCACAGCAGAAACAGCAACAATGGCCGCAGTCTCAACAGTTTCAAGGTCGCGGCGGCAGAGGTGGTCAACAACACTCAAATCGCGTAGGCAGGAACTGGCAGCCCCGCAACGATGGAGCGACTCAGCACAACGCGAGGTATAGTAACACCGAAAACGACAGTACGGATGATCAGGTGAAGAACTCTTTTTTTGCGCATTTAACAGACGGTAACAAATTTGATAATCATGTTTTTGATTTATATATTTGTAATACAAATAAAATAGATTGGATATTAGACAGTGGTTGCTCAGACCACATTATTAATGATGAATCCTATTTTTGTGGATCTATAATTTTAAAAAAGCTAATTAATGTCAAGGTTGGTGACGGTAGAATTTTGAAAGGCACGGAAGTTGGTGAAATTTTAACTTATTTTGAAGTGAATGGGATTAAGCATAAAACAAAAATATCCAATGTATTTTATGTAGCTGAGATGGATAAAAATTTGTTGAGTTTTGCGAAAATGTTGAATGAAAATAAAATAATGTCTGTCGGAAATACGTCGAAAATATATAATAGTAAGAATACTTTAATTGCAGTAGCTTGCAAAGAAAATGGGTTATATAAAATAAGTAGTTATTTTAATGTGACAGTGTGTTATTCGTCGGAGAAAATTAACAAAAACATGACACAGAAAGGAAGGTTTCATAAAATTTTCGGTCACGTAAATTTTAAATATTTGGAGGGAATGTGTAAGAATAAATTGGTTTATGGGTAACCAGAAAAATTAGAGTCAGTAAATTTGAAGTGTAGGACGTGCATGCAGAATAAAATGCATAATTTATCTTTCGAAAATAATAGAAGTAGAGCCACCGAGATTTTAGAGTTCGTACATACAGATTTAAATGGGCCGCATAATATAACGGGTTATGATGATTCAAAATATTTTTTAACCTTCATTGATGATTATAGTACATGTGCCTTGATTTACACAATTAAATTAAAGTCGGATGTTTTTGATTGTTTCGTGGATTATATTAAAAAGTAGAAAATCTAACCGGGAGAAAGATTAAAAAATTAAGATGTGATAACGGGAGAGAGTATATAAATCGGGATATTTTCACATTAGTGAGGGGAAAGGGAATTTTAATAGAACCTTGTCCTCCAAACGTGCATGAATTAAATGGGACCGCAGAAAGATATAATAGGTCAATTATGGATTCAGCCAGGTTTTTGCTTTTTGAGGCGAATGTAAATCGTAGATACTGGCCGGAGCTAGTGAAAGCCGCAGCTTACTTAAGGATGTTTGGTACTTTCGTGCGGGGAAAAGAGGGGAGGGGACGGGCACCGCAGCGCCCGACTAGACGATTTTATTTTCAACTCATCAGTACTTTGACCCTAATGAAAGAATCATTATGAAAATTTTATATAACAAAGTTGAAAGTCTCTTCTTTCATGTAGTATTAATTTTATGTTTAAAAAATATTTTTAAAAATTAGGAAAAATCACGAAAACATAACCTATATTTCATTTTACAAAACTCTGCGACAAAAGTTTAAAAACCTTAACTTTTTTAATCTCACATTAAAAATGAAGGCCTAAAGACCTTGTGTAAAAATTTTTAGATTAAATTATGCAGCAGAAAAAAATGAGAGCATTTCTTGTTCAGACCAGCATTGAATTCAACCGCTGCACGCTTGTTTTTCTTTGTTATCTTTTTCAAATGGTCGAAAAGGTATTATAAAAAAAAATTTTAAATCTTCTTCGAGCTGAAATCTACAAATCCCAATAATTCTTTTAACGATCTCTGTATTTTTGGAAGAGTGACATACGATCAAAGAAAAAAATTGCTTGATTTCCATAAGAGTTGGGGTTAAAGTATCTAAAAAAATATTTTGATTTAAAAAAAAACTAAATCGAACAAAAAAAGGCAAAAAATTCAATGATTATTTTGATATCAATCATAAATCGAACCGATAATAATTGACAAAACGGCTGCATTTTTTCGTAAGTACCAAACATCCTTAACAACTCAAAACTTTAGACTATGGTTATGATTTAAAGTGCTCCTATCGGTTGAGGTTATTATTATTATTTTTTTTTCCTTGCATAATATTTAAAAAAATGTATAAAACAAGAGTAAAAAAATATCTACAAAAAAGTTTGAAGTACTCTTATCAGCACAGGTTTTGTTTTTGTAGTAAAAAAAATTCAAGATTCAAAAATAACTATGCACAATTGAAATAAAGCTGTATAAGTATAAGCAAAGCACAAACGAAGACTTTTTCGTAAAACTTGAAGACTAAAATAAAATAAAGTATCATCAAATTTTTCATTCTGCTTTTATGGTTGTTATTATTCATCAACTGAATACTTAAGACTATATTTGTATGTAAGCCCCGGAAAAATTGTAAGATAGAAGATAAAAAAAACCATGATTAAAATAAATCTGTTAAGGTTATGTTTCTTGGCCTTAAAAAAAAAAAAAAAAAAAAAACTCCGAAACTCGAACGTGTCGTCTGCTCCCAGAAATTTCTCATTGACGCGGATGGAAAAGTATATAGTATAAGTATATAAAATGATAGCTAAAGACAGCAGTAATACCACTAAATAGCGCTTCTTAAAATTTTTTTTAATTTTTTTCAATTTCACCTTTTATTAAAACTTTCCATCTTATACTGTGCCTCAAAATAAGAATGTAAAAAAAATTGACTCTCACGCTTTATTTTTTCAAAAAAATTCATGAATGTTAAAAACAATTTTTGCGGACCACAATTGGGTCCTTTATCTTAACAATTATTTAAGGCTATTTCAAATTATCATAACCTAAATTTCGGTTTAAAAATTTTATTGCTTTTTTTATTCATGCCTAAATAATTTTTTCTCAGAAAGTAACAGCTGTAAAAAAAAAATCAAGTCGAATAAGCGCGCTTTTTTCAAAATGCCGACACTTTTTTTTTAACTTTCCCTTTCGATTTCTTTCATTTTTAAAAGTTGAAAAACACTTGCGTACCCAATTTTTATGCTGAGCTTAATAAAATATCACATACATGACTGACAGCTGGCACTCACCCAAACCATTTAAAAAAGAAATATTCTAAAATATGCATTAAGTAAAAAAGTGAGTTTTTATAATTTGCCGGTACGATTTCTTTTTCGATAAATTTCTTCAGTCAAGCGGAAATGGTAGTGACATATCTCTCTCCTATGCCAGAGAGTAGGCAGCAGGCAGCAGGCCTGCCTGCAACACGAGAAAGCTATGCTGTGGCTCTCTACTCTTATCTCACTGTGGGTAGCGCACTTATATTACACTGCATATATACAGGGTGAGTCATTTTAATCTATAGGCTCCAAAATCTCGAAACTGAAGCCCCGGACCAAAAAATTTTTCGTATAAAAGTTTTATGATTTGGAGGAAAAAGAAAATGGTTACCTTGGATTTGGGCCCGGGGCCTTATTTTGGGCTCTAGGGACCCAAAGTCCGTTTTTTTAAATGGGAACCCCTATTTTTGACACCGGATTCAGAAAGAGCAGAAAATTTTACAATTACTAAGTACTTTCCGAAATTTTTTTTGGGCCCCCTGAGGCCCTGCAGAGGCTTATAAAGCTTTTACAAGGCCCATTTCTTTTTAACTCGAATTAACTCTGAAATAACGCATTTTTTGTATAGCACATGCATTAGAAAAGTTTTTTGGTTTACAATTTCTAACAAAATAGGCCAAAAAAATTGGGCCCGGGGCCTTACTTTGGGCCCTACGGACCCAAAGTCCGTTTTTTAAAATGGGAACCCCTACTTTTGACCCCGGATTCGGAAAGAGCAGAAAATTTTACGATTTTTAAGTATTTTTTGAAAATTTTTTTGGGCCCCCTGAGCCCCTGCAGGGGCTTGTAAAGCTTTTATAAGGCCCATTTCTTTTTAACTCGAATTAACTCTGAAACAACGCATTTTTTGTATAGCACATGCATAGGAAAAGTTTTTTGGTTGGAAATTTCTAACAAAACGGGCCAGAAAAAATTGGGCCCGGGGCCTTATTTGGGGCCCTACGGACCCAAAGTCCGTTTTTTTAAATGGGAACCCCTACTTTTGACCCCGGATTCGGAAAGAGCAGAAAATTTTACGATTTTTAAGTATTTTTCGACAAATATTTTATTTTGGTTATTTGTAAAAAGATATATAGCATTAACTTTTTTTGGTGATACAGAGTATTCAGGACTTTTTAAATTTGGCAGCCTCAATTTTTTTTAACTATCCATTCAGATTTGGCTCGAAGTGTCCTCCATTAGCTGTGATACATAAATTTATTCTTTTTTGAAAGTTAACTATAGTTTTTAGTAGTACTTCACGTGGAATACCATCACACGCTCTTTGGATACGGTTAATCATATCTTGCCGAGTCGTTGGAACTGTTGCGTAGACAATATTTTTCAAAAAACCCCACAGATAAAAGTCCGGCGAAGTCAAATCTGGTGAGCGTGGTGGCCATGCAACAGGTCCACCACGTCCAATCCATTTGTTTGGATACTGATCATTCAAAAAAGCTCGTACTTCCGCTTTATAGTGTGGAGGTGCTCCATCTTGTTGGAACCACATTCTTTGCCTGGTTTCTAAACCAACGTTTTCAAATAAATTTGGAAGATGATCTCTGAGAAACTCTAGATACTTGTTACCATTTACAGTCCCATCGAAACAGTAAGGACCTATTAAATAACCATTAATGATGCTGCACCAAACAGTAACACTCCATCGGTTTTGATTATCCACAGCTCTGGTCCAATGAGGATTTGTTGTAGACCAGTAATGGCAATTGTGACGATTTAACTGTCCATTGTTTTTAAAGGTGGCCTCATCAGAAAACATCACGTGATGAAAAAAATTGGGATTTTGTTGAATTTTTTGAAGAGCCCAATTGCAAAAATTTATTCGACTTATAAAATCAGCAGGCGTTAACGCCTGAGTCAAATTTATATGGTATGGGTGATATTTAAGTTTTTTAAATATCCGTATTACTGTCTTCTGGGGTATACCATGTTCTCTTTCGATTTGTCTGCTGCTCGTGTGAGGATTTAAATGCCTTACCGCTAAAATTAATACAGCTCGAACATCGTCAGCGCCATATTCTCGATGTCGTCGTTGCCGACATAAATGCCCAGCCCGAGCTCTTGCAGTAATATCCTAATCGTAAATTGTGATGGATGTCTTATACCTGGAAATCGCTGTGCATATAGCTCAGCAGCTTGAGCAAAATTCTCTCTGCATTCCCCAAGCACCATGATCATATTAACTATTTCGTCGGGCGTATAATCTGCCATTTCAAGGTTTTTAATAAAATGAAATAATTCGTTGAAATGAATTTTAACGTAAAAAATATTTTCACTACTTCTTGTTTATGGATGAGTTTTAGTAAGATGAACTACGTATAAAAATAGCCAAAACCGAATCATACGTGAAGCTAAAACTAACCAGTTTATTAACTAAAACTTTATCAAACTTATTTTTAGAGTGATTGGCCAATACATTGATAAAATCATAAAAAATCTGCGAATAAGAATATGTATGTATCAAATGTCTTATTTGACAATAAAAATTTCAAGAAAAAACAATACAACGCAATCAGGTTAAGATATAAGAGGTATAAAAAACAATAAGAGGTTGGATAGCAATTTATTATTTGTAGTTATTCAATTATTTTGGACAGTTTTAATGTTAAGATCAGATTTATTTCTGAATTCAATTGATTATTATAGTTAATAACAGCTCATTTAAAAAAATAGTAAACTCCTTCTTAACTCTGATAACACTTACGATAAAGAAAGTAAACACGAACACGTGGTAATGGTTCTCGCGCTTTAAGGTTATATCACGCAAAGACCATGAACACACGCAGGACGTACCCAACGAAAAGCTAGAAACGCATAGCGTACTGTGTATCTTAGGTATGCGTGCGAGGTGTATACAACACGTGGTGATACTTCTAACGCGAAAGCTATGTAGGGAAAAATTTGACGACCCAATACACTGGACATTCAAGTAATTTTATGAATAAATAAATAAAGAAGACCTTAAACTTTTCCAATGCATGTGCTATATAAAAAATGCGTTGCTGCAGAGTTAATTCGAGTTAAAAAGAAATGGGCCTTATAAAAGCTTTACAAGCCCCTGCAGGGCCGCAGGGGGCCCAAAAAATTTGTCGAAAAATACTTAAAAATCGTAAAATTTTCTGCTCTTTCCGAATCCGGGGTCAAAAATAGGGGTTCCCATTTAAAAAAACGGACTTTGGGTCCGTAGGGCCCAAAATAAGGCCCCGGGCCCAATTTTTTTGGCCCATTTTGTTAGAAATTGTAAACCAAAAAACTTTTCTAATGCATATGCTATACAAAAAATGTGTGATTTTAGAGTTAATTCGAGTTAAAAAGAAATGGGCCTTATAAAAGCTTTATAAGCCCCTGCAGGGCCTCAGGGGGCCCAAAAAAATTTTCGGAAAATACTTAAAAATCGTAAAATTTTCTGCTCTTTCCGAATTCAGGGTCAAAAATAGGGGTTCCCATTTTAAAAAACGGACTTTGGGTCCCTAGGGCCCAAAATAAGGCCCCGGACCAAAATCCAAGGTAACCATTTTCTTTCCCCCCCCCCCCCAAATCATAAAACTTTTATAAGAAAAATTTTTTGGTCCGGGGCTTCAGTTTCGAGATTTTGGAGCCTATAGATTAAAATGACTCACCCTGTATAAGGCGTTGGATGCAACAAGAGCCTAGCCCTGAAAAAGTGGTTTCAAGAAATAATCAAATTAAAACTTCATTAATGTTTTTTTGTTAACCTATGGATACATTTACACTTTTAGTTTAAAGTATTTTTTCATACACCTGACCTATTATTACTTGCATGTGCGCTTTAAAATGAATCCATAACTTAATAATAAAAGCTCGCAGAAGTTGTAAACTTTTCAAAAAATTAGTTGAATATGTCTACTTAATGTTAGTTTAAGTAAAAATGAGAATTTAAATATTTTCCATACGTTATTCACAAAATAATTTGATGAAAATCGATAAATTTTTTTAAAAACCCACCATTTTGTTTGTAATAACTTTTTTAACACCTGATTGGGATGAATACTTTGATTATAAGCTAAAGTTTGAAGAATAAAAATTTCAAACTGTAGTCAAAATTCACGGAAATATTGGAAATCAAACGAGATTAGGTCCGTTAAGTTAAGGCCGGCGCTACGCGTGCATTAGATAAACATTAGGGGAGAGCGGGGCACGTGCGCCAGTGTTAGCTATATTTAATTACTGCGATGATTTTTTTTTCTTTTAATAAAAACCAAAAAGTACATTCAACAGAGAAAACTGTCTAATATATTCTTTCATAATTTAATTTATCCTATGGATTGTGGTTTTTTTTAATAAAGTCTCAAAGTTGGGTTACTTATGCGGGGCGGGAAAGTCTCGTTGGAGGCACGACAGTCATGGGTTTGGGGGTATGTGTGTCCCAGTGTCAGTGCAAATTTTTTTAAGATCGCTTAAAATTTGAGGTTAGAGTTTCTATCAGCTGATTCGCGACGGCTCCAAAAAATCTCTCAAAAGCCGCGTTTCAAGAGACACTCGTGCCTCCACTCAAAAGACACTGACGTCCCAAAACAATAGGTCGATTAAAATCATGATTTCTTTGTTATTAGGCATCTTATGGTGATTATTAAAAAAGAAAAAGAAAATTTAAGAGTTTAACTTTTTATTAAAGTTTATTTCAGATCGATTAAGGTCATATTATTTTTGTAATAGACAACTGAAAACCCATTTCCGGACCTCATCTCATGACCCTTATTTTCAATATGACTTTATTTTATTCTGAAGGGTTTTTTATTTCTAAAATCATTACAAGGAAAAACTATACTGGTATTTGAACCGTTTCTGAGAGATTTTGCCGGTTCATATTAATTTGGGACTGAGAAATTAACATGACAGTCTTACCTGTAGTGGCAATATTACCCCGCTTTCCCCTGTTGATTTTTTATATGTTCCACCGGTTCAAGCTTCATGTATTTTTACATATACTTTTGATTAAAATTGGTTTTGAGCGTTCAGAAGGTTAGTCGATTTCTAAAGCACTTTTTGGGGGTGCGGTGCAGGCCTATTAGTGTAAGTTGGTATTATGCAGTTTTTTGGTAAAACACAGTAGTATCAATATTCAAGATCACAATTAAGCACTAAAAACATTTGATGTATCGAAAGAAACTGTTTAAATAAACGAAAGAAACTGCTTGAAGTTGGGCCCTTTTTGCGAAAATGGATGTTTTTTCGATGAAATAATGACATTTAAAAAAAAAAAGACAAGTTAAAGAAAGTTGAGTTGCAAAATAATTTATAACATAACTTTGGAAAATATGGTTATTTCGAATGTAAATCACTTTAAAAACATCTACTTATGCAAATATTTCTAGATATTTCAAAGATTTTTGAATCATCAGGGATTTTTGTTCGTGTTATTTTATTACATTACAGTCGGGAGTTTTCTTAATGTATTTAAATGTTAATGTAATAAATTTATATTCTTAAACAGAATACTCAACAGAGCGTAAACATTTTTAAAGTTTTGTCATTTCTCGAAAAATGCAATCTTTTTACTGATTGCAAAACATTCCTTGAACCCAGTATAAATCTGCCGCCTGAAGCAAGAAGGTAGGTAACTGCATAAACGTTCGATTTCGAGTTATTAATTTTTTTTAAATTTATTATATTGTTTTCTAGGCTAAAAAGCCTTGAAAGGCTTAAATTCAAAGAAAACTGATAAATATTCAAAGGTGACCTCACAACCTCCACAGTACACCATCCGGACACCATATCGTTCCGAGGTTTGAATTAGGCGCTCGAAATTTGACCGTCAACCCAAAGTTTTTGCTTAAGTGCCAACCTTTGGGACGGGTAAAAAATTATTTTTCATAAACTAGGGTTAGAGAGTCGATGTCAATGATCAACATTGATTTATTTCAGACTTGTCAAGCTTTTTATTGAAAAAATCAATGATTGATCGCTGCGGTCTACTTGTTTTGAATGTGTGCCATATTTAAAAAATCTAATATAAATTATTTTTAAAATTTTATCCATTTACAAAAACCTTTTTTTTAAAGTAAATCTCAAATGTATCAATAGAAAAGAAGCAATAAAAAGTTATAAAAACATTTTTTGTTGAATAATTATCGATACATAATTACATAATTGTTATTAATATTTTACTTTCATTTTGAGAGAAGGTTTTTGTAAATGGATAAAATTTTTAAAATAATTTATATTCGATTTTTTAAATACGGCACACATTCAAAACTAGTGGACCCAGCGATCAATCATTAATTTTTTCAATAAAAAAGCTTGACAAGTCTGAAATAAATCAATGTTGATCATTGACATCGACTCTCTAACCCTACTTTATGAAAAATAATTTTTGAACCGTCCCAAAGGTTGGCACTTTTGCAAAAACTTTGGGATGACGGTCATATTTCGAGCGCCTAATTCAAACCTCGGAACGATATGGTGTCCGGCTGGTGTACATAACTTACATAACAAGAGAATATGCTATCTTTAAGCAAATTTTATTAAAATTGAATTCGTTATTTTCTTTTTATAATGATTGATAGAAGTGGAAAACTAGCAAAACTCAAAATTTGAGTTCAAAATAACCTCCATTAGCTTTAAATATGTAAAAAAATTGCCTGAAAAAGTTACAGCAGATAATATTTTCAAAACTTAGTCCTGACTCAGCGTTTTTTTACGTTTTTCTGTGTAAAACATAATTTTTTCAAACATTTGCATAGAATTTTTAAGTTCTACATTTCTTTCAACAATCTTAAAAAGTATGGATTGTAATTATTAATTAACCATACAGTTAAAAGATATTGTCTTAACTGCTTTATTGGGTCCGGACAGCTCACGTGTTCATAAAAACTCCAAAATTTCGTATTTAAAAACTTTAATTATATCTTTTTTTTTTATTAATCTTTATTATCTTATTAAGGTTATTAGATACAATACACATTATACATTTAATTACAGTGGGGATTTTTATTATTCCCAGTGAACATTAATTCATGCTTCGGTAGCCATCTCCTTTGTTCCTCAGAATGCATTAGTATTTGACCACTTTATTTTTTGGAAACTTTATCTGACTTTTCATAGAAAATTTTATATCTTTTGATGAATACTACGTGATAAATGACTTATATCAATAAATTAGTATGAATAAAAATATGATTACAGTAGTTTTTCAGTAAAATAATTCAATATTCGTGCATGTGACAGACGTGAAACCATAATCGAGGATGCGTTATTACATTATTGTATATTGAAAGCAATAGAAATTTAACGTTACTTGAAAATTTTCCTCGTTAGTTTAAGAATTGAAGAAACGAATCATGCTTTACGATTTTATTTCAAACTTGTTTTTAGCTGAATTCAGACATGATTCTACACAAAATTTAAAGTTGGGACATGTGACAGACGTGAAATTATCAGGTGTTTTTTGCAAACGTCTCATAAAAGAAAGACATTGAAATTGGGATATTAGGGGCCCTGCACATAGTACGTCACGCTTTTCTTAGAGACTTTTCACCCCCACCCCCCTCTCTGTCACAGTAGTATTCACCCCCCCCCCCCAATTATAGCTAGCCGAAACCTCGCCACCCGGCAAGAGTCTAGCTAGGTTCGGGGTGGAAATGTCATGCGGTGATAGCAAGGGACTCGTAGGACAGGCATGGTTATTATGGTATATTACCATACGATGACTACGGGCATACATAAAGATAAGGTATTGAATCTTGGAGATGACCCCGATATTGAAGTGAAGAGTCTGGTAGCATACGATACCCGGGACTTACTTTGACAATCAGGTCGACTGTAGATTATTTCAGAGAACTTAAAAACCAATTTCTCGTAAAAATTAACGTCATCAGACTAACATAAGTATTTTAGAAGAGTGAATAGGACCTGAACAACCAGTTCACTGACAACAAGGTAACTTGAAGATCATCTCCGAGAAGTTGTAAGAATTTTCGGTTGGAGAAAACTCCAACAGTAGATATATTCCTCGGAGATGATTTCCAAGTGATTTCGTCGTCGTCGAGCTGGTTGTCCAGATCCGAATTACTCTTTAACAATATGTTTTATTTTTCAATATTTTCTTGCTTAAAAAGGCTCATTTGATCGGTGCCTTATTAATTGTGGAGGGCTTAAGGGCCCATTATTTTTTACTTTGAAACGTGATAAAATGAATATAATTCATACTAAAATTAATAAATTTTGATGGATTAATTTAAACATTATTTTATATCAATAAAATTCTTTTAACGCAATTTTCCAATACACGCTGAGGTTAGGTTAAGCTGTTTTCAGGCTTATTTATTTATTTTCTCAAAATTTAGTCCGGCTACTAGTAATTTTTTTATATCATTTTAATCCTTGAAAAATAAACTCTTCAAGGTTCCAGGTACGCTAGCAAACCCTATACTTTAATATCAACGTCCTCTCTACGATACAAAACTTTGTCAAATATCTTCGTGTGTATCAGCAGTCATTACATGATCTGATAGTTGTGGTTATGTTTTACCTTTGATTCAGTAATATTTGGTCATTTGCACGGCTTAGCACAGTCCATATCCCAAAAACATTGAGCCATCCTGCACGACGATATTCAAAGCCAGCTGCTTCGATTTTGATGGAGTATGCTCAACCAAGACAAATTCTGCCCGCCCTCTCGTGATATATGTTTTAAACGAACTGTTTTTTTTAACGCACCTTTTTCCCTGTGTAGTCAAGTCCCTCTTTCTTTCTTAAGAAATTTCTTAACTAATTAACAAACCTCTGGCATTTCTCCACTCTCGTGATACGTTATATTGTAACCATGATCGAGAGCGTAGACCAGTCGGCTCTCTCAATCGCATGATGAGTTCAAGTCAATTTTTTTATTTTAGTTTCTGCCAACCCAAATTGGTTAAGAAATATTTGAACAAATAGAAATTAAAAATTTTCTTAGCATATAATATAAAAAGATACAATATGATTGAATATTTTTTATTATTGATCAACAGGGTGCTCATTTTTCTCGAGATGCGGTAAACCGACCCGGGTTTAGTAAAGTTTTTATCGAAGCTGCAAGTGAGGAGCGTGAACATGCAATCAAAATTATTGAATATCTGCTAATGCGTGGTCAGCTCACCAGTGATGTAAGCAAACTTTTGAAATTCCCTCTTAAACCTATTCGAGAAGAATGGAATAGTGGAGTTGAAGCTTTAACTGATGCTCTGAATCTTGAGTCGGAAGTCACTCGTAATCTGAGAGAAATAATAATGATTTGTGAATCTCCCAAAGATAACTTTAATGACTATCACGTAAGTACATATTTAATGTATTAAATCAAAAAAGTTTTTGCTCTCACAGCAAATTCAAGTTTTCGAGTGTCCGTAACTTTTATTCAATATCTGTAACACTCAGAAATTTGAAGAACTTTTAGTGAAAAAACTAAAAATGAGCTCTTTCATTACTATAAATTTTGATTAATGAATAGAAATGGTGTTCACTTAATAAAGATTCATAATTACAAGCTTGAAAAAATAAAACATTATAAACGTGTTGACAATCTTCATTATTTATTAAAGGTTGTGTCTAGGTACCATCGCCGTGTACCGTTTCACGGTGCACGGTGCACGGCGCACGGTGCACGGGCGCTATACCTAATCAGCTTTTATGTACACGGTGCACTGTGAACGGAGGAGCTTTTAGGTACACGGTGCATGGCGAAAAGCAGGGAAAAGTTTTTGTTTTGCTATTGTTTTGTACACGGTGCACCGTACACCGCGTACGGTTCAAAAAATGTTTTTTTTATATCTTTGCGTACACCGTACACCAGACACCGTATACTGTTCGGTACACGGTAAAGGATGCACCTTGCACAGGTGAAAATATTTTTTATATCTTTGCGTACACCGTACACCAGACAACGCGCCATGCTCGGTACACGGTACACGGTGCACCACGTACGGTGCAAGGTTGAAAAAATGTTTTGGCGTACACCAGACACCGCACACCGTTCGGTACACGGTACGCGATGTACCGTGCACGGGTGAAAATTTTTTTTATAACTTTGCGTACACCGTACACCAGACAACGCGCGCTGTTCGGTACACGGTACACGATGCACCACGTACGGTGCAAGGTTGAAAAAATGTTTTGGCGTACACCAGACACCGCACACCGTTCGGTACACGGTACGCGATGTACCGTGCACGGGTGAAAATTTTTTTTATAACTTTGCGTACACCGTACACCAGAAAACGCGCGCTGTTCGGTACACGGTACACGGTGCACCACGTACGGTGCAAGGTTGAAAAAATGTTTTGGCGTACACCAGACACTGCACACCGTTCGGTACACGGTACGCGATGTACCGTGCACGGGTGAAAATTTTTTTTATAACTATGCGTACACCGTACACCAGACAACCCGCACTGCTCGGTACACGGTACACGGTGCACCACGTACGGTGCAAGGTTGAAAAAATATTTTGGCGTACACCAGACACCGCACACCGTTCGGTACACGGTACGCGATGTACCGTGCACGGGTGAAAATTTTTTTTATAACTATGCGTACACCGTACACCAGACAACCCGCACTGCTCGGTACACGGTACACGGTGCACCACGTACGGTGCAAGGTTGAAAAAATGTTTTGGCGTACACCAGACACCGCACAGTGTTCGGTACACGATACACGATGCACCGTGCATGGGTGAAAATAATTTGTATATCTTTTCTTGCACCGTACACCAACAACGCGCACTGCTTGGTACACGGTACACGGTTGAAAAAAAGTTTTGTGTACACCAGACACCGCGCACTGTTCGGTACACACTACATGGTGCACCATGTACGGGGCACGGTAGAAAAAATGTTTTGGCGTACACCAGTCACCGCACATTGTTCGGTACTTAGTTTCACCCACATTACGATGTCAGGTTATTCAGTAGCAGTCTAATGCTTTAAGAAGTCATAGGGATTTACCGCAGTTGATTCAAAAAAATTATCGGGATTCAAGCACGTCGAATACACTTAGTGGAGTATGCGTCTCAATTGCAAGACAGCAGCTGCCCCATGCACGTGGGTTTTAAGAGAACAACTGCAAGTCTACCAGCAGCCGATTTTTGTACCGTATAGTCATTGGGCTCTCGAGTCTGAAATTCCGAGATCGAGGAATCCAGAAATCCAAGTTCTTTAAGCTGTATAAGTTTGTATTCTTATTTTTAAGCTCTAAGTCAAGGTTCAGACTCTGTATTCTTCGTTGTATACTCGAGAGTCTAGAAATCAGAGTCCAAAGACTCGAGTACTTTGACTCGAGAGTATAACAGCTTGAATTTCGCTCGGAATTTCGGATTTGACTTTGTATACTCCGGACTCCGAGTCTTTGCCCAGCAATTGATCTCACAAAGTCATAGGAATTAAACGCAGCAATTCTTGGAAGTCATAGTCGGACGTTGTTAAAGCGAGTTTCGAATACAGGGCTACTGGATTACAAGTCACGCGCTCTATTCAATGAACCCTACCGGACCTCTTATAATCTTTAAATTAATCTTATAGGTTTAATCTTTATAATCTTTATAATCAGAATAAGCCCAGACATTTGAAAGACTTTTCTTGTTTTTTTCATCAGTAATATGGTTTTAGATTTGTGTTTTAAAATATTTTTGATTAAAGTTATACTCTTAACAAAATTTAGTCATTTACTTAATATCATATCATAATATTTGATATTATTGAATAAAGGGTATAGCCGGGTAAGATAGTCGAATCGGCCCCCAGGGCGAACCCCTACAATACATATATATCATTTGAAAGGGCATAAAAAAACAAATTTTGGTGCCAATAAGAATTTTTTATACCCACTACTGCGCATGCGCGGTCCAAAATAGTGATTTTTCAACTTTGATTTTTATCTCGAAATCTAAGAGGGCTACCAAAACACGGTTTGCGGCAAAATTTTGTTTACAAAAAATGTAGTTCAATCATATTTTTTAAAATCATTTTTGGCGCTAAATTCAAATTGTTAAGGCTGTTTTTCGAATTTTTTTCCTTAAAAAATGCGATTAAAAAAAAACGGTGATACATACCTCTCTGGAAAAAAAATATTATTATTGGGTTTTTACAGCTTGGGGGACAGCCGATAAGTTTTTTTTGTCGAACTTGCGCGCCCAGGGTATTTGGGGGTTTAGAGCTTGGGGGATAGCTGATCAGTTTATTTATTGAACTCAGCCGCCCAGGGTATTTGGGGATTCAGAGCTTGGGGGATAGCTGATCAGTTTTTTCGTTTCCCTCGGGTGCCCAGGGTTGGGGAATTTAGAGCTTGAGGGATCGCTGATCGGTTTATATATTGAACTCGACGCCCAGGGTATTATTATAAAAAGACAAATCCGAAATTCCGAGCGAAATTAAAGCTGTGATACTCTCGAGTCCAAGTACTCGAGTCTTTGGACTCTGATTTCTGGACTCTCGAGTATACAACAAAGAATACAGAATCCGAACCTTGACTCAGAGCTTAAATATAAGAATACAAACTTATACAGCTTAAAGAACTTGGATTTCTGGATTCCTCGATCTCGGAATTTCAGACCCGAGAGCCCAATGACTATACGGTAAAAAAATCGGCAGCTAGTAGACTTGCAGTTGTTCTCTTAAAACCCACGTGCATGGAGCAGCTGCTGTCTTGCAATTGAGACGCATACTCCACGTAGGGTATTCAACGTGCTTGAATCCCTATAATTTTTTTGAATCAACTGCGGTAAATCCCTATGACTTCTTAAAGCATTAGACTGCTACTGAGTAATCTGACATCGTAATGTGGGTGAAACTAAGTACCGAACAATGTGCGGCGTCTGGTGTACGCCAAAACATTTTTTCTACCGTGCCCCGTACGTGGTGCACCATGTAGTGTGTACCGAACAGTGCGCGGTGTCTGGTGTACACAAAACTTTTTTTCAACCGTGTACCGTGTACCAAGCGTTGTCTGGTGTACGTTGTACGCAAAGATATAAAAATTTTTTTACTCGTGCACGGTGCATCTTGTACTGTGTACCGAACACTGTGCGGTGTCTGGTGTACGCCAAAACATTTTTTCAACCTTGCACCGTACGTGGTGCACCGTGTACCGTGTACCGAGCAGTGCGGGTTGTCCGGTGTACGGTGTACGCTAAGTTATAAAAAAAATTTTCACCCGTGCACGGTACATCGCGTACCGTGTACCGAACAGTATACGGTGTCTGGTGTACGGTGTACGCAAAGATATAAAAAAAAAACATTTTTTGAACTGTACGCGGTGTACGGTGCACCACGTACGAAACAATATCAAAACAACAACTTTTCCCTGCTTTCCGCCGTGCACCGTGCACCAAAAAGCTCCTCCGTACACAGTGCACCGTGTACCGTGTACATAAAAGCTCATTAGGTATAGCGCCCCTGCAACGTGCGCCGTGCACCGTGCACCGTGAAACGGTACACGGCGATGGTACCTAGACACAACCTTTTTTTAAAACAATTTACATAAAAATATGTGTCGTAACGATCATTTCAGTGCACAGCGCCTTCCTCAGACGACTTACATTAATCGACCGAAGTCATTATTACGCTTAAATAGTATAGAATGAAATAGGAAATAGAATGAAAATGTAAACAAAATGGAGTTCAATGTCCTAACGGTGGTATTCGAAGTTTAAGTTGTTATATTTAAGTTTAAGAGGGGAAAGTTATTTAGATCATTCTGATTATTTAGCAGTAAATTAAAAGAGTTTCAATATCTATTAATTTCTAAAGCTTCCAAATAATTGAGTTTTTTACCTTTCTTAAAATAATATATAATTTTCATGTGTTCATTACAATCCAGCACGTGTTTTGCATAATTAGACTTTTCTGGGTGTACATTTCTAAACGCTGCATTATGTTCTTTGCTACGTTTTAAAAAAGATCTGCCTGTCTGGCCGATATACATTTTATTGCAATCAATCTTACCACATTTTTTTGTATATGTACCCGACTTTTTATACTTATGTGAAGTGTTTATAGAGAGAAGTCTATAATCAAAACAATAAAAAAACAGCCATTTTATGTTAATGTGGATGTAAGGCGGTTTTATGGATAATACCTGTATAGGACCATTTTCAAAAAATGCTAAACTTAAGAAATTGATCTTCGGGATTTCTTTGGATGGTTGAGTCTAAAAAGTTTAGTTTGTTTTTGTTTGACGTGCTCTAATTTCTACTTACATCTTAAAAAAACAAGTTGCGCTAACTCAACTTCCTCGACGAAATCCATCGCCGCAGGTTTATCTAAATCATTAAGATGTGACAGAAAAATCCGATTCCCTACTGTTTCCCCGATTCGTTTCCCCCGACGGTTCAATCCCCCTATTACATACTTCCCCGATTATCTATTTCCCCGAGTGTAAAATACCCCGACTTTCGTAATGCCCGAATGACGAAAATACCGACCTTCCATTTACCCGATCGTCCGTCCACTGACCCGAATATGATTATAAAAATGTGTGACTGTTCATAACCCTTTTATAAATTCCAAGTATTATTTCCGGTTTGGACATTTGACTTTATTTTATTGTAAAAATTGCTGTTTCTAAATTTAAAGTAGAATATAATATTTATCTTTGGAATAATTTAAATGAAACAAAATTTAAGTGTAATCATGAACCAAGAACCAGAAATTATCAACGAGACCAGACTGCTTTTGGACGGATTCGTGTACGTGAGATCGAAAAAACCAGTGGGCAACAAAACCAACTGGGAGTGCTACCTGCTGCGAAAGGGTGAATGCAGAGCGTGCGCCATTATGGTAGCTACCGCCGGGGGAGCTTTTTCTATTTTACAAGGACCAGTAAAGTCAAGTCACGACCATTTCCCCAACCGTGAGTATGCGGAGGCGGAAAAATTGAAGTTGCATGTAAAACGTCGCGCGGCCGAACATCTAGATAACCTCCATCGAGGATTTTACAGACGGAACTTGCTGGAGTTTCTTCAGCAGTGGTCAGTCAAATGCCTGAGCGCGAAAATTTAAAAAAAGCCATGCGTGCGGTTCGAAATAAGAACGTTTGACGGAACCCAACCTCCCTCGAAGATTTAGATGTTCTGCCTGACGAGTACACAAAAACGGCAACCGGACACGCGTTTTTTATCTACGACTCGAAAAACGACGAAGATCAAGAGATGGAAGGTAGTCGTGTCATCGTCTTCGCTACGAGGCGAAATTTAGAGCTTTTGTCAGCTAGCGTGATATGGTTTCTCGACGGAACGTTTAAAGTGGCTCCGCACATTTTCGCTCAGGTATTTACAATTCTAGCAACAGTTTAAAGAAACACCGAAAAAGGAGAAGAAACAGTTGTCCTGCCGTTCGTATACGCGTTGCTGTCGTTAAAGGAGACTTGGCACTATGAAACTGTCCTAAGAGCAGTACAATCAGCAGGAGCTGGTTATGGGGTAAGAACTTGCGAGCCGCAAATAATAATGAGCGACTTTGAACTAGCCATTATTAACGCGTGCTCGTCAGTTTTTCTTCATGTTGCTCGTACGGGTTGTATGTTTCATTTGTGGCAAAGTATGTACAGAAACATACAACAACGAGGCCTGCAAGCTGCCTATAATGATGACGAGGATAGGTCGGTGAAGAAATTCACGCACATGTTGGCTGCTTTGGCGTACGTACCCATTCAAGATGCCGAATGCTACTTCGCGGGACTAAAAAAGGAGGTACTTGAAGAGCTGCGCAAATATCTCGAGTACTTCAACACTACGTACGTGCATGGTACGCTAGCATCTTTATTTTTTAACTTCTTTATAAATTTTTTATCTGTAATCTATTAATTTTTGTGTATTTTTCAGGCAAGCCAAAGGTCGGAAAGTGGAAAGCAGTTTCGCCGAGGTATCCTCCTCATTTCTGGAATCATTTCGACGCAGCACGGACCGGAGAAGCGAGGACCAACAATGCCTCCGAAGGATGGCACAATCGCTTCCATGTAATAATGGGTAAAAACCACCCCGGTATTTACTCATTCATCAAGGAAGTCCAGAAAGAGCAGGGTGACACCAAAATCGCTGTGGTGGAACTGTCTCTCGGACGCAAAGTGAAAGCGGCTCCCAAAAAAAGATGGCTCGACACCCAAAAAAAATTGCAACGTATAGTTCTAAACTACGAAAATTATGAGATGCTTGAGTACCTCGAAGCTATTGGAAATACCATGTCTACGTAATATTGAAAATAAATGTATATAAAAAGTAAAAGTATATTTAAAGCAATCGTATCATAAAAGTAAGTGTATAGAAAAAGTATAAGTATATTAAAAGCAAATGAATAATAAAAGTAAATGTATATAAAAAAATTAATATAAAATAAAGAAAATAAATAAATCGGGGGTTTTCGGGGGAGGTTATGCGTGCAAATGTACAGTCGGGGAATTGAACAATCGGGGGAATTGACAGTCGGGAAAAATAGTAGGCAGGTAATTGTTCAGTCGGGGGATTGGACTATCGGAGAAACGGTCGGCAACCGAAAAATACAATACGCTAAGAGAGACGTTTCGTGCGTTTATTTAAAAGTTGTTCACATAGAGTTAGCTTATAGATTTTCTAAAGTCGAATTTGACAATATTGATTGTTAGGCAGAAAGTGAATACTATTCGTTAGGAACCGAGGTGTGGATTTACCCTGGTTCTTCTTCTTTTATAAAATTTAATCTTAAATAATAAAAAAGGACTTAAATTGAAATATTAAAAAAAAGAAAGTTTTATTTTGTCGAAGGTTACATGTTGACTACTCAGAGGCTAGTAGCACACTGCTCAGTGGTTAGAAGTAGACTGTAGTTACAAGCTAAGGTGTTAGAGTATTCAGGTAGTAGGTAGGTATTAGGTAAAGTGATGGGTAGGAACATTTGCCGAGAAAGTTTGAGAACAAAGGTTAGGTCATTAGAAGGTTAAGGTACGGCAGGGTTGTAAAAATGGTCATTTAGGATGATGCTTACAGCTTCAAGTTTATGGTGGGTTTTAGATTTGTTTTGAAGTAAACAGCTGTGCATCTTTTGAGTTTTACGATAACTATTGAAAAAAATTATCATTACTGAATAATATAAAATTACATAATGTTGCGTATGCAATTGAATGAAGTACATTTAAATATTATGGTTAATATTGATGTGAAATATCGTGAATATGGCTTACTTTGATTACAGAAATGTAAAAAAAGTATAAAAATATGAGATTGATTAGTTTCATAAATTCGATACGACAGATTTTGAGAATATTGATTACAAATATGATTTTATGAAATACTTAAAAATTATACGATAAGGCTAAGGTCACAACACTATTATCTACAAGAAATATGTTACACAAAAACGTAAGTTAAACAAATTTAAGTGTTATTATTTGAATAGTAAAACGAAACATTACTTCACTTATAATACACAACTTTCAAATAATTTAGACAACACTTTTCCAAATGCAAAATTCTACGACTGTTTTGTTAATTTGTCAGACCTCGAATTTACAGTTAATAAGCAAAAACTGCTTGAGAAAGGCTTCAAATTTAACTTTATCACTGCGAATTCGAAGGCAATAAAAGAGAACCTTGCAACCGATTGTGAAGTTATTTTTAGTGAAGTAAACGCTCTTTCAGAACTACTTTCGAATAATTTACAAACTGTTAAACACAACTTAGCTTCCATTACAAAAAATTTCCCAAAAAACATATACCTTCTAATAAATTTTATCTTTATATACAGAATTTAAGAAAGAAAATAGATATAAATAATGTAGTTATTACACGAGTAGACAAGGGACAAACACTTGTTGCTCTCAATTTGGATGATTATATCTCAAAGACAACAAATTTTTTGGAATCAGGTAACTTTATAATAAGCCCTAAAGACCTCACAGACTTTCAGAAAGAAATAATATCTTTATATTATAATAATGCAATCCTTTATTTTTTCCCTTATTTTTCCATCATCAACATCAACCCCATAGCCCCTAAATTATATTTTTTAATTAAACTTCATAACGTTGTTGTTTTCAATAGATCTCCATCATATAAATTATTCAAAAAGTTAATTAACATTATTACCTCCAAAACAAATTTTAAGTCAGCCTTTAGAGTTATAAATTCTATAGACCTTGTCAATAAAATAAAATTACCCCTAAATTCCATACTACTTTCGTTAAATGTAGTTAACTTATTTCCAAGTGTTCCTAACAAAGAAGTTTTACCAATTATCTGAGGTTTATGAAGAAAAATATAGTAGATATTTTAACGAGAGATAGTATAAACTCAATTCTCACCACTATTCTCAAACAGAATTATTTTCAATTTTGGGACAAAATATATTTTTCTCGAGACGGCTTAATAATGGGTGATCCAATCAGCCCTCTCATAGCTTGATTATTTATGAATCACCTTAAGAATTATGATTATGAAAAACCACTGTAGCAAATATTTACTTCTCTGGTTTCAGTATGTCGGTGACATAATTTGCTGTTGAACAGGTACGAAAAGACTTTTTGATAATTTTTTCACCTTTGTCTTTAAGACAATAAACTTTAAGAAAATATTAAATTCACATTGGAATTAGAAAACAATAACAAACTAAACTTTTTAGACTTAACCATCCAAAGAAATCCCGAAGATCAATTTCTTAAGTTTAACATTTTTTGGAAATCGTCCTGTACAGATATAATTATCCATAGAACCTCCTTACATCCACATTAACATAAAATGGCTGTTTTTTATCGTTTTGATTATAGACTTCTCTCTATACCTTTAGATGAGACAGATTTTAACAGAGAACTCAACACTATAAAACAGATAGCTGCTAACAATTGTTATAATCCTGATATAATGGATCACCTGATTTCAAAAATTTACTATAGAAAGACAATGTTTTTCCCTTAACAGCAAAATCAAATTCTTTTACGCATTCTATTAATTTTAATGGCCTTATCTCAGAGAGTGTCTCAAGATTTTTCAAACGACTAGATTTAGACATGGTTTTGAGTACAAATCGTTCTTTGCAAAATATAATTAAGAATTATAAAAACACTACATATAAGTATAGAAGGTCAGGTACATATAAAAAATGTGGTAGATTGATTGCAATAAAATGTATATCGGCCAAACAGGCAGATCTTTTTTAAAACGTAGCAAAAAACATAATGCAGCATTTAGAAATGTACACCCAGAAAAGTCTAATTATGCAAACATCTGCTAGATTGTAATTATACTTGTAATGAACACATGAAAATTCAACATTTTTGTAAGAAAGGTACAAAACTCAATTATTTGGAAGATTTAGAAATTAATAGGTATAGAAACTCTTTCGATTTACTGCTAAACAATCAGAATGATCTAAATAACTTTCCCCTCTTAAACTTAAATATAACAACGTAAATTTCGAATGCCACCATTGGGACATTGAACTCTGTTTTCTTTTGTTTACATTCTTATTTCATTTCAAACGACTATTTAAGCGTAATAATGACTTTGGTCGATTAATGTAAGTCGTCTGATGAAGGCACTGTGCACTGAAACGATCGTTACGACACACATTTTTATGTAAATTGTTTAAATGAATAGTGAAGATCGTCAACACGTTTATAGTGTTTAATTTTATCAACCTTGACATAAATTTCTTCAATCGATAAGGACACATAAACTAATTTACGTAAACAATGATTTTTCAGTCAATTTTTTATTTTATTTTTTACGTTTTTCACAGCGTACCTTTATTCATCAGTGTCTGTAACGGACTGTACTAAGAAAAATAAACTATAAGGGGCCACGCACATATCATGTCACGCTTTTCTTGGAGACTTTTCACCCCCATCCCCACCCTGTCACACGCTGTCTCAGTAGCATTTAGAACCCCCCCCCCTCCGCCAATTATAGCTAGCCGAAACCTTGCCACCCAGCAAGAGCCTAGCTAGGTTCGGGGTGGAAATGTCATGCGGTGATAGCAAGGGACTCGCGGGGCAGGCTATATTGCCTAGTTATGAACGACTGCCTATCAAAACATTTAGGATATGTGGGTGAATGAACAGACTAACAAACACTATTAATCGAACAGTAACTTTATTAGCGTTAATACAAAAGTCGCAGTGTTGCGGGCGTGTGCGCGCGATAAAAGTAAGGACAAAGAACTGGTCCGGCGATCCCGTGTTCCGGAGAGGGGAACAGAGCGGACTCGGATGGCGCCCCTGTAGAGCCGCGAGATTTCAAAAGGCGGAGATAAGAAGAGCGTCACTAACACCCCTTCTCGCTTCGATATCCGGTTGAGATGAGTCGGAGACCAAGTTGTCTGGAGCACTCCTGGTGCCTCGGAGCTGGTAGGCCCTTGGTGAGCACATCGGCCGTCATCTCTTCAGTGGGCAAGTACGACAGGCTAATCGGGTGGTTTTTGATCGCTCCCCTGATGAAATGGTATCTTATGTCTATGTGTTTGGTCCTTGAGTGATGTATTGAGTTTTCGACGAGGCTCTTTGCTCCCTGATTATCGCTGAACATCTCCACGTTCGCCAGATCCTTGAAGCCCATTTCCCTCAGCAACCAAATCAAGTGGATGGCTTCCTTGGTGGCCTCGGCGATGGCCATGTATTCCGCCTCGGTGGAGGAGAGAGCAACGGTGCGCTGCTTGCGCGACTCCCATGTTACAGCTGTGCCACCGAGAGTGCAGGTGAAGCCGGTGTAGGAGCCACGGTCCACGATGCAGTTTCCCCAGTCAGAGTCGGTCAGACAACGCAGGGGATCCTGATTTCTGACATAGACCAGGCCCAAGTCTATCGTTCCTTTCAGGTATCGAAGAATCCGCTTTGCTGCCATCCAGTGCGTTGGGCTGGGGTTACTGCTGAATTGAGCCAAGGAGCTGACGGCATGTGCGATATCTGGCCTCGTCCCGAGGGCGGCGTAAGTCAGCGCTCCGATGAGCTCTCGGTATGGAAACTTCCCCTCGTTAGAGCAATCTTGCGGTGTCTTGGTAAGTTTCAGGCTAGTGGAGTCTTCGTCGGCTTGCAATCCGTCATGCCGAATCGATTCAGGAGCTCCCGTATGTAACCAGATTGGGCCAGGGAGATCTTGTCGTCTTGGAACTCCATCTCTAAGCAGTAGCTTGCTTGACCTAGATCCTTGACTTTGAAGGATTGGGCGAATTCTGCCTTGATTCTTGCTTCCTCCTCGGAATCATTCGAGAAAAACAACATTTCGTCGACGTATAATAGAACAATGGTTATCCAAAAAGGTCCTCGACGTTTCATATAAATGCAGGGGTCGGCGTTGATCGGCTTAAACCCTGCCTTCTGGAGGACTGAGTCAATCTCCGAGTGCCATTGTCAACCGGCCTGTCTCAAGCCGTAATGAGCCTTCAGGAGTTTGCAAATTATATCCTTCCTGCCTTTGATTGCCAAGAGCATTGACCTTGCCTTGCCTCGAAGAGCCGAGTCCGCCTCGGTTGTGGCCATTCTGACCAGCATCTCACGCAGCAATTCGGGTGGCTCCATGTATACCTCTGTGTCGATTTTACCATTCAGGTAGGCAGTCTCTATGCGTGATAATCGACGTTGGACTGTATCTGGTCTCTGGCGACTCCCATGTTAGCTCAGGTGCTGGCGTGGCGAACTCGCGTCAGAAGACGACGTCTCGAGTGACATGGACTTTCCTCTCGATCGGAGACCACACTCGATATCCCTTGGAGGTGGACGAATAGCCAACGAAGATGCCCGGGACTCCCTTCGGATCCAACTTGTCCTTGCCTGGGCGTTTGTCGAGGAAGTGCAATTTTACTCCGAAGGGTCGTCGGTGTTTGACGTCCGGTTTCTGGCCGTGCCACATTTCGTAGGGCGTGGTGTTGTCTAACGATTTTGTTATGCATCTGTTCCGAACGTAGCATGCGGTGGCCGCGGCCTCTCCCCAGAACGCCTTCGTCAGGCCGGACTCATATAACATGGTGTGTGTGGGCTCGATCAAGGTTCTGTTTTTACGTTCAGAAACGCCATTTTGTTGTGGCGTTCGAGGTACTGTCAGCTCGCGTCTGATACCAGCTTCCTTGAGGGCTTCATCGAGTCCTGTGTTGCAGTATTCGCCCCCGTTGTCGGATCGCACGATTTTTATTTTTCTGCCAGTGTGGTTTTCGGCGTAGTTTTTGTATTCGTGAAACTTGGGGGCCACGTCGCTTTTTTCTTTAATGAGGTAGATTTCGGTCCAGCGCGTGTAGTCCTCCATCCTGTATGGAGTCGTGGTTTTTGCTATCATGCAGGCGTCGTCGGGTGTGTCGCTAGCAAAGAATAGTTCTTCCACCGCATTCGCGTTCTCGCCCTCGTCACGCTGTCTCTTGAAACAACTTCGTAGGTGTGGTTATTTTTATGGCAGTACGTGCACTTCTGTTTGCCGTCTCTGCCCTTCGGCCTGCCTGTCGACTGTTCACCTGTGGATGTTTTGGGTCGGCTTTGCGATTTTGCGTACACGGCGCCTGCAACTGTTTTGTCCCCCGCTTTGTGATCGCGTGAGAAGCTTTCTTCGATGATCTTCTCGATCAAGTTGTCGATAGCGGGCAGTGTGTCACGTAATTTGATAGCACAGCAGAAATTCTCAAAGCTGCCTGGCAGGCTGTGCAATAGCATTATCGCCAGCAAATCGCCATTGATGTCGATCTCCATTTGCTGGAGTTTGTCGACAATTTCCATGGTGGCTGATAGGTGCTCGCGGACGTCTTCGCCCTCTGCCATTTTTCGAGACAAAAGTTGCTCTAAAAGGTTGGCTTTGCGTGCCGGGCCTTTTGAAGCGTAAACCGACTCGAGCTTCAGCCAGATTTCACAAGAGGTTGAACAGTTCCTGACATTTTTCAATTGGGACGCGCCTATGGACAATATCAGATCGGACTTGGCTTTGCGATCCTCCTTGATGAAGTTTTCGAGCTCGGTTCGTGCTGCGGCGGTGGCAGTCGCGTCCGCATCTGTGGGCACGATTGGTCGTGTCTTCTCACCTGACACGTATGCCCATGTGTCATTTCTAACAAGGAGTGCTTCGACCTGCATTTTCCAGGTGTCGTAATTTTCGCTGGAAAGAGGTTCGATCCGAGCCATGTAGCCGCCGTTGCCTCACGCCATTTTGAAGTTCACTAGTGTCCGGTGTGATGCTGCGTTGTTAGTTTATTTTATTGTTGCGTCTTGCTATTCACTCGCGATTCCTGAGCCCATAACCTTTGTTAGGATATGTAGGTGAATGAACAGACTAACAAACACTATTAATCGAACAGTAACTTTATTAGCGTTAATACAAAAGTCGCAGTGTTGCGGGCGTGTGCGCGCGATAAAAGTTGGGACAAAGAACTGGTCCGGCGATCCCGTGTTCCGGAGAGGGGAACAGAGCGGACTCGGATGGCGCCCCTGTAGAGCCGCGAGATTTCAAAAGGCAGAGATAAGAAGAGCGTCACTAAAACCACCTGGAAATGGTTTTCCCAGGAAGTGTTGATTCCTGATAGGTCATGGCGGACACTTGGTGCACATGGCAGTAATTACGACTTGGAGATGATTTTCTCAGGAAGTTTGGTCTACGGAGAGGGTGGCCACCTGGTGAAGATGACGGTGATTGCGCCCTGTAGATGATTTCTCCAAGAAATTTTGACTGTGGAGGGGTCAGGGTGGACATGCCCTATTTTGTACTAGCTGGTCACCCTCACCGCACCGGAGTCAGAACTTCCTGGGGAAACCATCTCCAGGTATTAACCACCATCCTATGCGCCAGGTATCCATCCTGACCCCTCAAGTGTCAAAACTTTCTGAGGAAACCATTTCCAGGTTGAAATAATCGCCAAGTGTGCCATGTGTCCGCCCTACTCCTCCGGAGTCAAAAATTTTTGGAGAAACCATCCCCAGGTATTAATCACTGCCCCGCAGCCCTGCTAGGACCTAGCTAGAATTTCGGGGCAACTAGCGAGGACCCTGCGAGCGGTGAGCTTCCATTTCTGTTCGGGTAGTATTCAATGAACCATATTTGACTTATCGGCAATTATCTTGCCAATTTTGGTTAAATTAAGCTATAAATTGTAAAATTTATCAACAGCCATTTTATTGTGTCACGTATTGTTTTGAATGACGTAAAATTTTTTTTGTTTTCTTATTTTCCACACGGCACTGACAGAAATTAGATATATCCACCTTTCTGCTAAAACACGCGCGTTGGATCTAATCGTTTATTAATTTACCTCACGGTCCCAATCGGATCACAAGGTGTATTTTAGCATCCAACCAAACTTACGGCAGGCTTGTACACCCAGTTTGCTATGAGTGCCAATAGTTTAAAAAAAATTCTATTCACAAACAAAGTCAAAGTTCAAATTGTCCAGACCGGAACGCCCTACCATATCTCAGCACGTTTCAACAGTTCAGTAAAAAAATACATTCAACTCCAAGCAAAATAATACATGTGGCAAAAGGGTATGGGTGGCTTAATGAAAACTCTTTGACTTTTTATTTAAAAATTTGTGGCTTGGCTACAGCCGTTTATTTTCTGGCTGGAGACTACAAATTAATCCCCAAACTAACTCTACTTTAACATATATGAAGTTCAAATCAAGAGAGTAAAATTTATTTACGGTTTCATGTAAAGTTTAAGATTTTAACTTATTTTTCCAAGAAATTATCAATAATCAACGAATCTAAACTAATATTAGAACAAGTAATAAAGAAAGTAAGCTATCAATTTATGATTTTAACTAATAAAGCAAGTGTCCCTAACCTACAATGTCATTAAACCAGGCATGCCAAATAGAAAAATTTATTTAAACTCAGTTACAAATCAAGTCAATACTCTAACACGACATACTTAAACGCCTGAACTTCTGGTTCACCTTCCTTAGACAGCTCTGATTCATGTTGTAAATTGAATTCGAAGATCTGACACATATTTAATAACCTTACTTAAGCTTGATCTCGTTGACCGTGTTTTCAAATAATCAATTTAAAGGTTTGAATAAGAAAAATAAACTCAGATTTAAAAAAAATAAAGAAATTCAGATTTTTGGAAACACGCGTTAATTTAACTTGATGGGATCGGTAATTCTTTATTATATATAGATCAAAATGATATTTAATTAAATTCGATGCAATAAAATATTTTGCAAAAAAAATATTAACGTTGCTCAATGTTACCAGCACGATAGCGTACAACTGCCAAGCGATCCGAGTAGCGTGTCACCGGATCAGACTAGTCAAATCGGGCGTTCTGTACCCACACCGTTGCCCTGTCGGATTTTTGTTTTTGCTCGTCCACAGCTACATCCGGATCCAAACCGACGCGCACCTGTGTATGTGTGTTGTTGGGTGTGTGTGTGTGTTTGTGAGATGATAACGGATGCTCGTGGTACCAAATGACCCCCACTGGTGTGTGTATGCTATTCCCGGATGACTTACCAGTCGTGCCCGTCTGATACTTTGCCTAAACATACATATTTATAACTATTGCTCTTTACAGCAATAGATTGATTAACAAAAGAAAGGACAGCCTTATTTTAACCCAAGTTCGTAAAGTATTTTGATAAAAGAGTAGTTAAAATTTTCTTTATGTAGTATTACCACACTTATTCACTCTCTAAGGTTGCCGCTTATCGTAGCAATATTTCCTTTTCTTTCTCCCCGATAATCTTCGCAATCGTAATCTACTTTGCGAACTTTTCACTATAAGACTTCAATTTAGCTTTAGTATTGTGTTGTAAAATTAGACTTTTAGATTTTACGTCATTATCCAAGGCTTACTTTTATTCTTTAATCCGTCCGCGTGTTACTACGGCCCGACAAACAAAATTTACACCTTGGTACGTTTCAAAAAAACCAATTTTTATTTTATTTTACTTTTTTTCTTTTAAACACGCTGGCTTCTTCTGGAAACAAATTTTATATAAATCCGCGTCCACCAAAGACCGGCACATTTTTGTTATTCACAGTTTGAGTGCAATTTTAGTGCGTTTAGTGACTTCGGCGTTACAGTAGTGATCAAAATTATAAGGCACCCCCTAAAATTCGCCTGTTTCAAGTTAATATTTTGACTTTGTGCATGCCTGCACGTGTTTAAATATTTTAGTATTCATCTCTAAAATTTTTTTTGTTCAAAACAAGTTCAGTACTTGAAAAAAAAAACGTTTACTTTATATTATATCGTCTTTCCAATCAATTTTTATCCTCTTTTAAGCTCAAAATGACTTTTTTTAAAAAACAGCTAAATTTAGTTCTTTTATGATCTAGATAGTGTTTTGTAAAATTTCTATAAACACCTAAGTGAATAATATATTTTTTTCGCGTTTCTCCGATGTTCAAGTTTATCGAAAAAAATTTTCAAGCTGATTAATAGAAAAATGTTCAAGCCACAAAGAAAAAATACATTTTTTTAAACTTGAAAAAACATTGATTTTTTGTACTTTTACATTGTTTTTCGCTTAAATTTGCTTTTTTTATCAATTTGGGAGGTAAAAATTATATTAAACTGATATTTGATGAATTTTAAACTAATTCAATTTATTAAGAATCAAAATCTTACAGAGAATTTTAAAAAAATATGTTAAAAATCAGTTTTTCTAATACAGTTAAATTTCACAAAAATAACTTCAGTTTGTATTTAATTGATTACAAGCAATATATTTATCGAATTGACTTTTTCATTAATTTTAATATTCAGTTAGAAGTTTCAGAGAGTTTATTCAACTTGAAGTAATTTTTCAAATTCGTAGAATTCGAATGCCAGTAGCGATAATTGTTCGATCAGTAAAGAATTTATCTACATTACCGACCGAGCCGTCATTATTGATAAATTAGTTTTTTAAATGTTTATAAGCTTGCATAACTTTCATCATGGGAAGAAAAGCAGTTTCTGATAAAATTAAGTGGCAGATTATAGGATTGTTGAAAGGAGGAAAAAATCAGAGTCAAATTTCAAAAATATTAAAAGTTAGTAGGTGTTGCGTTCAAAACACCATTAAGACGTATGAAAGCACGAAATCCGTAAAAGTGAAAAGTGGCGCTGGCAGGCCAAGAATAACAAGTAACCGGATCGATCGAATTATTATTAAAAAGGCAAAGAATAATCGTGCAGTTACAGCAAACAATATCAAAAATCAAATAAATGAAGAACTTAATGTAAAAGTGTTTTGAGTAACAGTTAATAGACGTTTGCTTGAGAAGAACATGAAATCTGCTGTCGCAACTCGTAAACCTCTTCTAACTGCAAAAAACCGAAAAGCTAGGTATGAATGGTGCAAAGACAAGCTATCATGGACAGTTGAAAAATGGAATTTAGTTCTTTTTAGCGATGAATCTAGCTTCCAACTTTTTTCAAACAGACCAAAGCGAATAAGACGTACCAGCAGTGAAAAATACAATCCTGATTGACTTGCTCCAAGAGTGCAGAAAGGTGGTGGATCAATTATGGTTTGGGGTTGCCTGTCAGGAAAAGGAAAAGGAGAACTTCAATTTGTGCAAGGTACAGTGAACAACGAAAAATACATCGAGACTATGGAAAATTTTATGCTTCCATCAAAAACAACGGTTTATGGACGTCAAAAAATTAGGTATTACCAACAAGACAACGCTCCGTGTCACAAATCAAAGAAAACGATGCAATGGTTTAATGATAATAAAATACCTATACTAGATTGGCCAGCACGTTCTCCAGATTTGAATATAATTGAGAATGCTTGAGATCAAATAGAGATAATGATCAAAGACAAACACCTGAGAAATTTGGAAGATTTAAAACGAGAGATTGCTGTAGCCTGGCAAAAATTGAGTCCGAGTTACTGTAAAAAACTTGCAGAATCTATGGTCCGAAGAGTTCGCGCTTGCTTCGAGGCTAAAGGAGGATCAACTAAGTACTAAAGAAGGGTAAACTAATTACTAAATATGTAAAAAACATATTATATTAAATAATAAAAATTAATATAATAATTATTTCTAAAAAATAATTAATACTATTACTTGTAATCAATTAAATACAAATTGAAGTTATTTTTGTGAAATTTAACTGTATTAGAAAAACCGTTTTTTAACATATTTTTTTAAAATTCTCTGTAAGATTTTGATTCATAATAATTTGAATTAGCTTAAAATTCATCAAATAACAGTTTAATATAATTTTTACCTCCCAAATTAATAAAAAAAAGCAAATTTAAGCGAAAAACAATGTAAAAGTACAAAAAATCAATGTTTTTTCAAGTTTAAAAAAATGTATTTTTTCTTTGTGGCTTAAACATTTTTCTATTAATCAGTTTGAAAATTTTTTTCGATAAACTTGAACATCGGAGAAACGCGAAAAAAAATATATTATTCACTTAGGTGTTTATAGAAATTTTACAGAACACTATCTAGATCATAAAAGAACTAAATTTAGCTGTTTTTTAAAAAAAGTCATTTTAAGCTTAAAAGAGGATAAAAATTGATTGGAAAGACGAATTAATATAAAGTAAACGTTTTTTTTTCAAGTACTGAACTTGTTTTGAACAAGAAAAATTTTAGAGATGATTACTAAAATATTTAAACACGTGCAGGCATGCACAAAGTCAAAATATTAACTTGAAACAGACGAATTTTAGGGGGTGCCTTATAATTTTGATCACTACTGTAGCTTAAATGCTTTATTGTGGTAACGTCGCTGCGCTCCGTGATTAAAATTTCACCGCAAGGAGGTAGCACTGTCGGCCTTATCGGCCGAGTGGAGTCTGACCTTACGTTGATTAAGGTAGTTCCGAAACGTATATATAGCTAACCTAAAATATAGTTATAGACGCTCGTTACCCCCACTCTGACGCCACGCACTGTCGTCGCCGCCGCTGCTCCAAATCATGCTTAAATCATACATTATTCATTCTTTTCGACTCATTATCTCAGAAATTAGTGTCGCTTGCTATGTTTATCTTTGTACGATACGATTTCTTAGATCTTGCCCTACAAGAAAACCTGTTTTATAAAAATATTTTAAGAAAATTAAGTTTGCTATCCGAGAATAACCTTCAAATTTTTACGAATATTTACGCTCATCATAGGAATTCCATGTTAAAAATTGAAACTTCTGAGCCCAATATCTCAAAATTAAGTATGGCTTGGGGGTATAAGAAAAATACCAGCGTGTGCAGGACTCAAAAATCTACCTCTGTGCAAAGTTTTAGAAATTTTTTAAGAAACTCAATTTTTTTGGGAACTACCTTAATCTATTTATCTCTTGCTGCGAAAATTCTAATTTAAAGTACCCGTCGCACTTTTTCTTGACTTTACTACTCGCCTGCCTCGAATTTTTGACATCCCTTTCTGTTGGACTTTTCGAACTGTACTCGTTCCACGATGCTCAGTGAAGATACCTCTTCGGTCTGTAAACTACCAAGGCGTAGCAGAAACCTGATACATCCGTGCTCTGAGTGTAAACTACTCTTTCATACTCTCTGTACCAAATTTTCAGTCTCCGACAAAAATGGTATTCCCACGAAAATCAGCCAGACATGTACCACTGCGAATGTTACCGAGTATGCTGAATCAGCATCTACCTCGGCTGGTATGTCTAATTCGGATGTGGCTGCTACCTCCACTGAAAATACTCTCCTGCTACTCCTGCAAGAGATGAAGGACCCTAAGTCCTCAGTTAATGGACGTCTCGATGGGATAGACACGAAGCTTCAGCGGCTCGACGTTATTCCTGGCCTTGTCACGAGAGTTGACAATACTGAGGCTGAGCTCGATGAAATTAAGCAAAGACTCGAGTGGCCACAGGATCAGCCAGATTCGCATGGCAATCCAGAGCTTCTCAACAATGTCCTTGGGCTCGAGCGAAAAAATGCAGAGCTGTCTACGCGCCTCACGCAGGTCTCTTACTCTAGACCTGCGACATCCACTGAGATGATAATTGGTGGTTTGTCTGTTCCAGATGGTGCATCCCTGAAATGCTTGGTTCTTGCTGCTCTAAAATCTGTCCATGCAGATATCGAAGCACGCGACATCATCTCGACTGGTTTGCTTATCAGCAAAGCTGCTGTAAATTCAGCCGTTGACAAGGCAGGTACAAATAAGCCAGGCAGTTGTCCCCGTGAAGCTGCCTTCTACCTCTTCCTCTGCCAGACCTGCAAGATCTCAAAGCCAGCCACGACCACCCTCGATCATAGTTACTCTCAGTCCCCGTGCACTGCTTTTGGAGGTCATCAGAAGAAAAATTCAACTTGGTAAGCTGCATACTTCTGCGCTTACACCCAACCTTCCTGCTGGCATCGAAGCTACGTCCCTCGTACCTACTCTCATTAACTTCAATGAGTTTTTACCTAATGACATCTTTGATCTTCGCCGTACTGTGTACCCAAAATCACATGCTCTGAATTCTGGCTTCGTCACTTTCGTGCGTAATGGTCACATCTACGTCAGGAGAAAAAAAGGGAGATGTCCCTACGCTTATCAAATCTGAACAGGATCTCATGCGGTTTTTAGCATAACAGGTAAACTGATACATCTTCTCTCTCGCATTAATATCACATTCTCTTCATATCATTACAGTTTTATTAATCCCTTGCCCTTTTATCCCTCTTCAAGCTACACTCTCCCCTGTTGATCTTAAAACATGCCTCACACCTCTCAGAATTCTGCGTGTAAGCAAGGGGATAAACTTCGTGTCAGTTATGTTGAATATTCTGATTTAGAATATAAATTTATCAAATTAACATTTCAATACATTAAGAAAACTTCCGACATAGTGCCGACTCGACTTTCGTCTTACGAGTGGCGTTTGGATTACACCTGACAACGCTTATTTATCTGTGCTGTAATAGTACAATTCAGCACTCGCATACTTATTTATTTAGTTCATCGCATGTCAGCATTTAGACACATTCCATACACGCATAAATTTGCTCTCATTTCAACACTCCTCCTCAAATTTATGTTTCACTGACCTACATATTTTCAAACAATGTTTAATACATACCTAAATTTTTCAAACTTATTTCGACCAAGCGCTTTTGTCAAAATGACTCAACTTTTACAATGATTACAATACCTTGCATATAGCATTCGTTCACAAAATGATAATGCACTCCGATGTAATGAGAGTTTTTCGTCAAATTATCAAATTTTTTTATCGCAATCGCACCAGAATTATCTTCATAAATTTTGACAGGTTTTTGAATCTTCAACCTAAAATCACTTAGTAAATTCAAAATCACTTTCACTTCATTAACTGCATCGGATAATGCAACATATTCAGCAGCTGTTGACGATTTCGTCACACTGCCTTGCTTACGTGATTTCCAGTAAATAACACTTCCAAAAACTCTCACTACATAGCCTGTAGTTGATTTTCGATCAACTTTATCGCCAGCCCAGTCAGCATCAACAAAGCAATCTAACACGTTAGCGGTCTTTCCTTTGTACGTCAATTTAAGATCTTTCGTCAAAAATAAGTATTTCAAAATTCTCAACGCGTATTTATAATGAGATTCATCATAACTATTCAAAAATCTACTCAAATAATTTACACTATAACTCACATCTAATCACGTTCCCGTACTAAGGTATAAGCTCCGATCACAGGGTATCGCCGGTTAAGGGGGGGTAATCGGCCCCCAGAGCAAACCCCTACAATATATATATCATTCGAAAGGGCATGAAAAAAAAAATTTTTGGCACCCACCAGAATTTTTTATACCCACTACTGCGCATGCGCAGTCCAAAATAGTGATTTTTCAACATTAATTCTTATCTCAGAACCTATTAGAGCTAGAGACATGTAGTTTGCGGCAAAATTTTCTAAAAAAAAAATGTAGTTCACCGATATTTTTAAATATTATTTTTGGCGCCAAATTTAAACTGTTTGAGCCATTTTTCGAATTTTTTTACCTTAAATTTGCGATAAAAAAAAAAAAAGGTGTGGGTCTATAAAAAATATATGTGACGTATTTTAACAAAAATCAACCGCTCTGATTTTTTCAGATTTTTAAAAGGGTGGGGGGAACTTTCCCAACCGATTTATCAAGACTTTTTACATAAAACGCCGCCCAGTGGACGCATATTTAGTCAAAATTAAAAATTAATTAAATGATCCAAGTGTTTGGTCTTAACGAACAAAGTATAAATTTATTTAAAAATTACATATACTGACGTTTCGTTGTCATTAACAGGACAACCTTCTCAAAGCTACAAACATACAAAAAGATGTATTATTAATAACAATCTAAAAAAAATTACAAATGATGTTGAATATAAAATAGATTCTCACAGGTAAATAAATATAGATATAAACAGACATATATAGATGACTGTAGTCATCACAGATGAGTTACTTAAAAATTATAAACATTGTACACTTAATATTGTTTTTTATTTAATTTTAATTTTGTCTTAAAGTGCACTGGTGTAAGTGCAAGTCGATCGAAAACTAACTATGAGACACTTGCAAAGCGATAAGAGAACTCAAGCTGAGGTTTATGGGTATGAGAAGGGGAAAAGATGATAAGAGTGGAGTTTATTTTAATTTCATTTTCAAAGAGTCTAATGACTTCTTATAGTCGTTTTTCAAAATTAAAAATTATATGTACGGTTGAACTACATTTTTTTTTTTAGAAAATTTTGCCACAAACCGCGTTTTTCTAGCTATTTTAGGTTATGAGATATGAATAAAAGTTAAAAAATCACTATTTAGCTCCGCGCATGCGCAGTTACGGGAAAAAAAATTTGTGGTTTGCGCCAAAAATTTCCTTTTTCAAAGACCTTTCGATTAATATATGGGTCAAAATAATACTTTTTTTAAAAACCGTCCGCACGAGGTTCACCGATTTTATTGCAATTTTTTTTGGCCAAAGTACTATTTAATAGAAGACTTTTGCCGCAAACTAGAGGTCACTATCTTATTTCCGCATGGTGCTAGATTTTTTCAAAGATTGAAAAATGGCCTATTTTTAAGCTGTTTTAAGCAATTTTAAGGTATTTTTTGAAAAATTCTAACTTTTGATCAAAATGAGATAGAAACCTCTAGTTTGCGGCAAAATTTTGTTCAAAATAAGTTCTTTTTTGTAAAAATATTTTGACAGCATAGTTTGGTTATTTTTATTATAATACTGTCCTACACAGATATTGCTATTTTTGCTCATTTGCAGGTATCTTCAAACGACCGTAGCTTTTTTTTAGGCTAAATTTTTGTGCATATTAAAAAATTGTTAAATTTTTTTTATGAAAAAACAAAAATTTTGCGACCAACCGGAACCCTGTACGTTCTTCCGCTTCCAAGATACAGCTGTTTAAAGTTTTCAAAAAACACAAAAAACGCGTTTTTTAAGATTTTCACACGCATTTTTGAACGGTTTCGACCTTTTTTTTCTCTCAAAAATATGTGGATTCTTCTCTTCATATGTTTTCAAACAAGCTCCCATAGTAATTGAAGTGCGGATTTGGGGTTTTAGTTGATTCCAAAGCATACACTTTTGACACATTTTGTGTGCTAAACTAGTGTTTTTGTAACAATATACACGCTACATTTAACTTTTTCGTTCATTATAGATGTTTTGAAATTATTTTTTGACTAAAAACTATTTAAATTCCAGTCAAAATTAGGTCGCATGCTATGAAAAAATTGATACTCAACGAAATATTGATCTCAATATCAAAATGACATACTACTTTTATTCAGTTTTTTAGTTTTTTGATTCGTTAAAAATCTATGTTCAAATATTGTAAATAATATACCACTTGTTTATTTAGTTTTTTCTATTTTTAAAATTAAAAATAATTGATCATAGTTTATCAATTATTCTGATAAAACAATCATGGATTTCTATTGCTTACTCTGAAAGAAATGATTCCAAATTTAAAATGTTATTTTTTGAATGCTATGAAGCATGCAACAATCTACCAATCTACATTCTACTTATAATTATATCCTCTTATGAAAAAGAGAACGAGAGATTCGATTAGAAAGTCGAGTCGATATATCGAATCGAAACTTGATCTTTGATTCTTGGAGCAAGAGCGCCCCCTTTTAGGCCTCTCAAAAGTGTGAACCAGCCAGACGCGCCAAATTTAAAATCTTCAGGCATGCTTGATTTTAATTTTTTGTTTTTTTGTTTTTTTTTTAATTAATAAAGTGAGTAACGAAATTTAAATTTTTAATAGACAAACAAGCGGACAAGCTTACAACCCCATAACCCGAGGCGTAGTGAATAACAAATAATTAACTTTTGTAATAAATCAATAAGCCGATAAGCTACAACTCCAAAATACTGGACGTACTTAGTAAAAATAATTAATTTTTTTTAATAAACAAATAAGGCGATGAGCTACAACCTCATAACCTTGGGCATGGCTATAAAAAATGTTAATATTTTTAATAAACATATAAGGTGATGAGCTACAACCCCATAACCTTGGGCATGGCTATAAAAAATGTTAATATTTTTAATAAACAAATAAGGCGATGAGCTACAACCCCATAACACTGGGCGGAGTGAATGAGAAATAATTAAATTTTTCAATAAACAAATAAGCCGATTAGCTACAACCCCATAACATTGGGCATGGCTTAAAATTTTTTTTTATCCATGTCCAAGGTTATGGGGTGGTAAACTTGTTTTCTTAGTTGTTTATTTAAATATTTACATATTTTATATTCGCTGCGCCCAATGTTATGGGGTTGTAGCTCATCGCTCATTTGTTTATAAAAGATTAATTATTTTTCATTCATTACGCCCAATGTTATGGGGTTGTGGCTCATCGGCTTATTTGTTTATTAAAAAAATTAAAATTTTTTTAGCAATACCCCAGGTTATGGGGTTGTTGCTTATCGGCTTCTTTGTTTATTAAAAAAATTAATCATTTTTTCTAAGTACGCCCAGTGTTTTGGAGTGTAGCTCATCGGCTCATTTGTTTAATAAAAAAATTAATTTTTTTTCATTTGCTATGCCCACCGTTATGGGGTTGTAGCTCATCGGCTTGTGTGTTTATGAAAAAAATTAATTTTATTTAATTCGCTACGCCAACCGTCATGGGGCTCATCGGGTTATTTGTTTATTAAAAAATTTAATTATTTTTCATTCACTCTGCCCAGTGTTATGGGATTGTAGCTCATCGCCTTATTTGTTTATTAAAAATATGAACATTTTTTTTAGACATGCCCAAAGTTATGGGGTTGTAGCTTATCGCCTTATTGGTTTATTAAAAATATTAACATTTTTTATAGCCATGCCCAAGGTTATGGGGTTGTAGCTTATCGGCTTATTTGTTTATTAAAAAAAATTAATTATTTTTACTAAGTACGCCCAGTGTTTTGGAGTTGTAGCTTATCGGCTTATTTGTTTATTACAAAAGTTAATTATTTGTTATTCACTACACCTAGGGTTATGGGGTTGTAAGCTTGTCCGCTTATTTGTCTATTAAAAATTTAAATTTCGTTACTCACTTTATTAATTAAAAAAAAAACAAAAAAACAAAAAATCAAATCAAGCATGCCTGAAGATTTTAAATTTGGCGCGTCCGGCTGGTTCACACTTTTGAGAGGCCTAAAAGGGGGCGCTCTTGCTCCAAGAATCAAAGATCAAGTTTCGATTCGATATATCGACTCGACTTTCTAATCGAATCTCTCATTCTCTTTTTCATAAGAGGATATAATTATAAGTAGAATGTAGATTGGTAGATTGTTGCATGCTTCATAGCATTCAAAAAATAACATTTTAAATTTGGAATCATTTCTTTCAGAGTAAGCAATAGAAATCCATGATTGTTTTATCAGAATAATTGATAAACTATGATCAATTATTTTTAATTTCAAAAATAGAAAAAACTAAATAAACAAGTGGTATATTATTTACAATATTTGAACATAGATTTTTAACGAATCAAAAAACTAAAAAACTGAATAAAAGTAGTATGTCATTTTGATATTGAGATCAATATTTCGTTGAGTATCAATTTTTTCATAGCATGCGACCTAATTTTGACTGGAATTTAAATAGTTTTTAGTCAAAAAATAATTTCAAAACATCTATAATGAACGAAAAAGTTAAATGTAGCGTGTATATTGTTACAATAACACTAGTTTAGCACACAAAATGTGTCAAAAGTGTATGCTTTGGAATCAACTAAAACCCCAAATCCGCACTTCAATTACTATGGGAGCTTGTTTGAAAACATATGAAGAGAAGAATCCACATATTTTTGAGAGAAAAAAAAAGGTCGAGACCGTTCAAAAATGCGTGTGAAAATCTTAAAAAACGCGTTTTTTGTGTTTTTTGAAAACTTTAAACAGCTGTATCTTGGAAGCGGAAGAACATACAGGGTTCCGGTTGGTCGCAAAATTTTTGTTTTTTCATAAAAAAAATTTAACAATTTTTTAATATGCACAAAAATTTAGCCTAGAAAAAGCTACGGTCGTTTGAAGATACCTGCAAATGAGCAAAAATAGCAATATCTGTGTAGGACAGTATTATAATAAAAATAACCAAACTATGTTGTCAAAATATTTTTACAAAAAAGAACTTATTTTGAACAAAATTTTGCCGCAAACTAGAGGTTTCTATCTCATTTTGATCAAAAGTTAGAATTTTTCAAAAAATACCTTAAAATTGCTTAAAACAGCTTAAAAATAGGCCATTTTTCAATCTTTGAAAAAATCTAGCACCAAGCGGAAATAAGATAGAGACCTCTAGTTTGCGGCAAAAGTCTTCTATTAAATAGTACTTTTGCCAAAAAAAATTGCAATAAAATCGATGAACCTCGTGCGGACGGTTTTTTAAATAAGTATTATTTTGACCCATATATATTTTAGGGGTTTCTGCGAAAAAAATGTTGACTTCTTTATCTAGCTTAATTATTTATAAGGTTATATTAACTTTTAGGATTTTTAAGTTATAAATTGGCCTTGGGATGGTTCTTAAAAAACTTTTTCGCAGAAACCCCTACAATATATATATATCAATCGAAAGGTCTTTAAAATAGAAAATTTTTGGCGCAAACCGCAAATTTTTTTTCCCTCAACTGCGCATGCGCGGAGCCAAATAGTAATTTTTTAACTTTTATTAATATCTTATAATCTAAAACAGCTAGAAAAACGCGGTTTGTGGCAAAATTTTCAAAAAAAAAATGTAATTCAACCGTACATATAATTTTTAATTTTGACTAAATATGCGCCTACTAGGTGGCGTTTTATGTAAAAAGTCTTGATAAATCGGTCGGGAAAGTTCCCCCCCTCCCCTTTTAAAAATCTGAAAAAATCAGAGCGGTTAATTTTTGTTAAAATACGTCACATATATTTTTTATAGACCCACACCTTTTTTTTTTTTCATCGCAAATTTAAGGTAAAAAAATTCGAAAAATAGCTCAAACGGTGTAAAATTGCCGCCAAAAATAATATAAAAAAATATCGGAAGCTCATCTGCGTGTCGCTCGGACTTGCTCCTGCATTCATTTCATGCTTCATCCACCATCCTCTGGAACTCATTCCCTCTCAGCATCCAATCCGCACCATCCTTTAGTCATTTCAAAACATCAGTCAAAAACCACATTTTTACCCTCGAAGGAGAGCAGTAACCATTGATTTTATTGTATTAAGCTGTGATAATTTTTACTCATTTTCTTTCTGTTACTTGTCTTGTTTCTTTTCATACTTTTACACTTTTTATTTAGCCCTAACATCCATTATTTTAATTTTAATCTACGCGCTAGTCATTGCCAACCAAAATTTATACGATTGATATCTATTGCTATGCTATAAATTTACTCAACGTCTGTATGTTACTACTTTTTGCTTATTTTGAGATATATTGTATTTTATTCTGTATTAACTATTTCTAAGATGCGTATGTATTCTTATTTTTTGTATTAACTATTTTTATTTGTACAACATAATGTACATAAATAAACATTTCAATCAATCAATCAATCAATCAACCCGTATAATGCTTTAATTAATTTGTAAACTCTATTTGAACCGTCATGATAACCCATTAGTTGTTTTACAAATACTTCCAACTTTAGCAGACCATTTAAAAAAGCTGTCTCTACGTCCATCTGAATTATTATTAAGCCATTTTGGCAACAATAAGCTAACAAAAATTTTAAAGTCTGTATTCTAGCAACAGGACAATACAAATCCTCAAGCAGTTCGGCTTGCTGAAAACCTCTAACAACAAGTCGTGCTTTATTTCTATTGTCGGATTTATTTGTAATAACCCATTTAAAATCTAACAATTTTTTATTTTTCGGCATTTCTACTAGTTCCCAAGTTCTATTTTTAATCAAACAATTTATTTCTCTATTCATAGCCTGTAACCACAAATCGTTTTCACTACCACTCATTGCTTCCTCATAATTTGAGGGACTATCAGCGCTTACAACATTCACGTAGATATAATTTGAGTTAACATCTACCCCATACCAATTTGGTTGCCGTCTTACTCTCTGTGGCCTTTGTGAAATATTTTTCATCACCTAATAACGCTATCTTGGTTGTCTATATTTTCACCCGACTCTATTTTCTCCCTACCTTCGTTTGATTCAGAGTTTTTATTTTCACTTTGCAAATTTTCATCATCGCTATCATCAATGTCATAGCCTCTAAAACAATCAAATTTTCATCATTTTCAATGATGTCTACATGTCTGGCTGTAACTATTTTACCATTTAACAAAACTATGTATCCAACGTGGTCATAACCAATTAAGGGGCAGTGAAAGTGGATAATTTTTTATTCTATGTATATTAATTTTTTCCATAACTTATTTATCAATATAAAAAAAAAAAAAAAAATTAAAATCGGTACCAGCAAAGTTTCTTACACTTGATCAACATAATATGAATCATTCTGCAAAATTTTGAAATCGAAGTTTTAATTATTTTAGGTTTACTACTGTCAGTCATTTTTACAAAACACTGTTTTTCAAGCAAAATTTCGATAAAATACGGCTGACAATGTTTTTCCAAATGTAATCAAAATTTTGATTTGAAATTTGGCAGAAAGTTCCATTACTTGTATATCTAGTGCAAGTTTCTCTTCATTTTAAATAATATTGTTTACTGTTTTAAGTTTGAGACCAATATTTAAGTTATTTTAGTTCTTCTTTAACACAATATCTTTGATCTGATTTTGATAGTTCTTATATTATTTTTTTTTTTTTTAAACCAAACAATATTATTTAAAATGAAGAGAAACTTGCACTAGATATACAAGTAATAGAACTTTCTGCCAAATTTCGAATCAAAATTTTGATTACATTTGGAAAAACATTGTCAGCCGTATTATATCGAAATTTTGCTTGAAAAACAGTGTTTTGTAAAAATGACTGACAATGGTAAACCGAAAATAATTAAAACTTCGATTTCAAAGTTTTGCAGAATGATTCATATTATGTTGATCAAGTGTAAGAAACTTTGCTGGTACCGATTTTAATTTTTTTTTTTTTTTTATATTGACAAATAAGTTATGGAAAAAATTAATACACAAAGAATAAAAAATTATCCACTTTCACTGCCCCTTAAAATTCCTAAATCAGCCTTTCTATCCCACTTAGTATCTCTCTTAATTTCGGGCACCCTTACAAAAACTTTACTCCCATATAAACGTAAATTTTTCAAATTTGGCTTCTTTCTAAATAAAATCTCAAAAGGGGTTTTATTTTCAATCGTGTTTGCAATTGTTCTATTTTTTAAGTAGGCTGCGGCTTTAAGGTAGTTCCCAAAAAAATTGAGTTTCTTAAAAAATCTCTAAAACTTTGCACAGAGGTAGATTTTTGAGTCCTGCACACGCTGGTATTTTTCTTATACCCCCAAGCCATACTTAATTTTGAGATATTGGGCTCAGAAGTTTCAATTTTTAACATGGGATTCCTATGATGAGCGTAAAAATTCGTAAAAATTTGAAGGTTATTCTCGGATAGCAAACTTAATTTTCTTAAAATATTTTTATAAAACAGGTCTTCTTGTAGGGCAAGATCTAAGAAATCGTATCGTACAAAGATAAACATAGCAAGCGACACTAATTTCTGAGATAATGAGTCGAAAAGAATGAAAAATGTATGATTTTAGCATGATTTGGAGCAGCGGTGGCGACGACGGTGCGTGGCGTCAGAGTGGGGGTAACGAGCGTCTATAACTATATTTTAGGTTAGCTATATATACGCTTCGGAACTACCTTAACTACGTTCTGCTACAATGTTGAATATTCTGTTTTAGAATATAAATTTATTGAATTAAGTACATTTCAATACATTAAGAAAACTTCCGACATAGTGACGACTCGACTTTCGTCTTACGAGTGGCGTTCAGATTACACCTGACAATGCTTATTTATCTGTGCTGTAAAAGTACAATTCAGCACTCGCATACTTAATTATTTAGTTCATCGCATGTCAGCATTTCGACACATTCTATGCACGCATAAATTTGCTTTCATTTCAACATGTTATTTTAAGGTAGTTCCGAAGCGTAAATATAGCTAACCTAAAATATAGTTATAGACGCTCGTTGCCCCCAGTCTGACGCCACGCGCCGCCGTTGCCACCGCTGCTCGAAATCATGCTAAGATCATGCATTTTTCATTCTTTTTATTGTATATCTCATAAGTTAATATCGCTTGCTATGTTTATCTTTGTACGATACGATTTCTAAGATCTTGCCCTACAAGAAAACCTGTTTTTAAAAAATATTTTAAGAAAATTGAAATTGCAATGAGAGAATAACCTTCAAAAAAAATATGAATTCACGCGCTCAGCATAGGAATCCCATGTTAAAAATTGAAACTTCTGAGCCCAATATCTCAAAATTAAGTATAGCTTGGGGGTTTAAGAAAAATACCAGCGTGTACAGGACTCAAAAATCTACCTCTGTGCAAAATTCTAGAGATTTTTTAAGAAACTCAATTTTTTTGGGAACTACCTTATAATGCGAACTCTCTGCGCAGCCATATTGAGCAGGTCAAGCTTTTTCTTTTGACTTCTCTTCACACATCTGATAGCTGTTGCTGAGACCTGCCTAAGCCCTTCGATTGAGGACACGCATGTCGGACTGAATAGTTATATCATCCTTAGGCGGGACCGCAATACTCAGGGGGTGGGGATGCTCCTTTGTGCATGAATCGCTTTCGGTCAAGCACCTCTCCTCGTCAACTACGGAATGGGACGGTAGGCCGGGTCATCCTGAATATTTGTTTGCTGAGGTTTCCACTAGAGGGAGTGACCCTGTGTTTGCTGGTGTGGTGTATAGACCTCCCAAGGCCCCCTTTGTTGCTGGTACCAATTTTGTGTCTGATCTGCGTGATACTATGCACGAGTATGGCTCCAAAGTTATCCTCGGTGACTTTAATGCTAACCAGCTGTCAGACTCAGATGCAGATGAGGTTTTAGTACGGACATACGTATCATTCCGGACAGACTGAGCCGAGGTGCTGAGTAGGTTGCAGACTGGACTGCCGTGAATGGGCTGATTTTTAATGCTGGCAAGAGTAAGGCCATGATTTTGGGTACAGTCTTATGTCAATGACTTTGACAGATTGGGTATTCGTACCCTGCAATTCGGAGAGTGCACTGTCCCATTTGTTTCGTCTACACGAAGTCTGGGGGTGGTGCTGGATTCCAAGCTGACCTGAGAATATCATGTTCGGTATGCCTGTGGCAGAGCTAATTCTCTCATGAACCGTCTTAGCCACTTCAGACGAAACATCACCTTTGAACTGCGGAAGCACCTTATATAAACCCTCCTTTTTCCTACCGTTGACTATTGCTGTTTTGTTTATCGGAATATCTCCGATGAACAGGACCTGATGCGGCAGCGTGTGCTCAATCGTGGAATCAGATACATATTTGGGATTAGGAAGAGCGATCACGTTACTTACGTTACAGAGGGTGGCGAATCCGCAGGCTTTGGATACATTGATTATTCCCTCCTTTTGCAAAGACTCCTTGAAACGCTCTTTTTATGTATCAACTGCCTACATTTGGAATAGTTTACCCCCTCATATTCGCCAGGCATCATTATTTGCAACTTTTAAAGATCTCATTAAATCACGCATCTTTACTACCGAGGGAGAAGGTTGAGTACTCTGTGCCGCAGAACAACTTGTGCTTAAACTATGTGAGAAGTTATAGTGCTACTAGTGGCTGATTTGCAATGACTTTTTTGCAGGCACAGATAAGATTAAATTTTATTAGATTACCAAAGATTGTTATATCTTGATGTATACCTTTATTTTCATTATTTTATTGTTATGTTTATTTTATTATTTATTATTTACTATTGTTAATCTTGAATGGATTACTTGTTGATCAACTTATGTATTTTGTGCAACACAATGTACAATCAATAAACTTATCAAAATCAAATCAAATCACTTGTCGGTCTCGCGGTCTTGCCCCCCCCCCCCCCCGGATCCATGGGGACTGTGCGGGTCACCCGAGCTTGCACCGGATCGGACCACTGGGGAGACTGGTTACTCCCTGGGGTAAATGTGTTTTTAGATTCATGTTGTTGAATATTAATACAAGATTTAAGTCCAATCGCCACACTTATCACGCGCCGGTAATTTACCGGCCGCTGCACCGGCCGAGCACCTGCTCGGCGGCGGCCTTGTGGTCGTCATTACATTCGGTTTTTTGGTTAGCTAGACTACGCCTCGTGTTTTTTCTAGCGACAAAATTCAAGCTCAAAATTAACAGTGAAAAGTGAAAAGGTCATCGTGGGTCATTCGAATAGGAATATCCAGTGCTCAACATTCTGGCAATCATCGTGACTCGAAGGACACGACTAATCATCGAGTTCATCGTCGCCGCCTATTAACCTCCCGCCCACCGCGTGGGGTACGGGTTTCGATTCAAGGGACCTTTTGCTCATCTCTTCAGCCAGCTCAACTCCAGACTGCTCACTGCGCTCAACTAGCACACTCATCCACGGAAAAGCTCACCCTCAGGAAAACTTTTTCCAGGCTGCAAGTTGGTAAAATCTTCAGAACAAGGTATTTAACCTACTGCTCACAATCAAAAGAAGTTTTCTGTTTCGCTCCCTACTGGCAAACCATAGGAAATTACTCATCATTAGTGTAATCAAAATATTTTAAGCTCAACCTTTGTATATACTGTAAATAAATCTACTTTTAAACAAGATCTATACTCAAGTGTTGTGTCAAATTATTCACTGCCCTTCTACATCCATAAAATTTATTTTATGCCAGTAAGCTCAACTCAATATTTAACACATGTCTTCCCTAACTTGATTTTCCTTTGGGGTATACTTCTACTAGATTGATTTTTCTGTTCGCCCCGGGTATATTATTCCCTCTATACCCATAAAAATCAAAAAAAAAAAAAAACTTATAAAAAACATGCTTTTATTTAACCAGGTAAATTAACTAAAAATGCAAAAATAGTTTCAGCATTGAACTTTAATATTTTAGTTTCAGTTTTATGAAACAATTATAACTTAAATTTAAAGCATTGGCGCCAAAGGTTTATGGTTTTAATTCACCAATTATAAGAAAAAATTTAAAAAAGTCTAAATTTTACGCCCATGCTTTTAATTTAAGTTATTTCCTATAACTGAAACGAAAATATTGAATAAAACAAAAATTTCTTTTGGTTAAACGAACAATGTTTTATTAATAACTAGGATATTTCCTGACGTTTCGTCATCATTTTTAGAATGAACTCTTCGTAGGCTATGAAAATAACAAAATCACTTGATAAAAATAATAAATTAAGAATTAAGTATTAGCTTACTAAATTTAATTTTGTCTTCAAAACCGTAAATACCTAGTTTCATTTTAAATTTCGTAAGCTAATACTTACGTCTTAAAATGTGTTTTATTACACTAATTTAGTAAGATATTTTAACCATTACTTAAAATCAAACTTTAATTTTTTTATTTTTCATAGCTTACGAAGAGGTCATCCTGAAAATGATGACGAAACGTTAGGAAATATCCGAATTGTTAATAAAACATTGTTCGTTTGACCAAAAAAACCTTGTTTTATTTATTAAAATCTACGCAAACAAAAGTCAATATAATAACTACCTAATAAAATATTAAAGTTCAGTGATGAATTTATTTTTTAATTTTTCGTTAATTTACCTAGTTAAATAAAATTATATTTTTTTAAAGTTTATTTTTATTTTTATTTTATTTTATACTTTTCAGTTTTAATTGACTAATAAAAACCGATAGAAGTATCTCAAAGATCGATGTGAAATTTTTAGACATTTTTTGCTTTCTTACTTCCCTCATTCGTCAGTTCAATGCACCACCCCGCTGGACCGCGGTCACTACTCAGCTCAAGTTAAAACATGTGTGCTAATTACAAATATCAAGATCGGCGAATTTTTAAGCTAGCAGAAAGTTTTCTTATTATTATTGAATTGTCATCGATAATTGATAAGTCTACCAAATTTCAGCTTGGCAGCATCATTAGAAGTATCTTAGAAATCGATTTTAAATTTCCTTTCATGAACGAAGCTTGCTTCGTTGAACCTGTGTGACTTTAATAAAAGCTTGATAACATTTTTTATTTGAAAAAAATTTATTTTTCATTATTTACTGAAATCTTGCGAAACGTTTTAAATTACACATTTTTTTCTATTTCTCTTCCTTCCATCATTTGTTACGTTCATGCAGCCAGCCACGGCCGCTACCTAGTTCAAGTTGCACCATGTGTGCTAACTACAAATTTTAAGATCTGCGAATTTTAGAGTTAGCAAAAATTTTTTTTTAATATTCCATTGTCATCAATGATTGATCCCAATGCAAAAATTTAGCTTTCTAGTTTGATTAAAAGTAGTTTAAATATCGATAGAAGTATCTTAAAGATTGATTTAAAATTCTTAGGATTTTTCGGTTTTTCGTACTTCTCTCATTCGTCACGTTTGTCATGTTGGGGTTTGAAATAATTAATTTAATAATTTAATAAAAATAAATTGATTTTATGGTTCTGTGTAGGGTAAAGAAAAATACGCAAGTATTGATCTACCTTTTAAACGCCGGAGCTACCTGGACAGCTTACTGCTGGACGCTCCGAGGCTAACTGCTGTTGCTTGGTCGGTTCGCAGGGGTCCAACGGTCTGCTGTGAAAACAGGGCCCGCCTCCGAAAATTCTTTTTGGTGGGGTTTCCCAGTTATTTGAGAGTGTGCGAGAGTGACGAGAGATCAACCAATAGTTTTTGGGAAAATTACATTAGCGCATTATATTTTTACATTTTTTCCCTTAAATTTCTGAAATGTTTATAAAGGTCAAATTATTGTCCAAACTGATGTATAATATTATTATTATTAACAATTGTACCAAAATACATTATTACATATAAACGACGTAGCTTCTACTCAGTCCACCATTTCGTTAAATTGTCAAATACGTGATTCATTTCGAATTCTCATTGCTACGGCAGAAGTAGTATACTTTTTAGATATTGACACATTGCTCGAGTCGTTTTCGACAGGGGATCCCAAGCAAACTTCATAACCGAAAAATTCGCAAGGCTTCTTCGACTTAATCTTTCAAGTACCGAAATTCCAGGCATAGGTATATCTCAGATGGAGACTACAATTAAACATTCAGTAAAAACAAAAATCATCTCACTGCAGGAAAATTATTTTTCTTGTATCACCATCGTTAAAGAAAATGACGATGAAACTAAAAACCGATCAAAATCTGGCAAATCAGTAAAGACAGCTGGTAAAAAACTTTCCACAACATTCATATTACTCCAATTCCACAACTCGAAACACTACTATTATTTCAATTCTTAAAACTCGTACCCACAATCACATACCCGGAAGACTTAACAAACTATTGCTATTTTACGCGTCTGGTCAAAATATTAATACAAATCCAGATTGTTTGAAAGAATCTGCTGCCACGTGTCAGCAAGAAATCGCTTTAAACCGATTTAAGTATTATCAACTCGATTATCAACAAACATAAATTAGGCTTACCGAATCAGCTGGTCTGGTTCGAGTACTGGTGCGTGCGCATTTCGGATCTGATGACGGTAAAATCGAGCGTTCTCGTGTAGTATACAAGATAATAATTATTACACTGGTTTATATTTATACCGGTTATTTTATCAATAACAGTGAGCTATGTTTAAATTTAATTATGATCGCTAGACGCGATCGATTCTGAATCCTAATACGTACTGTACCGAACGCGCGAGCTTGCATCCTCGCTGTACCTCCGCTACCTCGACTTTTTCCTAGCCAGGGTGTCAAGCCGAGGTGAGCACGAGGGTGCTGCGTGATCGGGTTGTATAATAACTGCAAATCCACAGCGAGTTACGTTTTTTTATTCTGGCTTAAAGGAGTTTTTTTTTTATACCTGTTTGCATTGTATTAAAGTTGAACAAAATCGGTCACATAACAAACAGAAAAGATAAAAATATTTATATTGCCGAAAAATCTGAGAAAATTGTGTTTTTTTCTGCAAAATAAAGTAAAAATTATGAAATTAACGATTTTTGGAGTAAAAGCTAACAATAAAATTAAATAAAAATCAAATTTTCCTTTTCGAACAAATTAAATCAATCCGATCAATTTAGATCTTCCGTGCCCAAATCTAATGTCACCATTCGATTCCTCTTCCAAACCGAACATTTTTCTATCTAAAAAACTTTTTTTTACGGTGCTTCAATTTTAAAATACTTCTACTTATAGATTAATATGACTCAACCTGTAAAAGTGTATAGTTTGATATTTTTTATTTCCTTTAACTCTTTAGAGTGGCTTTGGATACATAATAATGTTAGGTATCTTATTAAAGAATGGAATTCAAATTGTGTGCCAAGCGCGTGAGCGTTTCATGCTTATTGTTAATTTATAAAAATTTATTTATTTGAATATTCATGTGTTAATGAATGTTTTTGTTTTTAGTTGGTAGATTATCTGACAGCAGATTTTTTGGATGAACAATACAAAGGTCAAAGAAACATCGCTGGAAAAGTTTCGACGCTTGGTAAAATGATGGCAACTCATGGACCATTAGGAGAATTTTTGTTTGATAAAAAGTTGCTTAATGGAGAGCTGTAAAAAAAGTTTGATGATGCATGCATATGCATTATCAGAAACTTTTGAATACTTCATACTCGACTTATTTTTAATTTATGTTTATAGTAAAAATGAACTATACAAGTTTGCTTAAAAATTATTTCTACATGATGATTAAAAAAAAAATGAAATAAAATAAAATAATTTATCCTAGAATAATTAATAGACGATAACAATCGAGTGTCTTTAACTGCATTATAAAAAATATACTTATTGAAGAAAATTTTATGTCAATGGTAATCTGTTGCGAACGTACTTAATATATTGATTAAATATAGTTGTCTCCGTTTTTGCGGCTTCAGTTTCCAGGGAGGGAGAAAAATGACTTTTGAGAGTTTCGATTAATCTTTTAGTGTTACATGCATTCATTTATATATTTTTTCTTTTATACAAATTTTCGTTGGTATGTCTAAACTTACAATTTTGTCTCGCAGCGTCGTCGGTCTGATGAAGGTTCTTCTCGTTGTCAATCTTTTCTTCTGATATTCTTCCTCTGTGGCCTCTTACGACTAACTACCGTGCGCTACTTATGTTAATTATGATATCGCTGACTGAGCTTCCGCTCTTCGGGAGTTAATCCAGAAGCGCTGGCATGAATTTTATTCAAAAGTGTTACAAAATTGTAACAGGCAAAGAATACTCAGAAATTGTTCTTGACGATGTACAATATGTGGGAAAAATGTTTGGCAGACACCAAAAGTTGTCTATTTTAAATGGGGTCGATTTTTAGGGGTAAATTGGGGTTGTTAATGGAAAATCCGGTTTTCCGAAAGATCTATGCATTTTATGAACAACATTGGAACGTAAAAGTTGTAAGTACTTAAAAAATGAACATTTTTTGTAGTATGAGTCTTCCCGGAAAAGTTCATATTTTCCTAAAAAAACGTGAAAAACGTAAGATTTCTTTCTTCAATGCGTCTCTGGCACAAAAATTTTTTAAATTTCATAATTTTTGGTGAAAATAAAGGTTTTTACGTGAAAAATTTTTCATAATTTTTTCGTGCAAAAATATCCAACCATTTTCGAGAAATCAACTATTTATCGCGAAAATGGGTTAAACTTCAAAATTTTGAAAGGGTTGTCAAAGTTGATTTAAAAAATTTCTGTTAGGGCACTTTTTTTTCGTTGAAACTTCTACTTTCCGAAAAAAAATGTATACTACAAGAGGAAATTTTTTATTAAAATCGAAAAATCCGAAAAACATCTTTTTTTTGGATCAAAATTATCAAAATTTTTATAATTTCTTTATTGTTTGATATAATTTATTGTTAAAAAATGCTTTTCTGCTCAGAAAAGTATTAAAGTTTATGTTGGCAGGCTGTAGAAAAAAATGGGGAAGTAAAATTTAATTATTTATTGTTTAAACATTTGGAGAGCATTAAATAAAATTTAAAAACCAAAGAAAAAAAGTTGTTTTACAGCTATCTATTTGAAATAAAAATTTTATAACAATGTTCAAAATAAATAATTATTCGATCAATACAATAAAAAATTATTAATTTAAACAGTAATAAAGAAAAACCATTTTTAAGTAGGTTACATCCTTCTATGCATAGTTGACTTCAGGAAAACGTTTTTAAATAATAGCAAATTTCATAGTCATTTTGAAAAATAAGTTTTTATTATGTACAAAAATTCTAACAACTATTGTTCAAACATTTATGGATAGTATGTAATTCTTAGTAATAAAAAAACGCACGCAGCTTTCAGTATATAAATTAAACTTTTCGAAGTCTTCTTATCATCCAACACATATTTACAGTTTTTTATCTTTAATTTACGAAACACTGTATTGATGTTTAATGCTTATATAAAAACTGTTGAACAATAATCAGGAAACAATTACAATTAAGACTTAAATTTTTTAGTGGGAGGTTCATACTCCAGTTCATTTTTTCCATCGATTGTGCAAGTATTTTGGTGCGCGTTATCATAATTATATTGTGCGTAAGTGGCCTAACTCGTTTTATAATTTTTGGGGTCTTCTAAAATAGACGCTTCGAAACGTAAAGTTTCTTTGTACGTCGTACACAACCCAACATAAGATAACGCATCAATTAAATCTCGTGTACCAAATGTTATATGCATGAAAGATGAGAAACTGTGGAAACGAGGATTATACGGGCGGCACAGAGGGGTGCTGAATTAACAACAACGGCAATTAACATGTAACAAAATTAACTTTATTTTATCGAGCGGGATGAACAGCATTCGTGTGTACGCGTCAGTCGATCGATCTGAACTCACCGGCCCATCCAGGCCCCAACGCCAGAGCTAGGGTTGCCGCGAGACGAGACGAGGCAAGACTTTTGATAGTCTCGTCTCGAGTCTCGTGAAAAACCAAAATCACCGGTCTCGTCTCGGTCTCGTCTCGAGTCTCGACGAGACTAACTTGTAATAGATTCTCCTCAAAAAAGAAAAAATTAGTGGTATCACCCATTTACGATAAAGCTTATTTAATTTACTATAACGAAAAAGATAATAAAGTTGGGAAATGTAAGTCTGATTTAAAAGAAGAAATATGTAACGTAACATTTAACTACTTCCAATAAATTTTTAAAATTAATTCCTTACTTATTTACCATCACTTAATTGTGTTTATCATCAAAAAAATGTTTTTATAAGTCTCGTCGAGATTCTGACCGACTCTCGTCTCGGTCTCGTCTCGGACTTCCGGGACGAGACCGAGACGAGGCCGAGACTCCTCGAGTCTCGCGGCAGCTCTAGCCAGAGCTGAGGCGACCCAGGGGGCGCGCGGGTTAGTCGTCTGTGCGCGGTAGCAAAAGCTGCTTTCTTCGGGCACGACTTGGTGGCTCGATAACTTGAGGCGCCACAAAACACACTTTGCAAAATTGAGGATACAAAGGAACGCGGCCTAACAGCCGATATTAAACTGTTGGGATTTTCGTATCAGAGGATTAATAATTCGTAGATTATTATATTTACTATTATTTATTAATAAGTATGAGTGTAGTTTAGTTTACAAGTTAATAACGTGTATCCCGATGCACGTGGTGTCTCTTACGGACGACTCTTTGCAACTGCCACAAGCATGTGTCGCTCAAGTATACTCGTACTGCACACACACACACACACACACACACACACACACACACACACACACACGCGCGCACACACACACCCAAATTGCATACTTTTATCAATTGATTTTTGAGCTTTTAAGTGACCGCAAATATCCGAAACTATAATTGAGTTGTCAAGAAATATTTTTTTTGTTAAAGTACTTAAATACTCCAGAGAAAACCGTTTACTATATTCAAAGTAATTTTATAAATTCATTTTCGCCCAAATTTTAGTTTAAAAAATTAATGCTCGAAAAACAGCTATTTTAGGTCATTTTTTAATTTTCGTTGGATTTTAAAAAAATATTACTTTTCTGTAGCAATATAATTTTATTTTTTTCGCGTTTCAGCTTTAGTTAAGTTTTGAGAAAAAAAATTTTCATTTTGCTTATTAAAAAGTTGTTACAACCACAGTCATAGAAAGCAATTTTTTTTTTTAATCAATAAAACATCGATTCTTCGTAATTTTCCATCGTTTTTAACTTTCCAACGTATTTTTTGTGAATTTACTGGTTTGGAGTTATGAAAATAACACACAATCAATAAAATTTTAATTTTTTTTTTATTTAAATATACAAAAACATTACTATTTACATCAAAAGTTATATTTTTATCAGACTCTTGAGTTAAGGCAGTTACCTGCAGTTTTAGTGTTTCTTAAAAAAGTTTTCTAACTCTGCGCAGAGTTAGTTTTTTGTATCCTTTACACGTTGGTACTTTTCAAATACCCCCAAGCGGGGCTAAATTTTGAGATATTGAGCTCAGAAGTTTCAATTTTTTACACGTGATTGCTATGCTGAGCGCGTAAAATCGTATAAATTTGGAGGTTATTAACGGATTGCGAATTTAATTTTCTTAAAATATTTTTAAAAAACAGATTTTTCTGTAGGAAAACATTAAAGGAATCGTGAGGTACAAAGAATAATATAGGAAGCGATATTAACTTCTGAGATAAATAACCAAAAAGAATAAAAAATGCATGATTTCGGTAGGTTTTAGAGCAGCGGTGGCGGGGGCGGCGCGTGGCTTCGGAGTGGGTGCAACAGAGCATCTATAACTATATTTTTGATAGCTATATGTGCTATAGGTAACTACCTTAAGAAGAATAACCTTTTTTTTCAATAAATTATATTAATAAAATAAAATAATGCATTTTTTGAGCAGATTTAGATAGGTAAAATATTTTTTTAATCATTAAATTTATTAAATCTTCAAACTTTTCAAATATTTTGTTGCTCCTTAGCTATCTGTTAAAAAAATTGGCAACACTTGCACTAACTAGTGAAGAAATATAGCGTAAATTTCATTTAAATTAAATAAAAAATGCAGTTGTTTAAAATAAAGCTAACCATGGGAAGGAAAGCAGTGTCTGAATCTACAAAATGGCAAATTATCGGCCAATTCAAAGCCGGAAAAAACCAATCTGAAATATCGAGACTTTTAGGTATAAGTACAAAATGTGTTAGAAATATCATCGCCACTTATGAAGAATCAAAAACTGTTAAACATAAGAGTCGTTCAGGTAGACGGCGTGTCGCAAGTTCTCGCGTAGACAGACTTATTGTAAATAAAGTAAAAAAAAATCGTAATATTTCTGCAAATAAAATAAAAAATGAACTTCAAGAAGAACCTGGTGGTAATGTTTTAAGACAGACGGTTAATAGACGGTTACTCGATAAAAACTTAAAGAGCTGCGTCGCGGTTCGTAAGCCTCTTTTAACCGCCAAAACCGTAAAGCTCGGTACCAATGGTGCAAAGACAAATTGTCATGGACCGCCGAGAAGTGGAAATTAGTTTTATTTAGTGACGAATCATCATTTCAACTCTTCTCAAACCGACCGAAACGTGTAAGACGTACAAGTAGTGAGAAGTACGATGCTGCTTGTCTTGCTCAAAAAGTGCAAAAAGGCGGTGGTTCCGTAATGGTTTGGGGGTGGTTGTCCGGAAAAGGAGTGGGGGAAATACAGTTTGTTGAAGGCACCATGAATAGTGATAAATATATTAATACATTAAAAAACTATATGCTACCGTCGAAAAAAAAAGTTTTTGGAAAGCGGAAAATTTGGTTCTTCCAACAAGATAACGCCCCATGCCATATGTGGAAAAAATCTATGAAGTGGATGCATAGCAAGAAAATCCCTCTTATAGATTGGCCAGCTCGATCTCCAGATCTCAACATAATTGAAAATGCTTGGGATCAAATTGAAAGAAAAGTTTAGAACACGAACTGTAAAAATCTTCAGGATTTAAAACGTGAAATCGCTAATGCTTGGCTAAGTCTATCTGTAAATTATTGTAATATGCTTGCGGAATCAATGGTATGAAGAATTGATGCTTGCTACAAAGCTAAAGGAGGAGCAACAAAATATTGAAAAGTTTGAAGATTTCATAAATTTAATGATTAAAAAAATATTTTACCTATCTAAATCTGCTCAAAAATGAATTATTTTATTTTATTAATATAATTTATTGAAAAAAAAGGTTATCTTTCTTAACTCAAGAGTCTGATAAAAATATAACTTTTGATGTAAATAGTAATGTTTTTGTATATTTAAATAAAAAAAAAAATTAAAATTTTATTGATTGTGTGTTATTTCCATAACTCCAAACCAGTAAAATCACAAAAAAATACGTTGGAAAGTTAAAAATGATGTAAAATTACGAAGAATCGATGTTTTCTTGATTTAAAAAAAAAATTGCTTTCTATGACTGTGGTTGTAACAATTTTTTACTAAGCAACATGAAAATTTTTTTCTTAAAACTTAACTAAAGCCGAAACGCGAAAAAAATAAAATTATATTGCTAAGAAAAGTAAAATTTTTTTAAAATCCAACGAAAATTAAAAAATGACCTAAAATAGCTGTTTTTCGAGCATTAACTTTTTAAACTAAAATTTGGGCGAAAATGAATTTATAAAATTACTTTGAATATAGTAAACGGTTTTCTCTGGAGTATTTAAGTACTTTAACAAAAAAAAATATTTCTTGACAACTCAATTATAGTTTCGAATACTTGCGGTCACTTAAAAGCTCAAAAATTAATTGATAAAAGTGTGCAATTTGGGGGTGGGCTAAACTTTTAAGCACTACTGTACATACGTGCCGCTCTCCCGATGAAGCGGAGATTTACCTTATTTCCCAACATAAACAATGAGCCATAGTTGCAACTCTTTTGGCCTATTTTAGGTCGTTTTTTTCAGTTTTTTTTACCGGACTTTATAAGTATGTCAAGAAATAATTTAAGAGCTTATTTCTGCGCCTTTGCGGCCTAGGCGGTGTAGTTCAAGCGCGTGGCGCTTAACCAAATCCGGGTATTTTGAACGTCTGCTTGTGATCGGCGGGCGGGCGGTGAGCTCGGTGGCTCTGCCGGGCTGGCCTGATGTTGCTGATGCCCGGTCATTTGATGAATGGCGCTGCAGCCGATGGATCTGGGGACGCGTCGGTGGTGGTGACGCCATCCCCAAGTGGTTTTACGACGAACTCATGTCGGCTAATCAAAAAGATTTTGAATTTGTTCACATTGAAGTAGATTATCAAGCCGCCTTGTTTGTTGCTTAGAAAAGTAAGAGTAAAACATGAGAAGAAATGCAGATCGAGGCCGGAGCTGATTTGAACGAGAGAAGCGTCGGATTGAACGGGACAGCGCTGTACTTGGAATCTGTTGTCAGAAGTGACCGAACTCAGTCGCTAACTCTTGGTGTGTTGTATCAGCTTCCTGGTGACGACTCGAGAGTGTTCTTGCCCCTCTCCATCGGGGAACTGGACACCAGGGCACTGTCAGATAACATCGAAGCTCCGAGTATCGAGCTTTCTCACGCGACACGCCCACTACTTGTGTTGTTGACAAACACATCCTACTCGGACGAGCGTTCGAACAAGACTGTTTAAAGCATAAAAATCTAAATAGTTGGGGGAGGGCGGGGGGGGGGGGTAAACCCTGGAGGGCAAAAAAAAGCAAATTTTTCATGATTTTTCTCGAGCAAACGGCAAAAGTTATTTAATTTATGAATAGTGAACATAATAAAGAGTAACATTTGAACTACTTTCTGTAATTTTTTTGAATAAAAATATTGAAAAACAAGCCAATGCCAGTGCTTTTTGGGAGACGCCTTCGCTCGACGATTTTTTCCCGTGGTAAACGCCATTTTGTCCATAAACATCTGAAACAAAAATTTCAGGAAGATTCTGTTAGAAGATAGGTTTTTCCTGGTAATAACACGAGGGTTTTTTTTTTTTCGCCTTTTGATGATATGGCAACTGATATTTTTAGTCGAAAAAATGACCTTTGACTTCAAACAGCCACCAAATCGTCAAAAAGTGAAAAAAAAAAAATCCTCGTGTTATTACCAGGAAAAACTTATCTTCTAACCTAACAGAATCTTCCTGAAATTTTTGTTTCAGATGTTTATGGACAAAATGGCGTTTACCACGGGAAAAAATCGTCGAACGAAGAAGTCTCCGAAAAAGCACTGGCATCGGCTTGTTTTTTAATATTTTTATTCAAAAAAATTACAGAGAGTAGTTCAAATGTTACTTTATTATGTACACTATTAATAAATTAAATAACTTTTGCCGTTTGCTCGAGAAAAATCATGAAAAATTTGCTTTTTTTTTGCCCTTGGTCTTCCATACACTTTTGCCCACACAGTTCTTTAACTTTTTTGACAAATATTTCCTACATCCGTTTACATTTGTTATCAACATTATTTCTAACTAGGTTTCTCCCAATTAACCTACCCTGATTGATATCGAAGTGTACCATACAACACCAGTTTCCAGCCATGTGCAGCCTCTTTTACATTGTTATTATTTTTACACTCAATTTGTAACTTTGAACGTATGTTGTTCTTATTCTTGTGCCTACTTTCGTTTCTACCATTAGTTCAGTTTTTTCTTTTCTATCTTCCTAGACCTGTTTAAGGCCTTGGAACTAACATCATTTCTACCCTTTGTTCTTACATAATGCTCATGTTTATATATGTGTTTCTATCATGGTGATAACTGTAGTTTGAATTTTTTTCATGCTTTTATTTCTAACTCTAAGACTACTTTGTTCTTATCTTTGATCATACTTTCATTTCCATCCTTAGTTAAACATCTGTTTCTATGCTTTTACCGACATATTTTCGTCTTTTTATTTATTAACCTTCCATGCTTCATAACCTTGCTACCATTCACGTCTCTTGAGTCTTTTTTTCTAACTCTCATTACTACGTCTGTTGACTTTTTCTTCTTCCTACGTATGTTAATAATCTTGTACTTACTACCTTTTTTACTTAAGCTTCTAACGCTGAACCTTCTACACATGCATTTGTTTCTACATCTGTTTCTACTCCTATGCTAACTCTAGTTTTTTATTTATTTTCATTTAAATTTTTAACACTGAATCTGGCCTTGTGCATAATCTTTTTTATCCTCTTGTGCTTACTATTGTAAATACCCTTATAACAAACCATGTTCGTAACATTGTTTCAAACTTGATAACTACTCTTGTAACTACATTGTACCTACTCCCGTACCTGGACTTGTCATTACGTTTGTAACTTTGAACCTACGCTTATATGTATATTTTTGCTTAATATTGTTCCTATCTCTTTCACATGAATCTACTTGCTTCAATTTTGGTGTTTGCTGTTGTTTTTTCTTTTTTTCATGCTTTGGTCTCTAACTCTGAACTTTTATTCTCATCGTTGTGAAAACTATCGTTTCTGTTGTTCTTCTCAAATCTTTTTGTAATTACAATCGTGAAACTAGTCTTCTTCATACACTTTTGCCCACACAGTTCTTTAACATTTTGACAAATATTTCCTACATCCTTTTACATTTGCTATCAACATTTTTTCTACCTAGGTTTCTCCCAATTAACCTTGCGAGGGAGTGAATCCCTCGTAAATTATTTTTCTTACCTGGCAGTATCAAGTCACCTGGGAAACAGTGAAATAATTAAGTTGTTTTTTTTACTTTCCCTAGGTGATAACCATGCCGCGTTGACTCGCAGCAGCAGCCGACCACGTGGCGACGGTCGCCGTCGGCTGCACGCTGCTGCGGCAGCTTGAACACACGACGCGCGCATGGCACATACACTCACACATGTTCACCGTCCGGGACGGCTCTCCCGACCCAGGGCGTGCACGTACACACACACAACACACGAGTCCCAATTCTCCGTCTGGGAGTCTCCGGCGACGGAGGAGGTGCGTGGCGCGTTCGGCAGACGACGCAACGGCGTTGACAGGCGCGTGCGCACACACTCACCACAGTAGACTCGGGCGTAAGTGTGTGGCTTTATTTTTTTTTGTGTTTTTGGTGTGTAGCGCGGATTACGTGTGCGTGTAGGGAAAAGAGAGAGAGAATATGTGCGCGAAGAATGAAGTGAGGACTGTTAATGCCTCGTGTGCGTTACTTTTATTTTTTTTGTATTTTCGCGCGTGGTATAGGTGGCGTGGCGATCGCCACCGGAAATATTGTAGACAGGAGCGTGATTGGATGGTGTAGCGTGAATGTATTTGATTGGTGGACACATTACTGTTCCTCAAGTGTGAATGAAACTTGATGGAATAAATTAGTGTTGATTGGCTGAGAGTGTTGGGAAGGGATGATGAGGAAGGAAGTTGAGTCAGAGAGACGCGGGGAAACGTCACTCTGTTCTCAGTAGCCGAAGTAGAAGGTTGTGTTTTGAGAGTGTGATTCCTTTCTAAGTTTCTCTTTCGTAGACTTTTTTTTCTAAGTTTCTTTTCCCAGTTTCCTTTATTTTTGAGTTTGTAGACATTTTTTTTTGTTTCTTATTACAGCTAGGTGATAGAAGAATATAAGAAAAACTTGGGTTAATTTCCTTTTACAATTGAGAGTTGGAAAACAAAGGAAAAAAGTGACCATTTTGGATATAAAAAAATTTTTGGTAAAACGTAAGATTCTATATTATTTAATGAAAAGTTGTATAAAGCAGGTTTCTTAGTTTTTGGTTATGGTATATGTAAATAAAATTTCTTTGCGTACAATTAAATTTGTGGTGGTATAGATTTGATTTTGTGTGCGCGGCGTCCCGCCATTTTGTAGGCAATATTATAGTTATACTTCCTTTGTTCTCAAATTGAAATTTATTTTTTTGTAATTGTAGACTTGATATTTCGTAGACAAGAATAAAATCAAATTCAACCAAGATTTGCAATAATTTATGTCTTCTCTCTCTAGCTCACCGACCAGTCCCGGAGGTTTTCTTTCCGTGGGAACCCTACACCGGAGTTAAGGAGTTTTCCCCGAGTTTTTTTTGTGTAAATTTTCTTGTAATGGGAGGGCCCGGGAAACTCCATTAATTATTTAAGATAGGCCCTTTTCTTAGAAATACCCCATTACAACCTATCCCGATCAATATCGAAGTTTACCTTATGACACCAGTTTACAGCCATGTGCAGCCTCTTTTACTTTATTATTATTTTTATACTTCAATTTATTACTTTGAACGGATGTTGTTCTTATTCTTATGCCTACTTTCGTTTCTACCACTAGTTCAGTTTTTTCTTTTTTTATCTTCCTAGACCTGTTTAAAGCCTTGGAACTAATATCATTTCTACCCTTTGTTCTTACATAATAGATACGCAACCCTCTACCTACAATTGTGCCTACCCTTCTGCCTACTATTGTGCAATTTTGAATACTTTCTCTTGTTCATAAAATATTTATACCTTTAAACATACTCTTGTGGATACCCTTTTATGGTGTCTCCTGACTACTCTTAGGGTTATATTAGTTTCTAACATTGTGATAACCTTGTAACTTTGAACCCACCCCTGTAACAATAATCGTGCCTATAATTGTTCATGTCTTAGTTCTTACCATTGTAAAAATCTTTTTCGTTAACTAGCCTCCTACTCATGCACCTACTCTTGTTTCTATTATAATATTTTTTATATGTTATTGACCTCTGCCATTTCTTCACCTTTTAATTCCTTTTTTTAAGTACGGCCGACTAACCATGTTTACTCCTAGTTACTTTTTACATTTCTATAGTTACATAGCTGATAACATACATCAAAAATGGGGGGCGTGGGTAAAAAAGGGTGTGGGGGGGGGGGCGTACTTAGAAAATTATAGGAAAAATTAAAACACAGAAGTAAGCATATTTCGGTATACTTTTACGGTTAGTTAAGCACTTCGGGAAGGGGGGGGGGAGAAAAACAACTATATAATATAGTAAGATATATACATATACCTAGTGGAACTACGTTAGAGTTACAGTTTGTTAATAAGTCTGAGGAAATGCTAAGTCGTTGAAACAGATGTCACTATTAAATAAATTTGTGTAGTCCACGAAAAACTTAACTGTGTTTTGTTTATAATTTATCCTTATTAATATGGAGCTACATCAAGTAACACTAGAAAAAATTTGGATAGAGAAATAGAAGAAACATTAAAATTAAAAAAAAAATTTGGCTGAAAACAGACGGGCAAAGTGCGGATTGTACACCAGTGTGAAATGAAAATTTTTTAGTGTTCTCGTTGGTAAGTACTCTAAAACTTAATTTTGGAGTACTTACTGTCATTTTACTTATAAAATTCCCTACAAAATCGTAAAAAAAAATCTAAAATCGAAGGAGTCGCATAGTTAATATTGAAATTTTTTTTTGGAACGAAGTTCCTTATGTGGGGTTATAACGGGCAGGGGGCTACAGCAAAAGAAAACGTAACGTTAGCAGTTAGCAGCGTTAGCAGGTAGTAGTGTGTATACCTGTATATACGCATCCCCTCCTACAAGTCCCCGCCTATTAGCCAGGGGCGTGCAGGGCATAGAAAGAGAGAGATTTGATTTTTTGATTTTGATGAGTTTATTAATTGTACATTATGTTGTACAAAATACATTAAGTGAAAAAGTTATACATAAGATTAAAATTACAAAATAAAATAAAATAAATAAAATAAAGTATATAAAAGGTATGTAAATATAGATAATATAGAATAACAATAACAGTAATAACAACAATAATCATAATAATAATAGCAATAGTAACAGTAAGATGAATGTGGAGGAATAGATCAGTTCACAGATTCACTAAATCACTATATAAATTGCAACAGGTACACAATTTAACCACGGCGTACAAGACTCAGTCTTCTCCCTCAGCAGTAAAGATATGTGATTTGACGAGATGTTTGAAACTGGACAGGGATGATGATTGGCGTATATGAGGGGGTAGTGTGTTCCATGAGTAAGTAGCCAGTATATGAAAAGATCGTTTCAGACAGTCCGTGCGAGCAAAGGGGACAATCAACGAATCTAGTGCATGCGGGTTCGCCATTCTTAAGGGACGTGAGCTGAGCTTCTCAACAAACAAATTCGCCAAAAAGGAGGGAGTACCTGTGAGAAGGATTCTATAGAGCAAGCAGGCAGCAAAATAATCCCTGCGGCCCGCTACTCGAAGCCAGCCAAGCTCACGTCGGTAGGGTGTAACGTGATCACTCTTTCTAATCCCAAAGATGTACCTGATCCCACGATTGAGCAATATTATAATTTAATAAGAATTTATATACATATCATACAACATTCAAAGAACATTCTGTCAAAATTTCAGATCAAAATATTAAAAATTGAGGCAATGGGAGCCAACCAAACAAGGCGCTTCGAAAAAAAGATGAGTTGCGGTGAAGGCTGTAACTCGCGAACGGTTCATCTGAAATCAAAAAATAAAGTAGATTTAGTTAATATATTAGTTTTTCTCGCCCCCTAGTAGGATCAATTTCATTTTTTTTCAATTTTGAAGTTTTGGCGACGTTTTGAAGCCAAAACACTGTTTTTTGGTCACCAAAACCGGCCATTTTATGGCTAAAACTCGGCAAAAAAAAAAAAAAAAAAGTAACTCACTAGGGGGCGGGTTTTTTATGCATTAAAGACGTATGTTTAATTCTAGAAAGATCAGTGCAGTAGTTTTCAAATGAAAACTTTCACCGACTTTGAAAAATAGTGTTTCGAGAAAAACGCGTTTGAAGTTTTCGGTACGAAAAAAGTGAAGAAAAACTATTTGATTTACAACTTACACTGAATCATCTATTCCAGCTCCATAAAGTAAGTCACCAGCAGCTTCAGCAATGTCCAGGGCATCTTTTTGTCCTTGTCTTCGCCGAATTCTACCTTCTTTGGTTTGAGCGGCGCTTTCGGAGTCGGCTTTCATTATGCGAGTTTCGTCCGCCAGCCTCGCGTACTCATGGGCGCTGCATCCAGTACCAACTCCTGCTGATTGACGAATCATTAATAAAGCTGTATTTCATTCATTAAAAGTACATGCAGCTATATTTGCTGCAATCTCTACCATGTTGCAGCCAGCAGACGATGTTTTGGGAGCAATTTTCCAAATAAGTTGATTTAAACTCTCGTTGTTATTTTGCGTAAATCCACCAACGCATCTTTCTAAAAGCTCGTCTTTGCTCAGATCTTCGTATATTGGTTTCATTGCATCCAAAACATCAACTGGTAAAGCCTCGTTTGAGTGAGAAAAGTTTTCTAAGAGGTTCAATGCCACAGCTTTCTGGTATTCGCACCAAGACTCCGCGCCGCTCGGACAATCGTAGTGCTGCGGATCTTCGTCTGTGGATGAGTTATGGGCGTACGTTGCCCAGATAGCCTTTTTCATTTTATTTACAGCATCTTCTTCTCGACAGTTTCTTCTAATCGCCAAACCGTAGTACACAGTAAACTTGTCGATAAGTGCCCCTGTCAATTTTCCTTGCCCCCACAGCGTTTTACTTTTGGTTGTTTTTCCGACGTTTTTACCGGACTTTATAATTTTTTCTTCAATCGTGTTCTTAACAAGGTCTCGGAGCCTTTTACCCATACGTTTTTGTACGTGGCCAACGCACTCTTTTTTTGTTATTTGGAAGTTGTCCCCGTACGGTTTCAAGTTTACTACTCCGCTGTAAGTCTTGCTATCCCCGTCACCGACATAATTTTTATAGCGAACACTGTGTTTTTCTTGAGATCGCTGAAACATCTGCTTTACTGCGTCAACTTCCATGTTTCCCGAGGGTCCGGAATGATTTGCTTTGCACGCACCTTCAGCAACATGCTTTTCATGCCACGTTTCAAACTCAGCAGTATTCAAGCGATGTTCCCAAGTTTTGCATACTTGACAGTGTGCACTTTTTACAATAATATCAAGAACCTTACCTGTGTAAAAGCCAATCAACGAAGCAATACCAAACAAGGAGGCAAAACCACGTTTCATCCAAGTTCCATCTCCGGAAACTGTCAAATCTGAATGTGACGTCGCTTGCTTTTCTTCTTCAGCGGCAGAAGCCATAATTTTATCCGTAACTGATTGGACTGCGGAGCATATGCTGTTAATGCAATTATTATAAGTAGTTTTGCATAAAAAACTGCTTGATAAGTCCATTAAACCGCAGAACTTATTGCATCCTGCAAGTCCTAAACCCAGAATCCTCATCACGAGGGCAAATCGAGAATTTATTTCAAATCTGCTTCCGTTTTTTTTGCTTGACGGAATGTATCGATTTTCGCAGCGTTCACACTTGACTTGAAGATCGAAAGATAAACCTACTGGCTTACACGACTTGAACTCAACATTAACGTTGCACACTTTGCAATTTACCAACGTTGAAAGTGTTGTAAACACTTGCAGAAAGTCAACTATACGATAATGTATTTCGGTATCCACTGGCACAGACGGTTGAGAACTTAGCCGAATTTTTTTAGCTGACGCACTTTTTGTCTGCACGTCATTATTTTTAAACGGATTGGGTCTTTTTTTTGGTTTTCCAAGTATTTTTCCTTCAGTTTTACGCGTTTCTCTCGACACTTTACTTGTTCTAACCATTTTAAAACCAAAAAAACCGAATCAGAAATATAAGAAGAAAAATAATCGGACCGCTCTGGTGAACGAACACCGTCAAACTGACACGTCTTTTTTTCCACACAGACCTTTAGAACCGCCTTATACTCTACCTGGGTTCACTGACCCTCCCTTTTTACAAAAGGGTCTTAGGGGATTACAAAGACCGACTTAGCAGGGGCCTTCAGCGTAGAGCATGCGGGGAGGGGCAGCTGCCTCGACCTGCTCCACTCGAAGGCCCCAGACTTAAAACTCTGTAACTTTGTGAGTTTTGCTCCAAACCCTTAGAAATTTTAACACAGCATTCTTGAAATGTTTTACTATAAGAAAAAAAAAAAAAAAAAAAATTCGATTTTTCAAAAATTGTCAGACCCTACCCCCCCCCCCCTTAAGGGGGCGGAAAGAAGTTAAACTGCCGTCCTCTGCCCTTACTGCTTGCGAGCGGCCAACCGGATAAGAGGCAACCCATCTCAAAACCCCATGCGAAAAACCCAAGGACTGTAGCTTCCTGAGCAACGTTACGTGCGAGACCGAATCGAAGGCTTTACTAAAATCAAAAAGCAACAGCACGGTCATTTGTCTTCTGTCCATACCCACCCGAATGTCGTCCGTGAGTTTCAATAGTGCTGTCTGTGTGCTATGTCCTGCTCTGAAGCCCGCCTGATAATCGTCCATCAAACCCTGCGATTCAACAAAGGCAGTAATCTGGTCATGGACCAGTCTCTCAAGGATCTTCGACATAAAACTGAGCAGGGAGATAGGACGAAAATCATTTAGACAAGACGGAGAGGGTGTCTTATTGAGAGGGATCACTATTGACTTCTTCCACTGCTCAGGAAAGGTCGATGTGGATAGGGAAGTATTAAAAATATTGCAGATGAAAGGACCAATGGAAGGAAATGCTGACTGAATAAAGCTCTGCGGTAGGGAGTCAATGCCCACCTCCTGGGATGTCGACTGGCACATAACGCGTGCTATCTCGCCCACCGTCACATCCACAAACGCAAAGCCACCATGATCTGTCTCTTTTTCCAAGTTATTCAGAAAAAGAGAGAGATCTGGTGCCATATTATCAAAAGAGACAGAGGCAAAGTGAGCATTGAGATCCTCCACCGAGAAGCTACCCAGATTGGAGTCTGCTTTGGAAGAGATACCAAGATGCCTTAGATCCTTCCAGAGCTGTTGAGGATCAGTGATGTTCTTAAGCCTTTGCCAATAGATGTCGAGTCTCGCAGACTCAATCCTCTCATGTGCAAAATCACGCGCTTGCCTGTATAAAAATAGTTCAATATCGAGTCTCGAGCGTCGGTAACGTCTGTAGAGTCTGTCTCTTTCAGTCAATAGGTCACGGTGGTATGCAGTAAACCACGGATGATGATTCTTTCTTTGTTTGAGGGTTTTCAGAGGAGCAAAAATATCAAGAGCAGCGTTGAGGTTGGAGTACAAGCAACCCACCCTCTCACTAAGCGAATGCGTTTCATCCGTGAATACTGACCAATCACACCCAAGCAAAAATTCATTCAAAGCTCTAGCATCAACAGATTTGAAGTCCCTGAAAGTAAAGTCATTCGTCAAAACGTGGGGGGTTTGAATGTCAAGGGTGACTGTCATCAGGTCATGTCCCGCAATAAAAGGTGTCTCTGTCTTCAAGTAGCTAGTCACAGTGTCCAGTGCGTCAACGAGAACCAGGTCAAGCCAAGTATCCGAGTGGGAGGTGTGATGTGTAGACCCAAATGGGACCGAAAACAGAGAATTTTCATCAATAAAATCACGCACAAAAATCGCATCAGGCGAGTCCGAGAGCTGGTCTGCATTAAAATCACCAAGGATGACCTTAGTGCCATAATCATGCATATTATCACGCAGGTCGGACACAAAGTCAGACCCGAGGATAAATGGGGCATGCGGGGGCCTATACACCACACCTACAAATATGGGGTCAGTGCCTCCAAGAGAGACCTCAGCAAGAAGATACTCAGGATGACCAGGCCTACCGTTCCACTCAGTGGAAGACGAGCAGAGGCGTTTGACTGACAGAGATTGATGAACATAAAGTGCCACCCCGCCCCCCTGGTTATTACGGTCATGCCTTAGAAGAGTATAACCCTCCAAAGCAACAAGCGCATCCTCAATCGAAGGACCCAAATGGGATTCAGTAACAGCGATCACGTGTATCATGGGCTGTGATAAAAGAAACAGCCTAACCTGCTCAATATGTCCCTTAAGGGAGTTAGCATTGAAATGGCCGACACGCAGCATCATGCCCTTGCCACGCACGGACCTCTGGTGTAAAGAGTGTGTAGAAGGCTGGGAGAATGATTGAGAATGAGGCGAAGAAGAACTAAAGAGTAGCGGGTTGAAATAGGATGTAGTAGAGGAAGAAGTAGTTACATGTGAGGTGAGAGATGAAAGATGCGTACTGTGAAGAAGACTGAAGTGATAATATGAAAATGTAATATTACCGCGAGAGAGAAGATGTGTCAGCATACCTGTTATTACAAAAAACGATTCAAATCTTCAATGCTGGAGATGAGTGTAGGGGTGTCTCCCTTCTTCCTGCGAACGTAGATTCGGCCACTGCGGATGAAGCTGATGAATCCAGAGTCAGATTGTCTCGCCTTCTCACATATAGCACGATGCAAATCAAAAACTTCCTTAGGAAGGAATTCGTTCAGGTTCAGCAGTCCAGGCAAGATTGAGTTGGGATCAATCTCAGGGGGTAAATTCGATGACAATGCAGAGGTGTGCAGCTTACCCAACTTAATTTTGCTCTGGATAATTTCTAGCATGAGTGCTCTGGAGTGAAGTGTAACCAGAATCGATGGTGGGTGACTTTGCTGACGATTCGTAGGCGAGGTTGTGGTTGGAGGTTGAGTTGAGGACGTTGCAGCGTTTGAAGTGGAAGTTGACGTTGCTGACCTTGTGGTGGCCTTGCTGATGAGCATCCTTGCACCCACTATATCACGGGCTTCAGTATCCGGACGCAGAGTCTTGAGTACTGAGAGGACAAGTGATTTCACGTTGGCACCAGGAGGAGTAGCAAGACCTCCAATTACCAGCTCCGAGGAATTTGTAGAGCGTGTCGTCGCGTTCAGTCGAGCAAGATCAGAGCTGAGAGCGGCATTCTTTTTCTCGATTTGTTGAATTTTATTTAACAGCTCAGTATCACAGTGGAGGGTGGCAGACAGTTCCGGATTTTCAAACTTCTCCTTCAGCTCAGCCAGTTTACCTTTTATATCTTCCAGCTGGTCCTCAACTGTGTCAACTCGAGCTACCAACTTCGGGAGGACATCCAGATCAGCAAGTTTGTTGTCAATTCCATCGAAGCGCTCCTTGAAGGAAGTCTTCAGGTTTACAAGCTCATTCAGGATACTTCTCAAAAGTGCCTCATTGGCTACTGGCTCAACATTCTCCGAAGTTACGGCATTCGAGGTATTAGATGAACCGGATGAGGCTGAGTTTGTGCGCAGGCGAGTGTTCGGTGCGTCGTTCAACCTACTCCTGTCAGGCGCGGCCTGGGTGATGCAGAACGTGCAGGCTTTCGCTTGCTTACCGTGCAGCATAACAGTTGCTAATTGAGCACACTGCGAATGGTAGAGCTTGCTGCAATTGTCGCAACAGTGTAGTTTCGCATTTGTGAGCGCGGGCCCGTGACAAGAGCCGCAGAGAGGAGTACCTTTCCCGTTCATGACTGAAATTTTAAGTATCACTGGCTACTCTTAACCTCTCAAGCACGCAGCACTGCACAAAGAGCTAGCGAGATGACGGACAAGAAGTACTAGTCAACCTGTGGTCAGGCCACAGGTAAGTGAAAAGGCCAAGAATTGGTCAGACCACTGTGTGGTATAGACCACCTAAGGAGGCCAGCAAGTAGTAGAAGACTATGAATAGTCAGGCCGTAAAACCGCAGACAAGGGGTGACAGTTGCCAAAACAGTCAACCAGTGTAAGGTTATAGTACACCGTACAGGCTCCAAGGTATGCCGGGTTGCCAGGTATCAATTGCGCAGCCTATCTATAATTCAAAAATTCGCGCGGACTTGCACTAAATTTGCTATGGCTATGAGCGCACTATTGTAGATATAACTTAAGGCACTTTGTAAGGCTAAACACTGATGCCGCCAAAATTTTGCACTAACCTCACTTTGCACTGGTGTAATTTAATAAGTTTTTTCAAAGTTAAATTACTATGAGCAACACCACAGTAAACAAAAATCAATCAATCCCCTTAAAGTATTACGAGAACCGCTACACTAGAAAAAAAATATCTCAGTGAACACAGGAACGAGACTTAAACACTAGGCAAAAACCGAGAGCGTGTGTACGTACGTCCAGCCGAGCTGGTATGGAGAGAGAGAAAGAGAGAGAGACTGACTTAGAGAGAGATAGAGAGCAAGCAACTGAACAGTGTTTGTTTGGCAGCACGTGAGTGCGCGTCATAACCTAACTTTAGAGTTTGATCAAAACAAACCGTACGAGTTGTGTGTCAATTTTGTTACTTAAACTTTCGCTAGCGATAATAAATTATAAAGAAATATGAAAAATAAAAAAGTGATCAACGGTGACAGTGACGAAGATTCTGTGATTTCATCAATTGGAAACGATAGCAAGTGAGTAAAGCATGTTAAATTTTATTTTTTATAAACTTGTTGATGAATGCAACTGAATTAAAAAAAGTTTGTTTTAAATTAACAGTAGTGACCTTTTTTTGACGAAATCCATTAGAATAAATGTTATAAATAAAGGAAAATAAAGTGTAAAACAATATTTTCGATTTTCACAGTTGATGTCGAATTGTATGTCAAAACATGTAACGATACTTATTATTATAACTCAACTGTGAAAATTGAAAATATTGTTTTACGATTTATTTTCTTTTATTTCTAACATTTATTAAAATTTGTATTGTATATGTATCTTATTTTTGGTAAGGCTTTGTTACTAATATTTGAAGATAATCTCAATTTCTTGATTAATTACAAATAATAAAAAAACTTATGCCAAATTTTTAAATGATTTGATCATCTTTTCATAATAAAATATTCTTATTCCACACAATATACATAAGGGGCAGTGAAAGTAGATAATTTTTGATTCCTTGTTTATTAATTTTTTCCATAACTAATTTAACAATATAAAAAAAAAAATAAATAAAATCAGTACCAGCAAAGTTTCTTGCACTTGATCAACATAATATGAATCATTCTGCAAAATTTTGAAATCGAAGTTTTAATTATTTTCGGTTTACCATGTCAGTCATTTTCACAAAACACTGTTTTTCAAGCAAAATTTCGATAAAATACGGCTGACAAGGTTTTTCCAAATGTAATCAAAATTTTGATTTGAAATTTGGCAGAAAGTTCCATTACTTCTATATCTAGTGCAAGTATCTCTTCATTTTCAATAATATTATTTGGTTTAAAAAAAAAAAAATAATATATAAGAACTATCAAAATCAGATCAAAGATATTGTGTTAAAGAAGAACCAAAATAAGTTAAATATTGATCTCAAACTTAAACAGTAAACAATATTATTGAAAATGAAGAGATACTTGCACTAGATATACAAGTAATGGAACTTTCTGCCAAATTTCAAATCAAAATTTTGATTACATTTGGAAAAACCTTGTCAGCCGTATTTTATCGAAATTTTGCTTGAAAAACAGTGTTTTGTAAAAATGACTGACAATGGTAAACCGAAAATAATTAAAACTTCGATTTTAAAATTTTGCAGAATGATTCATATTATGTTGATCAAGTGCAAGAAACTTTGCTGGTACCGATTTTATTTTTTATTTTTTTTTATATTGATAAATAAGCTATTGAAAAAATTAATAAACAAGGAATAAAAAATTATCTAGTTTTACTGCCCCATAATTATCACAAATTTTAAAACTTGATCTAATTTTTTCAAATTTTTTATTAGTAGAGTTGCAAAAAAATTTTTTAAATTGGTCTTAAATAAGAATAAAACTAAAACCAAAGTTTGGAATCAATAACTATACTAGTTAGAAAAATAAAAATACAACCCTAAAAAAGACCGATACATCATTTTTGACAATTTTTAAAATTTTGTTAAATTTCTTTGAATATTTAGCTACAGTTGTAAAAAAATTTTGAAATTAGTATAAAATAAGTAGAAACCTAAAATCAAAGTTTTAAATCAATAAACACTGGTTGGAAAAATAAAAATTAAGCTACATATTGTACTAAGGATGTTTGGTACTTACGAAAAAATGCAGCCGTTTTGTCAATTTTGATCGGATCGATTAATGATTAATATCAAAATAATCATTGAATTTTTTGCCTTTTTTGTTCGATTTAGTTTTTAAAAAAATCATAGTATTTTTTTAAATACTTTAACCCAAACGCTTATGGAAATCAAGCAATTTTTTTCTTCGATCGTTTGTCACTCTTCTAAAAATACAGAGATCGTTAAAAGAACTATTGGGATTTGTAGATTTCAGCTCGAAGAAGATTTTAAGATTTTTTTTATAATACCTTTCCGACCATTTGAAAAAGATAACAAAGAAAAACAAGCGCGCAGCGGTTAAATTCAATGCGCGTCTGAACAAGAAATGCTCTAACTTTTTTTCTACTGCATTTTTTGATCTAAATATTTGTACACAATATCTTGAGGTCTTAATTTTTAATGTGAGATTGAAAAAGTTAACGTTTTTAAACTTTTGTCACCGAGTTTTGTAAATTGAAAATTAGGTTATGTTTTCGTGATTTTTCCTAATTTTTTAAAATATTTTTTAACCATACAATTGATACTACATGAAAGTAGAAACTTTCAACTATGTTGTGTAAAATTTTCAAAATGATTCATTCATTAGGGTCAAAGTACTGATGAGTTGAAAATAAAATCGTCTAGTGGGGCGCTGCGGTGCCCGTCCCCTCCCCTCTTTTCCCCTCACGAAAGTACCAAACATCCTTAAGCCTAAAGTCAATGACTTCACTAGATTTTGAATCAAAGATATCTACTCCTTTCAAAAGATACTTTTATTCATTAGATATTACAAGTTTTAATGTTTGTTTAGTTTAATCTTGAGTGACTGGCTTATAAAAAATACCTCAATTTGTTTGAAATTACGATAAAGTAAAAACATAATTCCAAATTTTTTAATCCTTACATTACTTTTAACAAATCCATAAAAATTTCTTTTTTTTTTAATTTCAGAATTAGTATAGAATGTAAGACAAAAACAAAAATAGAAATGAATATCAAGCGCAGTATATGAGAGAGTATAGAGTGCGTAAAAAAGCTGAGAAAGAACAAGCAGGACCTCTGATCTTGACAGAGGATTTTAACATCAACTTTACTGATAAAAAGTCTAAACCACTACTCAAGTTCCTTCAAGAAGAATTTAATTTGACAATAAATAACGATCCTACGATTTCAACCGCAAAATATAACACGACAATTGACCCAGTTTTTTCGAGATACTTGCAAAATATGCAATCTCAAACTTATGTATCATACTTTTCTTATCACAAACCAATTGTGTCTGTTACTGAATAGGTTTTTATTATAATAAATAAAAATGTTTTTATAAACTACGATTAAATAATTAAACAATTGTTTTTATTTATATCGAATACCTGAACTCATTGAAATTATTGAAATGGTAAAACATTAAACACATTCTAAATTTGTACATAAAAAAAAAAAAAGCGGGACTCGGGGGTTGGGGAAAGAACGAAGTTCCAGTCGCTTTCCCGCTCGACTAGCACACATGAATTTCAAGTGAAGAATAAGAAAATAAATCACCGAAAATATACATAAAAAGTGTTGGTACTTTATCTAAAGTTTACGCGAGTTAGTCTACGAGAAAAGCGACTGGAACTTCGTTACTTCCGCTGGCCCCGAGTCCCGCTTTTTTTTTTTTTTTTTTTTTTTTTTTTTTTACTATAAGGTGAGTAGGGTTTGTTGGGAGAGTGCGTGAGAGAAGTATGGGGGATAAAGTACGGTATTTGAAGTAAATGAAATGAGTAAGTTAAGTAATGTGACTAAGATTAAAATAGGTGATTAAAGATAAAAAATTGAATAAGGTTAGTTGGATTCTAAAAATTGGTCAGATAGTTAAGGTAATTTAATGTGAGCGATGTCGTCGATGAAGATCAGGATGCGCCGTCCTGGCAGGCGCCTCTTCACTCGTACGCCTATCTTGTTGAATGTGCTGCCTGCGTTGCGCAGACCCATGGGCATCACAAGCCACATGAAGGTACCTCATAGCGTCGCGAAGGCGGTCTTTTGCTCGTCGGACTTTTTTATCGGCACTTGCCAATAGCCGGAGCGCAGGTCTGGGGTGGACATTATCTTGGCGCCACCCCCAGGCGAATCCGGTGGAACGGAAGAACCGTGACTTAAAAGCCCAATTGACTATTTTGGTGGATGAGGACCACACGACGTGGGCGAGAGCGCTGCCGAGCATCAAGTTCGCCATGAACACCGCGAGATGCGTGGCCACCGGATTCAGCGCTGCGTACCTGAACTTCGGGCACGAGTTGCGAGCGCCGGACAGCGCCCACCGAGACCTTCGAGAAGTCACCGTCTCTGAGAATTTTGTGGAGGAGATTACCCCCAAAATACTCGGGATGGCCGACACTCTCAAGTTGGCGCGAGAGGTCAATGAGAAAGAACAAGAACAGCGGAAAGACGCGACGGACCAGCACCGACGCGAGGACCCTATGTACCAGGAAGGTGATCTGGTGCTGGTGAAGAGTCGTTTCCTAAGCAACGCAGATAAAGGGGTAACACCCGCGCAGAGACGGTCCATATAAGATCTTGCGACGAGTCGGAGCCACCTTTTACGAAATAGTGCCGGTGCACGGAGAAGGTCCTGCGGCGGGCATCCACCACACATCCGCACTGACACCCTTCCATCGATCCGCTAACGACGTGCCGTCTCCCGTAGCTCCCATCCGAAACAGAGGTCGCCCGGCCAAGGCGTGACCAGCACCGCCAGGGCTAGCTGAAGAGGCGACGGGGGCTGTCAATGACACCCGCCTGATCCAGCGGGGCCGAGGGCGGCCACGCAAGAACTAGAGGATGAGCTGGACTCCTCGTCGGGACGACTTCAAGTCCAAAGGGAGAGTCTGTAGCGTGACCCCAGGTAAGCCTGCCAGTAGGCAACCCGAGGCTGCGTTGTGAACGCCCGGAGACTCGAGATGAACGCGCGGCTTCATAGATGCGGAACGTGCCCGCGTCGCGAAGCCGCGTCCATCATGAAGTTCCGCGCGTGCACGCAGACGCGGGGGAGGCCGTACGGTAATCCCATGGCGGCCCCCCCCCCTGCAGGTATATAAACGGCGGTGAAGCACCGCCTAAAGACAGAGAGAAGAATCCGAAGGGAGAACGAAGAAGTCGAGGCTACCAGGATCTTACCTACCCCTCTTCTTCATTCTCACCGACGAGCTAAGCCCAGGAGAAGACAGCCAGGTCGACCGTCTTATCCAAGACTTAAGCTGAACCCCGAAAGCAGCAGACTAGCGGATTGAAGTTAGACCGGCCCAGGCTCGGTCGACCTAAGCCGCTACCTGTGCCTCTTTCCTATAACCATCGGCCAGCTGCCATTTTCGCATAACTTATTATATCTACTTCATAACTATTGTTTTCTAAAACTGTGTATTTTGATTGTATTATTTTAATGATTGAATAAAGTAATTTAAAAACACACATCGGTTTACAGTCTCTATTTTATAGGTTAGCAACTTTTTTAAATCATTGAAAGCTAGTTAATTTATTACTAATGGAAATTAATGGGTAAAATTTTTGTTTTTTTGAAAGCTCTTAAGTTCATCTATTACTTAGTATAGTAAAAAATGCAAAAAAAAAAATTTTCTCGTTCACTTCAGAGCGCCAAGTATAAGTAATTAAATAATTGTTAAGTAATTATATTATCGCAAAATACTCTTATTATTTAGGCCCGCCAATTTTTTTCAGGGCCTAATGGAGCTGCGCCAAAATTTTTTTTCAAAAAAACAATGTTAGAGAAATAAAATCCTGCTTGCCAGACTCTGAAAGACCGTTTCTGAAGTTTTTAAAAATTCATCAAAAATTGTTGAAAAACGGCCAAAATGAGAGATAAAATCGAATTCTTAGGCAAAATTTTTAACGACACTTTTGGACTCTGTAATCGTAAAAAGGTGTTTATTAGATGCATTTTTATTAAAATGATGAGTTAGGAACCTCTAAAGAATTAATTTTTATGAAAATCAAGCAGATTTTTAAAAAAATCATTAAAGTAGCAAAAAATACGACAAAAATCACATATATGTCGCTTGGTACAACAGAAAATTTCAACCTAGCGCGTCCAGACTTCACGTACTTTCAAGTTAGGTATGAAGTCAAACTTCTATCGCTATTAGAAGTCGATATTCGAAAATAACCCGAAAACGCCTCACCTTAGTATACATACTTCTATTATCGTTTCGAAGACTTGCGTCGCTTTTTTGAAACCATCAACGAGTCCTCGATTGGAATTACAAGGTGCAACGCTCGGAGTACGATTGGCAGAGACACTTTTTGCGGAGTACGAATTTAATGTAAGCCAGCGAGTATTTTGGTCGGATTTTTAGACCGTCCTTTGGTGGATACGATCTGATCCGAAATATTATAAAATATTTGTTGAGGTTCGATTGGGTGAAATAAACGAGAAATCAGATGTGTCAGAGTGGAAGTGGGTTGATTCTAAAAATAATCCGGCAGATGAAGCCACTAAATGGTTTTCTGAGTGTTTGCAGCCGGGCAGTCACTGGTTCGTTGGGCGGACTTTCCTACGCGAGTCCGAAGATTGTAAGCCGAAAGAAAAACTTGGGGAGTTCATTGAGTCACATGAGACAGAACTTGAACCGAGAGAATGTAAAATTTATGCCGTTCGGGAGTTCAGTTTAATTTCAAGTTTTTCGCCGAAATTTTCTCATTTTTCAATTTGGTCTCGTTTGATAAAAGAATCTTCGCTATTGTTGGAAACTGCTGGTGTATTGCTGAAGAGGGAAGATTTTCGTTCAAATTTAGAGAGGAAATGGCATTCGGAAGAATAGCATTAGAGTAGAACAGCCCCTCCCTTACTTTTGGTGATTTAATTCTTCTTTTAAGGAAGATAACAGGAGATAGCCACTGATGGGTGGACCATTGTTCATCAAAAAATTGTTCTGATCATAGCTGATAAGGTGAAAAGACATTTCACCCATTATCGTTCACCATCAAGAACTTATGGAACTTGGACAGCCTCTTCGCCTTACCAGATAAAGAATCAATGATTGAATAATGTATTATAATGTACCAAACTCTGTTTGAATGAATCTCTGTAGTGATTTGAAATTAATAAAAAAAATAAATAAATAAAAAAATAATAATTCGTAACAATCAGTTTTTATAAATTTGTCTAATTGCGATCATTCATATTTTTAAAGTTATTTTTTGTTTACTTTTCATTAATTGATAGTTATTTAAATTATATGTATAGAAATTAAGCAAAGATCTTTTTTTATATATTTGCCAATCTGCAGTGGCGGTAACGTTTTGATTACCTATGTAGCCTACATTTTTTGTCGCAAGGAAATTTTTTTTTTTTTTTTATTATTTTTTTTTTTTTAATGCTTACTTAAGCCATAAGGCTTATACAGCTAGTACAACCCATTATTCCACACAGAATAAGAATTGTTAAGAATTATTCAAACATAATACATTATAAATTGATACTACAATTTTTACAAAAATTTACAGTAGCTTTCAATGAGTCAGTGTTCATAACGTTCAAAATTTTCTTAATCGTAATAGTTTTGAAAGTAGCGGATGCCCTTGACATCACCTTCCTGAAGCCTTTTGAAAAAAGTTTGTTCCCTCGCCTTAGACCTCTATGTAGCACTGTAGTCTGACAAAGGAATGGATCCACTTGGTGCCTCTGAGATGGCAGCCACTTTAGCCTAATGATCCACAGCCTCATAACCTTCCAAACCACAATGCGGTGGAATCCAAATTATCTTAAGTGGATCCGCCAGCAAACTATCTTTCAATATCTTCGAGAGCTTTTTTCTCAATTCCATGATAAAGGGATTTTTGTTACTTCGTGCGGTCTCCAGGGCCATTAACACACTTTTGGAGTCGGAGAAAATACAAAATTTCCTATCCAGATGGTTGGCAATCCAATCCAAGGCAGAACTGATCGCTACCGCTTCGCCAGTGAATATCGAAGCGTACTTGTGAAATGCGCCTCTCGCGTCGATGTCTAAACTTGGAATGTCGAAGGCCCAACCAATTGGATTGCCTTGCGACTTACTGGCATCTGTGAAGATGTGAACAGCATCAGTGCTTCCAAAAAGTTTCTGGAACTCCAGATTAATGACTGATGATTCCGAGAGCTTGAGCGCCGAAACCAAGTCCACAGGCATCTGCTTGAATCTGGCTTCATATTCTTCCAAAAACACAGGATCTTTGTTGGAACTATAAAGGTGGGATTGGACTAAATAAGATACCAGGACGATAGCCTTCTCAAATATTCTCTTCTTATTTCTGTTCTTTCTGTGTTTGTTGAAGTACTGCGTGACTGAGGAGAAGCATGCACTATCAAGGCTCGCCAGGACTTTGGTTATATACTTAAAATCCTGCTCTTTGGGTCTGTCGCACAGAGCTAGGAGCTTAGACTCTTCTAAAATGATGTTCTTCGGCATTGACATTCCATAACCAAAGGCTGTCCTTATTGCCGCTGTCCGTACTTTGTCCAAGAGATCAGAGAATTTCTTCCACTTGGGATAATAGATAAAGAGCCAATAGTGACTGACCTCACAAGACTTTTGTAGAGATTGAGAAGAGTTCCTGGATGAGTTCCCCACCAAGTTGTGCACAAGACCTTCAGCACGTTGAGGATGGCATTTGATTTATTAACTGCCTTAATAATACGTCGGTCGAAGGCAAGCTGAAGGTCGAAGATTATACCAAGGAATCTCGTTTCGTTTGTAAATTTGATTAGAGAGTCGTCAACTTTGACTTCAATACTTCCTGGGATCAAGTTATTTTTACTAAAATGTAATACCTTCGTCTTTTCGACAATTAGTTCGAGTCCTAGCTTCTTGAAATTGTTCTGGATGATCTCACATGCACTTTCGAGCTACTCAATACTGGTATCGAGATCATCGGCACAACAGTAGAAAGCCAGGTCGTCAGCAAACTGCGATTTTCTGACAGATACCATCAGTCACGTTTCTGACGTAGTTGTTAAAAAGGAAGTGACTCAGTACTCCCCCTTGCGGTACTCTCTTGGTAAATTTCCTGGGGGAATCAGGATTGACCACACTGGTGATAAGTCTATCAACGCAAAGGCGAGAAATAAACTTTATGAACAGTTCGGAGCAAGCCATGTCGATTAACTTTTGAATCAGAATTGAGGGGACGACGTTATCAAAGGTGCCTTTAAGATCTAAAAATACCGCAACCGTGTCCTTGTTGCTAATAAATCCATCCTGTACACAGAGCGTAAGATTGAGAATGATGTCCACACATGATCGACCCTTGCGGAATCCACTTTAGTCCCTGGAAATAACATTATTGTGTTCACAAAACCACTGCAGTCTGTTTTTCATCATTATTTCCAATATTTTACAGAGGCACTGAGTCATTGTTATTGGGCGCAAGCCACTATTATCCGGATTCTCGATTAGGTGAACAAAGGCGTACTTCCAGTCATCAGGGTATTCACCAGAACGAAACATCTCGTTGTAAATATCAACCAAAATTAGTGTTTGTACTTGATTGGCAGCTTTGTTATGGCGAAGTAGTCGATTCCGTCCAACCCAGATCCCGTACTTATGTTCCTGGATTCTATCGCGAAATTTAATTCTGCAAAAGAGAATGGTTGATCCGAAAAATCGTTAGGCTGGTATTGGGAGTTAGGAGTAGGTTGAATTATTGACGGAGGAGAGGTGATCTTATCGAAAGCCTCATTTGCCATTCTAGTAAAGTCGAAACTATGGGCACTTTCTACTGTGTGGTGAATCTTCTGCCACTTGTTTCTAAAAACCTCATTTGATTCCAAACGTAACTGGCGTTTCTGTTCAGATCGATGTTTTCCGTGAACCTAATAAAATATGCTTTCTTCTTGCTCTTGATTATCCTCTTGAATATAGCACAGTTCTTCTTGTAGGCTATCCTGTCTGTAAGATTTTTGGACCATCTCCACTTCTTGAATGAAGCTCTTCTCAGCCTCTTGAGTTACGAACATTCCTCGTCCCACCACTCCACAGGGTTCCTGTGGATTTTATTGGAGACGTCCCTTCTTTTTGGAGTATTGTCGATTATCGATTCCTTCAACATGTTAACAAAAGTCTCATATTTCTTTGAAGCTGGGGAGTTAACAAAAGAACTGTCAAAAAACTCAGTGTATCGTTCTTCAAGTTAGACATCCCAATTCGTTTGCTTGGATGTTGTTATAAAGGATCTCTTCCTAAATACATACTTCGTAAGAGATACAATTAACTTGATAGGGAAGTGATCAGATTCGTGGGTTTAATCGAAGATTTCAAGTTCAACTCGAGACGAGTCATGGGCGTTAGCTAAGACTAGATCGAAGTTAGAGGTTTCGTTGGTGCTAGCATGCACATGAGTAATTCCATCGAAGTTGAAAACCAAGAGATTGGTGACCGTGAGTAAGTAAAAAAACCTGTTGCCACTTGTATCGTCTTCTTTGCAGTTTCAAAGGGTGCTATCAACGTTGAAGTCTTCCATCAAATACGAAATGCCTTCTGCACCAGATGCCAAATTCGAAAATTTTTCCCACTGATCATACGTGACAATGATTTTCTGCCTATTTTTAGACGGGACGCTGTAAACCGCATATAATTTGACCAAAGCTTGAGTACAAACTTACCATCCCTCTCCCCACTTCTGTCTCCGGAAAATGAAGCGAACTCAAAAAACTTGGCCTCGGCTCCCAAATATCATCTTCGCACCTCAAACACTTCTCACCCGCCACCCTAAACTCCCACTACGCTGCTGTATGCAGTACATCGCCACCTCTTAACGAGACAGACATCGTTACAGCGTGCAACTCACCTCCCTCGACCCTCACTGCCTCACCCTCGACTTCACGCCCGTCACCCCAGACGATGCGTCTGTATTACTCTTAGCGGCCAAATAGTGTTCTACCCCAAGGTCGACAGTAAATTATAGACAATCAATCAATCAATCATCAAGAAATCAATCCAACACGTCAGCGGTCAAATTTCTTTCGTACTTCAATTTAAGATCTTTCGTCAAAAATAAGTCTTTCAAAATTTTCAACGCATATTTATAATGAGATTCATCATAACTATTCTGAAATCTACTCAAGTAATTTACACTATAACTCACATCTAATCACGTTCCCGTACTAAGGTATAAGCTCCGATCAAATTTCTATACTTCAGATCATTTGATGTTGGCTGTGGAGGCCAACTGACATTGGCACATAAGTTTTGTTTCAACAAAGTTTCGACCTCAAAATATTGTATTTTCTCGCTAGTGAATTTATATAATCACTCTGATCGAGTGTCATAACACATTTCTTACAATCATACTTAATATTTATCCCCGAATAAGTATTTACTTTGCCCATATCTTTCATAGAAAATTTGAATGACAATTAATTTTTAATTTTCTCAATCCTTTCCTTACTTTTCCTACAAATTGATAAGTCATCAACAAATAGTATCAAACATACTGTATCATCATTTTCAAAGTTCATGTATAAGCACTAATCGTTCTCACTTCTCTCTAATTTCAATTCTTTCATAAATTCATCAAAACACTCTCACCAAGCTCTCGGGCTCTCTTTCAACCCGTATAATGCTTTAAATAATTTGTAAACTCTATTTGACCCCTCTTGATAACCCATTGGTTGTTTTACAAATACTTCTGACTTTACCAGACCATTTAAAAAAGCTGTCTCTACATCCATCTGATTTATTATTAAGCCATTTTGGCAACAATAAGCTAACAAAAATTTTAAAGTCTGTATTCTAGCAACAGGACAATACAAATCTAAATCCTCAAGCAGTTTAGCTTGCTGAAAACCTCTAAAAACAAGTCGTGCTTTTTTTCTATTGCCGGATTTATTTGTAAAAACGCATTTTAAATCTAACAGTTTTTTTTCGGCATTTCTACTTATTCCCAAGTTCTATTTTTAATCAAACAATTTATTTATTTATTCATGGCCTGTAACCACAAATCGTTCTCATTACCACTCATCGCTTCCTCATAATTTGAGGGACTATCAGCGCTTACAACATTTACGTAGATATAATTTGAGTTCACATTTACCCCATACCAATCTGGCTGTCGTCTTACTCTCTGCGGCCTTTGTGAAATATTTTCCATCACCTCAACGCTATCTTGGTTGTCTATATTTTCACCCAACTCTATTTTCTCCCTACCCTCATTTGATTCAAATTTGTGATTTTCACTTTGCAAATTTTCATCATCGCTGTCATCATTGTCATAGCCTCTAAAACCAATCAAATTTTCATCATTTACAATGATGTCCACATGTCTGGCTCTAACCATTTTACCATTTAATAAAACTCTGTATCCAACGTGGTCATAACCAAGTAAAATGCCTAAATCAGCCTTTCTGTCCCACTTAGTATCTCTCTTAATTTCGGTCACCCTTACAAAAACTTTACTTCCATATAAACGTAAATTTTTCAAACTTGGCTTCTCTCCAAATTAAATCTCAAAAGGGGTTTTATTTTCAATCGCGAGGCGATTAGAGACTTCGTTGCGTTTGCGATGGTAGGCAGCGACGTAATGCGGGGTTCGAAACCGGCAGGCATTGCGGTAGAGCCACTGGCGTTCAGAAATGAGTAGCCAGATGTCTACGGTGACCCAGGGTTTATTTCGGTTTGAGGTAGAGAAGGTTTTGGGTAGTGCGATCTTGTTAAAGGTATTGATGATAGCCTTGGTGAGGGCTTTGGTGTAACGATTGAGCGCGGGTGTAAGGGTGTCGAGTGTGCAGCAGCGAGGGGCGCTACAAGGGAGAGCATGGTGGCAAGGGTCGTTAAAAGTGGGGCGGCGACGTCACTTGGACGGAGGTATTTGAGGTTAGGCGAAGTGATGACTTGGGGTGTGGGGAGAGGGATGGTAAGTTTGTACTCAAGCTCGATGAGGCCATGGCCGTACGAAAAAGGGTCCTGAGATTCACGGTAAGTGACCAGGCGGTCGGGGTCCTTGAGGAGGAAAAGGTCGAGCCAGCTGTGGTGAGAGGACCCGTCGCTCCAGAGAGTGTGGTAGGTTGGGGGTGAATAGACGAGGCGAAGTGAGTTTAATGGTAAAGTGATGGCGGAAATAAATAGAGTTGTTGGTGGTCTTAAGCGTGTCGATGTTGAAATCGCCTGTAACGATTGCATGGGAGTAAACAGGGATGAATTTAGCAAGGCTGTTGAAAAAATCTATTGGTAGACGGGTTGAGAGTGCGCAGTAGACTATGTCAAAAAGAGCTGTAAATGACGAGGATTTGACGCCGTAAATTACGTATGCGGGGCGGGTGTGGTCGGTGGGATCAGATTTGTCTAGCTCAGTGATGGTAAAATCAGATCCCGCGAATAGACGGATCCCGCCGCTGGGCTTGTTCTCACGATCGTGCCTGTGCAGGATCATCCCGGGAAGCTTGAAGAGTGCGGACGAGATAGCGTTGTCGATGCGAGACTCTGTAATCGCGAAGAGGTCGTACTTGTTTTCAGCCCAGTGGTTTTCAAGCTTGCTGAAATGAGTGTGGAGGCCGTTGATGTTGACGTGGCCTATGCGGAATGAGAGGACAAGGCCGGGGCGGGGGGCTGGTGCACACGGGGGGTCTCATTGTCGGGTTACTTGCTGGGGGCGCGGGTTGAAGGTGAGATGATTCGGGTCAGAGGCAAAGGTGATGGGGATAGGTGCAGCTGTAAGGGTAGGTCGCATGCAAACGCCAGAGTTGGACACGAGAGGGGGAGCGTAGTTGATTTCTCTGGCACGCTGCCGTGCGGTGGCGTGAAGCTTGTGAATAGGGCCGGGGAGAGTAGGGTTGATATGAATGCTGACTGCTTCACCTTGGCCGAAGAGTTTGAGTGCCGTTACGTTTTTGAGTTTGCGACCGGAGGAAACGACGTCGTCGCGCATGACGGCGGGCGAGAATTGTATAGAAATTGTAACAGAGTAGGGGGGTAGGGTGGCTGGTGTTGTGCCCTCGAAGATGCGAGAATTTCAAATGTAAGCGGTGGCACGGGAGCAGTCCATGGCTCGGAAAATTTTTGAGGCGACGGCGATCCTGGAGTCGTGATTGTTGACAAGCGCGCGTGGGACGCCGGAAATGCGAACCTCGTAGGAGGCGCTGGATGACGTTAGAGTGGATAGTGGAGATTTTGCTACTGAGGTCGTCCTGGTTTTACTCGATCAAGGTGAGACGGGTCCCGAATTTTTCAATGACGCCTTCGAGCTACTCGATGCTGTGCTTGACAGCAGAGATCTTGAAGAAGAGCTTGTGGGCCCAATGGGGTATATCGGGGGGTAGGTTATCGGCATCGGCCACAGCGGATGGGGTGGAGTGTGGGCGCGGGGGACAGAAAATTTTAGATGGTTGGCTACTGGGAGGGGGGGGGGGGTAAGGTGCGAGAGCGTTTGGCCGAAACGGTTGGGGGATCGCTGGCGTTTTGCGGGGAGGTAGGGGTTGAGGTTGAATCGCATGGGTGAAAAATGGTATGATTACTAGCTGTTGAGGAGGAGGAAGACGGGGCGGGGATGACGAAAGGAGACGGGCTCTTTCGGCCGAGAAGTGAGCTACGAAGCACGTTCTACAGTAATATTGAGGGGAGTCGGAGGTGTCGATGTGAGTGCTGCACTCGGTGTGGATTTTGCCCGAACAGCAAGCACAGGTACGGCAGGGTGAGGTTTCGTTATTCAGCGAGATTTTGTGACAGGCGATGCATGAGTGGTGGCCGCGGGTCATAACCAAGATGAGAGCATAACGGGTGGCGAGAGGTGGGAGTTGGAGAGGGAGGCACTGAGACACACGCTGTTAGCACTAAAGCACTCAAGAAACGCGCTGCAGACGGTAACACAAGCTACTGTCAGTTAACACACGCTAGCACTAAACGCGCACTGGCACGATGTTGATGTCAACAAAGGCGGGGCAGCAGACAGCTTCGTGGCCGATGATCAGCAGTAGGCAGACTGTTGCGGTACCGGTGCGCAGGTGGTAGCCAGTCGAACTACGGTAAAGTAGAAGGCGGCGTAGTCGGTAAAAAAAGGTGGTGGCCACAGCTCACGAGGCAGATGCGCGACGAAGGCCCGGGTCAGGCTGGGGCGATGTAGGGCACGCTGGGGGCGCGACGTCGTGTCCTGAGAAGCTGGCAACCGGGTGTGGCTGGTGACAGCGAGCAGGATGGTGGTGCGGTGCGTGCGGTGGCTTTCTAACCTTAAAAACGTTGCAACCGGCGTTTTCAGGACACCCTGGCTCAGGAAGGTGAGCCTAGTAGGAAAAGTCTCGTGGTAGCGAAGGCCAGAAGGTGTCCGAAAAAACTCGCGAGAACTTGCACTCCACGGAGTGAAGAAAGCGTGAGCAAAATGCAGAAAAAAGCGGAGAAGATTGAGGAGCTACTGATGCTTACCATGGAGCAGAGAGAGAGCAAAAACTGACTGGGCTGGTGATAAAGTTGATCAAAAATCAATTACAGGTTATGTAGTGAGAGTTTTTGAAAATTTTATTTACTGGAAATCGCATAAGCAAGGCAGTGTGACGAAATCATCAACAGCTGCTGAATATGTTGCATTATCCGATGCAGTTAGTGAAGTGAAAGTGATTTTGATTTTACTAAGTGATTTTAGGTTGAAGATTGACGAACCTGTCAGAATTCATGTAGATAATTCTGGTGCGATTGCGATAGCAAAATTTGGTAATTTGACGAAAAACTCTAAATACATCGAAGTGCATTATCATTTTGTGAACGAATGCTATATGCACGGTATTGTAAACATTGTAAAAGTTGAGTTTGAGAATAATCTAGCGGACATTTTGACAAAAGCGATTGGTCGAAATAAGTTTGAAAAATTTAGGCATGCATTGAAGATTGTTTAAAAAAATGTAGGTTTCTAAATCATAAATTTGAGGTGTGTTAGAATTGGAACAAATTTATGTAGGGGAAATGTATGATAAAATGCTGACAGGAGAGATTCCTCCTGTCATTAAATGTGTGCTAATGCTTAATTGCATTTTTTGAGAAATGTATTTATACAGACGAAAAGTGTAAAATCAGTTCAGTGTTATAGTCGTCATAATGTCGGTCCGGTTAAGACAATGTAATTAACCCTTAAAGTACACACCCAAATCCAGAACTGACACACTGACAGTTATGTGGGGTATTTTACACCCCGTGTGTACTTTAAGGGTTAACATTCTGTAAAATAAACAAAAATACTTAACAGTGCAACGAGAATTCTAATAGAAGCCCGTGAAAAGAAAATTAAGAGATCTACCACTAAACCAGATAACCCTCAAAATTAACCCAAAGAAAAACTAGAATTATTGGAATACAAAAAAAGAGGCGATAGCGCCCTTCAGGGCCAAATATTTATTCACTGGTGCCTTCGGCCTGGTCAGCTCAGCGTGGGTAGATCCACGCCGTCACTCGGTGCTCAGCTGTCCGGTTGCTGCTGCTTCGACGACGTGAAAACACGACCCACAATCGGTCGACGAGCTTGGGAGACTTACACTCCGGCAAGCCCCACAACAAAAAGAAAACCTCGACCACCGTGACCGGTAGTGTTTTCACGCTGGATCGATAAGTCTGTAATAAAAACAAAGAAAGAAACTCGCGGGGTGAGGAGAAATGAAGGTAATAACAAAAAGAAAAAAAAAAAAACAATTTCTGACTAGCGCTAAATTTATTCAACTCGAAATTAAGTGGTGGCAAGGGGAATCGCAAGGAGGGACCGCTGTCTCGGCACGCACCTTTAGATTGCTCGGAGAAGGGAAGGGACGGGCGGGCTTAGGCAACTACTGCCCTCTGCGACCGTTGCCGGAACCCCTCCGTTCTCCTCGCCACAGACCAACTTACACGCCACAACAGTTGTTGTAAGAAATAAAATAATATCATTGTTATTACTTTAAAGAAAAAATTCTTACTATTTCCTTTTTTTTTAATATTTTGAAAGTTTTTTTATTGTAAAAGTAGTAAATTTGAAAAAGTACTGGATTGAGTAAGAAAATAATCATCTATTTATGTTGGTTAAAAAAAAATTCTATTTTTTACGTCAGTAAGGGCCACGGAAAGCCCTTAATAAATGAAAAAATAAAAATAATGATGACAAATTAGATAAATTTTTATACTGACTGTCCTACAACAAAATAGCACAAAATAAATATAAGAGAGTGGGAAAGTCGATACCAGTTAAATTTAATTCGTCGTATTCAGGAATATATATTTCACAACCTATATGATCTATTCGAGGATATAGCGCTGACATAATAGCAACTGCAAAACAATCATCTTTATTGGTTTTAAAGTTCACAATGCATGCAGCCAAATCTAATAATTGTGATAACGCCAAACCAAACACATAGGACATAAACTCACTCAATTGAATTAAAATGGGTTCTAAGATTTTTTATTTATACCATAAATCTAGGTCTGAGTTTAAATTTTAAGGTGAAGCTTTAGTATTGAAAGATTTTACATCTTCTTGTGGTCCCAACAAAAAATATGCTGAGAGTATACTTTTATAAAAAATTTTTTTGCAATTTTACGTTTAAGGCACGTGATCACTTTCACTTTTGCTGCTTCCAAAAACTTGCGTGGGTGAATGTACATTATGTTTGAAATCAAACCTGTTTTGATGCGAGACTTGAAGCTCGACTTCACTTCACTGTATTCAAGGTCACTTTTACTTTTTGCGGACGCGCACATTTATTTTATTCGGCACAATCTGGCTTCCAGGTGTATCAGAAGTTTTAAAGTTAAATATGATGAAATCATAGCGACTCCTTTCCTATATTTTTGTTTAAATAAATTTATATTTTTAATATTTTTATACTCGCCCTACAATTCTTTTTCAAGAAAAGCGATGTGTGCGAGAGGAGATGCCATTGTAAACTGATAAAATTTATACATTACAACCTTTTATAATACACCTGCCTTTATAGTCATCCGCAAAAATTATCATTAATTATAAATCGTCTTTCCGGTGTTGCAAAATATATGTCTATAAAGCAAGCAAGCAAGCATAATTTACTTGTTTATCATAACATTTTACACGCATATTCACTACCGTTGGCTTTTGGAAACTTAAAACTCGAGAGAAATGCACACCGATCACCTCACCTTTTATGTTCTTCCATGGGATTTTCATTTTTTATCCACATACAAATTTCACTGTTGCAAGAAAAGCATCTGACCCTGTCGACTTTATCGGTTTAGTAAGAACCTGCTTCGGTTAATTGTTCTGGCCATTTTTTAAGACTACACGGAAAAAAATTTGACCGAATCAACCCATGGTATGAGACAGAACAAACCAGTGCTTAGGTAGCACTGAACAGTTCCGATTCTCAGCCCGGATGAACCGGTCTGGAGGACGGGATTGACTTCGAACGAATTTAGGCGGCATACGTCTGAAGTCCATACCTTGCGTACAACACGGCGGCATGCGTTTGAAGACAATCCCGTCCACCAGACCGGTTCATCCGGGCTGAGGATCGGAACGGTTTAGTGCTAACTAAGCACTGGTTGATCCGGCAATTTTTTTTTCCGTGTAGAGGCGTTTTTCATAACGAGTAAACATACGATTCATTATACACTTTTTAATCTAATTACGTAAACGAGACATACTGATACACTTTTCATATTACACCTGCCCTTACAGTCATCCGCAAAAATGATATCGCCCCCCCCCCCCGTCACCTACTCATGAACACCTGCTAACAGACGACGAATCTATAGTATTTTCGTCGAGAACATACATAGCTCCACTACTGTGCTAAGGCGAATGGTGGTCTATTGCGTGCAACTGGGTTGCAAATTTTGATTGTATTAGATTTCAAGCTTTGTTAGAATAAATTAGAAAGTTAAAAAGCTTTTTTAGAATAAAGTGGAAAGTTAAAAAACTTTATTTTATTTATTGGAAAATACCCTTTTCTGTTAATGTCGATGACGTAGTTGCGGTCGTTGAGGCGCCGAATAACCTTGTGAGGGCCTGAATACGAAGGATCCAACGGCTTGCGTACAGAATCGATTCGTCTGAAGACATGTGTGCATGAAGGCAGGTCAAAGAAAACGAAAAACTTCTTCTCCCAGCGGATGTGTCTGGATGCAGGAACCGGCTGTATTGACTGGGCCGGACGACGAAGATTCTCGACGAATGATGGCGGGTCAACCCATACATTACTTTTGGAAGCAAAGAAATCACCTGGTACTCTGATTGAAGTTCCGAAGAGCATCTCTGTCTCTGAGAAGCTTGCAAGTCCTCCTTGAACGCTGTCCAAAGACCCAACAGAACAGATAAAATTTGCTCTGGCCAAGGAATCTGCGAGTTTCACATCAGTCCTGCCTTTAGCGTCCGATGGAAGCGTTTGATCATTCCATCTGATTGGTAGTGGTACATTGAAGTCTGAGAACTTTCCGAGCCGATGAGTTTGCTCAGCTCAACGAAGACCGCTGACTCAAACTGCTTTCCTTGGTCTGAAGTGAATTTTAGAGGAGTACCAAAACTACAAATCCACTCTATGAACATTGCCCTTGGCGATCGTTGGTGCGCGCATGTACGAGATCACGATTACTTGTGGCCATCTAGTGTAACAATCAATAATGGTTAAACATCCTTGAAGGCCTTGCACCAAGAGCATCTTGACAAAGTCAACATGGTCAAAACGTTCGTCAGTCAGCTTGAAGTTTCCAAGAGCGGCCCGGTTAGGGCGATGTACCTTCGAGCGTTGACATGGTTCGCAATATTGAGCCCATCGAGCGACATCTTTCCGTATGCCAGGCCAAACGAATTTGTCGGAGACCAACCTTACTGATGCACGAACTCCAGGGTGTGCAAGGTTATGAAGTAGGTCAAAAGCCTTCTTACGGAGACTGCTGGGTAGGTAGGGCCGGACAACACCAGTCGAAGTGTCGTAATGGACCGTGTGACCATCAATGACCAAAGGTTGAATCGATATACCTGGATTGCTGGTGAGGTTAGGAAGCTCTAGGTCATCTGCTTGAGCTTTGGCTACGGATTCAGGATTGAGTATTGAAGGCATTGAAACTGCGCCAACGTGGGACAGAGCATTTGTAACCACATTGTCCTTGCCTTCGATGTGGGCTATAGTTACCTGAAACTGAAAAATATAGTGTGGCTGACGAGCTCGCCTATCTGAAGCCTTAGATGAAGACTTGTCGCCTGAGTAAGTCAGCGATTCGTGGTCGGTGTACAGCGTAAAAGATCGTTCTTCAAGGATTCGCCTAAAATTTTTGACAGCCGCAAAACCACCAAACAGCTCCCTGTCATATGTGCAATAGCGGCTCTCGGTGTCGGATAGCTTCCTCGAGAAGAAATCCAAAGGTCATCAGTGACCAGGTGGAAACTCCTGTTCTAGGGTAGCACCAATTGCTATGTCTGACGCATCGGATTTTAAAGCCAGTGGAGCATCCGGATGAATAAACGATGTAGTAGTGGCGTTTGCTGTTAATAAAAGCCTCTTCCGCAGCTGGCGACCAAGAAAGTGTTGATTTTTTATCTCTTGGACCCAGACCCTTGAGCATGTCATTGAGTAAGGCCATGATTTCCGCTGCTTTGTGGATGCTGCGATGATAAATATTTATTACAGCCAAGAATCGCCGAAGTTCCAAAACTGTTTTAGGCTTTGGGAATTGGAGTATTGCTTCAACTTTCTCAGTGGGTGGCTTCATTCCATCTGCAGAAACCATATAGCCGAAGTATTTGATTTGTTCCTGGCCAAGGAAGCATTTGGTGGGATGAATGCGCAGCTTCGCCTTGTGCAGGACCTCAAAAAGTTGACGTAAATGATCGAGGTGTTCTTCAAGTGTCTCTGAAACATCAAAGTCGTCATCAAGGTAGGATCTGGCGAAACGCAGTTTTTGGAGAAAATGGTCCATTGCTCGTTGATGCGCCGCGTTACGTTGACCCATTGATGACCTTGTAAACTCGAAAAGACCGAACGGCGTGGTGACAGCTTTTTTTGGGATGTCACTTTCTGCAATTGGAATTTGATAAAAGGCCTTACGTAAATCAATCACCGAGCCTAAGCCCCATAGACCTGGTGGTACCAACATCACTTTGGGTTTCGTTCTTGCGCACTCGATCGTTCTCGAGAATTTTCTCTACCTCTTGACTGGGAACGTTGTCTGGGACGACTTTGCTGTTGTTGTCGTTGTTTGGCTGTAAACTCAAATTGGCTTTTCTTGTTGAATGCAAGAAACTGTTCCAAGGATTTTCTTAGAGCCGTGACTTCTTGAGCTAGTGAATGGTCAATAGCTGCCATGCCGCGGGGATCTCATTTTGCTGAAGAATGGGTGTTAACGGGCCTCGAGCACTGACTCCGGTGACAGTAGGTTAGCCAGATAACAATCCGTTCGCCAGAAGGGCCTGCTCGTCCAAGCCTGTAGTTTTTAAAACTTTCATAAACCTACCGACCTGAGCTGGTAATCCAGCCATTCAACCCACCACGCATCGTCAGTTATTGCGTTACCAGCCAGGGACCTCATTTGACGTAAAAGTTGTGAAGGTTTTTTGTCACCTAATTCAAGCTCGTTAAGAAGTTTGTGCAGCTGTTGGTCAGCCGAGTCGGAAAGTCACTCGATGATTGCAGCTTTGAGAGTCTCGCACTTTTCTTCCGTGGGGGGGTTTAACACGATGTCCGCAATCTCCTGAATGATTTTGGCGTCAAGAGTGTTAACCAAGAGGTCATACTTGCTTAAGTCCGCACGAATTCGATTCGAGTCAAACGAGCTTTCCACTTTGACGAACCAAAGACGAGGGTTAAATTTCCAAAATGATGGAATACGGCACGAAGTAGTTGCCTCTACATTGGCCAAACCTTGTTGATGCTGCAGAGGAGGTTGCATGTGCAAATTTGCACCTTGAGGGTTGATCTCATTTGCTTGATGCTCGGTGATGAGGTTAGCGTCATTGACGGCGTTCACAATGCCATTTTGCGGACCTTTGTTATTTTGATTAAGGTTATAGGGGTTATTTACATTGTTTTGATTTTCCATGTTTGGAAATTCCTCGTTAACAGGTTGCACGCGTCTGTTGCGCGCTGCGATAGGTGAGAATGAAAAATGATTAAAGCACTTAATTAAACTTGAACACAAAAAAATATCACGTCGGGGTCACCACTTTGGGAATGAGTTTAAATAGAGCTATTCCCGTGCTCTAAAAGATTATTGAATTGAAAAGAGAATGAAATAAAGGTAAAAATAATATTTATTACTTGATAAAATGACAACATTTTAAAAATTGAAAAATAAATGAAATTAATTCAAGTTGACGTGTGCGTCGTGCAACGGTCGACGAGAAAGTGAGGTTGTTCGTTTGTTGACCTCGTTGTTTGGAGCGCCGATGCAGGATTCGATCGCGACGTGAAGCCGACCGCGGGTTGTTCGATTCCAAAACTTTCTGATTTTTCCTAATCGAACGTGCATGAGTCTAAGGCGCTACAAGTCTAAGGACCGTACACTTTCTTTTGTTTGCGTGAAGTCGACGACAACGAGGGTTCTCAGGTCTGAGATAGACCTGATCGTTGTTATAATTTATTAAGTCAAGCACTGTAACAAGTTAGACTGTAAGACCGATGTAAATATTTTATTATCAGTACCTAAGCTGGGCATTGAGGACGGCAGCGCAGCCGACAGGCCCAGTAGCAGACAACATACACTACTACAATTTTGATGAATAAGAAAAAAACCATTTTTCCAAGTTTCCTGAAGTTATTTGTTAACCAATTTCCATCTAAGGCTTAAAAAATAGCTAAAAATATTATCTAGCGCGCTACAGAGCGTTTTTTTCAATTTTCTCTTTTTTTTTTTTTTTTAAATGCAATCGACAAATTTTGTGAAAACGCGGTTACGTTTTTTATTTAATTACACAAAAGATAATTTTTGTAAAAAAATGCAACATATTTTTTTTTAGTCTGAAAATCCAAGAGGTTGTTTAAATTGCGATTTTAAGGCTTAATACCGCAAATTCTTGACTGGAGAGTCTAATTTCATTCAACTAATTTAGAAAAGTTGATGCTTATACAAAATAACTTTCCTATAAACTTTATCTCATCACAAATTGAAAAAAAAATGAAAATAATTAATAATGATCCACCTTATTGTGATAGTAATAATCAGAATCATATAGGTTCCCTTTCATAAATATTTTACACCAAAAATTTGTCATATCTTTTATGAATTCAATATAAAAGTAGTTTACAAAAACATAAATAAAATCAATGAATTGTTTGCTTTAGGTATGGATCCCATGGATAAACTAGATAACCGTGATGTTGTATATAAATTTAATTGTATTGATTGTAATAAAGTTTATGTTGGTGAGAGTGGACAATCCCTAAGAAACAGAATCACTGAACATGCGGGTGATGTAAAGTAGGAGGACCCTTCCCCTGTAGTTGCTATGCATTGCTCAAAAATAACACACACACACTTTTGATTTCGGGAATGTGTCCATTGTTAATAGAAAATCAAATATTAATTTAAAGGAACTTCTTCAAGATGTTGAACATACATTATTTTAATGATAATGTAAATAAGAAGACAGATACGTTGTCCCTTAAACATGGTTATAAGAACACATTGGACTTGATGTCAATTAAGAGAGTTCGAATCCTCGATCTGGTTTCTCCCAGTCTCAAACCTGCTGTATTACCACACATGTGGCACGTAAAATGGACTCAAATAATTTTTTTTGTTTTTGCCAAATATTTTGACACCTAAAGGGTCAGGGTGAACCCCTGGTGCACTCGGTGATAGTTACGCCTTTGAGATGATTTCCCCAATAAGTGTCGACCCCGGAAGGGTTAGGATAGACACCTGGTGCACTTGGTGATGGTTACGCCTTGAAGATGATTTTTCCAGGAAGTTTTGACTCCGGTGGGGGAAGGTAAGTACTTCGTGTGCCTGGTAATAATAACTACACACTGGAGATGATCTCCTCGTAGTAAACCTAATGATTTGACTGCTCTGGAGTCAAAACTTCTTGAGGAATTCATATACATAATGTTCTAATCGCCAGGTGCATCAGGTGTCCACTATGTCTAAACTGGAATATAAATTTCTAGGAGATATCATTTCCATGTGATAATCACCATCCCAGGCATCATGTATCCATCCTAACCCCTCTAGAGTCAAAACTTCCTGGAGAAATCGACGGTCCGCGAGAAGAAAAACCTTAGCCGAAAATTTGCAGATTTAAAATTATCAATGAGAGGCTGAAAAGATTTTAAAAATCTAAGACAATATAAAAATCGGGTTATTGCACGGAAAAAAAAGTTACCAGATAAGCCCGTGTTAAAGCGGAACGGAATAGACCCGTCGCCAGCGCACCAGTGTATCCAATACTTAGGCGCTTCGATTACAGCGCCTATGTAGAGAATGAACCCGTGCGCAGTAGGAGAAGGACAATCCTGTCGAGAGAGGCAGGTTCAACCCGCCTCTAACGTAGGTATTGCACTTACAACGGCGCTGCCGTCCAGGCTGGACGGCGGATTCATTGCATGCGGTGTGCATGGCTTTGACCTGTTTCTTTATACGGTTTTATCAGGTAATTTTTTTTTCCGTGTGAGTGCAGACTTATTCAGATTCTCAATTTTGTTCTGATTTATTTATTTATTTCAGCCTCTTAGTGGTAATTTTAAATCTGCAGTTTTCGGCTATGGTTTTTCTTCGTTGGGACCGCCGATTCCGCCATCGTTATCAAGATAGCCTTTTCAGTGCTACAAAAATTATAGAAACAAAGTAACATTACAATAAAATAGATTAAATTTTATTTAAAAATTTATAAAGTTACCTAGTAATAATAAATTAAATTTGTTACGTGACGCAACATTATTAAGATAGTCAAACATTAATATAGATGAAACGACCAAAGAAAAAGTGTTAAATCAGCATACGTTCCCAGGGAGTCTAAGCTGTCTAATCAGCACCTTTGGATTGAGGTGAGGAGGGGACAGCCGGGCTCTTGGGAGACGTATGCTGGAGGAACAGTTCGGTACGAAGTTGAACCAATAGCGCGTCGTGTGTTAATTTAGTCTAATATTTTTTTTATATTATAGTTAGGAAGTAATAGCGCGTCGTTTTAATTTTAATATAATATAATTTTATATTCTAGTTATTATATAACAGTGCGTCGGTTTTAATTTAAATTAACATCATTTGTATTGTAGTTTAAAGTGTGACCAAGTGAATAAACCAAAGTGACCTAAATAAACTCGTGCACGTTCATTACCAGTCACCCTATCATTTTCAGGAGAGAGAGGAGAGAGAGAGAGAGAGCAGGAAACAAGGTAAGGTTTCTCAAGTTAGTCCTAAGATCTCTCCCTTATTTTTTTTCCCTCTTCGGGCAACCAATCGTGTTATAGTTAATTTCCCGTCCCCACACGAGGGGAGCCTTCTGCCCCCGGTTTCCTGCACTCCTACCCGGGTCTGCAAAAATTAGGAGTAGGCGTAGATGTCCACGGGGACATCTAACAAAATTTAATAGAATGATGTCTAAATAATTTCTTGTTTCAACATTGTACAGTTAAAAATAAGTCAATATAGAAATTATATAACTTAGTGTAAAATAAAAAATTTAAAAATTTTACAAACACTAACGTGATTCGAGTGCGAGGTATCACATAACACTAATACAATTTGTACATAGAAGTATATGACTAATACATTGAGATAAACATTAAGGACGTTCGATTGTGGCGCATGGTTGTCAGGTCCAGTGGAGTGGAGATCTCCTTTGGATGTTCATTCCAATGAAGATAGTATATATATGTATAGCGTGAGCATGTTACCTTGTTTATATAATTTTTGTAGCTCTGAAGAGGCTATCTTGATTATGATGGCGAAATCGATGGTCCCAACGAAGAAAAACCATAGCCGAAAACTGCAGATTTAAAATTACCTGCTAAGAGGCTGAAATAAATAAATAAATCAGAACAAAATTGAGAATCTTAATAAGTCTGCACCCACACGGACAAAGTATTACCTGATAAAACCGTATAAAGAAACAAATCAAAGCCATGCACACCGCATGCAATGAGCTCGCCATCCAGCCTGGACGGCACCGCCGTCGTAAGTGCAATACCTACGTTAGAGGCGGGTTGAACCTGCCTCCCTCGACAGGATTGTCCCTCTCCTACTGCGCACGGGTTCATTCTCTACATAGGCGCTGGAATCGAAGCGCCTAAGTATCGGATATACTGGTGCGCTGGCGACGGGTCTATTCCGTTCCGCTTTAACACAGGTTTATCTGGTAACTTTTTTTTCCGTGCAATAACCCGATTTGTATACTGTCTTAGATTTTTTAAATCTTTTCAGCCTCTCATTGATAATTTTAAATCTGCAGATTTTCGGCTATGGTTTTTCTTCGCTGGGACAGTCGAAATGTTAGCAGGTTGTTACAACCCTGCAATATTTAAATAAAGTTCGTTAAGACCAACCAACCAGACTCCGTTTATTATTTTATCATTTATTCTCAATATCAAGTACAAAAACAAATTTTTTAAATACTCTTGTGTATACGGTGGACCTTGGCAATTTTATAACATGATTAAAAAATCACATATTTTTTTCAAACACTGTAACATGATAAATTATTTAAAATTTTCAAGCTAATTTCATCAAAGATTTAAATAAACTTTGAGATCATTTTATATAATCAATTCCCAATTCTAATTGGTAATTTTGAAGTAACTTAAAGTAACTCATGTAACCAATTTATTTTAAATTTGTAATTTTTATACCCTTTTTCCTGTTATTTATAATGATTGAAAAAAAAAAAAATGATAATAACATGAGCAGAAATATTACAAATTCGTTTTTCAATTTCTGAAATGTGGTTGTTTAAATTCTTATGTCATTTATTTATTTATGATCGAATCAATTTGTATAACCTCACAGATCAAACAATTGTTTGTTGATAGTTCATTATAAAAATTTACCCCCATATATGCTGTTGCGCATATGTCATTGCATACATAGATACACTCACAAATTCTAAAAAAATAAATAAACCCAAAGTACGCTTCATATGCTTAAGTAAATAAAAAACTTTAATATTTACAGCTGTACAGAATTAAAAAAGCAGTCATATGCAATCTTTTTCTAAAATCTTTTTTTTTGTAACAATATTAATACTTGCTCCACAGCCTACTTCTGCCAGAAAATCAACTTTTGAAATTTGTCTATTTTGAAGATGATTTTTGAATTTGGCTTCCTCCATTATTATGTCTAGGATATCTTCTTTTTTCATTTTGTCTAAACGTTGACGTGCAACTTTTAATTTAGTAAAATCTTTACCATTAACCTGGAGACAAAAAAAAATTTAAGTAGAATTAATTAACGATTAATCTAGAATTAAAAAATTCAGCAAAATATCACAAATAGCAAAGCACAAATTTTGTGGGAAAAAAAGATCTAGTTTTACCCAGTGAATACTAACGTCATATGCAAAATGATATTCTCGAAAAATGAAAAGTCCTGTTCCTAGTAAAGTAAGAAATGTTTTTTCTCCATCCGATGGTCAAAAGTACGCACCTTCTGATTCGATTTCTCAGTCGAAAGTTCAACTTTGCTGCATCGACGCTCTCTACTATACCGATGCAAAACAACGGTGCAGAAAGAAATCACACGGCTAACCTCATGCAGCAGCCACGTGGGCTACATAGCAAAGCAGCTGTGCTGTAGCATTTAACTTTTTGTAGATATTTAAAGTTGAAATTGATAATTTTATAGAAAAAATATATTTAGCGACCATCAAAATAAAATTTCCGCAGTATATCACGAATAATGTGTGTGTGTGCTTATGCGTGTACGTGACGGGTGCCGATACTGATGCTTCGACTTTTGTTGCTCGTATGTTCGGACCTTAGCAAAATCCAAAATAATTTTGATGCAACAAATCAAAACCAGATCTGGGGTCGATTGAAAGAAATGCGTGTGTCCGTATAAATAAGTGCCTGTTAAATGGTACAGGTGCTGATGTTTTGATCCCGAACCTCATGCCTCGGCGAGTAGTTGAGGTTATAAGCAATAAATCTAAGTCAGCTATCTTGGCGTTCAATTTCTTTCATATGTGCATGCGTGTGTCATAGGACTCGTAATACTTATAATTTTTATATCATGTTTTAATGGCTGCTGCGCCGTCCTACAGCACTCGCTCCGCTCGTGCCGTAAATACGTCAACAGCCATCAAACTATGAAAATAAACAAAAGCATCAGCTCTCAAGCGATGCAGAAAGAAAAACATGGCCGCGCTTATCTCGATCAGCTGGAGTTTAGTCAAACTGTTGATTTTAATAAATTAACGTACTTTCAACCTCAAATGGAGAAAAATAGTATGCAACACACGGACACATAGTTGAACACTGCTATATTGCGCGATATATGCCCTCGGCTTCGCCTCGAGCATTTATCGCGCAGTGCAGCAATGTTCAACTTTCTGCCCTTGTATTGCAATATACTATATTTGAACTACTAGAAAAATTATACATTTTCAATAGATTGCATAAAAACTGGAAGTAAGTAAAGAAAAATTGATTGTATTGTACACCTGGTTTCAAAGCTCCAATTTCCATGTTTTTCACGTCCAGGTAAATAAAAAAATTTCACGTTTTCATCCAATAACAAAAAGTTGAAAAAAAAAACTAGTATAAAGTTTATAAAACTATTTTTTTCTTTGGAGTAAGGTGGTGGACCCGATTTGGGATTACTCTGTATAAACTGCACGGGAGATGCAACTATATAGTTATACAAGTTCATGACTATGATCCCAAATAGGTACATGATCCCTGATGGGGTCCACCACCTTACCCTCCTTTAGAGTACCGAGATGCGGACATATGAATAAGAGCAACTACTTTAAAATAGAATAGTTTTAACTTATAAGAATTACTTCAGAACCAACGCTAATTATTTTATAACCACACGTTCTTATGGGCGATGGAATAAAATAAATAGAAAGATTCCAAATCAAACTTGATAAACGAGCACCATTATCAGAAAATTTTTCAAACAATTCTTTCAAAACAAACTCTACTTTGTAACGGTCAAATTAAATCACGCGCTATCAGCACGCGACCGTTAGAACGCAGCAGTAGCGAGGGGACGAGGCATGGCGGGAAAGGAGAGAGGGAAAAAGGACACTTTTGGTTTCGACGAGCTACTGTATACACGCGCGTCGTAATGAACTCCGTGAATTTGTTAGTTTTCCTGCGATTACCGGTATTCAGAAAGTGTGTGAGCGTGCAGAGGAGTTTGTTGTGATAATCGGTTAACACTCTGGTGATTGTCATCGCCTGCATCGTGTTATTTACGTGCGGCACAACTCAACTTGCTGATATCAAGGGCGAGCGGCTATTTTGGAATACACCGGCGGCGGATTAGAGCCTTACGGCTACGTACAGCCGAGCGGCGAATAATTGCGGATGTGCACCTCGTTAATAAGTAAGTAGAGTGTATTACAGAGTGTACGAGTGTAAGAGTGATTGTTGACAAGCGAATTGTCAGTTAAGATTCATACTCTGTTTTTCTTTCTTGTCGCAAGCTTTTTTGGTTGCCGGTTGAGTGCTTGTACGCGTGCGACTCATCGAGATCGAGAAAATCGTTAACCGGTTCGAAGCCGGACGGCTTGTTTACATTCGGATTGTATTAATTTGTTTGGTTCTCGATCTCAATATTTATTCTGTCACGACGACATTTAATTTAGGTAGATAATTTGTATTAGTTTTAGGATTCTTTGTCATTAAATTTATTAAGATAAAACTTAGTACATTTTGTTGTCTTTATAACCGGTGTTTCCCCGCGCTCGATCCTATAGCCCGCGACCATCGACATAGATGAGCAGCTGTGCTCCTGTCGGCTGAATAAATCGTTTAGGGATTTATTTACGCGATCGGGATTTTTTCTTTTTCAGGAAGATTATCGGCTGGTAGCCGATGGCGATTAAAAAAAAAAATCAATGAAAAAACTTTTTTTTTTATTTTGTTAATAAACAATTGAAAAACAATTTTCAACACACAGCGCAGAAAGTTCAAACAGGGAGTTTGAACTTTCCTTGCCTCCTGTTGAAAAATATATTACACACGAGGGAGTGCAAAAATGAGCTAACCCTTAGCAAACCTTTGACACCCTCGCCTTCGGCTCGGGCATCAATTTCGGTTTGCTAAGGGCTAACTAATTTTTGACTCCCTCAGGTGTGTAAAATACTATTTTTTGCTACTTTTAACAACAGGATCTTGTAGAGCATACTTGAAAATAATCGAAATGGGAATTTTCCTATCAATTTTTTGAGTTTTCCTTTAAGATTTTTCAACCCAAAGTTAACCGAAAAATCTCGGCCATTTGGGCGTTAATGGGTTAAAACATGAGTATTGGAGTATACGTACACACGTGAACTATGTACTCATTCTACGCGTCGAGAAGTACGTGTATTTAAAAGTACGTGTACTTGAAAAATACATGGGTACACGTATATTTTTAAATTTTGTTGAATCAACGCACATTTCATTACGAAAAATGTAAACATAAAATATTTTCTCTTTAAAATCGTCGTAGTGAATATATAATATTAGTAATTAAGCCTGCTAAGTTTATTTCAAGCTCGCTTGGTATGCGAACCGTTGTTAGATAATCATTCTTTTACTAAAATATTTATTCTAAAAGTATTTACATAATACGTGATTTATGTTATTATAAGTATGGCAAGTGATTAGTTTTTGAGTTAGTTTAAACATGAAATTGAAAAGTTAGGTTTGTAAATATGCTCCCAAAGAAGGCGGTTTAGGGTATTGTGATCTTTAGGATATACCCTTAAGGAAAAAACCGGTGTAAACACCGAATTTTCAGTGTTAACACTGATTTTTCGGTGTAAATACTAGATTTTGAGTGTTAACACCGAAAGTTCAGTGTTGACACTCAACTGTTGGGTGTTGACACCCACAATTGGGAGTTTACACCCAATAGGTTCAGTGTTAACACCAAAGTTAAGTGTTGACACTCAACTGTTGGGTGTGGACACCCACAATTGGGAGTTTACACCCAATAGGTTCAGTGTTAACACCAAAGTTAAGTGTTGACACTCAACTGTTGGGTGTTGACACCCACAATTGGGAGTTTACACCCAATAGGTTTAGTGTTAACACCAAAGTTAAGTGTTGACACTCAACTGTTGGGCGTTGACACTCGCAATGGGAGTTTACACCCAATATGTTCAGCGTTAACACCGAAGTTAAGTGTTAACACTTAACTTTTGGGTGTCAACACCCACACTATTGCGAGTTTATACATAAAAGGTTTAGTGCTAACACCAAAGTTAAGTGATAATAATTATGGATATTACACCTAAAATAATTAGTGTTTACACCAAAGTTAAAAGTTAGTTGGAATGTTACACTCAAAATGGAATTTTGACGCTTGATCCCTTTTTAATAAAAAATAAATGAAGAATTCAATAGATGATGATATGCTTAATCAGTAGGATCAAAAATAAATACCATAACTGGAAATTCTTTATTATTGCACAGATATATCGTGAGTTCGTTGTGTACTATAAAGTAAGTATAAAACGTCTGAGACAGTAATTGAAAAACAAAAAAATGAAATTAATTACTAAAAATTATTCCAGAATTCGAATAACTCATTAAATTTTTATCGTTAAACATTTAAGTTTTTTTTTTTAAAGTAATTTGTTCAAAATTCATTTTTTTATTTAGAAAATTACGTCCGAACTGAAATAATGAAAAAACCCTTGTAAAAAATACATGAACCTTTAAATTAAGAACTAAAAGTATATATTCGGCCAAAGGAGCGGTAAAAATGATTATTTTAGAAAAAACTGGTAACAGACAAATAAATGAAAATATTTGAAACTTTTTGAAACCAATCAATAGTAATGCAATTATGACAAAAATAATAATAATTTTTTAACTTGCTTTTATTTAAAAAGTACTATATTTTGACGTACTTATTAAAAATTCACATCCAAAAATCACATCCAAAGAATTAGACCCGATTGCTCGGAGAAGACCCCCAGGTACCCCTGGCATCGGTAACCTGGATGTCTAAGACTGCACATTAACGTATCGACATTCAAACTAATACCGTCTGTAAAATTTTAGACCTCTAAGTCTCGTAGGCTCAAAACTATAGTGCTATTGGCAGATTTGGACATACGACGTTGATGACGCGATCGAAACTTTGTGAGTTAAAGGAAATCATGAGAATAAATATAATTAATAATAAAAAGTTCAAATCAATTTATCAAAAAAGAAATAAGTTGGTTTAATTGTTTTAATTTCTGACAAAAAAAATAAAAAAATGAATTTTTATGAAATTTTTATTTTAATAATTGTTAATATTGTTTTTATAAACAAGTTAAAAGTAATGTTTTTTAATCATATACAAACTAAATAATCAAAAAAAGTTTGTTTCAATGTTTTGTCACAGGGCTCGAATTAAGGAATTTAATTCCTCGGAGGATCGTGATTGAACACGAGAACCCGCGGCGATCGTCGTCCGCACTCCTCCGACCTGCTGACAAAATGCACTTTCTGTGCACACGACAATCCGTCGATTTTTCTTCAATACCTGAAAAGAGGGGGGAAGACGCGTACGCGAACTAATGTTTTTATTACGCGACGCGGCTGCTCTCCTTCGTCGGTAGTGGCGTGAGTTTACGTGGACCGATCGCAGGAACACGGGTTAATTAAATTAATGATAAAATGTAAATTTTAATAATTTTAATTAACAATAAAAATAAATGAATCAAAAATTTACATAATATTCCAAATTAATTCTATCTGATTTTTTACAAACAATCCAACCCGAATGACTCGAAATCTTAAGTCGACGAAAATTGATTCTACAAAAATAAAGTTCGTCGTCTGTATTGTGGTCGCTATCAACACACCGACGCACACAAACACTCTCGCGCTAGTCTGCTTGCTGCAGCGCGCCAAAAGAACAAAGGCTTGGACTAACTCCGATACAAAATCTAAGTACTTACTCTACTTCACACACACACTCCGACTCTAACTATCACACGAACAAATACTCAATGATTAACCGCTACGCGGACTTACTTTTCTAGCAGGTGCACCTTCGCTTGATTAAACAATAATAATGATAATTACTATTAGCCCGAATGGCTTCACACAAGACGACAATGCCTTCCAAGGCCGCACGCTGACTTTCCGTGAGATGTTCGTCTTCCCCGCTCCGATCCAATGACAACTGGATCACAGGAAAATCTACACAACTTCTCACTGATAACTTTATCTAACACAACCTCAATAAAGTTATCTAACAACACAAAAAAAGTAAATAAGTATATTTGCTCTCTGACACACGTGTGATCGCGCCAAGCGCTGAAATTAGAGTAATGCTGATCGGTAGATCTCGTCATCACCTGACTTACCGATCCGCATCTGCGTTCCATAACAGTTAGCGCCGAATTCGAATTTAATCAACGCGCTAGCTGTTACAGTTTATATATTATTTTAAACATAGTATTTTCAATCAAGAGCGTGGCTAAGTGGATAAAGTGGTCGGTAAATTTTCGTCAACTTGAAGATCGACGGTTCGAATCCCCATGAGGCCAATTTTTTATTTTCGGTTTAGTGTAACACTCCATTGGGTGTAACACTGCATTGGGTGTGCGAAATCATACCCAATGCGGTGTAGAAGTTCGGTGTTATTTTCAGTGTTATTTTTCGGTGTTTACACCGATTTTTTCCATAAGGGTAAATACGAATAATTAAAAGAAACTTCCTTTAATATACAAAGTTAAGTTTTGGACATGATGTACTAGCTAGTCTGAAATCATCATTTAAATTGGAAAAACTTTCCCCGACTGAAGGAGCCGTTAAACAACACTGCTTGAGGGTACATTTTCAAATACAAATCTGGAAAAACCAAAAAGATGTAACTGCTTAGCGTTGAAAACGACGCCTATATGGACTTCGCCGAGACAAACTGAAAAAGAATTGATTCCAGAAAGATTATTGAAAACCACCGACACAAAACAGGTTGTAAAGAAAATAGCACATGTTGGTGTGTTAAACATAGCTTAAGATCTACAAGTCTGTGCACAAATTGTCATGGTTCTGATATCTGTAAGAACGTTGAGGCTGAAACTTTCGATGACTATAGTGATTCAGAAAGGAATGTAGGTTCACACTTAGAAAACATTGAATATGATTCTGATGCTGACAGTCAACTCTTGTATGACTGAAAATTTTGCAAATCTTCAGAATTCTTATGAAATGACCTCTATGGCAACCGATGATTACGCGCCGTATACAATTATATAAAAAGTATTCGGCTGGATTATTTTCCCCAGCTGATTTTCAACCCATAGAAATGCTGTATTTTACATTTTTGTGATTATAGTTCTATTACTATTCGTTTACTATGAATATACCTATGAATACTCATATATCGCCCCGTCTATACTGGCGGTTAAACCGCGTCTCGGCTTAACTTTATTTAAAGAATTTTGCAATGTTGCCGTGGGATTTAAGGATTGATTTGTACTCTAAAAATAGGAAATAATTTATAAGATTAAGATACTTACATCTTGAACTTCAATTCCAATGGCAACATTGCAAAATTCTTCAAACAAAGTTAAACTGAGACGCGGTTAAACCACCAGTGTACACGGGGCATATAGGTATACACCGCAGTGACTCGGGTCTAACCCAAAAGTTGAATTTAACAAGTGTAACAATTCGAGTTGCCATGCGACTAATTGGAAATAACCGAAAAATTATCGAATTAATTTTATCCACACCCCTCCGCCAAATGACAAATGCGGCGTTTCTATTGGTTGGAATTCAGCTAGGGAAAAAAAACTTTGAAATTTTGAGGTTATGTGAAAAAATGTATGGAAAAAAGTTTTAGATTTTTTTATTTCCTACGGTGAAGTTTCATTTATTAGCTCTTGGATAAAGCTTATTAATGAATATTAAAAAATATTCATTTGGCCTCAGCATCCGTTCTCACTTAGCATGGCCATTGGCCATATTAGGTACACCTACCTTATAACAGAAACAAAAATAAAAATATATTTACTATTTGTAATTGTTGACGCGCTATAACATGATTATTGAATAATTCAACTTTTTAAATAATCAACTACTTACTTATTCAATTTTTTATTTTGCATAATAATGTGTATAAAAACTGTAAAAATTGGAATTTTCTAGAAAATTTGAAGTTTGGAATCGTATTAAACATTCTTAAAAATAATTAAAATTGTCAATTTTTTAGGTAAATTGTTTAAAACCGATGCTAGAATGGCTAAACCCGTGTAGTGCCTTTAACAGTAGGCGCGCGCACACACTTAATAGTTGGTAACGTCAATCAAAAAAATTCATAACTCAGAAACGAAAAGAGATACTATCATTTTTAAGATTCCAAAAGATTCTTTATAAGTTTTACTTTTCAATAAAAAAATTTTTTTTTTTATTCAAAGAAAAAGGTCCTCCGGGGTTGAATTTCGCCTTAAACAGTCCTAAATGCCGTGGGATCAGTTGAGTGCTTAAATTTACGGAAGAAAATTTAAAAGGGTACATGAATTATTTCAATGTGATAAGAATTCATTTTATGCTAAAAAATGATTTTTCAAGAACTTTTTAATGTATTTTTGTTAAAGATAAGTAATTTGAGGGTTTTGACTTGTGCAGTTTAAGGTTATAATGGCATTTTTCCAGCGTTTTTCGGTATTTATCGATTGAATTCTTTTTTAAATGATCGGTGACTCATAGTTTTTATTCCGGGTATTGAAAGTTAAAATTCTAAGGATCATTTTGAACTATAGTTTGTAAGGGTAGACTTTACGGGAAATAACTGAAATTCTTTGTTAGAGAGCACAATATTCTAACCTCCATTATCAACCATGAAAAAATTGAAAAATATCAAGTTTTTCCTCAATAAAATTCTCGGTGACTCAAATTTTTTATTGCACGAATGTATTCAGGAGAGTTTTAGTTACTTAAAAAAACTCATTTGAAGCATCAAACTTTAATTTGAACTTTATCATTGGAGGGTTTAGGACCTTCTTAAAAAATTTTCTTTATATTTTTATAAATAATTTTAATTTTTTATAAAAATTACATTTATCATAAAGTTCAGGTTTTGTTACGTCTACCAAATTTCATTAAAATCTATAAAATCTTTAAGAAGTTGTGAGTACAGTAGGACCTCGCGTATTGACCAAACCTCGGGAAGTGTCCCCGTAAAACCTTGGACATTGTCCAAAAATCAAAGGAGCTGCCACGGACAATTCGCGAGGTTCTTGGTCCCGATGGGTGGACAATGCGTGAGGTCCTACTGTATTTAATAAATGAGCATTTTTTTCTTCGTAAAATTTTCATATGGTCGCCATTTTGAAAATTAGTGGATTTTCCAAAAACCATTTTACCACGTTCATATTCCACATACTAACTTCCGACTGTTTTAAGTTAAAGGTGCTTCTTCAAGTAAACTCATCAAAACTTAAAAAGATAAAATATTCAGAACTTTTTTTAGCATAGTTAAATATGGAATTTCTTGTTTATATAGTTTAAAGATTATGAAAAATTGATTATGAAATCGATTGGCGATGGCCATCGACTAGGTACCTTCGAAATAATATGGATTTAGCCAAATAATAAACACATTATTTAATGTTTTAATCTCCACTTTTTTATTTTATTTTAATTTTAACGCACATTGTGCATAAAAATTGTGTGGGTAAGTATTATTTCCTCTTCTAGCCGAAAAAAGATTTCATTAAAAAAATCTTGTAAAAAAGAAATTTTCTTGGGGTAAAATTGAACACCAAACTTGCCTATAAAAATCGCAGTGTAAGACGCGGGTATCTGTTAATCTTTTATATGTTTTTCATGATTTTTCCGTTAATTAAACTACCTTGTACCGTGTTTTGATATTGAAATCGAGACACTAGCAGTAAAAATCTAATAAATTAAATAAGAGGTAACACGGGTTTTTAATCAAATAGTTAACCATTCAAAATGTTGCAAAGTTTTAAATTCAAAATTCTCAAAATTATTGGGTAAATTTATAACTTGGGACTTTTAATCCAGCTTTTTATTCGTTTTCCTACATTTTTTTTCGAAAAATAATGACATATTGAAAAAATAATAGTATTTCATCGTATTTTCCAATCCAAAACGAACGTAAATTTTATTAAAACATCATGTGCTTTAAGCAAACTGAAAAAAAAACATTATTGTAATAGCAGATTTTTTGCATCTACATGTGAAAAGGCAATTTTCCAACAATAGCTCATGTTGATTTTCAAAAAAATTTCGATTATGGCTAGCTCTAGTGAACGTTTTCATATGCTGAATATATATTTTCCCAGATTTTCAGCTAAATCGTCGAGCTCAAGTCAAATCGTTTTCGAGTTCACATGGAATGTATCTATTCATTGAGCGAGGAAAGTCTACATAGGAGGCTAGCTAATTAAAACTATTTATACATTTAAATTATTTTCGAGTGAAATTTTCACATTAGTTTATTAACTGTAAAAGTTTGATTTTAAGACCTGACTTGATTTCCTACTATTGAGTTGAAAATACTGCTCGGCTATTTGCTGTTCCAGTGGTTCATGGAGAAAACATGCGGGTCTCCTATGCGCACTCGTCAACTGTGCAAGGAGAGTTTGCTATCTTTTTCGCTTTACTCGAAGGAAAATAATCTAAAACTTGTGATCAGCAAATGATGAAAAATATTTTATTGAAAATTTGCATAAAAGAAAAGAATAATTTTATGTTCCACTCAATGAAGATGCTGCTCATAAGTACTGTCCAGTAAGCGCTCCCAACGCGACATTCAAATTGAAGTTTCTTAAATCTACTTGAAAACTTAGATTAAAGGCGTTAGCGCACCATGCCGTTTGAGGTCTAAGTAATGAATTTGAAGGTTGTGTAATTTAGAATAGAAAGTTCTCAAGATCAATACTTAAGGAGGCTAACGCGACTTTTATCTATGAAGGCAATATTTCTAAAAGTTTGAGGAAATATTATTTTTACAATGTAGATTACGAATCTAAAATAAAAAATGCAGTTTGACGAACTAAATTTTGAGAAATCATAAATACAAAATTTTCATTTTTAACACGTGCTCTGATGGGAATTCGACGATTTTTTGATCGCTTTAAAAACGGATAAGGAAAATTCTTCTGAAAAACGGCGGATTGCATTCTTAAAGGGATCTCAGCAGACGACCCGGTACACACTGCGAGTAAAAACTGTAAGTCTGAAAATGTATAGTAGATTGAAACGTAATTCAAGATGTGCGACGAAGATTTTAATAATGTATTCAAAAAAGATCTTTCTATAATTTGCCAAAAAATAATATTGGGAAATAATGAGCTATAATGAGAGATTATTTATGAAAGTTATATATATGTATTGTAACGGTCGAGTTAATTAACGCGACGATGTTAGATTAATTTCATGTTCGCCGCGCGACCGTTAGAACGCTGCACGAGTGGGATCGGAATGCGCGGGAAGCTATAGAATATCGGAGCGGGTGGAACGAGGACGGGAGACCATTCCGGAGTCAACGCTTGATTGAACACGTATCTTTCGAGAGCTCGCGTGTTAGAAATTCACTTGCATTGTTATAAATTCACTCGAGAGAGATCGGTTGCAGTGTCGTGCGTTTTGGTAAGATATCCAGTGAGATAAACCAAGTCAGCAGGAAGGTTGTCATCACCTGACGACTTGGTATTCTACAGACCAAGACGACGACGCTGAGCCAGACGCCGGTCGCGAGCCATCGTAGCTTGAAGAGCTACACACAGCTGAGCGACTTTGTTTGCAGCCTTGCGGCTTAAGACAGGTGCACCTGCGGCGATTTAGAGTGAGTTTTGTTCTGCGTAAAACAGCGATTGTGAGTGTGTGTATCCGGGATCATTTAATTGTAAATCGCGATATACTTTGTTTTCTTTTCTTTTCTCGCACGCGCGTAAGCTACCGATAGCAGCAGGTTGTTGTGTGCGCGCGCCACTAGATTTAAAGAGCAACGATAATTCTTTGTTGTCAGTTTGAAAACTCGATTGTACGAGTATTTATTTAGAACGAATTACCGCGTTAGATATTAATTTTGTATTATTTTTTAAGTTAATTTTTTTGCATTAAATATTGAAAATTAACTTTCTGGATTACAATTATTTTTTTTCTAACCGGTGTTCCTTGCGCTCGAATCCACTAGCCCACGCCCACCTGCCGAATTTAACGAGCTGTCGCGCCCTCCCCGATTCTTAAACAACTTAGGTATTTGTTATCGCGGTCGGGTTTTTCTCCTTTTTCAGGAAGTTTGTCGGTGGGTAGCCGACTGCGACAGAGATTATAGCGGCTGGAAGGCGAGCTCGGCAAATCAACGTGGGTTGTATTCCCAAGTCTGCCTCATTAGTTTGAGCCCTATAACATGGCGCCCAACAACGTGGTGGATTTTTAAATTCGAGTACCTACGTCACGGTGCTCGATAGTGTGCGTAGTGTGTGAAGACGAACGCAGTAGCGAAGTACTGCTGCCGACCAGGTTCAAGGTCGGTCGTTGCGAGCGCGAAAGAAAACAAAGTATCGGTTAGCGTGTGTAAGAGAGGATATTTTCATGCGCTGTAAATTACAAAGTGGAAAATTTGTGATTTTGTTTTTTTTTTTTGATTTATTTATTTTTCCACTTTGTAAAAAACCCGTGAATCGTGACAGTTAATGAGTGTCTGGCGAATTGGGAAATAATAATTTGTTTTTATTATTATTTTTTATTTTTTTTTTGCAATCTTTGTTTTTGATTTTTTTTTTTTACAGCGTGCTACTAACTCGTGATTAGTAGCAACTGTAATTTATATTTCTGAGCATAAAAATCGGTGTTCCAACGCGGGTTCGAACAGCCAGATTTTGTTGTTGTTTTTTTGTTCCGATAAGCCGACCTTGGGTTTTTGTCAAAACCTTTTGGCGAGTCGGCAGGCTATTAAGCCTATTCGAGTTTGTCTCGACACGTGAAAGACATGAAAGGCTGATTAGGTGGCTTGTGGGCAACTACTCAGCCGAAGATTTTGTTGCGGACGAGTCCGATGACCAGGATGCGGTAAAGATTAAACGCGAGGGTCTCCGGACTGAGTTTATAACCATGACTTTGTGGGAAAAGTCGGGTTCAACAATTTTAAATCCGGACTATACCACGAGCGGGGAACACCCGCTAGCCTGCCTGATCGACCAACAGGTGATGAAGGCAGCGACCCAGCTTCAGTCGAACGATGCGAACGGCAGGAGTCAAGGAAAGGCCAGTCAGGCTGAAGACAGTGACACAGCAAGTCAAAATGGCGACGTGATGGAAGAACTTCGACGGACCATGCACGAGTTCGTGGGGGAGTTCAGGCAAGTGCGAGAGACTCTGGCAAGGACAACGGCAAGGATAGACGCCATAGAAGACAGAGTCAGTCAGCAGCACTTCGTCACGGACAATCAACAACTCAGGGGGCCTGTATCGAGTACAATAAGGCCAGGCATATTGCAACACTCTATGGAAGATTGCAGTATATCTACGGAAAATACGCATCAAGCCCATGGGGCGAGGGTGAATTTCGGTGGCCCGCTGATTCATGATAGGAACAGTTCGAGTCCGATTGGTGATTCAGCAAAGGCAAGGGCCGTAGAGAAAATACAAGCCCAGATGAGAGCTTTGACGGCAGAGTTGGAAAGACTACAAGGCCCAACACAAAGTGAGTTACCAATGCCACGACAGGCAGGTAATAACCTACAAAGGCTAGAAAAGCCTATCGATATCGGCTCGATCGTTCGGAGGTGGAACTTTAGGTTCGACGGTAGCAACGAGTCGAGCATTGAGCAATTTCTGATTCAAGTCGCAGAGGCTAATGAGCTAGCTAACTTGACAGAAAAACAATTGTTAGACGCATTACCGATATTGTTAACCGGGTTAGCGTCAACATGGTACCGGGATTGCAAGAAAAACATACACACCTGGTCAGCCTTTTGCCAAGCGGCTCGTCGATGGTATGGGATCGGCGATTATCAACAGAGTCTACGAGTCGAGGCTACCAACAGAACACAAGGTGTCGATGAACCAGTGAGAGACTACATGACGTGTTTGCAATCGTTGTTACTGAAAATGAGACCGGTACCAACCGAGATGGAGATGGTCGACTTTATGTTGACAAATATGCGACCTAATTTGCGTAGACAAATTAGGCGAGACGAAGTAAAGTCAGTTACGGGCTTACTTAGTCAAGCGGTTGATATCGAGAAAACAATGGTTAGCGAAACCTTGTATAGACCACCACCGTCACCGTCGACGTCATTATGGCCATAAAATCTGGCTTATAAAGAGAGCAAGGCGAGTAAGAAACTGAAAATAAACATAGCCGCAACGACTATGGATGGCAAGTCTGACGACGCCACGGTTATGAACCGCCTTTTGAGTTTGATGTCTCAAATTCAAGCTAAAAGTAAGAATCCTGGTAAGCCATCGGGCCCGAGGCCCCAGAATTCAAACAAAGCCAAACAGGCCAAGCAAAGACGTAAATCGGCAGACGGGGGGAAGTCTAGGAGCCCTTCTCCGAAGCGTAGCAGGAGTGGGGAAAGGAAGAAAAAACCTCGGGACGAGGATAGGGTAGTCCGGTGTTTCCATTGTAACGAGGAAGGACATAAGCGTCCAGAGTGTCCCGAGAGGCCGGAAAACGGGAAAAAGGCGGAGTAAGTCGACGTCGATCTTACTCCGCCAAGGTCACAGACCAACCATCACTCGGAGATGGTACTCATGCATGCTCGGTAGATCCGAAGAGTACTGAGCAAGCAAAGAAAAGGTCGGCTACACAGGAGACTGAACCGGAAGGAAGATGGTGGCTACCAGTTGACATTGGTGAATTACGAATCAGAGCTCTGTATGATCCCGGAGCGTCGCTCACAGTTATGGGATCTTCAGCTATTCAGATGGCGTCAGCGCTCAGGCGGAAAATTGAGATTTACCACGGCAAAGGAGCCAAAGTGGCTGATGGCCGTAGATGCCCAATTGCAGGACATGTGGTCCTACTGTTTGAAGTTGCAGGAGTGACGCAAGAAATTAAAGTGGCTATCATGTTGGATCTAGACTCAGATTGTTATCTGGGGACAAACTTCGTACGTGCATTTGATGCGATACTAGATCCAGCCACAAATAAGTTGAACATCCGGATTGCTGATAAAGTGGTAGACCTAGAGGTTGCAGCCGTGACTGAGGCTGAAGTAACAAGCCTAGCGTCAATAGGTCTAGCCGACATTGGGTCTGAAGAGCAAGAACGTATAAACGACTTGCTAGATAGAGTTTTCCAGCCAGACGACAAGCCTTTAGGCTGCACTACGTGGATCAAACATGAGATCGATGTAGGTGACTCAAAGCCTATTAAACAGAGGTATTATCCAGTTTCACCGGTAGTACAACTGGAGATGTACGAGCATGTGGTAAAGATGCTTGAGAACGACATTATTGAGCCTGCTCCGAGAAGCGGCTGGTCGTCACCGGTGGTTATGGTGAAGAAGGAGGACGGCACTAGGAGATTTTGTATAGATTTCCGTAAGGTTAATTCAGTCTCCAGGGAAACCGAAGCCTATCCTTTACCTTATATGGATGATATCCTGAGAAGGTTTAAAACGGCCAAATACATATCGACTCTGGATTTATCATCGGCGTACCACCAGGTGCCACTGAAGAAAGAGTCGAGGCCAATAACGGCTTTTACGGTGCCTGGCTTAGGCCAGTTCCAATTTAAAAGAGTGCCGTTTGGGTTAGATCAGGCTGGATCGACTTTCCAACGCCTGATAGATATGATAATTCGAGAGTTTGGCCCATATACCTATGCATACCTCGATGATATCATAATCGTTACGGAAGACTTCGAGACGCATATGCGGATCCTCGAAGCCATACTGGCTAGATTGAGAGAGGCTGGACTGACGGTAAACCGCAGTAAAAGTAAATTTTGCCAGTCTGAAGTGAAATATCTAGGCGTAATAGTCAACAAATATGGAATTCGCCCATGCCCAGGAAAAGCCGAAGCCATCTTGAACTATACTATCCCGAAAAACCGCAAGAAATTGAAAAGGTTCTTGGGAATGGCTTCCTGGTATAGGAAATTTTTGAAAAATTTTGCCACGGTAGCTGAACCACTGACGAGACTCACAAGTACAAGAGTCTGTTATAAATGGGAGGCTGAGCAACAGCAGGCATTTGAAAAAATCCTAGTGCTGCTAGCCTCAGCGCCAGTACTGGCAAGGCCAGATTTCACTCAACCGTTTGTGATTCAGACCGATGCGTTAGACACTGGCATCGGGGCATGCTTGACTGAGACTATTGATGGTGAAGAGAGAGTCATCGAGTATTTTAGCCGAGTTCTGAACCCAGCACAACGGAATTATACAGTGACAGAGCGAGAATGCTTAGCAGTGGTCGAGGCGATTAGGAAATTCCGCTGTTATGTGGAAGGTTTTCAATTTCACGTAATTACGGACCATAATTCGCTGAGATGGCTGAATAAATTGTCGAACGCAACGGGCAGACTAGCAAGATGGTCGCTAAAATTGCAGAGTTACACATTTACAACGGAATATCGTAAAGGTTCCTTAAATGTGGTGCCCGATGCATTGTCACGTATGTATGAGGAGGACGAGACGACTGTTGCAGCCGTAGGCTATCCTGACGGAGAGCTGGACGACTGGTATGTCAATAAAGTGAAAGCCGTACAGAGAAATCCAGGCAAATTCCTTAGATGGAAGGTCGTGGGTGGCAGGCTTTATTATTATAAGTCTGACGACTTGATTGAAGAAACAGTCGGCGACGACTCCGCATGGAAGTTGGTGGTACCAGTATTTCTGAGGAATGACATTCTGAAGGAAAAACACGACGCACCACTTGCAGGACGTTTGGGTCGAGACAAGACTCTGAAGAGAGTTACCCAAGAATTCTTTTGGCCTGGCATGTATAAGGACATAGAAGCCTGTGTTAAATTATGCCAGATATGTCAAATGCAAAAGGTAGATCAACGTTTGCCTGGAGGTCTGATGGGAAAGCGAACAATCATAAGGCCATGGCAAGCGGTGTCAGGTGACATACTGGGTCCAGATACCCGTAGCGACAACGGACACAAGTACGTCTTAGTTTTAACGGATCTGTTCACACGTTGGGCAGAAGTGACACCGTTAAAACGGGCTGATGGTGAAGCCATATGAAACCACATCTGGCAAGACGTAATTTTACGGTGGGGTCAGCCAGAAATGTTCTTGTCGGATCAAGGGTCGGAGTTTAAAAATCGTACAATCGATAGCCGACTGGTCGAACTCGGTATCGAACACGAAAACTCTCCGACTAATAACCCTGAGTCTAACGGCCAAGTTGAAAGGCTGAATAGGACTCTAAAAACGATGATCCGATGCTTTATTGCAGATAATCAGCAAAAGTAGGACGTCCTTTTATCCGAGCTGGTCTGTGCATACAACAGGGCGGAGCATTCGGCAATAAAAAAGACTCCAGCCATGTTGAATATGTTGCGTCAGCCGATCGACTGTAGTGTAGTCAGCTAGCTGACGAGACACTAAGGAAGTATGAAGAAATGGCTCTTCAAGAAAGGCTGAACAAGACAGCCAGAGCCGAAGACTTAAGAAGAAAAGCTGGCGAAAATTCAAGAATTCAACAGGACAGAGCGGCTGAGCATTACAACAAGCGACACCGCGAAGTAATTTTTCAACCTGGTGACATGGTTTGGAGAAAAAACAAGGTCCTATCCAGTAAGGCTAAAGGCTTCACAGCTAGCCTAGCGCCTAAGTATACAGGTCCGTATACAGTGGTCGAAAAGCTAGGTAGCAATACGTATACGATAGTAGACGCCTTTGGCAACGAACAAAGCCCAGTGGCTGTACAACAACCGAAGAAATGGATCACAAGAGTTGAACCGGAGTCTTCAGGGGAGGAAGATACAGCGACGGAAAATGCGTGCGAAAATCCTGACGCTAGCAAGCGTGAGGTGGTGTGCAGGAATGAGCCTACCGCGAGGGCAAATGTTTTGAGTGAGTCTGTGCGGCAAATTGTAAATGGCAGCGAGCCATGTATACCAGTCGACCCGACGATCGGAAAGCGTAGGGGTAGGCCAAAAGGGTCGACGAGGAAAATTTACGTCGATAACGCGGAAACACCGTCACCACGGAAAACTCACGCACAACGCAGAGCCTAATCCGTTTCATCCTATTCTTATCCTTATTCCTCCCTTTGTTTGTTGCAGGAAATGGCAGAGTTCTTTACCAAAGAAGAACTGGCAAGGATGATGGAGGAAGAGGTTAGGTTCGGTCGAGTCCCGATTCCAGACACGGTCGAATCGGAAGGACACACAACGCCCCAAGCCGAAACGGCTCCTAACGAGCCTAGCGAAACACAGGGATTGGCTGCAACGTCAAACGAGCCTAGCGAAACGCAGGAATTGGCTGCAGCGTCAACCGTCAGAGTGGGTGAGTCTACAACAACCCATGAACCTGACGATAACCAAACTTCGGCAGCAAACCCCTGGCCAACGCCTGATGATTGGAACATGCTGGCATCGGAGTTGGAGAAGTGCCGGCAAAGTTCGAGGGAGCAGGAGGTTTGGGAACGCAGCCTCTTCAGCCAGCTGCAAGAAATGAGTGAGGAGTGGCCCGGAACTATGCCACCAGAGATGGTAGAGTGGCGTCGCCAAGCCACTGATCGACTGTCCAACCTAGACGTGGTCCGTCAACGTCGAGCAGTACGTTCTCAAGCAAGAACTGCTGAAGAGGAAGCAAGAGCCAGACAGGCCCTCATCGCGAACGAGTGGAAACAGGCCAAAAGGGATCGGGAGTTCGCAGCAAGCAAGCTGCTCTTCCTTGATTTGAATGCCAGGAAGGAAGCCGTTAAGCTTGAGTGGCGTAAGAAGAAAGAGGAGCGCTGGTGTCCAGTGTGTCGTTACCCAGCGGTGGAAGACCCTAACTCCTGCCCAAACAGGGCACAACACTGGCGTGGCGGTTAACGTAACCCGAAGACAAGGCGAGTAGGCAGCCTGAAGAAGAAAGACCAGCCACATGGCTTGGCTAGTAAGCCTACCGACGTGGACAAGTAGTCGGTCCACGATTGTAAGTAAATAAAGTGGCCACACACAGATGACGTGTTCTTATTTCCTCAAACCCAACCCTAACCTACGTTTTCCCAAACTCGGATAGGCCGCGTTCGTGGTATATCGAAGTGACGTATTTTTTTCGGATACGACACCTCTGGAAGGGGGGTGTAACGGTCGAGTTAATTAACGCGACGATGTTAGATTAATTTCATGTTCGCCGCGCGACCGTTAGAACGCTGCACGAGTGGGATCGGAATGCGCGGGAAGCTATAGAATATCGGGGCGGGTGACCATTCCGGAGTCAACACTTGATTGAACACGTATCGTACGAGAGCTCGCGTGTTAGAAATTCACTTGCATTGTTATAAATTCACTCGAGAGAGATCGGTTGCAGTGTCGTGCGTTTTGGTGAGATATCCAGTGAGATAAACCAAGTCAGCAGGAAGGTTGTCATCACCTGACGACTTGGTATTCTACAGACCAAGACGACGACGCTGAGCCAGACGCCGGTCGCGAGCCATCGTAGCTTGGAGAGCTACACACAGCTGAGCGACTTTGTTTGCAGCCTTGCGGCTTAAGACAGGTGCACCTGCGACGATTTAGAGTGAGTTTTGTTCTGCGTAAAACAGCGATTGTGAGTGTGTGTGTCCGGGATCATTTAATTGTAAATCGCGATATACTTTGTTTTCTTTTCTTTTCTCGCGCGCGCGTAAGCTACCGATAGCAGCAGGTTGTTGTGTGCGCGCGCCGCTAGATTTAAAGAGCAACGATAATTCTTTGTTGTCAGTTTGAAAATTCGATTGTACGAGTATTTATTTAGAACGAATTACCGCGTTAGATATTAATTTTGTATTATTTTTTAAGTTAATTTTTTTGCATTAAATATTGAAAATTAACTTTCTGGATTACAATTATTTTTTTTCTAACCGGTGTTCCTTGCGCTCGAATCCACTAGCCCATGCCCACCTACCGAATTTAACGAGCTGTCGCGCCCTCCCCGATTCTTAAACAACTTAGGTATTTGTTATCGCGGTCGGGTTTTTCTCCTTTTTCAGGAAGTTTGTCGGTGGGTAAAGCCGACTGCGACAGAGATTATAGCGGCTGCAAGGCGAGCTCGGCAAATCAACGTGGGTTGTATTCCCGAGTCTGCCTCATTAGTTTGAGCCCTATAACAGTATATATTTATTTATTCCGGTAGTAATAGTTGATAATTTTTTTTTACTTCGTCAACAGCAATCTTTAAAACATAAAACCATACGAATTCCTCAATAACTAAAATTATTGTTTTTTCGATAAACTAACACACTTCTAATACATGTCGCTATTATTTATACAATAAGTACATGCAAGCAATTACTTAATAGTTTTAACAAATGTGTAACCATACACTGTAAAATTATTTTGAAAAAAAAATGAATAAATAACATTACTAACAACTTTGCAAATATAAAAAATATTTTCAAACTTGAAATTAAGATTGAGCAAAATAATTTCAAATAATTAGACAATAAAATTGACTAGACTAAAATAGTTAAAATATTGAATGAATCCTCCTTCTTGCTGTATGTGTTGCGGCACTTTTTCTCATCTTGACAGTTACAAAATGTACAATAGCCTACTTTACTACTTACGCAGAGACAATTTCTTGAGCACGTTTTACAAGTGCAGTTAGGTACAAGTTCAGAAACTGGTGGAAATAAGTCTTTAATTTTTTCTGGCATTAATAAGTCTTCATCTGCTTCATACCCAAATGAAAGTGGGTCTAATTTAAATGCATTAGAATCTAAACAGTGTGTATGAGTGTACACGATGAAAAAAGCACGTAGGATATGCAGTTGAATTTCACGAGATATTGGTAGAAGATCCTCTATTGCTTTGTTATTCCCAAATTTATACGACCAAATACGAAGTTCGTCAAAGGTTTTACAGTTGGATATTTTTTTTAGTACTTTTACTAAAAAGTGTTCTGCATTTCGCATATAATCTGTAATAGTTTCTTCACAATATTCTGTAAAATAAAAAAAAATAAAAAATTCACATATTTTAAAAATATTTTTACATTTTCAAAATTAATTTATAAATCGAAACGAATTCTTACGGGACCCGAATCCAATCAAATATTTTTCTGGGGAAACTTTTAGTGCGGATAATTTTGTTCCTACTTTGCTGGTAAAGTCAGCACCGGTAAGGTGGTGAAGTGCAGGCATAACAAAACATCGTTCTTCACCAAGAGTATCAGCAATAAAATGAATAGGAATGTATCTTGTGTCTTTTCCTGAACCTGCTCCAATCCATAATTTCTAAAAAAACAAAAAATTAAAATGAAATATTAGTTTAAATGAAAGTCTTATGATGAAAAGTGTATAAAATTTCAACAAAATTTTAAATCACACACACGCGCGCGACACACACACACACAGATATATATATATATATATAGATATGTATATATATTAGTTGCAGTAATACCTCCAATCCTTGCTGCTTAAAAGTTTTCCAAAAAAAGAAGGTAAGAACTATGACGTCTGTATCAGAGGAAATAAGATAGATATTTTTGTATCCTTCTGAAACTGCATGGTGGACATGAATCATAATCTTTACATCTGCTTCTTCTATATCAAAGCGTTGCAGAGATTCTATTGTTCTTTCCGCTTTTGATGCGGCACAGTTCTGATCATTTATAGTACTAAATATCATATCATATTTTGAAAGTTTTTCATGTTTTAAAACGAAATCTCTTAAAAAATTTTTTAACAAAATTTTATTATTTGATGATCCCCAAAACTTGTCTAATTGTTTGTTAATTTTTGGTAGAGCAGTCTCGTCTGTGATGGAGTGGTGAAGAATATATGGACTGTGTAGGGTGCGGGGTTTAATAATGACAAGACAGTCAAATTAAATGAAATATTTTAATTAAATTTTACAGTTTACAATGGCACCAGGGCCGTTATTTAGCTCGTGTGTAGAACGAGGTTAGCTGTCGCTCGTTACGAGGTTGACAAGAGACTGAAGGCGTTGCCTGGCTATGCGTGGCTCGATTGTTCACGATGTCGGTCCACAGTCGTGGCTGAAGTTGACGCTTGCGCCTGTGTCCACGTGGAACGTTCTGGGGAGCGATCTCCACAGCCACTCCCCTCCAGCCTTGGTTCCGCATCTACCTGCAGGAGTCGACCTCAGCTCTATAGTACCCAGCATACTCAATATAAACGAGTTTCTGCCAAAGAATATCTTCAACCTACATCGAACCGTTCGTGAAAAAGCCAGACAACCGAGCTCAGGATTTACCTGCTTCATTAGAAATGGCCAAATCTTTGTTAGAGGAAAGAAGGGAGACGTCGCAACATTAATTAGCTCGGAAGAGGACCTTCAACGGTTTTTAGCATAACAGGTATACTGCTTCACCTATACTCTCGCGGCAATATTTCATTTTCATCTTATCATTTTGAACACATTAGTGAATCATTTCAATCATCTATCATTCATCAACCTCATTCTCATTCACCTGCATCACACCACAAGTACAGTTCTCTCATCAAACTTCTGTGCGGTCAGGTGGGAGCAAGTTTCGCGTCTGTCATATGAATGCTAATTCACTTCGGGGTCACATTGAGCAAATTAGGCACTTTATTGTGTCAGAGGAAATTATCCATGTGTTGGCGATCACTGAGTCTAAACTAGGGCCTGCTATTGAGAACGCTCTAGTCTCATTGGAAGGCTATGTTCTGTTTCGAAAGGACCGCAACACTCAGGGGGGAGGGGTAGCATTGTATATTCATAAGTCTCTGTCGGTTAAACATCTCTGCTCATCCTCTGCGGTATGTAACGGTTGTCCAGGTTATCCAGAGTACTTGTTCTGCGAGGTTATCCCTAAGGGTGGTGATCCTGTTTTTGCGGGAGTGGCGTATAGACCACCACACTCTCCGTTTGTTCAGAGGTCGGATTTTGTCAGTACTCTGCGGGACACTATATTGAATCACGGCACCAAGGTTCTTCTGGGCGATTTTAACTCTGATCTATTGACGGACAATCTTGATGCGGCCTTTATGAAATCATTCATTGGCGAGAACTCGCTTTTTTCTGTGCCGTATGGGGCCACGCATCACATGCGAACGTCGGATACCTGGCTGGATCTCTGTATTGTTGATGCCCTTGACACGGTGACGAATTATTCTAAATCTGTATCTCCATTTATAGCTGGACATGACTTGATAACTGCTACGCTGAACATCTACGTACCCCAGACTACGACTCATAATTTCACCTACAGAGACTTTAAATCAATTGACTCAGTAACCTTGAACGAGTATCTATTTGAATGTGACTGGTCAGTAGTCACGGATGATGAAACTTATTTAAGTGATAGATTGGATTCTTTGTATGCTAACTTACACGCTGCTCTTGAGGTTGTTGCTCCCATCAAGACTTTTAGTTACAAAAAGAGGAATCATCACCCGTGATTTACCCCTTTTCTTCGTTCACTTTTGACTGAAAGAGGCCGATTGTTTAGACGCTACAGACGTTCAAGACTTGACATAGAACTTTATTTGTACAGACAGGCATGAGACTTTGCACATCAAAAGATAGAGACTGCTAGACTTGATTTTTATTGGAGTCGTCTTAAGGGACTCACTGATCCTCAGCAGATCTGGAAGGAACTCAAACATCTCGGAATCTCCCCCAAGCCTGATACCAATCTTGCGGGCTTTTCTGAGGAGGATCTCAATGCTCACTTTGCCTCTGTGTCGTTTGATGCTGCTGCACCAGAACTTTCTCGTTTCCTTGAAAATCTGGGTGAGGACGAAGGGGATGGTCGGCTTCACAGGCGGTGGGTATTGATCATCTTCCGCAGAGTTTTATTAAGTGTACATTCCAGGCTGTGGGCCCATTTGTTCGTGATGTCTTTAACTAGTCTCTTTTGACCTCGACGTTTCCAGATCACTGGAAACAGTCGCTCGTGATAGCCCTTAATAAAACTCCGACTCCGAGATGTTTGGGTGATTTTCGTCCAATCTCTCTTCTCTGTTTCTTGTCGAAAATCCTTGAGCGACTGGTCTTTAACCAGATCTCGTCTTTCATTGAAGCGGAGGGATTGTTGGATGGATTTCAGGCTGGCTTCAGACAGGGACATAGCACTCAGACAGCATTACTTAAACTGACAGACGATATTAGACAGGGCATTGACAGGAGGCAGATAACAGCACTGCTGTTATTCGACTTTACTAAGGCCTTCGATTCGATCTGCCACGTGATCCTGCTTGGGAAGCTTCGGTCACTTGGCTTCTCAAACGGTGTCGTCAGATGGATCGCATCATATCTGTCAGGTCGGTCACAGGCAGTAAGAGTGCGGGGTCAAACTTCCTCCTTTCTTCCCCTAAACAGGGGAGTGCCACAAGGCTCTGTGTTGGGACCGCTGCTTTTTCTGCTATTTGTGAATGACATTGCGCGGGATCTTGGTCCTGGCTTAAGTCACGTGATATACGCGGATGACCTGCAGATCTATGTGCGGGGTCAGATCGAGGATATACGGGCTACTCTGGAGAGATTGAGCAGAGCTGCGGGGAAAATTGCGGACTGGGCTGCTGGGAATCATTTAGGGTTGAATGAGGGTAAAACTAAAGCCATGATCTTCGGCTCCCCGGTCCTTGTGAATAGATTCAACGAGATGGGTATAGACTGCCTACACTTTGAACACTCCTGTGTCCCGTTTGTTTCGTCTGCTCAGAGTCTAGGCGTGGTGCTGGACTCAAAGTTAAATTGGAAGGAGCATGTGAAGTATGTCTGTGCTAGGGTTAATTCGCTTATGTATAGACTGTATCACTTCAGACGCAGCACGACGCTTAGCCTTCGCAAGCACCATGTTCAGGCACTTCTCTTCCCTATCGTGGACTACTGTTCCCTGGTTTACTGTAATATCTCGGGCGAGTTGAATCTTAAGATTGAGCGTTTGCTCAATAGGGGCATCAGGTATATCTACGGGATTCGGAGGGACAGTAACGTCACCCCCTACAGGCGTGAGCTGAACTGGATGCGGGCAAAGGGTCGCAGAGACTACTTTGCGGCCTGTACCCTCTTTAATCTTCTTCGGTCAGGAACGCCACCTTACTTGGCGAACTTTTTTATTGCTAAGCAAAGCTCCCGGCCTGTAAGGGTCGTGAATGGTAGGGAGGTGAACAGAGAGTTTTTGCTTGTTCCCAGCTTCCGCACAGACTACTTAGAAAATTCCTTTCATGTCTCTACTACATACCTTTGGAATGGTCTACTCTCTCATGTACGGGAATCACCATCACTCCCTGTATTTAAACGACTCATCAAAGCTCATATTTTTGCCGCAGAGGGTATGGATCAGTTGCCTGGACAGTGAGATAATAGCCATCATTGTAGTGAGGAAGATATTTATACACTATCTGTGATACACGGACTTTAAGTAGTTAATTAATACGATGCATCTTCGTGACTGGTAGTAATAGTTAAGTTATCTCACAGTGATGATTAAGTATACCATTAAAAACTGTTTACTTTTTATTATTTTATTTTTTATGTTAATAATACTATGTTTATCATTATTATTATTATTATTATTTATTGTTATTACTATCATTTATATTATTTATATCATATTTATTAGTTTGATCTACTTGTTATTTATCAACCTATGTAAAAGCTGTTGTTTTTGTACAACATAATGTACAAGTAATAAACTCATTCAATTCAATTCAATTCAATTCCAGAGACCTTCGCAGGTTGAAGCAGCGGAGGGAACGATACCCGCTTCGTTCTTCGAGGAGAGGATGGCGTCGATGCTGCTGGGGCCGGAGTTATTGGAGTCGTCGGCTCTGCAGCTTGTTTCGGTAGATGAGGAGTTTCCAAATCGGTGGTGGCCAGGTACGCCGGCTTCAGGTGGTCGGTGGACACAACCCTCTCTCTGCCGTTGACCTTGATGACGAGAACCTTCTCGTTGACACGCTTCGTTACCTCGTGAGGGCGCGCGAGCAGGTTTGGAGGTCTTTGAAGGTGATCGGTCGATGTTTGGCATGGTCTAAAGCTGGCATAGGATTGATTTCCCGCATGAGAGTTCGCAGTTTCTCCAAGAAGCTTCCCGATCTCAAAAGGCGGCACGGCAAAGATCCGTTGCGGGCCCGGTTGCCGTGTTGCTGGGCCACGGATCGGATGTGGCATGTAACGCTAATCCGGACCCGGCACGGATGATTTGCCGTGCGAGTTGCCGTTTGATCAGATATATATACACATTCTATATAGACGCCATATATGTTGTCTGCTGTATAATCCATAAAAAACCATTGTAAACTGCTTAAATTACATTCATAAATTCATGGATGTAATAATTAAAAATAAATTAAATTTGAAACAGCCAATACAGTATGAGTTATATACCACCAATATAAATATATGTATACCATACAGCATACATCCTGAAAAATTTTTAATTACAAACAGTTATTTTTCAAAGTAAGAGTGGCAGGTAGTTAATAAAAAATAAATTAATACAGAATTAATTTTTATTTTTCTACATTATTAAACTGAGAGTACTTTTGATTTTGAAGAAGTTTTATAGTCAAAACTTTTAAATATAATACACACAGAATAAGAATAAACTTTATATAAATATTAGCTCAGTATATCTGGTTTTACAAGTAAAATATTCGTTGAAAACCTGAATTGCAATTGAGACATTGATTTTAGATGTTGTTACCTAGGCTTTGATACTGATTAATATAAATGAGTCGAATGTAGAGGTTATGTTACTCGTCATACAATAATCATACACCAATGAATAAATATTTTTCAAGATTCAAGAATTATTATTAAAACAAATTATTTTGGTTAATACCTTTAACTTTATTAACTTATACTTAATATAATAGTATTATTTTAGAAATAACGACACTGCAACGAATATCACAGTGTAATTATGACTGTTTACACACTGGTATATTCACACACTGACACAAATATGTTCAATATACATATTATATCACACGGCAACTCGCACGACTGTATTGGCTGTTTCAAATTTAATTTATTTTTAATTATTACATTCATAAATTTATAAATGTAATTTAAGCAATTTACAATTGCTTTTTATGAATGATACAGCAGACAACATATATGGCGTATATATAGAATGTGTATACATATCTGATCAAACGGCAACTCGCACGGCAAATCATCCGTGCCGGGTCCGGATTAGCGTTACAAGCCGTGCACGGGCCACGCACGGCAAATGGGCCCGGAACGGATGATCTGACACGGTTGCCGTGCCACCATTTGAGATCGGGTTCTGGGGTTAACTTCTTTCGTAGTATGGGTGAAAAATTCTCCTGGCACGCGTAGGGTGGTACCGAAGATCATTTCAGCTGGTGATGCTTGTAGATCTTCCTTGAAGCAGTTGCGCAGGCCAAGCAGGACAAGCGGTATGCGTTGTGGGCAAGGAATTTGACCCTCGCACATGAGAGCTGCCTTCAAGTCGCGGTGGACATGCTCCACCATTCCGTTGGACTTCGGATGCCAGGGTGTGGTGTGGATGGGCTTAGCCCCAATCATTCGTGCAAGAGCCTCCTGGAGTGACGACTCGAATTGTTTGCGCTGATCAGTGGTGATCTCGATTGGGCAACCAAAGTTTGAGACCGAGTGCTGGTAGAAACTCGCTACAACGGTCTCCGCCGTGATGTTCGACAGCGGAACTGCAGTGGGCCACCTCGAGAACCTGTCAATCATCGTGAGGCAGTAACGCAGGTTGCCTACCTGCGGCAAGATGATAATGTCCAGATGGACGTGCTCGAAGCGGTTGCTGGGCACGTGGAAGGTGTCAAGTGCGGCTCGGTTATGGCGACTGACCTTAGATCGTTGGCATGGTTCACAAGATCGAGCCCAATGGTCGACGTCTTTCTTGATGCCAGGTCAGACAAACTTGGAGGTGATGATCTTTGTAGTCGTGCGTGGACTGGGGTGCGCCAGCGAATGCAGGACGTCGAAGGCACGACGGCGCAGATTGGCTGGAAGGTAGGGCCTGATGACGCCATCCTCGATGTTGCAAGCGATTGAAGAGCCATCGACATGGAGTACCTGCAGGTCCAAAATGCCTTTGTCCAGCAGATGTTCCAGCTCGTCGTCTTCGAGCTGTGCTGCCTCAATGTCCCGAGCAAGCAGATCGGATGGCATGGCGATTGCGTTGACTCTGGACAGAGTATCAGCCACTACATTGTCCTCACCCTTCACGTGCTCTAGGGTGACATTGAATTGGAGTATGTAGTCCAGTTGGCGCTGCTGCCTTGGGGAGGCCTTGTCCAACCGCTGCTGGGCCGCAAAGGTTAAAGGCTTATGGTCGGTGAGCACTTTGAAGCTCCGGCCCTCCAAGTACCTCTGGAAAAACTTGATGGCCTCGAAAATGGCCAATAGCTCTCGGTCGTAAGTGCTGTACTTCTATTTCGTGGGTGACAGCTTGCTGGAGAAAAACCAACCGGATGCCAGACGTTGTCGATTTCCTGCTCTAGGGCGGCACCGATGCTCTTGTCGGAGGCGTCTGTCGTAAGGCGCAGTGGCGTCGATGGCGACAGGAAACTGTTGGTTGTGGCTTTTTTCAAGTCCTCCTTGCATCTCTGGAAATCTGACGCTTTTGACGCTTTTTTGGCTGCTGCCAGCTGCAGGTCCTAGACAAGAGGTTTTCCTTCCACAGCCGAGAGCGGCAATAAGGACACGACCGATCCGGAGTCGACCAGGAAGCGTAGGCCAGTGTTCCGGTCCATGATGAGGAGGCGATTTTCAGGGAGCTGATCTTTGCTGCCAGCAGTCGCCTCAACAGAAGGCAGCGATGTTAGATTCCCTGGTTGGCTGATGATCTGAACCTGCAGGGTTGCTCGCATTTTCGTGCGTCGGCGCCAAACTGGTGGTGAAAATAACACAACCCACCTGGAGTAGATGAGCGTGGCCTACTCCTGCTTCGGCGACGCGGCTGATGAGCACCCTCAGTTGACCTCGGTTGAAACCCACGGATGGCGCTTGGTATCAGTTCGTTGGATGCGTTGAGCTTCGCCAGAGCTGCTCGTATGCCGGTGAGCTCATCTGTCAGGCTGGACCTGTGAGAGCCAGTGCTTTGGGCACCACCACGATGATGAGGGGACGGGCTCCGTTGACTGCTATTACTTACCACCTGGAGTCCTGGAGGCACGTCGTGCATCTCGTCTGCGGCCTCGGCCAACTCGTCCAAGGTGTTGTTTCGCAGGACTCGAAGAGTGCGTGTGACGTGCGCGGGCAGGAGGTTAAGCCATTTGACCTTGAGCGCGTCATCGGCGATCTGCGTGTCAGCAGCCAGATGGCGCATGTGGCGAAGCAGCTGCGAGGGCATGCACCCGTCCAGCTCCACCCTGGTGAGAAGTTTGGTGAGCCGCTGGTCTGCTGAGTCCGAGAACCGAGACAGCACTTGTGCCTTCAGATGCTCGTACTTTCCATTTGCTGGAGCAGTGCGCAGGACATCCAGAAGGTCCTGGATGGAGTCCTGATCGAGGGAGGCGACGACGAGGTTGTATTTCGTCGAATCCGAGCGGATGTTGCTCGCGCCGAATAAGGTCTCGACCTGCATGAACCATGCTTCCGGGGAATGTTTCCAGAAACCCGGAAGCTTATATTGCTAGACAACCTTCGCTAGGTTGTCCATTTTGTTGAAATGGCGGTTGTTGACCATCTGCCCCTCCGGCGTCATTTTCATTCACCATCGCGGAACTTCCTTGCAGAAGGTTTCTTGCAAGATTTGTGGCAAGGGAGCGGGCGAGCTCAACTTGCCCCGCCAATCTGGGCGTCTCCTCCGTTTTTCTTAACGCGACGCGGTAGCGCGACACGAAGGGTTACTTTAGTCGGGGTCACCACTATGGACTGTGTAGGGTGCGGAGTTTAATAATGACAAGACAGTCCAATTAAATGAAATATTTTAATTAAATTTTAAAGTTTACAATGGCACCAGGGCCGTTATTTAGCTCATGTGTACAACGAGGTTAGCTGTCGCTCGTTACGAGGTTGACAAGAGACTGAAGGCGTTGCCTGGCTATGCGTGGCTCGATTGTTCACGACGTCGGTCCACAGTCGTGGCTGAAGTTGCCGCTTGCGCCTGTGTCCACGTGGAACGTTCTGGGGAGCGATCCCCACAAATACTTTGACATTTAGATCTTCGAATGTGTTCTGAAGTCTTGGGTTTCCTTTGTCATAAGCCCCTCTTCATCAAATAGTAGGTTATGCTTTACTAATTTGTACATGAGTAATTTTTAAATTGGATATTCACGATCTTTTGCCAAGGTTACGTAACGCTCAACGCATTTAAAATTAGCTTTTTTAGCTGCAGCGCTGATTGGTTTAGATTTCTCTCCAGCTGGAATGGACTTAAAAGAAGGAAAATTACTTCGTGATATTGTTGCTGTAAGAGGTTCTATTCTATCGATAAACCTTGACTCAATCAAATTTTTATTTTTAACTATCGCATTTTCGAAAACACTTAATATGTCTTTGGCAATCTCCAAATTAACCGATTCACCGGTAACTATATTTTTTAATGACTGTGATTCCAAAATGAATGGATTAATGTTTCGCTCTTTGAGGAATAGTAAAATTTTTTTTTACTGGCTCTTCTAAATTTATCGTACCCGTTGTTGAATACTCGTGATGTACTGTGAGTTTCTGATTTTAATTTTCTCCTAAAAGCGTTACCTCTTTAACAAATTTTTAAATTGCTAAGAACTCGTGGTAAGTAAGTTCCCAAGACACAGTGCTTTCTTTATTGTTAATCGAACCTAAAATAATTAAATTAAAAATATTTTGTCTGTTAGCTGTTGAAATAAATGACTAAATAATTAAAATCAGAAGTTTAACAAAATTTAAAAAATTAGTACTTGCACTTGTTTCTTTTAACCCAAAAATTAAAAAAATATAAAATATAGTTTTAAAAATATTTTATTTTTGACTTTTTGCTACCATTGCTAAAAATCCTTCAGAGTAGCACTAAAAAATCCGCATTTTAAGACGCTAGTACTTATTTTTAAAATTGTTTTTGCAAAGAAAAAATAAAAAAGTTTTTTATGCACTTCTTTATTACCAAATTGAAAATTATAAACGGTATTTTTTAAAAGAGTTTTTAAAGTAAACTTTTAAATGAAATTTAAAAAAATATTGAGAACCGCAGAAAGCGTTTTTATTTGAAAGTACTGATAAAACATATTGTTTACGTGTAACGTATATACAAATATAAATGTACCAAAAATTGAAGTGTGGACTCATTGAGTCTGACTCTATTCTGACTTATTTAAAATTACATCGAATAGCAATAAATCATTGTGTACAGTACATAAAAAAATATTTTTAACAAATTTATACGATTAAACAAGCAAATACCTTTAATTCCGGCGATACTTCTAGAGCTTTTATTTATCGTTTGTTCTAGGCTTAACGGTAAATCTTCCTTGTAAAAATTGTTCAAAAGCTTCTGGAGCACTTGTTTTCATTTTTTGCAACTCACTCAGATAAATTGGACTCCATCTAGTGTAATTGACTTTGTCCATTATGTGAAATAAAGGCAGAGCCTTTTTTAAAGTCTCAATGTGCAATAATCCATCGCCAGTGCGATCTGCACGAACAAAATCTCGCATAATAGAGAAAAGTACTAAAACATTATTCCAGTATTTAAATAATGGAGAAATTTGACAACTGCGTTCAATGAAATCATGAGACGCCATTAATAATGCATCACAACTTCCATTAAATAATTTAAGAGAGGATTTAGCTTCTTCAAAACTTTCTTCTAAAATACAATCTTTCAATGAGATTAGTAAGACTATTTCGTTTGAAAATTTTATTCTATTTTCGGAAGTAAAAAACGATTTCACCATTAGTCTAGTCATAGCTTCACATAAGTAAGTTAAACCTTTCATAGATCTAACATAATGTGAACCACTGAGAACTTGTTCGATAGTATTTTCTCCAAATATCCTAGTCTGTACTAAAATATCGTCAGCTCCACTATCAGTTAAGTATTTTCCGGTAATACCTTCAATAACTTTGATTGTATGAAATCCGCCAAGAAAAAAGAATACATTTTCAAATTTTTGTGGATTGTCAAGTTTTATAGGCATTGCTAAGTGGTATACGCCATAGTCACAAGTTATTAATAAATGATTATGTTTCAATTGTTTTCAAAGCTCTAAAAAAATACACATGCATGTATATACAGTCGCGTACTCAGTTATAGGATGAGGTATGACAGGGAGGTATCCAGTTTTTTGTCTTGCACGTTTGTCATCAAGTAGTCAATAGTTAAAAGCACTCCAACATAGCACAGTCTGATCATTATTTATTTCATGAATATCTGAATCTGTAAGATTCATTCGAGATATGTGCCAAGCAAAGTCCATTTTATTTTTAGCATCTCTGTAATCATCACTATCGATTTTAAATAAGTCGTAATTTATTTCATAATTATCAGGAAGTTTGATTATTTTTGATTGAATGTGAAAATTTTTTAATTCTTGGCATTTTAAAAGAGAGTAGAATGATTTGTTGTTTTATGAAATTTTAACTTCTGACAGTTGCGGCTTTTTATTTTCATGTTTTGAGTGATCTTGAAATACAACTATTTTGGTATCATGAACAGATTTTAAACCAGATAATCCCGAATCTTTAAAATCGAGATTATCGAAAGCAGCCGTTATAAATAAGTCCGGATCAAAATGACTAGGTAAAATAGTATTATTTGTGCACAACTCTGCATATTCAGCTAATCTACTCCTGATAATTAAATTACTCTCGTAACAAATGGATAATCCCAGGTGATTTAAAATAGTCGTAACAGATTTCGATTTCGTTCTGGCCCAAACATGCACACCTAACATGACATGTAAAGGAGTCTTTCTCGTCCCTTTATAACGTATAAAATATAGAATTTGAAACACAGCCTTTAGTCGCAATTCATGAATATTATGTCTGCAATTATCGTTTTCTATATCGTCAATTGTAGGGACTTTGTCGTCAAGTTTTGCCTGCAATATTACATAATAAATGCAAAAACTTCTTGAATGGCTCTGGTACAGTCACGTTGTCCCAAGAATTACGCAAGTCAAGCTCATCACAAAATCTATTTTTTAAATCGAAATCAACTGTTTTTTAAACAATCTTTGAGAATATTTGCTCTTTCTTTAATACAGTCGTGCTTATAACTTTTTTGCACTATATGAGCTAAGGAGTCTTTGTGAAAAAATAATTCTGATTTATTCTACTGCATGGGCGAAATAAATGTTACGTCTGATCCATAATAAGTAACTATATATTTTTTAATTTTTTTGTTGGTTATAGAATGATTGGAGTTAAATTTTTTGTTAATAAATTCTAATATATCGGTCAATGAAAATATTCCTCCACTTTTCGAATTATTTTCTAAATCTTTTAAAGTTGTTAATCTTTTAAAGTTTTAAATGTTCAATCATTACTTCATCTTTGTTTATGGAATCAGTCTTCAATTTTTTATAATCATTTTTACTTTCATAATTACGTAAGCAGCGTTTATGATAGCAAGATTTATTATCTATTAATTCCTGGCCACTCGAAAAATCTATCGTTCTGTTAAAAACATAATCTAATTTATTACGACTATTCATATATTTTATGGGCACGTTCTAAGTCCTGAAAACATGATAATGGTTCTCGTTTTCTTTGTAAAATACTACTGCCACAAATTAAACATGTTCTTTCTGTAAAAGGAGACAATTTTTCAAAGTCTTTCGTATAATTAAAAAAGCAATCATCATCATTTTCCCCGTGATAACAAAATTTTTCTAAAATAAAATATCTAGGTTAAGATTTTTATCAATAACATTATAGTTTTTATTGTTAAATAGTATGTATAACTTTAAATTTTAATAGTTTGAGTAAGAAATTTTTTTTAAACATTTATTACCGTTCAAACTTAATAAACATAACCTCTCAAATACAACATCGTTCTTTTTTTTTTGCAACACCATAAATGTGTTGCAACTCATCATCGTTGCATAGCTCATTGTTTCCCAATATTCTTTTTTGGCAAATTATACAAAGACCTTTTTTGAATACATTATTAAAATCTTCGTCGCACATCTTGCGTTTCAATCTACTATACATTTTCAGACTTACAGTTTTTACTCGCAGCGTGTACCAGGTCGTCTGCTGCGACCTCTGTAAGAATGCAATCCACCGTACACACAGGTAGGTTCGGACCTGCATTTTCACGGGCCCCTTAATTGAAGAGTCTATAGTTGTTACCTTGTAAATGTGCACTTTTTATGCATTTTAACGTTGATTTTCATAATCAGCGTATCAAAACTAGTAAAAAGAACCTTACTCTACCCGGGAGGAAAAAATTTCCACGAAAACCGAGCTAGCATCCAGACTAGACTAACATTCGAGAAAAAAAATAAAAAACGCTCTTATAACCAACTGATCCTAACCGAAATTTTTATTTATAAAATACACTTAAGCCACTTTAGTCGGTTGTTCAATATTTACAAAAATTCAAAAAAAAAAATTTACTTTTTTAAATGTTCATTTTATCAAATATATATGGGTAAAAATATTCATTATGTTGGGTGCCTTTACTTGATACGGCCCTGCCTGCGTGAGCCACCATTACAAATCGCTACCTCGTGTACTGACCGTATGATATTCGTAGCAAACATGAACTTTTTAGAAGTTAATATTAGGGAGCAGTTTCCAAATGATTTTCTCGTATATCTTCGTACTATTTTAACTAGAAATTGATCTACTTACTCGAACTCGTACTTTTAAAGCATATTTCATATCAACTTCTGGCCACATTTGTTCAAGAACGTCTTTGTCCCATTGAAATTCAGAACTATCATTAATTCTGTTATCAGCTGAGCAAAAACCAGACCAAAGCTCAGAGGCAAAATGCGGTGCATATGGTGCAAGCATTATTATAAGCGCTCCCAAAGCTCGCTCATACTGACGTCCTTTGAAAAATAAATATATAAATCAAGGAAATTCTCTACGCTTATCAGCTAGAAAAATCAGTAGTTTCGAAAAGCAAGCGCATTTCAAATTGATTCGATGTTCAGTTTCGTTATACACGGAAACCCGTGATCTCAAATATGCAGAGTAATTTGAGATGACGATCACCTTAATTTCGGGTGATCGAGTTTAGAAGTTAACTTCGGGTGCACATAACCTCACACTAGACTAATTTATTTACTCCTGTAAAAAAAAGTTTCACTCAAAAAACTATTATTCCGTTCATCTAAACTTAGAAAAAAATAAATTTGACTTAATAAAAGAATGTAAATTCAAGATTAAAGCTAAAAAATTTCTTATATTTGTGACTTATAGGATGCGGGTGTGTAGAACATAGTAGCAGACTAAAATTGACTTTCTTGCTTTGCTTGTTTTTTGTGATCGATCACCCTAAATTAGAGTGATCGAAAAACTGTTCACTATTTTTTGCAGTGAATCGCTTGTATTTTCAGCGATCATCACCTTAAAATAGTACGAATCGTGTCCGTGCTGATGATCACGGGTTTCCGTGTAAGTTGAACAGTAAAATAAGTTCTTTTTCAAAATTTTTAGTACTTTTATGCAAATTTCAGCGTCATTGATAACCATCCATTCAAATTACGGTATGTTTTTACTTTTTGTTAGTGCGAAATGAGCTTTTAATTGATTGATTCTTTTTTCAAGGCAGGCTATGTAACATTAATTTTTTTATCCTAGGGGTAATGGACCCTAATTCCGGAAATCTGTAGTCAGAAAATTGAATAACTATAGAATCTTATGTATTTAATATTTCCTTTTTCTTTTAATCAAATGTAGAACTCTTTGGGGTATGAGAAAATACAGTAGAAACTTAAAATATTTGAATCAATTAAGAATAATAATAATTAATAATATGAAAAAAAATTCCTAATTCTGTGACTTTAATTACATGGATGTAATTAAATGGTCACGGTTTTTAAACTATGTCTCCGCGAAATGGGGTCCACGTAATCTTTTTGGCCTCTGATTCTGTTTTGGACTAAATTTATATTCGGTGAAAATTAAAAAAATTAAATTAATAAAATTACAGAGGATCGTCGTTTGCTGCCCAGGAGGTAGCAGGCTCTGTGATGTGCTCTGTCTTTTTGCTACGAATAAAATATATTCTATGTATTAGAGACTGTATTAAATCTATCAAAGAGCTCAAATTTTTAATAAATAACAAGAGAATTGAACTTGAACATCACACTAGTAAAACAGTCCTGAAGAATATTTTTACCTTTTGTGCTAATTACAATACGCATTCACTCAAAGTACATAAACTGAAATTACATTACAAGTTTAAGCGATGTTTCAAAAATACAATCCACAATTATTTAATGAATTTTTTAATACTGAGAAATTAACAGATAACAATAATAATCCTTACAACTCTAACATAGAATCAATAGAACTTAATCTTAACCACAAGAATAACCATTACAACTTTTCAATTTCTAAAAATCCTAATTGGCTAACTAACCTATCAAGTGCTGTCTCTAATCCGTAATTACCCTTTTAGACTTGCATGGATACTGGTTTTAAAATTAAATCCAAATTTAAAATTTTATCCCATCCTAAATAGCATTTTTAAATTTGCGTAGATACTTGTTTTAACCTTAAATCCAAAAACCCATACCAAATAAACCTCCTGAGTTCACGTGGTTACTGGGTTACCGTGTACCATTTACCTTATACGGTACCGAGTGTACCGTCTACCCTGTGCCATGTTTACCATGTACAGAGTAGCGAATGCCATGTACCATGTACGGTACGGCGTGTACCGTGTACGGCGTAATGTGTACCGTGTATCGAGTGCGATAATACGTGCACCGTACACCTAGTACGGTATGACGCGTACCGTGTACGATATGTCATATACCATGTACGGTATTGCATGTACCGTGTACTGAGTACGATATGACGTGCACTGTGTACCTAGTACGGTATGGCATGTACCGAGTACGGTATGACGCATACCGTGTAATGTATGTCGTGTACCATGTACCGTACGCTCTTGCTTGTAAGGGAAAGGTTGATGTAGCGTATACCGTGTGCCGTGTACCGTACGGTCTGGGTCATAAGGCTATGGTATGATGTATTGTGTACTGTGTACATGAAAGCTTTCTGCGTGCACCGTATACCGTTTACAGTGAACTCAAAATCCTATTAGAAACTTATCATCGTATACCGTGCACCGTGTACCGTGCTTGGTATAAGCACCGGTACCTAGTCACTTCGTTTTAAAAATAATCAGTTTCGTCAAATAGTGTCGAAATATTTCTGGGGTATCAACCAATTTATTACTTTCATACTTAAGAAGTTTGCTCAAATAATTGAAGGTAGGCATTCACAAACTGCCTTAGCGCTTGAGACGCTTGAAAATCGGCTAAGACAGGCCTATCCGCTACTTCAAAAATACTGTAATTTCTTACCTATTTGGAATATCACTGTGAAACTTTCTCGAAACCTTCTTCAAAGCACAATGAAAACTTCCTCGCAGAAAGTTTTTTCAATTATTCATTTTTATGCCTGCTTTTTAAATCTAAAGTTTGAGGTTAAAAATTTGATTTATCGATTATATTCAGTAGTTTCCGAGTTCTTGAGAGTTTAACTCAAAATGAATTAATCGAGAAAAATTAAAGTTTTTGCTCAACTCTCAGGCACTTATATAACGAGGGCCCCAAAATGCTTAAAAAACATAAATTTATTGATCAACTATGTTAGATTTTAATTTTGATAGGTTAGAATAGGCGTGATAAGTATAGAGAGTAGTTTCGGTATATATTTCTACATGCGTGTTTGGTTTTAGCCGTGAAAAATAGTCTAGTTACATTTTCTATTCTGCTAGATGCTGCAACTGCAGCTGGGTAAGGGCAGCAGTATGGTGAGATAAGTAATTTGAATAAAAAAAAGTGTTCTGCAGGTGTCAATAAAAAAAGTGAAGTGATAAAAAACTTAAAAAATTTGTTAAGATTATTTAAAAAATAAAGTTTATTAGCAAATCCCTTCCAAAAATTTGCAATTCGGACTTGATTTTCGCCATACTGCTGCATACGGGCAGTGAGCTAGGTGATTATAACTTAAAAAAGTATTCTCTGCAACTGCAAATAAAAAAAGTGAGGTAATAAAAAACTTTAAAAGTATGTTGAGATTATGAAATATTAATTTTATACCGAATCATAACTTCCAATATTAAATTAAGTAACTGATGCAAGAGTCAGTTTACAATTCACGATGATGAAGACTCGGCCGATCTGGTTCTGTAGGTAAAGAAGAGCCGAGCATGGTGGATCAAGAGTAGCCTCACTCGCCGGTGGAAATCGACTCGAAAAAAAACTTTAAAAAGTGCTGTGCTTATGAAGATTATTTTTATAATAATCCTCACAAATTTTCAAAGTTTTTTATCACTTCACTTTTTTTATTTTGAACAAGGAAATCCGTTTATAATTATGATCAATCGGCTCCCTGCAGCTGCATACTCAGACATACTATTATGATTATTTTTCACGGCTAAAACATAAACGCACGTTGCTCGCGTAGAAATGTAATAGGCGATTTTACGCTCTCAAAACACGTCTTTTGCGTTCGTAAAATCAGCACTTTGGGGCACCATTACAATAAAATATATTATTTTATTTTGCGACGTTTCGTCCATCTGTTTTGTGGACCTCTTCAGACTATAAAATTAAATTGAAAACACAGTGAAAAAATACATGAATACATTACAAATAAATAGTTTTCATAAGAAAAGAAAGGTGATTTTTACCTAGGTATAATAAGTCTCTACTCTATAAGAGCAAATCGTCTACTGTGTCGGAAATATTGAAATTACAGAAATTTGTGTTCAAAATTAACATGGGTGTGTCTCATATATTGGGTGTGTGAATAAAATCAGAAAATATAATTGAAATTATTTCACTAATTCTACAATGAGGTTATTTTTCAATATCAAAATAATTCAAAGTTAAATATAAGATCATTTACAAAGTTAAATGTAAATGTCTTGTAGCACCATAAGTGCATTAGTAATCAAGCTATTGCCTAAGTGGATGATTTCGAGCGCAGAATTAAACTTTTTTACACTATGATTACAATTTAGAATTTCGAATAATTAAAATGCACTATCACATAGTGTTATAAAAAGGTTTCTTTGACCTGGAGCATTATTACGTCTTTCTAAAAAATTTGCAAAAAAAAAGACGTCTAAGACTACAAGTATGTGTGAAGTTATCGTCAGAACAAGCATCAAGAACTCTCCATGTAAATGCTGAACTTTATACAATAGTTACGTATCACATTTATTAAACAGAACCAAATAATCTGGTACTTCGAGATAATTTATATAGTTTTTTTATTTATCTCATTTAGAGTGGACACAAATGTATCTACGCATGAGTTGAAGTGTGAAAATACTACTTTTACCGAAATATTTTCACGTCGAAAATTATCTATTATTGAACCTTTTTTTTTTTTTTCTTTTAACTTAAGCATTATTATTTAGGAATCTCACGCGATCAGGACCGTATTAAGTAAAAGTACCCAGAAATAATTAATATCTTTCATGTATGTAATTAGTCTCTGCAAACATTTTGTCAATTTTCACGGGACCTTTTTATAATTTCTACCCAAAAAATCGTTAGAAGTTTATTAAAAATTAAAAAAAAAAAAAGGTTTTTACATGTTTGTTTTTTAATCAAATTTTACGCCAGGTGAAAATTTGACAAAGAGGACATGCAGGTTTGGAGTTTTCAAATCTTCTTTAAAATTGTTGTTGCGATTTTTTTTGACAAAATGGCGGCTAAAAAACTAAATTTACGCATAGATTCCAATGACAGAATCGACATAATTAACGAGTTTTCTTTTGAATTGAATGAGACTTGAGAATGAAAAAGTATGTCATATTTGGGGTTTTATAATGATTGTCAAAATATAATTTGTCAATATTCGAAATATAAGCTCAATACCATAAGGGTCTGTCCGTATGTGACGGGTGTTACATCGTACACAGTTTTTCAAATATTTATGAACATAGAATACTAAAAAAAAAAAAAAATTGATACTAAAGGGAAGTACTTTTTTTTTAGAAAATTTTCATGTCATTCAAAAATTTTTCACATCTTTCATTTTTCTAAAAATTTAATGCAAAGTCCGTTCCGGGCGTTACTGAAAACGGAAGTGGTTCTGATGTTACCGGTAAGAATACAAGAACTCAGCGAATTATGAAATGATGCAGTTCTGAAAAAAATTCATGTTAAAGTTAAGTCTTGAAACTTTTACGCTCATATAAAAGTTTTTGTATTTTTCATTTTTTTTACTTAATAAAAATTCATCTTTATGTTCCGGGTGTTACACGAATTTGTTCCGGGTGTTACGCGTACGAATAAATTTCTTGTAGAACACTGAAAAAATGATTTCTGATACATATTTGATACTATTAAATTAAAAATCATCTATTGAAAAACTCTGAAGCAGTTTATTTAAGAAAAAATATTTTTTGAAGATTTTACATTTTTAACGGGTGTATAATATAAACATTGTTATATAATACTGCTTAAATTAAAATTTTTGATAATATAAGATCTAATAGTCAAATTGATCACCATGAATATATTTTTTAATATTTTATCTCATTTAATTCAACGGAATCTTTTTTTAAAAGTAATTTTTTTATTTTTCGTCTTTTTTTGTCTCTGATTCTTTCTTTATAGTCTGGGCGCCGCGCCGTAGGGGTTTTCGTGACCCGATAGCGGTCAGCGGTCCACCCAGGCTTAAAAGATGTATTTTGACCTCCTAATGAAGAATTTCGAGGGTGGACGGAAAAATTTGTTTACAATTATTTAAACAAATAACAAAGTAAAAAAGTCATTTTTTCGATGAAAAAAATTTTTTTTTATATTTTTCAGCTAAAAATAAGTTGAAAATGTAAGCGGACTTTTATTTGTAAAGTCAATAGTTTTCGAGAAAAAAATCATCAAAGTTTAAAAAAACCGTGCATCTGTAGAAAATCAGTCGAGCCTACCATGGCGGCCGGAGTATAAGTTTTTTAAAACTTTGATGATTTTTTTCTCGAAAACTATTGACTTTACGAAAAAAAGTCCACTTTCATTTTCGACTTATTTTTAGCTGAAAAATATTAAAAAAAAATTTTTTTCATCGAAAACATGAGTCCAAAAGATTGAACGGAGGCAAAAAGACCAATGCTCTAAAATACGTTTAAAAGTGAAAAAAAAAAAAAAAGATATCTGTATTGTTTCTTTTTAATGCTTTAGTAATATTATACTTTTTTCTGCTTAAATAATGTATTAATTCTGAAAGATTCAAGTGCACTTTAACAGCGACGTCCGTGATATGTAACACCCGGAATTTTTTCGGAAAGAGGAGTCTAAAAAATTTTTTCTACAGTAGGGGGGGATTAGTTATCTTAAGATAGCTTTGTAAACAAGAAGCTGAGTAAAAATATTAAAAACTTAAGTCACTATACAAACAATACCCTTTTTTAGCGTTCCGGGTGTTACAGAGAAATAAGAATCTTTACCACAGCACAAAATTTTCTGTAATTACCGAAACAAATTGATACTTTGCTGAGAGCTCAATCACACTGCATTCTAAAGAGTGAAACATAACTTATAAATCTTTGTTGATATCGAACGATTTACAGTGCTACCAACTTTGCACTAGAATCACACAAGTCAGGCTGGTGGTGTTCATAGATTCATCAACAGGCTAAAAAAATTTAAATTAAAAAAAAAAGTGGTAGAACCAGTATAGTTCCAGAAACTACATATAATTTCTGACCAGAAAAAACGGTTTATATATTTTTTTTTCATAATTTAATTTTTTACTCTGAGGTTCGTTTTTATACGGACAGACACATAAAGGCCCAAAACTAAAAATAGAGTTCTCAAAAAATAAATACCACTTTTTTGTACTTAAAATTTTAAGAATAAAGTAAACTTAACATTTTTTAAATTGAGTATGCCGTTTTTGCATGAAAATTCATCGAGATTAGGTCCATAAAATTTTTTTTTGGCTTTTTTGTTTTTTCAAGTCAATATGAACGAAAAGTACCACTGGGCGAGTTTTGAGCTCAACGTGCTTTTTATTCATAGATTGATTGATAATTTAGTGTCATATTCATACATATTCTTTTCTGTACTCCGGCTGGAAAGTGCCACTTTCGTGGCCGCTGCCTCAAACAAAAAAGGGCTGCATCGTGCAGAAAAATAGTATACATACCTTGACCACGAAATAAGAAAGCCTCAGATCACATCTTTATCGACCTTGGCTGCGCCTCGGCCGACAATTACATGTTATCTGAGACATTTCTTACTTTCGTGGCCTAGGTATGTAATCTACTATCAAGTTTTTGGGTACTTTAATCCATCATCTCCTTCACCCAGATCAATCTGCATCACTGCAAAAGCGTTTCGGTTGAAACGGACAGCAGGTCCGACTGACAGGGAGGATGACACAGGCATACCGGACAAGAAGTCGTCTGGTTCACACACGGCTCAAAATATGGCTGTGCCAGAGAGATAGCACTGTGCCTGGTCGACTTCGCTACGGTCTTTCTTGAGGGCAGTCACGGAAGGCGCTCGGGCTACTCTGAAGGAAATGAACAGCAGAGCACCAGTCATGATTTGCTCTAATAGCAAAGCGGCGCTCATGGCGCTAAATGGCTAAACCACGAATTCTAGAGAAGTAGCCCTCTGTAGAGAGGCACTTACGAACCTTGCATCGAATCATTGTGACTCTATTAAGGAAACCAGGTCATTTGATTATCGATCTTGAGAAATAAGAAGTCAGAGAAGGGCCTCATTGGTGACCAGCTGCCTAGGGAATGACTGCGCGACCTGAAAAAGACTGACAGAGGAAACTCAGGCTGGTCATCGGATGGCTTACGGGCCACTGGAAGGTGAGACATTACCTATTTAAGATAGAAATGGATAAAATCTCAGGCTGCACGCAGTGTGGAGAAACTGCCGTGACGACGGAACACCTCCTATGCGAGTGTCCCGCCTAGGCAACACTCCAGGCCAGAAGGCTGGGCGGACCCATCATTGATCCAGAGGATCTGAGGAAAGCCAGTATCTCGTCAATCATGACCATTGATGGAGCCATGAATAGAGAGTGAAAAAGGCAGGGAAATCAGCACAAAGGGTGTATACCTGATTGCCGGGGTCACATGTTCCTGAGCAGAGATAGTGTATCCCTCTCAACCCAACCTAACCTAACCTAAATGGCAATGATAACTAAGTGTAAAAAAGTTGTTATCATTACTATAAGATATTATAAAAAGGGTTGTTTAAGATTAAGAAAAAATAACTTTAAATTAAAATATGGTTATTGGATTGATGGAAAGAGCTAGTTTCTAGGAGAACTTAGAAGTATTATTTGGAACGGATTGTTAGATTTAAGGTTAAACATAGGCATGCCTAGAATGGTTATTTGGGAAAATTTATTGGATAAAGTGTTATACCTCGTCTCAAAGCGAACTTAGGAGAACCATTAGACTTAATGTTAGTTCTAGTGTCTAGGCAAACCTAGGAGGGTTATTTGGGATGGATTATTGGATTTAAATAGGGTTATTTGGTATTAAACAGCATTTTCTTGGAATGAAAAAGATTGTTATGTGCAACAAAAAAAGGATTAAAACCAAATTGGATTAAAACCATGTTTTTTTCGAATCTTGAAAAGATTCAGTAGATGAAAATCCACCAAAATTGGTTAACAGCACTATGATCGTTATACACACGCACATCAATGCATGGTCTTTTGTCCTACCACCCTTTTGTTTATTCAATCAACGCTAAAAACATCCAAAAAATTTTAATCCCTTTATAAAAGAGAGCTATCGCCATCTTGCGTAAGATTTTTATTCGTGAGCTGATTGGTGAAGAAGTTTTTAAAATATTCGAAAAGTACATTTTGAGGTTACTCTTATTGTTTTTTCCTATGCGCGCTTGAAGCGCGCTCAGAAGAGCTAGTTTACGTTAAATTTTAGCCGCGGAAAAGAGCTTTCTAATGGTATAATATTTTATATTATCTAATAGAAAAGTTTCTATTATCTAATCCTAAATTTTGAGTGATGGATGTCTCTTTTTGTCGATTTTTGGCCGCACAATAGTTAAGATTATTGTTTAATATATACAACCAAAAAGCTGAACTTGATACCTTCTCAATGACATATCATGTCTTCAAATTATTACTTTTTCAAAAGATATGAGGATTTAAAAAAAATGTATAATATAATATATATTAAATATAATATATATGACGCCTAAAAACCGAGATATTCTGAAAATCTGATTTCAGAAAGCTCCCCCCGGTAGCAAAAAATAGCTCGAAAAAATTCCAGCAGATTCCAAGACCTTTAACTTTTGTATAAACCAAAATTAAGGTCAAACGGGGGTCGTTTTCAAGAAAAAAATTATTTTATAAATTTTTTATTTAACCTGGGCTCTTTTGGAAAAAAAAAAACAAAAAAAACTTCTTACGCTGTCAAACTTCAATAATTGAAGATGAAACTTTGCAATCAGACGTAAAAAGTAAGATGCTTCATTTGAAATGAAAAAAATAATGGATAAACGAAGTGGTTTTTATAAAAAAAAACAATAAACTTTAAAGTTGGCTGATCTAACCTCAATTATACATTCAAAAGTCAATGCAATGCATGTTTAACTACTTCAAAGACTGTAAAGATTGTGTTAAAAGTCATATAGGCCAAACTAAACGATATTTGAGAAAACGTGTCGATAAACATGAATCATATCGCTGACCCGTACGAAAAGAAACACTTGAGACCGAGAATTCGTGAAAAAAGTACCATTACGTGATTTTCCGGGGAAAGAATAACAAAAAAAAAATTTGTCGCGATTAATGTAACGTTGCAATTTTTTCCAAGGAAATTGTCATGATGTAAAATTTATCCGTGAAAAAAGTACCATTATGTGATTTTCTGGGGAAAGAATAACAAAAAAAAAAAATTTTACGCAATTAATGTAACGTTGCAACTTTTTCCAAGAAAACTGTCATGATGTATAATTTTTCCGAGAAAACTTTCATGTTAAACTTGCTGTGGATCGGAAGACAACATTCCCCGAGGAAAGTGTAACCAGTGTGTTTTGATCCGGGAAAACAATTACATTCACTCAAGATGAAAATATATCCCGGGAAAAAAGTAATCTGCACAATATATTCCAGGTAAAGTGAAACGTATTGGTAATCAACGATTAAAATAATATTTTTCCAGGTAAAAATCCATAAGAACAATGACAACTTATTTTAAGCAGGCCAGGGAGCTTTTCCCGAGGGAAACGTAACGTTAAAACTTTTTGCCGAGTAAACTGTAATGTTGGAGTTATCGACGATTAAATTTATATATTTTTAAGTCAAAACTTACAATAGCAATTCCAACTTATTTAGATCAGACCAGAGAGCTTTTCCCGAGGAAATCATAACTTTGACAACTTTTTTCCGGGTAAACTGTAATGTTGAAGTTATCGACGATTAAGGTATTATTTTCCAGGTTAGAATTTACAATATCTATGTCAATTTATTTGAAGCAGGTTAAAGAGCTTTTTCCGATGTATCGTAACTATGACAACTTTTTTCCGGGTAGGATGTAACGTTTAAGAAATCATCGAATATAAAGATATTTTTTTTAAAGAAAATTTACAATATCCATGCCCACTTACTTAAACCAGAGAAAATAGATTTTTCCGAGGAAAACGTAACGTTAAAATTTTTTCCGGGTAAACTGTAATGTTGAAGTTGGTCAACGATTAAGATATTATTTTTCCAAGTGAGAATTTACAATATCTATGCCATCTCATTCAAACCAGATTTCCCGAGGAAAACGTAACGTTAAAACGTTTTTCCGGGTAAACTGTAATGTTGAAGTTACCAACGATTAAGGTATTATTTTACCAAGTTAGAATTTACAATATCCATGCCAACTTATTCCAACCAGATTGGGGAGCTATTCCCGAGGAAAACATAACGTTAAAACTTTTTTCCGGGTAAACTGTAATGTTAGAGTTATCAACGATTAAGGTATTATTTTTCCAAGTTAGAATTGACAATATCTATGCAAACTTATTCAAACCAGATTTGGGAGCTTTTCCCGAGGAAAACGTAACGTTAAAACTTTTTTCCGGGTAAACTGTAATGTTGAAGTTATCAACGATTAAGGTATTATTTCAACAAGTTGGAATTTACAATATCCATGCCCACTTACTTAAACCAGAGAAAGGAGATTTTTCCGAGGAAAACGTAACGTTGAAATTTTTTCCGGGTAAACTGTAATGTTGAAGTTGGTCAACGATAAAGATATTATTTTTCCAAGTTAGAATTTACAATATCTATGTCAACTTATTCAAACCAGATTTCCCGAGGAAAACATAACGTTAAAACGTTTTTCCGGGTATACTGTAATGTTGAAGTTACCAACGATTAAGGTATTATTTTACCAAGTTAGAATTTACAATATCCATGCCAACTTATTCAAACCAGATTTGGGAACTTTTCCCAAGGAAAACGTAACGTTAAAACTTTTTTCCGGGTAAACTGTAATGTTGAAGTTGGTCAACGATTAAGATATTATTTTTCCAAGTTAGAATTTACTATATCTATGCCAACTTATTCAAGCCAGATTTCCCGAGGAAAACGTAACGCTAAAACGTTTTTCCGGGTTAACTGTAATGTTGAAGTTACCAACGATTAAGGTATTATTTTACCAAGTTAGAATTTACATTATCTACGCTAACTTATTCAAACCAGATTTGGGAGCTTCATCCGAGTAAAACGTAACGTTAAAACTTTTTTCCGGGTAAACTGTAATGTTGAAGTTATCAACGATTAAGGTATTATTTCATCAAGTTAGAATTTGTAATATCTATGCCAACTTATTCAAACCAGATTTCCCGAGGAAAACGTAACGTTAAAACGTTTTTCCGGGTAAACTGTAATGTTGAAGTTATCAACGATTAAGGTATTATTTTACCAAGTTAGAATTTACAATATCTATGCCAACATATTCAAACCAGATTTGCGAGCTTTTCCTGAGGAAAACGTAACGTTAAAACTTTTTTCCGGGTAAACTGTAATGTTGAAGTTATCAACGATTAAGCTATTATTTCACCAAGTTAGAATTTACAATATCCATGCCCACTTACTTAAACCAGAGAAAGTAGATTTTTCCGAGGAAAACGTAACGTTAAAATTTTTTTCGGGTAAACTGTAATGTTGAAGTTGTCATCGTTTAAGGTATTATTTTTCCAAGTTAGAATTTTCAATATCTATGCTAACTTTTTCAAACTAGATTTCCCGAGGAAAACGTAACGTTAAAACTTTTTTCCGGGTAAACTGTAATGTTGAAGTTATCAACGATTAAGGTATTATTTTTCTAAGTTAGAATTTACAATATCTATGCCAACATATTCAAACCAGATTTGCAAGCTTTTCCTGAGGGAAACGTAACGTTAAAACTTTTTTCCGGGTGAACTGTAATTTTGAAGTTATCAACGATTAAGGTATTATTTTACCAAGTTAGAATTTACAATATCTATGCCAACTTATTCAAACCAGATTTGGGAGCTTTTCCCGAGGAAAACGTAACGTTAAAACTTTTTTCCGGGTAAACTGTAATGTTGAAGTTACCAACGATTAAGGTATTATTTTTCCAAGTTAGAATTTACAATATATATGCCAACTTATTCCAACCAGATTGTGGAGCTTTTCCCGAGGAAAACGTAACGTTCAAACTTTTTTCCGGGTAAACTGTAATGTTGAAGTTATCAACGATTAAGGTATTATTTTTTTAAGTCAGAATGTACAATATATATGCCAACTTATTCAAACCAGATTTGGGAGCTTTTCCCGAGGAAAACGTAACGTTAGAACTTTTTTTCGGGTAAACTGTAATGTTGAAGTTGTCATCGTTTAAGGTATTATTTTTCCAAGTTAGAATTTTCAATATCCATGCTAACTTATTCAAACTAGATTTCCCGAGGAAAACGTAACGTTAAAACTTTTTTCCGGGTAAACTGTAATGTTGAAGTTATCAACGATTAAGGTATTATTTTTCTAAGTTAGAATGTACAATATCTATGCCAACTTATTCAAACCAGATTTGGGAGCTTTTCCCGAGGAAAACGTAACGTTAAAACTTTTTTCCGGGTAATTTGTAATGTTGAAGTTATCAACGATTAAGGTATTATTTCACCAAGTTAGAATTTACAATATCCATGCCCACTTACTTAAACCAGAGAAAGGAGATTTTTCCGAGGAAAACGTAACGTTAAAATTTTTTCCGGGTAAACTGTAATGTTGAAGTTGTCAACGATTAAGATATTATTTTTCCAAGTTAGAATTTACAATATATATGCCAACTTATTCAAACCAGATTTGGGAGATTTTTCCGAGGAAAACGTAACGTTAAAATTTTTTCCGGGTAAACTGTAATGTTGAAGTTGTCAACGATTAAGATATTATTTTTCCAAGTTAGAATTTACAATATATATGCCAACTTATTCAAACCAGATTTGGGAGCTTTTCCCGAGGAAAACGTAACGTTAAAACTTTTTTCCGGGTAAACTGTAATGTTGAAGTTATCGTCGTTTAAGGTATTATTTTTCTAAGTTAGAATTTTCAATATCTTTGCTAACTTATTCAAACTAGATTTCCCGAGGAAAACATAACGTTAAAACTTTTTTCCGGGTAAACTGTAATGTTGAAGTTATCAACGATTAAGGTATTATTTTTCCAAGTTAGAATGTACAATATCTATGCCAACTTATTCAAACCAGATTTGGGAGATTTTTCCGAGGAAAACGTAACGTTAAAATTTTTTCCGGGTAAACTTTAATGTTGAAGTTGTCAACGATTTAGATATTATTTTTCCATGTTAGAATTTACAATATATATGCCAACTTATTCAAACCAGATTTGGGAGCTTTTCCCGAGGAAAACGTAACGTTAAAACTTTTTTCCGGGTAAACTGTAATGTTGAAGTTATTAACGATTAAGGTATTATTTCACCAAGTTAGAATTTACAATATCTATGCTAACTTATTCAAACCAGATTTGGGAGCTTTTCCCGAGTAAAACGTAACGTTTAAACTTTTTTCCGGGTAAACTGTAATGTTGAAGTTATCGTCGTTTAAGGTATTATTTTTCTAAGTTAGAATTTTCAATATCTTTGCTAACTTATTCAAACTAGATTTCCCGAGGAAAACATAACGTTAAAACTTTTTTCTGGGTAAACTGTAATGTTGAAGTTATCAACGATTAAGGTATTATTTTTCCAAGTTAGAATGTACAATATCTATGCCAACTTATTCAAACCAGATTTGGGAGCTTTTCCCGAGGTAAACGTAACGTTAAAACTTTTTTCCGGGTTAACTGTAATGTTGAAGTTGTCAACGATTAAGGTATTATTTTTCCAAGTTAGAATCTACAATATCTTTGTCAATTTATTTGACGCAGGTTAAAGAGCTTTTTCCGAGGTAATCGTAAAGTTGACAGCTTCAACATTACAGTTTAACCGGAAAAAAGTTTTAACGTTACGTTTTCCTCGGGAAAAGCTCCCAAGTCTGGTTTGAATAAGTTTGCATAGATATTGTAAATTCTAACTTGGAAAATAAATACCTTAATCGTTGATAACTTCAACATTACAGTTTACCCGGAAAAAAGTTTTAACTTTGTGTTTTCCTCTAGAAAAGCTTTCAAATCTGGTCTAAGTAAGTTGGCGTGGATATTGCTAGTTTTCCTTTAAAAATTATCTTTATATTTGATGATTTCCTAAACGTTACATTCCACCCAGAAAAAAGTCCCAACGTTACGATTTCCTCGGAAAAATCTCTCTTCTCAGATTTGAGTAAGCTGGCATGGATATTGTAAATTTTCCTTTAAAGTATATTTTTATATTCGATGATTTAATAAACGTTACACTTCATTCGGAAAAAAGTTTTTAACGTTACGATTTTTTTGGGAAAAGCTCCCTTAGTCTGTTTCAAATAAGTTGACAATGGTCTTGTTACTATTTACCTGGAAAAACAATATCTTAGTCGTCAATTATCCCAACGTTACACTTTGTTACGGACTGGGCCACTATTGCTAAACATCTATAATGTTACGGAGTGGATCACTATTCGCTCGTAAATATTTCGGCTCATTCGCTCAACTTTAAATTGATAGACTACATGGCTCCATCTATGAGTTTAGGCGGGGACTTTAGTCCCAATTCTCACTCCCGCGCGCCATAGTGCTGGGCAGTACCGCTGTCGCTGTTGCTGCTGCCACAGGCCTCGCGTGCTGGCTTCTGGTTTTGGTGCTCAAGTGTGTGTGTGTGCAGCAGAGAGTTCTCCCGGCTTTTTCACGGTTCTTCTCAACGGCTCTTCTCATCGCCTTTTTCATCAGGTAGTCCCGGAACCTGCCTTTTCACCGTGCACCAGCTCATCCGGACGATCACAGACAGTAATTCTGTGATCATCAACAACCTCGGAGCCGCGCCATTACCACGTGTACCAGCTACTCTTCAGCGGTGGTCCACGGAGAATTTGTCTGGTTCAAGGACAATCCTCACTCATCGAACATTTCCAGGTATTCAGGTGCAAGGAACAGTCATTTCCTTGCCCCTTCTCACTTTTCATTTTCTCTAGCACAGAATTTACGACTCTGTGCTGATTTCGTCTATCTCAATGTGCACAAGCACGTAGCCATTTCGGCCATTTTCTCTCTCTCTCTCTCTCTCTCTCTATCGGGTTATCTCTCTCTATTTTCAAGGCCACTCTCTGCTGCTACTCAACCAACGCTCACACCTTTTAATGTAAATAAGAAAACTCTCATAATTTAAGTTCAAATCAATATCGGTGTTTACATTTACTTATGACTTGATTGTTACGCTCGGGCCTCTCCCTCTCTTCAAGACAACGCTCGTGAATAGACGGTTTCACTCGCCATTTTGTGAAACTTCTCTGGTTTCTCTTGGTTCTTTCTCGTATCTTTCTCTCATCATCCTCAACATAGTCATCTCATCAGTACAGCCAACTCGACGAATCATCTACTTAGTGTTGGCTCTACTCGGAAGACATTTGATCTTCAATTAACTCAAACGGCTCGGCTCAATTCAATTCTTGGGTTAATTGCTCAGCAAGAAGAGCTTTCACGGCGCGGCATCTGGCTTTTACATTGCCCTTCTCACAGCCAGAAAATCAATAAAATTACTGTGCATTCTCTTGCTCTCTCTCTCTTTTATTTGTGCTGTCTTACACGCAGCCATTTTCTTTTCTACTCTTTTCAAGGCCATTCTCTGTTGCTTTGTTTACCTCAACTGTACTCAAGCAAAACTCGTATTTATGGTTTGAATTAATATAATCAAATTCGTCAAGAGTTTTGACTAGGCGATTTCTCAAATTAGTTAAGTTTCTTTACACGGAAATTAATTCTCAATTCAACATATTCTCATATCTCAGTTTCTCTCTTTAATCAGTTATTATTCTCTCTCTCAAGCTCATTCTCAGCTCATTTGCATTAATTCATGAAATTCAACTTAACATTCTGGATAGTTCTCTTAAGAGGATCCCGGAGTCTCCGAGGAGCAATAGTGGATTTTTTTTTTTCAATAATTTATTAACAAAAAATGATACATAAATTCAAAAAAGCAGAGAAGAGGCAATCAAGTTAGAGTTTGAAGTTATTTTTGAAATTTTTTAAATCTAGGAAAACCTTCCATTAAAAAAGATTAATGGGAACAAAGTTTAGAAAAATTCTGTTGAAATCGAGTATGTCTAAGTTATTCCCAAAAATCTTTTTTATTACTGCTTCTATCGTCATGAAAAATTTTTTTAAATGTTTACCCAAAATTAATGCAGCCCCCTCTTCTCTTCATTTTTCATGAAAATTTATTGTTTTTTTACAATAATTATTCAAACAATATTGCTATCAATTTCGAGGTTTGAGTCCGAGCTATGCAAGGTTATGTTTATGTTTCGGGCCATCGGCCATGCAATATGCATCTCACTCTCTTGGTTCCTATGGTTCATGGAATCATGGCTTACAGCTGCTGCTCTGCAGTCTGCAGTACAGTCAGCAAAAGCAGCTCAAAAAATTGAGCTACTTCTTGCTATTTAGCAATTAAAAAAATTGAATTATTGATTGTGTTCACCTGTGCCATGATAATCATCTAGATTTTATTTGTGTGTATCGTGGGTGTTGAGTTGAGGTAAGATTGTTTGAGATGAATTAAACCTCATAGATTAAAAAAAGGAGAACTTTGTAAATATAAATAAAAAGTTTTGTTGTATAAGTGTATTTGCATTCATAAAAAGTTTTGTGTTGTGTAAGTGCATTTGCAGGGAGTTTAGATAAATATTAGCCGACTTAACAAACAAAAAGTTGAAACTACTACACTCTATCTAAGTTATTACTCAGCCAGCAAAAAAATCTTGGAAAATTCATTATTAATTGTATGCACTGGTCTAGAGTCAATATTTTGAAATTTTTATTACAACTAATAATGGTAGTAGTTTTGACTCTTTGTTGAGAGCCTTTGAACCGATACACTTACACTAATAAAGTTCATTGAATAATAAATTTTATCAGTGCAAGTGTGTAGTTTAGAGACTAAAAATTTCAACAATGATGCAAATGAAACTATATTGTCAAGTGCAGCATGCCTGTTGACATTGGCATCATCTCCTACTTTTATACTTGTTATGGGGGTGTGATGATTACAGCTGATTTGATAATGAAAGTTTTTAGTACAGTTCTACTTAAATTATAATTAAAAAAAAAAAATACACTTTTTAAGTACTTAGTGATTTATGACGTACAACCATAATGATTAAACTTGGTTGTCAATACTTTTTCAATATACACTTTTTGCATATTATTACTCACCCTTCCTTCCTAGTTCCAGCATGTAAAAATGTAAGTACGAATACTGGAGATGATGTCAATGTCCGCACGCATGCTGCACTTAAAATTATAATTTCATTTGAATCATTGTTGAAATGTTTAGCTTCTGAGCCAATACACTTTTACTGATAAAGCTTATTACTATTATCACTTTTCCAAGATGAATTTGACCAAGCGGAATAACTACATTATTTTTTTGTTTTTTTATTTTATACCAGTGTATCTAATTGCAAAGACTGTCAAAGATCATCTTGGAAAAGTGGTGGGTAAAATGAACTTGATTAGTACAACTCTATTGGATCAGAGGCCACATCTCAACAATAATGAAAAATACAGAGAGAGTCAAAGACCAAACATGATTGAAAAACAAGTTTATTTTGGAAATACAAAATAAAATGCATTTTGAAAAATTAATGCCATTTGATGGATGCATGAAAATTTATTTATTTAAATAATAAAAAATTCCAAAGCTGTGTGCTTTGAAAATTTTTCATGTTTGAAAAAACATGTAAAAATTTTATTTTGAAAAATCATTTATTTTTCAATAAAAACAAAGTGGAATAGATCCTTTACTTTGAAAATACAATGCCATGTGGTATAACACATGAAAATTTATTTATTTGAATAATAAAAAATTCCAAAGCTGTGTGCTTTGAAAATTTTTCATGTTTGAAAAAACATGTAAAAAATTTATTCTGAAAAATCATTTATTTTTCAATAAAAACAAAGTGGAATAAATCCTTTACTTTGAAAATATAATGCCATGTGATATAACATATGAAAATTTATTTATTTAAATAATAAAAAATTCCAAAGCTGTGTGCTTTGAAAATTTTTCATGTTTGAAAAAACATGTAAAAATTTTATTTTGAAAAATCATTTATTTTTCAATAAAAACAAAGTGTAATAAATCCTTTACTTTGAAAATATAATGCCATGTGATATAATACATGAAAATTTATTTATTTAAATAATAAAAAATTCCAAAGCTGTGTGCTTTGAAAATTTTTCATGTTTGAAAAAAACATGTAAAAATTTCATTTTGAAAAATCATTTATTTTTCAATAAAAACAAAGTGGAATAAATCCTTTACTTTGAAAATATAATGCCATGTAATATAACACATGAAAATTTATTTATTTAAACAATAAAAAATTCCAAAGCTGTGTGCTTTGAAAATTTTTCATGTTTGAAAAAACATGTAAAAATTTTATTTTGAAAAATCATTTATTTTTCAATAAAAACAAAGTGGAAAAAATCCTTTACTTTGAAAATATAATGCCATGTGATATAATACATGAAAATTTATTTATTTAAATAATAAAAAATTCCAAAGCTGTGTGCTTTGAAAATTTTTCATGTTTGAAAAAAACATGTAAAATTTTTTTTTGAAAAATCATTTATTTTTCAATAAAAACAAAGTGGAATTCACTTTGAAAATATAATGCCATGTGATATAACACATGAAAATTTATTTGTTTAAATAATAAAAATTCCAAAGCTGTGTGCTTTGAAAATTTTTCATGTTTGAAAAAACATGTAAAAATTTTTTTGAAAAATCATTTATTATTCAATGAATACAAAGTGGAATGCACTTTGAAAATTTAAAGCCCTGTGATCGACACATGAAAATTTTTTATTTAATAATAGAAAATTACAAAACTGTGATTTAAAAATTTTTTATATCAAAAGATACGTGCATAATTTTGAAATTTAAAATTTTGCGCGTCCAACAGTTGCACCATCTATCATTCAAAAAGGGCGAGCGTGTGGCTGCTCTATATTTTTTATGACTCTAGACCATCGGTAAAGCAGTGAGCACATAAGTAAGCTCTCCAGACTCCGGAATCCCCTTAAGTATACTACACTGATTTGTTTTTTCTCATTTTACATTTCAACTGGACCTGGCTCAATAGTGATTTTCCATAATTTATAATTAAATTATTTTATACTTTGATGATTTGTTTTATTCTATTTTATAGTAATGAGCTCATGTTATCAACATCAAACTTATTAATCTGTCAATACATATTAACTACTTAAATTTCATACTTGTTGATTAATTATTAAGAGATTTAATAAAAGTTATTAAACTTGAACCTTTTTTTTGTAAATAACAATATATTCTTAGAAAATAAAATTCAAATAAACTTAATTAATGGTCTACTCAATTTATTTGGCAACCCTCCCCTACCAGCTTTTAATCCGGCAAATAAAAATAAAATTAATGAAGCAGTAAATCCGCAACATTTGGTTCTTCGAGCCGGATAGCTGGTAGGTGGCTGGGTTCTTCTTGTCTTTTCTGCTCTTCTTTGCTCTTCTCTGTTTTTCTCTTGGTCAGCTCTGCATGAAAAGAGTCACTTTGCTTATTTATTCGGTGCATCTCCGGGTACTCTCAACTTTCCTGCTAATTTGGTGCTCGCTGGTGGTTCAACATGGATGAGAAGCAGAGTGCAGACACCAAGAAGTCCTCCAGGAGCAACTCACCAAGTCTCAGCAAGGAACCAGGTGATGCTGTCACTACTCCACAGGTCAAGTTCTGCAGCCTTAATCATTGTACAGCTCGTCAGTTCTTCACATCTCCAGTTACTCTCAACATCTATGGCTGAATTTGTCATGGACCGCTCACTGCAGGATAGGATGGAGGACGCTGGCTCTATGCCGGCTTTCAGGCGTACCGCAACGTCAAATCTCACTCAGAAGCGGTTGGTAAACCCTCTGGTGAGAGATGATACCCCTGACAATTCAACTGGCGCTGCAGATCGCACTCACTCCTCTGGGCCTACAGTCCAGGTTAATGGGCTTGAGTACACTCAGGACAACTCTACAAGCTTAGGCAGTGACTCTCAACCCGTACCTTGTTTCCTGGTAACGGGCCCTGCGAACAACTCTGGCCAACTAAACTCAACGTCGTCGGTGGTAATACACGACGACTACGGTCAACCTCTGGTGGACAACCTCAATGCTCAACTCAATTCATGGTCAAGGTTGCAACGGCACATGTTGGTTCTACTGGAACCTACTCTGCCGCCGTGATCAGACAAACTCAACCTACAAGAATAGCTCGTTACCCTCACTCCTTTGTGACGGCGTATAACACATTGCCTTCTGCCTTGGACTTGGTACCTCTCATCAGCAACACACAGGCGCTTGTTGTGGAGTAAGCGCTCTGTTTCAGTTCATTGGGAAATTACTCAGCTAGGAATCGCCAGTTCCAAACACTGTGTAAGGTAAGCTCACTACACCATAATTCACTTTGAGACAGAAGTCGATCCTGGGACTCCTGTTCAAAACAATGTCAACTCAAACTCTTAATGGAAGACAAGTTCAAACAGCTGGTACGTTTCATCAAATGCTCGGCTCACTTCTAGCTACTGCTGTGGCATTTCTCATCACCATGTTCGCATCTCACTTGGTGCAAATTCTCATCGTTCAAAGCATGGAATTGCCATTTTTCTCATCTGTCATCGGAGAAACATTCCAGTGTCTCACTCACTCATCGTCATCCAGTATTGGTACTGGTGGATTACAGTCTGCTCACGAAGGTCGTCGTTACACTTTACTTTATCCATCGCATCGCTCAACATGCAACTTGCTGCGGATTCAAGTTGGTAAACGCTCAATTTGGTTAAACACATAATTGTCAGGCGTCACATTCTCAGATAGAAAAAAAGGCTACTATCATTGGCTCTTTTCACCTTGGTTGGTTACTCTTTACAATCACGAAGTCGTCTTAACACATCTCATCTGCTTGACTGAATTCAATAACAATGCAGAAACTTAACTGATTTCTCGGCTTCACTCAACTTGTCCATACACCGCTGGAGTGCTATTGACTGCGTCGGCGTCAAAGTGGCTAAATCTTCTCACCTGCAAATCACTAATCAAGACAAACTCACCTGGCAGAAGCTCACGACGACTTTTCTCTTCAAGAAATCCGATAAGGTTTGAAGTTCAGAAGAAACTTTAACCTTTTTAAATCACACTTGGGCCTCCATCAGCTAGGCAATCTCAAAACTAATCATCTGGATGGTTTGTGCACGGCGGGCGGTTTGTCATTGGTCATATCAATCATCTGGATTTCTCTAAATTGCCTGCATAGACCGCAAGTTGATGGTAAAATTTCAGGTAATCACTTCAGCGTAGATTGTTTGGGTCAGCTTGGATGTCAATCAATCAGCTGGTGACTCTCATGCCAAACACACCACTCACGGATCTCACTTTGGTTGGTCTCATCGGGACACACTCCACGGTGTCATTCAACTCAATCTTGCTGAAAGTAGACAAGAATCTGGATTCTCGGTGGTCGAGCTCTTGTCAAGTCTCACATTGTGATCAGATGTGGTTAGGGCTTGACAACGGGGTACTTGGGCTCGCCTACTCACGGGATAACTACCTATAGCTAGGGTAACTCCCACTCGTCCTTGGTCTTCTCACAAGCTCAAAAATCAATGGTGGTGGTCCACGCCACAACAACTTCTGGAAAGGACGAGCTTTACCACTCATAAAGGTCAGGATGTGTGTTTTGGCAATTCGTTCATTGACTGTTCACTTGGGAACAGTCAGTCTCAACTAAACTGGTGGTCTCAGTTCAGCGCGCTGGCGTCTTACAACTTGGGATAGACTCTTTTATACTCAGGTATAGGTACAAAATTTAACATGGTCTTTCGAGCTCACGGGCGCTCGAAAAGCTCTGGTCACAAACTCGAAAGAACAGCTCAACCCTGGTGTCGTTACTGGCAAACGACAAAGCTCCTTGGCAATTTAACTCACCCGTTACACCACACTCGGGTGGTGTACGGTGCGAACAATTGGTGATTTCCTCGTGACTGCTGAAACGTCATCCTGGAGTCATTGGATTCACCCTCGTGGTGATGCTCATCCTGGTTACCTCACCACTCTAAGGGACGAATTAGTGGTCCTCTCGATCTACTCAACTCAACTTTCATCAACACTTCGGTCACTTCGGACACTTCGGTTGATGGCGGGCAGAATGTTACGGAGTTGACCACTATTCGCTCGTAAATATTTCAGCTCATTCGCTCAACTTTAAATTGATAGACTACATGGCTCCATCTATGAGTCTAGGCGGGGACTTTAGTCCCAATTCTCAATCCCGCGCGCCGTAGTGCTGGGCAGTACCGCTGTCGCCGTGCTGGCTTCTGGTTTTGGTGCTCAAGTGTGTGTGTGTGTGTGTGCAGCAGAGAGTTCTCCCGGCTTTTTCAGGGTTCTACTCAACGGCTCTTCTCATCGCCTTTTTCACCAGGTAGTCTCGGAACCTGCCTTTTCACCGTGCACCAGCTCATCCGGACGATCACAGACAGTAATTCTGTGATCATCAGCAACCTCGGAGCCGCGCCATTACCACGTGTACCAGCTACTCTTCACCGGTGGTCCACGGAGAATTTGTCTGGTTCAAAGACAATCCTCACTCATCGAACATCTCCAGGTATTCAGGTGCAAGGAACAGTCATTTCCTTGCCCCTTCTCACTTTTCATTTTCTCTAGCACAGAATTTACGACTCTGTGCTGATTTCGTCTATCTCAATGTGCACAAGCACGTAGCCATTTCGGACATTTTCTCTCTCTCTCTCTCTCTCTATCGGGTTATCTCTCTCTATTTTCAAGGCCACTCTCTGCTGCTACTCGACCAACGCTCACACCTTTTAATGTAAATAAGAAAACTCTCATAATTTAAGTTCAAATCAATATCGGTGTTTACATTTACTTATGACTTGACTGTTACGCTCGGGCCTCTCTCTCTCTCTCTTCAAGACAACGCTCGTGAATAGACGGTTTCACTCGCCATTTTGTGAAACTTCTCTGGTTTCTCTTGGTTCTTTCTCGTGACTCTTTCTCATCATCCTCAACGTAGTCATCTCATCAGTACAGCCAACTCGACGAATCATCTACTTAGTGTTGGCTCAACTCGGAAGACATTTGATCTTCAATTAACTCAAACGGCTCGGCTCAATTCAATTCTTGGGTTAATTGCTCAGCAAGGAGAACTTTCACGGCGTGGCATCTTCAGGTATTTCGCTCAGAACCGGTAACAATAATTTACCGGTTCTTTTACATTGCCCTTCTCACAGCCAGAAAATCAATAAAATTACTGTGCATTCTCTTGCTCTCTCTCTCTTTTCTTTGTGCTGTCTTACACGCAGCCATTTTCTTTTCTACTCTTTTCAAGGCCATTCTCTGTTGCTTTGTTTACCTCAACTGTACTCAAGCAAAACTCGTATTTATGGTTTGAATTAATATAATCAAATTCGTCAAGAGTTTTGACTAGGCGATTTCTCAAATTAGTTAAGTTTTTTTACACGGAAATTAATGCTGGCAATTCTCAATTCAACATATTCTCATATTTCAGTTTCTCTCTTTAATCAGTTATTATTCTCTCTCTCAAGCTCATTCTCAGCTCATTTGCATTAATTCATGAAATTCAACTTAACCTTCTGGATAGTTCTCTTAAGTATACTACACTGATTTATTTTATCTCATTTCACATTTCAACTGGACCTGGCTCAATAGTGATTCTCCATAATTTATAATTAAATTATTTTATACTTTGATGATTTGTCTTATTCTATTTTATAGTAATGAGCTCACGTTATCAACATCAAACTTATTAATCTGTCAATACATATTAACTACTTAAATTTCATACTTGTTGATTAATTATTAAGAGATTTAATAAAAGTTATTAAACTTGAACCTTTTTTTGTAAGTAAGAATATATTCTTTGAAAATAAAATTCAAATAAACTTAATTAATGGTCTACTCAATTTATTTGGCAACCCTCCCCTACCAGCTTTTAATCCGGCAAATAAAAATAAAATTAATGAAGCAGTAAATCCGCAACACACTTTACCCGTAAAAAGTGCACCCGTTACTTTACTCTCGGAATATACTAATTACTCTTTTCTCGGAAAAATGTTGCTTATATATTGGCCGATTTTTTTGTTGTTACAATTATCTCGGAAAATTGTTAACTTGTTACAGTTTTCTTGTAAAAAAAGAACTTGTTACATTTTTCTTGAAAAACTGGCTCATAGATTGACCGATTATTTTTTTGTTACAGTTATCTCGGAAAATTGTTAACTTGTTACAGTTTTCTAGTAAATAAAAAACTTGTTACGTTTTTCTTGAAAAACTGGTACTGTTACTGTTCAACCGGATTTTTTGCAGGTGTTTTTTTTCGTTCGGGCCAACGATATGCAAAAAACTATGATGATAAGTCAGTCATTGCTCTGCACTGTCTCGAAAATAACCATTCCTTCGGTTTTCAGAACACCAAGGTCCTTGATAAGGAGCCAGATCTGACAAGATGAGCATTTCTGGAAATTGATTCATTTTTATCCTAATAACATCAATAGACAGTAGAACACTATGTACTTAAGGAAGGATTATAAGGAGACTAAACAGGCGTTACAACAGACTTATCATCAAAAAAGTTTTTCTCAAAATCAGTAATATGTTAACCATATACTCACCAACTTATCGACCAACTACAAACTTGTCGACTGAATTTATAATTTTATAGATGAAAAAAAAAAAAAAAATTTAATTTTAGTTTTATTTACAAGTTTATTGATTAGTAATGTAATTTTTATAATTTTTTATAATTTTTTGTATTATTTGCGATTTTTTTGATTTTATAATTGTTTGTATAATTTGCGATTTTTGTAATTTATATAGCCCGGAAAAGGTCATCATCAAACGATGACGAAACGTTGGCAAAAATAATTTAAATAAACGTTCGTTAGACCAGGCAACAAAGGATTTTACTTTATTTAGCTACTTCAACTTATGCTATCACTAGAAAAAGCACACGGAAAAAATAAAACCGACGCATGCATCGGTGAATTTGCGATGCACGCATCGCGAACAGCTGCGACCTTTCCATCGCTGAGTTTACGACGCAAGCGTCGCTAATTCAGCGACGGAACATCGCTAGTCGGCGGTATAAGATGATAGCAAAGGCAGCGGCAGCTAACCTACCTTTTACCGAAAGATTCAACTCAACTGCTCGCGCCTCGAATTCACGCTTTTAGCTGTATTACTGGCCTTTAGCTGTATACTATATGTATTGTAGGACCACAATAAATAATACTGAATCTATAGGTTGCAAATTGACTTCGGCTCAAATTTATAAAAGACTTCCGCTTCTGCTGCCGTTGCGATCATCTTGCACCGCCAAATAGCGATGTTCCGTCGCTGAGTTGGCGACGCTAGCATCGCTAACTCAGCGACGGAAAGGTCGCAGCTGTTCGTGAACTAGGCAGTAAAAATATATAAATCGTGCGTATAGCGAGTAATGGAGGAACAGAAGGTTGTTTAAATAAAAGAGGTAATCAACAATTACAATCTGTTGTTCGTTACGGAACAAAAATTCTGATTAGACGCCGCCGAGATTTCGGGATAAACACAACAAATTGTTAAAAACTACGAGATGCTGCTGCTTAACCAGTGGCAATCAGAAGTCTGCCGTTACTCTTCTCCCGTTCAGCTTCTCCCGCGCTTCTCAGCCGAGACAGCCGCTCGGCCAGCAACCTAGCCAGTGACCCCGCGTAATGCATTCGCAACGAGGCTTGAATTAATAATTTGAACCTCGGTTACAGTTATTAGAAGCCGATTTCAAATGGGTTGACTCATTTTCAATAAAATTCGAATATGTGCGACACTGAGAGAAATGCAATTCTAAAATTTTTTAAAAACTCAAATTAAAAGTGAAAAACATAATTCTTGAGATTTTCAAAAGTTAGTTTCTCTCGTATTTTTCTCATAAAACTTATAAGACATTAGCAAATGACTCGTTAAAAGAAATTAATAAATCATCACTATTTGAAGTAATAATCGGGTAGAACCGTGACTAGCCTAAACAACTTTTTTGTGAGTAAGGGCTGATTTGAAAGCTTTTTTTTCTCAAAAATATGTGAAGTCTTCTCTTTATATGTTTTCAAACAAGCTCTAATTATCATTGTAGTGAGGTTTTGTGGTTTTTTTTAATTCTAAATCAAATACTTTTTATACATTTGATGTACTAAATTAGTCTTTTTTGACAACATAAATGTTATGTTGAACTTTTTTGTTCATTATATGTTGCGGATTTACTGCTTCATTAATTTTATTTTTATTTGCCGGATTAAAAGCTGGTAGGGGAGGGTTGCCAAATAAATTGAGTAGACCATTAATTAAGTTTATTTGAATTTTATTTTCTAAGAATATATTCTTACTTACAAAAAAAAGTTCAAGTTTAATAACTTTTATTAAATCTCTTAATAATTAATCAACAAGTATGAAATTTAAGTAGTTAATGTGTATTGACAGATTAATAAGTTTGATGTTGATAACATAAGCTCATTACTATAAAATAGAATAAGACAAATCATCAAAGTATAAAATAATTTAATTATAAATTATGGAGAATCACTATTGAGCCAGGTCCAGTTGAAATGTGAAATGAGATAAAATAAATCAGTGTAGTATACTTAAGAGAACTATCCAGAAGGTTAAGTTGAATTTCATGAATTAATGCAAATGAGCTGAGAATGAGCTTGAGAGAGAGAATAATAACTGATTAAAGAGAGAAACTGAGATATGAGAATATGTTGAATTGAGAATTGCCAGCATTAATTTCCGTGTAAAAAAACTTAACTAATTTGAGAAATCGCCTAGTCAAAACTCTTGACGAATTTGATTGTATTAATTCAAACCATAAATACGAGTTTTGCTTGAGTACAGTTGAGGTAAACAAAGCAACAGAGAATGGCCTTGAAAAGAGTAGAAAAGAAAATGGCTGCGTGTAAGACAGCACAAAGAAAAGAGAGAGAGCAAGAGAATGCACAGTAATTTTATTGATTTTCTGGCTGTGAGAAGGGCAATGTAAAAGAACCGGTAAATTATTGTTACTGGTTCTGAGCGAAATACCTGAAGATGCCACGCCGTGAAAGTTCTCCTTGCTGAGCAATTAACCCAAGAATTGAATTGAGCCAAGCCGTTTGAGTTAATTGAAGATCAAATGTCTTCCGAGTTGAGCCAACACTAAGTAGATGATTCGTCGAGTTGGCTGTACTGATGAGATGACTACGTTGAGGATGATGAGAAAGAGTCACGAGAAAGAACCAAGAGAAACTAGAGAAGTTTCACAAAATGGCGAGTGAAACCGTCTATTCACGAGCGTTGTCTTGAAGAGAGAGAGAGAGAGAGGCCCGAGCGTAACAGTCAAGTCATAAGTAAATGTAAACACCGATATTGATTTGAACTTAAATTATGAGAGTTTTCTTATTTACATTAAAAGGTGTGATCGTTGGTCGAGTCGCAGCAGAGAGTGGCCTTGAAAATAGAGAGAGATAACCCGATAGAGAGAGAGAGAGAGAGAAAATGTCCGAAATGGCTACGTGCTTGTGCACATTGAGATAGACGAAATCAGCACAGAGTCGTAAATTCTGTGCTAGAGAAAATGAAAAGTGAGAAGGGGCAAGGAAATGACTGTTCCTTGCACCTGAATACCTGGAGATGTTCGATGAGTGAGGATTGTCTTTGAACCAGACAAATTCTCCGTGGACCACCGGTGAAGAGTAGCTGGTACACGTGGTAATGGCGCGGCTCCGAGGTTGTTGATGATCACAGAATTACTGTCTGTGATCGTCCGGATGAGCTGGTGCACGGTGAAAAGGCAGGTTCCGGGACTACCTGGTGAAAAAGGCGATGAGAAGAGCCGTTGAGAAGAATCGTGAAAAAGCCGGGAGAACTCTCTGCTGCACACACACACACACACACTTGAGCACCAAAACCAGAAGCCAGCACGCGAGGCCTGTGGCAGCAGCCACGGCGACAGCGGTACTGCCCAGCACTACGACGCGCGGGAGTGAGAATTGGGACCAAAGTCCCCGCCTAGACTCATAGATGGAGCCATATAGTCTATCAATTTGAAGTTTAGCGAATGAGCCGAAATATTTACGAGCGAATAGTGATCCACTCCGTAACATTATAGATGTTTAGCAATTATTTTCCAATGAAAAATTATTAAAATTCCAGCTAAAATTGGATAGTCTGCTATTGATATAAAATTGATACTTAACAAAATATTGATCTCAAAATCAAAATAATTTACTGTAGCGCCCGTACATTTAACGCTCGGTAGTTTTAATTACAGGAGTAATAAATTCTTAGATTACAACACTTACCTAGTTTTTTTAGTTTTTTGATACGTTAAAAGTCGATTTTCAAATATTATAAATACTTCACCGTTTAATTTTTTCTTGTCTTTTTTTTTTTTTAGTTTTGGAAACTATTCAAAAAAAGCGGAACTCGGGTTCCACGGAAGGAACGAAGTCCCCAACGCTTTTCCCCTGCAGTTACGCAAGTGGATCTCAGATGAAGCGCAGCTATCTGTATTTTTACGTCAATTAAATTCTTTTATCTCACCTAAAATTTACTTGCATTACTGCAGGGGAAAAGCGTCGGGAACTTCGTTCCTTCCACAGAGCCCTAGTTCTGGATTTTTTTTTTTATGTGCGATGGAGTTCCCACATTTTCGACAGTGTAGTACGGGCTGAATCAGGTGTACATCCTGACTCCTCCGGAGCCAAAACTTCCTGGGGAAATCATCTCCAAGGCGTAACAACTACCAAGTGCACCAGGTGTCTGTCCTGATCCCTCCGGAGTCAAAACTTCCTGGGGAAATCATCTCTAGCAGCCAGCTCTGGCTCTGCCTGCTGCGAGCCTGGACTTGTTGGAGGGGGAAAAAGTATATATAGGTATACTGATACGAAATCTCGCACTTTTTCGTGACGTTACGTTTTTTTTGCTGCAGCCCACCTGCACGTCGTAAGCTCCGATAAGTAACTTCGTTCCAAAAATTTGATTATAGTTTATACTAATCTGATTAACAATTATAGAATACTTTTACTAACTCTAAAAAAACTAAGTCCAAATTGAAAATATTATTTTTGACACTCTATGTAGTATAAAACAATCTACTTATCTACTTTTTACTTATAATTACATCTTATGAAAGAGAGAATGTGAGTTTTGGTTATAAAGTGAATATGGGTGCGTTTTTTTATTCTGAGTCTCGCTCGGTTCTCGCGATTCTGTCGTTCCGTTTGTCTCGATCAAAAAGATTCTTTCGGTTATCTCTCTAGGTTATCCTAGTCAATGGCATTCAAATTTTAAAACTGCAGTAAGTAAGTTATAAATGTTTGAATTTAATTTATATGACCATTTGAAAGTTGTAAATTATTTTGTATAAAATTTATTTTTTTAATCATAAATTGTTTGAATTATTAAAAAAAATTTTACTTTTATTTAGGCTGTATCCAGTAGATAAAAGTTGTATTGATAAAAATCCAGATGCATTTGAAAAAGAAACGTTCAAGAAAAATAAATAAATTGGTAAATGGGAGAATTGATTAAGTTATTATTATCCTTGAATCGGGTGTCACAAAAAAGTCCCTTAAATAAAATCTCCGTCGGAAAAAATAAGGTTGTGTCTAGGTACCATCGCCGTGTACCACACACGGTACACGGTACACGGTAGCTTTTTACTTTAAATCCTATAATTTATCCCAAATAACCCACATAAGTTTAAAAAACTACTAGTTTTTACTTTAAATCCAATTGCCCATCCTAAATAACCCAAATAAATTCACAGAGTGTCTAAAATAACTCTTATTTGGTACCGTGTACCGTGCACCGTGCACCGAATACGGTACACGGCGATGGTACCTAGACACTTTCAAAAAATAACAAATAATTTTAAAAAATTTAAAAATTTAAGAAAAAATTCAAAATTTTAAATGTTTTAAATTCAAAAATTTTGATTACCATTAGACAATCAAATAGTTCCTTGTTTATGTTTACAATAAGTAAACAATGGAAAGGTTTATTGTTTCTCTATTAATAAATAAGTCATTTGGTATTTTTTTTTCAATAATATATGGTTAATAAATAAATAAATGGTGGGTTATTTAGTGTTTTTTTTTTTTATTTGTTCAAATAAAAAAGTTGTGCATAAATAAATAATTGATGGGTTATTCGGTTTTACTTTTAATAAAAAATAGTGTATAAATCAGTTATCTGATTTTTATTATTATCTTTTTTAATAAAACAAGGTGCATGAATAAATAATTTATGGGTATGTGATGTCGGGCCCATTTGACCATACATTTTTTTTTTCTTTTTCCTCCTTTCTTTCTTCCTCCTTAAATAACTATTCGGGGAAAACCGTTTCTTGTTTCCCAGCGTTTTTTTTTTATGTTTTTTTTTATTTTCTTTCCCAGAAATTTTCGGAAAGCTGCAAACCTTTTAAGCGATAAAGCGCCTACGACCTACCGCCTGGCCGAACGTGCTCTCGAGTACGAAGGGTCGCAAGGGGCCAGACGGTTGTAAAGATTGTCGTGGCGTCTTTACATATAAAAAAAGTGAAACTCTGCAGCCGGGAAAACAGGCCCTACGCGCCTAATTACGCTCGGGTCATAAATTTGGTGGATGCGGATGTCGTTTAGGACTACGTTCCCCGAAAGACTCAAGGGCCTTCTCGGCGCCGTATGTCCTTTTTCTTTTTTCCTTTTTTTTTTCTTTCTTCAAACATTTTCCCCGATTTTTTCTATGATGTCGCAACCTTTTTTTTTGTGAATTGGAGTAAACATTATTTAATGACATTTACTTAATTTTATTCTACATCATTACTGGTAAAATTGTTTAGCTCGCGTAGTTTTAATTTTAGCAAAATCTATTAAGAATTACTCAGTAAGATTTAAATTTTAAGATTTGGTCGAATAATGATTAAACAAATTATGATTTGGCAGTTGAGATAATATAGTCCTAAATAAAACTCGAATTCGCCAATAAACTTGAGTGGAATCGAAGTTTCAATTTACAGATCTCGTTTTATACTATTATTTACGAATAAAATGTCAATCCTTAATAATTCTTTATATTAAATTGGTGACGGGTAGAATAATTAATTTTAAAGCAATTGCAAGTAAGATGATGATTTTCTAAAGATTTAAATAAGCGTAAATTCGGTTAGAAAGATGAAATTATATCCGAAGTTAGAGCGTTTGCCATGGGGGGCAGCAGCTCTCGGACTCTCAGTTTGAAATGAAATCATGAAGACGCGTATCATTATTTAAGTAAGAAACATTTGTAACGTTTGATAGTTAAGATTATTCATACATATTTTTTTTTTGCGCAGTTTAATTGATTTTCCTGAGAAAGTAAATGGGTTATACATATAAAATCCGTCAAATGACGACGATGAATCGTTTAACTCACATTTTTAATCAAACCATTTATTAACTCAGAAAGAGTAATTGAACTTGATTTAGAATTAAGTAATTGAATATCCATGGTTAAGGTTTTATCTTCTTCCAGATTAAGTTAAGAATAAGTTTACAATAAATAACTATTGATTTTGCGGTAGGATGAATTTTATTCCTTTTTTTTTTATTTAAAGGATGAGATTGTTGGGCGAAGATTTATGTGGAATGAATGGACCACGATTCATTTAGTTCAAGTCGGAATCAACATCAAAGTTATTTGTTGTAATCCTTGTTTTATAAATTATTATTGTAAGTTAGATTGTTATAATTTTTAATTATGAGTCGATTTGCGTCGTTCGTCCACTTATTTTAATCTAGATTTAATTTCCTTTTATAATAAATTAATATTTTTGCGAGCGCGACAATAGTTTTTTAACTATGGTTAAATAAAAATAATTGTCTTCGTGGACTCAATACCACGCGGTGGGGCCCACCCCCGCCCTGTAGACTCTCTTGTGATTGGGCCGCGTGACTTTTCCGGGGGCATCAGGAAAATTGGAGTTTCCTGATTGGCTGCCTGAAATTGGGAGGGCTGGAAGTCCCTTAGCCCTATAAGACTAGGTGCCCAGGATCATCTCAGTCAGTACGTCGTCAGTTATCCAGTACTCCGGTGTCTGTCTGGTTCGGTCGCGTCTTCGTCACTTGGTCCTGCTCGCGCCCTAGGTCATTTGGTCATCTGGTCCTGCTCACGCTGAACAACTCGACACTGACTGAGGATCCAACCACAAGAGAGTCACCGTTTCGAAGGAAATAAAAGTAAACAAAAAAAAGAATTAATTTAGCTCTTTGCTTTTTATTAAACCAATTTTTAAATTCTAATTTTCTCTTCTTTCCCCTCTGGCAACGAGAACTCGCTGTGACCACAGTAAGTTTTTGTTATAGCTACACTAGGTGTGGTTGTAACCTCGCTTGTTGAAGTAACTACTCTGTTAATCAGAGTAGTAAAAGTGATATTCACCCCTTATTTAAAAGTTATTAAATAAACCCCTACCTCAAGGACACTTACTGGCTGTAATCACAGTTGGTGTTTGTCATCCCTTCTCACTAGGACAGGTTCTCACCCTTTTTATGTTTTTTTTTGTTGTGTTAATTCTTTGCAACCCCAGGCCACAGGCCTGAAAGGTGTAAACTTAAACTCCTAGACAAGAACCATAAAACTTCATCCAAAATAAACCTTTTTTTTTTAACGTCAGACTTGACAGGTAAACTACGATCGATTTTTCAAAATATCAAAATAATTTACAACTTTCATAGAAATTAAATTCAAAACATTTAAAACATGACCTACTGCAGTTTTAAAATTTGAATGCCATTGACTACCCAGTGTAGGATAACCTAGAGGGATAACCGAAAGAATCTTTTTGATCGAGACGAACGGAAAGACAGAATCGCGAGAACCAAGCGAGACTCGGAATAAAAAAACGCACCCTATGAGTAGATATACCGAATTGATATTGTTGAATTATGTGAATATTCCGACATTATTTATACTATTATTTGAATACACGCGGTATGAGTGTCGTGTGCAAGACTGCTGTGCGCATGCGTGTGTTCTGAAGCTGCTGAAGACCGACGGCTTGTCTTTCTTCCGTGCAGCTACTTCTTCTTCTTCCGTGCTGGTACTCGCGCGTACGGTCACGCGATGTAAGGCTTATCGAAGCCAAGTATATTATTCTATTCAATAAACTTAAATAACTATTTTAACCACCCTGAACCTTTATTTTACGATCCTCGATCCTTTATTTACAACATAGTAGCCACGAGCGTAGTTTAGTCAACAAAAAAATTGGTTAAAAGTAAGAAAAAGTTTGGTTAGTGAAAACAGGAGCTCCAAAAATTTTCTCTTTTCTCTGCCACTTTTTAAAGAGCATAGAAAATATTTTTACTGATAATTAGCTTAGAAGCTAAGTAAATGAGAGGCGTGAAAAGCCTGTAGAAAAAATCCGTGCAAAAGATTGATGCACGAGGATTTAATTTTGTGAAACCGCATGGCGCGTCGTGAGGTTAAAGGCCATCACAGGAACTCGCGCGATGCGAGAATTCGCGCATCTCGCATCGCGCAGTTCAGCTGTAAAGTTAGGTTAGGACAAGTGCGCGACGCGCGATGCGAGATGCACGAATTCTCGCATCGTGCGAGTTCCTGTGATGGCCTTAAGCGAGCGCATGGCGAAAAGTGAGGTTAAGAACATGTTGAGATTTTTTGAAAATCGAGTTTTGAATGAAATGATCAAAGCAAATGTTTAATTGGATAGAAGACAAAATAAATAACAGTGAAGAGTCGAAATTTACGGAAATTTCTACTAGTCAAGAGAATGGAAATTATTTAAGAAAGAGATTTCTAAGAGTTTAATTAACGTTTTGAAAGTAAATTTGTACATAGAAGAGAGTATAAAATTAAAACTAAAAATGGCTAAATATTCAAAAGTCGACGATATTTCAGTTCCTATTTTTGATGGGATTGATTATGAAAATTGTAAGTTCAGATTAATGGCAATATTAGATTATAAAGAATGTCTAGAACCAGCCGAACGAGAAAAAGAAGCCGGTGAAAAAGCAGAAGATTGGAAAAAGAAGGATTCAAAAGCAAAAACAATTTTGATCAGCACAATTTCAAACAAACAGCTAGAGTATGTATGTGAATGCAATGCAAGACGAGATGATGAATGTTTTGAAAAATATGTACGCAAAAGAATCTACAACTCTTCAAATAATAAACAAACACAAGCTAGAACAAGTGAAGTTAAAAAATTATGACACACCTGAAGAATTCTTTGTGGATTTTGAAAAGGCATGCAATAATTTCAAAGCTGCCGGTGGTAAAATAAGTGATGAAGAAAAAATGCGTTGTATGATTAATGCTTTACCAATAAGTTATTGTTATATTGGTGATTTAATCGATTTAGTGCCAGCTAAAGACAGAACAATGGATCTTGTAAAAGCAAAAATACAAGAGAAAAGCTTGTGCAAAAGTGAAATGAATAAAAAACCAAGTGTTAGTACTTTCAATGCAAAAATGAAAGGTACTTGTGCAACGGCAGACGTGCTCACTCTAATCTAGGTAGAGGAGCTCAATACTATCAGCGAGGTCAGCGAGACAACCAACGAGGTAATGGCAGAGGCGGTGTTCATCGAGGTCGAGGACGAGGAGGACATCGAACAGCAGAGTCAACCAACGAGCAGCGCAGCGACACCAAGAGCTGGGCGACGGAAGTGCACGTAAATAGTTTGAATGAAAATTTAAGTGAAAATAAAAATAAAATAAAGTGATTGCTAGATAGGGGTTGCACAGATCACATAGTTAACAGCGAGGATTATTTTTGTGAGTACGTAACTTTAAAAAATCCAATTAACGTTAAGTTGCCAGATGGCAAAATTATAAAAGCGACTAAGTTAGGAAAAATTAAAATATTTTTTAAAAATTATGATAGCATAGTTCAGGTTGATTTAAAGAAGGTTTATTTTGTTGATGGTATAAGAAAAAATATTTTGAGTATTTCTAGAATAAGTGAAGCTAGCACTATTGTGATTAAGAATGAAAATGCAAAAATTTACAACAACGACAGGAAATTGATAGCTATTGCAAATAAATTGATAATTTATACGTTTTGGATAGTTTTGTTAATAAGAATAAAGATGAAAATATTGATACAAATACTTTGAAATGAACAGATACAGAAAAATGGCATAGGGCTTTAGGCCGTGTAAATTTTCAATATTTAAATAAATTAGTTAAAAATAAACTGCTTGAAGGTTTGCCAGATAAGTTAGAAAATGATATTTTGAAATGCGCGAACTGTATACAGAGTAAAATGGCAAATGTACCATTTGATAATGAGAGAACTGAACCGTCAGAGATTTTGGAATTAATCCATACCGATTTAAATGGTCCACATAAAACTACTGGTTATTGTGGAGAGAAATATTTTTTGACTTTTATAGATGATTACAGTAAATGTACAAGAACTTATTGCATTAAGAGTAAAAATGAAACAGCAGGTTGTTTCGTAGAATATGTGAATTTAGTCGAGAATCTTTTCAGTAAAAAGGTAAAGAAATTACGTTTTAATAACGGGAAAGAATATTTAAATCTCGAAATTTATAATTTTGTAAAATATAAAGGCATTGAGTTGTCACTATGTCCAAGCTACGTACACGAATTAAACGGTGTAGCAGAACGATACAATAGATCCGCAATGGATATCGGTCGTTGTTTAGCCCGGGAAGCGGGAATTGATAACAGGTATTGGCCTGAATTTATAAAAACAGTCTCGTATTTAAAAAATCGTACAATTGCTAATACTCGGGAGAATAAAACTCCTTTTGAAATATTTTTTGGCAAAAAACCTAATGTGAAACATTTAAAGATTTATGGCAGTAAAGTTTTTGTGAGAATTCCTGAAGTTTTAAGGAAAGGTAAATAGGATGACTAAGCTAAAGTAGGTATTTTGGTAGGCTATAATAATGATAGCTATAGAGTTTTGTTAAACAACAAAGTAATTAATGCCAGACACTTTAAAGTAATCGAGAATGAGAAAGAGTTAATTTGCATGAAAAAAATAAATATGAATGAAAATGAAAATGTTGATGAAGAAAATAGTATTAATTTAAGGTTAGAGAATGAGGATGATTCTGAGAGAGAGATAATGATGATGATGAGTATGAATCGGATGAAAATTTTCCAAGCGAGCGTGATAATGTTGAGAATATGGATGAAATGATTAATGAAAATTTGACTATTCCTAAAAGATCGAGTAGGAAAAGAAGTCCTGTTCAAAGATACGGTAATCCTATAACACATTGTGTTTATGTCAATTACGTAAATGCGAATGTACCGAATACATTCGAGGAGGCGCTAAACTCCAGCGAATCGAAAAATTGGCAGAAAGCAATGAACTCTGAAATTGAAAGTTTAAATAAAAACAAAACATAGATAGTTGTTGACAAACCTAAAGATAAGAAAATAATTGATGTTAAATGGATTTATAAAAAGAAAAATGACGATACTTATAAAGGTAGACTAGTAGTTAGAGGTTTTCAACAGAAAGAATATTTAGAAAATGTTTAATCACCTGTCGGTAAAATGCAAACTCTAAAAATTCTATTAAGTTACAGTTGTGCGAATAATTTATTTGTAGAACAAATGGACGTTGAGACAGCATTTTTAAATGGCAACATAAAATCCGAAGTTTACATTTATGAACCTAAAGGTTATGAAACTAGTAAGAATAAGGTTTGTAAATTATTAAAAGCTCTTTACGGTTTACGGGAAAGCTCTAGAGCCTGGTATGAGTGTTTTCACGTTTTTTTTGAAAAGTTAGGATTTAAAAGAAGTAATTATGACTATTGTTTGTATGTAAATAACAAAGGCAAAGATCCAATATATATTTTAGTTTTTGTTGATGACTTGTTGATTGTTTGCAAAAATCTTGATAAGATCAGAGAGATTAAAGCTAGTTTAATGCAAAGATTTGTTATGAAGGATTTGGGTAAAATCAAGAGTTATATCGGTATTGATGTAGATCATAGTAAAGATATGAAATTGATGACTTTGAGTCAAACAAAATATATTGAATCTCTAGCTGAAAAATATAATCTTGAGAATGCGAAATTATATGAAACTCCTATGGAGAGTAATTTGAAATTAAATCAAGCGACAGAAGTCGAATTTTAACCACACTGGACCTTTATTTCACGATCCTCGATCCTTTATTTATCACAGATATACCAACCATGTCGATATACCAACCAGTTTTAACAACGGTGGTTCTTATGACTCCCCGAATTACGAACTTCAAGTTATAGACCCCCCCTTTCCCCATGTAATTAACTTTACTTTTACCCTCTTCCTTTGAAAATGTTTCAAGCTTTTTATGTGTAGAAAAGTTTATTTTTTATGTTAGAATTAATTTTATTTATAAATTATAAATTAACTGATGATTCTTTGTTAAAATGAAAGACGATGGTGAGCTTTTAAAAAATTAAACTAAAAATAAATTATTTACAACTAAAACTTTTGGGTTGCTTGAGCGGATTTAAATATTATTAAATCAAATTATAAGCAAAATGAAAACTAAAATTTCCTAAATTTAAAAATTTTCTTACTCCAGGGGCTTATTTTTTTTTCATTCTTTGCAGGTAGTCTCAGAGCGATCACATTCAAAAAATAAATAAATAAAATGAAATAAGACTTTACTAGATAAACCTATCTTTATTTTGTTTTTTATTTAAAATATAATAATAAAAAAAAAATTTTGTTTTTTTATATAAATGAAATTTATTCAACGATCCGACGAAAGAATGACTTCATGCATTCGAGACCTTTTTGTTGCTCCCAAAATTGTACGAAAAGTTTCATCAAGAAAAATAAAAAACTGTTTAACTCAAAAACGTTTCCAAATTTTGAAATTATTTTTAACTTTAAAAATTTCACGGCTCTAAAAGCTCGAAAATTAATTTTTTTGACAATTCTATACGGTACCCACTTATATATTCCTGAGTTTTTATCTATTATAGCCAGGAAACCCGATGAGAACCCCTGCTTAGCGAGAGAGCTCTCATCTTCACCTCCTTTTACAACGGCTCCCGCCGCCGAGAGAGAGTGGGAGGCGCTTCCGCGGCAAGCGACCCTTTGGTCTTTCGCAAGACCGAATAAAGAAAATGAGTTTCTTGAACGCAGCAAGCACGGTCCTTGGAGCAAATCTATCCGACTCACTGCTCGAGAAACTGGGAAAAGCGTCCCACTATTTTTCCAGAGTCTTTCCTCTGCAGACGCAGCAGCAAGGATAAAAGAGTGGCCTATTTCGAGGAATGGACATTAGTGTACGAATTCACGAGAGAAGCAGCTACGGAGCTCTTACACCTCTAGGCACTTAACTCTGAGAAAAGCTTACAACGATTTATTTTTATGATCGCTTTCAGGACACTCAATAGAGCTACTTTAAACTCTAAAACAACTTGAATTTCTCAATACTAAATGTTTTCATTAATAGACCATCAAAACAGTAATATATAAAAATATGAAAAGGTAATATACAGGGTGTATAAAAAGTAGCGGGCCAGTTTAATAACTCCCAAAAAACGCATTTTTTGTATAGAACATGCATTGAAAATGTTTCTTGTTTGAAAATTTTTGATTAACTCGGCCCAAAAAATTTGGGTCCAGGGCCTTACTTTGGGACCTACGGACCCAAACTTCAGCTTTTTAAATGAGAACCCCTGCATTTTATGCCACATTCAGAAAAAGAGGAAAATTTCACGATTATTAGGTATTTTTCAAAAAAAATTTTGGGTCTTATGAAGCTCGTTATTAAGGTAGTTCACCCATAATACCAAAAGTCTCAAATTTTTATAAATTTGGTGGCCTTATATTCTTTATGTTTTGTTAAATCAAATTCTGCAAAAAAAAATATAGAAAGCGGTGCTAATTTTCGAGATATTAAAGTTCAAACAAGGCACTTTTTCACGATTACAGGGAAAATGCGGAACGAACTTAAAAAACAATATGTTATACTTTGAATTATGAAAAACAACTTGCAAATTTAAAAAATAAGGGAAGCGGTGCTAACTTTTTAGGAAAATAGACATTAATCCGAAAAATAAGCCAAAAATAGTTGAGTTTCCATACTTAAACTTTTCTAACTTTTTTATTCCAAATACATTTTTGTGCTAGACAGTTGACTTTAATAAATAATACATAGATCTCGATACTATTTTAATGTGGAGATCCTGGTTTTATTAGTAAATAGCAATAAAATGTTATAAATATTTGTAGGTTAGTTTGAGAACCACTGACACGGGTGAACTACCTTAAAGCATCTTGAATTTAGTTTTTATCACTTTTAAGCAAGCTTTTTAGCATTTGTTTTAATTGAATGACTTTACTCATGCAAATGAACTTTAAAACATAATTGAAAAGAAATTTTAAATACATAAAATAGTAGAAAATTTCAAATCTCTTAGAAATAACTAACAATTTTCTAGATCTTGAATTTAAGTGTAACCTAATGTTGGGACAAAGCTTGGTTCTATGATTAAAAAGTTCATTTGATGTACGTATGTTTTTATATGTAAAATTACATGACAATCTTCACAAGATACAAAAGCTCTCATAACTCTGAATCTAAACACGGCTTTTAGTCTTAAATCTAAAAAAATATCTGACTTTTTCTATAACTCTTCCACCAAATAAAAATATATTGGAAATTTCTTCAATATTATTTAAAAGTTTTTTTCAAGGTAAAAAGTTAAAACTGTTACTAAACAAACTGATAAAAAATGAATTTTGGTTTTTAATTTATATTTATACGGGTTTGGTTTTTAATTTATATTAGTACGGGTGAAACAAACGGGCCCCACACGACCTTTATAAGGGCCTTTCTGCTCTTTCCAAATGTGGCTTAAAAAATGGGGGTTCTTATTTAAAAAATTGAAGTTTAGGTCCGTTTCACACTACAGAAAATTATTACTGAAAACAAAGTGCAACAGAAGGCTATGTTCGAGTCTGAAAAAATTATACTTGGAACAGAAGAACATCAATGTTATCAACCAACTAATAACGAATTGATAGATATCAAATTGTTCTCTTCAGACGCAAGCACCTGAAATGTATGCTTTGTTAATAAATTAAATAATAACCTCAAGAAAACACAAATAAAGACGTCCAAGAAAAAAGTATCAGTTTTATAAAGTATTTTTTTATAAAAAATTGTATTTGTTTTTTATTCAATCCAGTTGGGTAATGCTTTCTAATTGACATATTTTGGGTGACTTAAAAAGATGAGTAAAGCAGAGATCTATTCGACATGGGCGCGACTGTGCGCACCATGCGGTTTGAGGTCCAAGTATCGACCTTGAAGATTTTTGAAGGTTATGTTCGTTCAGCTTCCATACAAATCAGACGGGAGTTTTCAATGTCGATACTTACAAAAACCGCCACCCCGATCACGTACACATAGCGAATACACATAAGTGCATATTTACATTAGTATAGTTACCTGCTTTACAGGTAAATTTAATTTATAAATAGATTATTTATTCAATCGATCTCAGGAACGTCTTTAAAATGTTTTCGAACCATATCATAAGGTTTAAAAATTGATAAATAATCTTTAACTTTCTAGGATATTTCCAATATTTTCAGCAGATGAACAAAAAACGAAAAATTAAATTTTTTTCATCTTAAAAAGTCTATAAAACGGACATTTTTGAGATTTATTTTAAGGTTTTATTTCATTTACCTTTGTTTAATCTTAACTTTTCACATGCAGGTAGCTTGAAAAACCCTGCCAACAATTGTGATACCTTGATATTAAAGTCACTTTCAAATAGCCGTAATAAGTTTGGAATCCAAGCTTTTTTCGCTCTCTGCAATGACTTAAACTAAAGATTTTTTCTTCTTTTTTAATAATTTTTGTTGGAAAATGATTGCTCAACATCTATAGTAAACAAAAGAGTTCAACACAACGTGTATGTTTTGTGTATTAGTTAGAATTAATTTACTTTATTCCGTTAGATTGATCCTTTTTATTATTAACTTACATGAACAATTTACTTTTATTTATTATCCACGCGTACCTAGATACTAACAAGTTTTTCATGTGAGAATGTATTCTTTCTGTACTCAAACAGACTAAACTATGACCTGCACGCTGGCTGGCACAGACGTGGGCCTTCTGCACTGCAGAGAAACAGGTTTGCACTCCTGTGGGCACGGGCCTCTTAGCCTTCGTTGGTTTTTGACGTGCGTTTTGTTGATTACTAATTACTACATAACCGAGTGCGCTGCTCAACACCTCATTAAATATCTTGTATACTAGTGCGAATGCAACCAACATTTAACCTCTCATTATTGAACAAGAAACCAGGTTTTTTAAGCCGCAAGGCTTTTTCCTGTAACTCAGAGTTGATTCATTGTGTGTGAACCTTCTACAGTCCTCCTTAATTCCTAAATCCATGAAATTTCCAAACCGGAAAATTTACGAACCAAACAGTGTATATTGTTAAAAAAGACTAGTCTAGCACATAAAATGTGTCAAAAGCATGTGCTTTAGAATCAACTAAAACCCCAAATGTTCACTACAATGATTATTGGAACTTGTTTGAAATCATATGAAAAGTTCAAAAATGCATGTAAAAATCGTAAAAAATGTGTTTTTTTTTTCTTTCATTTTTGCACAACTTTAATCAGCTGTAGTTTTAAATCGGAAGGTCGAACAGAGTTTCGCTTGGTCGCAGGATTTTTGTCTTTTCATGAAAAAAATTTGGAAATTTTTTACTATGGACAAAAAATTAGCCTAGAAAAAGCTACGGTCGTTTAAAGATACTTGAAAAGCGGTTATGCCATCAGAATGTGCACCATGTAATCAATCACTCTTTTAAAAAAAAGATTTTACATGGTGCACATTCTGATGACATTACCGGCCGTGCCAAACTCGCAAACTTTCGGGGCTCTTTTTCTCGGCTACGTTACACTGTTTAGGTATCACAATTTTAATGTCCAGCTTAAATAAATCACCGAGCTCTGAACTGAGTAAAACTATTGCATTACCACGTTTGAATAAACAAATCGTACCATTATTTTTCGTATAAAAGTCAAACCCTCTTTTACCCGCAAATTTTACTGAGAACAAATTTCTTTTCGCGTCCGGCAAATATGATACATTATTCAAAGTACCAATAACGCGCTTGCCATGAACCATACATTCAAACTTTATCATACCTGCTCGATACGCCTTAATGATGTCACCGCTGTAGGTCACTATCTCCATTGGTACTTTAAAATCTTCATAAGTTGAGAACCATTCTTGACTTCTTATCATGTGTTGTGTGGCTCCGCTGTCGACGATCCACACATCGTTGTCCTGACCGACGTCTCCGCTGCTCATCAGTGCAACCAGCTACTGCGACTTTTCTTCATTTGCTGATGAATAATTTGCAGCTCTGTTATTTATCGTATTGCCTTCTTTTATCTGAATACACTCATAGCTTTTGTGACCAGCCCTCTTACAATGGTAGCACCTGAAGCAGTCCTTTTTTATATTTTGTCCTTCTTTACATGACCTACCTAAAATATCTCCCGACACTTCACTTTTTAGACTTTTTAATCTCGCAGCAATTTGTTCAAGCCTTGACATATTATTTGCAACACTTTCACTCTCGTCCCACTTGAAATAAAAAAACTGTTTTTGGACCACATTTAGAGACTCGTTAGATTTCATCTTGAACACTGAATTGAGCTTCTTCCACATTTCATGAGCTGTGGTGAAATAAGATATACTTATCTCTTGTAATTATTTTAAATATATAATTTTTTGTTTCTAAGATTTTTTTTATACATATTGTATTTTTATTAATAACATTTTAATTTTACAGCATATTTCATGACGGGTTTATTACATATTTCTGAAATTAATGTAAATTTGATAACGTTCAAAAAATACTCAAAAACATTCTTCGTCTTCTTCATCATCCGACGATTCTTCGCTGCAGAAGTCACTATCATTTTCATTTTCAATTAAAAAAATCACATAAATTAGCAAAATTTTTAATACATTTATTTTTAAAAAAGGCAAAAGGGAAATCTTACCATCGTTCTCGATTAGAATATCTTGTACAGTTTCTGGCAGCTGAGGACCATCGAACCAATGAAATTCATAATTTTCAGTAGAGTTTTGAATCCATCCAAAATCAATCGCTTTTAATTGCTCTGTACTGTCTGGATCGAACGGGATTGTATCCACGAGCAGTGGAACTGATCTATCGGCATTATTCCAAATTTTGGAAACATAATAAGTTCTTAGAAATTGCTGGTACAGTTCGGACTCGCAAGGTGGTATTGTGGACGCATCAAATGATTTTAGATTTTTTTTTTTAAATGGATCACTCGCGTTTTTAATTTTATAACTTTTTAAAAATGAAGCGAAGCGACCTTTGTTAACAGTAAAATCATCAGAATTTTTTTTTCTTTTAAAATTATACATTTCGCATACAAATTTTTGTATTTCAGTAAACGAATATTGCAAATCATCTGGATTTTTTTCATACAGTTCTGCGAAAACTTGCTGATAAACTGGATTATTTTGTAATATTTTAAAAGGACGTTGTTTTCCTTTTCGAAAGAAAGATGGATTGTAATCACAACCTGTAAAAGCGTGAAAACTTGGGAGCGCTGCACAGATTTTCAGATAATTTTTTGTGAAGCGCATTGACATTAAAAACTTTTTGGTTTTTACAAGTACCACTTTTGATGAAGACATAACTGTTCTTGTGTAACTTGTGTAAATTACCCAAGAAAATAACTAAAATGTCCGTATCACTACAATGAACCATAAAATTAGCTGCACGTTCCGTTTTAAAAACATGGAAAAAAATCTTTGTATCAGCCTGTTCATGTTGTTCTGAATAAAATTGTTCTTGTTCTTTTCTTGAAATTGTTGAACTCCCACTTGTTACTTCGTACATATGGCATTTTTCATAGCTAATAAAAATTCGTTTATTTACAATAAATGGTAACATTTCACTGGAACTCCAATTTTCTATAAAAAATGTTACCAGTGCGTGCTTAAACAACGGATTCTGCAGCTCTTTCATAAAATTTACTGGAACGAGTGTGTCACCAGTTATTCGGTGTCGATTCAGACTCTCGATATTTCTGGCAGATCTTTCATAATCCTTGATGGATGGACTTTTATACTGGTCAAAGATGATGTGAACTTCGCTGCAGTTATTTTTTGTGATTTTAGCAAGAACATCTCGAGAAAATTTGCTATATTTCCCAGATGCTTGCATTGTATGTAGCAAATAGAAACCGTCGTAAATGTCGACATCAATAACTGGTACGGAATTCACATCATCTGTGATACCAAGACTTTTTATTAATGCCGATTTGTCAGTTTTGCATAGAAACATTTTGAAACTGCTCATCTTGCTCATCTTGCAGATCTTCTGCTTGAAAAAAAAATAAATAAAAGAATAAAGTTTGAACAGTTTCTTAATAATTTCTTTACAAAATAAAAGTTCAATTTAAAATAATAAACTTAAATTTTAAAAAATTACTTTCTACTTTGCATTTGACAGATCTTTTTCATTTTAATTTACAACGTGATAATGTTGTAAAGAATCAAAGAAGATAAAAAAATATATAAATAAAATTAGTGCAACAATTTTGACTTCATTTCAATTTTGAAATTTCCATAATTGTTTTGATGAAAGAATTCATGAAATTATAGTAGCATTTAAAATTTCACATAATAAACATGGAGCTATAATAGAAGCTAGAGCGAAAGAGAGAAAGAAAGAGAAAAAGAGAGTAAGAGAGAGGGAGATCGGTAGAAAGAGAAACACAGAAAGAAAAACGAGGGGCAGGAGACCGTTGAGAAGAATCGTATTTATGAAATTCGTATTTATGATTTTGGATGGATTCAAAACTCTACTGAAAATTATGAATTTCATTGGTTCGATGGTCCTCAGCTGCTAGAAACTGTAAAAGATATTCTAATCGAGAGCGATGGTAAGATTTCCTTTTTGTCTTTTTTAAAAATAAATGTATTAAAAATTTTGCTAATTTATGTGATTTTTTTAGTTGAAACTGATAATGATAGTGACTTCTGCAGCGAAGAATCATCGGATGATGAAGAAGACGAAAAATGTTTTTGAGTATTTTTTGAACGTTATCAAATTTACATTAATTTCAGAAATATGTAATGAACCCGTCATGAAATATGCTGTAAAATTAAAATGTTATTAAAAAAAATACAATATGTATAAAAAAAATCTTAGAAACAAAAAATTATATATTTAAAATAATTACAAGAGATAAGTATATCTTATTTTATTTATGAATTTATTTCTTTTATTTAATGTTTTTATTTCACTGGAATAGATTAAAATTACATAAAATATTAAAATTGCAATGAAACTTTAAAGTTTCATGCACAAATTATCAATACAATTTATTCCAAATTTTTATACCCAAATTTGACTGCTTGCACGATAAAAAATTCTAGTTTAATACAATTTTTTAAATATTTTTTCCTTTTTAATAAGTAACTTTATTGTTTGAGATCATAAATAAAAAAATAAGATTAAATTTGTTCATTTCTATCTGAGTTTTTTTAATTTTACAATTATTTTCTAAATTATTTAATGAAAAGTATGCTCGGTAACAGTTTCAACAAAGAAAAAATATATAAAACAGCTTTTTGCCACTGTAAAACTGACTGAAATTCAGCCAACTAGTTTTAAGTATTTTTTTCTACGGTTTATTAAAGTGTCAGTCAGTAAGGTTATCGGCTAAACAATAAAAAAAAATTTCTCGCGCAATGATTGATCGAAAAATAAGAAGATTTATTTTTAACTCTTTGCCAATAAAAAAATGACTGACATTTTAATAACTTGTTTTAAAACATATTTAAAAACCGTAGTCAAAATGTCAGTCAGTAAGGCCAACGGTTTTTGGTAACCAAAAAAATGACCGTATTTATGATCCTGTACACACTTATAGCCAACGAGTAAATGACTGACATTTTGACTACGATTTTTAAATATTATTTAAAACAAGTTATAAAAATGTCAGTCAGTAAGTCCATCGGTTTTTAATCACCGTTAAATTAACACCTTCGCTCACCCTCCCACGCTTACGACCAACGAGAAGATGCCTGACATTTTGCCAGCCTTTAATTGGATTATGAACTTGTCATTACATCACCATATCAGCCGGTAAGGACGCCAAAGCAATTTTTTGCAGCCAGCTCTTATACTATATTTTTTATAGTACTCTTCGCCGGCAGTTACCTTCGTAGTAAAGTTTATGTACTCACCCATACTTTTCTCATAGGTACTTAGAAATAACTCCTGGTGCACCCACTCGACTTCTCTTAGAACTTTTTCTCGTAACTAGTGCTTGGAACCAAGAATACCGGGTGCTTCAGGTCAACTCCTGGTGCACCCGGTCGACTTTTTCTGGAACTTTTCCTCGTAAACGGTGCTAGAGATTTAGAACAAGGTACCGGGTCGAATCCTGGAAATGTCTCAAGAAAAGCCAACCGGATGCCTCGGGTCAACTCCTGGTGCACCCACTCGACTTTTTCTGGAACTTTTCCTCGTAAACGGTGCTCGAGATTTAGAACAAGGTACCAGGTGCGCCCAGTCAGCTTTTCCTGGGATATTTCCTAGATTCGACCCAGAGTACCAGGTACCTTATTCTAGGTCCCGAGCACCGGTTACGAGGAAAAGTTCCAGGAGAAGTCAATCGAGAGCACCAGGAGTCGACCCGGGGCACTCTGTACCTTGTTCTAGATCCCGAGTACCGATTATGAGGAAAAATTCCAGGAGAAGTCGACTGGGTGCACCAGGAGTCAACCCAGGGCAGCCGGTATTCTTGGACCCGAGCACCGGTTACGGGAATAAGTCCCAGGTGTAGCCGACCGGGTGCGTCAGGAGATCTTTCTAAGTAGCTGTAAGATAATTTAAATTGTGTAATACTTTACATATGCGTATATATATCTAATTTTTAAAAAACCTCGAGGATGATCTCCAGGTATACCCATCATTGACACCCTGCTCGTCCGGGTACGATACGCCGTCCAAAGTATCCGAGAATTCATGTCTCCATCGAGGAAATTTAAAAAAATCCTCGAAGATGATCTCCAGGTATACCTGTCATCGACACCCTGGTAGTCCGGGCTTACCTCATCTGCGACCTTATATCTAACTCGGGTCTGCTGCGGTGTATAATATGTAATAGTCTTTATATGATTCGCACATCTCACGAGGATCATCTCTAAGATTTTCAACCTTTATATTTATTGAAAAGTACAATTTCGAAACGGAGATTTAAGAAAAAAAAATAGGAGAAACTCCTATTTTTTGAAATTGGAGAATCTCCATTTTTTTTTTGTCGAATCTCATCAACTATTAGTGAAATCTCCTATTTATTTTTCTCCGTGTAGTCACCTCATCAAAGAGATGATTCACATAAAAAAATTTAATTAAACTGAAGTTACATAATAGTATAAATGTAAATAATACTTAAAAAATGAATTGAGTTTGTAATTTGTTTTGTCGATTACTAAATTCCACCCGCTCTAACGACTTTCCAATTTCCGTGTCAACATTAGTGTGAAAAGTTCGTAAAATCGGGGCCTAACCCAGATTTCCTTGGTATATTTATCTTAAAAAATAAAATATTTAAAACAGTGATAATTTGAATTACCTTGAGATATGCATAATGTTGAAGCCTTTTTTAAACTATTTGTCAAGCCCTGCATTTTTGAAATTGCAACGCTGAGTTGTTGAGATCCTTTCATATTAAATGTGATACCATGCACGTAATAGTTACGGCTATCGAACATATATTCTTCTTCAACATAAAATTTTTTATCACCATGAGGGAGTACTAGATTTTCACACTTAATTTTTTCACGAGTCTCGATAAATTCAGTAATAATCAACCAGAGACGTTTTTGCCAGTTTAAAATACCTGGAAATGCTGAAAATAAATGGTTTGATAAATAAATAAAATTTGTCTTCCATTTATCATTGACCGCAATTATTTTGTAATACAAAACATCAAGTAATTATCTGTAATGTGTACAAATAAAAGAAAAAAGGTAAAAAAATTTTTTTTAATATTACTTTATTGCTGCTATTAGGAACACAGCAAAGTCAAGAAAAGAGCAAGTTCCTCACTTATAGCATCTTTCGTGTATCTTCACCAACTGCTAGAACATGGTTAAAATGTTTCTATTACACAGCAATGAATGCAAACTGGTAAAAAGAGGAAGACTGGATTCCGAAATACATGATTTTTTTTTTTTTGAACGCATTAGCAGTGTCGCATGGTGCGTTGGATAAAAAGATTCATTCGAGAAAGTGACCATGGAAGAACCATGCCATGCCATCCAGGATAATTTACTGGGACAACTTTTTTAATGAAGTGTCACTATTTTGGCGATTACAACTTGGTTGCAAATTTGTGATCTCATGGTATGTATGAAGTAAACAAAGATCAACGCGTATTACATTTGATCTTCGCCCAGCGAGTTTGGCAACAGCAGTGTGAAGCCTGTCATGGCCGCATTATTTTCATGACACTGCTCGCAGGTTAACAAACGGTGTTGCTAATTAGCAACAACATAAATGATTGAATGGCCCAGGGAAGTTGTACGATTATGACCGTTACAACCCCACTCCCCCAGGCGCTGGTAGCTGCTGTGTGTCAGCTCGATTACTCTACCCCTCCGCTGGGCTTTAGGTAAAAGAAATATCTCAAAATCCAAACTCGAGAAAAAAAATGTTCCCGAAAGAAAAGTAAAAGTATACCTACTTTCTTGCTTCTGCTCCATTTTACGATACACTCAAACCGTACATTTTTCGCTCACTTAAGGAGGCTTGGCAGTTTTTTCAAAATCCAAAAGTAAGAACCCAAAAAATTCCTGTAGATTCCTTGAAGTAAGACAAACAACTTTCCTATAACCCTAACTATCCTAGAATTTTTTTTTTAACATGGGCTCTTATGGAAAAAAACATTTAAAAATTTGGCAAATCATCAAAATCCACAAGTTTACTACGAGTCAGGTGTCATTTTAAAGATAAAAATTTGAAGATTATTTAAAATTATAAAAATTTGAGATTATCGGACTAATTTACAAGAAAAATAGAAAATTGCGGTACATAACCTTCAAAACATGCAATTTTTCAACGTTTTTAAAAAATTTTTATCTTAAATTTTGTTTTAATATGTTTAAAAATGATCAATAATCACTTACTAATAAAAATAAATAAAAAAAATACTTTTTTTCTTATTTTCAATTTCATGCACCCGCAAGGGCCCCCGCTAGGTACGACCCCTACGCTGCCAAGCCTCCTTAATCCGAGATTAATAATAAAAGAAAATTATATAACAAAATTTAATCTAAAGAGAAAGAATTATTAATTTAAAATACAATTTTTCCAGACAACGGTCTGCTTAATCTTTCTTAAATTAAAAGAAAATTTTATTAAGCGCTTGAGCCGGTTGCTCTCACAATTGCAATTACAAACAACTATACGACTTTTAGCCAACAAGTCATTTAAGATGACAAAAATTTTATCAAAATATGTAAAAATTTATAACTATACATGGGTCAAAGTCAAAAAGTCAGGCAATTTCAGATACTGAGAAATGAAAAAAAAAAAAAGATCTTTTTGAATAAAAAGTACTTTGTCATTTGTTAGTAGGTTGTCCAAAGGTATCGAAAAATGATGCAGCCACGATAAATATTGTTAAAATTGAAAATAAACAATGATATAAATTAAAGAGGTAGATCGTAGATTTCTATGGGAAAATACAAACGTTTTTGTTTAAAATCATAATTTTACACTATGATATTACTTTTATAAGTAATTTCCATAAAATTTAATTAACAGGCAAATATACAATCATTTCTCTCAATACCGGAACATGATGTCTCACTCGCTCTCGTTCATTTGTCACGGGTGCAAGTGAGACACCATGTTCCGGTATTGAGAGGAATGACTGTAATTATTTTAATATAGGTATTTATTTATTTAACGGCTATAAAAAACTATCTCTTTTTTTGGACATCTACGGCCGCGTGCGGTTGGGATGGAGACTAGAGAATCGTTCTTGCTAGGTGTTTTACCTGCGACAAAAATTATAAGAAAATTATACATTAAAATATATTTTTAAACAAAAGTTATATAAATTAATATAAAATGATAATGACTGTGCGCTAGAAGCGCCGAACCGAAATTGCAAATCCGTGATGACAGACGTGACTAAGTTTATTCTGGTCGTACTCAACAAATTTTTTAAATTCTGTTTCATTGAATAGCTATTGTCGTGTCGGCACCAGCTCCCCTTTTTAATATTAAAATAGTTTTCAGCTAATTCTTAAAATATTTACAAATTATTCAATTTTTAGTTAAATAAGATAAATTAGTAAGTATAAGTAAGAGACAGAGAGAGAATAAAAGAAGAAAAACAGAGAGAGAGAGGAAAAGCGAACAGGAGCTGGGAAAAAGAAGAGAGGGAGAGGACAAAAGAAACGCGTCAGCACGGGACGCCTGGCTGAGTGAAGGAAAAGCCAGCAGCGGACCCCAACAATAGAGCGTCTCGGCAAGGAGGCGGGAGGCCATAAACAATTCCCTGCGACCGCCGGTCAGTGACATTGACCCAATGAGGCCTCAAGGAATCGGGTCCCATAATAATGTAGGCGGACTTTACTTGTAGGAGAGGGAATCCACACATGAGGAGTATTATAATAAATTAGGCCAAGGCCAAGCCCTCGTGGAAAAGAGGCCAAATCATTGGTTTTTCCCCCAGATTCGGGCACACATGGGAGGGTCCATGATCCCCTCTACGGGGGTGAGTCCTCATGCGTAGGGGTATAAATAGGGCCGCGAACGCGAGCCCGGGAGCTTGGTTAATTCAGTCGCGTACCAGAACTCGTCCCACGCACATCGTTCCGCGAGGAAGATCTCCACGACCGGACTCACGAGAGTTAGAGATTTCAAGGTCTTGATACTTTTATAAAAATAGATCGAGATCAACCTGAGTGACTATTTATAGTCTCATTTTAAGGACAATTCTGAGAGAACTAATCAGAGCACCTAATTCGCGAGTTTCGGATAAGTGCGAGTTAAAATAAAAATTAGAGCTTCGGTAGCGACGATTATATTTTGAAAGACTTTTAAAGAAACAACAGCCTTTGTGACCGACTAGAGAAAAGTGCCGGGAAGTTCCTTCAGGACTGTGCAGAACCACCGATTCACCACCTCAAGCAGCCCAGCGGGAGTCTTCAGTCTACAACAACGTCACTCTCTCTCTCTCTCTCTCTCTCTCTGTGAAGTGACCAGAACTTTTATAGAAGTAAGATTATATTAAGGAAGTAGCGTGTAACGTTTTGTAATGGATTGGTTTTTTTTAATAAATAGAATTTCAAAGTAGTCTTTCGGGTTTGTAGTTTTGTCAATTAACCCCTCCTCTCAGTTATTTCGATTCACGTACCCGGTAATTAAAAAAAGGGTGAAGTAGATTCAAATTAATTAAATAGATCTGTCCCGATTTTGGGACATGACACTATGATGTAGATTAAAATATTTACCATGAGTTATTTTCGATGCGGAATCTGTTTGTGAAATCAGTTTTTCGATAAAATCAATAAATATATATGAAAATTTGATTACAGATGTGACATGAAAAAGGTACGCTTTAATACTTACAAACTTTATTTGATTTTTATAAAAAATTAAGCAATACGACAAACTTTGTAGGCGAGCGGGAAACCCTCAAAATGTAGCTTAAAAAGGCTTAACTTTACCAGATTGGTACTAAAAATAGTCGTAGTTTGTATTTTTGAGGCTGCCGAATACGAATATAATGATATTTTTTCTTTAAATTTGGGGGAAGGTAACCAAAATCGACTTTCAAGTCGAAAATTGGTGTATAAGTTACCTCGTAAATTTTTATCTTTAACTGTGAATGCCATTTATAAAATAATGAGTATTTTGAAATAAAATTTCAACAAAAACGATTTTAAACTAATTTGTCATGGAGAAAAAAGTTTAGCCAAAACGACTGAGGAGTTAAGCCTTTTTGCAGAGGTAACCTAAGCTTTCACTGAATATCCAATTCAGCTTGACTGACCTCAGCCGTTTTGGCAGAGGTATGTTTACTCGGTAGGGGCGCTTCATTTTTTGGAGGTTATAAGTGTGCAGACTGCAAAGACCACTAGAGTTAGATCGCATGGTTCGGATGAAAGTTTTATTTTTATATTAATAATAATTATTAATTAATATAAATATTTAGTGTTTTATTAAAAAGAGGACACCTTTGTCGAAGATCTCTTTCGATGCTGGAAATTAGACAAATTCATTGAAAGGTTTAAAAGTAAGTTCTTCAACCTCAAATTATGCTTTTAGCACTGATTGTTTGATTTAAAAAAATAACTGTAAAAATCTTATTTTACTAATAACTAGGGAAGGTTCTGGTGTAAAAAAAAAAAAAAAAAAAAAAAATCGAATTTTTTTTTGCTTAAAAATACTCTATAACATCTCAGAATTACTCCCTCAAAATTATCGGATCATTATCTCAAGTCTTTTAGAAGTTATAAATTATTTTAGAGAAGTAATTTATTTTAAATACAGTATGAAATTTATTTTGAGGTAGTATGTACGGTGCGAGAGAGAGAACGCTATAGTTGTGCGAGTAAGACAGAGGGCGTCACGGAGCTCTCCATCTCTCTCGCACTCGTGCAAAATTTTAGTATGATGATTTTTTTAACCGACTTACGCGGTCTACGAAAAATTTATTCTGGTCGGAAAACGTGTATTGAATATTTTACTATGACTCAAATTTTTTTATTATTAAATTCCAGTCTTTCTTTCAAGTTTGATTTCGAAGTTGTGTATGAAAAGTTATGATTTCTCCATAAGAGCACGTGTTTTTTTTTTTTTTTTTTTTTTTTTTTTTATTAATCTTTATGACCTTTTAGAGAATATTAGATACACATACATTATACATTTAATTCCAGTGGGGTACAATAAGGGTTTAAACTGTAGGTTTCATGAAGTCTGTCGGGTGCTTTAGTCCTTGAATGCTTCATCTGATAAGGTGAAAATGCCGTCCGATATTTCTTCAGCTATTGATGGGTAGCAGTGAAGGGTTTTAAAGGTCTTGGCCTTATCTGGTGTGATTCGCTTGTAAATTTTTAGTGAGCATTAAATCCAATCATCGGTGGCCATCTCCTTTGATCCTCAGAATGAACCAATATTCCCCAAAAATTCTTGTTTCATCACATGCGGGACGCGCGGCTCGCCTCGCCGCTTCTCGAAAAATCGAGTCGACGGAGATTCGAACCGGCGTCCCTCGGCGCGCCGATGTTTCAGCCGACTAAGATGCGTGCCTTAGCTGACTGAGCCTTCGACGGCTCAAGAGCACGTGTTAAATCGTGCAAAACTAAAATTGGTCAGATCTTTTTTGTTAGGGTCTATCATGCTCTAAAAATTTAAGGGCATCAATATTACACTACTGGCAATATTTTTACCAAGTTTCGTGCCATTTTGACCTTTTATTAGAGGATCATACCTACTACCATAAATCAAAGTTAGGCTAACATAAAATTTTAATCAACTACATTAACATTCATAGTTTTGTATTTTTTTATTTAAAATTCTTTGATAAAATATCTTTAAAATAACAGTACGTCTAGTAAAAAAAAGAAGTTAAGTCCAAACAGATTGGAACAGTATTTGAAGCTAATATTAAAATTTATCGTCACTTAACTGAAATAAAAAAAAACTAATTTTTACTACTCATCATTGAATCATTGAAAATTTTGCAAAAAACCATAAAAATAAATAAATATTTTCTTAAATACTGAAGTCTTTCTCAAATAACGGAACCATAACTTCATTAATTGCCGTTATAATCTATTATTGCAGCTGCTAATTGAGTTGAAAAGCTTGTTTTTTAAAGAAAGTAATGTAAAATAGAATTGCTCCCCATTAAAAAAAAAGACCCAATGTGTCCAAAAAAAACTGCTGGTTCTTGTTTGGGATACTTTGAAGTATCACTCCATACAGTTAAAATAAAATTGATCGGGGAATCAGTGCAAAACAGCCCTTAAAAATCGCAAAAAACGCGTTTTTTGAGTTTTTTATATTTTTCAAAAGGCTGTATCTTGGAAGTGGAAGGTCCCACAGAGTCCTGTAAGGTCGCAAAATTTTGGTCTCTTATGAAGAATTTTTAGATATACCAAAAATATTTACGTAAATAAAGCTGCATTCAAGTGACGAAGGACAAAAACGAGTAAAAATAACATTTGATCAAGGTATTCTGTACATAGGAAAACAAGTTTAAAAGTTTGTTATTATAATTTTTCTGAAAGTGCTTGCCTCAAACAAAATTTTGACGCAAACCGCATGTCGTTATCTTGTTTTAAACTAAAGTTATGATTTTTAAAAGAAAGCTTTAAAATACTACTAAAATAGGTCTTTTTTCGTATTTCAAAACGACGCCGCACGAAGTAGAAATGTGATAGCGACCTCTAGTTTGCGGGAAAAGTCTTGTTTTGAATGGTACTTTAACGTCAGAAAAATCCATCAATCTCGAGCGGACGGTTTTTTAAAAAAGTATTAACTTGATCCATATATGTACTAGGCATTTTTTTTTGCACAAATAATTCAAATTTTTTATAAAATTGGGCCCAGTAGCGGGGGCACCCTCACCACATACTTGTGGGGGCTTATGCCTATCCTTACTTATATCTCCTCCTCACTATGCCACCATGATTTTTCCTTAAAATTTTTTCACTTTTATCATCTTTACTCTCGCATCTACCCAGGGTACTGCCTGTTGGTTCGGAAAACTCCTCTGAGAGAAATTCTCAGGGGTCAAACGTCACCCGAGTGTGGCCGGTGTAATGGCATAATGCGCACGTCACATCAGAATCGTTGTGCTGCGCAGATATACATGTCGGCATCATGTCCATGTATTTAATTTTTTCGGTCACCAACCAATTGTCGGTGCTTTGTTCGTGCTGTTTTCTGACCAAATAACAGGTGCATACATATATGGTCTGTTTTTCAGATCAAATATTTTCCGTTATTTGGTCTGTTTTGCAGTCACCACCTCTCGGATCGTCAAAAAACTTACTCAAAGATGAAAACGACCAAGGTTCCAGGCTTTGAGGTAAGAACGCGGCAACACAGTTTACGTCTGAACTTGCTGTCATTTGTTCAGAAAACAACACTCATAAAGCACCTAAAATTAATTGGAACTCGAAAAAGCATATAATTGAACATGTTCGATCGTCGGAGTCACATACGAGCGTGTATTCCTAGGCAATACCGCATGCTGGAAATGGCGCGCGCGTAGTGCATGCGGATTTGCCTAGAAACACACGCCCGTATATGACTCCCATAATCGAACATGTCCAAATAAATACTACACTTTATCCATAAATAAGCATTTTATAAATAACTACTCGTGCTTTATTACAACATGGTGGCAGTGGAAAAGTTATAAACTCGTAACAAGGTGGTGAGCTCAAGATATTAAATCTTCACATCAAACTTGAACTTTATCCAAACTAACTTAAACTGACCACTGACCAATGGTAGCGACAACAATGTGGCTGAAACCAACCCAACCTATAAAATCACGGCTCTCACAGCATTGTGAGTTAATTCAATAGTATTATTATATTTACACGAAGTTTACGCTTGGTTAATTTTTATTGTACAAATTCTAGTATTATTATTTTGATTCGTAACTCGATCAGCTGACTGATTTCATTAAAGAATAAGATGCGAAGTACTGTCCTACAAACTCAAAGATTCGGTTCTTCCTGCAAGTACGCCACGTTTTTGCTGCAAGAACGTTGCACTCTTGCCCCAAGAGCAACATCTTTGAGACAAGAAATTACTCTTCTCAGTGTTAGTACGCATGCAAGGGTTGCGGGGATTTTGCATCATCTCGTGTGCGCCACGACGCGTTGTAAATACTCTTGCGGATGAATTTTAAATTCATACACAGGAGTCTCTTGCGTCAAACGTTTGGCTCACTGCTCTTACATAAATTAATTTGTTAAAATATCTTACATATTATATTAATAGTTGTTTTATATTATATTATATTATATCTTACTATATTATATAGTTGTTTTTCCTCTCTCACGCCCCCCCCCCCCCGCCCCCGAACAGGCCTCTCAAAAAAGTGCTTAACTAACCGTGAAAGTGAACCGAAATATGCTTATTTCTATGAGTTTTGAATTATCCTATGATTTTCCAATCACGCCCCCCGCCCGCTCCCCCCACGCCCTTTTTTTCCCCCGCCCCCCATTTTTAATGTTTTGTTACAAGTTTTGTATATTTTCTTAATTTAATAATTCTTTTTTAATGGTATAATTAAACTATATAAAATTTTAAAATTTGAATTCATTAATTTTACAAAATTTCATTATAAGATTAATTAGAAAAATCCAAGTTTTTATTTAAAAAAAATGAAAAAAAGATTTTATTTTCAGAAAAATTAAATTTATAATGGAGTAATTTTTTCTTTTTAATAAATTGTAAAATTTTATTTAAAAAATTCTTGTTAAACTTTAAATCCTTATTTATTTATTTTTTATTTTTTTTATTCTGTAATCATCATCCAAATATATTCATCAGCGTTGGTATCGATATTCTGCTCAGGGGACTAAGCTATAAGTTCAGGGCATACTTTTCGACTAAGCATTAGGTTCAGGTTGTTCGGTGGGCTAGTACAGGAATCCCACAAGTTTGACAACCCAATAACGCTGGGTACAGCGATAAATAAATTATTTTTTATAAACAAATAACTAACCAGCAAGCTTCAAACCCCGGTAACGCTGGAAAAAAGGATAAATGAATAATTTTTTATAAACAAATAATTAACCGACGAGCTCTAAACCCCGTAACGCTGGGGAGAGCGATAAATACATAATTTTTTATAAACAATTAAATAAACCGCCAAGCTTTAAGCCCCAGTAACGCTGGGGAGAGCGATAAATACATAATATTTATAAACAATTAATTAAACCACCAAGCTCTAAACCCCCATAACGCTGGGGAGAGCGATAAATACATAATTTTTTATAAACAATTAAATAAACTGACAAGCTCTAAACCCCAATAACGCTGGGGAAAGAGATAAATACATAATTTTTTATAAACAATTTAATAAACCGCCAAGCTTTAAACCCCAATAACGCTGGGGAGAGCGATAAATAAATTATTTTTTTTAAATAATTAAATAAACCACCAAGCTCTAAGCCCCCAAAACAATGGGGAGAGCGATAAATAAATTATTTTTTATTAACAATTAAATAAACCGCCAAGCTTTAAGCCCCAATAACGTTGGGGAGAGTGATAAATACATAAATTTTTATAAACAATTAATTAAACCACCAAGCTCTCAACCCCCATAACGCTGGGGAGAGCGATAAATACATAATTTTTTATAAACAATTAAATAAACTGACAAGCTCTAAACCCAAATAACGCTGGGGAGAGAGATAAATACATAATTTTTTATAAACAATTTAATAAACCGCCAAGCTCTAAAAATATTAATTTATCAAATATTATTATAAAAAATAATTAATTTATCGGTTTCCCCAGCGTCGGTTTATTTAATTGTTTATAAAAAAATATTTATTAATCTATTTTTCCAGCGTTACAGGAGTTTCAAGCTTGCTGGTTACTTATTTGTTTATAAAAGATAATTTATTTATCTATATCCCAGCGTTACACGGGTTTAAACCTTGCTGGTACGTTATTTGTTTATAAAAAATATTTTATTTATCTTATTTTTCAGCGTTATGGGGGTTTAAAGCTTGCTGGTTAGTTATTTGTTTATAAAAAATAATTTATTCATCTATTTTTCCAGCGTTACGGGGGTTTAAAGCTCGTCGGTTAATTATTTGTTTATAAAAAATTATTCATTTATCCTTTTTTCCAGCGTTACCGGGGTTTGAAGCTTGCTGGTTAGTTATTTGTTTATAAAAAATAATTTATTTATCGCTGTACCCAGCGTTATTGGGTTGTCGAACTTGTGGGATTCCTGTACTAGCCCACCGAACAACCTGAACCTAATGCTTAGTCGAAAAGTATGCCCTGAACTTATAGCTTAGTCCCCTGAGCAGAATATCGATACCAACGCTGATATTCATGTATGTATTCATGTATGTACGCGTGCGCGTACGCGGAGGAGTCTCCGCGTAGGCGCAAACTTACCCTTTCAAACAAAAATTGGCGCGTACGCGCAAACTAAATTATCCCGCGTGCGCGCAAACTTAGGTACTCCGCGTGTGCGCAAAAACTTTAGATCTCCGCGTGCACGCAAAAACTTTGATTAAGTTGCGATAAATGCATCAATTATTGTCCTTCTAAACATTAAAATTGTGATTAAAAAAACTTCCTAACTCTATAAAATTTATTTTTTACACACGGTGCAGAAAGTTCAAACTTTCTGATTTTTCCCAAACAGGAAGTTTGAACTCCTTGCTTTGAGTTGAAAAAAACATTACACTCGACGCTGGAAAAGTATGAGCTAACCCTTGACACTCTCGCCTTTGGCTCAGGTTTTGAACACAAATTGTTTGAAAATTAGCTAAAAACCCAAAGAAGTGACCCAAATGTCTACTCCTAGCGGGTCCTCCTCTCAGGGTTGGATAAGTTTTTTTGGATCATCGATTGCAGAAACTTTGGAAATCGCTTTCTGGTACCGAATGATGACCAAAATCATCAATAATTTTTCTAAATGGTCCTTTTTTTCGATTATCCACACAAAATGTTAGAATTATTTTTGTTTTTTAAATGATTTTTAAACAATTTGTGTTCAAAGCCCATTGCACTCCTAGACATGTGTATCCTCGCATGGTTTTGTCTCTTTATGAACTTTAAGAGAAAAATATTTTCAAATCTTAACTCAAAAAGTGTAAATCTGAACAATTTATATTTCAAACCTCGGAAAATGCTAAAAAGTACTTCTAGTAACAAATTATTCCTGTTCAAAGTTAAGACTTGAATTCAAATTGGTTGAGATCTTCTTTATATTGAATATTGAATCAATTGGGATGTGTCTTGACCGAACAAATTATAGTATAGATTTGTAAAAGTATCTTTGATGGATTTTTGGAAAAACCTCGGCCAGGATTATTTTGGTCAATGTCCTCATTACAGGCATCACGATTACTGTTACTGCTTCAATAAGGTATGTTCAACAACGAATATTAATGCACAACGATTTCCATATTTTCCTCATTGATCTAAATTTAGTACACAGTAAATTTTGTTTAAAATTTTTATCTTATTTTTTTTCAACAATCCACTTTGTTATAAGGTAGGGTCCCTGTACCTAATATGGGCTCCCCTGTAATTTCGAATATACTCAAGGTAAATTCACAATAAAATACCTCAAGTGATTTTGAATTTAATCGTTTCGTAGACACTATTGTGTCAGCTTGAAAGTTAACAAAATTAACTTTTGAGCGTTTTTTAAATAAATTTTTTCAAAATACATATTATAAAATTAGCCAAAAATTACCTTTGCAGTACGTTAAACCTCATATTTTTTTAATTTTTCGTAAGTTTTAGTTACAATAAACTTCAAATTTCATGAATTTTAAATAAATATAAATGCCGATGAAAAGCATAATAAAGGTGGGGGTCTACATTGTATGGTCAAATGAGAAAAAAAATTGTACTTTTTAAGGAAATTGTTAAATTTTAAATATTTGCATGAATCAAGCGATTAAAAAACAAAAATTTACGCACACTTATAATAAAAACCGATCACCGACCGACGCAGATAATTATGAAGTACTTTTCAATTTTTATAAATTTAAAAATGGCGTGAAACTCAAGTTTGTATTTAAATTTAATTTTTTAATCTAATATTGATAATTTTAATTCACTGTTTGGGAAAGCTTCCTGAATGGTGTACTGAAATTCGGTACACCATGTTAAAAGTAATTATTTTGGACGGTCGTTTTTGTCTGCTGAATAAAGCATTATAAAAAAAAATAGTTTGACTCAGTAATTCCGTACGTTCTTTTAACTTTTAGCAAATCAGTTTCGTTAGTATATACGAAAAATAAGCAAGGTAGATGAACCTATTTTGGCTCCCTAAGCGAGAATCGACGTTGTGGCGAATCAAATCAATATTTTTTGTTTCACTGCGGCATTCAATAGGCACTTTTCGATGCGCCCTCTCTGGGAGCAAAGTGTTACTTTGACACCTGCTCTCCCGAAGCGGGAGTCAAAGTAATTTTGACTCCCGCTCTCCGTGAAGCGGGAGTCAAAGTAGTTTTGACTCCCGTGGGAGTCAAAGTAGAGATTGACATCCACTAAGAGCGGGCTACCGTGTCTCTACAACGGGCATCTCGTAAGGTTGTGCTATGCGCGCGCAATAAACCGTAACACGCGCGCTATTAAAAACACATCGTGAAATAAAATAGCACAGCTAGAATTGTATAATCTAAATAAATGATATGATTTCTTTGTATAAATAAAAAAAAAAAAAAAATAGTAGTTTTAGTCTATGTAAAATTTTCAATTTTACCGACCCTAGTAAAAATCCTTCGTAAAAAATTACTACCCAAGTAAAATTTTCGTATTTTTGCTCTCCCAATCTTTGCCACTCAAGTTTCTGGTACAGGAAGTTTCAAACCATTAAAAATGATGCAGCTGCAGTTATACAACCCTACGTCCTTAATGACACCTCGTAATGAGTTCGCCCACTGGATGTCCCCAAGCCGAGGTATCTATTATTGAGTATTCCAATAATTTAATTTTCTACCTTATCGACGCCAGAAATTGAAATCATTTTACGTAAAATTTTCAAACTATGGCTACAAATTTTATGACAACAGTTACAATTATTTGTTTATCGTTTTCTTGGTTTCTCAAAGTACCTGTCGAATGCCACTAGCGAAACAAAATATGATGTTACACATGGGAGTTAAGCGCCACAGACCTCTCGAGAGGAATTTTCAGGTAGCAGCCCTCGGCTACGGTTGCGCTGCGCGCAACCAATTCGCCTCGTGCCACTACCTGAAAATTTCTCTCTCGACGTCAATGTGGCGCTTGCCTCCCATGTATAACAATATATCATTGACGTGTAAGGCTAATTCAAGGTCTTTAAAATGAGACCTTACGCGTTCGATTTTGATCAATGAGCTTGAAATACCAGAGGATTTACCAAAACACGTTTTTTTAAGACACCAAAAATTTGTGTACCTAATATGGCCCCTTTGAAATAATCTATTAATTGCGAATAAATTGTGTATACTTTAACAGCTTCTTTTAAAATTTTACACACTAAATTAAAACGATATTCCAAATACTACTTTATAAAATTTTTATACCACGCAAAATGAAAGCAAATCTATGAAATATCGGTATTTCTACTAATTCGTGGGGGGCCATATTAGGTACACTGCAGAATAAAAAGTTATTTAAGAATAAAAGCCGTTAGAAAACGAGTTGAACAAAAACTAAAATCACGTTTTAAAGCTGGAACAATAACGAATCGAAGCTACTTATGAAAATTTCGGTCAGGTGAGTCTAAATCTTTTGGCAGACCATTTCATTACAACGTAAAATAATAACGAAGGTATATGAAACTAGTTTTAGCTATCAGGCGTGCGCAAAAATAATATTCAAATGTTCAAAACAACTCAAAACTTCATAAATCAGTGTTTTTGACTTCTTCCTACATAAGGGGGTACATATACCTAAAAAAAAAACTCAGAAAAAATTTTGTAAGTCTTTTAAAAATTATTTATTCAAAAAGATATTTTTTTCCCATAATATACACACATTTTTACATAGTTTTTTAAATTTAGATAATTAAAATAAGTGTTTTTATAAGTGTTATAAAATTCAGCTTATTTAGGCTATAAAAGTTCATTGCTCGTAAAGTCAAAATTTTTCCTTAAAGCGGATGGACCCAGGACTTGGCTTAGTTGTTGTACATGTGAACCCTCATGAGCGGAACCTCAGGCAACCAAATCCAAGCACTATTAAGCTACTTGCATACTCTAAAATTGCTTAGTGTGGTTAAAATTTTGATAGTTTTTATCATTTTAGTCAATTTCTGGTGTGCCATCAGCTTAATAATGCTTAGATTTGGTTGCCTGAGGTTGCGCTCATGAGGGTTCACATGTACAACAAGTGTGCAAAGTCCTGGGTCCATCCGCTGTCTGGAAAAATTTTGGCTTTACGAGCAATGCCCTCATTTTCTCAAAAATCACATATTTGAGAAAATGGCTTTTAAAGTTCTGAACAGATTTTGATGAATAAAATGTAACACATCAACACATAAACATTTATATTTTCAAAATATCTTGTCACAGGACTCTTGCTTGATGTAAATACTCTTTTGCACACAGCCGGATATTTTTTTTTTTTCTCCTGCTCCTAAAGTGACCCAATTAGCTTTTTTATCAAAAACACAGATCACACACTATTAGGCACCAGGGCCAAGTTAAGACTTTGAGTCAGCGGAGTCTTCAGATGCAATTATCTAAAAATTATCTTTAATTTTAAATCACAAAATTATTTTTTCACTTCACATTTGTACACAAACACATTTTTTTTAACAATTCAAAAACTTCATTAGTTTACCTGGTAAGAATTGGTCATTTATTCTTAAATTTTTTTTTTTTTTAATCAAACTAACTTATTTACTTCAGATTGAAATAATAACAAAAACAAAACCAAGTGAAGTAGAATTTCACTAGAAAGATGACTCAAAGAACAAAAAAGTCGTCATGAACTTGCAACGCTGTAGAAATACCTAATTTGATATCGATAGATCGATATTAGTGTAATATACTAAAGTAGACGCGTAGAGGTAATATATATCATATATTATGTCATAAAGGTTATAAATAATTTTTTTATGCGATCGTTTCTAACTTAATAAATTGTTTTTAGCATTAGACTTAAAATGAAAGTTAATCTGTCATTCTTAATATTCATTATTAAATTAATATGTCACGGAAAAAATCTAATCACAGATAAAAAAATTTTCTGTTTTTTCATCGCTTTTATTAGACGAAAATGATATAAATACTTACTGTTCTGTTCGTGGATAAAAAAAAAGTATACCTACATAGCGAAAATTAAAAAAGGAAAAAATACATCGAAAAAGCATTTGTACCTATAGTATCGTAGAAAGTATTTCTGCTACTAGAACTGACTTGAAATTCTTGAATTTCAAAAAAAGCCATTTCAACGTTAATTTAATAAATTGAATGTCTTTATTAAATTAACTGTAACTTTTTTTCCTTAACGAATTAAGAAACGCGGCTTGCGGCATTTGAAAGCTGATGTAAAAGTACATCAAAAAACACAAAAACCTGAAAATTGATTTTTTGAAAAATTTTAGGTATATGTACCCCCTTAATTGTAGAAATGCCGTATATCGAGCATATTCAAAATAACAGGGGGGGGGGCATATTAGGTACAGGGACCCTACCTAATAACAAAGTGGATTGTTGAAAAAAAATAAGATAAAAATTTTAAACGAAATTTACTGTTAACTACATTTAGATCAATGAGATAAATATTGACTACGTTGTGCATTAATATTCGTTGTTGAACATGCCTTATTGAAGCAGTAACAGTATCGTGATGCCTGTAAAAAGAACATTGACCAAAATAATCGTGGCCGAGGTTTTTCCAAAAATATTTTAAAAAATCTATAATTTAATTTGTTCGGTCAAAAATATCTTTCCTAGTCGACAGGTTAGATCAATAAGGTATACTATTGCACATCATAGGGACGAGATTTATCTTATTGATCTAACCTGTCGACTTATCGTTTCTTCAAATGTTCTTTGTTAAAATAAAAAAAAAAAATAAAACTCAAGACACATCCCAATTGATTCAATATTCAATATAAAGAAGATCTCAACCAACTTAAATTCAAATCCAAACTCAAAAAATTGAACCGGAATAATTTGTTACTAGAAGTACTTTTTAGCATTTTCCGAGGTTTAAAATATAAATTGTTCAGATTTATACTTTTTGAGTTAAGATTTAAAAATATTTTTCTCTTAAAGTTCATAAAGAGACAAAAACATGCGAGGATACACATGTCTAGGAGTGCAATGGGCTTTGAAAACAAATTGATTGAACATTATTTAAAAAACAAAAATAATTCAAACATTTTTTGTGGATGATCGAAAAAAGGACCATTTAGAAAAATTATTGATGATTTTGCTTATCATTCGGTACCAGAAAGCAATTTCCAAAGTTTCTGCAATCGATGATCCAAAAAAACTTATCCAACCCTGACTGACTGACTGTATAAGGTTTTTACTTCGGCCTTGGGGTATAACCCTATTTGGTCGCTTGACAAGCACATCGAGTCGTACAAATATATGGTAACACGTTCGCATGAATAGATCATTAAATGCACTTAAAATTAGATTACAACGAAGTAAATAACAAAGATATAATATATAATAGCACGTTCTCGTAGGTAAAATAATAAATGCACTTAAAATAGTATATTATAGTACAGGTGCAGCATCGTCACCGGGACGGTTTTAAGGACCCAAGTACGTAGCGAAGCACAGCACGAGGTTCTTAATAAGCCCTGTTGACGTACTGCACTCGTACTATATACTATTTTATAGTACGAGTCACCGAAAACACGCATCAAAGATTTGATTTTGTGGTTAGAGTGACCAGGGGTACTATAAATTAACTTACAACAAAGTGACTTATAGGTCAGGAAACAAAATTTATTAACTGGGTAAGTGTGGCAGGTGCAATAAATCGAATCGAATCGTGGGATACTCCATTCACTAGAAAATATATGACGTTTCCCCGTGCGAGATCAATTCTATTGCCGGTTAATACATTTTTTTCCGTGCAATGTTAATTCTACTCCCGTTCAATATATTTTTTTTCCCGTTTAATACATTTAACTTCCGCTCAAGTATTTTTTTCCCGTGCATTTATTTTCTTTCCCGTTTAATCACTTATTTTTCCGTGCAAATGTCTTTTTTCCCGGGAATTTGACCTAAAATTTCCCGTGCGTTTGCTTTTTTTCCCGTGCTAATAAATCACACCCTTTTCTAATCACCCCCCCCACGCCTTTTTTTTTACTCACGCCCCCCATTTTTGATACATTTTATCAGTTTCTACCTACACCGCCAATTTTCGATACAAATTATCAGCTATGTAACTGTAGAAATTTAAAAAGTAACTACGAAACATTAAAAAAATTAACTCATATCCTAAGATAAAAGAGAGAACCCAAAAAGAATGTCAGCATTTTATTCGTGATGTAATTGGTTGAAGAACAAAATTTAAAATTTGAATTTTTATTTTTAATTTTTATATAACAATTCAATTAAAACATCTAGAGAATAGATTTGATAAAAAAATAATTATGTAATCAAGTGTTCGAAATTATCCGATTAAAATCATGAAAATAATACCGTATTTCCCCACGTATAAGCCGCCCCCCCAGATAAGCCGCACCCCTACTTTTGGAACGGCAAAAAAGGAAAAAAATTAGTACCCATAGATAAGCCGCACCTGGTTTTGGGAATGACAAGAAAGTACAAATAAATAATAGTACAAAGAAATAATATAAATAGAGAAAGTACAAATAAATAATAGTACAAAGAAATAATATAAATAGAGAAAGTACAAATGGAAGTACAAAGAAATAATATAAATAGAGAAGGTACAAATGGAAGAACAAATAAATAATATAAATAGAGAAGGCAAACTATTTCAATCTTTATTTTTCATTCTTTTGAATCCGTGTCAACACTTTCTTGTGAGCTGCTTTCTGAGTGTGAGTCCCCGTTACTGTACTCCGGCAGCATTTGCCACAAATAGTCATATTCAGAACCATCAAGCGCATTACTGATGCAACATTTTTTAAACGCATGAATAATTATATCTTTCTCAATTTCATTCCATGCTTTTGCAATCCAGCTGACGGTTAATTCAAGCGAAGGCTTTTTTATTCGTTCACTTTTTCACATGAAGTTTGCATACGACTCTTTTAATTTTTGTTTAAAAGGCTTATTTATACTAACATCCAGGGGCTGTAAAATGCTTGTTAGACCACCTGGTATAACCACTTGATCACTTTTACACTCATCTAGTTTTGTTTTAATATTTTCAGTCAAATGTTCCCGGTAAGAGTCCAACACCAGCATCGACCGTGTCATTAAAAGTGCTCCTGGTCTGCACTTGCACACCACTTGTATCCAATCTTCCACTAAGTCATTGCTCATCCATCCTTTTTCTTGTGCTCGAACAAAAACATTCAAAGGAAATCTAACATTTTTCTGCAAAGTTTTTCTTTTGAATATTATGTATGGTGGAAGCTTATGACCGTCAACGTTCGCGGAGAGCATTATGGTGCATCTTTGTTTCTCATTACCTCCGGTTAATATTGAAACAGACCTTGCTCCTTTCTCGTTAATTGTGGTACTCTCTGGTATTTCAGAAATAAACTGGGGTTTGATCGGCGTTACTAATTTGGCTAAGCGAATAATTGTTCTGAGTTCTTTAACTAATTACATAACGCTGAAATTTCAAAAGTATTTCTTCATAGTATTTTGGGAGGCGCTGGCAAATAGTAGTACGTCTTCGTCGGGCCAGATTATTTCGTTTTAAAAATCGATCCACCCAGTTTTTACTAGCTTTGAATTTCGAATCAGGAATAAGCTCCTTCCTTAATTTCATGGCTTCCATTTGAAGCATTCTTGTCGAAACTGAACATTTTCTAATTTCTTGCATGTTAGTAACATATTCCTTTAATCTCTTTTCTAAATCAGGATAGGAAACAGCACCCTTTCTAAAACTTCTTCTTGATCTTGCAGAGAAAAATAATTTTTCTTTCATTTCACGCCACTTGCGTACACACTTTTCATCTACACCGTTTATTTTTCCAGCTTATCGGTTTCCAACAGATTCAGCTTGACGAACAACTCTTAATTTAAATCCATTAAGATACGATTTTCGTGTTGACTTAAGCATTTTCAATATTACCTGTGATGTGCACTTGCACGATGTTGGTTACTCTCTGAAGTAAGGTTTGGACGATCCAACAATGTGCCTAATGCCTAATGACATTTTCATGGTCATTTACTTCATTTAGGACAATATTTTTGGTGTATCTGAAAATTCTTTATAAGAGACCAAAATTTTGCGACCTTACAGGACTCTGTGGGACCTTCCACTTCCAAGATACAGCCTTTTGAAAAATATAAAAAACTCAAAAAACGCGTTTTTTGCGATTTTTAAGGGCTGTTTTGCACTGATTCCCCGATCAATTTTTTTTTTTTAACTGAATGGAGAGATACCTCAAAGTATCCCAAACAAGAACCAACAGTTTTTTTTTGACACATTGGGTCTTTTTTTTTTAATGGGGAGCAATTCTATTTTACGTTATTTTCTTTAAAAAACAAGCTTTTCTACTCAATTAGCAGCTGCAATAATAGATTATAACGGCAATTAATGAAGTTATGGTTCCGTTATTTGAGAAAGACTTCAGTATTTGAGAAAATATTTATAAAAAATTTTTTTTTAAATATTTTATAAAAAATTTTCAATGATTCGATGATGAGTAGTAAAAATTTGTTTTTGTTGTTTCAGTACAGTGGGAAAAAGTTGAGAAACAGCGCCCCCATTCGTACGGAAGTATTCTGTATGCTATACGGGAGAAATATTTCACGCGTGGGCAATATATTACCCACCACGAGAAATATTTTTCTCAAACTTGGGTGTAGCGCCTCTTACGGCAGACTCGATAACTTGTTTTCGTTGCGTTTCTCTCGTATCTGGGCAGAATATTACCCACGGCGGTCGGGAGCAGCGTTCCCCTACTTTTGGGACAGCAGACGCTCAACTTTCTTCCAGTGTAAAGTGACGATAAATTTTAATATTAGCTTCAAATACTGTTCCAATCTGTTTGGACTTAACTTTTTTTTACTAGACGTACTATTATTTTAAAGATATTTTATCAAAGAATTTTAAATAAAAAAAAAACTTAAAAAGTTTTTTTTTAATACAAAAGTATGAATGTTATTGTAGTTGATTAAAATTGGATGTTAGCCTAACTTTGATTTATGGTAGTAGGTATGGTCCTCGAATAAAAGATCAAAATAGCACGAAACTTGGTAAAAATATTGCTAGTAGTGTAATATTGATGCCCTTAAATTTTTAGAGCATGATAGACCCTAACAAAAAAGATCTGACCAATTTTAATTTTGCACGATTTAACACGTGCTCTTGAGCCGTCGAAGGCTCAGTCAGCTAAGGCACGCATCTTAGTCGGCTGAAACATCGGCGCGCCGAGGGACGCCGGTTCGAATCTCCGCCGACTCGATTTTTCGAGCAGCGGCGAGGCGAGCCGCGCGTCCCGTATGTGATGAAACAAGAATTTTTGGGGAATATTGGTTCATTCTGAGGATCAAAGGAGATGGCCACCGATGATTGGATTTAATGCTCACTAAAAATTTACAAGCGAACACGGACGGCGTACACCTTGTCCAGTTGTATGACTCCTCCGGGAGAGAATTTCTCCCCGCCGTTGATTCCCTCGGCGCGGTGCTGCATCCACCCTGAATCCAACTTTCGATTCAAAGAAAGTTTTCCTCTTTCTTGGAGTTGACGTTCGTGGCAGATTATCAGTGGGTGGCTGAAAAAAGAAAATTTTATTAGTTTCATAATAGTTTTCAAGAAATGAGAAAAAATAATAATGAAATTTACGTACCGGAGACGATTCTGATGACGCATCCTCGGAGATCCCTGTAGCTGGTGCAACCTCCATCTCGCCCACCTCCACTGCTTCGTTCTCGGGGATCTTCTCATTCTAAAAAAGATGAATAATTTATCAAAAGATGAAAAAATCATTTTTAAATTTTGTATGCAACTTTTTAACTTACTTTTGAAGGATTTAAATATTTTATGAAGTCAGACATGTCGAAGGTGGCATCCAACACATCCTCCTCCTGCAGGTCAGCGCTGATGACATCCATGACGTCGTCGAGAAGCTCCTCTTTTTCTTCCGAGAACACTGGTGGGTGCACGTTCAGAGATAAGTCGCCACCATAGACCTCGACGTGGGGAATAACCTCCGTCGTTGGTTCGACTGGGGTGCGTTCAACAGTCCCGTCCGTAGTGGCAGCTTTTCCATCATCCTCAGGAGTGAGCCGAAATTGTCCTTCCGCACCAACTACGAGGAAGTTGGATGCTGGTTGCAGGTGGTAGTACGTCTCGTAAGGTAGCGTAGAAAAATCAACGCCCTGCAGCGGCATCAGGAAGTCGTGCTGCTGCTCGACCGCGGGAGGAGTTGTAGCTGGTGGTTGTTCTGCGGCATCCGTGTTCTCCAGCGCCACCATGAACTCGGCCTCGTCAGCGAAGATGAATCCGTTTTGCCGGAAAAAGTCGAGGAGTCCGTCGTCTTCCATCTCGAAGGTTGATTTGAAAAAAAAAATCCTAATCGCGCGACTTATATAACTCCTTGAACTTGAGGTGTTACCCCCCACCCTGCGTGATGTTGAGAAGACTTTGCAACCCCCCACCCTCCTCCCACTGTGCTAGGATTAAAGGAATAAAAGAAAGCTCTTCATCAAATTTTAATCATTCTTTTGATTAACTCTCCGTCACCATGAGCTCCCTTAAGATTAAGGTCTTGCTAGACGTCCCCGAGGAAGTCAACGACTTTGAGGTGGAACTTATTCTTCCTCCAGGTTTCAACAGAGTTGAATCACCACCGCCCCTGATGATTCCACCACCATCTCCAGAAAACGTCATCGAGGTCAACATCGGGGATGACTCCGATCACAACGGTGAAAGCAGCGACTTCCAGTACGAAGTTACTACAACCACGGAGGATGATGCCACCGTTGCCTCAACCACAAATCACGAGGTGACTTCAACGATGGATGAGGATGCTCTTTCCAACGCGTCCACCCTGGTTAACGTTGGCAGCTCGGAGGAGAGCAGTGAGGAGGAGGAGGACCTCGATGAACGAAAAATACCCGGGACCGCACACTATCTGCAAACATTGAGAAGAGCTGCAGAAAACTTACCATCAGACCTCGTCAGGGATTTAATATTGCATATTAGAGACCACCCTGAGAGATTTGAGAGCCTCGAACGGGAGGCTAATTTTATTGATCATTGCACATTTATGCACCACAGTTTTAAAAAACAATAATTTGATTTATGTGTTATTATCATTAAAATATTGTAAAAAAAGCCTTTTTCAAGGCTAAAAAATGTATATATATGTATTATAAATAAAAAAAATTAAAAAAGCCTTTTTCAAGGCTAAAAAAAATTTTAAACGTAAAATAAACAATTTCATGAAAAGAATCAAGGTCATATCAGGACCGTTTGTAATTAATTCGTAAGAATGAATTTTTTTAATGTAATTTGCATATTTTTATAACGTAGCAAACTGTCATTTTTCACAAATTTAACGTTAAAAAAAGCCTTTTTCAAGGCTAAAAATATTTCAAACGAATGAATAATATATTAAATTTAAAAAAAATGTGTGATGTCAAAAAAACTGCTCCCCAGACCTTGGAAAAACTGCAGCATCGTCTACGGGTACAACTAACCTCACCTCATCATCGGGAGGAAAAAAAAAAGAGTCATAGCGCAGCAACCCTCCTTTGAAAAAAGCTGCACCGAGTACGAGAACATTTAACCTCATCATCATCGAGATTAAAAAAGAGTTGTCGAGCGCTGCACCCCGTCCTTGAAAAAAGCTGCACCGAGTACGAGAACATTTAACCTCATCATCAGGGAAAAAAAAGAGTCCTCGAGAGAAAAAGCAGCACGTCCGCAGCAACCCTCCTTTGAAAAAAGTCGCACCGAGTACGAGAACATTTAACCTCATCATCATCGAGATTAAAAAAGAGTTGTCGAGCGCTGCACCCAGTCCTTGAAAAAAGCTGCAACCTACATCAGCCAACCTTCAGAAGAGCTGCAGCATAGTCTTCGAGAAGAACTAACCTCACCTCATCATCGAAAAGTGTCATCTTCAAGGATAAAAGCATCCTCGTTCAGCGTCATCCCCGAGAGTAAAAAAGTTTACTGGTTCTAGGATAAAAAAGCAGATGCTGACATCGAGGACTACAGCGCACCAATCAGCGATAGCAGCGCGAGGGCACTCTTCGAGGTCCGCATGATTATATAAGTACGCGCACACGCTCGCGAGTTCATTAGTACCGATTGATTTGAAGAGCGAGTATATCCTCAAAAATGGAATCGAGGAGAAACTTCTTCTGGCAGCAAATTGAAATTAGCTTTCCTGATAGCGGAGACAGGAACAAAGAAGACTCCAGTATCAACATGGACGCTTCCACAGTTGCAGTAGAAGATTCATCTGTTTCTACTCTAATGCTGGATGGTATTCTAGAAGATGAGAGTACTTTTGCTGTCAACGTGCGGCTCCTCATCTTCGTGGAAATCGGGGTGAATTTCAACGACGTGCTCGATTGGATTTTCTCTTTATCCATTTGTTTCAATCAACTCCCGTTGAATACAATGTATAATTTTATATTAGATAAAATGAAGCTGATTCCTTTTCATTCTATTCAAGAAGAAGTCGTTTTTATAATGTCCAGGTTTGAGGATTACTTAAAAAGTAATGAAGAGTATGAAGAAGAATACAATTTGATAAAATGGGTACAAGAGATAGATTTTATAAAAGCCACAGTTAACTTGTTTGAAAATGGAGGAAAAAAAATAGTCAGAGCTGCTCTCGAAAAACTTTTAACTCATCCAGAAATTTTTCCAGACATACAAGAACAAACCACCTACTTAATTGAAGAATCATTGAAAATAGTTACTAATCAAAATTAATCTTTCAACTTTTTTTTTATTCATCGTTTTTTCTCCGTTATATATATATATATATATATACTTTACAGTTTTTATACATTTTTTCATATTTTTTTATTGGTATATTAACCACCCCAGCCCTTTTCAGGGCTAAAAATAATTCAAACGTAAATCAAAATATTGTTTAATACAGTCCTTTTAAGGATTAAAAAATGAGTCTGTCTGGACGGCACCTTCCGCGTACGCGTGCGCGTACGCGGAGACTCTTACGCGTACGCGCAAATTTACCCGTTCAAACAAAAATTTGCGCGTACGCGCAACTTAGGTGTTCCGCGTACGCGCAAACTAAATTATCCCGCGTGCGCGCAAACTTAGGTACTCCACGTGCGCGCTAACTTAGGTGCTCCGCGTGCGCGCAATAACTTTAGATCTCCGCGTGCGCGCAAAAACTTAAGATCTCCGCGTGCGCGCAAAAACTTCCGATCTCCGCGTGCGCGCAAAACTTATGATATTCCGCGTGCGCGCAAAAACTTCTGATCTCCGCGTGCGCGCAAAACTTCCGATCTCCGCGTGCGCGCAAAAACTTCCGATCTCTGCGTGCGCGCAAAACTCTAGATCTCCGCGTGCGCGCAAAAACTTTGATTACGTTGCGATAAATGCATCAATTATTGTCCTTCTAAACATTAAAATTGTGATTAAAAAAACTTCCTAACTCTATGAAATTTATTTTTCACACACGGTGCAGAAAGTTCAAACTTTCTGATTTTTCCCAAACAGGAAGTTTGAACTCCTTGCTTTGAGTTGAAAAAAACATTACACTCGACGCTGGAAAAGTATGAGCTATAACCCTTAGCAAACCTTTGACACTCTCGCCTTTGGCTCAGGTTTTGAACACAAATTTTTTGAAAATTAGCTAAAAATCCAAAGAAGTGACCCAAATGTCTAGTCCTAGCGGGTCCTCCTCTCAGGGTTGGATAAGTTTTTTTGGTTCATCGATTGCAGAAACTTTGGAAATCGCTTTCTGGTACCGAATGATTAGCAAACCCCATTGCAAGTATCCTCGGTGAAATCAGCGATGAATTCATCGGTGAATTCATCGGTGAATTCCTCGCTTTTTGCGGTGAAATCCTCGGCGAAATCCTCGGCATTACAACGGTTTCGAAAACGAAGGAGTCAAGAAGGACATCTGGTGCACCTGGTGATACGTACGCCTTGAAGATGATTTCCCTAGGAAGTTTCGACTCCGGATGGGTCAGGGCGGACACTGGTGCACCTGGCGATACTTACGCCTTAGAGAGGATTTCCCCAGGAAGTTTCGACTTCGGATGGGTCAGGGCGGACACCTGTTGCCTCTGGTAATACGTACGCCTTGGAGATAATTTCCCCAGGAAGTTTCAACTCCGGAGGGATCAGGGCGAGCACCTGGTGCACCTGGCGATACTTACGCCTTGGAGATGATTTACCCAGGAAGTTTCAAAACCAAAGGGCTCAAGACAGACACCTGGTGCACCTGGCGATACTTACGCCTTGGAGATGATTTCCCTAGGAAGTTTTGACTCCGGAGGCATCAGGGCGAGCACCTGGTGCACCTGGTGATACTTACGCCTTAGAGAGGATTCCCCCAGGAAGTTTTGACTCCGGAGGGATCATAGTGGACACCTGGCGCCCCTGGTGATACGTACGCCTCGGAGATGATTTCCACAGGAAGTTTCGACTCCGGAGGGATCAGGACGAGCACCTGGTGCACCTGGCGATACTTACGCCTTGGAGATGATTTCCCGAGGAAGTTTCGGCTCCGGAGGAATCAGGGTGAGCACCTGGTGATACTTACGCCTTGGAGATTATTTCCCCAGGAAGTTTTGACTCCGTAGGGATCAGGGCGGACACCTGACAAAAACAGGAGTCGAAACTTCCTAGGGAAATCATCTTCAAGGCGTACTTATCACCAGGTGCACCAGATGTCCGTCTTGAGCCCTTTGGTTTCGAAACTTCCTGGGGAAATCACCAAATGTCCTTCTTGACTCCTTCGTTTTCGAAACCGTTGTAATGCCGAGGATTTCGCCGAGGATTTCACTGTTAAGATTCACCAAGGATTTCACCGCAAAAAGCGAGGAATTCACCGATGAATTCACCGATGAATTCATCGCTGATTTCACCGAGGATACTTGCAATGGGGTTTGCTAATCATTCGGTACCAGAAAGCGATTTCCAAAGTTTCTGCAATCGATGAACCAAAAAAACTTATCCAACCCTGAGAGGAGGACCCGCTAGGACTAGACATTTGGGTCACTTCTTTGGATTTTTAGCTAATTTTCAAAAAATTTGTGTTCAAAACCTGAGCCAAAGGCGAGAGTGTCAAAGGTTTGCTAAGGGTTATAGCTCATACTTTTCCAGCGTCGAGTGTAATGTTTTTTTCAACTCAAAGCAAGGAGTTCAAACTTCCTGTTTGGGAAAAATCAGAAAGTTTGAACTTTCTGCACCGTGTGTGAAAAATAAATTTCATAGAGTTAGGAAGTTTTTTTAATCACAATTTTAATGTTTAGAAGGACAATAATTGATGCATTTATCGCAACGTAATCAAAGTTTTTGCGCGCACGCGGAGATCTAGAGTTTTGCGCGCACGCAGAGATCGGAAGTTTTTGCGCGCACGCGGAACATCATAAGTTTTGCGCGCACGCGGAGATCGGAAGTTTTGCGCGCACGCGGAGATCGGAAGTTTTTGCGCGCACGCGGAGATCGGAAGTTTTTGCGCGCACGCGGAACATCGTAAGTTATGCGCGCACGCGGAATATCATAAATTTTGCTCGCACGCGGAATATCATAAGTATTGCGCGCACGCGGAATATCATAAGTTTTGCGCGCACGCGGAGATCGGAAGTTTTTGCGCGCACGCGGAGATCTTAAGTTTTTGCGCGCACGCGGGGATCTTAAGTTTTTGCGCGCACGCGGAGCACCTAAGTTTGCGCGCACGCGGAGTACCTAAGTTTGCGCGCACGCGGGATAATTTAGTTTGCGCGTACGCGGAACACCTAAGTTGCGCGTACGCGCAAATTTTTGTTTGAAAGGGTAAATTTGCGCGTACGCGGAAGGTGCCGTCCAGACAGACTCTTAAAAAATTGAAAAAACGTAAGTCATATCGATCCTTTTCAAGACCATCAATTTGACTGGATCTTTTAAGAACCATAAAACAAAAAAAAATGTTGTTTTGTAATATGCAATAATATGTTTTTCTTTTTTTCTATCAAGTTAAAGTGTAGCACCATCTCTTTAATTTTATTAAAGCAGCTACATGCAGTGCTGCAAGAAGTCAACGTACATCGTTGCATTGACATGCGCTCCGCATTCATCACTTCTTTCCCTAGCAGCTGATGTCTCCGTCGTATAGTGAATGCATGAAGCATCACTGGAGACTTGTTTTATTCCACATTGAGTGTAAAAGGATTTATTATGTTTATTATTTAATATTACATTAAATTTTTTTATCAATCTGTAAATAGTAGATAATCTACTTTATCGACCGCGGATAATTTTTAAATATTTTTTATGATTTTAAATTACTTTTCAAAACTATTTTAAACAATAATAAGAGATTATAATGATTTATAATTTAAAACAAAGATTAAATAAATAATTAGATTTTCAATAACAAATAATTTAAAAATTAAACAGTATGAAATTTTACGAAAAACTTTTAATTTTATGATTTTAATAACTTTGAAATTTTTTAATTTAGTAGGAGTAAAATTTCAAAGAAAAAACATAATTTAAAGTAAAAAAAATTTATTGAAAACAATACATTTTACGTGTACATAGAGTAGATAATTTCTTTATTTTTAAATTCATCAATTTCATCTCGGTCTTCCATGAAACCATCTGAAGCTGCACGCTGACGGCGAGATAAAAGTACATACTTTTTTATCGCAAGCGCGTTCCTCAAGGCACAAATGTTCTGGTGCGACGTGTGATTGCTGCATGGGACGTTGACGTTTTCCACCATAATTTTAAGCGCGAGTGCGTTGAACTCTTCTTCTTCAAGGTCTCGAACGATTCTGATGAAAAAAAGGAGAAGTTTTTCATAAAAAAGTGAAATTTTCAAAAATTTCATGTGAAAGTGCTATAAAATTTACTTACTTCTCAGGCAATAATTCCTCCAGCAGTCTTTTTTTTTGATAGCCCTTGACGAAGATGCAGGTTGAATTTTTCAAATTCCTGTGTAAAATTTTAAGCAGGTCAGATGCAGGTGTTGATCCGCTATTGTACTGAATCTTGTGCAGATAATTCTGCGCAAAGTCGTTGACTTTCTTCTCCGACGGTAAAAGTTTCTTGTAAAGAACCGCCGGCTTGAAGAGCACCGTCACCGGATTTTCATCTTCAGCTCCGATGGGGACAATTGCAAGCTCTTTCGGCACCAGGATGTTTGAGCTTCTGACGAAGGCTTGAAAATCCACGGCGTGCTGCATGGCGAGTGTTTGAAATCTTGTCGGTCAGATGAGTTGAAGATGAATGTGCTCTTCGTCAAATTTGGACCTCATTATATACTTTTTTTTACTAACGATGCACCACCCCCCCTCCCACTCAAGGAGGGGTAGGAAGTGTATAAAACAGACAGGACTCAAGCCGAAGAATCATTCTTCTCCTAGCCGAGCTAGCAGCATCATCCTTCGAACATCATTCTTTTGAAATTTTTTTCAACATGGACATCAACTATCACGAATCTACAGTGAAGCTTTGCATGAGCAGTCTTCGAGAATTTGCCGACACGGCGGATGTCGAAGACTTTCAAAGATGGTTGAATATCGTTTCTTCAGCCATAACGCAATTGGAGAGCGAGCTTGAAAATAATAAATTTTCGAGACACATAAAGCAAAAAATTAATACTTGCCTCTGTCAATATTTATATATTAAACAAAAGCTGCTTTTTTTAATAAAAAAAGCACAGCAACTTGCACACGTCCATGATGCTCACCAACAGGTACACATCGTTGACGTTCATCGTCAGGAAGAAGACGAGCCGGATCAGGTAAGTAGAGTGCTCGAGCAGCAGCACTTCGCAGACGCACAGGAGGAAGAAGTGCAGCACGTTCTTGACGAGGAGGTCGTCGACGTGCAGCAGGACGGTATCGACGGTGCAGGCTGGATGTGGGAAATTCAAGACCGCGATTTAAAAATTGGAGGCGATCTGCAAGCTGCAGAAAATATCGGCGATTTGCGAGCTGCGGAAAATATCGGCGATTTGCGAGCTGTGGAAAATATCGACGATTTTCAAGCTGCAGAATCAACAGCTGGTGTAAGCTGGGATTTTTTGAACTCTGCTTTTGAAAACAGAATAAGGTCTGCGGTAATTTCTAACCTATCTCACATAACTCTTGAATCTTTTTTCGAAGAGGCGAAAAAAGTTTTCGAATCGAAAATAAAATTAGTCTTAAACGAATTTCCTTCGATTAAATGCAACGCTGAATTAGCTGCAGACTTTGTTTTATTAAAATCAGACGAGGAATCGGAACCTCAAACTAAGTTTTTTAGTACTGCATACGCGTCGATTTATCAAAGTACGAATCTGAATGAATGGTTTGAAAATAACATCGTGGCGTCTATAAGAAACGTAATGGACGATTTCGAGTCGAGGGGAAGTGGCTTTTCGCTGTCTTCTATTCTTCGATTGACAATAAATATCGCCGAATTAAATCAACTTCGCGCAAGCTCTTACATCGATCTCCCTGAAAAAATAAAAAAAAGGAGAGCCTGCATCAATATACAAAATAGCGACCAGAAATGCTTTCTTTGGTCAGTTCTAGCTGCTTTACATCCAATTGAAAGAAAAGGTAACGCATATCGAGCAAGTAAGTATAAACAATATGAAAATGAGCTTAATTTTGAAGGAATTGAATTTCCGGTAAAACTTCGTGACGTGCCCCGCTTCGAAGTTCAAAACGAGATATCCGTCAACGTTTACATGTTGAAAAAGAGTAAAGAAACTTTTAAAATAAACCCCTGTCACCTTACTTCAAAAAAACAAGAAAAACACGTTAATCTTTTATTGATTCAAAGATCGTACATCGATGATGAAGAAATGGAAGAAGCGGAGGAAGAGGAGGAGGAAGCTGATACTGACTGGCACTACGTTCTTATTAAAGACATATCAAGACTGCTTTCAGCACAAGTTTCAAAGGGTAAGAAAAAAGTTTACGTGAGATGTATGAATTGGTTTAAAGCTCAAGAGAAACTCGATTCTCACGAGGTTCAATGCGAACTTGTAAATAAATGTAAAGTTAATTTACCCGACAAAAGTAACAATAAATTAAAATTTTCAATGTTTAACGCTCAACTGGAGTGTCCCTTCATATTGTACGCCGATATTGAGTCTCTACTACTACCCGTTAACGAAGGAAAAGCTTTTCAGCAGCACCAAGCTCAAAGCATTGCTTTTTATTTACACTGCAGCTATGATGATTCGCTCTCCAGATATGAATCCTATAGACAGAAGGATGAGACGTGCATGACTCCAGCTCAGTGGTTTATTTTAAAATTAGTTGATATAAAAAATCAGGTAGAAGAAATTTATAAAAACATAGTACCGTTAGAGCTTACACCTGAGCAGCAACGAGCTCATTTTCTTGCCGATACGTGCAGCATTTGTAAAAAAAAGTTTAAGGTAATTTTTTTATGGAAAAAAAATTTTTTTTATTGAATATTTTTTTATTAATTCATAATTTTAAGGTTGGAGAGGTTAGAGTAAAGGAGCATTCGCATCTAACTGGAGAATACAGAGGCTGTGCCCACAACTTTTGTAATTTGTTGTTTAGAGAGAAAAGGAGCCTACCGGTCACTTTTCATCGATTGTCCTACGACTTACATTTTTTAATCAAAGAGCTTGCGACTTCAACGGTTTTGGACGGAAAAATTGAACTTCTTTCCAAATCGAAGGAGAATTTTCTTAGCTTTAAGAAACATATCAAGGGTAGTAACATCAGTTTCTGTTTCATAGACAGTTTCAGATTTCTACCTGCAAGCCTCGATTGTCTTGCAAAAACGTTGTCTAAACATGACATCATAAAAAAAGAATTTTTCAAAGATGGATACAGCGCCGATCAAATCGAGTTGTTGTTAAAAAAAGGAGTGTACAGTTACGACTTTACGGAAAATTTTGCCTCTTTGGAAACCACAAGATCGCCCGACAAAGAAAGTTTTTACAACAAGCTCAACGAAACGCACATCAGCGAGGAAGATTACTCTCATGCGAAAAAAGTGTGGGAAACTTTTGAATGTAAAACTCTAGGAGAGTATTCGGACTTGTACTTGAAAGTGGACGTGATGCTTTTGACTCAGATCTTTCAATGCTTCAGATCGATGAGTATGGAAAGCTATCAGCTCGACCCGGCATATTTTGTTTCTACTCCTTCGCTGAGTTGGCAAGCATTGTTGAAATATAAGAAAAACGAAAACGATCCAGATCTCGAGCTCGAGCTTTTGACCGATATTGACATGCTTATGTTTGTTGAAAAAGGAATAAGAGGAGGTTTATCGCAAGCTTCTCACCGACACGCAGAGGCGAATAACAGGTATTTAGATAACTACGATCCTGAAAAAGAAGAGAGCTTTTTGCTGTACTTGGACTGTAACAACCTTTATGTTATGTATTCATTTATTATCGTTTATTATCATTTTTATGACAAATATATAATTATATTTTCTCAAACAGGATGCGTTATGACGTCCATGCTCCCCTACGGTGGATTCGAGTGGGTGGAGGACGTAAGTGATCCACAGCTTTACAATTTACCCGATGATTCTCCCGAGGGTATGTTTTTAGAAGTTTCAATGACGTACCCGGAAAAGCTTCACGACGCGCACAATGATTTACCGTTTTTACCCGAATTACGCGTGCCACCTGGGGGATCAAAACAGAAAAAACTTATGACTACTTTTTACGACAAAGACCGCTACGTCCTTCATTACACCGTATTAAAGCAAGCCTTGCGAAATGGTTTGGTTCTAAAAGAAGTACATCGAGCTTTGAAATTCAAACAAAAGCCCTGGATGAGAGATTACGTTCTGTATAATAATGAAAAAAGAAAAAACGCAAAAAACGAGTTTGAAAAAAATTTTTACAAGCTGCTCGTCAACAGCTGTTTCGGTAAGAATTGTTTTAATTGAAATAAAAACTTTGTTTGAACGAAAAAAATTTTCTAGGTCAATCGTTAGAAAATCCGAGAAACAGACAGTGCGTTAAACTCTGTCACAAGTGGATCGGGAGATACACTGCAATGGCCCTTAATTCTAGACCAAACTTCCACAGCGTTTCAATAATAGACGAAAATCTATTAGCAATTCAACTCGCTCCAACCGAAGTAACAATAAAAAAACCTATATACGCGGGTCTGTCGATCCTTGAAATTTCTAAAACTATAATGTATGAATTTCATTATTCATTCATTAAAAAGAAATTAGGTCCACTAGTTACAATGATGTATTCAGATACTGATTCATTTATATATCACATAAGGGGAGTGAACTTTTATGAATTTATGAAACAAAATCTAGATAAATTTGATACGTACGACTACCCGGAGGATAACGTGTTTGGTTTACCGCGAGTCAATAAAAAAGAGCTTGGACTATTCAAAGATGAACTAAAAGGTATAAAAAAAAAATTATAAATCAAATTCTTTTTCTCTTCATATACTTTTTTATGCTTAGGTGCACTGATTAAAACTTACGTTGGGCTTCGCGCAAAATTATACAGTTTGAAAATACAAGGTCAAGAGCCTTTAAAAAAGGCGAAAGGTGTAAAAAAAGCGTCGTTCAAAATAATATAAGGTCGAGACGTCATATCGTTCGATCCGAGAGAGAAGAAAAGACGGCTATTTGTCCAATGGACGACAAGCGGTATATTTTGAGTGAAAAAACTCACACGCTTGCATGGGGACATTACATGATTCCGGAGAATGCTTTGGAAGAAGAAAATGGCTGCACTTTGCAAAAAGAAGACAGCGATGTTGACATGTTTCCGGAGGTAGAAATGTTCTCTCAACAGGACGACAAAATCGAGCAAGTGGAAGAAGAAGACAATGTACAAGTAATTTACGAAAGGGTGGGGGAAGCTCAAAATAATGTATTTAAGCAGGAGACCCCAGAGTCGGACCCCATTCTCATCATAGACCTCGACAGATACGAACCTCCTCCAAAGAGACGTTGCATATAAGCTAACCGTAGTATCAACATTTAAAGGTGAGCTATTTAATATCAAAGAATCTATTTAATAATCATATATCGAATAGTGCGCAGTGATTTTTAATAAAGTTTGATTTTTTTTGTTACAGAAAAATGGATTTCTCTCGTGCAAATCTCGTTGGTGGAATGACTTTTTTACCCAAGAAAAAGTAAACGGACTTGAACGTTTCAACGCAGTACAAAGTGACTGCTTTTAGAGAAGTAAAAACAAGATTTGGACCTAAAGTGGTCGTATCGCTGGATAAAGAGTTTCAAGTTTTTCTTCCGTCCAGATTTTAAACCCTTTTCGAGCAAGAACCGAAGGTTCTGCAAGATATGAAATCTGCTGCTGAAAGTTCTAATCTTTTTTTAAACTATCTAGGTGATGGTAAAATTAAATTTACAGATAAGAAAATGTAAAACGTATGTATATTTAAAAATAAAAATTTTTATTGATCCAAAAGCTACAATTCTTTTTATTTTAACAAGTCATTTTTATGCATCCAAGTTTTCTCATGAATACCATGCCATTTTACATAAACCATATCATTTTTTCTTTTGAGAACTTTTTCAATCAAATAAATATCAGGACAATCGGTTTTCATCATTTCTTCCTCGTAAAAACAGCCAACGATAGGTTGATCACTAGCGTCTTTCAACTTGTAGGTGGGAGGATACGTTTTATTTACATCAGTTACGGTATATATTTCATTACTCCAGTTGGGGACGAATCCTTTTTCGAAAATTTTTTTTACTTTGCTGATTCTAACTTTATCGTTGATTTTAAACTTTGGTCTTTTTTTAACTTTTATTTTATTCAATCTTTTCAAAATTAAAGGTACATTATTAGCGTTAACTTCTTTTGGTTTCATACCTATAGTACGATGCTTACGATTATTATAAGAATCTATTAAATCCTGTAGAATATCTAAATATTTGTAATTACCATTGAGACTGAAACGACGCCACATCTCGCTTTTGAGCGTGCGATTGAACCTTTCGCAGATCGATGCTTTCAGACCCGTGTAAGTAGAGTACATATTTATTTTATACTTATTCATAAGATCTTGAAAATGTTTATTGTAAAATTCTTTTCCCATGTCAACGTGAAGATTACGCACCGGAGAATTAATTTCTTTCAACACCGATTCCATGGCGTTTGACACGTCCAAACCACTTTTGGTTTTAACCGCGTGCGCCCACGCCATTTTTGAAAACGAATCGATCACTGTAAGTAAATAACGCACACCTTTATTTTCTCTAGAATATGGTTGCATCTCTATCAAATCGGCTTGAAGCGTGTCCAAAGGACGTACCATTTTGACTTTTCTACGAAGAAAGTTTCTGCGTGCAGGGCGATGGATTTCATTCATGACTCTTTCCATTTTCTAAAATTTGCTTGATTTCCGTTTTAAATGTAACCAACCAGTCGGATATTTCTTTTTTTAACTGAAGATGATCTTCTTTTATGGATTGTTGAAGCTTATTTAAATTAACCGCGTCACCCGCGTTAGCAGGCTCGGCCAAGTTACAAATTCTTTTATTTACAACGTCGTAATTTCCGTCTCGAGTAAGCTTGAATCCGTTGCCAGGAGGATCTTGTCTGCTTGCTATCTTTTCAATTTTTCTTCCGAATACGTCGGTAGGCATTGCGATAATGATGAAAAATTCTTGCGTGTTCAGTATATATACCCGCCCTCTCTAAGCTCTTCTAAAATCGAATGTACTTCATTGGTGTGACTCAAATTACCTGCAGCTTGCTCTGCTATTAATAATCGTAGTCTATAAACGAGCTCGTTTGCATCATCCCAAAAAACGTACTGAAATTTATTGTCACGTTTGGCAACTTTAAATCTAGGTATTATAGCTCCTCCTCTTTTCACTGGACTCGATGATTTTCGAGTCAACATAACAGTTTTATGTTTTTAAAAAGTCGATCGTGATTTTATAGGACTCGCTTGAAAGAGATCCGCAATTATATTTTTATATTTATTACTAGCTGCATGCTTTTTTAACTCACCACCTGGTTCGTTTCCTTTTTTATGCGCGCTAGTTTGCTCGAGAATTTGTTTATAGTAAGTAGTATCGGAAATGTCATAATTTTGCGGATTTTTATAAACAATGAGTTCGAACAGACCTTGAGTTCTGGGGTAAGTTTTGTTATTAACAATAATATTATCTTTTTCAAATTTCACAATTGCATTTCCAAGTTGATATCCATTTTTCATTCTTTTCTTCAAACCATATAAATTATCTTGCTCGGCAGCTTTGATTTGTATTACTTCCCCAGCGCTATTCGTATTTTCAGGCTGATTAAAAAAGTTGATCGAGTCGTGATCTTCATTTTCATCAATAATTGATTTTTCATTTAACGATGAATCTGCAGTTGATAAATTTTGATCCGATACTGAGCTTCGATCAAAGCTTTCATCTAATTTTATACGTTTTTTGTTTTCAACCAATTCATAGAGCGGGTCGGTAATGGGTTTAAACGTTTCCTGTAAAACACGATCGGTGTTATCCTTTTGAAATTTAATCAAGTCATACTTTCGTTTAACTGCTTCGCGAGCTTTTACAAGCTCTTTGAGAATATTTTTCTCGCGAATAAAGTCAGCCATGCTATCGCTATGACGTCTCGCTGCAGACTGATGAATTTCAAGTTACGTTATATTTATTATAAAACAATCGGATCCTTTTCTGTAACGTCCTTTATTCATATCTTTTTCTTTGTCTATGACTAAAAAACTATGTTTATCGCTCCAACACTTTGAACTTATTTCTTTAAATTTTTCAAATTTCATATCGCTGTTGACGTGATCGTCGTAAATGTGCTTCAAGTTCATTTTATCTTGACGAAATAAAATTAAAAAGTTTACGTTATCTCTCACAAGATGTTTTGGAACAGCGGCGTAAGACTGACAAAGATAAAAGCAGTCTACGTTTTTGTGACGTCCCATGCAAAAGAAAGCTTTTGCGTTAGCTTGCGAACAGCTAGAAATATCATCGAAAATAAACACCGAGTTTGGTAAAGCTTCGGATGGTGCAATGACTTGTTCACTATCCGAGAACGGAAAATATTGAAGACCTTCGATAGGCTCCAAAAGTTTCTTTAAAAATTGATACTTTGGTTGGTTCAATGACTTTGAATATACGTATACGTTTTCAAATTTTAATCCATTGGGATGTACCAGCAGCGTTAGCATGCTGTTCGTTTTTCCATACCCCGACGGACCAGAAATGACCGCTCTAATGCTGCTCGGAAGCAAATCACCGTGACGATTTTCTTTTTTTCCCCGTTCAGCGAGGACGTCAAAATTTCCCACTGGTAATTTAACGTTATTTTGAATAAATTCCATGTTGATCGTACGAGATTGTAAATGAGAATGACGTGATTGGTATAAATACTTTGTTTTTATAGATTATAGTTAAGTCGTAAATCGACCTTCGTAAAGGAATGATCATATACGGTAAAAAGAAAAAGAAGCGAGGATACGGGTTGATAAATAAAATTATTAACAAACTTCCCTTCGAGCTTCACTTACCTGGATATAATTACTGCGGACCCGGCACAAAATTAGCCGCTAGACTAGCTCGCGGTGATCAACCGATTAACCAACTCGATTCTGCGTGTAAAGAGCACGACGTCGCTTACTCGAAAAATAAAGAAAGTATCGCTGCCAGAAACGCAGCAGACGGAGTTTTAGCTGATAAAGCTTGGGGAAGAGTCATTTCCAACGACGCGTCATTAGGAGAAAAAGCGTCCGCGTACGCGGTCACCAATATCATGAAAGCAAAGTCAAAATTGGGTATGGGTTTGAAAAAATCCAGAAAGAAATCTAAAAAGAAGTGTAAAAAAAGATGTAAAAAAATGACGTCGTTTAATAGTATAATAAAAACAGCTTCTAAATCAGGAGTTGCAGGTAAGTCACCGAAAAGTGTAATCACTGCAGCACTCAAAGCTGCTAGAACCGCCATAAAAAAATCGGGAGGTAAAAACAAAATAAAATTTCCACGTATTCTCCCGGTGTCGTCAAAAATAGGAGGTTTTTTACCTCTTGTGCCTTTATTCGCAGGACTTAGTGCAACCGGGGCTCTCGCAGGAGGAGCTGCAGGGGTTTACAAAGCGATTAACGAAGCTAAATCAGCTCGTCAAAATTTGGATGAAAGTAAAAGACATAATAAAACCATGGAAGCAATAGCCTTGGGAAAAGGTTTATACCTGAAACGATACAAGACAGGTCTTGGTTTGTATTTAAAACGATATAGCGGCGAGGGGTTAAAAAAAAAAGCCGGAAATAAAATTACCCGATCGCCCGCTGACAAATTTTGATTTAATCAAGTACGCTAATAAATTGAAAATTCCTCATTTTCGAGGCGTGTTTATGAAAAATAAATTACCTTTATCAAGTCCTCGTTATCGCGAATCTGGTATTATAAACCTTGATAACGATAGCGGACCTGGTACACATTGGTGTGCATACCGTAAGCGAGGAAAAGATGTCGTTTACTTCAATAGCTTTGGTGATTTAAGCCCTTCGATTGAATTAATGAACTATTTAAATGTAGACAATATAAAATATAATCCTGAAAAATATCAAGGTTTTAATACGTATAATTGTGGACATTTATGTTTGAAATTTTTAAGCGGCCAGATAAAAGGTATATAAAGAGCTGCTTTAGCTTACCCGCTGTCAAAATATCATGGACTCTTTTACGCTTACTTTGTCAGCATTTTCTTCAGTTTTAGAAGCTCAGTATTACCCTCCGATTGAATTATCACCACATAAAAATTACTCTTTGGGATTAGTTGAATTTTTAACTTTCAATTCTACTCCAAACATCGACGTTGGGTGCAACAAATTTTATATCGGCGATCAAGTGATCGAATTTCCAATCGGTTGTTACGAAATTAATAACATAGAAAAACATATTCAAGAAACTCTTAAACAGAGAAAAATAAATACTGGACTCTCTTTAAAACCTAACGAAACCACGTTACACTGTGAAATCAAGTGCACTGCAGAAATTGATTTCCGTCCGAGAGATTCAATCGCTAGAATATTAGGATTCAGTCATCGTCTGCTTTCCGCAAATAATCATCACATTTCCAACACACACGTAAATATAATTACAATAAATTCAATAAGAGTCGAGTGCAACATCACGAGCGAAGCGTACGTTAATAATAAAAAAGTTCACACAATTCACGAATTTTATCCAGTGGCTGATCCTGGTTTCAAAATAATCGAAATTCCTTCGCAAGTAATTTACTTACATATATAACAGTACCCTGTATTGATTACATTCAGTTGCGCGTGGTCGATCAAGACGGCGGGTTAGTTAACTTTCTCGAAGAAAATATAACGATTCGACTTCATATAAAAGCTTCATAATGGGTATTGTCTTTCACGGTGGAGGATTCCAAACCAAAACATATAAAAATAACACAAAATGCACTTCTTCGATCAGTCGCCAACGAACTCTAAAAGTGTTAACACGAGCGAATATCCAGTTTCTCAAAAGTCTAGGCTTAAAAGTAGTTCCTGGTGGAAAGTAACTTGCATATTCTTTTGCTGTTTTAAAAAAAATGGAAGACATTCTAAGCATTCAAAATCCTGTAGCGTTTGATGAAAGTATCTCTCATTACGAGATACACGCTCACCAACCGTATACAGCAGCAAATTATGGCAACAGTGATGAAATTCGTATCGCTATACAACATCAAGATCTGTGCCTTTTACCATCGCGGAGCATTCTTCATATTTGCGGTCAACTCACCGATACCGCTACGAAAAAAGCACCGAAAAATACATTTTTTGTTAATAACGGTATTTGTCATTTATTCGACGATGTTCGATTAGAGTTAAATGGAATTGAAATAGATCGGTGTAAAAACGTGGGTTTAACTACGTTGATGAAAAATTGGTTATCTTTTAATCCTAATCAAAGTTTGATTGCTGAAAATTCAGGATGGTATGGTCATTCGGATGATAAGAAAAAAAAGATACTCAACGAGGATGGGTACTTTGACGTGTTCATTCCTCTCAGTTATATATTAGGTTTTGCAGAAGATTATCGTAAGATTGTAGTTAACGTGAAGCTCGAGTTAATCATCACTCGATCGAGAAATGACTTGAATGCTATAATACAAACAAAAGCAGGTAACGAAGCATTTGAAGTCGTCGATATTAATATCTCAAAGATTGAATGGCTAATGCCTTACGTTTTAATATCAGATTCACACAAAATAAGTTTGCTTAAATTTCTTGGAAAAGATCGTGCAATTACCATGAGTTTCAGGTCTAAAGAATTTTTCGAGTATCCATTGCTACCCACAACAACCAAACACGTTTGGACTGTAAAAACTTCAAATCAATTAGAAAAACCTCGTTTTGTTATCGTAGGTTTACAGACCAACAAAAAATCAGTGAGTAGTGAAAACTGTAGTCTTTTCGATCACTGTAATTTAAGTAACGTAAAACTTTTTTTAAACTCTCAATACTATCCTTACAATAATTTAAATCTCAACATCAATCAGAATGAGTACGCGATACTTTACGATATGTATGCCAACTTTCAAATCTCGTATTATGGAAAAGATGCTGAACCAACGTTAACTAAAACAGACTTCATCGAAAAAATTCCTCTCATTGTAATCGATTGCTCCAAACAAAACGAATCTTTGAAAAGTGCGCCGGTCGACGTACGAATAGAACTCGACTCGAGAGAAAATTTTCCTGCACAGACTGATGCTTACTGTCTAATTTTACACGATCGAATCGTACAATACAATTCGGTTAGCGGGGATGTAAAAAAATTAGTATAAAAGAAAGGCACAAGTTTTTTTCATCACGCATTAATCTTCAAGATGCACTACGTGGTAGACATGACTTGCTTCGTGCAGCCTGGAAGTACCATAAAAGAAGGACGTAATATTCGGAGAGAACACGAGTACATCATCAAAGAGTTTTCATTCGTACCACTCGATGAAGATGCAGACCCCGTATTACTTTTTTTCAATGCACCCTACTCGTGGAATCATCTAACAAAAAATTATAAAAATATTAATTCCGACTAGCAGCGTAACTATCACGGGTTAGATTGGAACACTGGTTCTCTTCCCTACACGTCGATAGGAGAACTTATTCGCGATTCGTTCAAAGACGCCACTGAGATTTACGTTGCAGGTTCGATGAAGAAAAAATGGTTGGAGCGCTTCAGGTATAACGTAAAGGATGTGGCTGCGTACTCGTATCCTCCGTTTAATGAAATTAAATTAGTGACAATTTGTGAAAATCATAATGGAAAGTTCAAAACGTGTTGCGCGCTGCACAACGTGAGACTTTTAAAAAAATTTATTGTAGAAAAAGAAGCGCAAGAATCGGAAAAACCCATGGAGTGGGTATAAATACATTTGGTTTTCTCAATTTTATTCACTTCACATTCAACATGGGTCAAAAGCAGAGCTCCTCCGGCTACGAAAGAATGAAAGATGAAAAATCCTCAGGTTTTAAAAGTTATTCCGAGGAAAAAAATCGACAAGATGATCAATATAAAAGCTTTCAAAAACTTCAAGAAGAACAAAAAGCTCATGAAAAGAAAAATGAAAAAAAGATTAAATTTGAAAAAATTAAAGAAAAAGAAAAAAATTTGATTGAATTGTAATAATGTTTTAAGTTACTAATAATGTACCATAGTTTTAAGTAATTTTTTAATAAATGTTTTTTTAAAAATAAACTGTTTTTCTTAATTTATTTCATTAGAAATAATTCAATAAATTTTTTGTACGTTGAAAATATTTTTTTTCCTTAAAAGGACCGGGGATTAACTCATTAAATAACTTTCAAAGCATCTAATATTCTGATCAGGATGCCGTAAGATAGGCGCTGGTCAGCGGCTGCAGCATGCGAGCGGCAGAAACTAGTAGGGGAACGAGGCGAGCGGCAGAATAGCTCGAGGGCGCAGTAACCGTAGCGGCTGCAGCATGCTCGCGGTAGAAAGGGAAACCATGGTGTGGTGCGTTCGAAAGAGCTACGCGTAGGGTCGCGTGCAGCACGGTGACCGACGTGTGGGTCACGATGATGCGATACCCGCTCGAGGCTTGGCCCACTTAGCGGCTTGGCCCGCTCGAGGCTTGGCTCGCTCTGTTTTACCTACTAAGAGTGTCACCAACGTCATTACAAAAATCATCCTGATTTAATTAGTTTAAAAGATTTTTCAAATTCTGAAGTGGCTACTCTTGAACTTAGAATTAAAAATACTTTATTGGATCGTGATCGATTTATATGTAACTTTCATCGTAGTCATTACTTGGATTACTACTCAGAAAGGCAAAAAAATGCTGTGATCCTTTTTCTAAACATAATAAAAGTATTACCGACGGTTTGAAATTAATTACTCTAAATGTTGCGCAAGATTTCAAACTGTCAACAAACACATTTTTAAAACCTGGACAAAAGTTATTTATTTCTTGCTATAAAATGGTTTCTACAATGATTCAGCCTTCAAAAAAAAACAAAATTAGAAGAAAATTATCAACTTGTCGAATCTGATGAAAAAAAAGTTGAACCTCATCTATCTCAGAGTAAGTCTGAACCCATGCAGTCTGACAACGAGTCCCAGCTTCAATCTCAATCTGAGTCTCTGACTGAAACCCAGAAATCTAGTGGATCGACATATCAAACTGAGAGTCAAGATAAGCGAGATAAGGAAAAGGAAATTTTTGATCTGTCAAAAATTCTAGAAAGTTTGGATGTTTCTCTTCCTGAGACCGGTAAATTAACAAAACAGCGCCTTGAAAAAAAATTTATTGAATTATTACATGAAGCTAGTCAGAAATTAGCATTAAAAATCAGCGATGTCTATAACGTAAATATAAGTGAAAAGATTAATCTCCAGGAAAATATTGCTAATAGTACGAATTTTAAACAAATTATTCAGAATCTAATTATGTTATTCAACCAATCGAATAATAAAGAAAAAATACGTCTACTTACACTACTACCTGCTACTTGGAAATATTGTCATGTTATTGAACATTTTAATTGTTCAAGATACATCTACAGGAAATCATTAGAATTAAGAGAAAATCATGGTGAGTATCTTAAATCTTTAAAATTTTCTAGAATTGACTTAAAAATAAATTTGTAGTAAATCTATTCTCAATTATTAAAAAAGTTAAAAATTTTGTTTACAAATCAAATTCAAACAGAAATAGTATTTTTAAAATATTTTTCAATATAATATTTACCTTCCCTACAGTTTCTTAATTTTCAAAATATGTTTTCAGGTGTTTGGGCCGAACCAATAAGAAAAACATATGAGATGTACTCTTCTGAACTTTTGGAAAACATTCAAAGTTTTTATGGAGACGACAGAAATAGCAGAATTTGTGCTGGTACAAAAGAATGTCTCAGTGTATCTAATCCAAAAACCGGTCAAAAAGAAAAACTTCAAAAGCGGCTTTTATTATATAATCTCAAAGATCTTTATAATAAGTGGGTTGAACTTAGTGATTTTGAAAAAATTCCTAGACTTACATTGTTTGCAAGTTTGCGCCCGAAAGAATGTGTATTAGCAGGAGGGTCAGGCACACACAGTGTGTGTGTATGGATTTACCACCAAAATGTGAAATTAAAATTGCATGCATTAGACTCTAATTTGTCATACAAAGATATTTTTGATGAATGTTTTTGCTCAGTTGATGATAAAAAGTGCATGACACATGCATGTAAAAGATGTCCAGGTAAAAACAAGATTCTTCAAATTTTGCACACCAGTCTTTCTTTTACTAATGACAAAATTACTTACTGTACTTGGAAACCAACTGAAAAAAATGATCCAAAGGATACTTTCGTCAGAACTACCCTTCAAAAAATAAGTGAAAAAAAAGATACTTTTATCCAAGAACTGGCTACAGAAATTTTTAATTTGACCGAACATCATTACGTAGCTGAAAATCAAAAATTACAATTTGCTAAAATAAAAAAAAATTTAGATTCAAATACTTGCTTAATCGTTATGGATTATGCTGAAAACTACTCTTTCATAGCCCAAGATTCAGTTCAAGCATTTTATTTTAACAATATTCAAGCTACATTGCACCCCTTTGGTGTTTATTACAAAATACCAGGCTCAAATCAAATTCTATTCAAAGGTTTATGTGTCATTAGTGATTGTAATGATCATATTGCTAGTTCTGTCAATAGCTTTCAAGAAAAACTTACTTCTGTACTGAGAGAGGACTACCCATGTTTAAAAAAAATCATATATTTTTCAGATGGGGCACCTAGCCAGTACAAAAACAAGTGATTAAATTATTTAGTTAAAATATCAAAATTAATCAATTTATAACCTTTTACTTTTTTCCAGAAATAATTTTGCTAACGTTTGTTTCCATGAGTCAGATTTTGGTTTTAAAGTTGTATCACACAACTTTTTTGCCACAAACCACGGTAAGAACGGATGTGATGGCATTGGTGCTGTTGCCAAACGAAAGTAGACTCAACTGAGAGTAAACTCTCGCACCCTCTCAACTAAGAGTAAGAGTAACTCTCAATTGAAAGTTTTTATTTGGGGGTTAAATTTGAGAGCGAATTTTCGTTAGAATTTTATCCTCAAACTGAGAGTTGAATTCTAATTTGATTGCTTTTAAATTTGAAAGCAAACCTGAAACAAATTTAAACAATAAGTTGATCATTTTTATTTTATTTATTTTGAACATGTATACATGAGTTTATTTCAATTAATAGCTGTATAGTTTTACTACATAAACTTAAAACCTGATTTTTTTTTCAATACCTTAAAATATTCTATTCAATAATTTATGAAAAATGAAAAAAAATGACAATCTTATGAAGATAAAATTTTTTTTTTAGTTGTAGAAAAAAAACCATTTTTCATTGCACAATAGTAAAGACTGTGATTGTGAATCTTTTTAATTGTATCTTCATGATAAAAAATAAAGAATGTACTACACTGAGAAAAGATAAAGAATTTTTTTATGTATTTGATAACTAAAAACTAATATTGTGACTAGTTAAAAAAACATTTTTGAAAAGTTTTTCATCATCATATTTTTAAAATATTTTAATACTGTGATTTATTTAAAAAAAAAAAAAAAATGTTTTTGATCTCAACTGTATTAAGCCGACTGATTTTAATCACTTAATCAAAAGATACTCATGTTTATAAGTAATTTTAAGTATGATATTTTTAGTTTGGTGTAAATACAAAAGTTTAAAAAAAATTATATTTCAAAGTAATTCAATCTTGTTCAAATATCACTAAATTAACAATACATTCTATGTAAACATAATAAAGAACTTTTTACTTACAAAGTGAAAATACCAACATTGGCCATAGTAAATATGAAATTATTATTTGGCTTGTTTGTTGATGAAAGTTTTTTATTTAAATAACAGAAACAAACACCTTTTCATATAATTTATAAAATACAGCAGAGTTGTATTTTTTCAGCGCTATCATATATCTTAAACCTTGACCAATATTTTGCTGTTTATTTTCTGAAACTAATTTTTGCACAAAATTAGCTTCCGGTGTAACTCGGTCAATCACTATTTACATTAATGAAAAAAGAGAAATAATCATTTGATAAATTTTCTTTTTCATTTTTAATATAAAAAACACTGTTCACTAGTACTGCAGTATTTCTGCAATTACTTTAGTTTGTTTGATGCGCATTAGAAAACTCTACCATTATGTTTACTCAATCTGCTGGTATTTTTTGGTAATTTTGTGATATTTCTGCTTGATTAACATTGCATTTTCAAAGACTTTATCCATATCTTCTATCTTGAATTTAGTTAGGGACATCTTGTTTTGAGCTGAATTTAATGCAATCATTAACTTCACCCACTGCATTAAATTTAAGTTTTCACCTAATAAAACATAAATATTTACCAAAGAATCAACTCTTAAAGAAATTTTTTGATATTAATAAAAGATTGACTACTTGTAAATGTAGATAAAAATATACTTATCTAATTCAGAAAAAAATCATAACCCTACTGATTTTTAGGTCTTCTTTCTGTTTTTAAATTTTAATTAATACCCTAAAGTACAGTGTAAAATTAAATTTGTTTGAATAAAATTAAAATAATGCACTGAATAATAATCAAGGAACTACTTATTAAACAATAACTTTTTAAATGAAATCTTAGAATACTACCGGTCTACCAACACGTGGTATATTAGACTCACTGGCTAACATAACCTGTACTAGCGAGTGGGCCAGCCAGCGTCCAGCAGTTATAGCAGTGGATCGTCGGGCGGGCGGGTTCTTTAAAAATACAAAATTTAAAAAACAATTTTTTTTTTATTATCTTCATAAATTAATTAGTTTCAGAATCAGTCGCGTATAATCTATTATTTTGATACAATCAATAAATTGTTTTAGTACAAATTTATCAATAGCACCATATTAAAAATAATGTAAACGAGATATATTTAAAACCATTATTTGTTCAATCAGAATGTAATAATTTATTAAAATAACATAACTCACCAACTTTAAAAAAAATTTGTGTAGAACAGTAGAAAATTAATAAAATTTTTTCCGTACATGAATTAAAAATAAAACTTTTTATAAAAGATTCATGAGTTTATGTAAGCATATTAGATAGCACTGACATTTTGAGTATATAGAAATATCTTGAAAATTTTTATTTTCAAAAGCTTGTGAGATAAAATAATTTTTAATAAAGACAAAATATTAAAAGGATTGATAGCTTAAATATAGCTTTGATATCATACATACGTAATAATTAAACTAATAAACAAGTATTAATTTAAATTAAAAAGCTCTATTACAAGTTAAATTTTTGACAAAAAAGAAAATAAATTAAATAGATTGATTTTTGGTTAAGGTAATTCAAAATGAAAAACTAGTAGCGAATTCGAGAGTTCTGACAAAGTACTTGGTGTAAAATTTGAATATTACCTTGTTTTTTTCAGAATTCTTTTCTTTCAGAAAAAAATTAACATTCATAGTAAATCATCAAATACTTTGGAGTAACTTTAATATAATGTTTAAGTACCCATCCTTCAAATGTTGGACATTAAGTGGAAATATTAAGAGAGTACTCTCAAGAAGTTGGAGTAAAGACTCAATGGTGAGAGCTTACTTTGAAATTTTAAAAAACACCCTCATAAGATGAGAGTGAAAAAGAAAAGACTAAACGATCAGAATTTACTCTCAAATTTTGAGAGTCACCCTCAAAAGTTGATATTACAGTCTAAAATTTGAAGGTGTGCTCTGAAATTTTGAGAGTCACCCTCAAAAGTTGATAGTAAAGTCTAAAATTTGAGGGCGTGCTCTGAAATTTTGAGAGTCACCCTCAAAAGATAAGAGTACAGTCTCAAATTTGAGAGTGAACTCTCAAAATTGATAGTAAAGACTCAACTTTGAGAGTAAACACTCGAAATTCTAGAGTTTACTCTCAAATTTGGTACTTCACTCTGAATATTGAGTCTTTACTCCCGAAATTGGGAGTTTACGCCCAAATTTTCAGGGTTTTTTTCATACGGGAAGTATGAGAGTAAAAATAACCTCAGACGATACTGAATCTAAAACGGTTAAATTTATAAAATAAATATCACTTAAAAAAGAAACAAAGGTAACGTTTTTGGTCAAAGAATAAGGTCAAATTTTATTAAACATAATTATTCTTAAAAAAAATGAATAAAAAAACTAGGTTGCATAGCATAAGTGTAGAATAAAAAATTAACGTTTTAAAGCTTAAATACCTGTTTTTATTTTGATAATTTATAAAGTTTAATGTCTAAATAGCTTCAATGAAAAAAAATTTAATTGTTTATAAATATTATTTGTTATTAAAAATAAAAAATGGCTGGATAAAGAATTAAATCAACCGAGTTGTGAATTCTATAACCACACAAGTGCTTTAAAATAACCTTAAAAATAAGGTTTTTCGAAACATTATTACTCGGAATAAAAAAAAAACACCCTCCTGAAATTTTGAGGGCTTTTAATATACAAATAGAAGTAACTTTTCATGCAAAAAAAATTAAAAAATTTTATGATAGAACAGTATGGCAGCTATAATAAAATTGCGAAAAACTCATTTTTAAAATTTCTTGCAATCTTTAAACAGTTGTATCTCGAAAATGAAGCATCGGACTGAGTCGCGGTTGGACGCAAATTTTTTGTATTTTTAAGAGCTAAAAACCGTAAGATCATATACATAGAGGAAAAATGCACGGGAAAGAAGCTAAAGCTGCTGAAAGATACCTATAAAATAGAGAAGAAAGGTTATTTTTAAAACCGATGGGAAAGGGGTGAAATGTAAAAAAAATTTGTTCGACATATTTTTTACATAAACTACTGATTATTCTTAAAATTTTCCTGCAAACCGCACCTTTTTATCTTATTTCTGCTTTGAGCTAGATTTTTCAAAAAATGACGTAAAAGTAGGCCTTTTTTCGAGCTTTGAAAAATTCCAGCGCCAAGCACAACATAAAAAAAAAATTTTCTCAAGCGGTAAACTTCTTGTTTTATATCGAACTTTCGAGGAAAAATATTCCCTAAAAGATTTGCCGACCCCCCTCCGCAAGGAATTTTAAAAAATCTCCGGAATGACCCATATATACACTAGGGGGTACCCCCCTGCTCGCTTCGCTCGCCATCCCCCATAAATATGGAGTTTTTTGATAGTTAATATTTAACATGTTTTTTGAGTTGAGTTTGTGTATTGAATAAAAGTTCAAACATGTTTAGGTAAAATTGTTGAATATGATTTAAATTGCAAAAAGAAAATTTTATTATGGTGAGTCTAAAAAAATAGTTATAAAAATTAAATAGTAAGTTAAAATACTTCAAGTACTTGAAACATGTAAAATATATTTTTTAACCGTTTTGAAGTACTCCTTTAAAAAGGGCTTTTAAAATTACGACTGCTCTAGGGAAAGCGCCCTTCAAAGAGGTTAAATATGGAGTTTTTTGACAGTTAAGGTGCTCGTACAGGAGAAGCTCCTATAATTTAAAATCAACTCCTCCGGGAGGAGAACCTTAAAACATTATGAATATAAGGTTTATTGATGTTTTGAGGTGCTCCTCCGGGAGGAGCTCTTTAAACTACGGCTCCTCCGGGAGGAGCCCACTTCAAACATAATAAATATAAGGTTTTTTGACGTTTTAAGGGGCTCCTCCGGGAGGAGCTCTGAAAATAACGGCTCCTCCGGGAGGAGCCCCTTAAAATATGTTGAATATAAGGTTTTTTGAAGGTTTTGAGGTGCTCCTCCGGGAGGAGCTCTTTTTTTTTGGCTCCTCCCGGAGGAGCCCCTTAAAACATGTTTAATATAAGGGTTTTTGAAGGTTTTGAGGTGTTCCTCCGAGAGGAGCTACTAAAATTGGCTCCTCCAGGAGGAGCTTTTAAAATTAAGAGGCTCTCCCGGAGGAGCACCTCAAAATCTTCAAAAAACCTTATATTTAACATGTTTTAAGGGGCTCCTCCCGGAGGAGCCGTAATTTTCAGAGCTCCTCTCGGAGGAGCCAAAAAAAAAGAGCTCCTCCCGGATATAACTATATAATATAGGGAGATATATAAATGGAAAAAAAAACATTAAAAAAATAGAAAGTTGAAAGACAACTTCGACAAGTTTAGGTCCTGCAAAGCAGATAGCTTGCAAATGAAACTACTTTACGATAATGTTTGAAGATGTCCGATCCAAAAAAAAGATTATTTAACCGTTGCAGTTCCAACTTTATTAAAAAAAACATTCAATCATCATTAACTAACTGACATAGCAGCATCGAAAGATTTATATCTTGTCCTACGATTACCACATTTGTCGTTGTTAGTGATGACGACGATGATTTTCTGTGCATTGCGATGGTTTTAGTTGTTACTACAATCAGTCTGTCTGCATCTACTTCTGCGTGTTGATAATTAAACTCAGAATTTGATAGTTATTGCATTATTTTTTGAATTCATTTATGTTTATTTCGTCCAATCCTAGTAAGACAAAAATTTGAAAAGATCACATCTGCGTTTCAAATTTTAGAATATTCGACACACTAATTTATTCTTTATTTTCTATTTCCGCATATTTAAATGACTAGTATTATTTTTATTAGCTCTCACATAATTAATAAAAAATTAATAGGAACTTTAAACAAAAATTTTTTATAAAAATTTTGATAAATAATAAAAAATTATGGTCAATTTAAGCCAATAATCTATTTTTAAGTATCTATTTTTTTATTTTTCGTGCTTTTCTCAATATTTTCCTCAAGTAATGATATAATTTTTTTTTTTTTTTTTTTTAAAGCGCCAGATTTGAAGAAAAAAAGAGCACAACCAGAATTTTCTACGAGCATTTCATTAAGACAGAGGCCCATATAAGTAGAAAATTTTTGTTAATTTCTTGAAAACCATTTTATATTTTTTAACGAAAAAAAAAACCACTTATTTCACACCCAAAATGCTGAACTTTTGCCAAATTGTGATTAATTTGAACAATTTTTGTGATCAATGTAATTTGAATTTAAATTTGTGATCAGGAAAAATCAAAAACAAAAAAGGGTTTTTTGGCACTTTTCTCGGAAATTTTGAGGCTATATAAAAAAAGTGTTAGAACAAAAGTTTTAGATCTTTCAATCATCTACAATCTTTTTATTCAAACTTTTTTGATAAAATTAATAGCTTTTTCAAAAGACGCACAAAGCTAAAACCTACCTCTATTGGGTTTCTCTAAGTTTAGTGAACGCATATGTAATCATAATTAAAGTTAATATTATGTAGATCAACTTTGTATTGCCTAGGAGTGAATTAATAGGAGAAGTGACTTTGCATTGATTTACATCGATGTAAATATATCTTAGTCATTGTGATGTTTATCCAATTGGTTGTATGTTTTAATGATTTTTATATTGTACTTTAAAAACATTCTACTCATTTATATTTTATTAATTTTATAAAAATATTATAATTTTATTTAGACACCTGAAGAGGAGGACATTGCCCTTGAAACGTTCTGCAATAAAAAATCAATAACAAATTACATCTTGTTATTATTTGTGCCTGGATCATCAATACAAAGTCATTTCTCCCATAGTTAAAGTTTATCTAAATGAAGCGTTCTTCAATAGATCGAAAGCAATCTGACGTGACATTTCCGATATTCATGAAAGTTGGCATAAACATTAATGTTGTAAAATGATTTTTGAAAAATCTTCTAATTTTCAAAATAGTGGCCATATGAAAAAAAACTTATTCATTGAATAGTCATAACTTCTTGGGATTTTAATTGATTTTAATGAAATTTGGTAGGCAGGTGGAAAAAAACTTGAATTTTATGATAAATTTATTTTTATAAAAAAATTTGCTCTTGGGGCAAGAGTGCCACGTTCTTGCAGCAAAAACGCGGCGTACTTGCAGGAAGAACAGAATCTTTGAGTTAACACCCCTGCGTTTGTAGGACAGTATGATCGAGTTACGAATTAAAATAATAATACTAGAATTTGTACAATGGAAATCAACCAAGCGTAAACTTCGTGTGAATATAATAATACTATTGAATTAACTCACATTACTGTGAGAGCCGCAATTTTATAGGTTGGGTTAGTTTCAGCCACATTGTTGTCGCTACCGTTGGTAATTTTAAGTTAGTTTGGATAGATTTCAAGTTTGATGTGAAGATTTAATATCTTGAACTCACCACCTTGTTACGAGTTTATAACTTTTCCACTGCCACCATGTTGTAATTAAGCACGAGTAGTTATTTATAAAATGCTTATTTATGGATAAAGTATAGTATTTCATGCTGGGAATGGTGCGCGCGTGGTGCATGCGGCATTGCCTAGAAACACACGCCCGTATATGACCCCCATAATCGAACATGTCCAAATATATGCTTTTTCAGATTCCAATTAATTTTAGGTGCTTTATGAGTGTGTTTGTCTGAACAAATGACAGCAAGTTCAGACATAAACTGTGTTGCCACGTTCTAACCTCAAAGCCTGGCACCTTGGTCATTTTCATCTTTGAGTAAGTTTTTTGACGATCCGACTGCAAAACAGACCAAAGATCCGAAAACAGACCAAATAACGGAAAATATTCGATCTGAAAATCAGACCATATATGCACCTGTTATTTGGTCAGAAAACGGCACGAACAAAGCGCCGATAATTGGTTGGTGACCGAAAAAATTAAATACATGGGCATGATGCCGACATGTATATCTGCGCAGTACAACGATTCTGATATGACGCGCGCATCACGCCATTACACCGGCCACTCTCGGGTGACGTTTGACCCCTGAGAATTTCTCTCAGAGGAGTTTTCCGAACCAACAGGCAGTACCCTGGGTGGATGCGAGAGTGGAGATGATAGAAGTGAAAAAATTTTAAGGAAAAATTATGGTGGCATAGTGAGGAGGAGATATAAGTAGGGATAGGCATAAGCCCCCACACGTATGTGGTGAGGGTGCCCCCGCTACTGGGCCCAATGTAGGCTGTAGAAAGTAATTTAAAAAAAAAAATAAATAAATAAGGGCTTAGCAAAGTTGAACATTCTTTTTATATGAGGTAAAACAGAAATAAAAGGATTAAAAAAAAAAAAAAACAAAAAAAAACAAACAAATAAATTGAAAAATTAAAAAAATCTCAATAAGATACTTCATGAGTTGATTTATTAATTTTGTTGTTTCATTCCGAGAAAGTAGATTTGAGGAGGTTTACAGTTACAGCGGAAGTTTAAGAGCTACACGTACCAAAATCATTCAAAATTTGAATTTCAAATCATGCCTTGTAATCAGCCTTTTAATGGGTTGCATCATAAGATATAAATAAAAATATAAATAAACTTATGAAGAAAAACTTACTATCTTTTGACCAATTTCGATGAGATGTTGGAGCCACATCACTCAAAATTACTAATCTTAAAGTATCTGTACTGTGCTCATTAATTATTTGTAATGGATCTACACCATTAAATTTCGATTTTGACATTTTTTCCCATGTTACTATAACAGAATTTTGAGTTTCCTTATCTATATATTTATCACCTACTAAAATTACTTCACTGGATTTAAGATACTTTCCCTCAATGGTTTTGTAAGATTGACCCATGACCATTCCTTGTACCAATAATTGTTTGAAAGGTTCTTTTGAGGGGACCAGTCCAAGGTGATGCAAAAAATGATTGATAAAACGAGCGTAATATAAATGTAGCACAGCTGAAATATTATAAATTGAATTAGTGGATTCGTGAGTTTTTAAAACTGGATAATTGTTTAGCAAGAGAATGACTGAAAAAAAATTTGGCTCTAGGAAATTGATAGAAATAAAAAGGATGTGTTTTTAATCGATAGTCTACGTCCCGTGTCTTTCAAAATTTCACAACATAATATAATGATGATACTTATTTAAAGCAGGCATGATATAATATTATTTTTAGGGTTCGGACCTTATTTCAAGAATGCCGATTATATTTCAAAAGGTCAGCTACAAGACTCAAAGCAGCAGGAAATGAAATTTTCTTTATTCGCCTCTGTACGATATTTCGCGATAAAATGATAGCTCTTTAACGTTTGACTAAGAATACTTTTTGATAATACCTACTTTCAATTTAATGATACAATGTATATAGACAAACGTCTGGCACTCCTAGATTCTCCTTGTTTTACAGAGCTCGTCATAACGATCTAGAGAATTCTTGTTTAAATACGCTAAAAGAGTTACAATGTCGCATTATATTTTTTGTACGTTATTTTGACGACACCTTTCTTTGTGTCCACATGGACAATTTACAAACCGTTTTCGACATTTTCAATAATTATGACGACAATCTTAATTTTACTCATGAGTTGAATCTGATATCGGTCTTACAAGGAGATGGTTTGTTCTTTGGGACCTGGATTTTCATGAAACCTTGCACACAGCTTTTATTCATCATAAAAACAAGCCCTTCAGTGTTCTTTTTCCAGAATGGGTCTTTTTTCACCTACTTTCTATATAACCCTGTGTTAAAAAGTAAACTGTTTCCAATAAATAGCCGTTTTTGGCCTCATTTTTAAAAAATTTCTGCTTGGACCGTATTGCACTTAGAAATATCTGGAACCTCGCATTTTTGTAGTTTTTCCAAGAACTTTAGAAAAAAAATTATTCAAAACAATTTTTGAATGATTTCTATCCATGAAAAACTAAGGTTTATAAAGCCAATTTTAAGTCGATTTGGGTTACACTGTAAATATCAAAAGTACTTAGAAAAACGAAAAAAATGCGAGGTTTCAGATATTTCTGAGTACAATGCAATCCATGTAGGAATTATTTGAAAATAAGGTCAAAAACGACTTCTTGTTGGAAACAGCTTACTTTTTAACACAGGGGTTATATGGGAAGTAGGTGTAAAAGGACTAATTCTGGAGAAAGAAGGGCTTGTTTTTATGATGAATAAAAGCTGTGTGAAAAGTTTCATGAAAATCCAGGTCCCAAAGGACATACCATCTCCTTGTTAGTTTTCTTGACGTTTTATTTCAAATAAATAAGAATAAGCTCATTTATAATTAGTATACTTAGCCTAATTCTTCTGGCAGATTTTTTAATTTCAACTCAGCACATCAAATAAATCTTAAAATTAATATAATTCAAAATCTCACAGACACAGCATTCAATCTTCCTTCTTCTAAATTTCATTTTCAAAATCTTCAAACTGTTACACATTTACTTATTTTAAATATTTATCAAAAAAAATTTATTAATAAATAAATGCAACACCGTCTCAAGATCCATAGACCTAACAATAAGAATACAACTGCTGACGACAATAATAATCAAGTTAAAAATACCTTAGTCCTTCCTTTTGTGAAAGAAAATGTGTTCTAGATATAATATAACATGCGTTCATAGGCTTACTCATACTCTTAATAAGTTCATTACTTTAGAAAAAGACAAGACTGATATCCTAGATACAAAAAAATACGTATATTGTATAACATGTAAAGATTGTAATGTAAATTACATAGGCGATACTAGTTGTAGTCTTAGAGTGCGTATGAATGAACATTCAAAAAGTTACAGAAAGCAGTCTGAAGTTGCTGTACATATGAGTGTATGTTCATGTTCTCGGCTATGTTCTGGGTTATTTTCAAGGTTAGAATATATTTATTGTGAAAAAACTAAACATACACACATACACATTCTCAGCATCTCAAAGTGGAAGATTGTTGGTATAACAAGTGGAGACCCTTGTGGAGGCCCTTGTGTGACTCTACACTTCGATTATTTTCTCTGCAACTTGTTAACGAACAAGCTTACTCTTTGAGAAATTAATGAATATAGTCCAGATAGTTGGCCTAGCCCTTCTTAATCGTCTTTTGTGAGCTTTTGTTTGACTTTTTTGCGATATTACATACAATTATTGATGCAAGACTTAGCAAGATAGCTCCGATTTTAAGTCAGCTTGTCCTCGAGCAAAGAGTTACAGCAAATTATATATCAAATTTTATTGCAACTATGAAAAAATCCAGATAAGAGACTCGAAACCTACGATTTTTCAATCGACGGTTGACACTTCTAGAGGGCTACTGGAGTGTAGTAACCACCGTAAAATGCTCCAAATCCCCCGAATTCGAAAAGCATGAAAGTACAACTGCGGATTGGCTCATAATCGCCGTGACCACTTATGTCGAGGCGGCTTCGGTCCTCGGAGCTGAGATCACCAAATTGCAGGCTGCGGCCGCTCCTACGAGGATTCCGCAAGTCAACGCGACAACCCCCCAAGCCGCTTTGCCATCCGTGGACATTCCCGTCTTCGATGGGAATCTCTTGAAATAAGATATCTTCTGAGACCTCTTCCAAGCCTTGGTTAAAGACATGCCAGGTTGATCTCGGGAAAATCATAATTCAGAACATCTGGTTGTTAGGTCTTGATTGGGATTAACCAATTCACAGATGAACTTTTGAGCAATGGATTCAATTCAGGTCCACTCTACTAAATCTAGAGAAACTAAATATCTCAAGATGACAAAGAACCCTGTCTTCCGACACAGACTTGGTGAAACTTTATGCCATTAGCGATGCCTCGGGACGAGCATATGCTAAAGACGTAAAGTTTTACAGTAACGAGCACCGATAAAGACAGTAAGCATCCCACGACTCCAGTTGTGTGGTGTTTTTCTAGAAAAGCCTTTATAGCAGCCTTCAGCAGCTTCATCTCTCTTTGGGGTCACTGACAATCTTTAATCATTGACAATGGTACCACCTTCCCGGGAGCTGCCACAAAACACAATCGCATGTTCTACGAGGCTTTAGATTTTTACAAAAATGCCTAACGGAGGACTACGTGGAGTGGATCTTCATACCTCCACTAGCTCCGCATGAAATCGGCCTTTGGGAAACTGGTGTGAAGTCAGCCAGACATCATCTCAAAAAGGTCATTGGTGCAAAAACCTTGACCTTCGAAGAAATTACTACCTTGTTTTGTTTAAATTCGAGACCCTTCATTGTAGCTAGCAAAAACCCCACACATTTAGCGCCCTTGAATCCGGGTCATTTTCTGGTGGGTCAGTTTTTCGGCACCTTGCCTGAGCCAGAGTTAGTAGATTTTGAAATCACCCCATCGTCACGATATAGACTGATATCTCGCATGACTTCTGGCGTCGATGGAAATCCGAGTATCTCTCCACCTTGCAACCCCAAGTCAATTTTTTTAAATGGAAACCCCTATTTTTGACCTTGGATTCAGAAAGAGCGAAAAATTTTACTTTTTCATGGTAGTTTAAAAAAAATTTTCTGGACTTATCCAGGCCCGGGAAAAGGAACTGTTTATTATCGTTTTATATTGAATAACTCGAAGAATAAGTTTTTTTTAATCATCACTCACAGAAGAAAAGATTTTGGAAACAAAATTTTTTTGCAGATGCTTATAAAAGTTGTTCTTGTAGGCGTTTTAAAAATTCTTTTTGATTTTTCGGGGCCTTGTGAAGGACTTGAAATTACCATTATCGTGTGACCTTGAATAACCCAGAAAGAAGTATTTTTTACGTCAGAAAAAAATAATTTAAAAACAAAATTTACGTTCCCAACGCTGCTTTGCCCATGACTTCATTAAGGGCCCAAAAGATCTTAAGACAGTTCTTTAAAACCTTATTCCTTTTTACCAAAAATTTCTCTGGCCACAGTCTCATAAGTAAAAAAGGGCAACCGAAAAATAGTCATGCCCGAAGGTTGTACCCAAAAAGATATGCCAGCAGAAGGATTGAAAAACAACCCCTTCAAGTATTCATGAAGCCACAGTGGTTGTTAGAACTTATTGTTCTAAAACACATCGCGGTTTAAAGGGTGAATAGTAATAACTAGAAATATAATCGAACTGAAAAATAATCGACTCAATGATCTTATGAGCTAAGTAAAACCATGATTGAAAAAAGACCATGTCTCGAAATCTGCAAAGGGCAATGGAGGAAAAGTCAGGCCCAAAGTTTGTTCCCAAAAAGCCATGCTTGCAGAATAAGAGAAAAGAACCATTCAAGGTACTTCATAGGCAGTAGGGGGGGGCAGCTTATCACGGCGTGACATTTTGGGAACAAGCTTTGTGCCCGAGTTTTTCTAGTTTGCCTTTAAAAGTATTCGTGACCGTTGACTCAATTTTCCATCAAATCTGGTTTTTAACTATTTGCCATTAAAACTGCGACGATTTTTAAAACGATAAGCTGCCTCCTATTGCCAAGTAAGTACCTGGAAAGATTTTTTCTCTTATTCTGCAAACATGGCTTTAAGGAAACAATCTTTAGGCTTGACTCTTCCTCAATTTCCCTTTACAGCCTGTGACCGATGACGAAATTTTTTCATCAAATCTGTTTGTTTTAGTATTTTTGTCCTTTTAACTGCGATGACTTTACAAACTATAAACTGCCTTTCGAAGGCCATAAAGTACCTCGAAAGGTATCTTTTCTCATCTTCTGGCAGCGTGACTTATTGAGACAAAGTTTGAGCCTCACTTTCCCTCGATTGCCATTACAGCGTACAAAACTAATAACTCGATTTTTTTTTTTAAACTGGTCTTGACTATTGGCTTTTAAAACAGCTACAACTTTGTAAACGATAAGTTGAACCCCGCTGCCTAGGAAGTACCTTGGAGAGTTTTCTTCTCTCATTTTGCAAAACATGGCTTTCAATAAAAAAAATTTTAGCGCAACTCTCCTCGATTGCTCTTTTCAGTTTTCAAGATGGATAACTTAATTTTTATTTTCAAAGCCATCTCTTACTACTTGCCCTTTAAATTGCTATACGTTTTGGAAGACAAGTTGCCTCCCCTTCTCGAATGTCCTTAACAGTTTTTAAGACCGATAAGGTTATTTTATTTTGAATCTGGTTTTTAGACCTTTCCTTTGAACTGCGACGACTTCTCCAACAATAAGTGGCCCCTCCGCAGCCTAGAAAGTACTAGGAAGGGTTGTTTTGCTTCATTATTGCTAGAGAGGCCTTCAGGTATAATCTATGGGCCTTACTTTTCCTAGATTGCCATTTTTGGCTTACGAGATCGTTAAATCGATCATTTTTTAAAATCTAGTTATTACTATTCGCCCTTTAAACCGCAATGTGTTTTAGAACACTAAGTTTACTTCGGTGGCTTCAAATAGTTGTTTTTCTATCCTTATGCAGGCATTGTTTTTTGGGTACAACCTTTGGGCATGACTATTTTTTGGTTTGCCTTTGTTATTTATGAGACCACTGCCAGAGAATTTTCGGTAAGAAAGGAATAAAGTTCTAAAGAATTGTCTTAAGGTCTTTTGGGCCCTAAATGAAGTCATGGGCTAGACAGCGTTTGGAATGTAAATTTTGTTTTTAAATTATTTTTCTCTCCTTTCTGAGTTATTCAAGGTCACACGATAATGGTTATTTCAAGTCCTTTGCAAGGCCCCGAAAAGTCAAAAAGAATTTTTAAAACGCTTACGAGAGCATAAACTTTTATGAGAACGCAAAATTTTCCGCTCTTTCCTAATCCGAGGTCAAAAATAGGGGTTTCTATAAATAAAAATTGGACTTGACGCCCTTAGAGGCCAAGATAAGGATCAAGACCTATATTCTGTCCCATCTGTAGAAAAATTCTGTTTTCTTCTATGAGTGATGACTAAAAAAAACTTTTTCTTCGACTTATTTAAGATAAAACGATAATTGACAATTTAGGCTCTTTTTCAGGGCCAGAATAAATTTGGAAAAAAAAATTTTAACTCCTGTACGTAAAATTTCCGCTATTTCTGAATCCGAGGTCAAAAATAGGAATTTCCAGATTCTATCTGGCCAATCTGTTGGAAAATTTTATTTCAAAAATCGATTCTTCTGTAAGTAATAATAAAAAAAAACTTTTACTCCAAGTTATTCAAGATAAAACGATAATAGACCCTTTTCCAGGGCCCAGAAAAGTCTAGAAAAAATTTTTAATCTCCTATAAGAAAGTTAAATTTTTCGCTCTTTCCGGATCTGAGGTCAAAAATACGGGTTTCCATTTTAAAAAATTGACATGACGAACTTTAAAGCCCGAAATAAGGGCCTGGGCCTTATTTTATTTGGCCTGCCTGTTGGAAAATTTTATAACGGAAACGTTTCAAAAAAAACTTTTTCGTTGCATGTGCTATTAAAAAATGCTTTTTTTTCGAGTTATTCACACCGTTTCATACATAATCCACATTCTATATGTAAATGAATAAATAAATAAACTGATCTTACTGCGCATTTTACATGTAATTGACTGCCAATTTATAAATCTGCTTACGCGATTTTTAAAATTTACAAATTCGTCACGTTATAGTGTAAAAAAAATTGTAATAAAAAATAAAATAAAAAAGATAGAAACATACCTATTAAATGAATGTTAAATGTATATACTTCGTCCGAAATTGTAATTATTAAGTTAAATGAAAATTATGAATTAAAATAAAAGAGAAAAAAACTATGTGTAACATGTCTCCGGCCTTCGACAGAGCATGGGCTTGGTCCCTTTCTTTTTTTTCTACATTGCCAAAAGCAATGGTAATTGTTAATTTCTTCACTGGTCGAGGCGGGCAGCATGTGTCAGCCAATCAGAGCTCAGCTCTGAACGGAAGGAGCGAGATTGATAGCGTCGCGTCGCTCCGATCGTCCTTGCGGAAGCAGTTCCGTCGTGTCACTGTAATAGCACGTACACGCTGCTCCCGGTGAAAAGTCACATTCGAGATCTTGTCTCGTTTTTTTTGCGAGAGTCGTACATCGTCCGCGATCACAACTCAATTTCTTTTTCCTTTTAGTACGCATCGCTTGACGATCGCGCTTGTATATAAAGTGTTATTAAATATAAGTTTGTTTTGAGTGAACCCACCGAGTTCTCCATTAACCGTGCTTCCTTTTCTCCTCCCTTTTCATTTACGCCAAGCCGCACTTTAGCCACCTGGACGAGGCGGCAAGAAATGTAAAAACAAGGTCTCTACCTTATTTCTGCTTGGCCCAATATTTTTTGAAAGATGGAAAGATGGACTTTTTTCAAGCTATTTTAAAGTATTTTTTGAAAAATTCTAACTTTTGATCAAAATGAGATAGAAATCTCTAGTTTAAGACAAAATTTTGTTCGGAACAAGTACCTTTTGTGAAAATATTTTGAATTTTTGGTTCGTTTCTTTTTATACTACTACAATCTTATAAAGATATTGCAATTTTTGATTTTTTTCGGGTATTTTCTGCAAGGTTCCCGTTTCCGAGGTTCCGAGAAAATATCCCGCGTGTGAAAGCGAGCCAAAATTTACTAATTATTATCTTTATTATTATTATGTTAAATGATTTTTTTACTTTTTTTATAGGTTGATTTTCGTCAAATTTCGACACGCTTTGGTTTTTTTTGAATGAATCTGAAGTTGGCACCTCCAGCACCATTATTGCAGTGATGCTCAACCGAAAATAAAGAAAAAATATATTTGATTGAATTTGTTGATAATTTAAGCGTTTAAATAATATACAGAGTTGAAAAGGAGTATGATCCAAGAATGAAAGTTGAATGAAACTAGAATCCACCCCCTCTGTACAGCTTCCACCCTAAAGTAAGGGGTGGATTATTCGAAAAATGCTCAAACACGCGCTTTTGATTTTCCTGTGACTTTGATCACGGGGATCGGTTGAAATGACACAAACTTAGCTAAAGAAATTTTTTCGGACCAATCGAAGGGCACGTTCATCCCTAAAATGAAGGGTGGATTTTTCGAAAAATTCTCAAATACGCGTTTTTGACTTTCCTGCGACTTTGATCACGGGGATCGGTTGAAATGACACAAACTTAGCTAAAGAAATTTTTTCGGACCAATCGAAGGGCACGTTCATCCCTAAAATGAAGGGTGGATTTTTCGAAAAATTCTCAAACTCTCGCTTTTGACTTTCCTGCGACTTTCATCACGGGGATCGGTTGAAATGACACAAACTTAGCTAGAGAAATTTTTTCGGACCAATCGAAGGGCACGTTCATCTCTAAAATGAAGGGTGGATTTTTCGAAAAATTCTCAAACTCGTGCTTATGACTTTCCTGCGACTTTGATCACGGGGATCGGTTGAAATGACACAAACTTAGCAAGAGAAATTTTTTCGGACCAATCGAAGGGCACGTTCATCCCTAAAATGAAGGGTGGATTTTTCGAAAAACTCTCAAACTCTCGCTTTTGACTTTCCTGCGACTTTCATCACGGGGATCGGTTGAAATGACACAAACTTAGCTAAAGAAATTTTTTCGGACCAATCGAAGGGCACGTTCATCCCTAAAATGAAGGGTGGATTTTTCGAAAAATTCTCAAACTCTCGCTTTTGACTTTCCTGCGACTTTCATCACGGGGATCGGTTGAAATGACACAAACTTAGCTAGAGAAATTTTTTCGGACCAACCGAAGGGCACGTTCATCCCTAAAATGAAGGGTGGATTTTACAAAAAATTCTCAAATACGCGTTTTTGACTTTCCTGCGACTTTGATCACGGGGATCGGTTGAAATGACACAAACTTAGCTATAGAAATTTTTTCGGACCAATCGAAGGGCACGTTCATCCCTAAAATGAAGGGTGGATTTTTCGAAAAATTCTCAAACTCTCGCTTTTGACTTTCCTGCGACTTTCATCACGGGGATCGGTTGAAATGACACAAACTTAGCTAGAGAAATTTTTTCGGACCAACCGAAGGGCACGTTCATCCCTAAAATGAAGGGTGGATTTTTCGAAAAATTCTCAAACTCTCGCTTTTGACTTTCCTGCGACTTTCATCACGGGGATCGGTTGAAATGACACAAACTTAGCTAGAGAAATTTTTTCGGACCAATCGAAGGGCACGTTCATCTCTAAAATGAAGGGTGGATTTTTCGAAAAATTCTCAAACTCGTGCTTATGACTTTCCTGCGACTTTGATCACGGAGATCGGTAGAAATGACACAAACTTAGCTAGAGAAATTTTTTCGGACTAATCGAAGTGCACGTTCGTCCCTAAAATAACGGGTGGATTTTTCGAAAAATTCTCAAACTCGCGCTTATGACTTTCCTGCGACTTTCATCACGGGGATCGGTTGAAATGACACAAACTTAGCTAAAGAAATTTTTTCGGACCAATCGAAGGGCACGTTCATCCCTAAAATGAAGGGTGGATTTTTCGAAAAATTCTCAAACTCGCGCTTATGACTTTCCTGCGACTTTCATCACGGGGATCGGTTGAAATGACACAAACTTAGCTAGAGAAATTTTTTCGGACCAACCGAAGGGCACGTTCATCCCTAAAATGAAGGGTGGATTTTTCGAAAAATTCTCAAACTCTCGCTTTTGACTTTCCTGCGACTTTCATCACGGGGATCGGTTGAAATGACACAAACTTAGCTAGAGAAATTTTTTCGGACCAATCGAAGGGCACGTTCATCCCTAAAATGAAGGGTGGATTTTTCGAAAAATTCTCAAACTCGCGCTTTTGACTTTCCTGCGACTTTCATCACGGAGATCGGTAGAAATGACACAAACTTAGCTAGAGAAATTTTTTCGGACTAATCGAAGGGCACGTTCGTCCCTAAAATGAAGGGTGGATTTTACAAAAAATTCTCAAACACGCGATTTTGACTTTCCTGCGACTTTGATCACAGGGATCGGTTGAAATGACACAAACTTAGCTATAGAAATTTTTTCGGACCAATCGAAGGGCACGTTCATCCCTAAAATAACGGGTGGATTTTTCGAAAAATTCTCAAACTCGCGCTTATGACTTTCCTGCGACTTTCATCACGGAGATCGGTTGAAATGACACATACTTAGCTATAGAAATTTTTTCGGACCAATTGAAGGGCACTTTCATCCCTAAAATGAAGGGTGGATTTTTCGAAAAATTCTCAAACACGCGCTTTTGACTTTCGGCGTTATGGGGTGGTAGCGGTTTTGGGGATTGTTTTTAATTTACTTATATTAAATATTCGCAAATACTTATCTTAAATATTCGCAAATACTTATCTTAAATATTCGCAAGAGCTCGGGAGATTTTTTTTCATTTATTTATTTATACAAAACTCGCGAGCTTGGCGTTATGGAGTTGTAGCAGCTCGGGGGGTTATGTATTGAGTCATTTATTTATAAAAAAGATTCGCGACCTCCGCGTTATGGGGTTGTGGCAGCTGGGGGGATTGTGTATTTACCTATTTATTCATAAAAAAATCTCGCAAGCTCGGCGTTATGGGGTTGTAGCAGCTTAGGGCATTATGTATTGAGTCATTTATGCGAAAAAAAAACTTGCGAACTCGGCATTATGGGGTTGTAGCAGCTTGGGGGATTTTGTATTAAGTCACTTAATTATAAAAAAAACTTGCAAGTTCGGCGTTACGGGGTTGTAGCAGCTTTTGGAATTGTTTTTGATTTACTTATCTCTAGAAAACTAGCAAGAGCTCAGGAGATTTTTTTTCCATTTATTAATTTATACAAAACTTGCGAGATCGGCGTTATGGGGTTGTAGCAGCTTGGGGGATTTTGTATTTATTTATTTATTTATTCATAAAAAACCTCGCGAGCTCGGCGTTAGGGGGTTGTAGCAGATTGGGGGATTATGTATTTACTTATTTATTCATAAAAAAAACTCGCGAGCTCGGCGTTATGGGGTTGTAGCAGCTTGGGGGATTATGTATTGAGTCATTGATTCATAAAAAAAAAACTTGCGAGCTCGGTGTTATGGGGTTGTAGCAGCTTCGGGGATTATGTATTTACTTATTTATTCATAAAAAAAACTCGCGAGCTCGGCGTTATGGGGTTGTAGCAGCTTGGGGGATTATGTATTGAGTCATTTATTCATAAAAAAAAAACTCGCGAGCTCGGCGTTATGGGGTTGTAGCAGCTTGGGGGATTATGTATTGAGTCATTTATTCATAAAAAAAACTCGCGAGCTCGGCGTTATGGGGTTGTAGCAGCTTGGGGGATTATGTATTGAGTCATTTATTCATAAAAAAAAAACTCGCGAGCTCGGCGTTATGGGGTTGTAGCAGCTTGGGGGATTATGTATTGAGTCATTTATTCATAAAAAAAAAACTTGCGAGCTCGGTGTTATGGGGTTGTAGCAGCTTCGGGGATTATGTATTTACTTATTTATTCATAAAAAAAACTCGCGAGCTCGGCGTTATGGGGTTGTAGCAGCTTGGGGGATTATGTATTGAGTCATTTATTCATAAAAAAAAAACTCGCGAGCTCGGCGTTATGGGGTTGTAGCAGCTTGGGGGATTATGTATTGAGTCATTTATTCATAAAAAAAAAACTTGCGAGCTCGGCGTTATGTGGTTGTAGCAGCTTAGGGGATTTTGTATTTATTTATTTATTTATAAATAAATCTCGCGAACCTTCAACTGATCCCCGTGATAAAAGTCGCAGGAAAGTCAAATGCACGTGTTTGAGAATTCTTCGAAAAATCCACCCTTCATTTTAGGGATGAACGTGCCCTTCGACTGGTCCGAAAAAATTTCTCCAGCCAATTTTGTGTCATTTCAATCGATCCCCGTGATAAAAGTCGCAGGAAAGTCAAAAGCGTGTGTTTGAGAATTCTTCGAAAAATCCACCCTTCATTTTAGGGATGAACGTGCCCTTCGATTGGTCCGAAAAAATTTCTCCAGCCAAATTTGTGTCATTTTAATCGATCCCCGTGATAAAAGTCGCAGGAAAGTCAAAAGCGCGTGTTTGAGACTTCTTCGAAAAATCCACCCTTCATTTTAGGGATGAACGTGCCCTTCGATTGGTCCGAAAAAATTTCTCCAGCCAAATTTGTGTCATTTCAATCGGTCCCCGTGATAAAAGTCGCAGGAAAGTCAAAAGCGCGTGTTTGAGAATTCTTCGAAAAATCCACCCTTCATTTTAGGAATGAACGTGCCCTTCGATTGGTCCGAAAAAATTTCTCTAGCCAAATTTGTGTCATTTCAATCGGTCTCCATGATAAAAGTCGCAGGAAAGTCAAATGCACGTGTTTGAGAATTCTTCGAAAAATCCACCCTTCATTTTAGGGATGAACGTGCCCTTCGACTGGTCCGAAAAAATTTCTCCAGCCAATTTTGTATCATTTCAATCGATCCCCGTGATAAAAGTCGCAGGAAAGTCAAAAGCGCGTGTTTGAGAATTCTTCGAAAAATCCACCTCTCATTTTAGGGATGAACGTGCCCTTCGATTGGTCCGAAAAAATTTCTCCAGCCAAATTTGTGTCATTTCAATCGATCCCCGTGATAAAAGTCGCAGGAAAGTCAAAAGCGCGTGTTTGAGACTTCTTCGAAAAATCCACCCTTCATTTTAGGGATGAACGTGCCCTTCGATTGGTCCGAAAAAATTTCTCCAGCCAAATTTGTGTCATTTCAATCGGTCCCCGTGATAAAAGTCGCAGGAAAGTCAAAAGCGCGTGTTTGAGAGTTCTTCGAAAAATTCACCCTTCATTTTAGGGATGAACGTGCCCTTCGATTGGTCAGAAAAAATTTCTCCAGTCAAATTTGTGTCATTTCAATCGGTCCCCGAGATAAAAGTCGCAGGAAAGTCAAAAGCGCGTGTTTGAGAATTCTTCGAAAAATCCACCCTTTATTTTAGGGATGAACGTGCCCTTCGATTGGTCAGAAAAAATTTCTCCAGTCAAATTTGTGTCATTTCAATCGGTCCCCGTGATAAAAGTCGCAGGAAAGTCAAAAGCGCGTGTTTAGGAATTTTTCGAAAAATCCACCCTTCATTTTAGGGATGAACGTGCCCTTCGATTGGTCCGAAAAAATTTCTCCAGCCAAATTTGTGTCATTTCAATCGATCCCCGTGATAAAAGTCGCAGGAAAGTCAAAAGCGCGTGTTTGAGAATTCTTCGAAAAATCCACCCTTCATTTTAGGGATGAACGTGCCCTTCGATTGGTCTGAAAAAAATTCTCTAGCTAATTTTGTGTTATTTCAACCGATCCCCATGATAAAAGTCGCAGGAAAGTCAAAAGCGCATGTTTGAGCATTTTTCGAAAAATCCACCTCTTATTTTAGGGAGGAAGCTGTACAGAGGGGGTGGATTCTAGTTTCATTCAACTTTCACTCTTGGATAATACTCCTTTTCAACTCTGTATGTCATTTAAACGCTTTAACTATCAACATATTCAATTAAATATATTTTTTCTTTTTTTTCGGTTGAGCATCACTGCAATAATGGTGCTGGAGGTGCCAACTTCAGATTCATTTTTTTTGAGCCGCAGAAAGAAAGAAAAATATTTTTAAGTAAGTTCTCTGTTGATAAAGAATTTTCTTACAAGAATATATTTTCGTTCAAAGATAGTGTTTTGTCGATTAATCCGGTAATTAACTTAAATAATTTACCACGGGGTAATACCATTAGAAATTTTATTCACGAAGATGACGTTGAACCGATTGATGATGAAAGACTTGTAAGTTTGAAGTTACATACTAGTCGCCTTGAACGCGAACGCGAATTTTAAATCGATCGTGCAGCAGCCGCAATCTTCAATGCTCCAGCCTCAAAAGGACAACCTGGTATCACCTGTCGGTCCGCTCGTACCAGCGTGTTTGACTTTTCGTGTTCAGAGTCACTTTTCTCCAAGGTCAATTCGTACCTACGACGTCCACGTTCTTCATATAGAAGGTCAACCAGGCAACGCTTCTCGACGTATCCGTATCCACGTGTATGATTCGCTTGAATTCCTTCGTTGACGCGTTGTTGTACGAGTTACGTACACAAGCAACGTGTGGGACATCCTAACTTACCCGGGCGACACGAGGTTTTTTTTCTCGGGGCTATCCGGATGAGCTCCAAGCTTGGAAAATCTTGGGACATACTAGTAAGGTGGAAAAGCGGATATTCGTAAGCATGCTGTATGTGCGTGCTTCTCTCTCTTCTTCCACGACTCATGATATAAACGGTGGTTTGGGCTGAGGGGACGATTTCCAGATCGTCCAGTGGATGGATAGAAGAGAGTATTAAAATCGTCGAGCATCGAGAGAGATCCCTTTCTTTTTACTCGCCCGCCATTTATATGTATACATGTATAATGTTAACACGTGTATAAATTAACTTTTTATTTATTTTTCTCTTTCTCTTATTATGTGTTTAATATTTTCGTCGGTACTCCTCATTCCGCGGACTCATTTGCTAGCTTAACGAATTTATACTATTTGTTCGATGAATATTGATTGTAGGTGAGACAAAAAAAAATGTATCCGTGATAAAACGGAATGAAGTACTCAGCCGAATAAAAAAACATTAATCTCCCATGAATTTTTTTTTTTTTTTTTTTTTTTTTTTTTTGTAACGGTGGTGATAACCTCTTAACTTGGTTTATGACGATTTTTATTTTTTTAAATTTTACACTTTTTTTAACGCTTCTAATAATATCCAAGCTCGAAGGACCAATGTTTGCGAATTGAGTCGTCTCGAAGAGTCAAGGGGTAGAGAACGGATTTCTTCAAAGGTTTTAGGTGTGAATGTGGATTGAGTGTAGAAATAAGTGTGTTTGTAAGCGAATAATTTTAATAATATTTTTTATTCACAACTATTTACAAACAATAAGATAACAAACAAATATCTTTTAATCAAGGGCTCGTCGTTTGGGCAGTAGGGTGTTACTTAGTTCCGAAAATATTCCGACTCGAAGCGCCGCCCCCTAAAAAGTTTTTTTGGACTATTAAAAAGAGTTTCCAATAAAAAAAAAAAAATTTCCCTTTTAACACGTGCCGCATGAGCCTTGAAGTTAATAAAATTGAGTGTAAAAAGCTAAAAAAAAACAATATTTTCAAGTTAGGCGTAGAATAAACTACTATTCGGTAACCCTTACAAATTATATATGGATCGAAATGTATTGAAAAAAGGAAACTTTCTAAGAAACCGCAGATTCCTATTTGCAAAGGTGTTCCCGTGCGATCAAAAAAACTGTACTTTTTACGCTTTATTTTCATTATTTTTATTAATTTTTAATCTTTGACCCTAAAATTTTACCATTTAGAGTAAGATTAGAGTAGAAATGTCCTGCGATTTGTAACTTCATTTTTTCTTGAAGTTTGCAAAAGAGTTTTACTTTTTGAGCTTAAAGTCGATCCATAGGTTTTATGCGTAATTATAGCTAAATAGTTTTTATTCGCAATTAGTAAAAAATGTCTTTGGTGCCATACTACGGTCGTGGTACGTCAAGAATGCAGTTAAAATTTTTTTTTTAAAGTTGAACTCAAGACCTTTCTAACAAAAAAAATTTTATGCAAAAATTTTCATTAGAACCAAAGTTATGAACATTTGAAAAAAAAAGTTTACTTGTTCAGGGGATTCTCTGTTTCAAAGATTGAACTTTTTTATTTAAAATGCTAATAACTTTGGTTCTAAATGGAATTTCTACATGAAATTTTTTTCATGCGAAAGCTTCAGAACTCAACTTTGATAGTGTAATATTTTTAAACGTAAAGCAGACTTCAATCGCTGCACGGTGCAGAAAATGCTATGATCCCATGAAAATTTTTTAAAATTCATAAAATTTTCTTGTAAAAAATGTGATTGTTTTCTGAAAAAATCTTTGATTCTATATATATTTAAAAAATGCACCGCACAATAAGGCGGCTTAAAAAAATATAAAATTAACTGTGTGTGTGTGTGTGTGTGTGTGTGTGCGTGTGGGTGTGTGATAAGTCGAAATGAAATTTTTTTTTTTTACAAAAATTTAAATTTAGCGCCACCAGTGCTTTGGTTCAATTTTGAAATTTCGTCAACTTACACCTGTGCAATTTGAAACAAAACACAATTTTGAAACTCGAGGTTTAATTAACTAACTTAATTAAATCAAGTGAAATTTTCAATTTAAAAAAGACACTCATACCAACTTCATTCACTTCATACCAACTTAGCGGAAAAGCAACTGGCGATCCACTATCAGTTGGTACTCTTGGTAGAGTTGCAGCATAACAAACTTTTTTGCTACGACTGCATCTTTTGTTCTCGTTAAAAAAAGTCTTACACTTTTATCATAATAATTATTTTTTTGATATAAAGTTTTTAGTGTGGTATTAAAGAATGTAGAATTATAATTTTAATTTCAATGATAAACACAAGCTTAGTTTAAAACACCAACACCGGTTCGGCTCGAATAAAAAGTCAATAATTCATGCAACAGAGTTTTTTTTTACTAAAAAGCTTTTCTTTTTTATAAAAAAGATAAATCAGTATTTTATTATATTCTGAAGAAAATAGCGCATACCTAAAACTAGTTTTGAAGTCTATATTTAAGTCTACACGCATTTTCAAAAATCAGAAGAATCAACTGGTGGATCTGTGAACTTTTAATGAAGTAAGTTATGATATATAACTGCCCTTAAGGAGTAAGTTAAACTTTACCGTCGAGAGGTTAGTTCGCTGCCCGAGACGCAGGAGGAGCGCGCATAGCGCGCGAACCCCGTAGTCGAGGGCAGTAGACATACCTCGAGACGGTAATATTTGACGTCTCCTTAAGGGTAGTTTCACGTTCCCGATCATTCCCTCGACGCATCAAACCCCCACGTAAATATTCCCCCGACAATCATTCTCCCGAGCTTATTTATTCCCCAACAATCATTCCCCCGGGACTGAAAAATTAAAATTTTTTAAAATTCATTTAATACAAACAATAAGTCTATAATATCAAAAAATATACAAACAGTGCAACAGCAACGTCTAAACAATAGAAATAGATACATATAAAAATAGAACAATATTAAAGGACATATAAAAATAGAACAATATAAAAGGAATGTTTAAAATGCACTTTATGTTGAATTTGCCACTGCTTTCAAATAATCAGCCATTGCTGTATTCTCATAATTTAAAACGATGCCACGAATCCTCGCTTGGGCGGTGAGCCATTTTTTCTTCGGGGCAGCCTTTACTCTTCGTCCAAGAGATAGCTCCACGGCCGCTACCTCCGTGTCCCCCTGCTCCTTCATAAATTGTGAGATGAGTGGGAAAATATCGGGGTGATTTTTTGCCATGAGCAGGTGGAACCTAGTGTGCCAACCATCAGAAACGTTGTTCGTTCGACCCTCGCCCTCTACTATGGCATCATATTGGTTCCACATCTGTGGAGGATTTTTCCGGTATAATCGAACTTAGAGCTTATTCAGTTAAATTATCAACGTCATCAACTTCAATCGGAGAAGACATCTTTTAGCTTTTTGTAATTATGAATTTATTTACACTTTTTATCACAGCACTTGAAACCACTAACAGATACGATTGAATTTAAGTAAAAAAATTTTTAATGCAAAGGTAAGTAATGGCTAAAAAAGAGATGTTCCTCTGCCGACTGCTCGAAGAGATCTAACCGCTTACCTCAACTGCAAAATGTTTGCAGGAAATTTTTTGTGCGTGAATTTTTCAGAAAAGCAAAGCGTTGTAAAAGTGAAGTGGGAGCATAAGTTTTATTGGTGGTATTACCTTACGGGAGAATTTTAGGGAAAGAGTGCTGCATACCAGGTAGATCATTAGACTGGGTCCGACCCTTCGACGCTACGGTTTTTCCCCTTAATACCTGGCTCTTCGGTAGCACGTAACGGTTGTAAACAAACGCACCGTCGTGGAATCGTATAGTGCTGCCAAAATTTTACATCCCTCCGGGATGGAAAAAAATTTTCCATCCCGGCGAGGTGTAAAATGCTCCCCCTCCACTGCTCGAGATTAAAGAGAAACTTACCTAGGCTACCTCAGCAGTCGAAAAGTACCTATTGCATGACCGAGAGAAGTAAAAATAAAAAACATAGATTTAATATACTTGTATATTGTTACGTAATGTTACTTTAACAAAAGCTTAAAAAGTTTTTTTTCATATAAACTATATAGACTATAGTCAGTCGATAGATTTTTATTTATACATTCAATAGTATAATTATAATTTTATTAAAAAATTTTATGATTTCATAATTTAAATCTAGATTATTTATATATTTCTTATTTACTTTTAATAATGATTGATTAAATTGGAGAGTTTTCAAACCGATATGATTGTTTTTTATTTTTTGGACACTTTTTCAATTTTTCACGACAATTTGATTATTTATTGTGTTTATTAAGTCTATCTATACTCAATTTCATTTGTTGATTTATTGTAAATTTTTTTATGGCAGCACGGTTATCACAAAAATATTGCATCATGACTAATGCTGAAGAAGCTCTTGATTTGGAAACAATGTTACCTGATTTAAAAGATGATAAATTACAAACAAATTTACAGGTGCTGCAGCACATTTTTTATCATACAAAAGATTTGACTTTAAAAAAAAATTTGAAAACTACCAAAATTTTAGTATTTGAAAAGTTGGAAACTATTTGGGTCTTTCAGGAATAAAAATTCAAAAAAAAAGTAGAGTCTTCGATAAGCTGCAAGATCTGAACGAGTGTCAGAGGGAATATCAAAGATCTCGAAACAAAAATACAACCAAGCTTTTCAAAATAGCTAATGAAGTTTTTAATATTGCACATAGAGATTTCCTATCAAAAACAAAAAATTCTGAAGAACTTTTTTTATTTTTAACTCAACCAGTTAATGAAATTGCAGAGCATATGGTAAATTTACAGCTTCAGAATATACCAGGTATAATGCAAATTTAGTTGTTAAAAATAAATAAATTTATTGTCAACTATAATATTATTTTTGCTTTTAGATGATCAAACCTTTTGCTCAAGGAATGAAGCTAAGGACAAGCATATTCTAGTTGATAAAAATCCTGTTCACAGCAATAAAATACTGGAAAATATAAGTGAGGATGTTCCTAAAGAAAGAGATGTTGAAGAAGTTAAAAAAAATTTTGGTAATCTCTCAGCACTTTATTTTAAAGAGATCAAAAATGTTAATGTGACACTATTACAATAAAAAAATAAAGAAACATTTTTTTAAGAACCATTGTCGAACAATGTATGATAAAATTACTCATTACAAAAAGATTTACTAAAAATGATTTAAAAAAAAAGCTTTCGCATCACTTTTTTGACTTCATGGAGATTTTTTCTGCTTAAAATACCTAGAAGAACGATTTGTCTGAAAAAATTTATTTGAATTCTTATTTTACTAATTATAGAAGTAAAAAATATTCACTGGCATGAGAGGTCCGTACCTACAAGAGCTTCTTAAAAATGAAAATTGTGTTTAGAAAATCAATTTTTAAAATCATTCATTAAAAAAAATTTCATATAAGTTTTTAGTTACAAATATTATTAAAAAACATTTATTCACTTCCAGGTCAAATTAAAATGTTGAATGGTTATCAAAGTCCTAAGTTAAGTCAAAATACTTCAAAAACAAGCTCACAGGAAATTACTTCAGAATCTCAAGGTTCTAACTATGAATTATCTAAAGGTCGCAATTATGAAAAAAGGGGAAAGAGGATCTATTTAAATTTTAACAGAAGATGTAGTGGAAGTCCTTGATAACTGTAGAGTTAGTTACAAGCAATCAGTTAATATTATAGGTTCCATTGCTAACGCTTTAGGTGTACAGGTGGAGTAACTTGTTTTAAACATTGCTTCATTTAATCGAATTAGGAATGAAGTAAGAAAGAAAAAAGCAGAAAAGTTAAAATTACTATTTCAAACCAAGATTATTGACTTTGCCACCGTACATTGAGATGGAAAATTACTTCCAGATCCATCCGAAACGAATTTAAAAGTAGATAGAGTACCAGTCCTTGTTACTGCACCAGATAATATTGTTCAAATCTTGGATGTTCCCAAATTATCACACGGAACAAGTACTCTACAAGCGGATGCAATTTAAAACGCTCTTCACAACTGGAATTTGACAAATACAGTAGAAGCTGTCTGTTGTGATACAACAAGTTCAAATACCGGTCCTAACGCAGGTGCTGCTGCTCTTTTGGAAAAAAAGTTATGCAAAGATTTGTTGTACACTCTTTGTCGCCACCACATAATGGAAGTTATTCTTGGAAAAGTATTTTCTGTCAAAATCGCCGCATCTACAGCTCCAAATGTCATTGTATTTAAAAATTTTCAAAAAGCATGGAATGAAATTGATCAGACTAAGTTCAAAATGGACTTTCACTAATTCATCCTTCACTGTTGCCAGAAGTGGACAAAAAAAATCTTTTATTGAACATCGTTTGAAAACAAAACATGATAGAGATGATTATAAAGAACTCTTAGAACTAAGTCTTTTATTTTTAGGTGGAAGAGATGATATTAAATTCCGTAAACCTGGATCAATATCCAATGCTCGATGGATGTCCAAAGCCCTTTATTGCTTGAAAATGTTTTTACTTAGAGAAATTTATGGTTTAGATGATATAGAGAAAGCTTTTTTCGATGTTTGCCAGTTTATCGTTTTCATTTACATTGAAGCATGGTTTACTGCAACTGAGCCTATAACTTCTCCGTATAATGATTTGACACTTGCAAAAAAAATTGATAACTATAAAACTATTGATAAAAGCATTGCAACAGCTGCTATTGATAAAATTTGTAACCAACTGTGGTACTTGTCTCTAGAATGCGGTGCATTGACATTCTTTGATGACAGGATCTCAATAGAATTAAAGAAAAAAATGATCACGGCTTTAAGTAAATCTAACATCATTCCTAATTCTAATAAAAAATTTCCCAAAGACAAAATTAGCATTTTACTAAGTGAAGACATTGTCTTTTTTATTAATGAAGAATCTTTGGACTTTTTTGATAGATTTAATTTAGACAAAGGGTTTCTTGAATTGGACCCCTTATCTTGGCAATTTGATGAACGTTACATGAACAGCAAAAAAGTGATCAGTTCTTCAAGGGTTTCAAATGATGTTTCTGAGAGACACATTAAGTTAGTGTCTGATTACAATGATTGCTTCACTAAAAACGAAGAACAAAAGCAATATTTGATACGCGTAGTGTCCAATTACAAAAGAACCAATCCTGATTCGAATAAAGAACGTATTGTCAAAAAATACAAAGCATCTGGCCAAAGCTGCTAAATTACAAACAAAAAATTTTTTTAATTATTTTTATTAAGAACTTACTGTATAAAAAATAAAATTTTTATATAAAAAAATTAAAAAATTGTTTTCGTTTACTTAAAAATTTCAACTCTACTTTTGTTGTTTTTTATTGTCTTGTTTAAATAAATAGTACTCCTGGTCACTTTAACATTAATATCGAATCTTGATTTGGTGTTTTCGGTTTCTCGTACTATAAAATAGTATATGTAACTGGTGCATAATATACTATTTTGATTTAGCAATGAATTTTTTTAAAAAAGTATGAAATCGAGAATTTTATAAATATTACGAAAAACAAAACATAACTACCTCGTTTAATATGTCAATAAAATTTATTATGGGTCGGATCTAAAAAAAATTAAAAATTAAGTTATTTTAACTGTGTCTTCAAACGGAAAAAACAAATGTTCATTGTAAGCTCAAAAAATAATAAGTTTTCAAATATAACATGTTAAAAGTTTTAAAAAATTTTCATGGGATTTTTTAATATAAAATACATTTTAATCGATTAGATATAAATACATGATATTGCGATATCTCGTATATAACATCGATAGTAACGTTTTCTGCACCGTGCAGTGATCGAAGTCCGCTGTACGTTTAAAAATATTACACAATCAAAGTTGAATTCTAAAGCTTTCGCATGAAAAAAATTTCATGTAGAAATTCCATTTAGAACCAAAGTTATTAGCATTTTAAATAAAAAAGTTCAATCTTTGAAACAGAGAATCCCCTAAACAAGTAAACTTTTTTTTTCAAATGTTCATAACTTTGATTCTAATGAAAATTTTTGCATAAAATTTTTTTTGTTAGAAAGGTCTTGAGTTCAACTTAAAAAAAAAAAATTTTTAAGTGCATTCTTAACGTACCACGACCATAGTATGGCACCGAAGACAGTTTTTACTAATTGCGAATAAAAACGATTTAGCTATAATTACGCATAGTATCTATGCATCGACTTTAAGCTCAAAAAGTAAAACGTTTTTGCAAACTTAAAGAAAAAATGAAGTTACAAATCGCGGGGCATTTCTACTCTAATCTTACTCTAAATGGTAAAATTTTAGGGTCAAAGATTAAAAATTAATAATCATGCTCATGCGGCACGTATTAAAAATGAAAAATTTTTTTATTTTTTTTCATTGGAAACTCTTTTTAATAGCCCAAAAAAACTTTTTAGGAGGCGGCGCTTCGAGTCAAAATATTTTCGGAACTAAGTAACACCCTATTGGGCAGCCGAGTTTTTGTCAAGTCAAAAGGTACGTGTGTACTTAACGTTAGTTTTAATCGCAAGCTACGACGTTGTCAATAAGACAGCGCTTGGCAACGTTGAACGTTCTTTTTCACTCGCGGTAAAATATAAACAAAAAATGAATAGAAACAAATTCAATGAATAAATCAAGTAAATTATAAAAGGTCGGATTATTCACGAAAATTCCACCCACCTCGTCTAAGAGATGATTTTTAAGTAAAAAAAAATTTGTTGAAGTAAAATAACATAATAGTATAAAAAAACTGAGTTAGATTTGCATTTAGTTTTGTTGAACACTGAATACCGCCCGCCATGACGACTTACAAAATAAATATATAAAAGAAAATTCTAAATTCTCAAAGAAAACTTAATTTGTATAACATCAGTTCGTCGAATCAACGAGTTAGACTCATCGTCGTTTACTGGGACTGGTAACAGGCACAGCTTATGTAATGGACGGGAGAGCTTACCAGTAGCCGTTTTCACCACGATCACTCGAGTTTTACCGTCGGGACCCGTGTTAATCGACTTTACGCGAGCGAGTGGCCATTTAGCCGGTGGAGTGTTCTCATCCTTGATAAGAACTCAGGAGTCGAGCTTCAGGTTTTCCTTGGTATCACACCACCGCAAACGAATTTGCAAGGTAAACAAGTGTTCTGCCTTCTAACGTCGCCAAAAATCATCGCGCATTCAATTTAGAAGGTCGTGCCATTTTGAAGGGGTGAGATCGAAATTTACCGTTCCCGGTTCTGGCAACACCGTCAAAAAAAACCACGTGGTGCTGCATGTCCTTGAGTCCCTTTATTTGGAATTTTCATGTTATTACCTCAGATACCCTATTAGCTACTCAAAATATATTTTTGCCATCTCAAAAGTTGTGTTCAATTCGTTACAGGCACACGGGGACGAGCTGTTGTGGATCTCTGGAAGTAAATCCAATACTTTGAACTTTTTTTGATTTTTTACTCGAAAATGACGATTTTCTTCGAAAAACGACTAAGTATACTTTGATCTTGAAATTTTACGCAGAATAAGATGGCATTTTTTATTTTTATGATATCTCAATTTTTACTATTGGGTCCTACGGTATTGGGCCCTATATTTGGGATTTTCATGTTTTTACCTCAGATACACTATCAGCAACCCAAAAACCTCGTAAATATATTTTTGCCATCTCAAAAGTTGTATTCAATTCGTTACAGGCACACGGGGACGAGCTGTTGTGCATCTCTGGAAGTAAATCCAATACTTTGAACTTTTTTTGATTGTTTACTCGAAAATGACGATTTTTTTCGAAAAACGACCAAGTATACTTTGATCTTGAAATTCTACGTAAAATATGATGATATTTTTTGTTTTTATAAAATCTTAACTTTGAGTATTGGGTCCTATGGTATTGGGCCCAATTCTTACAATTTTGATATTCCGATCTCAGATTCATAATCAGCGACCATAAAAATCTTAGGAACCACAGTCATTTTTTATAAAAAGTAATTTTTCGGTATTTATTCAACCATGCGCTGCCGTACAATTATTGGCGTTGAAGTTTTTAGTCCGCCATTTTGTTTAAAAAAATCGAAACCAAAAAAATCAAATATGCACGTAAAGTTCAACTAATGTGAACACCCGTGGTCAACTTTTTGAGGGCAAAAATAATTTTTTTGGCATTGTTCACCAGCTTGAAAAAAAAAATGACGTAAAAATTTTCATTTTTTTTTTTAATTTGTTTATTAACAAATTAAAATGTTATTTTTGAGTATTTTAAACAATGCCATCGTGTAAAGCATATCCGAAAATAGGGGGATAGGGTATTTTTTAAATTATTTTTCAACTTTTTCGCTTTGATTTATAAGCTCAAAGTACAAAAAAAAATTCATAACTCTTGAGACCTAATGGGTTAAATGATGTTTAGTGGATTTCACTGCTACTTCCCAAATTCCACCTATATGAGTAGCAGAGGGGACTATAAAAGACGAGTCAGTTCTTTCTTTAGCGAGTGTAACGCAAGAATTCTTGTGAAACTCGGAGGCTTCACTGAACATTTTACGAAGTTCTTTATCAGCACCTTGAAATCTAGTGCCATGATCACTGGCAAGGGTTTGAATGTGACCTCGTCTCAAAACTAATTTACGAAAAGCTGCTAGGAATCCTGGGGTCGTCAAATCAGAGACAGCTTCCAGGTAAAGCGCCTTTGTGGCTAAACAAATAAATATGCATATGCACTTGTATGCTTCATGATCTCGACCTTTCGTGGTACGTAACATCACTAAAACTGGTCGAATCGCATTGACTCTGAACTCAGGCAAGTTACCCATAATTTGAATCAGCGTTTCGGCTGCAGAACGAGCACAAATCACACAGTCACTATGTATTTGCTTAGCGAGGACATGCGCATAAGTATTCCGAAACTTTTGAACGGTGTGACTGACCATTAATTGAGGTTCACCGTGCAAAATTTTTTATGTGATTTGAAAATTATCAAATCAGCAAGACGACAATCTTGATGCAAAAGTATAGGATGTTTTTCTTCAAAACTTAATTCAGCGTACAACAATAAACTATTTTTATCTAAAAAAGGTCGCAATGATCTTATAGATAAACCGGATGGTAGTCTTCGATTTTTTAATAGAGCATCTATTTCAGCTTTGAAAAAAATTTCTCGTTGAGACTTTGAAATCAAAAGTCGATTGGCCCGTCTGTTGGAAAATTTTATAACGGAATTGTTTCAAAAAAAACTTTTACGATGAGTGTGCTATTAAAAAATGCTTTTCTTTCGAGTTATTCACACCGTTTCATACATAATCCACACACTATATATAAATGAATAAATAAATAAATCTGATCTTACTGCGCATTTTACATGTAATTGACTGTCAATTTATAAATCAAAACCTTAACGCGTGTGATTTTATCCAGGCCAAAGTGACCTGAGAATCGAACCAAGCATACGTCGGAATTTTTTTTATATTCGAGTTTTTTTTTTGCACTTGATAAACAAGTTTTGCACCTAGTAGTGCGCCGCAAAGCTCAAAACGAGGTATACTTAGAGTTTTCACCGGGGCAACTTTTGTTTTAGCCAGCAATAATCGAGCAAAACTACTTACGCAAATAAATTGTAGCCAAATTAGCGCGTTCGGATGCATCAGTGAAAACGTAAATTTCAGTGTTCGATGATCGGTCAGTACCTAGCCAACGAGGTATGGCGATCGTCTCCAACTAAGGCAATGTCCTTTTGAAATTTTTCCAAATTCTGTAAGATGTGGTGTGGATGATTGATCCCAATCAAGACCCAGCAACCTTATATCTTGAATGAGGATTTTAGCAATTATCAAAACTGGATTATACCAGCCAAGTGGATCAAAAAGTCGAGATATGTCTGACAAAACAGAGCACTTAGTAGGTTTAACATTTCTGAAATCATTCATATTTACTTTCAATGAAAACGCGTCAGTTCAAGGATTCCAGACTAAAACAAGTGTCGTTACCGGATCGAACGTAAATTCTTCAACGCCATTTTCTGAATTTGGATAAAGCTCTGGGGCATTTGAAGCCCATTTGCTTAATTCAAAGCCACCTGCTTTAAGAATACCGATTAGTTGATTCTTAACCTCAACAGCAGAGTCCAAGGTATCATTGCCGTAATAAAAATCATCAACGTACGATGATTGGCAGATGGATTGAGCACTTGAAGGGAATTTACGACTCTCGTCTTCCGCCAATTGTAAAAGTGTTTGCAAAGCAAGGAATGGGGCACAATTCGTACCATAAGTAACAGTAGTTGGTGCGAATTCCAACAATTTTTTTCTTGCTTCAAAACGGAACAATATTTTTTGCCTAACTGTAAAATATCAGCTGTAAAAGTGAAGCGAAATCGTCTGACACGAGTGAGCACAGCCCAAAGCTCAGACTGCAATTTCGGTCCTATCATAAACAATCATTCAGTGATTTTCCCGACTGAGTTTTAATGGAAGCATTAAATACCACACGGAATTTTGGTGATGGCAATACGCGATAAATTCCGTGATGAGGCAAAAAAGTACCTTCGTCTGACTCTGACAAGATTAAATTCATGTGTTTCATGTCGAGGTAGGTTGACATGAAGCTATTGTATTCGGACTTGAAAGTAGGATTTGACGTCGCTTTCCTCTCTTTCGAGATTTGCAACGATGCAACAGCCTACCTGTTATGCAACAAGTTTTCACGTGCATTTAACCGGAACGGTAGACGTACAGTGTACCGAGCAGTTTTATTGCGGGTGTGAGTGTCACGAAATATTTTTGCGCAATCTTCCTCTTTTTTTGACAAAGGTTTTTAGGAAGAAATCTCGTCTATCCCCCATTGATGTTGAAGATCGAAAGATAAACAACCGTTATCATGACAAGAAACAATTTGCCTTGAACAATAAAAAGCGTTTTTTAAGTTTAACGAATGAGGATCAAGATCAATATCGGGGTCCCAAAAATTTTCGAATGAAAACGTATTTGGTGATCGATTTAACGTGATCAGATGTGACCCACGAGTGTTTAGATTTTCAAAATCTACAGCACCCTTCAAAACCCAGTCACAGGCTCGTCTAATGAACTGACTTTCTTATCGCAAAGGAATAAATGGCCGCACAAATCAGCTCCAATAATCATATCAACTTCACCTGGAGTTGAAAAATCAGGGTCAGCCAACGAAAGACCAGACACGTGATCCCATGATTTTGGAGTTAGCACTTGGAATTAAACCTGTGAGCTTGGGTAATCATAAGGCGCATATATTTATAGAAAAATTGTTGTTTTTAAGCGAATTTATTGTGAAAGCAACTTCTTTTATAGAAGTTCCTGTGGAGCAAGATTGAACACTGTAAAGTCGCAATACTGTTAAGTATCTCGCTCGTATTTTAATTTACTAGAAGTTAAATTTATTTTAATTGAGTTTTAGTTGGGCCGAGCTATTCTTTTGAATGCCCTTTTGTCGATCGTCTGGATCGGATTTATTGTTATGAAATTGTTGTTCGATTGTGAATACCTGTAAAGAAGAAATGGCTCTTTATTGCAAAAAGAGGGAATGGCTCTTTACAGTGGAGGGCTAAGAATTAGCCCGAGCACTTGCGTCTTCTTATTGTCTTATCTGTTTAGATTTGAGTAAATTCGAATAAGTTAGCTTCCAAGGAGACTTACGTTGCGAACAAGTTGTTTTTTTGGTTACGAGCGAGATAGCTTTTTGCTATTCATTCTTTTTTTGTTACAATAAACCAGTCGTATCGTAAAATTATTTATGTTTTCTCTTGAGACATTTGTATCTTTAATTTTGCTTAAATAAACGTAAAAGAAAGTAAAGTTGCTAATATGTCGAGACATCATTTCTTGCACGACTGACTTTGTCAGTTACATTTTGGTGCCAAAACCCGGGACGGTTTGTTTTTGAACCGTGTGACGTGCAAGAATTTCTGATCTTGTTTTAAAATCAAGCGATTGTCTCAAGATGAAGAGAAAACTTAAAAAAGATCGTGGTAGTTTACCATTGAGTAAAAGGTCTCGCGGCAATGACCATCTAAACTCCAACAAAAAGTCGTTGCAGTCAATCAACGAGAGTTTGAGTGATCTTTCTGGAGAAGAAAGTTTCTTGGGTGTCTCTGAGGAGACTCACGCGGTGAAGGATTTTGCACAGATGTTAGAACCATCTTCTCAGTCAGCGAGGTTCAGACAATCGCAACCTTCAACGTTGCGGTCTAACACACAAGTTCTATCTCCACCGTCGCCATCAATCACGCGATCATCGATCCGTGGTCGAAAATCATCTTCGGCACCAGTGGCTCATCTCCCTATATTACAATCTCCGGTGATTCTTGACTGCAGGGTTCCTGGTTTTGATGCGGGCTCGAACTCGTCCAGCAGCTGATGAAAATCCGTGAGAACTCCTGTCGATGATTTTTTGGTAATGACCGATACGTCTAATTAGTGCAGCACGCGTCAACTAACTAGTCTCCTAGCAGTGGCGGCAGCGGCAGCGTTCACTTGGTTGCCGGCAAGACGATCATCTTTTCTCTCTCGAACAGCTGACTGGCGCGCGCGCTTCCTCTCTCTCGCTCTCATTCGCCTTGCTCCCTCGGTCCTCTCTCTCATTCTTCTTCTGCTCCTTGTTTCTCGTTCGGCTGGACTAGCGCTGCGGCAACTGTAACTGCTAGTCCTGCTGTTATTGTGCTGTTCTGGCTCACGTCTCTGTCTTGTCATTTTTCTTTTCTTATCACTTGATTAACCCCGCGTACATGAAATATTAATTTATTTTATAAATAAACATTCTTAACAAACTTTTTAAAATGCCCTTTAGGAAGAGTCGAATAAGTAACGAAGCAAACTTCGTTACAAATCTCCCCCCCCCCCTAGACCGAAACATACCTCAGATGTTTCGACTACGAAACAACCTTTAAAATTAAATCAACTTTAAATCACAATAATTAAAAAAAATAATAATTTTTCATGCTCAATAATAAATACTTCAATATAACTCATATTTCTTTAATTAATTTTAATAATGCTTTCAAATTAAATTAACTTAACTCAATTAACTAAAAAAAGCTCTTTCCTTTCAGGCCTCTTTTTTTTTATAAATAAATAAAAAATTACTTACATTGGTCACAGTGGACCTCTTTTTTTTTCTCCTGTCTCTGTCAGTATCTTCTTTTTTTTTATTTTTCATCTTCTTCTTCCTCTTCCTGATCATCCTCCAATAGTTTCATAAATATCTTTCTCTCTTCTTTACTATAATTTTTCATTTCTTCTGCTAGTTTTGTTAATAACAATAGTTTTTGAACTGATTTGTCTTCTTGTTTTTGTTTTGTTGTTGTTTTTCTGTCTACTCTTATCCTGTCAATTTGTTCTTGTGCTAGTTTCTGTTTTAGGGTAAAACATGTTTTTGTATTTTGTGATTCTTCTTTTCTTGTCGTTTCTGCTTGTGATTGTGATTTTTGTGGCATTGTATGTTGTTTTGTTGTCTGTGGTCTTAGTTTTAGTGTTGGTTGGAAACATGGCTGAGACTTCTTCTTATCTTCATTTGATGTACCACCTAGCCTGTCCCAAACTTTTTTTTCTTCATCTTTATTTGTTTCTGCTTGAACTCCACATCTTTCACAATCACTCATTGTTCTGCCACGTCTGCCACAATTGGTACAGTAATTTGATTTTTCTTCTTTGTAGTCTTTTTCTTGGTGTCCTTACTCCAGCAATTAAAACAATGGTATGGTGTTGGGTCAATAGTCCTGTCAGTTTGGATTTCTCTAACCTTGAAAAATCTTCCTGTCTTTTTCACTGATGTAAAAGTACTCTGGCTCTCCTCTCTTTCTTGGTTTTTCTGTCGCCCGTCATAACATCTTTTTGAATCTTCTCTTCTTCTTAATTCTTCTCTTTCCTGCTCTTCTCGTAGATATTTTCTTCTTAACTCTTCTTTTCTTTCCTGCTTTTCTCGTAGATATTTTCTTCTTAACTCTTCTTTTCTTTCCTGCTTTTCTCTTAGATGTTTTCTTCTTATTTCTTCTTCTCTTTCCTGCTTTTCTCTTAAATATCTTCTTCTTTTTAACTCTTCTTCTCTTTCCAGCTTTTCTTATTGACGCCGTTTCCTCTCTTCTTATTACTGTTGTAGTTTTTCGTTTCGACGTCTTTTTTCACATTCTTCTCTCTGGCGATTTCTTATTTCATCTTTTTGTTGTCTCTCGTAACGTTCGTTTTCTTGTCTTAGTTTTTCCATTCTTTCACGTCGTTCTCGGAATAAATCTCTGATGTTGTCATTGGTTTCTTTTTGGTCTCTTTGTTGTTGCTGATCTCTTTTTTCTTTTTCTTTTTTCATCCGGTCAGCCCACGAATCTTTAGTTGGAACAACTACTTTCGATTTAACCGGTTGGTATGGTGGCTCTTCTTCATCTTCTTTTATCTCTTCATCCCGAAAATCATCCATAGTCCACTGTCTGTATGGATTGTAGATTTTATTCTTTTTTTATTTTTATTTGTCTTCTTGATTTGTTTTCGCTCTTCTTCTCTTCTCACTGCTTCTCTCAATCTCTCTTGCTGTATTCTTAATACGGATGGTGTGACATCCTATTCGACTTCCACACTCCAATCTTCTTCGTCGAATTGGTGATTTTGATTGCTTACTACAGGCAAAAACCTTAGACTGTTTGCCTGTCTTACACCTGTCACTGTAGCAACTTTTCTTTTCTTGTCATTTTCTTTATCATCATTATCTTTATTTTTTTCTGTCTTGTCGTTGTTTTTCTCCTTGATGTAATCATCAAGTTCTTTTTCTGCATCTTCCCTTTCTTTTTTCTCATTACCATCTGTTTCTTCTACTTCTCCAGTCGTTTTCAATTTTGTCTTTGAAATTGCTGCTTGCTGTTTTTGTTTTTCTAGTTTTTCGTTATTCTTTATTTCATGTTTGGTTTGATTTTCCTGGCTATCTTTCATTTGTAATTTCTTTTGAATTTCTTCTTTCTTCTTTTTATCTTCATTTATCATCTCTCCTAAATTATTTAAAAAATTCTCTTTTGTTTCGTGCTTGCCATCCTGTTTAACTATTTCCATTTTTTCAATAATTCTTATTTGTGTCTCTGTCTCTGTCTCTGTCATCATCTCATCTTCTTTAACTTCTTCAGCCACTTCAATTTCCATTTCGTCCGCCCAATTGATTTTATTCCTTTCAAAAATAATTTCTTCTTCCTCGTCAGCTCCTTCCTGCATCATCCTTGTTAATTCGTCTATGTCCATGTCTCCGTATCTGAAAAATGAAAAAAAAATACTGAGGAGTTTTTTCCTTTTAAAATTAAAAAAAAAAAAATTATTAATAAATGTAATTATAATTTGCTTGTAAATTCAACGTGGAGGTAAGTATTTTTTAAGATTTGATACGCGTGCCGTTGCTAATCTTTTACTCCTAAAAGGACCTTCAAATTTAGGAGCTAATCGAGCTGAAAATCTCTTGGCTCCATCAGACAAAACTTGAACCTTTCTCAGCACTTTGTCACCCGCGTTAAATTCTACATGTCTGCGTCCTTTGTTGTAGTACTTCTCTTGCTTGTCTCCGGCCTCGTCTATAAATTTACAAACTAAATCTCTCAAAGCATCTAATCTTTTTAATCTGTCCATCCAGTCTTCAGGTGAAATAGGTATAATTTCACGTCCAATTTCCACTTCTCTTCTCAAAATTTTTACAGGTGTTGGGTGACGACCAAAATTAAGATAGGCAGGTGATACTTTAGTTGATGATTGTACTGCTGTATTGACTGCATGTCTGAATTCGTGAATGTGTTTATTCCAAGTTGTGTGGTATGCTTCAACAAAAGCTGCAATCATCGTCTTCAGGGTTCTGTTAGATCTCTCTACAGGGTCAGCTTGAGCATGATAAGGAGAAATTGGTACATTTTTAATACCATAGGTACCCAAAACTTCTTTTGGATACTTGTTATCAAATTCCTTCCCATTGTCTGACACAAAATAAAGCGTTTCCCATCTAAATAAAATCAACTCCTCAAAAGCTGCTGTCACTGCTTTTGCATCAGCTTTCCTTATAGGTCGTAACTCTACCCATTTTGTAAATAAGTCTATAAATACCGCCAAATATTTATTCTGTACTTTGCTTCTCGGGAATTCCATCAAATCTGCAGCTACAACCATCCATGGACGTTCCACAACTCGACGACCCATAAGACCTTGAGCACCAGTTTGTAATACTTTGTATTTTTGGCAAGTTTGACATTCTGATACATACTTAATTACGTCGTAGTACATGCCTCTCCAGTAGTATTCTCTTGCGATTTTGTCGTAAGTTTTTTCCTGTCCAAGATGACCTGAAGATGGTAAATCATGGGCGTCGTGCATGACTCTTTGTTTGAATTCCTCAGGAACAACCAAACGCCAACCAACTTCTCGATTTTCAACTGGATCTAAAAGTAAATCATGTCTCTGTCTGTACAGCATTCCATCTTCTACCTTCCAACTATTGAACTTTTTTGGATTCTGTCTCACGTCATTCATTAATTTTAAATATTTTTGATCTTTTATTTCTTCAAAAGCTGCTATTTTTGCTTTTTCAACGTCGTGTAACCTAGAAAGAGCATCTGGACCTTGATGAAGAGCTCCTTTCCTGTGTTCGATTTTGTAGTCCCATTGCTGTAACTCCAAAGCCCATCGAGCTAATCGACCAATCGGATCTTCCAGGTTATGTAACCATTTCAAAGCTGCATGATCAGTAATCACTGTAAACTTATAACCTTCAATGTAAGGTCGTAATTTTTTTATTGACCACTTCACAGTTAGGCATTCTTTTTCTGTCACAGTAAAATTTTTCTCTTGAGGAGTTAATACTCGACTTATGTAAATAATTGGATGTTCATCTTTTTGAGTTAAAACTGCAGCCAAAGCATAATTACTGGCATCGCACTGTATTGTAAATGGCTTTTTAAAATCTGGTCTGGCTAAAACTGGAGTTTCTGTCAGCGCCTTTTTAAAATAATCAAAAGCCACTTGCTGTTCATCTGTCCAATTCCATTTTTGTCCTTTTCTTAACAACCTTAGTAATGGTACTGTATGTTCAGCTTGTTTTTCAATAAATCTTGAATACCAACCAACCATTCCTAAAAAACTTCTTAATTGTTTAATCGTCTTTGGTGGTGGACAATCCAGTAGCGGTGCGATACGCTTTGGATCCGGCCTCAATCCACCTTTGTCAAGAAAAATCTCGAATAAGATACTTGACTGCAACAAAATTCGCACTAGTCTCTGTTAACTTTCAATCCTGCTTGATTTAATCTTTTTAGTAAAATCTCTAACCACTTCAAATGTTCTCCAAAAGTCTCTGTCACCATAATGATGTCATCTAAATAAATAAAAATTATTGACTCGTATTTGGCACCAAATAATTTATTCATTAACTTTTGAAATGTCCTCGGTGAATCAGATAAACCAAAAGGCATTCTTTCAAATACAAAGGAACCTTTGCCAGGTAAAGAAAAACCAGTGTATTTTTTACGGTTTTCTGCCATTGGAATCTGGAAATATGCTTGTTGTAAATCGATAGTACTAATGTATTTTGCTTTTCTTAATTTATCCAAAATCGAGTCCATGTTAGGAATAGGATACATATTTTTCGACGTGATTGCATTGACATCTCTAAAGTCTATACAGAATCGATAAGTACCATTCGGTTTTCTCACCATAACTGGTGCACTTGAGTATTCACTATTTTTTTCTTTGATGATGCCTTCAGCTAATAATCTGTCAACCTCTTCATAAGCTAATTTTTAATTACGGGTGACATTCGTCGAGTTTTATGTCGAACTGGCGTTTGAGAAATTACTTCAATTGTATGTTCGATTAAACCTGTAAGTCCAAATTTCTCTTTTTGTTGTGATAAAATATCTTCCACTAATTTATCCACCATCTGTCTCTCGTCAGCATTCAGCTCCGAAATTCCAGCGCATTCTGCATGAACAACTACTTTTTTCTCTTTACTACCACTAATAAATGTATGCCATTCTCCTTGTTTAGCACGCCACTGTCGTCGTCCAAGTCGCACGTCGATGTCAAAAGCAAGACAAAAATCCATCCCAAGGATTATATCATGTTCCAACTCTTGAGCTCCTTTAAAAGAAATCACTTCACATTCATTTCCAACTTCAAGTGAAACTTTTAGGACACGCATTGTTCGACAAATGGCTCCAGTTGCACTGCGCATAAGTGAATCAGCAGGTAGCAGTCTATCACTAAATTTTTTTACCAACTGTGGACCAATTAATGACAAAGTTGCTCCTGGATCGAGCAGTGCTTTGTAAGGCTCACCGTTTAAAATTTCTATTATCACAGCTGAATGCGGCCAATCTTTTTTTCCAATTACTCGTCTCTGTCAAATTTTCTTTTTCCTCCAAACTATTATTATCAACTTCAAAATCAGGAACATTCATCTTAACCTTCTTAATTGCTCCTTTCTTTTTTTCTTCTTCTTCGTCCAATAAAAATTGTACTATTTTTTTAATTTTACCTTCTTCTTCTTTATTTTTGTCATTTTTCAACAAAACATTCTCTTCAATTTCTTTAACAACCTCTTGTTGTTTCATAAAACTTTTTACAGTTTTACTCTCTTTATTTAATTTTCTATCATTTTCAAAAAAAATTTTACAATTTCTGTCATTTCTTCTTCTGGTTTCTTTCTCAAATTAAATTTTTCATTACCAAAGCTCTGTAATTGTGGAGGAACAGCTTTTAATTCTGTCCCCCACCTTGCGCGTTCCTCCAACTCTGTCTTAAAGGTTCGCAATTCGGGCATTTATTAAAAACATAACCTTGAATACTACAAATTTGACATCTTGGCCCTTTTCTTGCTATATTTGGACAACTTTTAGCCATATGGCCAGGTTGATTACAAGCATAACATATTGCAGAAGGACACCGTGATGCTATATGGCCAACAAGCTTGCAATGGTAACAAACGCCTTTGAATCTATCTTGATTTTCTGGTTTCCCTCTTTGAGCAAAATTTGGAGTCTACTGGCCTCGATCTGTCGTTGAACATCAGCTTTAGGTAAATTTCAATCTTGTTGGATTTTTGGTTGAAACTGCTGTTGAGATACCCCTTGTTTTTGAGGTTGACCTTGAGTTAAAACTTGAGGTTGTGATTGCCAATTTTGGTCAAGAACTTGCGCTTTATTAGGATAACTTTGGTTTCTCATTTGTGGCTGTTGTGGTTGATTCTTCGAAAAACTTGAAACTGCGTCTATTACATCTGTCACTGGCTCTGTCTGTTCGTCTTGATTTTTCTTCAATTTATTTTTCTTAACACTCTTCTTTTTACTCAAAACCACATTTTTAGCTTGAATCTCGTCTCCGTCTATTGCTGCTACTTGACCTCTAGTTTGTTGATTTGTCATTTTTGCTTCAAAAGCTGCTCCTTTTATTCTTATCTTCTCAACTGTCAGTGGAGCTGTATAACGACTATCCAGTTCAAGCTGTCTTTCCCAACTTCGACAAAATTCTTCAATATCGTCAAAAGAGGTAACCGAAATATGTGACATTGCTTCTCTATACGACGGTAACAAATTTCTATAAACAATTTCGACTTGATAACGACGAGCTGGGGGATTATCGAATTTTGAGATTATAAATTTGAAACGAGTCAAATAGTCAGAAATTTTCTCTCCTTTTCCTTGAGTTCGTCGTCTCAATTCGTCCAACAAATCTTCTCTGTCGTAGACACCCACATAATGATTGCAAAAAACTGTCTTAAAATCTGTCCAAGTCTTCAAATTTTGTCGGCCAGTTCTAAACCAAATACTTGCATTTTTCTTCAAAATACAGGGTAAAGCTTGGATCAAATCCAAATCATTAACTCCAGCTGTTGCTCTACAATGTTCAAGTTCATCCAAAAATTCTTCAGCATCTTCATCTTCTAGGCCATTAAATTTTAAGCCCCAATTTCTTAACATTTTTACTGCTTGCACTTTTCTGAAATCATTTTCTGTCTCTTCTCTTTTTAAATCATGATTTTTCACATAATTTCTCTTTCCAGGTACAACTTCTTCTGGCAACTGTTGAGGTAAAGATTTTTGTTTTTGTGTTATTCTTCTCGCAGGTTGTTGAATTTTTGACATACCATCTCAATGCCTCTGTGGTGTAAAATTCTGTTGAATATTTTCATAATAATTCTCTGGAACATCACAGCTTTTCGTTTTCAAATTTTTCTTCTGCTCTGTCTGTCTTAATTTAATTGGTGATATTCTACTTGATGTAGTACTTCCAAATTCTGATAAATCACTCTCGTCGTCATTTTCAATAAAAAAATCACCATCGTCTATCTGTCTTTGTTGTTGTGAATTCAAATTAACCATTGGCTTCTTTTGATTAACATTTGGATCCATTGTAAATCTTACTCTTTGCATGTTAAATTCTCCAGTATTTCCAAATTCTTTTTCTTCAGACTCGTTCTCAGATGTTGAAGTTTCTTGTTGTAAATCTTCAATATTTTGTACTGGAGTAGATCATTTTTCTTTCCCGTCACTCGTCATAGGCATCTTTCTGGATAAAAGTGTTTGATGTGAAAAATTATCTTGTCTTCTCCTTGATCTGATTCATTGAGCTCGCTCAATTTCAACTTTATTGAACCTTAACATTTTTGGAAGCGTGATTTGTGGCCCATTTGAAGTAGTGACTTGCGTAGTTAATCCTTTCTCATTTGAAAAATCATTAGCCACTCCACTGGTTGCTGTCATCATTGAAAATATTGTTGTCGGACTTGCCATGGTTGTGTGGACTACATCCGTTGTCGCTGTCATGGCTGTTACCGTAGTAACAGCTGTTACAAAATTTGGTGCAGGTACCACATGCAAACTGCTCGCCGGAGGTTCCGGTATATCTTCCTGCATTTGTGCATATGTCTCTGCACTCATCTGAACTGAGAGCAAACCTGGAATAATCTCGTCATTTGGTGTAGAAGTTGCCAAAGTAGAGGGTTGACCACCTTTTGAAGTTTCATCCGCCTTTGTTGACTTCTTGCGAGCCCATCCACGAAATGCCAACTGCTCCGCTAGTCGTTTTGCTTCCTCTCTCGTCGAAGTCCTCAGCCATATCATCCACGTACCATGGAATATAAGAACAAGAGTCAACATGATTTTCTTTAATAAAAGCCCTAACCAACCTATCCTTTAAAACATTTTCATCTCCGACAACAGTAAGTCCAAAATCTCTCAGGAGGCACTGCAAGGGAAAATCTTAGTTTTGATAATTTTTTTTCACGGCACTGTTACTCGTCACTGTAACCTCTCATTACCTTTATTATTTTGATTTTCTCGTTGTTCTTCGGTCAGCTCTCCGGTGATTCTTGACTGCAGGGTTCCTGGTTTTGATGCAGGCTCGAATTCGTCCAGCAGCCGATGAAAATCCGTGAGAACTCCTGTCGATGATTTTTTGGTAATGACCGATACGTCTAATTAGTGCCGCACGCGTCAACTAACTAGTCTCCTACCAGCAGCGGCAGCGGCAGCGTTCACTTGGTTGCCGGCAGGACGATCTTTTTTTCTCTCTCGAACGGCTGACTGGCGCGCGCGCTTCCTCTCTCTCGCTCTCATTCGCCTTGCTCCCTCGGTCCTCTCTCTCATTCTTCTTCTGCTCCTTGTTTCTCGTTCGGCTGGACCAGCGCTGCGGCGACTGTAACTGCTAGTCCTGCTGTTGTTGTGCTGTTCTGGCTCACGTCTCTGTCTTGTCATTTTTCTTTTCTTATCACTTGATTAACCCCGCGTACATGAAATATTAATTTATTTTATAAATAAACATTCTTAACAAACTTTTTAAAATGCCCTTTAGGAAGAGTCAAATAAGTAACGAAGGAAACTTCGTTACAGTGTAAAATATATTTTTAAATACTTACATAAAGGTTGTCATAGAGGATTTTGTAAAATAAAATTATTATTAGAAAATGAAGAAAAAAACTCTGAAATAAAAGATGATTTATTTGAAAAAATAACAAAATGAAATTGATAACTATATAGATGGTAGATATTTAGGTCCAATCGAAGCAGCTTGGCGTATAAAAAGATTTGAATTGTGTAAATGTAGTCATTCAGTACAAGGTTTAGCAATTCATATAGAAAATCAACAAAATACAATACATAAAAAAAATGAAGAAGAAAAATCATTAAAAAATTGAAAAACAACTTTAACAGCTTGATTTGAATTAAATAAAATTGATGAATTCACGAGAAACATTAAATATGCCAATATATCAAACTTTAATAGATTTATAGAGAATAAATCTTTTGTTAGATATAAAAATAAAATAAAATTTCAAACTATAGGTAGAATAAACGTTGTTTCGCCTAAAGATTCAGAACGTTTTCATTTTAAAATTAATATTAGATAAAATAAAAGGTGCTTCTTCTCACGAATACCTGAGAACATAAAAACATAATTTATGAAACATATAGAGAAGCAGCTATTCAAATGGGTCTAATAGAAAATGATAAAAATATATATTCGATAATAATAAAAAACAAAATACTGAGTATTGTATATATATTGTATACAATACTGAGTATTGTATATATATTGTATACAATACTGAGTATTGTATATAGTCATCTGAAGATGACATTGTATGTCGAAACGGCTGTCATGAGGCTAATGTATTAACTAATGTTAATAAATAAATTGTGAAAATCGAAAACATTTTGTTTTTTATTATTATCGAATTGACAATGGATTTTCACCAAGTGAATGCAATAACTCTACAAAAATATATATGATATTTTTGAAGAAGCTATAAACTATTTAACTCTAAAAAAATTGCAAGAATTTTTCGGATTATTTTTTTTATCTGAAAAATTCCTGGTAATCTAATTTGGAACAAATATAAATTACATTTTATAGACGATTTCAAAGATAATTCATACGATAGAGGTTTAAATGAAATAAATAAATTTCTATCTAGTGAAGATTCTAATTTAAATTGTAAATTTTTTGGTTTACCAGAACCATGCTTAGAAAATATTTCTAATATTTCTGAAAATTATGACTCTAAATTAAATTCAAAAGAAGAATATGAAAAAATGTTTGAGAAATTAAATAATGATCAAAAAAATATATTTGATACCATAACAAAAAGTAAAAATAATATGTATTTTATAGATGCACCAGTTGGTACTGGTAAAAGATTTCTTTATAAAACATTAAATTATTATTTTATTTCAAAAAATAAAAATGTTTTATCGATGGCATGGACAGGTATTGCTTCTATTTTATTACTTAAAGGATTGACTAGCCATACAACCTTTAAATTTGGATTTTTAAATTTGGGTTTGGATGGACCAGGTGGTACTGGTAAAAGATTTCTTTATAAGACATTAAATTCTTTTTTTATTTCAAAAAATAAAAATGTTTTATCGATGGCATGGACAGGTATTGCTTCTATTTTATTACCTAAAGGTTTGACTAGCCATAAAACCTTTAAACTGCCATTAATTCTTAATAACGTTCAAAGATCTTTTCTCAAAAATAATTCAGATAAAAAAAAATTAAGAGAAGCAAATATTATAGTTGAATGGGATGAAGCTTCTATGATTCCTAAAAAAGCTCTTGAAATAGAAGATGGAAACTTTACAAGATGTATGCAATAATAATTTACCTTCTAACCGAGGAAAATTAATAATTTTAGGTGGCGATTTTAGGCAAATCTTTCAAGTAGTCAAAAGAGGCAATAAAAAAATTATTGTAAAAGATACTATTAAACACAGTAAATTGTGGAAAAATTTAATAGTATATTATTCCCAGAGGGACTAAAGTTTGCAGTGGAGGCCCGCTGTGATTGCAGCCCGAGACGAAGTCGAGGGCTGCAAATACGTGGGCCTCCTCAGCAAACTTTAGTCTTGAGGGATATATGCACTTTTTTAAAGTCCGTTGATCACAAAAAATAACTTGATTTCCTCCGATTAAAGCCAAAAGAACGAAACGTACTCCCGAAGCGCCAGCGGCCGACACGTAGCCGGCCGCCATGTTGCGGCCCGAGCGCTAGCGAGGGCATGCAGTAGGCCGGGTGCGCGTTGGTCGATCTAAGCAGCGAGGGAAGCTACTTCGCCCCACCTGTTCCAGCAGAGCGGAGGTGTCGGCTAGCAAAATGCTTAATTGCAATTTTCGTGGCCCCCTCCCTAACTCCTTTTAGGCGGATTATAAGTAAGTCTGTTGCAACTTGGGAATATGGGATCTTTATGGGGATCGATACATGACATGCCTCCCCTCTTAGTCCATTGTTGCCCTCGACAATGCAGGGCTGGACGACTGTAGGAGTGCAGTCCTTGTATCGATGATAAAAAAAAATGTATTGAAGATAGGGAATGTATCGATTTCGCTTGTGTGAATCTTGGTAGATGGTGGTGGGCAGGCGCTTAGCAAAAGGTTTTTTTTTTTTTTTTTTTTTTTGAATAACTATTATTTCAGAATAATTAGTTCAAGTGTAACGTTTTGGATGTAATTTCTACCCGATGTTCAAAGAGATCGGTAGTTTTTATAATTGTTGTATAACAATGATCACGGGGTGGGAAATGGTTGGTTGAAAGTGGTTAAGAATATTGTAATTTTTGAGTTGTAAGCCTGAATTCTTGAAATTTTTTTTTAACGAAAATTTCAAATAGCTAGTTGTTTAGCTAAATGCTAAATAGAAGTTTTTGTGTTGCTTGCGCAAGCCAGGTAACAGGGATTCAGACTTAATAAAATAATTATTGCTCTATATTGCGCGGTTATTGGGCGCTGGAGCAGAAAATTCTGTATGGGTTGGTTAATATTTAAGTGGGAAGTTGCATCGACGTATATAATTTTCATTAATTGCCAGGAGTGAGGGAAGTTCACAGTTTTCGCCTTGATTTTAAGATCGCTAATTAGTTTAGTCAAAAGTATTTAAAACATTCAATGAAAATTCTGTAATGTATACGACAGTATTGAGTGCAGCGGCTCTGTATATTATCCTCTAAGTTCCTAAACGGTTTGAGTTTCAATTTGTCGTTGTTCGCTATGAAACTTCAAATTTGATATAATTATTTTGTCTTAGTGTTTTTTTTTTTTTTTTTTTTTTTTTTTTTTTAAATTTTTATGTCTAAATTTTTGCACTAAAGAAAAAAAATTATGAATTAGCGGGAATTTTCAATGAAATCAGTGCTTTTGACACTCCGTTTGACTGATTTAGACTGAGTTTTGCCTTAATTGGTCGAAAATAGTTAAATAAGTTTCCAAATTTGTTTGATAAAATTTTTGAGTTTAGTGTATAGAATTAAATTATTCATTAATTGACGTAACTTAAATTATCGCAATAAGTCTCTTACATTGTGCGTGCTACTGAGAAGTTTACAAATGAAGCTTATCTTGAATTTCGATTCGTAGAGTTTGTACAATAAATATTAAAATTAATATTACAACAGATAATTTATTTATTTATTCACTTTTTATTAATTTTTTTTTTTTTTTTTTTTTTTGATAATGAAGTTAAATTAACTTGAGCAAAAAATTTTTATCAGATGTTAACAATATTTAAGTATCATATAAAAAATAATTACAAAAAAAATTATTGTCGAGTATTCGAGAGAGTTTTGTTAAATCTAAGATAATGTCCGAGTATGAATTAAAATTTAGATTCTGAAAATACACTCAATTTGTTACACAAAATTGTATGAGAATAGTTTATATTTTACTGGTGAAGCTGCTTCTGTTCTTGATGCGAATGTTGCTGTATCGTCCTTCTTGAAATCGGATAGTCGGCAGGTCGGCGGTTACGCACGAGAGTATAGTGTAAGTAGGTGTTGACGGTGACGTTGCAGCGGTGCGCTCATCAAATTATATCATGCTATGTTGCCAGTTATGATAAATGTGATTTTACTGGTGCATTCAGTAGGTGCTCCAGTCGGTATTACGTCGATCGGAGAGCTAGTTGGACTCGCAGTTTGGTCCATTTACAAGGGTTATTATCGCATATCCTCAACTCGTCGAGGTGCATTAAAAGGTAAATACTTTCACATTTGTTATCAATCGATCATTATTTGTTTTTTAAAAAAAAATTAAAACATCTATCTGATACCTGAGTTTCGACGGATAGTAAAAAAAAAATTCTTTTATTCGGATTCGGCGAGTTTGTGAGTATAGTACTTTGATTGTTACTATTTTTATTAAGTATAATTGTCAGAGTTAAGTCGTCAACTGTCGTTATTTCATAAATTAATTGTTTGCAGGTTGTATTAAAAGATTCGTGGGTGTGGCTGTATAGTTGGGTCGCGTGCTGCAGGTGCATTGCGGGCGAGTTGGTGGAAGAGTCGCCTGTGTTGGAGGCATAGCGGGTCTGCATGCGACGGGCGCACTCAGCAGGCCAGTGGTCACGAAGATTCATGGCTATGGTCGAGTCTTAAGCGTGTTTTGAATGGACAGTTGGTCAAATTTGGTTTGGAAATGAAGTTTTTTTTTTTTTTTTTTTTATTATTATTATTGTTATAATATATATTTTTTTTTATTATTTTTTCTTTTATTATTTTGTTTATTTATTTTTTTTTTATTATTATTATCTTTTTTTTTTTTTTTTTTTTTTTATTGACGTTTTGTTTTATTTTTCATGGCTCTGCGACGTGAAGCGGTGGTTTTGTATTGGAGTTTGGTGCTTTTGGAGAGGTTGTGGGCATTGTCGAGATTTGTGGAGATGAGTCCACGTGGATTACAATGTCTGCCGACTTTAGAGTCGGAGGCAAGCTGTGAGTCTCATTAGGAGGAGTATCATCCTGATGATTATTTTTACATGTGCATGTTTTTCGGTTGGGTTCTTCTTTGTTTTTTTTGTTTTGTTTATATTCTTTCTTTTTGTTGCAGATAAAGAAGAACAAGGGTAGGATTTTCTCGACCTGAAGAAATTTATCTATCAAAAATTTTAGGACTAATGTTATCGCGATTGAGGATCCTAAGCCGATGGCTATAAATGGATGTGTTTGCTTCTGTTCCGTCCGTCGAATATGTATCGCTCGCAGTTTATTTTCGATTTCGCTCAGGGGAATTGGGTTAAATTTTTGTAGTGATTCAGTGAGTTCTTTCTCTACTTCCATGGGGTATTTGGTTGCGTATTCATGTATCTCGGGTTTTATTATGTTCAATTCTGCTGACAATTCGGGATTATAATTGTATTCTGATATGAATGAGATTTTCCGAAGACCGTGTAAGGTTAAGCTTGATGTGTGTGCAGTACATTCGCCACTTAGGTAAAGTGAGCCTGTGCCATTTATGAGAAATTCATTTCGATGATTATGGCAGGTTATTGTGAGCTTATTTGGTTTTAAAGTTGAATATAACCATAAATTCGATGCGTGCAAGGGTGTTAGAATTATGGGCGTGTTTGGTATGATAACTGTCGAGCAGGCTTAGTGTGATTATAAGTGGAACAAGATTGAAGGAGTTCGTCATTTAAGAGAACATATGTCTGGTTTCTCGATAAGACAATATAATTAACTGTTGGTTTTATTGCTAAATAGCCTGTATTATCAAAGGGGAGGGTTATAGGGTTTGGAAAAGAGTGTATTTTGTACAAATCGAGGTCGTCATCCATTACTACAGGTAGTTTCATAGAAACGTGAAGCTTTCCATTAGTGATAAAAATAGTCGTTTTCGCTACGTTGAATAGGTAGTGGGGTGTAATTACCTCTGCTGCGTTTGGTATCCGGAGATTCGGATTGTTGTTAATTTTTAAGAGTAGATTGGACATTTGGGAAAAAGATAACAGGAGTGGGTGTAGATGTCCTCTTGCGGTGGTTTGAATTACTTCCATCAAGGTTTCATAACCCCTTTGTAGTTCGTCAAGTTCGTATGAGTAATCAAACCACCATCTGGTAACGTTTTCAAATTGCAGGTTTCTGTTTATGGCCAAGTTTTGTTCGGAGATGGCTTCAACACGACTGATTAAGCGTGAAATTTCTAGAGTTTGATTATTTTCTGATTTATACAGATTTTCGAGCTCTGATTTAATTAGGTGAGTTGATTCAATTGAAATTTGTGATAAGTTATTCTGACTGTCGTACAGTTTGTCGATGTCACTATTGATTAGTTCGCGGTCTTTCGAGTCCATGATGCCGAATAAACATTTCGTAACCCAACCGCCGACTTCGATCGGAGCTCCTCGCGTTTTTCGATTATAGGGTCGGTTATCGATTTCTTGCAGAACGAACAAGCTTTTTATAGATTCATGTAGATCATTTATTGCGGATAATTTACGGGTTATGCGAAGTTCCGAGAGTTCTGGTGTTATTTGGTCAGGGTAGACTCTATATAATTCATTTACTAAATGTTTGAAATTTTTGTTTTCCGTTTTAAAGTTTCTGTCTAGTGGGGGACAATTTAAGAAAATATTAATATGAATTTTTGTTCTGACTAAATTAACTTTCCCGACGTGTTCATAGAAAATACCCGGATTATTGGGGATTGGTTGCGTTTCATAGAAAGTTTTATTCTCCGTGTGAACGGTACCGACTGGAGCGAAGCTCGTGAACTACAGCAAAATAAAGAACATTTTTCTGGAACAAAATTAGGACAGATTTAAATTAGATAAGGCGATGATTTTTGAGAAGAAAGGCTTTTAGTAAAATTTTTTCAGACGGTCTTTATGAACTAAGATTTTTTTTTTGTTTTGGCTTTGCAAGAGGGCAGTGTTATTTTCGCGTACTTCTAGGACGTCAAAAACTCCGTTATAGAATTTATCTAGTTTGTTTTTACGCGGTAGTTTGTTGACGTAAACTTTGTCTCCGGGTTTTATATCTAGGGGTTTAGTTGATTTGTCGTAATTTCTTTTGTTAACTTGTTTGGATGATTCTAAGCTTTTCAATGTCATCTCTCGGATTTCAGCTATTCTTGTTGCTAGATCGTAAATGTAACCATTATATGTGTCGTTATCGAAGTCGTCTAGGCATCCTGAAGGGGTTCTAGGATTTCGTCCCATAGCTATTTCGTAGGGGGTAAAACCTGTGGAAGAGTGGACTGAGGAATTGTATTCCATCATGGCAAAGGGAACTAGCTCGTCCCAGTCTTGATACTTAGGGGTGTTAGTCCTCAAGTAGTCTTTCAAGACAGCATGACTTCTTTCCAATGATGCGTTCGACTGGGGGTGGAAAGATGTCATCGTTTTTAGACGACAGTCAAACATGCTTTCAAGATTTTTGAGGAGTTTATTCCTAAAGCTTTTACCTTGATCGCTCAAGATAATTTTAGGTACTCCATGAGCGGCTATAAGATGTTTAGCAAGGACTTGTGCCACGGTTAGCGCTTTAAGATTAGGTACTGGTACTGCTATACAAAATTTTGAAAATAAACATTGCATAGTGATTATGTAAGCATTGCCATTCACAGTTCGAGGCATAGGTCCGACCGCATCGATAGCCATTTTAAAGAACGGTTCTGCGGGCGTATCGGTAATTACCATGGGTTCTTTGGCGCGATAACCTATGAGTTTAAACTCTTGGCATATTCGGCATCGATGAATGTAATCGACTATATCTTTACGCACACCGGGCCAAGTAAATTTTTCCCTCACTCTTCTGTAAGTCTTCTCTACTCCACGATGTCCTCCGAATAGGCTATCGTGGCATTCTTTTAGGATGGTGTTGCGGGATTCGGGTGGTGGTGTTATGCAGACACCTAGGCAGATCGTTAGCGTCATAGGTATGTTTTTGAGTGCGTCTTGGACTTCTCGGTATAGAGTTCCACGTGGTAATGCATCTGTGAGTTCGCCTTTTCGTGACATACGAACCGATGTCATTTCTTTTTCTAGTAGTAGATGATAAAGATTGTATAAGCATTCTTTCAAAGAACTTTGCTTGATAGGATTCCTTTCGGTTTCTGTAACTACTAAAGAGAAGATGGTTCGGCCTCGGGTTTTAGAGACAAGAACATTGCCAATCGTAGGGTTCAGATCTTTAAGTTCGCTTTTCGAAATTAGCTCTAACTCGGCAAGAAGTTGATTGTTAGGCGTGTGTAGGTTTAAATTCGCAGGGATAAAATGTATTATGTTATCTTTATGTCCCGTGAGGGCGTCTCGGGTGAGTCTCACTGTCAGTCGTTCGGGGGGTTTGATCGGGGTGCAAAAAGGATTCAAGAGTGGGGGTATAATTGGCGGATAGGTTTTAACGCTGGTGAAAATGTCATTATGAGTATTTGCCGTAGTAGGTTTTGGACTTCGAGGTATCAAATTTGAATTTGGTTGTTTTGTAGGAAGTGATTGCTGCGAGGATTGAAGGGTCGTTTTGGCGGTATCTCGAGGGTGAGTGACACTCTCTTGAGTGTTTAGAGAGTTTTCCGATGGAGCTAACTTATGATCTGGTGTAATTGTCTTCGTGGAATTTGTTGAAGAGTCGGAATTTTCACTAGACATGATTTTGGTGTTTTCGAGATTAAAAGTGTCATCAAAAATTGTTGGGGGTATTTTATGTGTGAGGAGAGTGGACGATAAGGGAGGATTTTTGAATCCTGAGTCATCGGTTAGTTGCCATTTATCTAAGCCTAACAGGGATTGTGTATTGTTCAGAATCTGTCTATCATTTGCGTCAATAAGGTCATTTTCCAAATAGCCTGGAACACTGTGGACAACAGAGTGATCCGCTTCGTGATAGTTAGATCCTAGGTCGAAATTTTCAAGAAGTTCTTCCCATTTTCCAGAGTCCCACCACAAGGAATTAAATCCTTCGATAAACTCTTCTTTCTCCTTAGAATTGAAGTTGGAAGGTTTGAGCTGAGCTTGCAGTTCCAAATTTGATTTTACGGGGGTAGTTTCGTAGAGTTCTTCTTCGTCAGAAGATGAGGAGTCATCATCATTTGCTGGAGGTTTCACTCTTTTTGATGGGGAATCAAAGAATGCCTTTCTTGATGCGGGTTTTTGGAAATGGGCGACTACATCTTCAAAACTATCCGATGGTACCATGGTTTCGTCGAACTCACTTATGCCAGAAATCTCATCTTCTTTTTGGTTGCTGATTTCAGACTCGGTGGCAGGAGATGTGGTTGTTGTGTTGAGAGGTTCTGCCAAACTAGGTATTAATGACCGGCTTTGCAAGGGTACAGGTGCGTCGGAGGCGCTTTCGGTTTCATCTGATGTTTCTATTTCTGAGGTAGAGCTTTCAGCGTTTGCTTGATCGACGGGTGTAGTATTTTTCGGATCTACCTGTTGATTTCGTCTGAGTCTTAGACGAGAGGCGATGGTATCGCCTGGAAGATTTCCCTGACCAGATACGTTCAGCGATGCATGAGTTTTATTTTTGGAGCCTTTCGGTCTACCTCTTCGCGAAGGACCGGGTTGCCGGGCGTCAGAGAAGTTTTCTTCTTTGCTTTTATTGTGTGCTTGTCGAGCAAGTGATGTTTTTGTTGGTTTTGGTTTCTGAATAGGTAGTATGGTTTTTGTTTTGATATTTTTCAGGGATTGAGAGGCTATGTTTGCCGATTTTTCGTTTTCTACCTCTTTCTGGTCTATCGGATTTCTTGAGAGCCAATCGGCGTTAGTGTTAAGCCTTCCAGGTTTGTAACAAAATATGTATCTGTAGCCGCGCAGTCGGGCTCTCCAGCGGTTTAATCTTGACATTGGGTCTTTGATTGATACAATCCATTGTAGAGGTTCATGGTCAGCGTATACATAGAAAGTGCGACCGTAAAGGTAGTGTCTGAAGTGCATGATGCCTAGGACTACAGCTTAACACTCTCGCTCGGTGGCAGAGTAGTTTCTTTGATGTTTATTGAGCGTTTTTGACATATATGCAATAGGTTGATCATTATTTGGTTCGCCTTGACTCAAAACTGCCCCGACTGCGTATGCACTAGCATCGGTCGTTAGTATGAAGGGTTTAGAAAAGTCTGGGCAAATTAGGACTGGTGCCGTGCATAGAGCTGTCTTTAGTTTTTCGAAACTGGCTTTTTGGCTCTCCTCCCAGCGGAATTTACAATTTTTCTTGAGGAGGTCGTTTAGAGGTTTTGCAATTTCAGAGAAATGGTGGATAAACCGGCGATAGTAAGAACAGAGTCCAAGAAAAGAACGAACGTCCGAAGTACTCTTTAAGACGGGAAAATCCTGAATATCTTTGATTTTTCCCCGGTCGGGTTTGACTCCAAATTGATCGATATGGTGGCCCAGGTATTTTACTTCAGGGGTTAGAAATTCGCATTTTTCGATTTTTAATCTCAATCCAGCATTAAACAATCTTTGAAAAGCTTCATTAACCTTTCTCTCATGGTCTTCAAGAGAGTTGGAGAAGATGATTAAGTCATCTAGGTAAACGAACAATTCGATTCCTTGTAATCCGGTCATGACGGCGTCCATCAGCCTTTGGAATGTCGGGGGAGCACAGCAGAGTCCGAAAGGCATGGCTGTGAATTCGAAGTGCCCGTAAGGCGTTGAGAAAGCGGTTTTAGCTCTGTCATCCGGGTGCATAGGTATTTGGTGGAATCCGTTAACGAGATCAAAAACTGAAAAGTATTTGGACTTGCCTAGGGACTCCAGTATTTCTTGAACGTTTGGGAGTGGATAGGCGTCTGGAATTGATACTTCGTTGAGCCTTCTGTAATCAATGACGAGACGATGTTGATTTTTACCGTCAGGGCCAGGCCGTTTTGGAACTATCCATAGTGGTGAGTTCCAAGGGCTGGAGGAGGGTTGGATGGTTCCTTTCTTCAGCAAGTCATCTACTTGCCTTCTAATTTCTTCGTGTAATTTTGGAAGATAACGATATTGACGTGTAAATATCGGTTTGTCACTGGTTAACGGAATGGTATGTTGTACTAGATGTGTGCGAGGAGGGTCGTCGCCAGGTAACATAAGGAGATATGGAAAACGTTCGACCACTCTCTTCAATTGAGCTAGGGCTGCTTTGTCATGATGTTTTCTTTTCAGAAGGTCAATTATTTGAGTTACTCTTTGTTCAGGAGGGCAAGGCGTTCCCTCGACCTCGGAATCGATGAAGTCGTCGGAACTATCGAGTTCAAAGGGATACAGATCTTGCACCGGTATTTCAACTTCTTGAGGTTCGTTTCTCGTGTTAATGGCTAACACGTAACATGAACCTTTTTCATGGGTAACGGCTGACTCGCCGATGAATATTCCGGTAGGGGTTTGTATTCGGGGAAGATACGCCTCCCCTCTTGGAGAGCTTTCCGACACGGGAATTTCTATCGCAATTTTACAACGCGCTGGCAACGTATATCTTGTGGACAGAGCTTTACCTTGCTTTCGACGAGCTTTATAATGGAAAACAGTCGAAGGTATTTTGCTGGACGTAGGTTGAATGTCGGGGATGGTGTTTTGACTTTGAGGTGTTCGTCGAGAGTCAGGAAATTCTGCAGGGGATTCGGCAGATTCAGACTCACTGTTGTCTGTAGCGCTAGAAAAACAAATGTCCTGAGTGCCATTTTGAGTGATTAATTGATTATTGGCCAAGTCAATTTGACCCTTTTCAATTTGTAGATAACGAGAGCCAAGAATGGCATCTTCTTTAAGCGAAGAACTTTCGGGGAGGACGTGCATGTGATGTTTTCTACCGTCTCTTTCTTTGAAAGTAACGGTACCGAGAGTGTAAACGGGTTCTGCTCCGATCCCGGTCAGTTGAAGAGTACGATATTTGTTGATCTTACACGTGGGATTTAGGGATTGAATTTTAATTACGCTCACGTCTACGCCGGTGTCAATTAAAATGCGCCCCTTTCCGGCTTTAAATATGTTATTAGTAATTTCGATCTTGGGTGATCCGTACGAAATTTTCTTTCTTTCCCTATGGTTTCTAGGATTGTAAATTTTAGGTGAATATGTGTCGGAATCGTTAGTAGATTTGTCTATATTAAGGGTGTCGCTACTCTGGGAGGTTGAATTTTCGGAAAAGGTTTCTGAGTCAGAGGATTCTGATTCAGAGCGATCTGAGTCTGGGGATAGGTCTTCAAGAATAGGGTCGGGAAGATTTTTCATTTTTCCGGCTTGCTTAAGTCTCCGGAGTTTCTTCAAAGTTCTTTTGCTGATAACACCATCTTGTAAAAAGGGGGCATCGTCGTGAATTAGATGGAATATATGTTTTTGTTTACAAATACGAATCGTAATTTTTCCATGAGCGTCGACTTGATTATTGTCTTCTCCCTGGATTGTAATGGGAGGGTGAGGATAGTAGAAAACCGAGTCTTTAAAAACGGAAGCTTTGATGACGTTCACTTCATTGGTTTGTGCAGCGGAACATGTTACGATGCCCTTTTTGAATAGGTAATTTTTAATTTTTATGGTTGGTGCGGTTTTCTCGCCACAGACTTTCCGTACTCCCTTGTTTTGAATGTTTTCACCGATCGGCGCTCGGGGCTCTGAGAGCGCGGGAAGCTCGCGGGCGCGCCGTCCGGACGAGCTTGTCTCCAGTTTAAATTCTCGCTAGAGGAGATATTTGCGGGAATATTCGTTGGGGTCGGAGCTCGTGGAGTAGGGCCGTAAGGACCTGGGGATCCAGGTCTACCAGGCGGCTTGTCGTAATAGTTGTTAGGGAAGTAGGCTTGTGTTGCCGCATTAGGATAGGGCGAGTGAAAAGGGGGCATAGGAGCTGGGGGGTAGTAGTAGGGCATAGGAGGATAATAGGGCATATAAGGGTGAAAATTTGGATAAGGGAAGGGAGGGGAAAGGGGGCTTATCGACCTATTAGGGTATCGGCCTCTAGGGCTCTCGGACCTAGGGCGGGAGTAACGATCTGATGATCCGGGTTGATCGGATAGGCTCTGTCTTTCCGGGTTTTTCAGAATGCTTGAAGGTTGTTCGTAACGCAGGGAAGGGTGAGCATCCGGTTTACCTTCTGCAGTGAAGGTCATTGTTCTAGGCAATTTTATATCGTTAGGGTCATAAGAATACGAGATATTTCTATCGAAGTTTCGCGGGTCGTTAAAATCGGAGAATTTAACGTTGCGCCGGTCGTGAGATGATTCTCTTTCAGGTGTCCCGGGTCGACCATAAGGGCTAGGAGAACGCGATCGCGGAGGCGGTTTTTGGGTGGAGGAATACTCTACATCAGCACGATTTGGTGCTCCGATGTTAACCCATTCCTCCGCATTCAGAGCTGCGTTTAAAGCTTCGGAAAAGTTAACAGGGTTATGGTTAGACATTTGGTTGCGGATGACAGAAGGTAATCCGCGAATAAAATATTCGGTAGCGAGGTCTTCGAAAAGGGACTTATTATGTCTCTTGATGTCTTCGTCATCTATTCCCTCGTTTTTTAGTTTCGTGGCAGCGCGGACTATAGCTGAGAGTCTATCGTGAAAATTTAAAACAGATTCATTCTGTCTCATATAAGAGTCTGAAATAAGGTTAAGGTAATAAGATAGGGATCGTTTTTGAGAAAAACGGTCCTGAAGATGTTTCCGGAGTTGGTCTAAAGTGTCAAAAACTTTTCCGTCAAGACTTGTTTTAGCCTTGCCGGTCAATCGAGAAATAACTCCTTGGAGGAAAAGTTCTTTCAGGGTTGCGTCTGTAATTCGTTGGTCGTAGCTTTCCACGTCCTGCAGCCATGGGCGCAGGGGTGTGGAACCAGTGTAAAAAGGGATTGCAGCAAGAGCACTTTGCATCAATGCTGATGCTTGAACATTCGCGAACGCGGTTCGTGACTCGTTTAACGTAGCTGCCATTGTAGACATATTTTCGGCCATCCGGCGGGCATGATGTAATTCGGCCGCCTTCTTTTGATCTTTGTCTGGAATGGCTTCAATCTCGTCCAAAGTAAGATTCGCGAGGTTAGCCATATCGAATGCTTATAAATTAAAGGGATAACGTCGTTTGATAGAAGTAAAAATTTTATACAAAAAAAAATGAATCTAAAGTTGCGATTTTTGGCGAAACTTCAGGTAATAAAACGTGAAATGTGAGCACTATAAGCGGGTCAAATTCAGAGCGATGAGCAGATCAGGTTCCGAAAGCGTTTGTGAGTGTAAGTGTGTTGTTAAATTAGCCAGAAATGTTGAGGTCAGCAAAAAAAAAAATATCGCGATTTTTCAAAAGAAAAGAATCTTTCCTTCAGCCATTCGCCAAAAGTAACCGGTATCAGATAATAAAAGCTTTTTCCTTACTTCTTTTTTTTTTTTATTAATTTTTAGTATTATAAATTTTTGAAGGAAAAATCATCAATAAGAGAAAACCAATCAAAATAGTCAGGCAACAAGGTTTAAGTTCCCCACAAGGGATGCCATTTATGTCACGGATTTATAATCCTTGACGTTATTATTTTAAAAGGGGTAGGATCTTCGTCTTTTTGAAACAACTACTTACGTAGGTGTCCCGTCCCCTTGTTGTCTGGCTTTTGATTAAGTTAATAAAATGAAATAAAGTGAGGTAAGGTGATATTGTTTAATTGAAAAACAAAAGGTGAAAGGTTACAATTTAATGACAGAGTTTAACGACAGAGTTGAATATTACAATAATCTACCTTAAAATTACCGGAGTATCCGGGCAGTTGATCGTCACGGGAGGTTCTCTGGACCTTCCGGGACCTTATCCAATGGTGATGGCGAGGCGATATTGCACTGACGGATCCTTGCCTGATCCGGCTCTGCTTGTCCAGGTGTGCTGCACGTGGTCTTCGATCGCTGCTAGCTTTCGGTCGAACCACTCGAGTGTCGGGGACGAGAGTGGTTTGGGAGCGCGGCTAAGCAGCGAGGGAAGCTACTTCGCCCCACCTGTTCCAGCAGAGCGGAGGTGTCGGCTAGCAAAATGCTTAATTGCAATTTCCGTGGCCCCCTCCCTAACTCCTTTTAGGCGGATTATAAGTAAGTCTGTTGCAACTTGGGAATATGGGATCTTTATGGGGATCGATACATGACAAAATAATTAAAAATATAGCATGGAAAAAAGTATTTGAATAAAAAAATGAAAAAAAAATAAACAAACATGGATAAAAGAAGAAATTAAGAAAAAAGAAGAAATAAACAAGAAGAAAGAAGCTATGAAGAAAGAAAAAAGATAAAACAAATTAAGATCATAAGTTTAGTTATAGATAAAGTTTAGTTTAATTAACTTTAATTATAATTTAATTATAAATTCTAGTTTAAGTATAAATTATATTCTAAATAAAAAGAAAACATTGAAATAATGCAGATATATATTGTAGCCAAGAGATGGGAAATTAATAAAATTAAATAAATAAAGTTTTAAAATAATAATAGGGGGTTGGCGAGCGGAGCGAGTAGGGGACACCCCCCCCCCCCCCAGTTTAATATCAGCGTAAAACCGTACAACGAATTCAGATGCGGTTTTTCAAGCGTCAATGGAAAGTCCAGCACAAGAGACATTTCAAGTTGCCACTCAAGTACGTGCACTATCTGCAGCATCGACAATTCGAGCGGAAGCGCGAGGACGTACCCCGACTCCAGCGAGGACAGTTCGAGCAGCAGCGCGAGGACGTGCCCCGACTCCACCGACGACAGTTCTAGTGGCAGCACGAGGACGTGCGCCACCTCCACCGATGACAGTTACAGCGGTAGCATGAGGACGTGCACTGCCTCCACCGACGACGGTTCCAGCTGCAGCACGAGGACGTGCGCCGCCTCCACCGACAACGGTTGTAGCCCTTAAGCTACACACCTCAAAAAAATTACACAAACTACACACGGGGTGGTTTACACCCCAGAACGTTAAATTGTTTATAACTTTTGTTTAATTCAATATATTTTAACCAAAATTTACTGAGGTATATCTCAATAGCTTGTCTAAAGAAAAGCATGATATTTAGCGCTAAAACATTTTTTTACTTTGTTATAAAAAAGAAAATGTAAGAAAAAAGTGAAAATTTGGACTTTTTTTTTTTAAATTCATAACTTTTTTAATTTTTAATATTTTTTAATGAAATTTGTAGCAATGCACTCCTGAAGTATTGTACTTTAAGACAAAAATATGTTTATTCGCGTTCCTTCTAAAAAATATATTTATTTTGAAGATTGAATAGGGAAAAATGAGGGTCAAAACAAAGTAATATTATTGGTCAAATAGCACTGTTCAATTTTTTATAAAAAATCATTAAAAAAAAAAAAATATTTTTACATTAAATAATGTAACTTTACATGAAAAAAATATAAAATAATTGAATATTTTCGATAATTTTAACCCTCAAACTTGTAACAGTGCTCGTCCGGGGAAAAACAACGACGGTCCGCGTTGTCGGACCAGCAACTGTACACGTATAAAATTCCTGAGTACTCGCTTCTGAGTACTCCTGCAGCCGTTGCTAGTACCTGCAAATAATTAAGCAGACATGCTTGGGGAGACGCGTACGCGGGCGAGCTGTCGAATGCCGGCAGTGGGCGGGGCTATTCCCCAAGCTAAAATCAAAATTAAATATAATTTCCCGGAATCAATAAATTCCCTAAATGAGGAAAAGTCGAGCGGAGGAAAGAGATTCGGTTTTTAATAAAAAACCTCAGAACAACAATTAATTTTAATTTCACAATTTATTATTAAAAAGAATAACAAAAAAAAATAATGATACAAAAATTAATTATCACGATTCTAGAATTTAAAATTTAAAGTTCGGCCGATCGTGCGAGTGACCGAACAAAGAAAGTCAAAGGTAAACAAAACAATCTGCCAGGCAACTACGCGCGCCGGCTCGCAAGTTTGTACGTGTGAGTTCTGACAAGAATTCACGCGTAGAACCTTTCGGAAATAAATCCAGACGGGGAGAGAACAATCTACGGATTCTCTCTCTTATCACCCAGCACTCCTGCACACACACGCTTCACACTCGTTTTCGGGGGGCACAAACCTTGACGCCGCGCGGGTGGAGATCTCCGTGGAGCAGGGGTTCCGGGATTTCTAGCTTGTACACCACAAACTCGTACACTCGAACACGCCACACTCTCAGCGACTTTGCGAGTCGTAATTGACAAAAAAACTCTTCGCGAGCCGCGATCACAACTTTCTTTATTTCGACAAAAAAAGAGAACGAGAGAGAGACGGAGTGTCTAGCCTAAACTATCGAAGTAGACTGGCGCGCTTACGCCTCGTTCCAGCTGGTCCGACCGCTAACGGTCGGTCCGTTCCGGAATGGTCCGCCAACAGCTGACTGGCGGCTGCCGACTTGTGTCCACACGAATAATTACCGATCATGTGGACTTATTACTCCACCGACCGTGACAAACTACACACCTCAAAAAAATTACACAAACTACACACAAATTACACCCCAGAGCGTTAAATTGTTTATAACTTTTGTTTAATTCAATATATTTTAACCAAAATTTACTGAGGCATATCTCAACTTCACACACGCTTACTTACATCTCAATACCACTCTTTCCACACAAAAACAAGATACAAATTTTTTCCCCAATTAAAAAAAAATACGACGTTAACTACACACGGGGTGGTCTACAGCACACGGCAGCTGACGCACTACTAACCTAGTGTCTAGGCACAGGCAGGTAGTCGGACCATTTAACTAACACGAGGTGACGCGCTAGAGTTGGTTTTTAAACGAGTAGTAGAAATATATTACCTTAAACAGCTCTGGGGTTGTTTACACCCCGGTGTGTAGTTTAAGGGGTAGTATAAACATATACGCACCCCGGCGAATAATTGAAATCAGCCTCTGCCACTGCAACGCGACACGCCGTACTCGCATGCGCTAGAGAGAGATTTGATTTTGATTTTGATAAATTTATTGATTGTACATTATGTTGTACAAAATACAAAGTTGATCAACAAGTAAACCATCAAAGGTTAACAATAGTATATAATAAATAATAAAATAATAAAATGAAATAAAATAAACAAAATAATAAAATGATGAAAATAATAGAAATAAAAATAAAGGTATACATCAAGATATAACAATATTTGGTAATCTACCTTAACTAAATTTAAATTCAATTTTAATTTTAATTCAATTCAATCTAACCAGTGCCTGCAAAGTGTCACTAGTAGCACAACAAATCCTCACACAGTTTAATCACAGGTTGTTCAGCGGCACAGCATACTCAACCTTCTCCCTCAGTAGTAAAGATGCGTGATTCAATGAGATGTATAAAGGTTGCAAATGATGATGCCTGGCGAATATGAAGGGGTAAACTATTCCAGATGTAGGCAGATGATACATGAAAGAAGCGTTTCAAGCACTCTGTGCGGCAGGAGGGAATAATCAGCGCATCCCAAGCGTGCTGATTCACCACCCTCTTCGGACGCGAGCTGTGCTTTTCAATAAAAAAATTCGCCAAATAAGACGGAATTCCCGAATTCAGTATTCTATATAGCAAACAGGCCGCAAAGTATTCTCTACGGCCCGACACTCGGAGCCAGCCAAGCTTACGTCTGAAAGGAGTGATGTGATCGCTTTTCCTAACCCCAAATATGTATCTGATTCCACGATTGAGCACACGCTGCAGCATCAGGTCCTGTTCATCTGAGATATTCCGATAAACAAGACAGCAATAGTCAACGATGGGAAAAAGGAGGGTTTGAATGAGGTGCTTCCGCAGTTCAAAGGTGGTGCTGCGTCTGAAGTGGTTAAGACGGTACATGAGAGAATTAGCTCTGCGAAAGACATACCGAACATGATCTTTCCAGGTCAGCTTGGAATCCAGCACCACCCCCAGACTACGTGTAGACGAGACAAACGGGACAGTGCACTCCCCAAATTGTAGGGTGCGAATACCCAATCTGTCAAAGTCATTGACATAGGACGCGGTACCCAAAATCATGGCCTTAGTCTTGCCAGCATTCAAAATCAGCCCATTCGCGGCAGCCCAGTCTGCAACATGCACAGCACCTCGGCTCAGTCTGTCCAGAATGGTACGTATGTCCTCGATTCGGCCTCGCACGTAAATCTGAAGGTCGTCCGCATAAATTATATGACAAACACCAGGACCAAGACCCAGGGCGATGTCAGCGACAAACAGAGCAAAAAGCAGAGGACCCAACACAGAGCCCTGTGGCACACCCTTATTGAGGGGACGAAAAGAGGCGCAGCTCCGGTCCTCAGTCTTCATCGCTTGCGAGCGGCCTGATAAATAGAAAGCAATCCATTGCAAAACCCTGCGCGAAAATCCAAGTGACTGTAGTTTCTCGAGTAGCAATACGTGAGAGACCGAGTCGAAGGCTTTGCTGAAATCAAACAGCAACAGTGCAGTCACCTGTCTCCTGTCCATGCCCTCTCGGATGTCGTCTGTAAGTTTCAGTAGTGCAGTCTGAGTACTGTGCCCTGCTCTAAAACCTGCTTGATGCCCATCCATCAGTCCCTGCGATTCAACAAAAGAAGAAATCTGGTCATGGACCAGCCTCTCAAGTACTTTCGACAAAAAACAAAGCAGGGAGATCGGACGGAAATCATTCAGGCAAGATGGAGAAGGAACTTTGTTGAGAGCAATAACAATAGACTCTTTCCACCGCTCAGGGAATGTTGATGTGGATAAGGAAGTATTGAAAATATTGTGGGTAATAGGGCCAATGGATGGGAATGCTGTTTGAATGAAGCTCTGTGGAAGAGAGTCAACACCCACCGCTTGAGATGCTGACTGGCTAACAGCAGTAGCGATTGCGTCCATTGTCACAGCAGAGAAATCAAAGACACCATCATCTCTCTCATTTTCCAAGTTGTTTAGAAAATGAGAGAGATCCAGTGCTGAGGCGTCAAACGAAACAGAGGCAAAGTGAGCGTTGAGGTCCTCCACAGAGAAACCACCCAAGTTGGAATCTGGACTAGGAGTAATGCCAAGGTGTCTAAGTTCCTTCCAGAGCTATTGAGGGTCAGAGATGTCCTTGAGTCTGTGGTAGTAAAAGTTGAGTCTTGCAGACTCAACCTGCTCATGAGCAAAATCACGTGCCTGTCTATATAAGAGTTTTTCAATATCAAGTCTTGAGCGTCTGTAGCGTCTGTAGAGTCTCTCTCTCGGATATCAGTGAGCGATGATAGGTGGTGAACTACGGATGGCGATTCTTCCTATGTTTGAGTGTTTTCAGTAAAGCAAATACGTCAAGAGCAGCATACAGATTAACATACAAACAATCCAACCTCGCACTAAGAGAGCTCGTCCCATCCGGGACAACCGACCAATCACATTTAAGCAAATAATCGTTCAAAGCATTCACGGATTTAAGGTCGCAGTAGGTGAAATCATTAGTCGTCAGTTGTGTCGTTTAAATGTCAAGAGAAGCAGTCAGTACGTCATGCCCCGCAATAAATGGAGTATCGGTCTAACAGTATTCAGTCACAGTATCAAGAGCATCGACAAGACACAGGTCAAGCCAGGTATCCGAGTGAGAGGTGTGATGTGTAGCCCCATATGGCACAGAGAATAATGAGTTCTCCTCAATAAATTTACGCACAAAAACCGCATCTGCATCTGAGTCTGACAGCTGGTCAGCATTAAAGTCACCGAGGATAACTTTGGAGCCATACTCGTGCATAGTATCACGCAGATCAGACACAAAATTGGAACCAGCAACAAAGGGGGCCTTAGGGGGTCTATACACCACAGCAGCGAACACAGGGTCACTCCCCTTAGTGGAAACCTCAGCAAACAAATATTCAGGATGACCCGGCTTACCGTCCCATTCCGTAGTTGACGAGCAGAGGTGCTTTACCGAAAGCGTCTCATGCGCAAAGAGTGCAACCCCACCCCCCTGAGTATTGCGGTCCCGCCTAAGGATGACATAACCATTGAGTGCAACAAGCGTGTTCTCAATCGAAAGGCTCAGCCAGGTCTCAGAAACAGCTATCAGATGTATCAAGGGCTGCGTCAATAGAAAAAGCCTGACCTGCTCAATATGGCCGCGCAGAGAGTTCGCATTAAAATAACAGACACGAAGTCTGCTCCCCTGCTTCCGCACAGAATACTGAGAGGTGTGAGGTGAGTTTGAAGGTGAAATGGGGAGTGTGTAGCTTGAAGAGGGATAAAAGGGTGAATAAAATTGTAATGATATGATGAGAATGTGATATTACCGCGAGAGAGAAGATGTATCAGTATTCCTGTTATACTAAAAACCGCATGAGATCCTCTTCAGAAGTGATGAGTGTAGGGACATCTCCCTTTTTTCTCCTGACAAAGACTTGACCATTGCGTACAAAAGTAACGAAGCTAGAGTTCGGAGCATGTGATTTTTGGTACACAGCACGGCGAAGATCAAAGATGTCCTTAGGTAAAAACTCATTGATGTTAATGAGAGCAGGTACGAGGAACGTAGCTGCGATGCCTGCAGGAAGGTTGGGTGTAAGCGCAGAAGTATGCAGCTTACCCAGTTTAATTTTACTTCTGACGACCTCCAAAAGCAGTAGCACGGGAGCTCAGAGTAACTATAATCGAGGGTGGTCTCGATTGGCGTGGAGATCTTGCAGGTCCAGCAGAGGAAGAGGTAGAAGGCCGCTGCAGGGGGCAACTGCCCGGCTCATTTGTAACTGCCTTGTCAAGGGCTGAATTTACAGCAGCTTTGCTGATAAGCAAGCGAGTCGAGATGATGTCGCGCGCTTCAATATCTGAATGGACAGATTTTAGTGCAGCGAGAATCAAGCATTTCAGGGATGCACCATCTGGAACAGACAAACCACCAATTATCATCTCAGTGGATGTCGCAGGTCTAGAGTAAGAGACCTGTGCGAGGCGCGTAGACAGCTCTGCATTTTTTCGCTCGAGCCCAAGGACATTGTTGAGAAGCTCTGGATTGCCATGCGAATCTGGCTGATCCTGTGGCCACTCGAGTCTTTGCTTAATTTCATCGAGCTCAGCCTCAGTATTGTCAACTCTCGTGACAAGGCCAGGAATAACGTCGAGCCGCTGAAGCTTCGTGTCTATCCCATCGAGACGTCCATTAAGGGGAAGTCAGGCGAGTTTTTTTGATGAATAGATTTTAATTAAGAAAATATTTTTAAAAAAGGGCTCTGTAGCAGGGTAGAGAAATTAAAAAGCTGTAATCTAAAAAAAAATCATGAAAATTGATTAAAAATTCACTGAGTAAAACGCAGAACGGCAGTTGAAGATTTTTTTTCGTCAATCGCGGCAGCCATGTCGTCGTCTGCCGCTGTTGCTGTGCGTGGCTATGCGCGTCTAACCTATAAGTTTGTAAAACTTTATGACTGCCTTACGGCTTACTCCTCAGCTACCTCTCCTCAATAAATCAAATTCGTAGTAAAAATTATCTTGCAAAATCAAATATATATGTGATGAAAAATAAAAATAATGAAATAACTGAAACTCAAAATTACTTATTCATTACACTCAATACAAGGCTGAAAATGTGTCAATTGAAAAAAAGAATCATACATTATTTCTTAAATAAAATTAGCAAAATCACTAGTTTTATGAAAAAATTTTCTTCTTAACCCTTTAAGTCCCAGGCGACCAATTTATAGTCGATCGGTTTTTTGATCAGAAAATAAGTAATTCTTATGAAAACTGTTAATGTTTTGGAGTTTTTATAAGTAATAGTACTCCCTTTTTAAGAATCTGAAGTCCGAATACTGAAATATTTTTCAGGAAATTAATTATGAGCACTTAAAGTTGAGACGACTGATGGCATCGACTATAGAGTTTTCAAATGTTTATGTATTTATACAATATTGAAATAAGCTTTATAAACGGTATAAATCATATTTTTTGAGTATAAAAAAGTCATTGAGTATATGGCCAAGCTAATTTTGGTCATAAATAAAGAGGGCGCCACCAGTATCAGATGGCAAAAGCTCCAGGTTTCGATTGATACAATACTTTTCAATGACTTTTTTATACTCAAAAAATATGATTTATACCGTTTATAAAGCTTATTTCAATATTGGATAAATACATAAACATTTGAAAACTCTATAGTCGATGCCATCAGTCGTCTCAACTTTAAGTGCTCATAATTAATTTCCTGAAAAATATTTCAGTATTCGGACTTCAGATTCTTAAAAAGGGAGTTCTATTACTTATAAAAACTCCAAAACATTAACAGTTTTCATAAGAATTACTTATTTTCTGATCAAAAAACCGATCGACTGTAAATTGGTCGCCTGGGACTTAAAGGGTTAAATAAAACTCTTCAGTTGCATTATAAACAATTCATGTTTCTTCAATTATTTCTTCAATATTTACTCTTGATTTGCTTCAGATCGTAAAAATTTCAATAATTTTCTTCATGTAAAGTAGGTCTCTTGATTAATAAAAATTTCAAATACAAGTAATATTTCAATAAAATAGTTGTTTTAACAATATCTGTACATAAAAAAAAAAAAACAAAAAAAAACAACAACAAGACATAGTCATAAAATTAAACAAATCTTGAAAGAGTTGTAATCAGGTTTATTTTTATAAGCTTCACTCACACAAAGTTTATTATTGCTACAAATTCTTCAAGATTTACTTGGCTGACAATAAAGCTGAACTATTATTGTTTTTGTGTAAAGTCAACCATGCCTGTGAACATTGACATTTGCTCTTGCTGGGAGACCACTTACTTTAGCCTACTTGATAACTAAAAATTGGAACAGTAGCTGCAATCACTCATGCAATCAGAACTTTCTTGAACTAATGAGATCTTATCAAATGAATTGACTTGACGCTTTGGAACAGTTCAAATGTAAAGTAAGTTGTAGGTCTCCCAGCAAGAGCAAATGTCAATGCTCAAAGGCATGGTTGCCTTGCACAAAAAAAATCATAGTACACCTTTATTGTCAGCCAAGAAAATCTTAAGATTTTATGACAATAATAAACTTTGCATGTAGCTCATAAAAATGAACCAGATTAAATTTTTTCAAGATCTGTTTAATTTTGTCTCTATAAGTCATATACAAGAATCAAAAGTTTAGAATCTTCAAAGCGAGTAAGACAAGTTTTCAATAGTTATAAGTATTGAAGTAATATAAGTATTCAATAGTTATAAAATTTTAAAACTAAAAAAGAATTCTTGATAAATAAATCAATTGAAAAAGTAGAAAAAAAATATTTTTAAACTATTTATAAAATTTAGAATTTCTAAAATGACTAAAAATTGTTTAAAACTTGTTACTTGCTTTGAAGTTTCTAAGATCTTGACTCTAATATACCCTCAGAGACTGTGTCAATAAAAAACTTTATCAGTGTTTATCACCTCAAGTATGTAATTGGCTGGCTTAGTTCATACATTTCAAACCTGACTAAGGATTATTGAAATCTTGTCCTACCAGCTTTGAAGATTCTAAGCTCTTGGCTCTGATCACTTTGCAACTGTTTGAAATTACTTATAAAAACATAAATATAACAAAAACGTGGGTTACAACAAATTTGTTTCTTTTTGATTGCATGATTAGAAATTTGTTGGTTAGAATTACGTACGCGCGGTCTCACGCACAGCAACGCACTGTAGCAGCAGTGGCGTCTGCTGTCACGGCTGATGCGGCCGACGAAAAAAAATACCAAATTACCGTTCTGCGTTTTTCTCGGCCAATTTTCAACGAATTTTGATGCAGTTTTTTTTAAAATGTAGCTTTTCAATGTCGCTACCCTGCTACAGAGCCCTTTTTTGAATTGATCCCCTCAATTTTTTTTTTTTTAATTTTAACTAACTACCATTGGACCCTCGCCTGACTTCCCCTTAACTGAGGACTTAGGGTCCTTCATCTCTTGCAGGAGTAGCAGGAGAGTATTTTCAGTGGAGGTAGCAGGAACTTCCGAATTAGGCATACCAGCCGTGGCAGATGTTGATTCAGCACACTCGGTGACGTTCGCAGTGGCACATGTCTGACAGATTTTCGCGGGAATACCACTTTTGTCGCAGATTGAGAATTTAGTACAGAGTGTGTGAAACAATAGTTTACACTCTGAGCACGGATGAATCAAGTTTCTGCTACGCTTTGGTAGTTTACAGACCGAACAAATATCTTCACTGAGCATCATGGAACGAGCACAGTACAGTACAAAAAGACCAGCAGAAAGAGAGAGAGAGAGAGAGAGAGAGAGCGTATTGAGACGCTGCGGTTGCGCTTGCTGTCACTGACCCCCCCCCCCCCATATTCCTGTATAATTTTTATTTTTTAATTAAAAAAAAAAAAGTACATTAAGCGAGTTTTTTGAGTTGCTGCTGCTGCTGCTGTTGGTACTGTCGATGCTCCTAGCACCGCTCTGTTGTCGCTGTTTCTGCTGCTATCTTTGCCGACCATGTCAGTGAATGATTTTTATTTTTTTTATTTATAGTAAGCTCTTTTTATCATGCTGCTGGAATTTTGTTGATGTATAGGGTAGCTGGATAGCAAAAAAAAAGAATAAGAAACATTTTTTTTTTGTTTACGTTTTATTTTTTGAATACAAAATTAAGATTTTAAGGTTCTGTTTTCATCGAAGCAGAGACATCTTGGCGCAGGAGCTCTGTGTGCATGTGATGAAGCATCTACCATTTCCTTTAAATTTTCCTTTAAATTTTTTACGTTCCAAAAAATTTTTGACTATTGCATCATTGCGTTCAGGGTCAGCATAAAATTGTTTTAAAAATTGTTTCATAAACATTCCGGAGCTCATACAATGTAAAAACATAATGCAAAACTGGCCGCATGAATCAGACGATTCACTCTGTAGCTGTACAGTATACCAGGTAAACCGTTTACCATTTTTTCGAAATCTGTTGATAAATTCGGGTTTGATGGATGGAATACCGAAACTATCAAAGTACCACGCTATGTTGGATTTGCTAACATAGGCGCAAGCCCAATGGCTTCCTGGTTTTTTATGAACATGGATGTTAAAAACGAAAGCCGTCGGTTTCATCCACACCCTCGGTATCTGGTCTGCTGGGAATACACCTACAGTATGAAGCCGAATCGTAGAGAGAGAGAGAGAGAGAGATTTGATTTGATTTGATTTTGATAAATTTATTGATTGTACATTATGTTGTACAAAATACAAAGTTGATCAACAAGTAAACCATCAAAGGTTAACAATAGTATATAATAAATAATAAAATAATAAAATGAAATAAAATAAACAAAATAATAAAATAATGAAAATAATAGAAATAAAAATAAAGGTATACATCAAGATATAACAATATTTGGTAATCTACCTTAACTAAATTTAAATTCAATTTTAATTTTAATTCAATTCAATCTAACCAGTGCCTGCAAAATGTCACTAGTAGCACAACAAATCCTCACACAGTTTAATCACAGGTTGTTCAGCGGCACAGAGTACTCAACCTTCTCCCTCGGTAGTAAAGATGCGTGATTTAATGAGATGTTTAAAGGTTGCAAATGATGATGCCTGGCGAATATAAAGAGGTAAACTATTCCAGATGTAGGCAGATGATACATGAAAGGAGCGTTTCAAGCAATCTGTGCGGCAGGAGGGAATAATCAGCGCATCCCAAGCGTGCTGATTCACCACCCTCTTCGGACGCGAGCTGTGCTTTTCGATAAAAAAATTCGCCAAATAAGACGGAATTCCCGAATTCAGTATTCTATAGAGCAAACAGGCGAGAGAGAGAAAACGAAACGACTGGGAGGGGGGGTAAAATAAGAAAAAAAAAATTTTCATTTCATCATTTTACAAATATATTTATTTTATTTTATAGTTATTTGCATACAGTTTATCATAAATTAGTAAAATCTACGATCACCTGCCTCGAAGAGTCTATTTCGAGTATATTTTCATATTCGGTGTATATAATACAATTTATGCTAGATTGTAAAGTATCGGCAAAACGTAAATCGATTCTAAGACTTCCATGTTTTACGAGATTAAAGTGCGTGGATTCGTTGGCCGAAAGATCAGGGGTCAAGTCAAATGCAAAAAGACAATACCCATCTGGATATGATTTACGAGAAATGTTATTTCCTTCATTTAAAAAGTGTATATCTGTCCCCGAAAACAAGGTGTGATAGGCTTCAGCGTAGGATTTATCATTTTTAAAATCTGGCTGCAACGGTTTTGAGGGAATTTGAATGCTGTATCATCACTCCAACACACGCAGCCAAGATGAGATTTTTTAGCCAACGGCCCATAATTTAGAAGAGTTTCAAAATAAGCTCTGTACGGATATAATCCTGATGATGAAATATTTGTATGATTGAGAGAGACGTCCAACTGGCTAAACATCGAGTGCAAGAAATTGTTTACAGGTCCAACTTTGTTTACTTTATCGGCTGTCACGCTACTGGGAAAATCATCTAGTTCGGTATTACATTTTAATTCTACTTTTAAACTTAACATTGTATGTGATAAATCGATGTACTCATCACTGTTACCCGGTACATTAAATTCTATCGGAGAATCACATGTTAAAGATGAAATAGGTTTATACTGGACTACATGAGAGCTTTCTATTGTTGTTTGGGTGGGTGGGAGCAAAAAGCAGCAGTTCCGACTTTACACACTCGCAAGATTGAGTATGTAGAAAAGCCATTTTTTTTTAATCAATCAAAAATATCTCTTGTTGTACGTCTTTATTTTGTTTTTTGTTTTGTTCTTTTTTTTGTTCCAGTTTTTCCTCCAGGGTTTTTTTTTTTAGTTTTACTTTGTTTTTTTCTTTTTTTTTTTTTTCGCCGCCAAAAGTTTGTTTACGCGCACATCACTCGTGAGTGACTGAAGCCCCAGTATCCGACGTCTACGTTTATAACCACCTCCCTCCATCAGAGTATCCAATTTTTCCTCAGCTTTTCTTTTTAAATTTTTACCAGACTCTCTGATACGATTATTGACTCCCTGAATGATGTGTTGGCGCTCGTGACGTCAGACATTACATTCATTAGGATGTTCTGAAAAATTTGTCGTTTGGTGTCGTTAGTATAAACTTGACTCGGCTCCAGCAGTTTGGGATGGGCACAGATGTGTGAGTGTGTTTGTTGGTATAGAACCTCTCACCGATATACACAGTCAAGCTTATGCTTCGATGTCAAACTGCTGGAGCCGAGTCAAGTTTACACTAGCGACACCAAACTTTAAATTTTTCAGAACATCATAATACCTGCACGTAATACTTCTTTTCCTATGGCTTGACCTCCTCGGGAGATTGATTGATTGATTGTCTATAATTTATTGTCGACCTTGGGGTAGAACCCTATTTGGCCGCTAAGAGTAATACAGAGGAATTACATTATAAGATAGAAGCATTACATGAGTAGCATTACAATTACAGTATTTGTTGCTTAAAACTAGTAGTATAAAAAAAAAAAAAAAAAAAAAAAAAAAAAATTATAGATAAAAATAATTAAAAATAGTAAAAGGTGCTGCAGCGCGTGAGTTGAGGATATAATGCGCATAGTGAAGTCCGTTGACAATTGAATAACGTATGGAGGTAGCGTATGTAGATGGCAGCATAGAAGAGTGAAAATTCGAATTGAATCAAATGCGGGCTCGTAATGAGCGGGGGAGTATAGGGGATTGAGGGAGGGTGGGGGTACGGTGACGAGGCGCTCGCGAAGAGAGCGGGTGGCCCAGTCGGTCACGTTCAAGGAGGGTATCACGAAGCACGGTTTTGAAGGCCTCGGTTGTTATCGCGTTGAGGTCGTGACGGCCGAGAGAGTTAAGGGTGCGGACTGCACAGCTGGCGAAAGGAGGGCGAGTCGGTAGAGCGTGACGTGAGACATCCAGGGGATGTTGCCGTACACGTAGCGCACGCAAGCGTAGTAGACAGCGCACGCGTACTCGAAGTGGGGGAAAATGAGCGATTCGACGAGTTCTTGCTGGAGGGGTCGTGCGAGGGCATGTCTGTAAAAGCGCAGATTATGAAGAGAGGCGTAGATTCTGGCGGCGATGGAGGTGAGATGCAGGTTCCAGTTCAGCGAGGGGGTGATGGTGACTCCAAGACTTTTCAGCTTGTCGGCGAAAGGAATGGGGGTGCCGGCGATAGAGATGAGGGGGGCGGTAGGGCACTCAATGTTTTTAGATGGTGGCGGCTGCCAAAGAGTATGGTCACTGTCTTGCTGGCATTGAGCGTGAGCCCAGGAGAGGAGAGGAAGCACCCAACGAAACACACCTGCTAAAAATGAACCGATTCCTCCATGGCTGCGCTGGTATGTCGAACCGATGTAGACTCTACCGATTCCTCTGCTTCCCCCTCCACCTCCTCCTATTTGCACATTGAAGATTTCGTCATATATATCCATATTTTGTGGTTAATCTAACCTCTTAAAGTGAAGATTCACCGTCAAAGTCCCACTATAGAATAGAATGGGTCTGCCAAATTCATCTTTTATATCGATTTCTATTGTCAAAAACGAATTTGATAAAAGTGGAATGTACATGCAAGGAGAAAAGCTTTTTACTCTACTGCTACCGTAAATGTATTCGGGTGTACCTAGAGAAACTGTACGCAAGAGAGGTGTCTGAATATCTCCTGTAAATATCGGCCCGCAAATATCCGAATAAATCATTAATATTGACGGTAGACCATTACAGAGATTAGCGGAGAAATCTCCTAATTTTATTTCGCGTTTTCTGAATAAAATTGTTTTCTTGTCAAAGCCTAGGATTTTTTACAGTCTCGTGTTAAGTTTTATTTCGTGACTGTACGCCGTGCAGCTACTCTCAGCACAAACACTTTTTATTTTTACCTAGCCACTAGAAATTAAATCAAAAGTCAAATGATTTTTCAAGCAATTTGATTCATTTATCTCGTGCAGTAAACTCCTTATATGGCTGTAAACACCGTGCTGTACGTGTGCTATGTCAATGTTTTGTCAGCGATGCAAGGTCGCCGTCTCGTATTCTCGTACATCGTTTGAAATCTGAGTGCCGCTGCCGCTGACACTGCCGCTACCGCCAATGTTGTTGCTCACCAGCTTGACGTATCTTTCGCTAGGTTCGAGAGGAATGTGCTGAAAAGTCATGGGAATTTGTATTTCGGTCAGGGCAACACCCCACGTTCCGTGAAAAATCAAGTGCTGGGGTAGCTTGGTGATAAGATGCGTAGGTAGGTAAGATGGATGGTATTGTCCTCGAAGTAAGACATACTGCTGTTGCTCGGAAGCACCACGTAAAATTGATCTTTCATTATAAATCTTTTAACTCACTCGCCGGTATCCAAGAGTTGAATGATTTCGGGTAACCTCTCTAGCTTACTAAATGTTTTTTTTCTACGACCTTGACCTTTAGTCTCCAGTACTTCATCGATTTCCCAAATTTCCTCATTCAAATCCTTTTTTACTCTGCTCGGTTCTTCTTCATAAAAAATTCCTCCATCCTCCTCGTCTTTCAAATCCTTTAAAATGTATACGTGCGGAAGCCTTGATTCGGAGAATTTGCTTATGACAAAAATTTCCTGCGTCCACCCGCTTTCATAACCTTTATCGAAGACTGATTTTGAGCGACTGATTCGTACGTGATCCCCTACTTTAAATTGCGGAGTCCTAACAGTTCGGAAATTATACCGCTGACTCAAATTTTTTCGTGCTTCTGCAGCATTTTGTAAGGTCACGGATGCAGGGGTCATTTTTATTGCAGAGTGTTTTGAATTATTGTAAGAGTCAAAAATTTTTTGAAGCACTTCTGGATATCTGTAAGATTTTTTATAAGTAAAGAATCTCCACATGCGTTCTTTTACAGTGCGAATGAATCTCTCCGCGACTGCCGCTTTTGTGTCTGGACTGCGTGCGATTCTAAAACGTATGTTATTTTTTTTCAAGACTCTTTTTAAGTCACTCCCCAGAAATTCGCCCCCTTTATCAGACTGAAGGCAGATCGGTCTTCGAGGATAAGCTCTTAATAATATATTTTGAAATGCAGCGGCAACGCTTTTAGAAGTTTTATCGACGATTGCCTTACCGAATTAATATTTACTTAAAACGTCAATAACTATCAAAATGTAACAGTAATCGTCATTGTAATTTTTTAAAGACCTTAAATCTATTAAATCAGCTTTCCATAAATCATCTATACTTTTAACATTATAACTACGCCGCGGGAATCATCGACGAATGGGTTTGTGGCGATTGTAGGCATCTTGACTCTCGACCCATTCGATTACACTGTCAGATTTAATTTTTTGTTTTCGAGCTAAACGCAAAAGCTTATCTGCTCCTCCAAATGCAGGTGGCTGGGATGGATCGTAGTACAATCGCTCTAAAATTTTATTTATTTTTTAATTTTAATTTAGTTTCTCTGTTGGTACTGTTGTTTCTGTCGACGACTTTACTTTTTTTTGCGTTCACAGTTTTTTTCATCTTCAAGCTTGAGTTTTTCGTTTTCTTTACAGCCACTTTTTTATTTGTTTTGCTACTCTCACTGCTACTGCTACTGCTAGCTCGACTACTGTTACTACTGCTTCTGATAATTTTTTTTTTTTTTTTGCAACATCACGCTTTTTCTCATTGCTTTTGCTGCGTAGAGAATTTTTTAGTCGATTGAAAAATTTTTCAAACGCAATTTTGCTGAGCATGCAGCACGCAGTCATCAGGGCAACTGATTTTTCGTTTCACGATGCGTCATCAGCAAGTATGCGGGAGAATGCTTTTTCGGCTAGAATGCGGTCGGCAGCGGCTCGGCCCGCTTTTTTTTTTTTATCTGCATACGCAAGATCGTGCATGCGACAAGCTTCGTCCAAGGCATTAATTCCCCTTTCTTCTCTCTCGAGACGTTCTTCTAGGTGAGTACCAGGTCCGCAAAATCTATATCCAGGTACGTGCAATTCGAAAGGCAAGAGGTCGATCACGTCGTTCAGTGTCGAGTCGCCTAAATCCCCCGAGTCTTGAAGCTGCCGTTCTCGTGAACTAGATTATTCGCTTCTATGATTTATTAGCGTTTTTTTTTCTTTCTCTCCTACTTTTTTTTGATTTAATATCTTCTGGTAGTAGAAGCGTACTATTTCTCAGAAAAGAAGACGTCGACTCGTAATCGTAATCACTATTCGATAACTCGGGAGAGCTAGTGGCACCTGATGGAATTAAACGTTTCACTGCGCTCTGTCGCGTACCGCGAGGTCAACTGGTTACGGGGGTAGATGCTCTTGGACTTTTCGAATTTAGAGGAGGAGAAACCGTTAAATTAGAAACAGCACTAGCTAGCGAGTAGTTGTGAGGCGAATGAAGAATTTCTTGCCACAACTTTTTATTACCGATAAACTCGCGCGGAATAGATGCTTTTCGAAGCGCTGCAGCAAACTGGCGCCTACCAGGGGCGGGGTTTTTCTTTCTATCTCTTACAGCGTCGTTGATCAAATCAATTATATTTGCCCCGGAAATTGTCACGCCATCTATGCTCACCCGACCAAATTTATCCCAAGTGACGGTGTTGGTATTTTTCAAACGAAGAAAAATTTGCTCGGCCTTAATTTTAAATTTTTTTGGCACGCTACCTACTATATCTTCGAGTGTTTGCACGTCACTTTTATTAATTATTGCATCTCTGTGTTCACTATCGTGAGCTTTTTTTTTCTAAATTTAGTTCTGCACTTTTAAAGTGTAGATATCGCTGAAGAGTTTTGAGATATTCATAGCATTTTTTTCGTTCCAAGTCGCTGTTTAACTCCTCAGCTGGTCCTCCGGTTGCTGCTGCGGCTGCTGCTGCTGCTGTATCGTGTGTAAATAAAATATTTTCGAGTTCAGTGTCTAATCTAGTGACTGGAGTCCCAGGTGTTTGCATTGTTGAGTAGCCGATTTCTTGTTTAAGGTGCTGCTGCTGCTGCCGAAATCGCTCGACGGCCTCTTGAGGCAACAATACCATTTTGTTTGCATGGTCCATTATTATTTGCTAATAAGATTAGCCAATACCCTTGCGTCTGCTTGAGCTTGAGCTTGAGCTTCAGCTTGAGGTTGAGCTAAATTTCTTTTTCTCTCGACTAATTTGTTTTTTTACCAAAAAGAAAATAAAAATTGTGAACTTTTAAATAAATTGTAGACGATGAATTTTGTTTTAAAAAAAAAAATGCCGCGTGCGCGCACGCGAGCTCAAGAATACGCGTTTTTTCTGCGTGCTAAGCATCTTATACTCTGCTTACAAGTTTTTTTAAAATTCTATTATTTTTATTTTTAGAATATTTAATTCTAATATTCTAAAAATGAGGTGAAAAGACAGACATGAATAAATAAATAGATAACTTGAATGTGTAATGATAAATTGAGAACTTTATTAAGTACATGATTAAAATACATAATTAAAATGGATACACAATAAAAGTAGTAAGGAGGTGAAGATATTTATTTTCATTCCAAACGCTGTCGCTTGCATCCGTAGGGATAACTTGTGTCAAAACCTATGTAAACTCTTTTGCTGTAAACAGTGTTACATTTTTTTGTCTCAGGAACAGTCAGCACGTCGTGAAATTTCGTCCGTCGAATAGAGTTCATGTGTAAAATTATTGAATCTTTAAGTTCATTTTCTATCATAGTACGAAGCGACTCTCAAAACACGCTCGTTATCTTCATGACTGCAGGGTGATTGTTGCATATTCTCGCAGCACGCATGGCACAGGGGAAACAATAATTTCCCATGCATCCGTACTGGAAGTACAGGATGGTATAAGTCAGTTGGAGGTAGCACATCACACATAATTAACCCAAAAACTTTTTCAATATTTTCACCGATAAAATCCGAGCATTCTTTTCTCCTACGTAAATTTCTGGATGGCCAGAGGGGAAGTACTTCCTTTTACAAATAAAAGGGTAAAGGCTGTTATAATCTAAGTACTTGATCTTTTCATCCTCTTTGCAATCATAGATTTTAATATTATTGCATGTACGACCTCCGTAAAAAGCATCTCATGGGTTTAAAACTTCATCATTTAAAATTTTGCACTTTTCGGCGATGAAATTTATAAGTTCGGCTTCTTCTTTTTTTTTCATTCTCAAAATTGCATTCCCAAATTTCTATGAGTTTATATCCAAGTTTTTTTATCTTTTCTGAAGTAGCAACGGTTTTTTCATATCTAGCGTCCATGGTCTCGCAGGTTTTTAATCTTCTATCCCGATTTATAAAATAATTTTTTTTTTCATGCAACCATGCCAAAAGCATCCTTGAAACTGTAGAACATGGCCCCTGTGCTCCTCGCCGTCCGAAGGGGCGATGAATCCGTCGACAAGAATATTTTCGGGTAAGCGCGTCTCCCTCCCATTGTTAGCATGGCATATTTTTCTTTTCAAAACTTTTTCTTCCATCCAGAGTAGCCATGCTAATGCTGCTTCAGACTGTTTGTCCGCCCTTCTATAGCCTTCCGGAGGTACTATTCCAATAAGGTTTGGTTTTAAGAAATTTTTTCGAAAAACTCGCATGCAGGTCGAGGCAATAGTTGTATACTCTACGAATGGGTCCACCCCAAAAGGCCTTATATTTTTTTGCAAAAGCCAAGCAGGCTAGTCTTAAAATATTAACATCCTGCTTGCAATATTTTAAAATTTCTGCTTTAAAATCGAAAATATAATTCTCAGAAACTTTTTCATTATACCATTTTACAAGTTTTTCTCTTTCGCTTGAAATAAGAGTGTCGGGTGAATATGTGTGTAGTGGTGGCATTTCACGAACGTAATCCTGATTTTCGGGGGTGTTGAATAAATGAGGAAAAATTCCTTTTTCCATGTCTTGTAGTCCATAAGCTTTTGGAAGCTTACTCAATTGCATGTGAAAATAATTTAATGCATCGATAAATTTGATGTTTTCAAATTGTAGTAAAATTATTTTACAGCCACTCAATATTACGCTCAGATTCATTCATGGATCTAGATGTTCGATGCAATATCTATAGATAAATTGACAGTCATGTGCTTGACTGTTTAGCGCTATGACCATCATTTTTTTTGCTTTTGTTTCGAGAGACATAATCAGCTCAAGCAAATCTTTTTCAGCTTTCATTGAAAAAAAATATGCTCCCGCACACCACAATACTGACACTCGTTTGAAATTACATCGTCATCGATGCAGTGGGTGCAAACATGCTGAACCACGTTTCATGAATTTTTTTTTCCTCGTCCAAGAGTACTCCTCGGGATTGCTGGGCCTCAAAATCATAGAACATATATATATATGGTTTTTTAATTCTTTTGCTTCTATTTTCTTTTATTATTAGTGGCTGCACGTGGCAAAAATGTCTTACATTCAGTTTTTGTTTACACGTAAAACAAAAAACTTTTCCGCATACATGTACCTTTTTTGGGTCTTTTTCAATCCTGATTTGTCTGCAACATTTTTGATAGAGCTGTATTTTTTCACACACTGAAACTTTTGCCGTTTCATTAAATGACTTTTCTTTTAGATGATTTTCAAAACATGCCCCAATAAAAAATGTGTGACCGCAAGTTTTGCATTTTTTCTCTTGCTCAATTTTTTCGCATGGCGGCATTTGCATACATTTGCATTGCATACACTGCAATTATTTGAGCATCTATGATCTTCTCTCTTGGTATAACTTTTATTACACGGAATGCAAAAGCCTTTGCTTGCAGCAGCACCAGTTAAACTTTTTATCGGTTCGAAATGTCTCAATCTTTCATAAAACATTATTCTTCATGATAACGAAATAGTTTTGTGTGGTTTCTCTCGAATTTGGCCTAAAACAAATTCAGTAGCATCGTAAAAAAGTTGTCCACCTCGTGCAAACGTGCTATAACGATAAACTACAATTGCAACTCTTGATTGAGCAAAATATTTTTGAAACTCATGTATTTTTAAATATTCCACATCCTGTAGGCCCTATATTAACATTTGCATTATTCATGAGTTTTTGTGCTTCTACTCGCTGAAGTCTGCCATGATACTGTCGAATGTTATTCCAATACTCTACGAGCGGTCCAGAAGTCAGATCTCTCTTGCTTCCCCACGCTAACGCACACACCAATGAGCGCGGTAAGCAGAGTCCGTCGTCGTTCCTTATAGTTAAAATTGATTTTTTTTTCACATTTTTTTCTCGTAGCGGTAATCTTCCTTGTCCTCTTTCCTCGTCCATGTCCCCAGTTGAATTTTCATTATTGCGCACGATAGAACAACTTATTGAAAGTGAATTATTGATTTCAAAATCACTGCAGCTTTGAGAAACGTTGTAAAACATTTCCATAAGATCATCAATTTTGAAATCTTTTATTTGAGTAAAATTTATCCACATGGGGCCTTGAGAAAAATAATCGGAATTTAGCGTTACGCCTATGTAGTCCGTTGGATTTCCTCTATTACTAAGATTATTGTATAATTCTATAACACCATTGTCTAGCCATTCAAAAATATGAGAGTCCTCAGTGGGGGGATTAAATCTTACTATAAGCTCGATACCTTCGACTCCAAATCGTCTATAGTATCTAACTAGGGGGGGTACCCCCTGCTCGCTCCGCTTGCCAACCCCCTAATTATAATTGATGAATATAAAAATTAATCGAAACAATACGTAAGCTCTATGTTTGTTAAAATAATCAAAAGACTAAAGTGCTCAAAATAAAAAAAAATTAGACACGAGAGTTCAGTTTGAACTTCACTTACCCATCATAACTTGATTCATAAAATCAGACTTATAGAGAAAAGTTTTTAATTACTTAGGCAAAATCATGAGGTATAGAATTTTATTTCTTCTTTTAATAATTTTTAGTCAAAATCTATCCAGGGCTAAAATAGATCTAAAATTGACAAATGAAGATATAAATCAATTTTAAAATAGTTAGAGTGTTCATGTAAGGTACACACATAAATTTTTGATGACTCATAAGGAATATTTTAGTAAGCCCACTGGTATTTTGGACCATTTCATTAGATCTTACACACACACAAATATTTTTCAGAGCTCCTTTTGCTTATGGTGGGCATATTAATCAATTTATTTCATATTGATATTACAAACTTTATTATATTTGCCGGCTCACAATTATCACTCACCAAATCACATTAAGTATCTAACCTACTACTTCACTATCTCACCCATTTGGAGAACCCTACTAACCTTACTTAATCTTTCATCTTTAACCACCTGACCTATTTTAATCTTAGCCGCATTACTGACCTTATTGATTTCACTTACTTCAAATACCGTAAATAATTCCCAACTCATCTCTCACCCAATCTACCAACGAATCCTACTCACCGTATTCATCAACTCAGTCACTAACTTTAAAGTTTTATATTTTTAAGTAAAATAACAAACTCTTCCTCACCTCATCTCCCCTTCCACCCTCCTCCCGCATAACCTCCGCCTAACCAACCTTATCTACCTTACTAACCTGAATCGACTTAAATTATTAGCCCTCACTAAACTAACGTATCTTGCTTATCTAACCAGCTAGCTTGGGATTGCGCAAATCTGCCCACTTAAGTGTCCCTTGATTACCCGTAAAAATTTCTCGTACCGCACAAATTTTTATTCCTAAGTAAATGTTTTTTATCAAAAAGTAAACATTGGTATAAAGTTAGGTATAGGTTTAAAAAAGTTTGTTTCAAATTGAAATTTGAACAAAAAATTTTTAAATGAAATTTATTATTAAAATATAAATTAAAATCCAATAATTATTTATATATATTTATATACCGATTTAAGATCAACCAACAATTGGATTTTAATTTATATTTTAATAATCACGAGCAACCAACACGAAGAAGAAATTCATTATTATTTATAAATTACTAAAATTAATTATTTATTTTTTTGACAATAAAAGATACAATATTTCAGCAAAAAAATTTTGAAAAAGGGGATCCAATTTAGGGGATCCAATACTTTCGACGAAGATCCAATTTAGGGGATCCAATTTGGGGGATCAGAAAAGTGCGATATTTAACTGTGTTTTGACCGTGTTTTTAAGAATTTCAAATTTTTTAAGATTCAATTTAGGGGATCCAATTTAGGGGATCAGAATAAAAAACGGAAATATAATATAGGGAGACGGAAATATAATATAGGGAGATATTTTCTCTTTCAATGCGGATATATGTAGTATCTGGAGCGAAAACACCTGAACTGCCAGTAACTATCTGCAAGAAATTAACAAAAATTTTTTTTTATAAAAACTATTTAAAAAAAAAAAAAAAAAAAAAAATCTTACCTTCAGCTTTACCTTCTGACTCCTCGTTTTGATTTGCCATGTCGTTTTCACCGATTGCGCTGCTGCTAGTAGTACTGGTTATGCTGCTGGTATTACTGGTGACATCATCATCGTCATCATCATCAACTTGAATGGGTTGAATGGACTCTGCTTTTTTTTAAATAAATGAGTAAATTTTTTTTTTTTTTTTTGTAAAAATTATTTCTATATCACCAAAAAACTATACCTTCCGCTGCTCCCGAAACAGATGGTGTCTCTATTGATTCACCTGCTACAGTCGGCAACTCTATTGACTGATCTGATACTGTCGGCAACTCTATTGATTGATCTGATACATTCGGCAACTCTATTGACTGATCTGATACAGTCGGCAGCTCTATTAGGTATTTTCAACTATGACGTCACAAGAGCAGTTTGCATAGGCTCCAGTGATACGTCACCACGAACCGATTGCATAGGCTCCAGTGAAAATGACGTCATAGTTGAAAATACCTAATTAATTGATCCAATATAACTAAAATCATTAACAATAGTAAAATTTTAAAAATTCATTAATAAATAAAAACTCACCATTGTTAATAGCTTCATCCTCGGCGGAGTCGTTCGTAAAATCTAACAGAACCAGAGACTCGTTGTAACTCTGCAGTATTTTTTGAGCCTCAACACTTTTATAACCACCTTTTTTAATTACTTCACCCACAATTTTCATTACGTGGATATTTTTTAAAATTTTATTTTCATACAAAAACTTTATAGTAGAAAAAGAGCATTCTCTCAATAAACAGAATAGCCTATTTTTCAAACTTAGAATCAGGAGTTTTTTTTAATCTATTTCCACGCGTCATTAAATTTCACTGCAATACCGGGGTGACGTCCCCGGGCTATACTATGTATACGCGATATCACCCCCCTTAAATATGGCACTGATAATTCCATGTTTTTTTAAAATTATTTAAATCTTAATGAGATATGTACGCAGGACGTTCGAGAGACCAACTGAGGCTCCTGCTTTTTCTTAACTAAATCCAGAGTTGCATGTTTTATTTTTCATCGCACTCAAGCGAATTGTCGAGCATCTAGATAAGCATTTTTTTCTCGACACACAAGATGTTAAAGTATATCAAATGTCCGGGATTTTTTTCCTGCCTAGAATCAGTAGAGCCTCAGTGTGCAATGATGCAATTATGTCACGAACTGTAGGCAGCACTTTTAAAGGCGTTAAGTACCCTCATTTGCGTAAAAAATACCGTAAGTATACTTTTTTACAAAAAGAAAAACTCTCTTGGGTTATTATAATTTACCACTCACTCACTAACGAAGATGAAAATTTTACTAATCCTACTAGCTGAAAATCGATATAGCAGAAAACCTAAACAAGTGAGGCAGCGAGAAAAATTCATGGATGGTACAGACTTATTGGCTGACGTCATATCAGACGAAATATCACGTCATCTTATGCAGAGACTTCGAGATCATCAAGAAATTCAAGAGGTCTTCGATCTCAATGCAGAAGACAGTGATGAAGAGGAGATGCTTCTACCTCACTTGGAACGAGATGCAGAATTTATATCTCGCAATCATTATCCTATTCCACAGTTGCAAGAGCTTTACAACGATCAGATAGTATTTGGAATACCCGAACCAAATAAGAGCTTGGAGCAGGGTAACGAAAACATGATGAGTAAAAAGTTTCTTTGACCTCTACTAGTCAGCTATTCAATACTTCAAGTGATGAAAGAGTTAGTAAGACGCTCTCTATTCATCGTAGATTTTAAAACTCTGGCAAGGATGATTCAGTTCCAAGCGGCAGAATTAGTGCGGTTTTACAAGACATCTTTACCTAGTGCAACACATAAAATTTTAAGCATACAAGTAAATCAGGCGGAAAAAATATTGATAAATCCGATGTATTTTTTGGCAGTGTCGTCTCCTCGTCGCTATAATGTCGTAGTAAGAAGAATGATTAAAATTTTAAGTACTTATTTGGTACCATTTTCGGTAATGTACTCTCATCCTGCGCGCACTTGCGGGAAAGCCATATTAAATTTGAAAATTTGCATAAGACGTATTATGCTAGAACAAAAAAAAATCCCAAATAAATAAAAATGGCAGCATCAGCAGCAGCAGCAGCAGTAGAAAGAAAAAAACAATGCAAAAAAAATAAATAAAAAATAATAATGCTTTTATTAGGAGTCATCACTTTTTCTGCCCGAAGGCATCAGCAATTCTGTCTCAGATTTGTCGACGATATTTTATACATTTTGCACACATGTATTACTTATAAACTCGAGAGTCTTCACGAAGAAAGTTAGTCTCTGCGCAACCAGAACACCAAGCTGATCGCATACTCCTCGCCCTCCGAACAAACGCAATAAACAGGCTGTAGGATTTCTCAAAAAACATCTTCTTGAAAATCATTGTGAGTGTATTTCCCGACACCTTTTACTGTACAGTTTATTTTTTACTTTATTAAAATTTAATGTGTGTTACAGATCGACAATGGCATCAGAAGAATTCGATATCACCAAGTTAAACATGAAACTGAAGCTTGCCGGAGTATCTTTGGCCGGAGTGGGGCGCAGTGGTTCTCAACCAATTAAAAAATTTTTTTTGTTTTAGCCAAAAAAAAACATCTAAAACATATAACAACAACAAAAATCTATAAATTTGTAAATTTTTCAGTAAATTCAACCCTCAGAAGCGCTGCCATAAAGGGTTGAGGGTCATTAACAATGTATAAACGGTATAAAAGATTATTCATACTAAGACCCAATAAAAAAAGTGTTTTTCTGGAGTCAAACTAGACTCCTCCGTCGAGTTACAGCGAGGGTAAACCTTTCATTCCCGTTTTACAGCCGAAAAACCAAAATTTTCAGCTTCTTTTGGCTCGCGGTTGGCCGAATCGCGACTTTGGGGGTGGCTAGTAAAGAATTGGGGGTGTACCCTCCCTGTAACTGAGCTTACTTGTTTGAAGGATCAAAGCTAACATCTTTGTCATGATTCAGGCATCGAACACTTTTTTTATTGGGTCTTGGTATGAATAATCTTTTGTACCGTTTAAACATTGTTAATGACCCTCAACCCTTTATTGCACCGCTTCTGAGGGTTGAATTTACTGAAAAATTTACAAATTTATCGATTTTTGTTGTTGTTATATGTTTCAGATGTTTTTTTTTTTTTTGGCTAAAACAAAAAAAAAATTTTTAATTGGTTGAGAACCACTACGCCCCACTCCGGCCAAAGATACTCCGGCTAGCTTCAGATTCATAAAACAAAAAAATTTTTGTTTTTTTTTTTGAAAATTCAACGGAGCACTGTAGAAGTCGACTAAATGCGAAGCGTTCAGACCTACCATTCAAGATTCTTTGTACAGATTGTTGGTGGAGGGGGGGGGGGGGGGTGGCTGAAAGAGAGAAAAAAGAGAGATGGCCAGGCCTTTCACCATTTGAAGCAGCACGTGAAGCAGCAGATGCTAGCTGTATGTAAGGATGGTTAGAAGCGTCCCAACTGCTGGTCAAAGTGTCGTAAAATCTATCCAGAAAGTTTTTCCTGATTTTTTTATAGAAAATTATAAATAATTTTTAATACATCTTTGGATTATTGGTCTGAGTAAAGGTAAATATCATTCAGTTTTGTAGGAAATGAGTTTACTCTATCATACAAATTTAAAATAATAACAGAATAAACTTTTATTTCAATAAAAAATTGTTGAGTAGCTAATAAATTATCTCGACATATATGTTTCTGTTGCTATTAATCGAAAGTCGTGTCAGAAATATTATTAAAAACTGCAACTACTAATAATTTAGGAGAGACACTTTTTTGGTTTTGGAGCAACACATTCCACCGAAGATGGGCTGAGTCACAGGTCAACGTGGTCGAATATACTGCTCAGTATAATACACTGGTATTTTGATCTTATCTATCGAAAATATTTCAATTGATATCAAAATAAGTTTTTAACCTTTAATTTAATAAGTATATATTTTTTAAGTTCAGGAAAAAAAAAATGTATTACTAAACCAAGCATTGGAATCAACTTTTACAAGCACACTGTTATAATGCTATTTTTATTTGAACCAACTTTTTTAATATTTTATTATTCAAATACTTCGGTCCTTTCACATAAATATTCAAAACTTTTATAATTCTAATGTTTAATTGATGTTTTATTTTCATTTTTTAGATACCAATTACAATTATGGACCAAAATCGGTGTATTCTCTGCACATCTGCAGACACTAAATCCTTGAGAAAAATAAAGGCAAAAGCTTTGACTACCTTGATTCAATCGAGTATTGAAAGGCGAGACAAAAAACATTTGCAGTGGAGCAAATTATCAACAGCTTTTGTTTTAAAAAACTGTTGAGACAAGTATAACGATGCAAAGTTTATTGAAGCTGCCAAAACTGAGTTTTCTCAAACAGTATCTGCAAGTATGAAACGTAGTAAAGACGCACGTGAGTTCTATTTTCAGACACATTTTTTTTGCGGTGATATTTGCTATGCAAATAAACAGCATATTTCGTCTGTAACTTCCGCAGATACAAACGAAAATATTTAGTATAAAATCAATCAGAGAGAAAAATGTAGTTACAAAGAGTTGTTGGCTCGATTAAGTTGCGTTGGTAGCATTGCAGATTAAAAATACGATAGGAATTGTTTTTCTAAAATTTATTTGAATAGATCCAAATCACAGGTCGGACGTCCAATCACTTCACATTCGATTAACATTTTAAATTTTTTAGTAAAGTACATTCAAGAAAATGATCGTGAATGTCAATTTTCTTTTAATGACATTTTGCAAAAATTTAAAGGTGAAACGAAAGTCCGTCCGACCTGCGAAGTAATAAGAAAACATTTAAATACTTTGTTCCCTGGTAAATATATTTTTGAACCTTTGAAGTCAGATTATTTAATAAAAAATGTTAAAAGTATTCCCAAAAGCGTTTGGGACAACTGGTTAGCAGAAATAAAAGGTTGTAATGCTGATGAACGAAAGCGAATTGTTGAAATGGCTGCAAAAGTAGTATTAGAAGACATAACTTCCAAAGTGTATGAAACCAGTATTTACAAAGTCCGGAAAAAAAAAAACTGAAAAAAACGACTTAAAATGGACTAAAACAGTTGCAACTATGGCTCATTGTTTAGTTTCTGCTATTAGGCCGGGTTCCTTTTTATCTTCAATTTTGCAAAGTTTCTCATCTTTCATGCACAAAACATTTGGGGCGCGAGATTTGATTGATGCGTTATCTTATGTTGGGTTGTGTACGACGTACAGAGAAACTTTACGTTTCGAAGCGTCTACTTTAGAAGACCCCAAAAATTATAAAACGAGTGAGGCCTCTTACGCACAATTTATCTGTGATAACGCGGACCACAATACTTATACAATCGATGGAAAAAATAAACTTGAGTATGAACTTCCCACTAAAAAATTTAAATCTTGATTGTAATTGTTGCCTGACTATTGTAAGACAGTTATATATTTAAGATAAAAAACTGTAAATATGTGTTGGATGATAAAAAGACTTCGAAAAGTTTAATTTATATACTAAAAGCTGCGAGCGTTTTTTTTATTACTAACAAGGAGAGGTTACACCCTGCGGGTCACCGATCCTAACGAAACTTTAGGGATCGTTTTCTAATATCAAAAAATGAAGAAATCCATCATTAATTCCGTCCAATGGGGCCTTGATATCGATTTGCCATATAGCTCATATGGCGTTTTTAGAACTTTTTTGATTTTTTAGCTAATTTTTCAAAAATTTCTCTTCAAAGCCTATTGCACTTACAGAATTCTGCAACCTTGCATTCTTTCTGTTTTTTCATTTACTTTCGAGGAAAAATATTCTTAAGTTCACTTTCGATGAGTTTGACCCTGGGCTAAGAGGATTTCTAAAAAGGGAATTTTTTAGGGTTTTTTGGCTTTTTCAAACTTTCATTTTACATGAAAAACTTGTTCAAAACGATTGCTTAGAATATTTTGTCTCAAAAATTCATGAAAAAACAGAAAGAATGCAAGGTTGCAGAATTCTGTAAGTGCAATAGGCTTTGAAGAGGAATTTTTGAAAAATTAGCTAAAAAACCGAAAAAGTTTTAAAAATTCCATATGAGCTATACGGCAAATCGATATCAAGGCCCCATTGGACGGAATTATTGATGGATTTCTTCATTTATTGATATTAGAAAACGATCCCCAATGTTTCGTTAGGATCGGTGACCCACGGGGCGTAGCCTCTCCTTGTAAGAGTCACATACCATCTATAAGTATTTAAATAATAGTTGTCAAAATTTTTGTACATAATAAAAACTTATTTTTCAAAATGAATATGAAATTTGAGATTATTTAAAAACATCTTCATGGTGTCAACCATGCAAAGAAGGATGTAACCTACTTAAAAATAGTTTTTCTTTATTACTGTTTGAATTACAAACTTTTTATTGCATTTGTCGAATAATTATTTATTTTGAACATTGTTATAAATTTTTGTTTCCAAATAGCTGTAAAACAACTTTTATTTTGGTTTTTATATTTTATTTAATGCTCTCCAAATGTTTAAACAATAAATAATTAAATATACTTCGCCATTTTTTCTACAGCCTGTCAACATGAACTTTGATAATTTTCTGAGCAGAAAAGTATTTTTTAACGATAAATTATATCAAACAATAAAGAAATTATAATCATTTTGATAATTTTGATCTAAAAAATAGAGTTTTCAGTTTTTTTGATATGAATAAAAAATTTCCTCCTGTAGTATACGTTTTTTTCGGAAAGTAGACGTCTCAATGTAAAAAAAGTGCCCTAACGGAAATTTTTTAAATCAACTTCGACAACCCTTTTAAAATTTTAAAATTTTACCCTTTTTCGCGATAAATAGTTGATTTCTCGGAAATGATTGGATATTTTTGCACAAAAAAATTATGGAAAATTTTTCACGTAAAAACCTTCATTTTCACCAAAAATTATGAAATTTATGAATATAATGAAGAAGAAAATCTTACGTTTTTCACGTTTTTGTAGGAAAATATGGACTTTTCCGGGAAAACTCATGTTACAAAAAATGTTCATTTTTTAATTACCTACAACTTTTACATTCCAATGTTGTTCATAAAATTGTTGTATAAATAAATGTTGCAGGGTTGTTGTTGTTGTTATTGTGTAGCCCTAAAAAGGGCTGGCTTACGTTTTATCGTGCGTAGTCCTGATAAGGACTGTTTGTGTCAATCAGGGCCGAATAAGGGTACAGGTAAAATAAAAGAATAAAAGTAATTAGGTTTAAAATACTCGGGTTTATTCAGAGAATATTCCCTACTGGTCAAAGGAAAAGGTAAGGGGCGAGGGTCGTTGCGCAACTTGACCACTTCGCTTTGAGGGTTGAAGTGTGGATCGCCGCGTGGCGGTGAAAATGGGAAACTTTTCCTGGGGCGGTGCGGTGCCACGTAGCGGTGGAAATTGGATGCGGTTGGTAGAAGACGGAAAGGGGAGAGGGGTTAGTGAGGTATGACTGGACGTAGGCGACTCGGGCCTCGTGCAACAATACCCCGGGTGTTGAAGTCGTCTACGTACGGTTCATTGAGTAGGGATGACCAGTTATTGTACACTCTAACATTAAAAGTATCCTAATTTAGATTAATTAATCCTTACACAGTTGTCTCGACAGCTAATTTAACTAATGGGTGTCCACCCTTTAATATAACACACACACACACGTACTCTCACATACACATATGTCAACTATGATAACTAAAATCAGCGAATCGACTTGATTTCGCACAACATAAAAAAAAAAGAAAGGTATCATTATCTCACTAGCGCACTTGAAAAAAAAGAAACTGTCTTTAAAACTGCCGCTGTTGAACGTCTTGAGACGATGATCTGCCGGTGATAAGGTGGTGATGACAATGGGTGCCGTGCTGCAAGCGACGGCACGTACTGGCCCATGAAGGACTATGGGGATGGTGCATGATGTTGCAGCTACGGCATGGTCGCCGTACTGCAGGCGACGGCAAGGTTTTATGGTGCGTGATGAGCCAAGGTCTGGCAGAGATGATGAGCATGATGTCGGGGTTGCCGTGCTGGGGGCGATGGTGATGGTGGTGCTGACGCGCTGCGAGCGACAGTGAGGTTTGATGGCACTGCCGTGCTACTGGTGACGATGACAGCTGGCCCTGACCTGAGATACGGCCAGGTTGATGATGGAGATGGCGGTGTTGCTGCGCTGCGAGCGACGGTGAGGTTTGATGGGGACACCGTGCCGCTGGCGACGGTGCTGGTGGGGCCTGACCCAAGAGCTGGCCAGCGTGGTAATAGGCGTTAGCAGGGTTGCCGCGCTGCAGAAGGCGGTGATGGTGGGGCCTGACCTGAGAGCGAGCCAGGGTGATGAAGGTGATTGCAGAGTTGCCGCGCTGCAGGCGACGATGATGGTGGTGTTTGATGGGGACACCGTGCCGCTGGCGACGGTGCTGATGAGGCCTGATCCAACTGCTGGCCAGGGTGATGATGGCGATGGCGGAGTAGTCGCTATGCAGGTGTCGATGAAAATCGTTGGCGTCACCACTCTGCTGGCGACGATGATGGCTCGTCCCAACCCAAGAGCTGGCAAGGACGATGAAGGTGAGACGGTGCAACTCGACTCGTGCCGAGGCGGGTAGGTTCCGACCCAAGAGCTGACGGAATGTTGACATCCAGATGAATCTAGCCCTCGACTCTCTGGTTGGCGTCGCAGGGGCTGCTGCGGCGGTATCCAAAACAAGTTCTCCGGTTAGTTACGGTGCATCTGTTTTTGGCTGGTGAGACGGTCTGGTCGACCAGATGTGCGGAGCTCAAGGAAGTCTAGCCCTTGACTTCTTGATGCCTGCAGGGGCTGCTGCATGGTGACTCGAGATAAGTCTTCCGATTGGTTACGGGGTGTCTGTCTGAGCGAATCCGGGTGGAAAGTGGGGTGGAGAATTTTCACCAGTTTGTTGATTGAAGATTTTCGAATACGAGTTTTTAGGTCATTGTGCACTTCGCCTGTGTGCCTGCGCGCTTCGTGCTTCAGTTTGATAAACAAAACAACTGTCAGCTGTATTGATAACGATGAATCGATTGGTAATGATCGTGATAACCTCTTGACTTATGGCGGGATTAAGGAGGATGGGTTGGGGTGAACGAAACCCAGGGCGTGCCCGTGTGGCACCGTCCACTATCTCGTTTACCCAGATCAATCTGCACCACTGCAAAAGCGCTTCGGTTACATTAGTCAAACGCATGACAGGGGTAAACAAGTATAGCCTTTATCCAGGAACCCTGGATACGGGCGGGCAAAATAACAAGTCTTAACGGATTCAGCATCTGCTACATTTGGATCGGAGACTCAACAAGAGCCGCCTTGATTGTAAAGATCAAGATTATAAACGACCGCAGACGCCTGGGCTTCCTTTTGTGACAAAGACACCGCAACCATAGTTTAGTACAAGGGTGGGAAAGGCAAAGAGAGGCAACTTGTAGCTGCCTCGGCCTACTTCCTACACAAAAAGGACGATCTACACCCTCAAAGGGTCAAGGATCTGGTCAGAACCTGTGAGTTCAGGGAGCTGGACCCTCTGTTCGCGTGCGACGCCAACTCACAGTACACAGTGTGGAGCAGCTCAGACTGCAACAGTAGGGGGGACGCTCTACTGGGCACCAACCTAGAGATCCTGAATAAGGGAGGGAAATCAACCTTCCAGGACAAAAGGCGCGAAAAGGTCATCGATATTACCCTGGCCAAGATCGAACTGGTGACGTTAGTGGAAGACTGGAGAGCTTCTGACGAACCTACCATGTCAGACAACAGCTACATCACCTTCACGATTGCGGGCAGAACTACCGACAGACCATTCTGGAGAAATCCTAGGAACACAAACTGGGAAGGTTATTGGACCGAACTAGCCAGGAGAATCGCAAATTTTCCTGGGAGATATGATACTTCGGTTGAACTCGAGCACTGCGCAGAGAGTCTCCAGGAGGCACTAGTGACGTCCTTCGAGAACTACAGGATTAGCAAGAAAGGAAAAAGTCAGGGTTGCCCATGGTAGACACCCGAACTTACTGCCCTGAGGAAGGAAGTAAGAAGACTCTACAACAGGTCATATAAGGCCAAAAGAAAGACGGACGAAGACGCCTGCAGACAGGCGCAAAGGCAATACAAAAAGGAGCTAGAAAGGGCGCCTACAATGGGCTGGCAGGAATACTGTACAGAGCAAAAGGTTGCTGCAGGGATATCCAGGCTCTGTTGTATTCTGCGGAACGGCCCAAATCAGACACAAGATCTGATGAAACTAGAATCGGGACAGTGGGCTGAAAGTGGAGCGGACTGCCTCAACGCGCTTCTAGAGACCCCCACTTCATACAGGCATGGCATACCAGGGGGCGCACGAAGCCACCGCAGGATTAGGAACTGTCCAGGACCATCACGGGCCCGGAAAGAGTCAGATGGACTATCGGCACCTTTGACTCATTCAAAGCTGCTGGACCAATCGGTGTCTTTCCGGCCCTTCTTCAAAAAGGGCTGGAGGAACTGCTAAGCCCACTTGTCAAACTCTTCAGGGCGTGCCTGGTTCTCGGGTACATCCCGACCTGTTGGAATGCAGCTAAAATGGTATTTATACCGAAACCAGGTAAAGTGGACATAAGTGCGAAAGATCACAGACCTACGTGTCTGTCAACCTTCGTACTGAAAACACTCAAAAGGCTGCTAGAAAGGTACATAAAAAACCATCTCTGGTCAACCGACCACTGCACTGCAGGCAGCACGCCAACCAGGCCGGCAAGCCCGTAAATACAGTCCTCATACAGGCGGAATCATGGCATAGGAAAAGTATGGAAGACGATACATGCTAGCAGCCCTCCTGGACATAGAAGGCGCGTTCAACCACACTAGGGTGGAAAGAATCTGTAAAGGTGCAGGATTATGCCATCTCGCCCACACTGGTGAGATAGATGTTCCACGTGTTAAGCACTAAGATCCTGCTCGCTACATAGCGAGACCGTACCCGAATGAGTAGGGTCGGGAAAGGATGCCCTCAGGAGGGAGTATTGTCTCCCACAATATATGGTGTCTAGCCGTTAATACCCTGCTAAGACTGCTGGACAAAGCCGGCATTTTTGCCTTGTCATATGCCGACGACGTTCTTATCCTCGCTAGAGCTAACGACCTAGACGTGGTGGAGGGCCTGATGTAATTAGCACTCGAGATCGTCGAGAAATGGTGTAAAGGAGTTCACTCGACAGTGAACCCGAGCAAAGTTGGGGTTATGTGCTTCACAACCCGATATAAAGCAGGTCTCATCAAGGGACTGCATCTCATGGGCTGGACATTGGACCTGATCAATAAGATAAAGTACCTGGAATTAAAATTTGACTCTAAGCTCAGCTGAAAAAGGCACCTTGAAACCACCCACGGAAAGGTGATACAGTCCCTTTGGGCATGCACAAGGGCTTTCGGCAAGGCATGGGGACTGGAGCCCAAGAAGATACACTGGCTGTACACAACCGTGTTGATACCTAGACTACTACACGGGGCGGCGATCTGGGAACTCCGAGTAGCAAAGGCGAAGGACGCTAGAACGGCACTAGACCGCGTGCAGGCCCAAGTTCCAAGGACGAGGGACGTCCTACGTCCCGCCGCCCGCGTCCCTCGTCCCACGGCACTACGTTCACTTTGCATTGCTCCAAAACATGGGACGGTGGACGAGGGACGTCCCGCGGAGATTGTGCCATCGCCTTAAGGGGCTTCAAGGAATGCATGGGCACTACACCGCTGGCAGCGGTGGAACGCCTCACGGGAACCCTCTCACTTGACCTCGTGGTTAGATGTACGCCCTTATGGGCCGTTTGTCGATACGAGAGTAACGCGGAAGTCGACCATCTGGTAGATCGGCAGATAACCAGAAGATTGAAACTGGAGAAGCTGGCGAAACTCGACCACACGGCTCGTCAAAACGTAGATTTAAAAAAAATAAATAAAAAAATACAGCATTACCAACGAAAAACATCTCAAAAAATGGAAAAAACTGAAATAATTGATTCTTTCAGGGTCGATTTTTTAAAATTCGATAATAATGTATTGTTTATCAATATTTTTGTTAAATTCGATGATCATTGTTTAATATTTTTTTTTATATCAAGTACAGCAATACTAAAGATTTTTTTTAAGTATTTAACCCCCCCCCCCCCACACGCCCAACGACAAGTTATCTCGTTCAAACGAAACTTGTAAAAAAGGCCTGAGGACGAGATAACTCGTCCAAAATTTTCTCGTTCATAACTTCGGTTCTGATGACATTTTAGAGCTCCTTAAGCGCTTAAATTGGAGCTCAATTAATTAGCTTTTTATTAAAATTAGATTAGATATAAAAAATTTTCATTTGTTTATTAAATTTTTAACTGCAAAATAGTTAAAAACCGATACAAATAAAATCAGCAGTTCATGATCTTTTCTTTCTAAAAAAAACTTCATTAAAAAATTTATTCATTACATTGAAACAGTGAATCAAATTTCGAGTATGTAAAATCCAAATCCAAAATCAAAATTTGAAAATTCAAAATGACCGACCTAAAATGGTGGCCTTTAAACGAAAAATGAGGCGAATCAACTAGAAAAAGTTTCCCAATCGCTTTCTAATTGTAGTCCACTCTGTTTTCGGGGGTGCTGAATTCAAATCCAAAAACAAAATTTGAAAATTCAAAATGGTCTTTTTTACTTCGAAAAATGGCAGGGTCTGAAATTTACCTACGTAGATTTACCTACTTTTATTCTGAGAATCTTCAACTACCGAATTCCGAAAAAACATTGACGGCGGTCGGAAATCGAATTAAAATTGTTTAAGACACACTGAGTATACCCATTCGCAATGTTTTGACTGCAGAACTTTGATACGGCTATGCTGCGGAACCAAATTGGACGTATAATATAAAAAATTTTAGAAAAATGTAGAAAAAAAAAATGTACAAACGTATTATCCGGAAATAAAAGTCACAAATAAGCAAAATCAACTGTTGCGTTTTCGGTTCATAACTTTTGTTCTAAACAAGTTATAGACCTCCCGTTAGTTTAAAACCTTTCTTTTACCGTAATGGACGATTTCTTACAGTTTAAAGTACATTAGTGTTAAATCTTTTGTTGTAAAAAATCTTTATGCTGTAAAATCATGTTTGAATATACTAACAAGGAGAGGTTACACCCTCCGGAGAACCAAACTCTACCAAACTTTGGGAATTGTTTTCTTGTACCATAAGATGTAGGAAAATATTAATAGTTCTATCCAATGGGCCTTTTTAGTCTGTTCGCTGGCTATGTGCACTTTTAAAAAAACACCACTTTTAGAGTAATATCTAAAAATACACATATTTAGTATTTAGCTCACTCGAAGCCCATTCCATGGGTCATGACCAAATTTTGGCTCATGATTTCTTTTACTTTAACACTCTTGAAAAAACTATTAAGAAAGCCTAATTAATATTTTTAGTTGTTTTCTCCACTATGAGCACTTTATAAAAATAACACTTTTTATACCTTTTTGATGTTATTTTTTGATGTTATAAATCAACTTGTTGGAACATTTTTATACTTATCTAATTTCTTTTAATAAAATAAACTGCAAATAACACTGCCTTGAGCACATTCCCATTAAAAAATTGATCACATCACAATGAAACTTTTCCAAACAGCGCTATCAATATACTATACACTTATATCCATAACTGTACAAGCAGATAAAAATCATTGTACACCTCAACACTTTGACACACACAAATCAAAATTTAAACTTCCTTGAATGAAGACCGGGTTGTATTGTTGCTTTGTGAAAAAAAAAAAATTTTTTTTTCAGTTCATTCAGAGTATGTAGTGTCAAGAATAAAAAAAGTGTTTGCAGTAAGGATTGGACAAAATTAAAATTTCTCTTATTAACTGGCTAGAGTAAGAGTGTCATCATGGAAGTTTTTATGTGAAGATACCGATTAAAGAACCACGTCAACTAGAATCAGATCAACAAAAATAGTGTGGTAGTTGAGTAAATATGTAATAAGTGTTAAAAAATGTGCTAAATGATCAAGTGTTTTTTGTTTAAAATAAGTGTTTTTAGTTATTTAATTTCAAAACTTTAAATAATTTTTATTAATCAAGAATCCGGCAAGCCAGTCTACAAACATATATCATAAATATTAAAAGTTATGTACAAAAGCTAATAATCTTTAGTGAGTCTGTGGGTCAAGAAAGTGGAAAATATAACCTGGTCTTCATTCAAGGAAGTTTCAATTTTGATTTGTGTGTGTCAAAGTGTTGAGGTGTACAATGATTTTTATCTGCTTGTACAGTTATGGATATAAGTGTGTAGTATATTGATAGCGCTGTTTGGAAAAGTTTCATTGTGATGTGATCAAGTTTTTAATGGGAATGTGCTCAAGGCAGTGTTATTTGCAGTTTATTTCATTAAAAGAAATTAGATAAGTATAAAAATGTTCCAACAAGTTGATTTATAACATCAAAAAATAACATCAAAAAGGTATAAAAAGTGTTATTTTTATAAAGTGCTCATAGTGGAGAAAACAACTAAAAATATTAATTAGGCTTTCTTAATAGTTTTTTCAAGAGCGTTAAAATAAAAGAAATCATGAGCCAAAATTTGGTCATGACCCATGGAATGGGCTTCGAGTGAGCTAAATACTAAATATGTGTATTTTTAGATATTACGCTAAAGTGGTGTTTTTTTAAAAGTGCACATAGCCAGCGTACAGACTAAAAAGGCCCATTGGATAGAACTATTAATATTTTTCTACATCTTATGGTACAAGAAAACAATTCCCAAAGTTTGGTAGAGTTTGGTTCTCCGGAGGGTGTAACCTCTCCTTGTAAGTCTACACTATCTAGCGCGAAGTGCGAGTTTCGGACGGTCGTGCCTTAGATGCATCGCGCGAAGCGGTAGCGGAAGGTCCATTACTATGAAAAATATTGGTCAAATACTATATAAAATATTTGAAAAAACCTTGGAGCAGGCAAGTCACCTACCTTCTTGAGCGAAACGAGAGGGGGGAGGGGCGCACTAGGTTTTTATATCTATTTTTAGTTAATAAAAACTTTACCATGTTCTTTTCCACCAATGTACAGATCAACTGGTAGATAATGCTTGGCTTTTTGTTTTGAAAACATTTGATCGTAGTTTTTTGGATCAATGTACCTCATGTAATACCAGGAACTATCTACAAATGTGTCCATTGTATCAGTTTCTCGAATAGCTAAACCTTTACATTTTGAGCAAATTGTATTCATCCATTGGTTAGCGTCTTTCAATGTTGGATGTGATTTTTTTACCAATTTATTTAGTTTAGGAAGTAAGACTGGAAGTTTATTTCTAGAAACTGGTTGACAACCACATCTGTTGCAATAAGTAACTGGTATAGGAGTGCCCCAATATCTTTGTCTAGATATCAACCAATCTTTCAATTTTGAGCTTACTGGGTATCCTCCGATTTTACGATCTCGAGCCTCTTTACAGATTTGGAGGCGTTTCTCTTCTTGATCGTCTTGCGATTTAAAAGTAAATTTATCATAGGAAATGCCATTTAATTCACAAAAGTTTTGATCAATTTTTGATGCACAAGGAAAACCTAAGTAATCGTCTCTAAAGTTAGGATATGGTAATGTTTCTAAAAAATAAATACAAAAAGTTATTAATATACAGTCTGAATAAAACTATTAAATATCATTCTTAAAACAATAAAAATTTATTAAAAAAATAATTGAATGAAGCATATTTAAAACTTAAATGGTCACTATTTTACAATCATTTTAAGAATGACAAGATAACCATTGCGATAAATTAGGCTAATAATTTATTTTCTTATTCATTGATTAATTTATTAATTATCAGCGTCTTGCAGATTCAAAATTTTAACAAGTTAAAAGAAAATAGACGTTAAACTGATTTTCATTGTACGCTTTCCAGAAGAAAAGTGATAAAAATTCGTCATCTTTCTTAAAAGCATATGATTTTTTTTTCTACTTAAAACCAATCATAACATATAATCAAATAAATAAAAATAAATGAGCACTATAATACCTTTTTCTGTAACGTAAACAGGAAGAAGTTTATTTGTAAATGGATTCATTACTTGAACATTCAATTTTCTAATAGTTTTTTCGATTTTTAACTTTTCAATTTGAGCTAAAGGACTATTACTGGATACAGATAGAAATTTGGTGTGTTCTATAAACTCTGGTTTATCTGTCCATAAAGTTAAGATTTGGGGATACTCTTTGATTGGAGTTACCGTACTAAAATCAATGTTTATTCCTGTACACTCCCCGATCCAGTGCTGTTGAATTTTTACTACATCTTTCCAATCCTTCAAAATAGGATCCATTAAACCTTTGAATAAAGATCTAAAAAATAAAATATTCTAATTTTTTTTTTTCTATTAACTCGTAGAAATATTTTAATAGTAAGTTATGGTTAAGCATATATCGTACTGACAAGGGCAGGTCCAGACATTTGGGTTACTTTTTAGGTTTTTTAGGTAACTTTTAAAAAATTCGTGTTCAAAGCCTATTGTACTAACAGAGATGTGAGACCTCGCGTTTTTTATGTCTCTTTTTGACTTTAACGCAAAATATTTTAAAATCTTGATTTAAATAATTTCACAATGAATAATTTATATTTCGAAACTCAGAATACGCTAAAAAGTACTTCCAGTATCATAAATTATTCACCTTTAAATCTTTTGAGTTAAAATTTGAAAATATTTTTCCTATCAAGTTCAAAGGAAGGCAAAAAAACCCGTATCTCTGTAAGTTCAATAGGCTTTGAATAGGAATTTTTTGAAAATTACTTTAGAAATTAAAAAAATGCTAAAAATTGCTTATATTTGCATGGCAAACCGGTAGAAAGGCTTTTTCAGAGTAAATATTGATGGGCTCGCTGATCATTCAGTACGAGAAAACTACCCCCAAAGTTTCATTAAAATCGGTGACCCAAATGTCTGGTCCTCTGCTTGTGAGTTGGATTGGCCACTGGAATTATAATGCGCGGCCGGTCGAATCGAAAAAAGCATGGAAATGTCTAAAAACCCTAACATTAATTTATACATGAATTTTTAGCCTTTAATTAAAAAAAATTATTTGAATATGAACAAAAAAATCAAATTGTTAAAGATTCTTTTTATAGAGTTGTCAAAATCTTCACATAAACCAGGCCACAAAGTGTCATAGTGTTCTTATCTCGGAGTGCACAGCTTCTCCCATATAAGACATTTTAAAAAATTTCGGAAGAAAAATAAATTGCTTGTGGTAGATTCGATGCCATAACCTTTTGCTCGACAAAACGTTTCTCTATCCACAACGCTACTGGGTTATAGGTATGAATGTTTTTCTTGTTTATGTGGAGATTTTGAAAACTCTATAAAAAGAGTTTTTGAAGATTTAATTTGTTTCTGAATACTTAATATTACTACCATTTGGCAACGAGTCGGAACTAAGTACAAGCCAACTAAGGCCAATGCTAAAACTATAACAAAAATGAAAACATATTTTGATTAGTCTTACAGTCTAATAATATGGATCATTAGACTTTAGTCAAAATCACCCCCGAAGAATCTAAAAGTATCATTTGTCTAAATTAGTTTAAAAACCCACAATATTGATAACTTCTGGGTTTCTCAGCAAAGGAACATCTAATGATCCATTGCGACAGTACCTTAAAAAAAATCTATAAAAATTCTGTAATTTCAACCGCCCAACATTTCGAGTTCGTTTTATCTCCTCAACAGGGACAGAAATAAAAAATCCCTCTGAACTTTTCGAATACACCATTGTTCCTTCCCTTTTCTCTAACAGTTGCGCAACTAAACACAAAAAAAACTTTATTTAATTAAAATATAATTAACTGTATCATATTTACTTGATTCCTTTGAAAAACTGACATTTTTATTTCTACGGATATAAATATTGAAAATTAACCTATTGTTCATTGTCTGGTAGAGATGTTTACTTTTTCAAAAAAGTCCGAGTTTTCATTTCACAGTCAGAAAACTGTTCATCATCATTAAAAAATGATTCTAATTTTTTCTAAATTTTTATGAATTTTTGTAGTTGCGCTATGTTTGAAGGTCAAATAATGAAGACATTTGTCAATTCGTTGAAAAATAACAAAAAATATATTTTTAGCGTTCTTAAAAATTATTTTAATTTGTTTTAGAAAATAACACACAAAACGTGATTTTTTCAGATTTATTGAAAGTATTATCACAGTTTTTTATTAGCTAATCAAAGTTTTATTAAACTTTTCTTTTTAAGGTCTAAAACACAATTGGAAGAAATTTTTTTTTATTTTATTTATTTATTATGATTGTGTTTAATCAATTTTTTTTGTAACTGCTCTTCGCTGCTTCTGCTGCTGCACCGGAAGGTTTATTACTCGAGTCTTTTTCTTTACTTGTCTTTTTTTAACTCCTCCCCTTTTCTGTACTCCTTTTTTTAACTTCTTTTTTAGCATTCCTCCATTTCACTGATTAGTCATTGCATTTGACGACTTGCTCGACTGAAGCAAAGACCATTCTTATTTAGGTAATTTCATTGTAGTTTTGTAATTTTAAAATGTCTATTTGTTTAAAAATATCTATTTTTATGCATTTATAATTTCATTGTGTTAATTGTAATAGATCATTGATATAGCCTGAAGAGGTCTGCAAATCAGGCAGACGAAATGTCGCTGACAGTAAACAAAAAATAAAAATTATCTTGCAATTTATTGCACCTGTTTTTGTTTGAATACCTCTGCACGGATCGAATTATGAATACAATGACTAATCAGCGTTTTGACTTAACAAGAGAGGAAGATCGAGACTTCGATCAAAATACTTTTATTCCTCCATTTCATTTTTTCTTCATTCCCTGCCTTTTTCTCAGAGCTGCGATAAATTTATCTAGAGCCTTCATGCTGATGAGAGAGCAAATGCACAAGTCGTTGTAAGATGTTGATGATGATAAAGAGTTCTCTTGTGGCTGCTACTGCTGAGACTGATCTATTAACAGATCGAAATCAGACGGTTCTATAAAAAAAAAAAGAAGAGTTATTTGCAAGTAATTAGAATTAAAAATTTATAAACTGCCTGAAAAATTCCAAAAACTCGTTGATTTCTTCTCTGTTTTATTCTGTGCTGGTTGCTGCTCCATTAAACGTTGATATTTCCCACAGTATTTAATGAGAGGTGCAAGACCATCAATTTGAGTGCGATCAGTGTTGTAGTGTTTTAGGCAAGGTCTACAGGCTGCCACTTCAGTATTAAGTTTTAGCCGACGATCGAGTCTCTCCCATAAATCTACAATGTATTTTTCAAAGTACTTTACGAGCACATACTCTGAAATATGTTTCAATTCGTAGTCGGTTATGCTCAACTTTTTAGCAGAATACAAATCCGACGGTGGATCGAGAAAGAAATACATTACTGTGTAAGCCCTGGAGCCTTGAAGAGATCACTTATATAGTTGAGAGGGAAAGCAGTTCCATCGTGCGCTTTATTAAACAACCTAAAAAAATAAAAATTTCCAACTTGGACAAAGAAATGGGAGAGGGAGAAAATAGAAAAATAAATTATCGACATGGAACCTAATTGCCTGAGAGAATTAAAGCCTTGATTTGCGGCCGCTCAGGATGTGGAAAGACATGTAATATGATTTCTTACAAGCCCCGAGGCTCTCAGCTTTGAAAATGTCTACATTTAGTCGAGGACTCTACATCAACCAAAGCACAAGTATTTAGAAAGTGTATTTTCTCAAATTCTTGAAGTGGCCTACATTGCGAGGTCAGATGCAGTTGTATCGAGTAGTGAAGTTAAACCAAACAGTATATTTATTTTTGATGATGTTGTTACGAGGAATAATCAACGAGTGATTCGAGATTACTATTATATAAGTCGTCATTTAAAAGTTGACTGTTTTTATAAATCTCAAACGTACTCTTCAGTGCCCGAACAGCTCATTTGTGACAATGCCAATTTCATAATTCTCATCAGGTGAATTTGAAGCATGTTTAAAGAAGAGCATGTCACCCACACCGATATGCCTCTTAAAACTTATCTTCACATGTGTTCTCTCTGCTGAGAAAATAAGTGGGATTTTCTTGTTATCGACAAATCGCATACCATGCGAGAAGGAAGTCGTTATCGACGAGGTTCCAATGAATTAATTCAGTTGTAGAGTCAACAACATGTCAACAGAAACTCTACGCCTGGTGGCGCAAGCCTCTACAAGTACTAAGAAAAAGTATAAAAAATGAAAGCAACTTAATCGTGCGAGAGATGAGGAGCATGAAAATTTATAAAAAATGATAAATTAATGATTGGAAACGCTCAGGTAAAATTAGACAATAAAGATGTAATGATTTAAAAAAATATTGATAATCAAACCACAAGATATAAATTAACACCTGGTCTGTTTGAACTTTTAATTTCAAATTCTCCAAATGGTACAATTTACACTCAAGAAGATTTATGAAAGTATATAAATATTATGAGACATACAAGTGCTACAAGGAGAAATTATGATAAAGAACAGCTAAAGGGATCCAGAGGACAATGGCAACACATTTTACACTACTGTAAGAATACCAGTAGCATCAGCAGCACCATCAAGACCAGCACCAAAAAGACGTAAAAGTATTGAAAAACCTACATTTCACACACGACAATCAACAATTTCCAGTGCTGGTGCCGCGGCAAAATGTCTAAAATCAGCTCAGTGATAAAGAGTCTCCTCTTTAGGAGGATCAGGAATAAATTTGCTTGTAACATCAAATCCCATAGATTATGTGCATTGGGATGACGCAAATGAACTTGTAGATTGCTTGAGACTTTTGATTTCATCACCAGAAGCTGGGCACACGGGTAATTCAAATGAGATAATATCAATTTTGGAGGAGCTGGAGGAAGCAGGTATGATTTCAAACAGCTGGAGAAACAGATAAAACAGTTGTGTTTAAACAACAAGCAGTTCAGTTTAAACGGTTCAGTTTAACAGGTCAGTTTAAGGAGCAGTATGGGTATATTGGTTTATAATCTTCCTAAACAGTTGCAAAGCCGTTTTATAAATCGTCAATACGCTAGCTATCAAAAACGTCTTGAGTCTTTTAATGAAAATTGGCCAAAATCGAGTCTTCAAACTCCAACATTAAAGGAATTTGCTAAAGCAGGTTTTTATTTTACTGGAAGAGGAGATAAAGTAAGATGTTTTTTGTAAAGTAAGATGTTTAATAATTTGCAACTTTGGGGATTTAAAAAGCCTAGAAAATTAATTCAATTAATTCAATTTATTACCAGTAACAAATATATACATACATACATACATACATATTCCTATAGAGATAAACATGTTATCTGTACATAGGCAGGTAAATACGATTCATTCTTAAACATATGTTGCATTATTTGATATATGCATAACAATATATATAGTATAGAGTATAACAAGAAATAAATACTAAAATAATAGAATCCAAAAATAAATAAAAACCAACATATAAAAGAATATCCTTAAGTATAATTGCACTTTTCTTTCATAATTGACATATTCATATCAAGTTAGAAATCAGAAATTATTCAAAAAAAAGTTCTTCAAAGTTTGGTTTATCACATTCTTGGTAACTTGTATATCTTTCAGGTTCATTGGTAAATTATTGAAAATCTTGATGGAATTGTAGTAACTACTCTTGCTTCCAACTACTAATTTTACTTTAGGTAAAGGTATAATTCTAAATCTGGTGTCTCTCGGGTGATTTTTGCAAAGTAATGCAAGTTTGTTGTAGTGATAACTGAGGGAGGTTAAGGCATACTGTCGTTTCACATTGAGAACTGTTGTCAGTAAGAATTGGTTTTTTAAAATCAACTTGAGTATTCTTGATTGTATTCTCTGTATATTATTCAAAACATTATCATAGGAACTGCTCCATGCAATTATGCCATAATTTATATAATTATGAAAGAGAGCATAGTAGATATTTATAAGAGATTTAGAGTCAAATACTTTTCTCAATTTTGCACGTATATAAATAAGATATCTAGTCTTCCTAACAAGGGAGTCAATATGGGTTTTCCATGTCATTTTAGCATCAAACATGATGCCTAGATACTTACATGAAAAGACTCTGGATATGGTTTGCTTATCAATTACCAATTTGAGATCCGTTGGAACACTATCTTCATAGTTTCCAAATAGTATATATACAGTTTTTCTTGCATTCAATGTTAGTTTATTGGAACATAGCCACTCAAATATTATCTTAAGAAATTCATTAGCTATCCTTTCAACTTCACTCCATTTATCACCTCTCACCACTAGTGCTGTGTCGTCAGTATATGACAGTAGTATGTCATCTTTAAAGAGCAATAACAGGTCGTTAATATATAGTATAAAGAGTAGAGGGCCAAGAATTGTACCTTGCGGAACCCCAGTATTGATATTCACAAAATCACTCACATTGTTGTCTATCCTTACCCTCAGTATTCTGCCCGTCAAATAGCTTTCAATCAGTTTTAGAGCATTACCAAAATGATGTTTATAATTTAAAAACTGTTGTAATAGAACAAATTAAACTTGTAGAGAGAGTAATTTTGATAATGTATTTAACAGAATTAGATCGTTAGAAAAAAGTTGCTACATAAAACTACATTATTTTGAAAATTTAACTATTTTAAATCGTAACCCCACCAATGACCTTACGATATTTAAGTCAAATATGCCAAAGGTCGGCTCGAGGATCTGAGCGAGATCTTGTCGAAGCTGAGCAGAGCAGCCCAGTTGGTAGCGGATTGGGCAGCCAGAAATGGCTTGAATCTGAATGTAAGCAAAACGAAAGCGATGATATTTGGCACCTCTTTCAATATTAACAAATTCTTGGAGCTTGGCATCGACTGCCTTCATTTCGGACAGTCATGTGTTCCATTTGTCTCATCGGCACGTTGTCCGGAAAGAGCATTTGAAGTATATTTGCAAGAGAGCTCACTCCCTCATGTATAGACTCTACCATTTCAGACGCAGCACCACCCTCAATCTACGCATACATCTCATCCAGTCACTACTTTTTCCTATTGTAGACTACTGTTCTCTTGTTTACGGTGATATCTCGGAGGAACAGAATCTTCAGCTTCAGCGCATCATGAACAGAGGTATCAGATACATCTACGGAATTAGAAAGAGCGATCATGTTACTCCCTAGAGACGTAAATTAAAACGTTATTAAAAGTCTGCAATTTCTATTTTGAGGTTAAGCGTCCGCATGGTCTATTTGTATTGAATTGAGATTTTAAACTTTTCAAAGTGTCTAAATGTGCAAAGTGCAATGAAGGATTTTCTGGTGAATTGCAATATTTGCAATGATCTTTTTCATGTTTCTAATGTTTCTGCCAAAAATTGTTCTGGACTTACTGCTACAGAGATCAAAGTTGTTGAATTAAAAAGGAGGGATCGTTTACTATTTTACAAATGTGAAAAGTGTAAATCTGATGGCAAGGACAATCCTATTTATAATCTCCTTTCAGAAATGAAAAATAAAATTGAAGGCCTTGAAGAATTTAAAGATAAACTTCAAAGTATTGAAAGCGAAACTCTTCCAAAGATTGTAAGTGATCTATCTCTTTATAGTACAATAAGTGAAGTCAATAGCAATAATATTAAAACTCTTCAAGTAAAAGTTAATGAATTGGAAACTTTAATCAGCAAATTAAATTCTGGTAGCACAGAAAATGTTTCTCTTGGCGTATCATCTTCCAATAATAATTCAATCAATACTAACTATAAAATTTATAAAGAATATACTGATAGGCAAAATAGATCGAATAATATTATTTTATATAACTTTCCTGAAAACATGGATCATAGAGGTTGTTACGCAAAGGGAAATTAGCAATAAAATTACTATACTTCGAGTAATATTAATAATCAGTCGAATTATTTAAGAATCAATAAAGTTTATTTTTCATAACAGTTTCAATACAGAAAGCTCAAAAGGGCGCGATTTCTGGTTTTTATTTTTCGACGAATAATAATAATAATAAAGGTTAAGGAAGAGCAAAAAATCAACGATTAAAAAACAAAAGAACGTTCCCCTGGAAACTGTGTATTGTTCCTTTCTTAGTGGCCACAACGTCCACGGTTAGCGCGCAACTTCGCACTTCCCGTCCCGAGATTTCCCTCTTCTATCGATCGCCACCGCAGTATCGGTGGGAAACACTGTGGCCCCGAGAAAGCCACCACATTTCTCGTGCACACGGCCTAAAACTTGAGAGGAACTATTTGTTCCCGATTGAAAAAGGGAACAATACACATTGTTTCATTAGAAATCAAATTATGAAATTAAAAGAAAACATGAATCCAAAAAGCACGTTTTACAATAATAATTAACAATCAAATCGATCCGCTACAGAGGTAGTTATATGCATATTATTGATGTTTCTAAAGTCTATGTTTTACTAATTAAATTTAACTTAAAAACTAAATTTGATACAAATAATAGTAAAAGAATTGGTGAATTCAGTACTGATAAAACAAGGCCTCTCTTGATTAAAATGGATGTGAGATCTGATGCGACCAAGATCATTTCTAACTGGCAAACTTTACCTTAAGAATTATATGTATCATTTGATCTCACCCTTGATCAAAGAACCAAATACAAAAAACTCAAAAAGCAGACTAATTAATTTAACCTAGAAAATTCAGATGCATCAGTTTACAAGGTAGTTAGATACAGAGATGGTGAACCATTCATTATTGAGAAAAAAATAATATAAATAATAGTAAGCACATTGACTCCAATGTTACCATGGTTGATTCAAATGAATAAAATAACTTGCTGGATAACCCACTTATCTACTACCAAAATGTCAATGGTCTAAGATCAAAACTTGATAATTTTAGATTAAATTTTCAAATACTTGCCATTAAACCAGGTATCATTTCATTCGTTGACACTAATTTTAACAATAACATTCAAGAAAGTGAGCTTGGTCTGAATGATTTTTTTATATTTAGAAGAGATAGACATTCTGATATTATAAGTAAAAAAGGTGGTGGAATTTTGATAGCTATTAAAAATAATTTACAACCTAGAATAATATATTGTAACTATGATTATGATTGTGAGCAATTATTTGTAAAAATTTTTCTGGATAATAGAGATATTATTATTGGACTTGTCTATTTACCACCTAAATCATCTAGTGAAACTTATACTTATCGTGTAAACACTATAGAAAATATATGCCAAATGAATAAAAATTGTGATATTATTTTACTGGGAGATTACAATTTACCAAAAACTAAGTGGATAAACAATAAAGATTTTGATGAACCTTTAAATGCTATTTGTAAAACTAATAAAAAGCTCTAAAGTTTGAAATCAACTTTATCATTGTAGCCTTTCGGACCACCTTAACTATAAAATCTCCAGTTGACCAGACTAACCTTCAGAAAGACTTGAATTCTATTATTGATTGGGCCTCTTCGAATAAGTTCAAATTTAACTTTTATTGATAAATGTGCAGTAATGAGTATACATAGGGGTGATTTTTTTGAAACTGAGTATTTGTTGAATGGTGTCTTTTTGAGGAAAGTTTCTGAGCAGAGAGATCTGGGTGTTATTTTCCAAGATGATTTTGAATTTGATAAACATCTGCAATCTGTAGTTTGTAAATCAATGAAAATACTAGGCTTTTTGATAATAAATACAGCAAAATTAAGGAAAGATACTTTGATCTATATGTTCAAATCACTTATAAGACCTATATTGTTCTATAATTCTCAAATCTGGTCACCACATTATGACGTCCGTGTCAGAAAGTTGGAATCGGTATGACATAAATTTTTGAGTTTTTTATCATTTAAAATTGGGAATCCTATGTCTATTTTTGAACATGATTATTCCAATATAGCTAAATCAGTGAATCTGTGCACTATAAAGTCTGCATAACTATTATGATTTATTATTCGTGCGTAAAATCTTATTTCCTTGTGAGAACGTTATAATAGATGAGTCATTGTCCAATTTGTTTACTGCTAGAGATTGTCATATTGAATTAAGAACAAAACGTGATTAAGTTGAAACTAATACTAATAAAGACTATATATTTGATTCGACAACGTTCAGATTGAGAAGGTCATGGAATAAGTTAAAGCCTGATATAAAATCTTGTAAAAATCTTGTTAGCTTTAAGGATTCTGCTCTCAATCATGTTGCTAACTATTAATTGGTTGATTAATCATTTATTATAAACTAATTTATATTTATTAAATTTTTTGTTAATTTTATAATGAAATCTTAATGATGATGTTTTATATTGATATATTTTACTTCATACTGTAAATTCAATGATATATTTTATAAAATGTAAAAGGGTTATTCAGCCCGTTGATTCAAATAAAATAAAATTTATAAAATAAATATTATAATTAACATTACCTTCTTTTGTTTAATTATGTTATAAGATACATTATTAATCGACCGTAGTCGATTAAAGGAGGTGAAATATTCAAAATTAACAGCCTCTTTTTCACTTCGAATTGGTCATTCGAATAACCGACGCTAAGAGCTGCCTGGAGAGCTAGTTTTCGCTCGCACATCAGTCGTTCTGCAACCGTGATGCCGCCGCTACCACGCGTTACGGGACTCAACGCCATCGTTGTAGATCGCCCGCTTATCTACGACGATTAACCTAATTTACCTGAAGACGAGAGACTCCCGGCTAAAACGACGAGTTCTCTCTCTTCATTTGTACATACTCGTCGTTGTATAATAAATCATAGCTTAAGTGCTGCTTAAAATACACGTGTTTTGCTTTTAAAACACCCATTCCTTCCTCTTTTCACATTCCCTTGCGATCGCGGTAAATTCAACTTTATCTACCCTATTTTTTCATACAGTTCACTACTCTTATTCCAAACAGTAGGTTTATAAAAAATACCCAATACTAAATTTCTTTTATAAGAATTCAACTTACCCGTCAATATACTAAGGTCAAGAAAATTCAAAGTATTATCGATCTCTTATTCCAATGTAAATCTTATATTTTTATGATTTTCATTAAAATTACTAAATAAATATTTAATTGTTTTTTAGAACCAGCAAAAATTGCGAAAATACTATCAACATATGTCAAATTTTAAATTTATTAAAATACTCTAGTTGACTCTAAATCATGCTTGGAGGACTACTCATTAGTGAACCCTCCCTACTAATAAATGAGCTTTGTTAAACTCCAAATAATTCTGATTTAATACAGAATTCAATAATTGCATTATATCTTCATTAATGAAGGGGTGTACCCTCTTCTTAAACAACAAAGGTACCACAAAAACCTTGACTTTCAAAGGATCAACACTAGGAAATAAATTAGCGACAAAAAAGAAAGAAAAATAGGATTATTTGAAATTTTTATATCAAATAACTTCCTGGATAATTTGATAGAGTTTTTTATACTAAATTTAGATTTAAAATTGAAATACTTACAAAGAATCAAAATAATTCTGTCAGACAAATTATATGAGTATATGACGGAGAGTTTATGAAAGAAACTACTGGTCTTTTTGGATTATTTTCTTTATGCAGATTCAAAAGTGAATACAGCCTAGGGACTTGAGGACTCACACACTTAAGACTCAAACAATTCTTATCCGAAAAAATGATAATCATTCTTTAGGGTCCCTTTAACATAAGTTTGAAATTGCAAAGTTAAATTAAAACCAACTTGTATAAATTTAGTTGGATTTCAAAATTTCACAGTTTTTTAAACAAATTCAACTTTACTAGTAGCGGGTGAGGCCAACGAACCCAGAAAAATTCTTTTCTAAATACCGGTGGTATCCAGCAGTTTTAGCTATACTACTCGTATACACCGTTAGTACTCGCGAAGACTGGTGTGAGTAAAATCGTGCGTGAATGGAAAATAAAATTCTCCAGAGTCCCGACAAAAAACATCAACGAGTTTCTACAGCGGGTGGAGGAGTGTCGTCTGCTGGATCGTTCAGGTGACCGTGATGTATTGGCTGCTCTTTTTGAATTAATGTCGGGAGTGGCTTTACACTGGACATGATAGCATGGACACGAATGGCCGACTTATGCACATTTCGTAGTGGCCGCGCATAAGCATTTTTGGTGTGAATTCAGGTTAGCAGGTAGCCCTGCAGCACGCGAGGCTTTCACCTCCTTTAATCGACTGCGGTCGATTAATAATGTATCCTATAACATAATAAAACAAAACAAGGTAATGTTAATTATAATATGAAAAAATTGTAGTTTGATTTCGAGGTTTTGAGCTATGAGAGACTCTGAGGTTGCTTACAGATATTAGGATCTGAGAAAAGTATTTGCAAATACTTTGTTGGTATTTACAAAAAAGCTTTTGCCAAAAAAGTGGCATTGGTATGTCAGGATCGAAAACCTAATGGTTGAAAAAAGGGGGATTATCCCAGTGATGCCGAAGTGAAGGCAGATTAAAAATATTAATTCTGCTCAATTTTGGGGAATTAATCAACAACTGACAGTGCAAAGTTGAGAAATCGGATGTTTGTTGGTGAAAAAAGGTAGCCAGGGGGTGGACCTTGGTTGGTGCAGTTGGCTGGACTTTCGAGTTTTTAGTTGGAGCCTGAACTTGGAGTGGTTCAGGTAGCTTAATTTTAGAAAATATAGCTGGAGTCTGAATCTGGAGTAGTTCAGGTAACTGAGCTTCAACTAGGGTAGTAGCCGGCGCACAGTGAACGGATCCGAAAATCGTTGGAAAGAATCTATTTAAATGAAGGAAAATAAAGCTAGAGAGAAGCAGTCAACGACAATCAAAAGCTAATTTAATAACAATCATAGGAAAAATATAAAAGTTATAGGTTTTCCATTCCTAACCTGTAAAAATGCAGAAAAAAAAATCACTTATGTGTAATTTTCGTCCAAAATCTGAAAAGAACGAATACGATTGTAAAATCAATTTTTTTTTTAGTTTATGGCAAAAATAAATGATTTTATAAACATTTCTTCTACTGATTTTAATTAAACATGTTTAAATCGTAATTATCGATAAAACAAAATATTTTTTAAACATAAAATTCATGTAACTTCATAAAATATACTATGTAATTAAAATATATTATGTAAAAAATGATAAAAAATCATACAACCCCATAACTGAATTCGTCAGACCTCTACAACCCAATAACCGAATTCATCAGGCTCTTCCAACTCCATTACCAAATTCTTCAATTTCCTACAACCCTATAACTTAATTCATCAACCTTCTATCCTTTAAACATACAACTCCATAACCAAATTGATCAGATTCTTACAACCCCATAACCGAATTGATCAGACTCCTACAATCCATAACTGAATTCGTCAAATACCCACAATCCTATAACCATATTCGTCAAACTCCTACACTACTCCATAATAGAATTTGTCATACTTCTACAACCCTAACTTCGAAATCATCAGACTTTTATAACCTATAAAAGAATTCATTAGACTTCTACAACCCCATAACCGAATAAATAAAGCTTCTGAAACAAATAAGCAAACTTGTTAGACTTCTACACACTCATAACTAAATTCTTTAGACTTCTATTTATTCTTCAAGCCTACAACTCCTTAACCGAATTCGTCAGACTTTTACAACCCATAATTAAATTCATGAGACTTCTGCATATTCCTTAAGCCTAAAACCCTATAACCAGGACTTCTTAAACTCCATATCTTAGTTCGTTAGATTTCTAAGTATTCCTCAAGTCTACAACCCCGTTAACTGAAATCGTTTAAATTCTACAACCATATTCATCAAGCTCCTACAACCCTGCAACCAAATTTATCAGACTTTTACAACCCCATACTTGAACTTGTCGTACTTGTAGAACCTAACAGAATTCCCTTTATTTCTACAATCCCATAACCGAACTCATCTGACAAAAAAATAATTGATTGAAATCAACAAAATTCGTAAAACAACGATGTCTCATGTCATTTTGATTGCTGTGCACTTTGTATTACTATTGCATTCTTTTTGCACTTTATCGTGGAATTCATTCAACTTTTTTTTTATAATTATTTGCTGTGTAACAAGAATTATCAATGATCCACCAAATCATAGATTTTTAGACTTAATGAAAATGTGACAAATATACTTCTAGGGTTATATAGTTCTGACGAATTCATTTATGGGATTATAGGCTTGAGAATTACATATAAAGGACGTATTTGGTTATAAGATTTTGAGTGTTTGACAAATTCAGTTATGTAGTTGTAGGAATCTGATCAATTAAGTAATGAGGTTGTAAGAGCCTGATCAAAATGGTAATGGGATTGCAAGTTTGAGGAATAAAAGGCTGATGAATTCGGTTATGGAGTTAAAGGAATTCGGCTAATTCAGTTATGGGGTTGTAGAAGTCTGACGAATTCTTTTATAGGTTGTAGAAGTTAGATAAGTTTGAGTATAGGGTTGAAGAAGTCAGACAAATTCTATGATGGGGTTGTGTAGGAATCTGATGAATATGATTATAGGGTTGTGGGTGTTTGACGATTTCAGTTATGGAGTTATAGGAGCTTGATGAATTTGGATATGTAGTTGTAAAGGTCTAACGAATCTAGTTATGGGGTTGCAAAGGCATATAAAGTTAATTATGAGATTGCAGGAGCTAGACGGGTTGTAAGAGTCTGATAAATTCGGCTATAGGGTTGTTAGAGTTCAAAGAATTCGGTCATGGGGTTGCAGGAGTTCAACTAATTCTGCTTGGTTGTAGAAGTGTTACAAAATCAAGTATAGGGTTATCAAAGTCTGATGAATTTGATTGCGGGGTTGTAGGAGCATATCAAAAATTTCTATAGGGTTGTAAAATTATGACAAATCCATTCAACAGGGTTGTAGGATTGAGGAATACATAGAAATCTAACGAATTAAGCTATGGGGTTTTAGAAGTCCTATTTAGACTTCTATTCCTAAAGTCTGCAAACCCATAACCAAATTCGTCAGAATTCTACAACCCCATAACTGAGTCCGTCAATATTCTACAACCCTATAAGTGATCACAAATCCAACAACAATCCATTCTTCAAGCCTACAACCTCATAATTGAATTTTTTATACTCCTGCAACTCTATTAAACTGAATTGATCAGACTTCAACAACTTTATAACTCGACTCAGCAAACTCCAATTACATGCCTGAATTCACCAACCTTCTATTCCTCAAGCTAAAAACTCTATAACCTAATTCGTTTTATTTCTACAATTTATTTCGATTATATTTTTACAATCATCTTCTTTATCAGATTTAACGCGTCCACAAGTTCAATAATTTCCGAGTATGCCATACTTTTCGTAACAAAAGATGGTCAGGACAAGCTAAATCACTTCGAATTAAAGTGGTTAAAAATTGTCCTTAAGAATTTTTGAAATGTTTCCAAGTATTGAAAACTTCCAACAATCGAAATTTCAATTGCCGAATATATTTTACATAGAGAGAAAATAAATTTTCTTTCGGTAGACAAAAAAAATTTCAATGATAGAAAACTTCCATTTATTGCCGATTCTAATTATAAAGTTTACGCAGTAAAAATGTATTTAAAAGATAATAGCAATGAACAATTATTTTAGAAAGATAATACATGGAAAACAAAGTTTTGATCCTAGTTGATAATTGTACGAATTATTTTAAAAGATTGTGAAATTTTTTGAATGATCCGATGAATTTGTGAGTATCACAAAATGATCCTTATAATCATTTTTAAAGATCCCAAAGATTCATAAAATGATCATAAGGCTCATTTTTATCATTTTTTTTTTATTTTTTTTTTTTTACCATAAGTCCAAAAACCAATGATTTGGATCATTGATAATTCTTTACGAATTTTGTTGATTTTAATCAATTTTTTTTGTCAGATGAGTTCGGTTATGGGGTTGTAGAAGTAAAGGAATATCCGTTAGGTTCTACAAATACGACAAGTTCAAGTATGGGGTTGTAGAAGTCTGATAAATTTGATTGCAAGATTGTAGGGGCTTGATGAATATGGTTGTAAAATTAAAACTATTTCAGTAACAGGGTTTTAGACTTGAGAAATCTAACGAATAAAGATATGGAGTTTTAGAAGTCCTGGTTATGGGGTTTTAGGCTTAAGGAATATGCAGAAGTCTCATGAATTTAATTATGGGTTGTAAAAGTCTGACGAATTCGGTTAAGGAGTTGTAGGCTTGAAGAATAAATAGAAGTCTAAAGAATTTAGTTATGAGTGTGTAGAAGTCTAACAAGTTTGCTTATTGGTTTCAGAAGCTTTATTTATTTGGTTATGGGGTTGTAAAAGTCTAATGAATTCTTTTATAGGTTATAGAAGTCTGATGATTTCGAAGTTAGGGTTGTAGAAGTATGACAAATTCTATTATGGGGTTGTGTAGGAGTTTGACGAACATGGTTATAGGATTGTGGGTATTTGACGAATTCAGTTATGGGTTGTAGGAGTCTGATCAATTTGGTTATGGGGTTGTAAGAATCTGATCAATTTGGTTATGGAGTTGTTTGTTTGAAGGATTGAAGGTTGATGAATTAAGTTATAGGGTTGTAGGAAATTGACGAATTTGGTAATGGAGTTGGAAGAGGCTGATTAATTCGGTTATTGGGTTGTAGAAGTCTGACGAATTCAGTTATGGGGTTGTAAGAGCCTGATGAATTCGGTTATTGGGTTGTAGAAGTCTGACGAATTCAGTTATAGGGTTGTAAGAGCCTGATAATTTCGATTATTGGGTTGTAGAGGTCTGACGAATTCAGTTATGGGGTTGTATGATTTTTTACATTTTTCACGTAATATATTTTAATTACATAGTATATTTTATGAATTTTATGTTTAAAAAATAGTTTTTTTTATCGATAATAACGATTTAAACATGTTTAATTAAAAACAGTAGAAGAAATGTTTATAAAATCATTTATTTTTGCCATAAACTAAAAAAAAATTGATTTTACAATCGTATTCGTTCTTTTCAGATTTTGGACGAAAATTACACATTCGTGATTTTTTTTTTTTCTGCATTTTTTTCAGGTTAGGAATGGGAAACCTATAATTTTTATATTTTTCCTATGATTGTTATTAAATTAGCTTTTGATTGTCGTTGACCACATCTCTCTAGCTTTATTTTCCTTCATTTAAATAGATTCTTTCCAACGATTTTCGGATCCGTTCACTGTGCGGCGCCTGGACTTTAATTGTCGCATGTGGCTGTGTTTCAAAGAAGATCGCTGGTGCGTGGATTTGAGTTATCAGAGGAGGCTTATTTTCAATAAAGGTGGCCAGAGCCTGAATTTTGATTAGTTCAGGTGGCTCAACTTTGGAAGAGGTTTCCGTTGCTTGGACCGGGCTGGGTCGGTAACCTCGCTTGTAGGTAAAGACCCATTACAAGGGGGGTATCAACCACATATGTGTGAGGGACCCACGCCACCTTCTCTAAGTTGTTTTATACAGTTATCTCTGTTTTGCCTTTCTCATGCTTTTTAACGTGGTTTCTGCTCAATTCTCGTTTTTGTGACCCTACTCTAATAACCCCCCTAAGAAACCCCGATTGAGCGAATCTCTCGAGCGATGCTTGCATTTTGGTTTTCGGGGACTCACTCGACCCTACTAGCCGCAAGCGCATCGGGATACTCAAGCTCAACCCGGTTAAGTAGTCAGCCTTACACACTTTTTCCGGTCGGGCATCGGTCGACTTTATTCCTCCGATTCGGACTCGCGGCTGGTCAATGTTTCCGGAGAGAATTTAGTCAGCCATTAGGATGTCCGAGTTGGAATAAGTGATGTAGGGCATCCTACCTCACCTAAGCTACATTGGACCTAATCCCGACAATTTTAACGCGTGAAAAAACACTCGAAAAAATCACCGAGACCTGGGCTCGAACCCACGACTCCAAGATTGGAAGGCGCACGCTCTAGCTCAGAGCCACTGCGGCTCTTTTATTTACACTATATACAAACGAGGAGAGAGAGCTCAGCGTTTTGGCCAGAATCCTCTCTACCTCGGTGAAACGTCGCGGATAAGCGGGTGATCTCGCGACGGTGGGTTCAAGTACCGTGACGCGTGGTTGCGGCACCACGGTTGCAGCACGACTGGTGCAGGCAGAAACTAATCGCTCCGGGTAGCTCCGGCGTGGGTAACTCGAATTACCAATTCCATGGTGAAATAGAGGCGGTGTATTTTGAACATTCCGCCCCCTTTAATAGACTGTGGTTGATTAATAATTATCTGTAACATTTTGAATAAAAGGTAATATTAAGTAAGAGATAAAAAAATATAAATTTTTGAATATAATTGAAATCAATTCAAAAATAGGTGGTGTGAAAGCTTGCAAGCTGTGAGCTTGCAACCAAAAAACTCACGAACAGTAATGTGGGTTTGTGAAAAGCTCGCAAGCAGTGCGCTTGCAGCAAAACATAAAACAGCACTGAGGCAGGACGCACAGGCTGTAATTAGAAAAAATTCGGCTAGGAGCTACTAGACTACAAATAGTTAGGCTCTACCCCAAAGATATTCCTGGGTCGAAGACCCAATGTTTAAAAAAGGGTGAATTATTTAGGCATTCCAAAAATTGAGAGTTTAAAATATCAGCCAGTACTTGAGCTTGAAGTATCTGGCTTTTAGTAGTCTCAGCCGCTGCCTGGATCTGAGATGTCGCAGGGGGCTTAATTTTTTAGCTTGGATAAGTTCACAAGGCTAAGTTTTAAGTAGGGTAACCTGGACTTTAGGTAGTTCAGGTAGGTGGATTTCAAAGGGTGCATCCAGTGCCTGGACGAGAGTTGTCACAGGTTGATCAATTTCGAGAAGAGTTGCCGGTGTCTGGGCCAGGATCGGTTCAGGCGGCTGTTTTTTGATAAAAGTTGCTAAATCCCGGACCAACAAGGAGAGGCTACCACCCTCCGGAGAACCAAACTCCAGTTTTCAGCATTACTCTTTGAGAATCAGCTACCTGAGCCAAGTCGAGTTCAGACATTAGCTAGCTCTCCCAAAATTCAGCTAACTGAACCGTCCATGGTCCAGGCAACGGCAAACTTTCTTAGAAACCTGCGGCCACCTGCAACGACATTAGTCCAGGCTGCGGCCACTATTTCTGAAATCCAGTCACCTGCGACAGCCCTAGTCCAGGCTTCGGCTACACTTTTTAAAACTCAGGCACCTGCGGCAGCCAAAGACCAGTCGTCAGATAAGTCATTTGAAACCCAGCCACCTGAACTATCTCTAATTCAGGCTTCGGCAATAAATTCAAAAACTCAGCCACCTGAATCATCCCAGATTCAGGTTTCAGCTTCAGTTTTTAAAAACCAGCCACCTAAGCTACCCAAGGTCTAGGCTCCGGCCATATTTTTCAATCAGCCACCTGCGACACACCTACAAGGAGAGGCTACACCCTCCAGAGAACCAAACTCTACCAAACTTTGGGAATTGTTTTCTTGTACCATTAGATGTAAGAAAATATTAATAGTTCCATCCAATGGGCCTCTTTAGTCTGTTCGCTGGCTATGTGTACTTTTAAAAAAACACCACTTTTAGCGTAATATCTAAAAATACACATATTTAGTATTTAGCTCACTCGAAGCCTATTCGATGGATCATTACCAAATTTTGGCTTATGATTTCTTTTACTTAAACACTCCTGAAAAAACTATTAAAAAAGCATAATTAATATTTCCAATTGTTTTCTCCACTATGAGCACTTTATAAAAATAACACTTTTTATACCTTTTTGATGTTATTTTTTTTAACACATTTAAATCAACTTGTTGGAACATTTTTATACTTATCCAATTTCTTTTAATAAAATAAACTGTAAATAACACTGCCTTGAGCTCATTACCATTAAAAAGTTGATCACATCACAATAAAACTTATCCAAACAGCGCTATCAATCTACTACACACTTATATCCATAACTGTACAAGCAGATAAAAATGATTGTACACCTCAACACTTTGACACACACAAATCAAAATTGAAACTTCTTTGAATGAAGACCGGGTTATATTTTCAACTTTCTTGACCCACAGACTCACTAAAGATTATTAGCTTTTGTACATAACTTTTAATATTTATAATACATGTTTGTAGACTGGCTGGCCGGATTCTTGATTAATAAAAATTATTTAAAGTTTTGAAATTAAATAACTAAAAACACTTATTTTAAACAAAAAACACTTGATCATTTAGCACATTTATTAACACTTATTACATATTTACCCAACTACCACACTATTTTTGTTGATCTGATTCTAGTTGACGTGGATCTTTAATCACATTGACATCGGTATCTTCACATAAAAACTTCCATGATGACACTCTTACTCTAGCCAGTTAATAAGAGAAATTTTAATTTTGTCCAATCCTTACTGCAAACACTTTTTTATTCTTGACACCACATACTCTGAATGAACTGAAAAAAAAAAATTTTTTTTTTCACAAAGCAACAATACTTTTTTTTTAATAAAAAAAACATGCGTATTTTTAATAAAAATAAAAAATATACTTATCTGACAGGCTGAATGACCCAAGTTAGTAAAATAAATGGCAATTAGTTGTTGTGGAAAAAAACAAAAATTTTTCAGTTCATTCAGAGTATGTAGTGTCAAGAATAAAAAAAGTGTCTGCAGTAAAGATTGGATAAAATTAAAATTTCTCTTATTAACTGGCTAGAGTAAGAGTGTCATCATGGAAGTTTTTATGTGAAGATACCGATGTCAATGTGATTAAAGATCCACGTCAACTAGAATCAGATCAACAAAAATAGTGTGGTAGTTGGGTAAATATGTAATAAGTGTTAAAAAATATGCTAAATGATCAAGTGTTTTTTGTTTGAAATAAGTGTTTTTAGTTATTTCATTTCAAAACTTTAAATAATTTTTATTAATCAAGAATCTGGCCAGCCAGTCTGCAAACATGTATTATAAATATTAAAAGTTATGTACAAAAGCTAATAATCTTTAGTGAGTCTGTGGGTCAAGAAAGTTGAAAATATAACCTGGTCTTCATTCAAGGAAGTTTCAATTTTGATTTGTGTGTGTCAAAGTGTTGAGGTGTACAATCATTTTCATCTGCTTGTACAGTTATGGATATAAGTGTGTAGTAGATTGATAGCGCTGTTTGGATAAGCTTTATTGTGATGTGATCAACTTTTTAATGGTAATGAGCTCAAGGCAGTGTTATTTACAGTTTATTTTTTTAAAAGAAATTGGATAAGTATAAAAATGTTCCAACAAGTTGATTTAAATGTGTAAAAAAAATAACATCAAAAAGGTATAAAAAGTGCTATTTTTATAAAGTGCTCATAGTGGAGAAAACAATTGGAAATATTAATTAGGCTTTTTTAATAGTTTTTTCAAGAGCGTTAAAGTAAAAGAAATCATGAGCCAAAATTTGGTAATGATCCATCGAATGGGCTTCGAGTGAGCTAAATACTAAATATGTGTATTTTTAGATATTACGCTAAAAGTGGTGTTTTTTTAAAAGTACACATAGCTAGCGAACAGACTAAAGAGGCCCATTGGATGGAACTATTAATATTTTCTTACATCTAATGGTACAAGAAAACAATTCCCAAAGTTTGGTAGAGTTTGGTTCTCCGGAGGGTGTAGCCTCTCCTTGTAAGTGTGTCGCAGGTGGCTGATTGAAAAATATGGCCAGAGCCTAGACCTTGGGTGGCTTAGGTGGCTGGTTTTTAAAAACTGAAGCTGAAACCTGAATCTGGGATGATTCAGGTGGCTGAATTTTTGAATTTGTTGCCGAAGCCTGAATTAGAGATAGTTCAGGTGGCTGGGTTTCAAATGACTTATCTGACGACTGGTCTTTGGCTGCCACAGGTGCCTGAGTTTTAAAAAGTGCAGCCGAAGCCTGGACTAGGGCTGTCGCAGGTGACTGGATTTCAGAAATAGTGGCCGCAGCCTGGACTAATGTCGTTGCAGGTGGCCGCAGGTTTCTAAGAAAGTTTGCCGTTGCCTGGACCATGGACGGTTCAGTTGGCTGAATTTTGGGAGAGCTAGCTAATGTCTGAACTCGACTTGGCTCAGGTAGCTGATTCTCAAAGAGTAATGCTGAAACCTGGACTAGAGGTGTTACAGGTGGCCTAGTTATAAGAAACTGGATGTACGAGTCGTGCACGTCGTCAAAGGTCTCATGCGTGTAATAAGACCGGTCTTTGACGAAGTAATCGTGGCCACGATCGACATCCTTGCGGTTTGGTCATTTTTGGTAAACTCTTGCAAGAGTTGTCTGAGCCGTAGGATACGAGTTTCTGCTAATTCGCGAGTCATAGCTTGGACGTTAAGGATTTGTGTAAATGAAACTGGATTATCCATTTTGCACGATACTGAGTTTAAATTTTGAAAAATAAAAATCAATAAGTAAAAAGTTATAGATTAACTTTTGATTTGGATGGCTGAAAAGCGAGTGTTCAGCTAGGTGAGGTTAGATTTTTGGCTAATTAGTTAACTGGCGACCGTTCAACTAGATTAGTCCAAATCTGATGTGGTCGTTGAAAAGCGGGCGTTCAACCTGGAATATTGTTTGAAAATGAACTCGATGGGGTAGGATTATAGAGTGGATAATTCAGTGGGTGGCGAGAATAAGCTTGTAAAACTGGATTTTTCCGCCCCCTTTAATCGACTGCGGTCAATTAATAATAAATAAGAATTATAGATGATAATCTTGAGATATATAGCTAAGCTATTGAAAAGCGATCGTCCAATTGGCTAAGCTAGTGAAGGGTAAAAAAAAACTATTTTGGGTATGAAATTATTTCCAGGTCGAATTAGTTTAACCTAATTGACGCGCGGAGAAGAAATCAAAGCATTGAGCTGAGATGGTGTGTACAACTCAGTTTGTAGACTGAAAATAGGTATACCGGACCTATCTTTGGAGAGGTCGAAAGGCTGCAAGCTGGATGCTTGCTTCTGAAAAGTAATACAACAAATTCTGAGGCAGGACTCAGGTTTGTTCGACGCGATCTTGAAACTACTATATTACAATATTTACAAGGGTTTTTGTCAAGTTACTGGCGTTGATCTAAACAGAAATCCAGGTCTTGCAGTGATGAAGCTGGCTGGAGGTAACTGTTTGATCTGATCGATGAGGTAATTAAACAAATTCAATTTTTTAAAATTATAAAAGCAATTTTATGGCTGGAATCGTTGAACAGTGATTGTTCAACTGGGCTAGCGTGTGCGACACACTGGATTAGATTTGGTTTGAATTTGTTCGGTTAAGTTGAGTTGACTTGGGCAACTCTAGTTGATGATACGGTGTAAAGGGCCTACTAACAATTGCTGCGCCACGTTGGTGGCTTGGTATGATGATACTAGCAAAATAACTAAGATTTTTCACTTTGTGGTGAGAAAATCAGCTGATGATCCTAGCAAATCTAAAAGTTTTAATTTTGGACAAGGTTAGACTATTTAATGTAGGTTTGATTTAAGGGGGTACATATACCTAAAAAAAAAACTCAGAAAAAATGTTGTAAGTTTTTTCAAAATGATTTATTTATAAAGATATTTTTTTTCCATAATATACACACATTTTTACATTTAGAAAATTAAAATAAGTGTTTTTATAAGTGTTATAAAATTCAGCTTATTTAGGCTATGAAAGTTCATTGCTCGTAAAGTCAAAAATTTTCCTTAAAGCGGATGGACCCAGGACTTGGCATAGTTGTTGTACATGTGAACCCTCATGAGCGGAACCTCAGGAAACCAAATCCAAGCACTATTAAGCTACTTGCATACTCTAAAATTGCTTAGTGTGGTTAAAATTTTGATAGTTTTTATCATTTTAGTCAATTTCTGGTGTGCCATCAGCTTAATAATGCTTAGATTTGGTTGCCTGAGGTTGCGCTCATGAGGGTTCACATGTACAACAAGTGTGCAAAGTCCTGGGTCCATCCGGGAGAAAATGGCTTTTAAAGTTCTGAACAGATTTTGATGAATAAAATGTAACACATCAACACATAAACATTTATATTTTCAAAATATCTTGTCACAGGACTCTTGCTTGATGTAAATACTCTTTTGCACACAGCCGGATACTTTATTTTTTTTCTCCTGCTCCTAAAGTGACCCAATTAGCTTTTTTATCAAAAACACAGATCACACACTATTAGGCACCAGGGCCAAGTTAAGACTTTGAGTCAGCGGAGTCTTCACATGCAATTATCTAAAAATTATCTTTAATTTTAAATCACAAAATTATTTTTTCACTTCACATTTGTACACAAACACATTTTTTTTAACAATTCAAAAACTTCATTAGTTTACCTGGTAAGAATTGGTCATTTATTCTTAAATTTTTTTTTTTTTTAATAAAACTAACTTATTTACTTCAGATTGAAATAATAACAAAAACAAAACCAAGTGAAGTAGAATTTCACTAGAAAGATGACGCAAAGAACAAAAAAGTCGTCGTGAACTTTTAACGCTGCAGAAATACCTAATTTGATATCGATAGATCGATAGTCGATACTAATTGGTGTAATATACTAAAGTAGACTCGTAGAGGTAATATATGTCATATATTATGTCATAAAGGTTATAAACTTTTTTATGCGATCGATTCTAACTTAATAAATTGTTTTTAGCATTAGACTTGAAATGAAAGTTAATCTGTCATTCTTAACTTTCATTATTAAGATATTGTGTCGCGGAAAAAATCTAATCACAGATAACAAAATTTTCTGTTTTTTCATCGCTTTTATTAGATGAAAACGATATAAATACTTACAGTTCTGTTCGTGGATAAAAAAAAATTATACCTGCATTGCGAAAATTAAAAAAGGAAAAAATACATCGAAAAAGCATTTGTACCTGTAGTATCGTAGAAAGTATTTTTGCTACTAGAACGGACTTAAAATTCTTGAATTTCAAAAAAAGCCATTTCAACGTTAATTTAATAAATTGAATGTCTTTATTAAATTAACTGTAACTTTTTTTCTTAACGAATCAAGAAACGCGGTTTGCGGCATTTGAAAAGTGATGTAAAAGTACATCAAAAAACACAAAAAACTGAAAATTTATTTTTTGAAAAATTTTAGGTATATGTACCCCCTTAAATTTTTAAATGTGTAGAACACAAGTAATAATTAAAATTAATTGGGTGGTAATGGAAAATTGTTAAAATGAACTTGATGTAGAAAAGGCATCTAAGTTCAACAGGTTTTGGTTTCTGAAAACTAAGCAGTTTAATAGGGTAAAATTATTAATGTTAGCTCCAGGTGGAAACTGTTATTTGGTATTGGTGAAACAAAGGTACAATAAAGATATTGTATTGATTGGTTTAATTTTAGTCCAAACTTTTCTTCTTCAAAACCTAAAATTAAAAACCAGAATCAGCTTATTTTGAAAAAATGTCAGGCTCCATTAAGTGATTTGGCTGTGATATAATATTTAGGTGGATAATAAGAAGTAAAAGGAACTAAAATGGTTATACGATACAAGATTATTATCAAGAGAGGTCCATCGAAGGTTTGGAGCTCATTCAAATAACTTGTAAAGTCAGATTGGTTGCTCGCTTCGACACCAAGAATTAATTTGAAGTTTCAAGTATTGGGTGGACAACTTGAAGGTTGAGTGGGACCAGAAAACCAGCTAGCAAAGAACCAGAACTGCTTGCATTGGGTGAAGAGAGCTGCAGGAGTTGTTCGCCTGTGGTTTCTGATGCTTGGATCCAATCCGATGGCTGATTTCAAGGTGAGCAGGGTGCTCAATAAGGTAACTGATGGTTGGGTGCAGCTCCAGGGCATTGGACAACCAGTGGCTGGCGTAGAAAGTCCAATTGGGTTGTACGCTGAGGTTACCTGGAGTCCAGAGCCAAGCCAAATAGTTGTAGTGTGAATTGGCAAGGTGTGAACCTATACATTCAAGTGATTTCAGTATTTTGTTTGAAAATTATAGTTTAATAAGGTATTGAAACTTGATATGAGTAAAATAAAAATACTTGAAAAAGGTAAACAAACTTTAAGGTTATTTTGTATGTGATAATAAATGTAAACAATCTTGTTTACTTTAGTCTGCAGCTTTAAGAGCAAACAGAAATAAAAGGCAATTTGATTAGTTTTGTGGTGAAAAACTAAGAAAAACAAATATGGAACAAACACACCAGAATAGTTATTCATCGACGCCAGGGTGCTGGTGGTGAGCTCCTGTTATAATCACGTGACGGGAACGTGTACTAGTTGCTATGCTGTAGCTTGGGCGCGAACAGCTGATGTGGTTGGCCGCTGCTTGTTCAGGCTGTTCTGGTGTTCCAGGTCGACTCAGCGAGCGAAGGCAGGTGTCCAGGTTTAGCTGCAGACTGTGTGCTGCAAATGGAAGGCCAGCAAGATGGTTGCTCTTGTTGGCCGGTGAAGTGTTGCTGTTGCTAGTGTTGGAGCAAAGCACGAGGCGATCAGGTAATCGTGCTTTTCGCTCGCTCACTCCCACGACGACTGGGCGTTGCGCACGCCGCTAGTAGCCGTCGCTGATAGGCGGTTGCCTGGTCGCGGCACCGCGTGGTATGGCTTTGTTAGCCAAGGTGACTCCAGGGTCTCCTGAATGGTGGCACCAACAAGGTGATAGCTCTTATCGGCTGGTACTCGCTGCTGTTGCGCGCGGCGAGGCGTTACGAGCGCTGCTCCAAGCGTCGATCGGTTTGATGTGCTGCTGCGGTGCTTGGGCCAGCTGTGAACGCTGGGCTTGACACACAGCGGAGAGACGCGGCGGACAGGTGGTTGTCCGTCTCTCTCGCTCCCACGACGACTGCTTGCTGATGAAGTGTGGCTGCGCGGCGGTGATGCGCGCGCCACTCGACGTCGTTGGGTCTTCTTCGTTTGAAGAAGAAAGAAGGATGAAAATGGCCGTTGCGCAGAGTGATGGCGTGGAAATTTTCAGGTTTTTAATTTTCCACTTTTTACTGCACTTAGCACTCGCGTCGCGATCACTGGTATTATCCGGGTCGATTAGGACCAATGTTTGGAATTAGAGCTTAGCGGACTATATAAAAAATTAAGGTAAAATTACCGCGATCGCGAGGGAGTGGGAAAAGGGAAAGAGTAAGGTGGTTTTAAGAACAACACTTAATTGTTTATGCTGCACTTAAACTATTTATTTACACTATATACAAACGAGGAAAGAGAGCTCGCCGTTTTGGCCGGGAGTCTCTCTACCTCGGTGAAACGTCGCGGATAAGCAGGTGATCTCGCGACGGTGGGTTCGAGTCCCGTGACGTGTGGTTGCGGCATCACGGTTGCAGCACGACTGGTGCGGGCGGAAACTGGTCGCTCTGGGTAGCTCCGGCGTGGGTCACTCGGATGACCAATTCCGTGGTGAGCCAGCCACTGGCTTGTTGCTTAAGTTTAAAAAAAGTATTTATATACTCGGCAAATAAACCTCCTTTTTTAGTTTCTGGATTATACTGTGTTGTTTTATAATGCCAAATAACAAAAATCTCTGTTATCTCGTACCCTACTTCAATAGCCTTCCGAAGCTCATCCGCGACCCAGGTTCCTAAAAATGCACGATCTTTTTTAGGGGAGTATTAAAATGCACGGGAAAAAAAGAGTTTGAACGACAGGGCACTGCACGGGAAAAAAAAAAACTTGCACGGGAAAAAAAATAAATTTGCACGGGAAAAAAAATAAATTTGCACGGGAAAAAGAATAAATTTACACGGGAAAAAGAATAAATAATATCTGTATTAGAAATGATATCTGTATTAAGTATAAGAGCTTATTGCTCCTACTCAAGAATCTCATGGCACTCAGCACCTTATTATTAGGTAGTTGCTCCACCCAACAAAACATCTACATAACGTCAACACCCAGACTCATAAATTCAGTTTTAGTTCAAACGACGAGAATTATGGCCAAGGAGCTAACGTTTTTGAAGATTCTTCTGAAGATTCGTCCGAGGATGAGCCGATTCAGCCCGTCAAAAAACGTAGGCGCGTAACACGTAAGTGGTGCGAACGCCAGACTTATTCATCTGCATCAGAGGCTGAAAAAGCTGTCGAAGACATGCAAATTTGGAAGAAAAGTTCTTCAAAATCAACTACAGCAGGAAAACGGGTCGAGTATCGGTGCAAAGAAGGAATATACAGAGTGTCGGAATGTCCAGCAGGACTGTACTTATTTTATCATAGTTCTAGCTCTTCTGTATCCTTATACAAGACAGAAAACGAGCATGCAAATCATTCAGCTGACAGTAGAGGCTTGTCCTCAGATTTGAAACTGTTTATTAAACAAAAGTTTTCTGATGGAATCAAGAAGCCAAATACTATCTTAAACCTCTGCCGCCTAAACAATATTGAAGAACCAGAGAAATCGAAACTTGTTGCGTTTCTGAAAACTCTCCGATCTAATGAAGGCACTCCTACAATATCGGCAATTGAAATTAAAAAATGGTGCAGTGAGCTAAAAATATTCCCTCGAAAAATATTCCCCTAGAGCAGAAGCGAAAACGAGGCCGCCCATCGAAAGCAAAGAAAGCTTTATTGGTATAGTTACTATTAATAACTTTTACATGTATAACTACTATAACATGTGTAATTTTTATAATAAAATGAATTTTACTTTTCCTGTTCAAAAAAGATTTGTTTACCGTTACTTTACTTTTATTTCCCGTTTAAAAAGTATTTTTTCCCCATTCAATAAATTTAATTCCCGCTCGATTGCTTTTTTTCCCGTTGAAATATTTTTTTTCCCGTGCATTCACTTTTTTTCCCGTGCATTTACTTCTTTTCCCGTGCATTTGTATAAAAATTTACCGTGCATTGCCTTTTTTTTCCCGTGCAATAAATCATACCCTCTTTTTTATTGTGATCGCAGTAGCCCTTGCGGGATTGTTCGCAACAAGTTTTACATAACGCAAAGAGTAAGCGACCGTGCATTTTCACGCGTAAAACCGGAAGATACAATTGTTTTGGGGGTAAAACTGTACACTTTACTAAACCTTCAATACATGAAAGATTGTTATTATCCCCCTTTGTGAGCAGACTGCATTCCGATCCCAAGTAGATCTCAGGATGACCCAAAATGAACTTCGACATCTTGCATACAGCTGGATAAAGACTATTCATGTCAATGAATAGAGACCAATTGTTTTTGGTTTTAAAAAATTTTTTCTAAAAACGTACGAACAAGCTGACGCGATAGTTGTCGCGTTGACAAAAGGATCTGTTTTACCAACTTCTAGGAAAATTTTTCTAAAAATCAGACAAGCGCGTCTTAAAATTTCCACGTCCATTTTACAATATTTAACAATTTCGTTTTGAAAATTGAAAATATATTTTGCAGCTTTCATTTCGTTGTACCACTAATAAAAATCATCTCTGTCTTTTTTGGACATCGTATCGGGCGAGTAATATTTAGAGTCAGGCATCTCGCCGATGTAATCTTGTTTATCTGGCTCATTCAAAAGATGAGGAAAATAACCTTTGCTTGCTTGAAAATTAAACGTGGCCGGTAAAGATGATAATTTCATATGAAAATAATTTAACGAATCTATAAACTTTGTTCGACCGATCTGCATCAACACGATCTTTTGTCTCCTTAAAATAACATCGGGGGTAACATTAGGGAATTGATCTACGATTTCTCTCAGCACAAATTGCGTATCGTAACCACCACCGTTGTGTGCAATGCATATAATATGTTCAAAGCCTGTTATTTCCCTGCAAGTTAGTTGTATTAAACTTTTCACGGGATTTTCTTTAAAAACATACTCTCTTATACCATATGTGCGACAAAATTGACTGATATCGTCGACGTCAATACAATGAGTACAAACTTATTGTACAACACACAAATTAGGTATGCGAATTTTCATGGTGGGATGAAATTGATACGCTTCGTTTTGAGTACTCTCAAAGTCGTATATAAAATAGAGATCCGGTTTTGCTGCTTCTTTTGGTTTTTTTTTTTTTTTTTTTGTTGTCATCGTTAATAGGTTGCATATAACAAAAAGCGTTTACATCGTGGGCAATTTTACAACTTTTACAGTATTTATGACCGCAGCTATGTTTACTATCTCTCCATTTGTTCAATAACTTATCGCACCCACCGCACCTGGTTATTACTTCGCATGCAGTTTTATTTTTGTGGGATTTTTTTTTTATGATTAGCTTAACAATTATTACCAAAAAATTGTCTTCTACAGTCCTTACACGGGACCCTAGGTTGCTCGGTGTTGCACTTGGGTGTAAAATAACAGGACGCGCATACTTTTTCGCATACATGTAAATCTATGTGTTTGTATTTTTTATTACAATACGAGCAGAAAAAAACGCTAGCCGAGGCACCTGTGAGATTCAAGAGAGTATGATAATGGCACAAATCGGCGTTGTATAATAAATAAATAATGTCATAAACTTCAGCATCATCGAAATTTACTCTACCGTCGAAGAAGGGTGGTTCGCCGTTACCATAACCATGCTTATCATATGCAACTATAGGTATTTTCTTCCAAGCATAAAAAGTTTGAAACGTTTTGAGCTCTTGGAAACCGCAGCCTGCAGTAAGTATAGCTGCTAAATTATCTTTATTCATTCATTTTAAAGCTAGTTGTTTTTGTAACGGACCTCTGCCGTCTCTGACCTTTTTATAAATTTTTTTTAGCTCCTTTGAACTCCTTTTTTTATAATGAATGTGATACTCACCCACCACAAGACTACAAGGCAGACAAAGATCGTCTTTATTACTTATGAACACTATAGATGTTTTACGTACTTCGTCAATAGTCAATTGTTTTTTTTTGCAAGCGCCTCCACCATTTGGAACGTTTAAATAAGTAGCATCCAGTCTAAAACTTTCATCGATATGAAAATTTTCGTTGCTTTGCGTTAAGCTGCCGATCAAAGACCACAGATCGTCCGCGAAAAAGTTAGCTCTACGGCGAAACGATAACCATGCCATACCATTTAAAAAATGATCGCTCTGTATCGTCACACCTATCCTATCGTTAGCGTTCTCGCCCATATTTATCAGGTGATCGTGAATCTTGTGTACAGCAGCCTCGAGCCATGTAATTACATCTACTTAAGCGGACGAGGGCGGTTCGTTGATTCTTATTAAAAATTTACGCGCTTTCAATCTATACCGGTGTATGTTATTAAAATTTTCTTCTATTAAAGTAAATTTTTTATTATTATTTGACGAACCACCCCCTCCTATTTGATTTACATTACTATTGGTTAAATGCGGAGTCGTATCATCCAGATTCCATGGCCTCTACAGCTGCAAAATCATTGGCTCTTCGTTACGTTGAACTTCCTCGACGTGAGCGGCCGGTTGCTCTTCTTCAGGCGCTTCTCGTACTTTTGCGGGTGAGAAATAAAAAATTTATTTTTATTTAAATGAATTTAAATTTAATTTAAAAAAATATATAAAATTTACTCAAAAAACGGAGGGTTTAATTAAATAAAAACAAAATTCTTTATTTATTAACAAAACTATTTATATTTATTTCAAAATTACAATTTTTTATTTATATACTTTTGTTTTTATATTCAATGTCCTCCTCCTCGCCTGAGTCTGGAATGATCAAGCCCGGGGTTCCCTTAACGGGACTATTTTCCGGAGTGTCCTCAACTATGATCAACGAGGACGCGGTGCGTTCGGCAGTGCGCGGAGAGCTCAAAGCTACAAATTAAAAGAAAAAAATAATAAATAAATAAATAAATAACGAATAACGAATAATGAAAAAATTTAATTTTTTATTATTTGTCTTACCTATTTTTTTCTTAGCCGGCTCAAAAATATTCTCGTCTATGCTACTTTTAGTCTTGTCAACAGGGTGAATAACAGGTCGTTGAATTAGTCGTTTGCGAGGAGGCGAACTTGGTGGCGTTTTCGCAGGCAATATCGTTACCGAACCTTCAAAATCCACCAGAAGATTTTTAATCGCTGAAGAAATATGTACATATTTATTATCAAAAAAAATTAATTTTTTCCAGCTAAAAATTATTTAAAAATTTTATGAACTGACAGCCATCGGGCAATAAAATCTCGTGGAATTTGAGAGTTTTATAAACTGGATCGTAGGCATCGTTACTACAGTCGGTAACATAATCGTCTCCCTCCACATCGTCGACGTCGCTCCAAATTGATAAAAAATTAAACTTCATACACAAATATTATCTATAAATCATAGCTATCGAATTTTGTTCCACTAAGATTTTTTACAAGCAGCTGCTTGCCTGAAATTGCGAGGTTGCAACGTCTCCGCGGCGGCGGACGACAACCTTGATCATGGCTGGACCCGCATCTAAATGAGTATTTTTTTCGCACATTTCATTATTTTTCTCAAGAATTAATCCGGTTACCCTATATTTTTAAAATTTTAAAATGACCCGTTAAATTTTTGTCATCTAGTGATCGCAAAATTATCCATATCGAGCAGTTTCAAATATATAACCTCAAATCAGCAATAGTTATAATGCAGCTTGGTGCAGTGGTCAGAGTCTTAGGCTCAGACGTGGCAGGCCAGGGTTCGACTCTTCGGGTGAATTTTTTTTTTTTTCTTTCTATTATTTTTAATTTTATTTTTAATTAGTGTATTTATTTTTAACAATACTTGTTATTTCAAATTTTGTTTAAAAAACACATCTACTTACTTTAATTGAATAGAGTACTAACAATAGACAAAGGATATTTAATAGTTTTTGTAAAAAAGTCGTTTTTTTCCAATTGTTTCAGTGCTAAATTTTTATGATATTTAATTATTTAACTTGTTCAAATAAAATTAATGTTTGAAAAATTTTACGCATACTTTGTCAACGATGACCCTTGAAATGCTGACAAAAAAAGTTACAAATGTTTTTTAAACATAATTGGAAATAACAAGTATTGTTAAAAATAAATACACTAATCAAAACTAAAATTAAAAAAAATAAATAAATTTATCGAGGAACCGCACCCAGGCCAACTACGTCCGAGGCTAATACTCTGACCACTGCACCAAACTGCAATATTACTTTTAATGATTTAAGATTATATATTAATTGCATACCAAATAGCTTAATTATTGTTTATTAATCGTAGCAATTATTTTCATCACGGCCACCGTCGGTATTTCGATAAAGGAGTTCAAAATACATCTTTTAAACTTGGGTGGCCGTCGTGGCCGTCGTCTAGTATGAGGTCAAACTTTGGAAAAAATTATAAAAATTGAAGTGACTAAAACGGTTTTTTTGATCGTAAGTACCTATTAATAAAGATAAACACAAAAAATCATACGTTTTTGAAAACTTCATGAAAAAACCTAAAAAAAACTTGCTGGGCGATTTTACCGTAAAACGCTTCCTAGTAGGGCTAGTATGAGGTCAAACTTTGGAAAATAGTAAAAAAACGATAAAAATTAAAGTGACTAAAACAGTTTTTTTTTATCGTACGTACTGTCACGTCGTGACGTGGCATCAGACTCTGCATCGGGTCATACACGCGCGAGATCGTATGTGATAAAAGTTACGTAGGTCTTTCGATTAGTCTGAGGACATGCGTGGTCTTCCGAAAAATATGAAATTAAAGGGAAAATTGACAACCCCACCCCATACATCTCATTATGCTAATTTTCACATTCCGTTGTACCCCTTCTGCGGGTATATAAACGGGATGAAAATGCGGACAGAGGAGCAGAAGAGCAGAAGATCCCCGCACGGCAAGGGCGGATTGTTGGTGACGATAAGGGTACACTTGGCGTCGATCAAATTCCGGTTATCATCAGGCTCCTGACCCTCGTGTATAGCAAATTTGAGTTCAGTCGGTTTTATTCCTTATACCCATTAACAGTCTCTTTGTGTATCCAACGTATCATTAATTAAAAGTACAGTTTGCTCAAAATATCTCGTCTTATTTCAAAACCCTTCACCGGAGTTCCTGATACAGATGAGGTAATACTTTACATTTATTAACTTAACTATCTTTTGTGCTCCCAGGCACGTAGAATTATTCAAGCCTTTGGTCAATTGGCGCAAGCCAAAACTATAAAAAACGCGGTCAAGAACCAGGGCCTCTTTCTCAATGCTAATACAGTGCTGTTTACTTTACATTTTTATAATTTTATTAATTTTATTTTACAAGTTCTTAGTAGAACGTGACAGATTTTAGGGGTTCGTCTAAAAAAAAATTGTCAGAGGCTTGGAAAATTCGAAATGTCAAATAAAGATTACAATGACGCATATTATGACGCTAAAAAAATTCTATATGAATTCGCAAATTCTGTAGTTGAACAAAAATGCGGTCCGATTGAATCTGTAAAAATTGAAGAACTCTTAGATGTTTTCGCAAATAGATATTGCGGCGATGAAATCGCGGAATTTAATCCAAATATAAAAAGTATTCAAATGCTATGTAAAGTTTTCGAAAGGTTTCTGGATAAAAATAAAGTCGAAGCAGTTACTCGTGATCCAATTTTTCTTAAAGTATTGTATAGTTTTTTTTATAAGAACATAAATCCAGATACGGTTATCGAATATATTATAGATGAAAATCCTCAGGAAACGATAAAAGAAATTAATACTATTATACCGGAAATTACAGATGATGAAAGTCAACGATGGTATCAATCGGTTTTTTTTGATAATTTAAAAACTTTAGAACCAAAATTTAACGAGAACGAAAAATCTAAAGTAAAATCACCCGAAATTGAAAACGATAAAATAAAAGAAACTCCAATAGTGGATAAATTTCCTCTTTTCGCATCGACAGAAAATAGTTCAAAATTCCCAAATTTAAAAATGCTTGACTCTAGTATCGGGCAGGTAAAAAATTTGTCAATTAAAGACGCAATAGGGTTAATTCCATTATATTCAGGATCCAATATTAGTTTAAATTCCTGTCTTGAAGGATGTAAAAATGCGAGAGAAATTTTACCAGCCAGGTGTGAAAGTGACCTTGCAAAAATAATTAAGCTGCGATTATCTGGAGAAGCGTTGAAATGCGTAGAAGGAAGATCATTTAACTCATTAGATGAGGCCGGGAAATTCTTAGAGGGAATGTTTGGTTCCGCCAAGACTTTACTACATTTAAATGGCGAGTTAGCTAATATTAAGCAAGAAAGGGGTGAAAATGTTTTAAAATATTCTAACAGGATTCGCGCGCTGTATCAGGAAATAATTTCGGCAGCAAAAAGGGAAGATAAATATAATATATCTTTTTTAAGAGCACTAGAGATTGATGTGGTTAAATGTTTCGTACGGGGACTAAAATGGGTGATTAAAGCTCGTCTGGTTGCGGTGCAAAATTTGGATCAAGCGATTAAAGACGCGATTGAAATTGAACGTGAGTTCAGCTGTTACGAACAGGAAGATGTGCCAGATTTAAATAAACCAAATGAATGTAAAGATGTAGTTCCAGTCCCAATAAAATTTTTTGATACAAAAGAACAAGTTATTTGTCAACTTTGTAGAAAAATCGGTCACGAAGCAAATACGTGTTTCTCGCTAGGGAAAAGAGGCATGTCCATGTCAAACGATAGATGGAGAAACGGTGCGCGCAGGGAAAATCGATTTAATAGCCTTCCAAGGAATAATAATCAAAATTATAATACTCATAAAGCTGGACAGCCGGGAAATAGTCAACAACACTATAATAAATTTAATCAAAAATTTGAATCGGATGAATTATATCTGGACAGACAAAAAAACACGTTTCCGGACGGTCAAAATCCTGTGATATGTAGGTATTGCAAAAAGGCAGGTCAAATTTTAAAAAACTGTTATAAATGAATGTATAATAATAATAAAATCGCACAGGAAAACGGCGACTGTCTCCAGAATATCGGCGCAAGTCAAGAGACTTCGGATACTACGCACCCGTCAAACAACAATTAAAAACGGTTATCGTAAAAAACGTTAAGCTTACGTATAATGAGGAAACGCCTACGATTAAATTATTGAATCCTTTAAATAATGAAAGAATAATTTTTATTCTGGATTCTGGTGCAGCTCCAAATTTACTTAAAATTTGTAACATTCCGAATAATTTTCCAGTCGACTCAAGCTGTATTTTAGAACTTAGAGGTATTTCAAATACCAGCATTTATAAGTTGGGGAAAATTATGATTGGTTTTGAAAATTTTTCAATTGAACTTCACTTAATAGAAAATGATTTTCCGATTAAAGTAGATGGACTTTTGGGAGTAGAATTTTTCAAAAACTTTAACGTGAGCATTGATTTTACAAAACAAAAAGATTTCTTCCGATCATTTTAATATTCCATTTATTCAAACTAAAAAACTATTAATTATTACCACAAAATTCAAAACCGATATTAATAAAGATTCTGAATTAGCAATAAAATTATTGATGAATCTCAATGGGCCAACGCATCAGAATCTCTGTTTGAAGGGTTCAAAAATAAAAATATCACGAATAATTTAACCGAAAAAACAGCGCAGTTGAATAAAACCGCGCAGTCTATAAAATCAAGTAAAAATAAAACCACTCAATATACAAATTCAAGTAAAAATGAAACCACTCAAGAAATTACTGCTATTGAAAAAGAAGTTAAAATTGAAATTAATAATATTGATACAAAAGATGCATCTAAAATAACCAGCGCTGAAAAATCCGGATCGAAACAAGGTATAACGGCGGAAAAACATCAATTAATGTCCTTGTTCGATTTGGATTCTGATATTGTGCACAATAATGCAAACTCTCGGAAAAAGGATCTCGAAAATCCAAACAACATCTCAAACTCTCGGTATACGGATCTCGAAAATCCAAACAACATCTCAAACTCTCGGTATAAGGATCTCGAAAATCCAGACAACATCTCGAACTCTCGGTATAAGAATCTCGAAAATTCAAACTCTCGGTATAAGGACCTCAAAAATCCTAATGATAAAGAAAATAAGCGGTATAGAAATCAAAATTCAAGGTATAAGGACCTCAAAAATCCTAATGATAAAGAAAATCAGCGGTATAGAAATCAAAATTCACGGTATAAGGACCTCAAAAATCCTAATGATAAAGAAAATCAGCGGTATGATAGTCAAAATTCACGGTATGAGGACCTCGAAAATCCTAACGAAACAGAGCGAAATAAAAATAAAAAGCCTCTCCTTGAGGATCTCGAAAATCTTGTTGACGTCAGAAATTCTAGATACCTAAAGCATGATGAATTTAATAAAGAAAATATTGAACAAAGAGAAAATATTAGTTCTCTACGTTCTGATTTTGAGAATGTCGCGAACTCTCAGGATCAGGACCTTGGAATAGAACGTAAATTAGAGAACAATTTTTGTCTAAATCCGGAAAATATAAATTCGCTTAAAGAAAATTATGATAACGATATTATGCGGGACGCCGCTTTTAAAAACTCACTGAATCAAAAATTATTCATAGAATATGATGATTCATGACAGTTTTCAAGGGTAAATAAAAATGAATCAACGGGAGAAAATAACGTTTTGAAAAATCAAAGTTCCGATAATAATAGTCTGATTGAGGACAACAAGAATGAAAAGCCCCGCTTAACTAATCAATGCAAGATGAATTCCTCGATAATGAAAGAAAACACCAGAACAAAACTCTTTTCCAGCCGGGAAAACCTACAAGGGGAGACACAGGGCCGCACAAGGGAGGCACAATGCCCCCCCAATGCTGACCTTCACCGCGCCCTTAAAAGGGGAAACACCGATCCTATAGCAACAAGTGGGTCATGGACAAAAGAGTGGGGTGATGATGAAGATATCCTCGAGATAATTAATAAATGTATTCAAGTCTTAAAGAGCACGGACTTTAAGCCGGAATCTTTTAGGAATAATTTATTTGCATTAATTAATATTATTGAAAAAGACTTGAAATTAAAAAAATACATAAGTACGCTTAAAACTTTATTCTTGGACCTAATACAGCTACCCGAGAGGAACGAAACAGTCATGCGGCAAATAGTAGGGGAACTACTGGCGCAACTTTCGGAAATTATTTATTTCCAAGGGAAAAGGTAAAGGGAAGAAAAATTCTTCTCGTCATCGCGTTTTATTTTGTCAAAATGAAACTAAATCAAGGTTCGAAAAAATTAAAGAAATGTTAAAACTTGAGCACTTATAAATGGAAGAAAAAAGTGCAATTTTAAAATTAGTTGAAAAATATCAAGATATTTTTTATCTGGAAAAGGATGAACTCACGGTTACCCCAATTCTTAAACTAATGATTCATACTACGGATGACATTCCGGTAACTACTAAACCATACCGTTTACCGCCAGCTCATCGTGAGGAAATTAATAGGCAGGTAGACGAACTTTTGAGATTAGGAATAATTGAACCCTCGATGTCTTCTTGGTGCAGTCCGTGTTTTCTAGTTCCTAAACCGGATAGTAAAGACGGTTCTAAGAATTATCGTATGGTGATTGATTACAGGGACGTAAATTCGAAATCAATACCAGACTCCTTTCCGTTAAGAAGTGTAACTGATATATTAGATCAACTAACGGGGGGAAAAACGGGAACGCAAAAATCTTTTCAGTGTTTGATCTAAAGTCCTCATATCATCAAATTGAAATTGATGAAAGACACAGGTATAAAATGGCGTTTGCCACAATTAAAGAGCTGTTTGCTTTTGCTAGAGGAGCATTTGGGCTTAGAAATATGCCAGCTACCTTCTCTAGGGCGCTAGCAATCGCATTAGCGGGTTTAATCGATAATGAATGTTTTTGCTATCTTGATGACATTATAAGCCACTCAAAAACATTTGAGGAACATATAAAACGATTAGAACGCTTATTCCAAAGATTACGTGAAACAGTTTTTAAATTGCAGCCGGAGAAATGTGAATTCCTAAAAGAAGAAGTAATTTATTTAGGTCACGTAATTACGCCAAATGGGCTCAAACCGAATCCAAAAATTTTGAAGGCAGTTAAACTTTTTCCAGCTCCTCGTTCGCCCAAAGGGATTAAAATTTTTTTGGGTTTAGCTGGATTTTATCGTAGATTTATCAAAGATTTTTCAAAAATTGGGAAGCCTTTGACAAATTTATTACGGAAAGATATAGAATTCATTTGGGATGATAAAACCCAACAGGCTTTTGACACATTAAAAAATTGTTTGTGTGAAGCATGCTTATTAATATACCCAGATTTTTCGAAACCTTTTAATTTAACTACAGACTATATGTAGCTATGCAGTAGCAATTGGTGCAATACTTTCACAAGGGATCATTGGTCATGATCAACCTTGTGCATATTACTCGCGGGTTATGACGCCGCTACAGTTAAGGTATGATACCTTTAACCAAGAAAGGTTAGCATTAGTAAGCGCGATTAAACATTTTCGACCTTACCTATTAAATAATCAATTTAATTTAATAACAGATCATCGTGCCTTGGTCTAGATGCAGACCCATAAAGAACCAAATTCGCGAATTATGCGGTGGCGTATTGAGTTAAGCGAATTTAACTTTAAAGTGATTTATCGTCCAGGTGCACTCAACCCAGCAAACGCCTTGTCTCGTTTTCCGGTTGAAAACGATGAGGATATAGTGCAGAACGAGGAAGATGAATTTTATTTTCCGGAACCATTGCAGTTACAGAAAGTAAAAAAAGAAAATGTCTCGTCAGCAACAAGTGTTATGGGGCTACAACCTGTGTATATAATAACAAGAGCTCAAGCAAGGGGAGACGTGCGTGAGCAAGAAAAAACTTCCCACCCCCACCCTGCACGGGTACCAGTGCCAGGCAGAAAAACGGGAAGACCGCGCAAGCTCCAATCGATTACAGCCCAACGATTCCCCGACAACTCGTCAAAACGACGATTCGTCAACGACAATTCGTCAACGCGACAACTCGTCAAACGACAATTCGTCAACGCCACAAATCGTCAAACGACAATTCATCAACGCGACGACTCGTCAAATGAATAAAATGCATAAAATAATATATTTTGACTTAATAGAACTAGCTTTTGCTTGGAACTAAATTTTATGGCACGCCTCTTCAAGGACCCTTCGGGCCTGACGGCGCGCATTTTTTTAAAAAATAACCCTCAGTGATTTTTATTTTATTAACCCTGGTCTTTTCCGTAATCATAGGAATGCATAAAATCATATATTTTGACTAAATAGAACTAGCTTTTGCTTGGAACTAAATTTTATGGCGCGCCTCTTCGGGGACCCTTCGGGCCCCACGGCGCGCATTTTTTTTAAAAATAACCCTTAGTGTTTTTTATTTTATTAACCCTGGTCTTTTCCGTAATCATAGGAACGCATAAAATAATATATTTTGACGAGTTGTTGCGTTGACGAATTGTCGTTTGACGAGTTGTCGCGTTGACGAATTGTCGTTGACGAAATGTCGTTTGACGAGTTGTCGTTTGACGAACAGACGCGGTACCCAGCCCAACCTCCCAACATAACGCAAATGCAGAGTTCCTCAAGTAAAAATTTGGAAACTGATTCAAACGATGATCAACTGTCCAAAAATAATATATCTGATGACTCTCTTGAAGGAGATTTATATTTGAGTAATTTATTCAATGATGAAAATAATGAAACAAATCAAATAGAACCGTATGAAGAATTAAATACAAGTTCTACTTTAATTGATCCGACTAAGAAAATAATAATTACTTGCATAGAAAAATTGTTTATGCGAAAGGATAATTATGTGTATTTTATTGACTCCCTGGGTAATCCCTGTGATGAGGGAGCAAGGCAATTGCAAAAAATGAATAAATTACCATATTTTAAACATATTGAAATTACTGAACCACTATTAATGACAGTAAATAAGAAAATCCATTTTGCTCTTCCATTAAGAGGTGAAACTCCTATTAGCTTAATTTTTGTTAGCAAAAATCTTGATATTTTATTGATTAAATTAAAAACGTTAATAATAGAAGCAAACATCGAGTCAGTTAGTATGGCTAAATCGGATCACATAGAACATGTAGAATGGTGTGAAATAATTTTTAAATTCAAAATTTTATTCAGCCAACTATCAACAAAGTTGATTGTCTGTTTAAATCTAATACAATACACAATCGTAAGCGATAGAGAAAAAATCTTGGAGGAGGCTCATGGTTCCGCAATTGGAGGACATCGTGGTGTTACGCGATGCTACAGACGTTTACGACAAAATTTTTATTGGGATAATTTGAAAGAAGACGTACAAAACTTTATTAGGAACTGCTTGGATTGTCAACTTAAAAAATTGAGAAGAGTTAAAACACGTCAACCAATGCAAATAACCGATACCCCGCGGGCAAGTTTTCTAAAAATAAGTATGGATATTGTTGGTCCACTAGACCCGACGGAAGATGGTTTTACTTATATCTTAACTTTTCAAGACATATTTTCTAAATACGCTATTGCAGAACCGTTGCGCACAATGACGGCAATCGATGTAGCAGAAGGGCTAATAAAGAAGGTAATTTGCGTTTTCGGGGCGCCGAACATAATTTTAACGGATCGAGGGCGAAATTTTGTATCCAAATTAATGAAACGAGTAGCCAAGCGTTTTCGAATTAAGCGGGTGCGTACGAGTAGTTTTAGGCCCAGCTCGAATGGAAGTTTGGAACGAAGCCATTCCAGCTTGATGGACTTTTTAAAAATGTTTGCGGAAGGTAATAAAAATAATCGGAATCAGAATCTAGAACTCGCGTGTTTTAACTTCAACATATCGGTTTCGGAAAGTACACTTTTTACTCCTCATGAACTAGTGTTTGGACGTCTGGCCCGGGTACCAGCAAATTATAATATAGAGCAGGAAGATTTAAATCCTACCTATCAGGGTTATATGAAAGATTTAATTTCTAGATTATATAGCATGCATCAGTTCGCGAGAAATAACTTAATTAAGTCGAAAGAAAGATCAAAATTTTATTACGATCGAAAAGTAAATGAAGAAACTTTAAAAATCGGTAATTGGGTTTTTCTTCTTCGCGGGCCAAAACCAAAAAAGTTTCAGAATCACTTTTTGGGTCCGTATAAGGTTGTCGATATATTAGGAAATTCGAATGTAAAAATTCAAATCGCAGAAAATAAATATAAGATAGTGCATGCGGATAGATTAAGAAGATCATACATTGAACCAGAATAAACACAATTCATGTACTCATTACTCAGTGGAATGTAGACTAATTTTTTTTTTTTTCCTCTTTTCTTCTCTCTCATAATTTTATGTAGTTACTATGCGTTTACAGAATTACACAGAAGACCCGAAATTGTTCATTTTAGAGGACGGTGACCTCGAAAATTTTCATTCAGTACAAAAATCATCTTTGGAAAATTTGGATATATTTGTGTATTTTAATTCGAAGCATGTATTTGTCGAAAAACATATAAAGGGACAAATTAAGCGCTTATACTATGATCTACTAATGCAAAAATGTCAGCTCGAACGAAAGGTTATTGCCAATGCTTTGGGCATAGCGGTCACAGCACCTGATATGTTTGCCTATTTAATTACAAAACGTTTCGGTTTTATGAGTGTAGTCAGTGGCGAAGTAGTGCACGTTTTACGTTGCCTTCAAACGGATGTTACTAGACGTAATGTTACTAAATATTACCAGGAGTTACCTGTTAGTCGAGACGGTAAGGATTTTTTCCTCACGCCACGCACTCATATTTTAAAAGAATTTGGAACAGAAATTGGCTGTAATCCATTAGTGCAACCAATGTACTTACTAGGAGACGCTTGGTATGCAGTTATGCCCGTATATGCAACGCACGTTAAAGAGCCAACAATTTTAAAACCAACCACAAAAAGCACGTGGAACTATTCTGATCCAATTGACCTAGCGAGAAGTGGTGTGTACAGCTATACTGAAGTTCAATCACTAAAACATCTAATAATGTTTTCAGTAGACAGGCGTACAGTGTTAAACAGTGTTGCAATGGGAATGACTGGAAGGGCCGCTCTAGACAAGGATTTATCAGTCTTAGGTCTCCTAAATGAAGAAGCAGTTTCCAGATTAGCTGATGGTGCTATGGCACAAATGTGGGGAAAATTTTTAAAATTCGGAAGTTTTAGTGCCGGAATAATTGGGGTTTTTATTATTGCGAGATTGGTCAAATTTGTAATTGATACAATGATTCAAAGTTAAGCTCTCTTTAGTATTTTCGGGTGGAGCTATCATCTTTGGCTGCAGTCTGGAATTCAGCCACACAGTTATTGTTACATTTAAGTCGCGACCTTGAAAAAGGAAGCGAACAAGAGAAAACAAAAGGTAGGGAAAAAGAGCATCAAAGAAGCACGTATGCACGCGCGCCAGAGGAAGAATTCTTTCCCCCTCACGCCCTTGGTTTAATAAGTGGTTATAGACTTCCAGATGGATCAATTGTAGCCAAAACGGGAGAACCCATAAACGTAATAACCAATCACGTTTATCCAGATCTAAATCGCGATATTATTCCACCCCCGAAAAGAAAGGGAAATGAAGGGGAAAATGTTTAAATATTAAATTCCAATTATATATGATGTCTCTTTTAACAAATTTAAATCTAGATATTCAAGTAAAATTTTTTTTTTATTTAATTAAAACCTATTTGAATTAATAAAGGCGTCGTTGCTTTAGATGTTGTGTAATCTAAATTAAATTTTTGGGACATCACCCGTAATTATAATTTTTACAGATGAGTGAGCAGGCAAAAAACTCGTGGAAAGAGGTTCAAAATCTCGATATCTGGAAAGATATTGTACGGAATCAAGAAAGAATACATTATACCGGATTACAGAAATTAATTTGCCGGAGATGCTGCTATAAATATTCTCTGACATATGAGGAACGGGTTATGTCTGCATTAGTGTCACTTAGAACCACTTCTGAGTTAATCTCTTCCCATATACCAATAGCTTGCGAATTATGTAAAGATCTTATACCTTTCTCGGAATGTAAAATCGAACAACGACTAAAGAATAAGGGAGACTATGCGGTTAAAATAAAGGGAGTACTTGAAGAAACGATCTATAGGGGGACCGGACATTACGGTGCATTAACTACCGCGGAATTTGCGGAAAATATCGTGGAAAAACATAATAGGGCCGAAACCAGGCGAGTAAAACGTTTACCATACATCAAGTCTCGCTATTACTGTCAAAATTCAGCTAGAAGTTTATTGACAGTCACAACTAGACACCTTTTACGCCCAGCGCCACTAACGCCCGTACCACCCCTACAACCTATTTCATCATCCGAAAGCTCTTCCATTCCTGTAAATCCCATGTCTCCTCGCATTTTAGATTTACGAATTAATCAAATACAAGAAGTTCAAACTCTTCCTCAGCATACAATTATACCAACAGGTATGTTGAATCCTCCATCGATAACCACAGAACATAATCAAAATCAAATATCTTCTGAGGGGAATGGTACTGGGCTCACGGAAATTGACGTGCGCGAAATAGAAATTTTTTTTATAGATTTGCCAATGACAACAGAAAACTCAATGGAGAAATAGATCTATAGTTTACTAATTCATATGAAACGAATTAACACAAATTTTTTTCCATAAAATTTTATTCCTCTTCTTATTTGAATACACGACCATAAGGGTTTTTTTTTCTTTCTTTTCTGTTGTTACAGGAAAGATGTTGATTCCAATCATTCTGACTTTTGTGGGCAAGACGCTTGCAGCTTATGACTGTATTAAAATTAAAAATTTGGAAAACCATCCAGGAATAATGTTTGACTATAAAGAAGATATGCGAATTTTAAGAGAATATTATACAATAACAACTATAGTGGATTTAAAAGCAATGACAGAATTAAGTAAGGACTTAGATTACATTTTTCATGAGATAATTAACTCAAAAGCATACGTAAACACAAAAAAATCAATTACCCTGTCACTGTATAATTATTACTTAGTTAAATCAAGAAGATTTGCTTTTTACGATTCTCAATTTAAATAATTAATACACTCAGTAGAAGCAAAAGAACATGGAAAAATCAATTTTGCTAAAAATATTCTACAAGTACATGATTTAATTAAGAAAGATGACTGGGAATTGAGTTTGGACAAAAATAGTAATAATGTGTATATGGAAAATGAATTGAGTTATGTCGCAACGAAAGGAATAAATGAAACTTGTACATTCTTACTCACGGCAATAAAACGTGCTCACGTACCGTTTGAAGATGCAAACCTTGAAAATACCTATGTAGAAAGAATAACCCTATATGCAACCAGATTACTTGAATATTATATTTTCATGTCAGAATTAATCATAGATATTTTACAAAATAAAAAATTCATTTTTTATAAAAATTTATAAAAAGCAGTGAATAAGATAGGAGATAGTTGTAATAAACAAGCATTTATTAAAGTTAATACTACCAATTCAGACATAATCTCTAAGATTTTAAACTTGGAAATAATTTACCTTGAAAACAAACTTATATTTTCGTAAAAAGTTCCACTACTTGAGCCTGATGAATTTCAAATATTTGAAGTAGTACAATTTCTCAATTTCTTTGATAGAAATAAGGCATTGTCTATCGATTCAAAAATAAAATTTGTTGGGATTACACCTGACTTAAAAAGATACGTTTATTTGTCTGAGTATGACCTTTTGTTAAGTAAAAGAATTAATAATAGTCTATATTTCACGGGAAACAACCCAATTTCTGAAAAATCTAGTTGCATTAAAGATATGTTTTTATTCAATGACGGTAGTAAATGCCTTGCAACAGCTTCAATACAAGAGAATGGGTATTTTTTCAGTCAAACGTCTTATGGTAAAGATTGGGTTTTTTCATCAGCTGAAGGTGTTAACGCACAATTTAAATGCAAAAGTTGTTCTCAAGGTTCAGTGTTAAAAGGAAATAAAATAATTAATGTACCTAAAACATGTACCATTGTTATAGATGGTAATTATTATCAAAGTAATGAAAAACTGGGAGGTGACTAAAAATACATTTTGCGAACACTTGATGTTAAGGTACTAAGTAGAATCGAAAATAATCAAATTACTACTACCACACAAGTTTTTGTAGAAATACAGTTCGTAAAACCTTATATCATTTCTTTAATTGTTCTTACTAACATATTAATTTTGTTACAAGTGGGAAAAATAATTGAGCCACATAAACTATGCTCGCGTCTTTTCAATAAAAAGGAAGAAAGATTATATGTGGAGATGAAAAAGTTAAAAATAAACGCTAATAAGTATGTTCTAAATGACCCAATATACGATTCACCAAAAAAGAAATCCTCTTTAGAAACTTCAGAAACGGTTTTGTCAGCATCAGACGAAGAATCATTTCAGGAAGAGGCGAGATGTTACGCCCGTCAAGCTAATTTGTCTGAAAGCTTAAATAATGTTCCAATAAAATTAGAATTACATTAAATATACATGTAGTAATCGTAATACCGAAAGGAAAAAAAAAAAATAATAAATAAATATAATAAAAAATAAAAATAATTATAATAAATAATATAGTTACATGAAAAGAAAAATGTATATCATTAAAAAAAAATCGTCTAATAAAATAAGCCAAACTCGCCTTATTATAAAACAAACGTGCGGGATGTGTATATATATATATATATATAATTTAACTACGATTTAAAACTCCACTGAGTATTAAAACTTATATATTAAGTATCTATTTGCGTCTAAAAAAAAAACCTTAAAGCAAAACGTAAAATATTCAAAGTTATGATAATCAAGCTGTGTCAGGGTAAATTTTTAATAAAATCATAAATTAATAAAATCAAGTAACTATACTATAAGCTAATTGTATTAATCATTAAATTTCAGATGTTGTCAGTTTGTAAAATTTTAATGATGGATGCAATAAAAACAAAAGACGAATTAATTACGTCTATTCGGTCTCATAACACAGAAGCTTTTGAGAAAAGATTTCACACAACTGAAAAATTGGGAGAAATAGATCTTAAATCAATATGGTTTTATGCTGTGGAAAAAAGAAACATGGTTGCGGTCAAAGTATTATTAGACGCAAGTTCAATTTTTTATAACAATTCTGATCTCATAGATATGTTAATAACCACAATTGAATTAAATAGGGAAGATTGTTTAGAATTAATTTTACAAACACCTGTTAATATAAATACCTCAGGCAAATATGATCTTTCGCCCCTTCAAACAGCGATCATGACCAATGATGAAACGTTGGTTGACATGAGTAGTATAGTATACACTATGGCGAATGTAAACAAAGATGATTCACCGCAGCGAGCAGTTTCGCGCGGTGGGGGCGGCCGGTTACGCGGTTGAGGCGGCTGCTCGCGGGTGCTGCGGGAGGGGGTGCTCGGGGCCGTTCGGGAAGGAGGAGGGCTTCCTGGCGCTGCGAGCGGCCTCGCGCGGTGGCGGGGGCTGGTGCCGCGGTCGAGGCTGCTGCTCGCGAGTGCTGCGGGAGGTGGTGCTCGGGGCCGCTCGGGGAGCAGGAGGAGGGCTTCCTGGCGCTGCGAGCCGCCTCTATGTACCGCTTTGGCGAAAGTAAACAAACATGATTCATTTACTTCGCCAGGCGCAGTGCTCGGCGGCGGCTGCCTCGTGTGTCGCGAGCGGTGTGGTCGGGGAGCGCGTGACTGCTTCTCGCAGCCGATGCTGACTCTGCATGAGAGAGAGCATCATCATATTAGCTTTTTCGAGGCGGCGGCCCGCGGTTGCTGCGGGAGGGGGTGCTCGGGGCCGCTCTGGAAGGAGGAGGAGGGCTTCCTGGTGCTGTGACGCGGTCGAGGCGGCGGCTCGCGGGTGCTTCGGGAGGTGGTGCTCGGGGTCGCTGAGGCAGCTGCGCTCGGACGTCGCGACTGCTGCTGACTCTGCAGGAGCTGCTGCTGCTGCGGCATCTGTATCTTGTTCTATTCTTCAAGAGATTATTTAATTCTGGATCGGTCATTTTTAAATTAATAAAATAGTTTAAGAAATCAAAAAAAATTAGAAATTAATAATAATAATTTTTAAACCATTGAAAAAAAAACTTTGAATATACTTTGATACTAATTAATTTTACTTTTTAATAATTTTTATTCCTTTGAAAAATACTTTGATTTTACTTTAATACTAATCAATCTTACTTTTATAATAACTTTTAATCCTGATAAAAATGATTCAAGTCCGGACAAGGATATTTAAAAACAAGTGAAGTATATATTTTTTAACTTTTTTTTCCATTTATTGAATGTTTACATTATTTCATTACATTTACATTTCATTACAAAACTTTTACTTTATCACACTTAGTCATTGAAAGTAAAATCGAACTGAAAATTGCCCATGTAGGTGGCATAAAATTTTTCCTTTTCTACATTATCTTGCACTTTTTCCCAAAAGAAATTATGCTTGGTCAGAGCATCCGAAATTTTTTGAGGCAGATAAATAGCAAATTCGTTATCAAAGGTAGCCAAAACTTTGCGTCCATATTTTGTTGTCGTCTTGTTTACAGATGTCACTTTGTATTTGTGATTTATGTCCAGCTGCTTTAAATTTTTACGGGGTAAATCAGGTGCTTGAGATATACTGTTAAGCCAGTCGATGCCTACTTCTTCTGCAGCCATATTTTTAAGCCTGGAACAAATTTTTTTTGATTAATTTAAGAAAATTAATAAATAAAGTGTAAAAATAATAGAGGTAGCCAAATCTACTTACAAGTATTTTCAGGAAGATGACTTTCAAAAATCCAAGAGCTTGTTTATTGGCTTTTGTTCGGCTGGTAAAGAGTAGGTGGTCAGTCAAGTCGAGGGCTGTACACTTTGTGACTGATGGAAAGACTGACTTTCGTAGTGCAATTTATAGGTATAAATTATTTAAAATAAATATTGCAAGCCCCGCAAATGCAGCATTGGCGTTTTACAAAGTCCTGACAACGTGATTTTACAATAAAGACATTTTCGCACTACTACTTTGTAAACAATGTATGACACAGCCGCCGTTACCCGTAAATTGATAATTATCACGTGATTTGTGTTTAATAAAAGATCTTGCAATACAATCATTATTTTTCAAGTTATCAGAAAAATTATCTAGAAAAGCTTCGAAACCCAATCCATTAGTCATATAATGTAAAAACATTAAACAATATTGACCACACACGTCGGATGTCTCACTCTGAAGTTGTTTAACATTCCATCTTAAATGCTTACAATTTGTGCGCAAAGTTTTAATATGATTGGGTATGAACGGGGGTATACCGTAGCTATCTAGATAATGCCCAAAACCGTGTGAATCTACATGTATAGCAACCCAATGCATACCAGGCTGAGTGTGATTATCAGTGTTAAATACAAAGGCCGTCGGTTTCATCCATACCCATGGAATCCGATCCGCAGGGAACACACCGATAGTATGTGAGGGCATCAGCGATAACTTGTTTAGAATCTGCAGGCTGTTCATTGTAAAATATTACAGGTGAACTTAAAGGGAAATCGTTATTTAAGCTTTGAGACTTAGATAGCAAGTATGCTTTAATTCGGTAGACGTTATTTAAAGCACAAGCAAATTTTAAATAATTATTTTTTACAGCGTGATTTATACAGTACTTGTCGCTCCACGGTAGGTTATTAAATGACGGACAGTTCGTATCGTACTCTAAATTAATAACTTCTCTAGTAGTCATTTTATGAAACATTAACCACTTTTCTTTACCCCTAACATAAGTTTTATCGACACTTTTAAAAATATCGCTGAGCGTACGATTGAGCGTTTTCAAAGTCGAACTCCCTTCTAAATAATCTATGCCGTGTTGATTCCTTGTCAATCAATTATTCTCTTTACGAACTTCACAAGGTAGCGAATCTACTCGATGCACAGCGCTAACAATCCAATGCGCGACAAATTCATTTTTTAAAGATAACAAAGCTATTTCTTTAGGTCCCAACTTGTTATTTTTATCTTTGAAAAATTGAACATCTGCAATGAGCTCCATTGTAGGACTCTATTTCGTTAACTAACTCATTTTTTAACGAGACTAACTTTATATACTTAAAAAGCGACATCTAGTGATTCAGCCGCTAAAGTCTACAAGAACCTGCCTCGACGCGTCAATTTCTAAAATATTTTCATATTCCGAATAAACTATACAATTTACTGTTTCGGTCAGAGGATCGTCAAATCTAACATCTATTCTAACGCTACCGTGTTTAATTAAATTCCAATGAGTACACTCGTTTGCAGATAAGTCAGGCGTTAAATCGAAAGCAAAAAGGCAGTAGCCATCAGGGTAAGACTCGCGAGGTATGTTATTACCTTCGTTAAGAAAATGAACACCGGTACCCGAAAATAGAGAGTGATAACAATCTATATACGCACCGTTTTTTTGAAATCAGGCTGCAAAGGTTTCGACGGTACCTGCACACCGTCAACATACAGACATAGAAAACTAATGTTAAAATTTTTAAAGTTGAAGGGATTAAGGCGACGATCACCGTTGAAAGCTTTATTATTAACAAAACGTAAAATTATTCTTTTTGGAAGTTGCCCTAAAATGACGTTATCTAAGGTTTCACCGTGAATACCGCTGTGCATCGTAATAGATTTTGTTTCTACGCGCGTAAGGAGATACTTACTAGTTGACTTTGAAAGTGCTCTAGCATGAGCTAACAAAACACTAGGACTGATTTTTACACGGCGCACTAATAAAGACGCTTCTTCGATATGAACAGAGTAGCATCCTACAGGATCCATAAGACTAAAAGCATCTCTCGATTTTACCAAGCGAACTCTCACTTCGACGCCATTTATTAATAATTTTTCTTGATTGAAGACATCTCCGTGTAAATGACCAATCAGATCCACAGATTTTTTGTAGTTGAAAAGTTTTCTACGAGCTTCGAGGCCACTGTTTGCTGTTCCTAAGTCATCCATATTTTTAGCTGTATCGTCGTACCAAAGAACGCTTGTCAAATGAGATTTTTTGGCAGCGGGGCCGTAGTTGAGTAAAGTTTCTATGTACGCTCTATAAGCGTAAGCATGATTGGGTGGCGAAACAACTTTTTGATTGAAAAAGACATCCACTTGGTTAAACAGGGAGTGCATAAAATTGTTAACAGGTCCAACTTTTTTTGCTTCTTCCTCTGAAGATTCTTTTGGAACTGTACCTTTTAAAGCTACTCTCAAACTCAACATCGTGTGGGTTAAATCGAGATATTCGTCTCCTGTACCAGTGATAACAAACTCTGTAGGTGAATCGTCCGTGAGCGAAGATATTGGCTTATATTGAACGTACTTTGAACTTTCTATAGCTGTTAAGGTTGGAGGAATATCGAATAACAAGAGCTCCGATTTTAAACACTCGCAGGATTGAGTATGTGGAAACGCCATTTTGCTGATTAATCAAAAATATCTCTTGCACTCCTATTCACAATTTTTTTCTTTGTTTTCTTTACTTTATTATTATTTTTTTTTGTACTTCTCTTAAGTGCTTTTTTTTTTATTTTTGATTTTCTCTTGCGCTTGCAAACAGTCTCAGAGTCGGTTAATAACTGCAAAGCGCTCATGCCGCGAGGCCTTTTATAACCTGATCCTTCCATCATCATTGCATCCAATTTATCTTCGGCTTTACGCTTCAAGTTCATTCCAGACTCACGTATGCGATTGCGCAGTGACTCTTTTACCGGAGTATTTTGAGTCACGTCGGTCACAACGTTCATACCAGCACGAAAAGCTTCTTTGCCAACGGCTCGAGCACCACTCGATAGTAAAGGTAGAACTCACCGAAAGATGCCCGCAAGAAAAGATCCTATGCCTCCATGACCTCTTTGATAGGGAGATCCGATAAAAATATGACCAACACCTTTTCCAACACCTCCGCCATTTTGAAGAATAAAAAATTCGTCGTAACGCTCCATATCCATTTTTTTTTTCTTTTTTTTTTCAATAGTTTAATCCGTACGCTTGAAATGCAGTGTCACTGCCAACGTACCAAAATCAAATGGTATTGGTTCACCGTGTTCGTCTCTTATATCGATTTCGATAGTCTCAAAAGAATTAAATAGTAGATCTAAATACATGGGTGGGGAGAAACTTTTGATTCGAAGACCCCCGTAAGTGTATTCATCGGTACCCAGCGAGACAACGCGTATCAGTCGAGTTTGCACGTCACCTGTAAAATACGGCTCACAAATGTCTGTGTAAACCATCAACATCGATGGTAGACAATTTGAAAGATTAGCAGGACGAATTCCAACAATCGCCTCGTTTGATTCAAATATATTGTCACTGTTGACGTTCAAGCCAAGAATAGTTTTTATTCGCGCAGAGAGATTGACTTTATGGTTGAAACCTGCACACTCTGCTTCAGTGCAGAGACGCTTAACAGATACATAATCGCCGCGTTCAATGCCAAACTCTAGATGATTTTTTGTACAAGCCAAATTATTGAGTTCGTAAATAAAAGTTTTTATATCTTTATAAACCCCCGGCGATACAGTTGAAGTCGAAGCCGTAGTTTCTTGATCTTCTTCCCCTGTGTCAGAGGTTAAATTAGTTTCATAAGCAGCAGTCAAAGCCTGTGTTTTTTTTTCTGCGTCGAGTAACAAGTAATCTATCGTCGGTTTCTTTCGGTATCGTATTACAGAAATTAATCTCTCTTCACGCTCAAGTGGAATGTGCTGAAAGGTCAATGGAATCCTTATCTCCGTTAAAGCGACTGCCCAGGTGCCGTGTAAGCGTATTTGCTGAGGTAGCTGCGTGACGAAGCGAGTTGTAGTATTGTCAGGGTAATAATGCATGCTACTGTTACTGGGAAGAACAATATAAAATTGGTCCTTCATTTTAGATTTTTCAATTGACTTGCTTTGATCCAAGGGCAAAATTTTTCTGGATAACCGCCCCACCGAACAAAATATTCTTTCGAGCGACCACTGGTTCTAGTTTTTAAAATTTTTTCGACGTCAGAAAAAACCTTTTTTAAATCTTTTTTTACGCGACTAAGCTCTTCCTCGTAGAAAAATCCATCGATTTCTTCATCGGCTAAATCTTTTAGGTGATAAACAGGAGGATAACTAGTCAAGGATATCCGAGAAATCTTGAATAACTTTAAGGTCCAACCACTCTCGTAACCTTTCGCAAAAACGTTTCGAGCTCGACTGACGCGCACCAGGTCGTTCACGTTATATTTAGGAACTCTGACGATGGGGCGTTCGTAACGATGCTTGATATTTCTACGAGCTTCGGCAGCGTTATCAAGGGTAACGGACGCTGGTGTCATTTTTGTAGCTGTGTGTTTAGTATGATTATAAGCTTCTACAATGTTAGGCAAAACATCTAAATATCTATGCGTGTTTTTATGCGTTAAATATCTGTAAATTCGCTCTTTTATCGATCTTATAAATCTCTCTACGATCGCGGCTTTAACATCGGGACTACGGACAACGCGGTACAATATATTTTTGTTTTTCAGGTAAAGTTGAAACTCGCGATTTACAAACTCTTTACCTTTGTCAAATTGCATGGAAACGGGAACTCTGTTGTTAGCCTTTTTAAATATATTATCGAAAGCAAGAATTACGCTTTTTGCAGATTTATCTTTTATCGGCTGAACCCATGAATATTTACTCACAACGTCTATAACGGTAAGAAGATAAGCGTAATTATTGTTGTAAGATTTTAGGGACCTCATGTCCATCAAATCAATTTCCCATACATCATCCATGTTACGAACGTTGTAATGGCGTCGAGGAAACCGTCTTCTCACCTGCTTATGTAAGTTATAGGTATCTTGACCTTCTAGCCAACTTAAAACCTTCGGTTTATTATATTGCTTTCGTGTAGAGTGTAAAAGATTGTTTGCACCCGCGTATGCCGTGTCGCGAGGTAGGCCGTAATACAAGCTTTGCAGTCGTCTATGCATTTTTTTTATCGCTCTTTTTATTATTCTTCTTCTTCTTCTGCAAAGGTTGACAGTTTACTGACTTTGTCTTCTTCTTGTCCTTCCTCTTGATAGCTTTTTTTATTCGATTGAAAAATTTTTCAAATGTAATCTTGCTGACCATGCAGCAGGCCGTTATCATTGCAACTGTTCTTTCATCGGGAGGAGTCTCACAGGCTAACAAGCGAGAAAACGCTTTTTCGGCAAGCACGCGATCAGCTTGACGGTGGTTGGCCTTTTTATTGGCATATGCTATATCGTGTTCACGACACGCTTCGTCTAGAGGATTGATGCCTACGTCACCACGATTCAAACGCTCGGACAATTTTGTACCTGGACCGCAAAACTTATAACCTGGTCGAGCCTTTCACTTGGTGTGCCAGGAGTCTGGACTGTTTTGAGGAGGCAATCTTTGACTACCAGCTGTTGTATTCGCTGAAGACTGTCGTACGGTAGTAAAACTAATTTTCGGGCGTGGTCCATTATTTAGCTATGAGAGTTGATAAAACGGTACCGAGAAGAGGTGCCAACAGCGCAAGTAAAAATCCGCCTCCCCGCTGAACGATTAGTTTTTTTTTCGAGCCAAACTAACCTTGGGCTTGGATAGCGTTCGTAAAGTAGAGGCGTGGTGCCGAAGACGCGTCTTGTGGTTTTTTCCCAGTGGTACATTCCCCACTAAGATATTCAAGGCGCACTCGCAAATACGTTTAATCAATGAAGAATCAGCTATGCGCAAAACTGCTTTTCTCTGCTCCTCGTTGAGGTGATACAAGGCTCGCAAAATATGTTTTTCTTTTTCGGAAAACGGCGCTCTACGTTTACGAGCCATCACAGTGACGCGACTGGTACGAGATTTGCTTTGTCACCACCTTTTATATTTTTACGCGGTACTTAAACGTACTGCCACTCGTCGTCGGGTAAAATAGATGTCCGAAATCTGCAGTTTTCCGGAGTATTTTGTTTCAAATCCAATAGCAGATATCCGTAGGGCTCAGAAGTAGCGTCCCAATATGCTTCCTGCAAAAAACGCGGATCTTCGGGACACAGTTGACGCGAGAGATGCGTAATCTGAGCGCGATCGCGGAGATTTCTAAAAACAACGATGTACTGCGCGTTCAGCGATATGTCGAAATAAAGCTGATATGCTGACTATTTTTTTCTTTTCAAGTTTTTTAAACACAGAGAGACTATTCAAGCGTTGGGGATTTCAAACCATAAGGATAACTTTTTTCTAAGCTTTTAAAATACCTCTTACCGTACACGGGTTTACAAATCTTGGATTCGTTTTGCGTGATTACTTCATGAAAAGCTGTTCGGCGTATGTTTGAAGAATAAATAACGATATTTTCAATTTTTCCTACTATCATATCGTGCATAGATTCAAAATTAATTTGCTGTCTATTTATAAAGTTAAGTCTAATTCCTTTTACTTTACACACGTAATCCTTGCTACCGTCTGGTTTCACGTACTCAAAAGCGTAGAATTTAGGACCTCCAGATAAAAATTTGGTAATATAAGTACCGACACCTTTATCGGCTAACTCGTCCGTCAACTCTCCCAGCATAGTTCCGATAGGTAAATCGGGCATATCAGGTTTGCTAATGTAAAGCACGGAATCTGTGTCATAATAGAGAGCTCTGGGACCCAAAAAATGCAAATATTCGAAGAGTTTTAATCGGGCTTGCGCGGTGGTGAATGCCGCGACAACAACATTCATAGATCGTGAGGGAGTAAGCGCTTCAGACTTGTAAGACCAACCAATGTACAACAACTCGTCATTTACAGGTGGGATACTATTAACATCTATATCTTTACTGTGTAATAACTCAAACAATCTGCTTGATTAGGTAATCACTTCGGTTTGCTGCTTATTTTGAGCTTGCGCGAATTTTCCCCAAATAGAATTTATTGCAAGTTTTGTAACTAGACGCAAACCTGGATTAAAACTTATAGCTTTTTTATCTAATTTGATACCTTCGACTTTTTCAAACTCTGAAATAAACTTTTCTTTTTCTTCTTCGGTTGTGCACTCGGGGGGGGGGGGGGGGGGGGGGGTAACCAGAAGCTTGAGTTTTTTTGGTGAAAAAAGTATCTATGTATTCCGCAAATATTCCACCTTTTTTCGTTACAGGGTCGTACTGCGTTACATCATACTGCCAAATTTCAAAAATTGAGACAATCATGTAGCCTAATTCTATTGCTCTTTTCAATTCTTCGGATACCCACGTACCAATAAACTGTCTATCCGCTGGGTTTTCATGCCTGCATTCTCTTTGCGTCATTTGCTCGGCACACATACGACAAAGTGGAAAGAGCAACTTATCGTGCATTTTTACAGGTAATATAGGATGAAACAAATTTCTAGGCAGTAACACTTTACATTTTACCAAACCGTTCACGTTTGAAAAGTCGTTTTTATTTTGCACAAGGCGCAGACATTCCTCTTCGCCTACGTACAATTTTGGATGGCCCACGACATACTTGGCTTTTTTACACACCATAGGATACAGACTATTCACGTCAACGTACCTGATTTTTTCATCCTGTTTACAAAAGTACTTTTTAACAGTATTACCCGTGCGACCTCCAAACAAAGCATCGCGAGGATTCAACGGACTTTGATAAATCATTTCTATTTTTTCACTTCAAAACTGTTTTAAACCTTCGTTTGTGTTTTTAAAGTCATCAAATTCGTGCTCCCAAATCTCAATTAATTTGTACTGCAAACTCTTTATTCGCTCTGATTGAGCGTGCGTACTTTCAAACTTCTTATCCATTGTTGACCGACTGACAGCTTTTTATCTCTATTAAACCGATAACAGCTAGGACAGCCGTGCCAATAACATCTAAAAGTAAGAAAAAATTTAGTTGATATAATTGATTATGAGAAATAAGATGAAAAAAAATTTTTCAACTTACCCTTGGAACTGAAAAACCAATCCTCTATGTTTTTCTTGATGTTTTGGAGCACTGTAACCATCGACCAAAATTCCTTCCAATAATCTTTTTTCTCTGCAGCGACCTGCGTGCTCGATGGTTCGATTCAATGATTTTTCCATCCAAAATAGCCATTGAATTGCTTTCAAAGATTGCTTATTACAAAATCTATAACCTCCTGGTGGAATTATACCTATTTGATTCTTTTCCAAAAATTTTTTCTTGAACACTCTCATGCAAGTAGAAGCAATTGTCGTACACTCCAGAAATGGGTCCACCCCAAATTTCATAAAAGTTTCTCGAAAATTCAAGCATGCCAGTCTTAAGATTTTTACATCTTGTTTGCAGTATTTAATTAGTTCCACTTCAAAGTCAAAAATAAAGTTTTTGCTTGTTTGTTCTCTGTGCCATGTAATAAAGCTTTCTCTTTCTTTTTCACCCATGGTATCAGGGGAGTAAAATTTCATTGGTGGTAAAACCCCTACGTAATTTGCATTTTCAGGCTTATTAAAAAAATGTGGGAATGTTCCTTTTTCTATGTTCTTTAAACCATATGCCTTTGGTAGATTACTGAGGGGCATATGGAAATAATTTAAACTATCAATAAATTTTACACCCTTGTACTGCATCACTATAATCTTCGTACCGTTCAGAATCACAGACGGTTTTTCACGTTCACTTTTTTCGGCCAAATACTTGAAAATAAACTGTGCGTCATAACCTTGAGCATTATGAGCTATACACACGACTCGCTTAAAATTTTTACGGGGCTTCAGAGCTAGATCCATGAATTGCTTCACAGGGTTGGTCTTGAAAACATATTCACGTTCTCCACACTTGTCGCATGAGACCGAAATATCGCTCTCTTGTAAGCAAAAATTGCAAACTTGATGCACAACACACAAGTTCGGTTTATGAATTTTTTTCTCATCATCTCCAAGCACAGGCACAGTTTGTTGCGTCTCAAAATCATAAAAAAGAAATATGACTCTGTTTGACTTTTCAGATGCTTTGATCGGTTGCATGAAACATTGATGGTCTGGCATGTACTTGCAGCAAGTCTTACAAAAACTTTTTCCGCAATCGTGTTTAGGATTAGAAACGAGTTTGAAACATATTTGACAAATCCTAATACTCGAACATACACTAGATTTTTCAGATAAATTCGTTTTTAAATGATTTTGAAAACACTCTTGGCCTAAAAAAAAAACCAAACACAAGTGACATTTGATTAATGTTTTTCTCTCGTCGCACGCAGGGTAGTGCAAACACTTTGAACACCTGTTTGTACTTCTGTGATTAATGAATCTTGAATAGCTTTTATTGCAGGGTATGCAGTAGCCATGACTTCCTGATGCCCCAACGAGATTAAGTATAGGTTCAAAATGATGTAAAGCTTCATAATACATTATACGAATAATATAATCGACGCTTTTGTGCTTGTAATTAACTAAATTCGTTCCATCGTAAACAGGTTTTTCACCCCGTGCAAAATTTTTAAAAGAGTAGACAACTATAGCGATTCCTTTTGTCGCAAGATACTGCTGAAATTTTTCAATTTCTATTAAACTACAACCTTCTTCAGGAATGTCAACTCGAGCTAATTTTATTAAATCAAGAGCTGCTTTTTTTTGAACTGTCCCATTGATCTGTCGTATGCTGTTCCAATAATCATGTAAAACACCTGATCGTACTCTACCTCTGATGCTGTAAGCGCAAGCAGCAACGAGAGAACGCGGCAAACATAGATTATCGTCATTTCGAATAGTAAGTATTGATTTTTTTTTTACAGCGTCTTCGGTCAACCTCACGCGTCCGCAACCTGTTATATTTTTAACTATACTGCAATTTATATTCAAAGAGTCCTTGATGTTGTACTCATTTGAACTCTGAGATATGCTAAAAAGCAGTTGCCATAACTCTTCTGCGTTGAAATCAGGCACTGGCCTAAATGAAAGCCATACTGGACCATGAGTGAGTCTTTCTGAATTTATTGTAAGTCCGATAAAATCAGAAGGAGTCGCTTTTTTAACAAGTTCAGCGTGCAAATCGCGTAAAGCTTCCTCTAACCATTGAAAAACATTGGTTTCAACATGCGGTGGCACTATTCTTACATTTATTTCACGACCTTCGATTCCAAATCTTTGATAATATCTACTTCTATCGCTATCTATGACTATTCGTTGATTTTGTTGTCTTCCATTACCAGCCTGTAAAAATACATCTAAAATAAAAAACTATAAGAGTCTGAATTTATTTTTCAACTCTATAAACAATTAATTCTTACTATTAACATTTTGGAGCTCGTTGTCATCATCATCATCATCATCATCATCAGCAGCTGTATCGGTATCTGAATCGTTTGAATCAGAGCTACTTTCAGATGACAAAAGCTGCGGATTGTTATTTTCGGCTGATGTCGATGGCTCACCCAGATCATATACGCAACGGTTGATAAACTCATCTCCTTCTTGATCAGTCATCATTTCATCGAATTCTAAAATAATAAGTTAAAAAAAAAGTTTCAAAATTAGAAGTTAAATAATAATAATAACACAAACAATTTAGCTACCTTTACAGGAGTTGAGAAGCTTGAATGTAGGTTTATCCAATAAATTTTTAAGTTTTAAAACGTTTTTCAAAATCAAAATAATTTTTTGGTCGTGGAAAATTCCTCGATTATATAGGTACTCGATTGTACCTTCGCTGCAGTGCAAAATCAAAAAATGCAGCTTTTTTTCCAAAACTTCCATGGTTAAACTTGTTAAATTTTTTGACCATACTTCACCACACATTGTTTTGATGTAAGGGTCTCTCTGATAAGCGACCCTCAAAACGCACTTTATAACATTCACTACCTTTTTCAATGTAACTTCCGACATGATGAAAAAAATGTTATATTCAAATATGCTTGAATGCTCTGAGTAACGCGTGTGATTCGAAAGCTCATACGGCTTTCATTCGACTGATCGTTGGAATAGAAAGAGAAGTAAAGGATCTAGATGAGCATTTTTTCACACGGTAAAGTACAATGTTTGTGAAGTTTTATTTTTCAATAAAAATTTTATTATTGCAGTGTAACAAAATATGCTTGCCGTGCTTTTTGCTTCGTATCAAACACGGTGAAAGAAGGCAGACCATGAAAGCTGACGCTGCGCGATAAGAGTAAATACATGAGCAGAGTTAAAATTCTTTCTTAAAATATATGCAAATTTTTCATTGTTAAATCCTAAAAACAATCAATAAGAACAAGATGCAAATTTTTCATTGTTAAATCCTAAAAAACAGTTTGTATTGATTTTTTTTTGTTTTTTTGGAAAGTCTACGGGTAGTAAAATGCAACGTATTGTCAAACATTATTCATCTTTGATAGTTTGGTAAAACTTAATACTTCATAAAAATTTTTTAAAAACTTTTTTAAGGTTTAGAAATTAATATTATTAATTTCTAATTTTTTTTTATTTCTTAAACCATTTTATTAATTTAAAAATGACCGATCCAGAATTAAATAATCTCTTGAAGAATAGAACAAGATACAGATGCCGCAGCAGCAGCAGCTCCTGCAGAGTCAGCAGCAGTCGCGACGTCCGAGCGCAGCCGCCTCAGCGACCCCGAGCACCACCTCCCGCAGCACCCGCGAGCCGCCGCCTCGACCGCGTCACCGCACCAGGAAGCCCTCCTCCTCCTTCCAGAGCGGCCCCGAGCACCCCCTCCCGCAGCAACCGCGAGCCGCCGCCTTGAAAAAGCTAATATGATGATGCTCTCTCTCATGCAGAGTCAGCATCGGCTGCGAGAAGCAGTCACGCGCTCCCCGACCACACCGCTCGCGACACACGAGGCAGCCGCCGCCGAGCACTGCGCCTGGCGAAGTAAATGAATCATGTTTGTTTACTTTCGCCAAAGCGGTACATAGAGGCGGCTCGCAGCGCCAGGAAGCCCTCCTCCTGCTCCCCGAGCGGCCCCGAGCACCACCTCCCGCAGCACCCGCGAGCAGCAGCCTCGACCGCGGCACCAGCCCCCGCCACCGCGCGAGGCCGCTCGCAGCGTCAGGAAGCCCTCCTCCTTCCCGAACGGTCCCGAGCACCCCCTCCCGCAGCACCCGCGAGCAGCCGCCTCAACCGCGTAACCGGCCGCCCCCACCGCGCGAAACTGCTCGCTGCGGTGAATCATCTTTGTTTACATTCGCCATAGTGTATACTATACTACTGACATGATTTTAAGAGCAGGTGCCGATATAGATTTCGTTGCTCCAAATGAGCAGTGCGCAATATTGACTGCAGCTCAATATTGTTCCTTAAGATTGTTCAAAAAACTTCTGGCGTTAGGTCCCAATTTAAATATCTCTGATTTTTCCGGAAACAACTGTGTGTTTAGAGCCATTGATAATTAATGCGCCTGCCATTCTTGAATGCTTATTGGAAAGGGAAGTGGCCATTAACTATAAAAATATTGATGGCGACACTCCACTTTTGTGGGCTTGTAAAGGGGGAGAGAACCAAGAACAAGCATGTATGTTAGTGAAAGCAGGTGCATGGGTTAATGAACAAGATCGTTCAGAAAACACAGCTCTCTTTTACGCCGCCAAAGACGGAAACATTCACTTATTGAAAACATTAATAAAACATGGCGCTATTATAAATATGATAAATGAAAAACATGAAACACCGTTAATGAAAGCTGCTCGCGCAAATAGGAAAAAGGCGGTAAAACTTTTAATCGAACATAATGCAAAAATTAATTTTATAAATGAACGGGGAAAAACAGCCTTAATTTGCGCATACGAGGCCTGTTTTCCGGATACAGTAATGCCTCTCTTGAAAAACGGTGCTAACATTCAACATTGGCCATACAGTAAACCATTTTTATCATATTTATTAATTAGTCCAGGTCATGGTTTAAAGATAACTAAATTTTTGAGTTTTAAGAAGCAAGAGAAAATTTTGAAAGAAATAGATAATGATGTTTTATTTAAAAGCAACGCAGTCTTGTCTGAAATGATTCAGGAACTCAAAATTATGAAAAGTACCATATTTTTCATGAATTTCTATGTATATGATATTTATGTTAAAAAATACACTGAGTTCATGAATGTTTTTAGAAACGAAAAGGTTGCAGCACTCAGGTTTAAAAAAATTGAACAATTCAAGTTGCATAAAGAAAAATTATTTTACAAATTGAAAAAGGCACGTTGGGCCTTTATAAAAACGCAAGAACAAGTATGTATGCTCAAAAAGAAGGAAATATCCGTAAACACTTATTTTGGGTTATGCAATGACACGATTATTGAAAAAATTGCGTTATTCTCAATTCAAGACGAGCTATTTAATGCTTAAAATTTTGAGTTCATAATATGCTTCATGTAAATTTTAATGATCATAGTCGAAGTTTGTTTTATGCAGGCTCAAATTTCTTTCCAGGAAAACATTTAATTAAAATGATTAGCTCCTCTTGCATTGACAACATTAAAGACTGTTTAGAAAATACATTAGAAGTAATATTAGCGGAAGCAATTTCCACAGGAGATGTTTCATTGGTGGATAATTGCCTAGAATACGGGAAGAATATTCTAAAAATAAATATTCATATTCCATGGGCAGCAGCAATTGAAACGGAAAATTTGATCTTTATAAATCGTTTAATCGCAATAGTCCCGCATCTTGAAAACCAAAAATATTTAGTTGATTTATATTTATCTTCAATTCATGTTAACAACCCAAATATTATAAGTAATCTATTAAGTATTAAAGTACCAATTGAAGGACCGTCAAAATATAGTATCCTACCACTTCAAAAGGCAATTTTGAACGACTCATTTGCCTTATATTCACTATTAATTGATAATGTGAATATCGATGCAGTTAATGAAGCAGGAGAAACGGCATTGTTCACGGCGGTGTACACTCAAAATTCCTACGCAATCGCTCTATTATTGAAAAAAGGCTGTAACCCTAACATTGCAACAGCAAGAGGTGAAACACCTTTGATGATCGCGGTACAAGGAGGAGATTGTTTTCAACTATTATTAGAATATGGTGCAAATTGTAATGATATAGACACAAGAAATTATTCAGTTTTACATTATGCCTGCCTCAAAGGAAATATAAATGTAAAACGTGTTGAACTATTAATTATTCACAAGGTAAACTTGAATACGAATAATGACCGTTTAGAAACACCTCTACATTTTGCTTCTAAAGCAAATTATCCTTCAGTAGTAAATATATTAATAAAAAATGGTGCATTTGTCGATCCAGTAGATGAAAACGGCAACACACCCTTACTTATAGCAATAAAAGCTAACGACATTGAAGCTATTCAAATTCTAGTGGGTAATAAAGCATTAGTCACTCATAAAAATAAATGGGGTGATTCACCCCTCACATTGGCATATAACAGAAAGTCAGAAGAAATTATACGCATATTACTAAATAATGGCGCATCAATTCTCGATTGGCCATATGAATGCACCTTCTTACATCAAAATATTATAAACCAAGAATGTGCGCGAATTATCGCGATTCACTTAATAACTAGAACAATTAAGTATCCCTGTATGATGATAGAGATACAACTTGTAATCCCCACCTCTATGATATGATTCAGGAATTACAGCAAATGAGAAAACATATGGCAGGAAAAAACAAATCATTTTTGGATATTTTAATCGAACCAGTGTCATCATGGGTAAGAATTTTAAATCATAACTCTGCGCCGAAAATACTTAATACAATTAAAATCTTTCCTACATATAAATCTGATTTGTTAATAAAGTATGAGATTGCATGGATAAGATTAGGCACGAAAACCATACGGCGTAGCTTTTCCAAACGTAAGCCATAAGTAAGGAAAAATATAATAGAACAGGAGTGGGAAATGACCCTCACCCCTATCTTTCTTTCTTTCTTTTTAAAAAACTGCATATTGCGGCGGCTTTTCAAAAACTATATGTTGCTATGTCAAATCTACATCCAGTTGTAGCCAGACTCTCGTCCTGACTAGATCTTTTATTTGAACGTTGTTCTAACTTATATTAATGTTATGTCTAAATATATATATATATATGCATATATATAGACCCAAAAAAGAAGTGTGTTTAAACAGTATATATATATATATATATATATAAGTATAATATCAAGCCTGTATTCGTGGTGTCTAATAAAAAAAAACCAAAAAAAAAAAAAAGAAGTGTGTTTAAACAAAATATATATATGTACACTTAAAAATAAAAAAATAATATATATTAATGGGACATGTATGTGAGTGTAATAAATTCTTCCTTAAGGGTAGATATTGCATGTATAATTAACTAAAAATAAAAATAATTAAATGGTTAACATGAATCTATGTAAGAATATATAAATTGTTCTATCGGTGTGTATAATTACATATAAATACCTTGATCATATCAAATAAACTTTTGGTTTACTACCTTAATTTTCATTAAACCTTTTTTTTGTGTGTTTTACAAAAAAGGAAAGAAAAGCTACAAAATAGAATCAGTCTAAGCATTGTACAGTATCAAAAGGTAAAATGTACTGGCAAACAGAAAAAGAACCAGAAATAGTTAGAGGACTGGTTGCTATAAGAGGTCTGTGTTGTGCGACCCTATACATAAAGGTCGATGGAACGCCCAAGTTATGTGAAGAACCTCGCCTCAATTATAAATATTATTGTGCCCATCATTATAAAATTAAAATAGAACGACTAGAAAGATACCACTATACAGAACGATGGATGGGATTTAGGTTCAAGGACTTTAAAGAAGAAAAGAAATTCAAACCATATAACGATATCAGGAAGACATTCAATGAAATCAATAGCGCTTTAGCTTCTTGGTTTGAATGGAAGAAGAGACAAAAGTTCGTCATGGATTGGAATCTTGTCTCCGACTATGGCCATCGCAGGGCTGTGGAACGTCAATATAACACAGCAGCTAGTGCCCTGGATATGGAATTAAGCTCTCCTCAATTATCAGAAACCTTTCTATGTAAAAGTCTAGACATGGTAATAAGTAAAACAACAAGCAAAAGAACGAACTTCCAGAACCAGAAGAAGCAAAACCCCCTAAAAAAGGGATTGGTAAAAAAATTAAAGGTGTGAGGCTTAACATAAGCTTTGGAGTGTGTTGTGCATTGATGCTAATGGTATGTTTTTTATTATTATTTATAGTTTTTGAAATAAAATTTTCATGCAAATAATAGAAAAATAAATTTTTCCTCTTTAGAATTTTTGATGTCATAAAAATAATCAATAAAATAATAAAATTTTCTAAGTTTTATAAAGCGTAATGAATATTGAATGTACTTTTCACATTTCGTATAAACAAATAATGGATTAAGCAGTAAAAAAAAAAATATAATAAAAAAAGAAATAAAAAATAATAAAAAAAAAAGAAAAATTTTTTGATAATAATAATAAAAAAAAAAAACAAAAAATGTTGTAATGTTAGATATTTATGTCTTAAAGTTTCTCACAAGTATCACTGAATATTATTAATGTTTGTGCATTCTTAATAAATAAAACAAAAGTATAATAACAGGATATTTGTGTAATAAAATTTGGTTGTCGTGAAAATATGAATTATAAAATACTAATTCAAATTGTATTCTTAATAAACAATTGGGAATGTTTTGCAAAATTGTATGTAACGTTAAGCAAAAATTAATTTAGTATTGAATGATGGCAGTTGTTACTTCTATTAAATTAAAAAAATTTTAAAGGGTTAAGGGGACACTCTTACCTAATTAATTTTTATGCATCTGCCATGATTTAACTTATTAATTGAATAATTAATGTATGTTGTTTCGAATATGTCGATGCAATAGCATAATGGAATAAATACAGAAACATAAAATATTTAATTCTGAAAAAAACAAAATTTTCGCAGTTTTCTATAGTTACGCTATTGGGATATATGTAAAACAGTGGTCTGTTCCAACAAAGGGTTTATAAAATAATTTTTTTTTCTCTCTCAAAACAGCGACAGTTATTTAAGAGCGATAAGGGTTCATACCCCTCAAGTCAAGCAAATGTGATAATAGAGTGGCCTATATGGGAAGGTTCAGGAAGTAGAAAGTCACTAGTGGGCTTTCTGATTTCTCTCTTCTCTCTCTTTAGGCAATACCATTTAATCTTACCGTGTGACCAGTCAATAAGTTATGTATAACTAATAAATAATTACACGACATATCCAGGTCCCAAAACAAGTTCAAGTATAAAAATCATATCGAAACAATAAAATATATTTTATGTACAATTTTTATGTGCCAACAAACCTATGTTTTTAATGAATATATCATATAACACATGAATATGTGCAGCAAAGTATGTAAAACTAACTCAGCAAGACAGAGATGCCAAATGTTCGAGAAATAGAAATTAACGCGAGCGAAAAGGGAAGAGGAGAAGGCACCTCGACCAGCTGACTCCGCTAATACGGTGGGTCCGCTCCAAGTCGCAAACTTGTGTTGCGCAATTTAATAATTTCAATTTTTTTTGTATTTGTTTAGCCTTGGAAGCTGTGTGGGTAAAGTTAGCTGCATTGTTCTCCATTCTATTTTGCCTTTTTCTTAAATTTATTTATTTTTATCTTTCCAAAACAAATAGTCAGTTGACCCAATTCCTTAATAATTGAGTACAGCTGTTACTATTTTGGTAAACAATTTATTATTTTAGGGTCAAGTGACCAATAAAATTAGGAATAATTTTTTCAATTTTTACTTTGTTAATATTGAGCTCACCTGAAAACTTAATTTCATTTTATTTTGTTCCACCTTATCTGACATTATTGAATTTGCAGGTGAAACTACCTGTTTAAACTGAGGTCCACGCTTACTGTTCAACAACATCTGAGCAACCTTTGGCACCTGTGGGAGCAAGCGAAGGGACTTTCTTCACCAACTGGTAGTCCTCGAGCCCTCGTACAGCTGCAGCAGCACTCCCAGAGTTCTTCGATAGCCTTGGGTTCAAATGTACTGTTTCTTATGGTTGTTAGAGCCAGCGTTGGAATCAATTTTTTGCCAATCTTATTTAGTATAGTATGAGCTCAAATTATTTGCATTGTTGAAATAGTTACTGATTGTTTCATTTTTTCAATTATATATTTTTTCAAAAATTCTAATTGAATTTTTTATACATTTTAGGTTGTTTCAAGACCAATTTTCAAAAGATCAATCCAAGTGCCTAATAACCCTTGCCTACTCAACCCAATTAGAGTTGTTTAGGGATCTTGATTTCCTTTTTTCTCTATAGTTTTTTTATTGATCTATTTACCTTTTCTCTTCTACGCTTAATTTTTGATTTTTTCACCTGCTTCATTTTTTCTAAACTTTCATTAAAGATTATGCTTAAGTTTTCTTCCAAAATCAGCCACCTGCCTGGCTTGGTTGTTATTATCTTAATTGTATTTCAGTTTAAATTCTATTCCACCAATAATATTCATATGTTTGAATATTTTTTCAGTTTTATTTTATTTAAAAAATAATTGCCTCATCTTAATTGTATTTCAATTAAAGATTGTCTTACCACTGATATTCATAAGTTTGAATATTTTTCCATTCTTTCATTTAAAGAATAATTGTGTTTCAATTTACATTTTCACCACTCATGTTTTTTTTGCCTTGTCCAAATCGCCTCAAGTTTAGAAAACAAATTTAAATTGTGTTTCAATTTAAATTTTCCCAAGCCAAAAGATAGTTTTAACTTTTACCTATTGATTAATTATTTCAAATACCACCCTACCTTGCAAAATGAATAAACCAAATTCATTAGCGCAAATCCTTAGCAGGCAAGCTATAATCCGAAATCGAATCGTCACTCATTTCGAAATATTTAAGCGAAAAGGAGCCTTGATGATTCACGAGTTAGCAGAGAAGCCTGACCAGTTTCCGCCCTCACCAGTCTTGCTGCGACCGTGATGCCGCGATCACGCATCACGGGACTCAGCGCCGTCGTCGTAGATCGACCGCTTATCTACGACGATTCCACCTAGTTTCCCAGAGGTAGAGTGCCACCCGGTCAAAACGGCGTGACCACTCTCCTCTATTGTAAGCACTTAGATACCGATAAATAAATTTACCACAAAAGTTAAAGTTCATAATTAAATGCCAGTGTTAGTTATTTGAAGCCCAGTGATTTCCTGCCTTCTCCTCGTCCCCTTTCGCTCGCGTTAATTTCTTATTCTCGAACATTTGGCATCCCTTGTGGGGAACTATTAGTATTATATTCTGTATGAGTTGAGGTATTTATGTATATTGTGAATGTAATAAACTCATATTTATAAATGTTTAAAAAAAAAAAAAGAGCAAATCCAGAAAAAAAAAAAACACAAACAAGCAACAACAAAAAAAACATCCAAGAATGATTAAAATTATGTATAATAAAATACTATGTCCGACCTTGTCAAACCTATCCTTTTAAATCAGACTGGACTTAATTTGTAAACGCGTCATTTCACCCTATCTTTTCTCGGATTCTCAATCAACCGTTACACCGTATTCTTCTGTCTCACGGATTAAAAAAAAAAAAAAACAGCTATTCAAAGTTAGTTAACTTGATAGTTACAGATGCTTGAAATGCTTTAACGTGTATCGCGGGAGTGATAACATCTCCATGGGGGATGGTGTCACGTCGTGACGTGGCATCAGACTCTGCATCGGGTCATACACGTGCAAGATCGTATGTGATAAAAGTCACGTAGGTCTATCGATTAGTCTGAGGACATGCGTGGTCTTCCGGAAAATATGAAATTAAAGGGAAAATTGACAACCCCACCCCATACATCTCATTATGCTAATTCTCACATTCCGTTGTACCCCTTCTGCGGGTATATAAACGAGATGAAAATGCGGACAGAGGAGCAGAAGAGCAGAAGATCCCCGCACGGCAAGGGCGGATTGTTCAAATTCCGACAAATTCCGATTATCCATCAGGCTCCTGACCCTCGTGTATAACAAATTTGAGTTCAGTCGGTTTTATTCCTTATACCCATTAACAGTCTCTTTGTGTATCCAACGTTTCATTAATTCAAAGTACAGTTTGCTCAAAATATCTCGTCTTATTTCAAAACCCTTCACCGGAGTTCCTGATACAGATAAGGTAATACTTTACATTTATTAACTTAACTTTCTTTTGTGCTCCCAGGCACGTAGAATTATTCAAGCCTTTGGTCAATTGGCGCAAGCCAAAACTATAAAAAATGCGGTCAAGAACCAGGGCCTCTTTCTCAATGCTAATACAGTGCTGTTTACTTTACATTTTTATAATTTTATTAATTTTATTTTACACGTTCTTAGTAGAACGTGACAGTACCTATTATTAAAGATAAACACAAAAAATCATACGTTTTTGAAAACTTCATAAAAAAACCTAAAAAAAACTTGCTGGGCGATTTTACCGTAAAACGCTTCCTAGTAGGGCTAGTATGAGGTCAAACTTTGGAAAATAGTAAAAAAACGATAAAAATTTAAGTGACTAAAACAGTTTTTTTTTATGGTACGTACCTATTATTAAAGATAAACACAAAAAATCATGCGTTTTTGAAAACTTCATAAAGAAACCTAAAAAAAATTTTCGGGGTGATTTTACCGTAAAACGCTTCCTAGTAGGGCTAGTATGAGGTCAAACTCTGCGAAATATTAAAAAAAAACTCAAAAAACGAAAAAAAAAAAAACCATCTTTTCAATGGTAAAGGCGCAATTTTGAAGTTAGAGATCTGAAATTTTGCACAGAGCTTCCTTTTTGACATACCTTTCGAACGATTGTGTGGGTTGCCAGCTTGTATTTTTTTTCACCATTTAATCTATTGATTCCGTTTTTTATTCTTTTTTCATTGTTTTTTTTTAACTTCATGCGTCTGGGGGCACAGTATAAAACGGGAAAAATTTTTTTTTTTTTGTTGGAAAATCATTTTTTTGTCTTGAAATAACTTTTTGAGGGGTTTCCGGTCGTGCCCCGGCACTTTGGGAACAGCGAACTCCTTACTACGACAGCGAATGAGCCTTATGTATTTAAAAAATAACTAAATAAATAAAAAATGAGATAAAATATTTTAGACTTGTAATCATTGTTATGTGACATATTCTACTTATATTTATAATGCACATACAGCATTATAAGTGTAGGTGGAATGTGTCGATGACACAAAAGAAAAATGCACGCACTGCATTCTTGTCATCGAGGCAACGCCCGAGCAAGACTGCAGCAGCGTTGGCAGTCCTAATTAGGATATCTTTTAAGCCGGACGCGTACTCCTTTGTCGGAGAATCGTGTATAAATTATCATTAGTGATTAAGTTTTAGATCGTATCGTTGATAATTGTGTAATAACAGTGTACTTAAGTAATAAGTGTAATTAAGACCCAATAAATAATTGTTCGAGTTAAACTGCGTGTTTGTTTGACGATCAACCTCCTTGCAGCAGAGCTCCAGCGATTGCACCGTCAACTTCCTGTAAGGTTTTAGTATTTTTTAGTATAGTATTAGAATTAGACCTTGTAGCACTATTCCGCGCCACCCCGTAATTTATTCTCACTTTTCCTCCCGTCTATAAACGAGTGGAGACCGCGATCCCCGGTAAAATCTCCCGTCCGGGCTGTTAGAATCAGGAAGAACGTTAAGTGTCGAACACACTTAACAAAAATTGGTAGCAGAGACGTGCGGTTCAGGTCCCCCGGGGGAATAACAAGGTTAAAAAAAAAAAAAAAAAAAAAAAAAAAAAACATAGCTAATTTTCATTTTATTAGTTTAAATTTTATTAGGTTAAAAATAATAGCTCTAAATTTAATTTAATTAGTAAAGTATAACTAAAGTTAGTAAAATTTTAATCGTTTAGCTGTCGCAATTTTGCCAAGACGGTGTTTGCCCACCGTCTTGTAGGTTAAGAAGCTATATTAGGCTCCATTTCGTTAATTTATATTTAATTTTAAACGGTTCAGGTAATTATTTAGTTCGAAATAATTAAGAAATTTCTCAATTAAGAATTATTGGAATGAATTCTTGACCTCGTTCTCGCCACACGTGACGCCGTGTCAGCAATGGCATTCCAACGTTGCGTTGCGAAAGCACGGATGTCACTCAAATTCCTTCGGTAGGAAAGGAGTTCAAAGCTTAGAATTAAAATCGAAAAAAAAAAATATTTTTACAAAGTTAAGGTCAATTAATAGTGTCCCGATTTCCTTCTAAATTTTAATTTCTTTAAGTTCAACATTCTATTTGAATGGTTAATTTTCATGATTATTTGATGCTCAGGACTCAAGTTTTTCAAATTGCAACTTATGGATTTTATTTTTGAATTTTAACTCTCAAGGTCAAACTTCGATTTTTCAAGGGTGTTGATTTCCGGTATTTGAATTCAATTTCAATTTTCAAATTGTTAATTTTAATTCGCCAATTATCAATCATTTCAATTTTCAATTTTAATTTTTCAAAATTTGGTAATTTTCTCAATTTTCATTTTTAAGCTCCATCTTGTTGATTTCAATTTTAGAACAGATTTTAATTTTCAAGGGAAATTAACTTACAAAAATTTTAATTTACGAAAAAAAAAAAAAAAAAAATTTGCTTATTTAAATTTTTAAGAATTCAATTTTTCAATTTTAATAGCCCAAAGTTTCGATTTCAATCCTAAGATCTGTCGATTTTTCTATTTTAATTTTTCAAGAGTACTACAAAATTCTAATTCTCAAAACCTTCAATTTTTCAATTTTATCTATCTTTCAACTTTAATTTTTCAAAAAATCTTCAAAATTTCAATTTTCTGAAGTTTCAAATTTCAGTTTTTCAAAGAGTTTTATTTTCAAATTTGGAATTTTCCAGGGTTAGAATTTTCAGAATTTTCAATCTTGAGTGTTGAACATTGAATATCTGGAATTGAAGAGCGTCACGATTATTTGATTTAAACGTCGTTATATTCATTGTAGGAGTTAATTAGTTAGCCATTAATTAGCTAATTAGTAGTCAGCCTCCCGGATCGTCATTGGATGCTTCCAGCCAATGAGCGCGCAGCAGGGTGTGGCCACGCCTTCTCGGACGCTCCTACGCCCGCCTCTCACTTGACCGTACGTGAAGATGAAGTGGGGAAGCAGCTAAGCGCCGTTTCCTTGTGTGCTGCTGTCCGCTTATCGGCGTTTCACTTCATTCTCCTTCTTCCGAGCGCTAAGTGATTAAGAAAGATTATGAATTAAGAAAAACATCTTGTATTTTACAATTTTGGAATCAACTTCATTGAAATTTATCATAATAAACATTGTTATATCGGTAGCGCAACTTTGAAAGTTTACAAATGTTTTATATTATGAATTTTTAAATTTTAATAATAAGTTGTAATTTTTTTAGTTGAAACTAATCTCAGCTTTATTCACAATAATCATTAATTAAAGTACTTTTTCATCTGTCTTTTTTATTTTTTTATTTTTAATGATATAACCGACTTCTATGGTTCTATCTATCACAGACTCTTCTGTTTACCTACGAAAAGTTCTTCACTTAGTTCATACGCAGATGGCGCTTTTTACTTGCAAACAGCGAATAAAGCCCAGGGGTTTAAAAAATCACTGAGAGGTAACCGTTGTTATATATAAATATTTATACGTGCATACATACCGATAGTTATGAGTACTAACCCAAATATTAAATTATTAAGAGGACCTAAGTCATCTGACCAACCTTAAGACCGAACCCTAAGACCTAACTATTGGACCAAGCAAACTGAGAGTGGCTACTTATTGCATCGTAAGTGGTGAGATCTCAGTCAGGATGGAAGAGGAGCCTATGTAGGTTGGGTCCAGGAAAGACCTGACTTTGGCCAAGGGAGTGAAGAAGTAGAGTATCAAGAAGAATGGACGCCTCAGGAAAACAATTATGAGATGGACGCACCGGAAATGCAAGCGTGCGAGATATATTACCAATACCCAGCAAATGCATATCAAATGCAATAACCAGCGTACAATTGGCCAAGGCCACCACAACCTACTCAGTACGGGACTCCTTATCACATCTAGCCCTTTATGCAACGGCCACCAAACCCAAAGGGACCGGGGCTGCAAGGGTACAATGAGCTACAGTCAGGAAATGAGCCTATTACCCGCGCAAATGATGAAAATCCAAGTCAGGGCGAAACGGTCGTCAACCCTACGAACAGCCAGGGACTTGCTGAACTCAGAATAGACCCAGACCCAGGCACCCATGTTAGAATTTACCTTCCCGATGAGCAGCGACATGTGGTGCTAATGTTGGATAGAGAAGCCCGGAACTGCCAGAACCCAAGCGAGTGGACCCGACAAAGAACAACCTGAACCTTCGACTTGTAGCGAAGCTTTATCGCCTATGAGACAGCAACGGGCCCAATCGGAAAATGACGTTAATCCTCCTAAAAGGGGTAGACCCGTAGTGGCCAAGACGAACAAACAGGCCCCTGAGTTAGATCATAGCGTGATAGCTCAGCGTACTAGGGCCAAGAGTACTGTAAAAACTGGGCTGCACCTAGGTCTTGTAACCATACCTCCCAAGTTAAAAGAGCTTGACTACCCAAGGCCAAAGACACCGCAAAACTACACCCTTCTGGCCCGGCAACCCGAAAGAGGAACATCAGAATCGGAATCTCCCAGCGCTAGAGAGACCGAATCGGGGAGAATCGGTGAGAGTACTGACGGCATACCTATCCCTGATCTGAAAGATAGTGGGTATAGAGCCGAGACAACCGAGGATGATTCCATGGAAGAAGAGGGAATTAACGGTCATTACGACTCCATGGTGGCATTATCAGAAACAGAAGTTAGTGCCGTCACTCCGAGTGAAACTGAAACTATTGAGGAATTTGAGGAGGAAGATGACCAGGTTGAATCTGAACCACTTCAATTGACGCTTCAAGAAGGAAGTGCCTGCTTGGACAAAAGCCTGCAGGAGCATTATGATCAGACCAACGAGTGATGCGGACTGCCAGCAATTAGGTCTGAGGAAGTCCCCACGCCTTTTTCGGATGGTGATGTCAAATACGAAGTCAGGGAGCCTGAAATTAGGGAATGCTACTCCGAAGGAGAGAAGGTGGCCTCGGAGACGAGGGAAATGCTCCAACAGGCAGATCTTTTCAATGAGGTTACTTTGGATGACAGCGTTATGACCCAACGAGTTCAGGAACTAATAAGAAAAGCCGACGTCAGCACCGAACAAAAAATAGATTGTTGTTCTGCTGAGAAAACCAACGCTAGCACGGGGCCGGAAAAGGCGGAAGAAGCAGATGGTGAGCAAGAGCCTGAACCATCCATTTTAAGTTGGCCCAAACGAGCTCAAATCTCTATAAGCCCTCGAATCTTTTTGGAAAGGCAGCTGATCAGCAGCACACTGGAAAACCGACCAAATCGACCACGACGATCCAAACCTCCAGATCTAGAAACAATAGAAGAAAGTAAGAATAATACACCCATAATTTTGGAATTCAGCCGACCTGCCCAGGAAGAATTGCCTTTCTTTTTGCCAGAATTGACGTGGCGGCAGGATGAGCCACCCGACTATGGAAAATGCTGGGATCCCAATGCAAAGGATACCACTGTGTCGGATGAGATACCAGTAGAGAGTGAAGTACGCTCTCAAGGGAAGGTCTTGAGAAGCAGGAATTGTTTCACCTATAAACGAGATAATATCGCGCATTTAAGGGCTCGAGATTGTATACCCGACGGCCCTGTTAGTAGATTGCTGACTGACCTGAATGCCATTGATCCAAGTCAGCTCAAAAGAAAACGTCCTCGAAAAGGGCAAGTGCTAATTACCCCGTACAAGCATCATAATATACTCACGTTAATAGTGAAAGACCATTACCACGACCCATTAGAACCTGCGGTGGTGAGTAAAGTGTTACAAAATCTTCAAGACACCCTGGCACGTCGCAACCTGAGTGGCTTTCGAATAGCTCGAAAGGGAGATATTGCCAAACAGTTGGAACCGGGACTCCTGAAAGAAATTATCCGAAAGACCTTTGATAAAACGACATATCAAATAACAATATGCTTTGAAACGTCTATTATGCCTCATGTGCCCGAACGACCTATCAAAAGATCCGCGAGAGATACTACGGGAAAGGCATGCGGAATGATCTATTGGACTACGTTCGACGATGCCCGAACTGTCGTGAAAAGAAAATTAACCGATGCAAAACAAGACAGGAATTAATACTAACGAACACACCGATCGAAGCATTTGATAAAATATCGATTGACACTGTAGGCAAACTACGAATGACCCCGTCAGGTAACCAACATGTGCTAACTAAGCAGTGCAATTTGATGAAATACTTAATAGCGATCCCGCTTCCAGATATACGAGCCAGTACCATCGCGGACGCGGTAGTACGATATCTGATTTGCCAATTCGGGGCACCGAGAGCACTGCTGTCAGACCGAGGAAAGAGTTTTTTGTCCGAATTAATTAATGAATAACTGCGACTATTTAAGATACGCCAGTTATGTACCTCCGGGTACCGACCGCAAACAAATGGATCACTTGAACGAAGCCATGCTTTTGATGGATTTCATTCGGGTGTATTCAGAAGAATACAACGATTGGGATCGTCTAGTCCCCTTCGCAGCATTCACGTATAACACAAGCGTGCATTCCGCAACTAACTTTATTTTGAGTTAGTTTACGGACGAGTGGCCAGATTTCCGATCAGAATTTCCCATGAGGAAAAATTAATCTCTATCTGCAAGATTGGATGAAATGCAAATACAGGCGGGAGAACGGGAAATTGCAACGAAGATAACTATCAAATAACTATGACCAAAAACTCTGTGGCAAGTCAGACGGATAATAATAATAATAATAATAACTTTATTCAGATGTATAAGTGATATGTATACATAAAACCGTAAATACATAATTTTGCATGAATGATACCAATGAGTCTTGTCCGAGCCGTGAACATGGTAACAGACTTCCAAAATCACAGGGACAGGATTCATAAGCATACAGTTTGACCCCGCAAGAACCAATAAAATCACTCATATTTTTCGTATGATTACAGGTAATCTGGGAATGAAACTACATCATATTGGACTTTGGAATGGATGAAAATCTAACTCAGATTTGGACAAACTGGGTCTAGAATATACAAAGGTGGGACCCGGAAATCTCCGAAGCGCTCACGCCGAAAATACTTGTCCTTGCGAACACCAGAATTTTAACCCATAAAGTGGAACCGATAAAACCGAATGCTGGCTCTCACCCCCGGATGCCATCATCACGGTAAAGAACTTCGATATGGGAGAAGCCTGACTACGCCCTGACCTTTCAACTTCCAAGCTCCTATCCTGAAAAAAATAAAATAAAAAGAATAAAATAAAAAAAAATAAGTAAAAAAAATAAAAAAAATTCACGACTAACTCGAACAGCAAAATGTTTGATTAGCAATATTATTCAAAGAAAATTCAAGTAAGGACCAAAACTTCAGAACTATCACTGGCTATTTTATGTAGCTGTAAGTGGGATGTCAAACGTGCTATAGTACAGTGACCCCAAATATAAGACTTAATACGCAGAATGTTGCTAGAAAACACGAGAAAACAAGAAAACGGAACGACATAGCTGTGGAGTTTTTCAAATGAAGTACCTATAAATTCTACGACCAAAACTACGATAGTCAACAGAAATTCCGAGGGCTCTTCATCAAGACAGAAAAGAATCATGGAGACTACAAACTTACTGGACCTAAGCAGAAAAAAAAAAAAAAAAAAAAAGGAATCTCATACGCAACCGACCGGCAAAACCATTTCGAAAACTAACTAAGCATGTGTTGGAAATTTTCAAAAAAAAAAAAAAAAAAAAAAAAAGGGGGGGTATAAATAAAGAAAACAAAAATACCTTAAAGTTCCTGCTACAATATTTACCAACTAGCAACAATCCTATAGGTCAAGAGTTGTTATCACACACCGATATTCAACCACTATAAAGACGACAGCAAACACTGAAGAACTTAAGAAGATCACGACGGACCCTCAAGCAAAGTACACCAGCCGGACACCATATCGTTCCGAGGTTTGAGCTGCCCAAAATTTTTTTAGTACCAACCTTGCATCAATGCACTGAATAATTTATCTTGCTCAAAATGAGGTTAGAAAGCCAATGTAAATGATAGACATTGATTTCCATTTTATACTTCTCAAGCTAAATTATAAAAAAAACTAACTAGAATATTTGCATAATAAAGTATAAGACGTCCGGGACGTCACAATAGCAATGACTTTAGTTAAAAAATATTTAGCTATTCTAGTTAGTTTTCTTATTCGTTTCATTTTATTGACTCGTATCAAAATTAAAATTAAAAAAATCTACGCTTGTTATTTTTCTTTTTATTTTACTTGAAATGCTTGGATCAAGGAATCTCAAACTCAATCAATCAATAATAATTAATTTTTTAATAATTTAGCTTGAGAAGTAAAAATAGAGATTAATGTCTATCATTTACATTGGCTCTCTAACCTCATTTTGAGCAAGATAATTTTTTTAGTGCACTCGTGATGCGAGGTTAGTACTAAAAAAATTTTAGGCTGACGGTCATATTTCGAGTGGCAGTTCAAACCTCGGAACGATATAGTGTCCGGCTGGTGTAACCTCGACAGTGCGGATTGCGTGAAATCTTTTCTACGGTCCAACACTGAAGGAAAGTGACCAAGCATTGACAGACCATTACAACGAATACTATAAGAAGAGCACAGATTTTCCAGAATCTGCAAACCACAACAACGGAAGATTCGGTAAGAACGCCGATCACAAGACCAAGAGACTACAACCAAAGAAGATGTTACGTGCTGAGACTTTATTCTAAGTTAAAAAAAAAAAAAAAATTAGGGATTTTAGGATAAGTTAGTTATTAAGTGTGTAGTGAAGTGCAATCGTGAGTGAAAAGCAAGGTGAATTGAGTGGAGGAATGCTAAATTGAATGGATGAATGTACCCTTGTGAAAAGAAAAAAAAAATAAATAAAAATAATAATAATTTAATTTATGTTCAAATGGATAAAAGTAAATACGGATATGTATTTTCTGTATATATTACTCATCTATCTCTGAGGATAGATAAGTGAATATGTATATTAGTGGTTATGAGATAATAATAATAAGGAAAAAAAATGTCTGTAAGTTTACGCCGGAAAAATAAAGGAATGTCTATGTATGGGGAATGATTCAGATAGAGTAAAACGCAATCAACGACGAATTGTGAAACGGTAGGTCACCGTCCCAATCAACTGCCCTAAAACACAACTTAATTCATTTCCCGATCCCTAAAAAAAAAAATAAAAAGAGTATCCACAGAGATAACCAAGATTAAACCAATTGAACGATTATTTTCGAGATTCGATCTAATTCTATAAAGGACCAGACACTCGTTAAATGAGGCCAATCAAAACGCACTCAAGACCGTGACTTGCGACTCATCGTAGCCCTAATCATCGGCACGCGGTGTCCGGCGGTTGAGGTGCGAATGAGTTAGCATGGGACTTTGCAGTAGCCTTACTCATGAGATCAGTTCAATGAATAAGGCGTAGCAGCTAACTATTGGAAGATAAATAAGACGAATAAGAGAAAAGTATATATTTTATTTATATACAGAACAAACGCACGGAAAGAATCTAAACTTACCTTTCAGCGTAAACTAGTTAATAGGACCGTGCCTCCGAGAAAAGTCTGTGTCGGATTCAAAGGTTGATATACCTTAATGTACCCGAAGAAAATCCTTAATTCCGTCATGATAAAACGAAACGTGGCTAAGACCTGACCGAGAGCTTATCGAGAACTGGATTCACTCTGGGCACAAGATTAAAAACCAGGCGATTCCTAACCAATGAAGAACGACCATGAAAATTACCTAAAACCTACCCAAGAACAAAATAGACCTACCTTATAAGACCATGACCTAGAGAACCACCCTATCTCCCAGAAACCCTAGACCTATATTAGACCTAAATTCACCAGGGACGGGGAATATTTTAGGAAGGGGGTACTGTTATGTGACATATTCTACTTATATTTATAATGCACATACAGCATTATAAGTGTAGGTGGAATGGGTCGATGACACAAAAGAAAAATGCACGCGCTGCATTCTTGTCAGCGAGGCAACGCCCGGGCAAGACTGCAGCAGCGTTGGCAGTCGTAATTAGGATATCTTTTAAGCCGGACGCGTACTCCTTTGTCGGAGAATCGTGTATAAATTATCATGAGTGATTAAGTTTTAGATCGTATCGTTGATAATTGTGTAATAACAGTGCACCTAAGTAATTAGTGTAATTAAGACCCAATAAATAATTGTTCGAGTTAAACTGCGTGTTTTGTTTGACGATCAACCTCCTTGCAGCAGAGCTCCAGCGATTGCACCGTCAACTTCCGGTAAGGTTTTAGTATTCAAAGTATAGTATTAGAATTAGACATTGTAGCACTATTCCGCGCCACCCCGTAATTTATTCTCACTTTTCCTTCCGTCTACAAACGAGTGGGGACCGCGATCCCCGGTAAAATCTTCCGTCCGGGCTGTTAGAATCAGGAAGAACGTTAAGTGTCGAACACACTTAACAATCATTTAATATTAACAACCCCTCGGAGTACAGAGTTAAATTTTTTCTTTCATTTCCGAAATTTTAATACAATTTTTTTTATTCGAAAATAAATATAGAACAACGATAAAATATAAAATAATGATAAAAAAATAAAACAATGTATTAGCATCAATTTTATTGAATTAAGGTAGTACCTATAGCACATATAGCTATCAAAAATATAGTTATAGACGCTTCGTTGCCCCCACTCCGACGCCACGCGCCGCCGCCGCCACCGCTGCTCTAAACCTATCGAAATCATGCATTTTTTATTCTTTTTGGTTATTTATCTTAGAAGTTAATACCACTTCCTATATTATTGTTTGCACCTCACGATTTTTTTAATGTTTTCCTACAGAAAAACCTGTTTTTTAAAAATATTTTAAGAAAATTAAATTTGCAATCCGCTAATAACCTCCAAATTTGTACGATTTTACTCGCTCAGCATAGGAATCACGTGTAAAAAGTTGAAACTTCTGAGCTTAATATCTCAAAATTTAGCCCCGCTTGAGGGTTCTTGAAAAATACCAACTTGTAAAGGACACAAAAAACTAACTCTGTGCAGAGTTAGAAAACTTTTTTAAGAAACACTAAAACTGTAGGTAACTACCTTAAACCATTTACGCATTGTGTTATATATCGGGAAGCCATTTTTTAAATTCATAACAAATTTATACTATCATTTTTAAGAAAAAAGTCGTTATTGTTATTATTTAATTTTACCTACGAAAAAACAAAAATTTGAACGCGTTTACCAAACGAACAGAGATTTTACTGAGATCGTTAAGTTCGATATTCAGCGAGAGTCGTAATTTTTCGATCGTAAATAAATCTCTCGCGGCGCGTGCGGCAAGAAAAAAAAGTACAGGCAAAGGCTTCCAATATTTTTGAACTCTACTAGAATTTTTGAATACATATTTTTTACATGTGTGGGCAATGAACACAAAGTAATCCGTTAGTGTGTGTACAACCTTAGCTGAGCGCTCGAGCTCGCCAGCTCAGTACAGTAGTCAAAGTGTGACTAGAAAGACGTAGGCAAGATGAAAAAATGGCCCAGGAACAAAAACGTAAGTTTTTTTTTTTTTTTAAATAAAATATTTATTAAAAAAATTAATAAATTTTAATTTAATTAATTTTTATTTTTACAGCGTCTCACCACAAAATCATCCCCCCGTATGAGGCAGTATCGTATCTGCTTGTATTGACCGAGCTGGACGAGCTGAAAAAGAAGGTGGCGGCCTCCGATGTAGACATGTTAACAGGTAACTTACCATTATTTATTTACCGATCTGATTCCCTAGTCGTCTACACCCCTCGGTTCAATCGCGTTTCGGCTTGAATTCGTTAGAAAATTTTTAAAGCATCCGACTAAAATGTGTAAAGTTAAATTTGAACGCGTATTATTCTACAATACCGAGTGGCAGGAATTTTACAACGATTTTTACGCGATTGAATCGCCATTGTAAACGGTGCATGTAGCACATTGGGGGATGCAACAGCAGCAGCAGCAGCAGTGATCTAGCCGTAGTAGGCGGAGCTGCAGCAGCAGCAGCGGTCTAGTTGTAGTAGGCAGCAGAGCATCAGCGCTAGAGGCCTAGCTGTAGTAGGACTCGTGCAGCTCGGAGTTGCCGTTCTCGGTGTTGTCGGCCTCGAAGTTGCCGGCAGCCGCCTACTACAGTTAGGCCTCTACCGCTGCTGCGCTGCCGCCTACTACCGCTAGGCCGCTGCTGCACCGCTCAGGCGCCTACTATAGCTGGACCGCTGCTGCAGCACCGCCTCCTACTACAGCTAGGCACCTGCTGCTGCTGCTGCTGCGTCTTAGCAACCCCCTGCGGTTCCACACACACACACGGGAGAAAAATCTGGGGTCTTAGGGTCTTAGGGTCTAAAAGCCGAGCACTGTGACGTCTACGAGAAGTGGGTCGAAGGCAACTTCTCAGATTTGGAGAGCGAATAGATATTTTAAAAAATTTGTAATTGGAAATAAAAAAATAAAAAAATAAAATGAAATAAAAATACAAAGTATTTTTTATTTATTATCCTATTAATAAGGGTAGAGGGCCCAATTCGCAGTCCTTACCCGTAGAAAATGAGACTTTTGCTTCAAAGTACCCCTATTATGGACCATGCAAATCTCATGCATGCAGCTCTGCTTACCCCGGTTAACAGACCAAAAAATTGAAACGAAGCAAAATTTTCAAAATCCAACCTCACTTTCCAAGTCTTCGCACCGTTAATTGGGGTACACAGATTGCAGATGGGATTTCACGTATAAAAAAGGTCCATTAATTGAGGTAAGGTAAAAAGTGCTCTCATTAATTGGGTCAAAAAGGTGTTGACTTTAATCATTAATAATTCAATAAATAAATAAATATTTGAAGTGTAAAAAACTTATTTTGATGATCAACATCCTTAAAATTAAGTTTTTGAAAAAAAATAGACTTTAAAGAGCTTTTTTTTTTTTCAACAAAATTCAAAACCTGAAAAAACCTGATTTTTGCGGACCACAATTGGGTCCTCTAACCTTAAATTAACATGTTTTTCGAAAAAAAAATTGTTGATTCTTTTTTATTTTACGCGAAATTAGTGTTTTTTCCTCAAGATACCTTTTCGAAATAATATCGAAGTATATAAATTGTTGCTAACGCGTTGTTTTATTTATTAATAAAAAATGAAAACCCGTGCGATCTAGAGAGTCACCGCGATTTTACGCGTAGACCCGCGAGAGTCAAGCTCATTCCCGCCCGCGCCCGCCGCCGCCGCCCGATTTTATTTTTAGAACCACGCGGTTGTAAGCTCAACCTCCGCGGGTGTATTTATTTTCGCCGTACTCACGTTTAGATAAATTGTTTTGGCCCTCAAAAGGGCCTTTTTTTCTCTTTTTAAATAAATTAGTTTAATTTTTTATATCCTTCCTTTTCAGGTTTACTGTAAAGGTTGTAATATTTTTTTCAAGTTTTTCTCTTGCTATTTTCTCTTTTTTCTGCTCTTTCTCTTCTTTTTTATACTCGTACATTAACGGCTGCTTCTCCCAGGGATGCTTAACATCGGTGTCTTTGTAACCGTTGCTGGATTTACCCTCCGCTTGCCCCATGTTCTAGTTCAGAGGATTCGATACGTCTTTACCATGCGGTTGATAAATCAACAATGACTTTCTTTTTACATGCTTTTCTTTAATTCTTGCTGTGTTAATTTATATTCCATAAATAAGTTTATTTTTATTTTTCTTCTTAAAATAAAAGCAATGAAATAAATTTTTTAATTGATGTTCGTAAAAGTTAGGATCGTTTATGTACACGAAATCCTCTCTCAAATAGCCAAGAATTATGTCTTTTTGCTGTAGAAACAAATTCCACGACACCATGTCGAGAGTAACATCTTTGTAAGTCGATGTACTACTGCAAAATTTCACTTTTGGATGATAAATACACACGTTTATTAGACTTGTCGATCGCGTACGTCATAGACAATAATGAATTTGGAAGCTCCATGATTCTCAAGTGTTTGCGGTAGAGTAGCGTTACAGTGACTGACAGGCACAGTTCTCTCAGCTCTTCGTTCGAATTGACGACAGCCGTGTAAGAGCTTCGAAAGTAAGGGAATATTCCGTTACGTGATTGTTTAGACCAATCGTGAAGCAAAAATAAAAATTTGCGTCCAATCGCGAATCATACCCCTACCCCTTCCGATTGTTCTTCCCCTCGTTTGCATCATCAAGGTGACGTAACCTCAAAACCGTTTGCAGGAAGTCAGATAAGAAAAAAAAGATAACGTACGTGTCTGGACTTGCTTCGCGATAACAAGCTCTTTATCTCTCGACAGTAGCTAGCGCTGTAAAAAATTCTTATATGGTGACGTCACCGATCCTGTCCGGACTTGCACAAAGATAACGTATCCCCTATCTGATTCTTGATTCATAATGCATGAAAGTTAAATTTTACAAAACTCAGCAATGTGCTTTTTAATTTTTACGAGATAATTTTTAATTTCAGGAAAATAGGAGTAGTACGGACTGATGGTTTAAAAAATAACAAATAAATTATATTTTTATTTTCGTTTTTATTTTTTTCGAGTACAAGTAATTTTTAACACATGTTACAGAATGGTTACATTAAAATTTATTCTTGATCTACAGATTTGCACTCCGGGGACGCCACCACCGCCACCAGATGTAGCAACGCTAGAATAAGCGTTGATTCGATTTATTTTTCTTGTTGATCGTCGTTTTATTAAAGCTTTATAACATTTAATGTCTTTTTATCGTTACTTTTTATATTGTTAGAAAATTGGTTCAAAAATGATTGCATATTCTTAAACTCCTATGATATATAAATTGTAAACAATATTCACCGCAGACAACAGAATCAAAACTTTGCAGCTGTTTTTCACTATATTGTCACGTTTTGCAATCTTTTTTTATAGCGTCGTACATAAATTTTGAAGCGGGTCTACGACCGTAAGAATCGAAATAAAAACCATGAGCTTTCTCATTCACGTCGTCTCATTCTCACAAGTCCGATGCTCGCCGCTTCTGTAGGCTTCTTGGGTGTTCACAATCAATCCTGCAGGTAAAAGTAACCGATGTGGTATTTGATCAGCAGCGAAAACACCAATGGTTTTGATTTTTTTAGAAAAACCGTTTAGCATATCCGCTAGCTCTCGAGTATTCATTTTTACTTATTTTATTATTATTATTAATTTAATAATAATGAACAAGCAAGAGGTTCATCATCGTCGCTGATAATCCGGAGAGAGTTAAAGTCTCGAGCAAGCGCGTCTACTTCGTCATAATCACTGTTTTTTTCGTTTAACAATTTTTCTCGCATCATTTTTTCGTACTTAAAAAGAGCAATTTGATAATACAACGAAGGTATATCAAACCCACCCGATATCGGCCAATCCTCGTTCAAAAGAGATCTAAGCCAGTGTTTTAAGACGAGGGATTTATAAAGGGCACAATCTTTGAAATCATTCGACGAATCGCTTTGACTATGATGTGTGCACGCTGTGTCTACATCGGGAAGCGAACTCTTCAGCACTTTGAAGCTTGGACCTTGGTGATTTTCGATATTTATAACTCGTCTACAAATAATTGATTCTAGAAACTCTGCTTTGTCGTTGCCACGCGGGTATATATTTTTTACCTTTTTTACGAATGAACGAAGATGACTGTATAACTGAGTTGTCGAAACCAAACCTTCGTACCATTCAATACGGTGAATTTCGGTTGTACAGTAGTTGTTCGTACTTTTCAGACTGTTGGATAATTTTTCAAAAGCGTGCGGAACTTTGATCAACCAATGACCAACGATATTTTTTTGTAAAGCAACCACTGCGACTTCTTTTGGTGTAAAACGCTTATGCTTGTCGCACGAGCCTTGAATTTCGATCAAGATATCCATAACGACGATGTGTTCGCTCTCTTGCAAAGAACAATACTGTCTATTCGAAAATCAAAATGAGGGTATTAAACCATACGACGGCACTCTCCCCTCTCTTTTTAAGAGGTAAAATCTGAGATAATTTGCCTGTTAGCGTCGATCTCGATTAAGTTTTCATACTCGGCATACATAACGCAATTTATGGTAGTCGCTAATGCTTGATCAAACCTTATTTCTATTCTTAGGTTCCCGCTTTTTACAACATTCCAGTGGTTCCCCATATGTCGGGAGTGAGGTCGAACGCAGTCAAAAAAATTCCATGTATATAGTTATCCCGATTAATATTTATACCTTCGTTAGCATAGTGAATTACTAAGCCGGTGTACAACGTTTGAAAAAATCGATAAACGATTGATTAGTATCAGATGTAAAGCACGGTTGAAGAGCCTTGGACGGTAATTAGACACCGTCTATGTAGATACACAAAAAATTTATGAGTCTCTCTAACCGCCCGATGGAACGTACGTTCAGTGAACAAGCTCATTCGGCTCATTCAAGCTCTTCGGTATAAAAGAAATCATCAATTTCTTCGTCTTTTAAATCCATTTAAAATATAGAAGTACAGCCCTTGACGATTCGATACACGCTTAACTATAAATACTTCCTCGCTGAAATTCTTCTCGTAACCGGGTTCGAAGGTGTTTTTCGTTCTGCTGATTCGGACATACTGACCGGGTTTGAACTTGGGTCTCGATACTAATGATTTCTTCGACTTATTTTCATTAACGTTTTGAGACAGAGAGCGTTTGAATAAATTTTTACGAGCAGTTATTACGTTGAAAATATTAACATCGCATGGTCTCATTTTTGTACCACTGTGTAAACTTTCGTTGTATCCTTTTACAATTTTTTGCACGACGTCTATGTAACGTTTAGTATTTTTATATGTTAAATATCTCCATATACGTGCCTTCAACGTTCGAATAACTCTTTCAGCGATGCTACATTTTATATCGGGATTGCGTGCAAATCTAAACTTAATATCGTGTTTTTTTTAAACATTTTGAAACTGTTCTCCCTTAAACTCGCTGCCTTTATCAGTCTGTAGACATTTGGGTACGAGAGGTGAAGACCGTTTGATGATTTTTTGAAACGCATTACCAACAGTCAGGGCTGTTTTTTCTTTTAAACTTTCAACCCATATTTTGACAATGCATCGATAACAACCAGAAAATAATTGAAACCATCTTTAAATTCTTTAATACTTGTCATTTGCATTAAATCTGCTTCCCACAAATCATCGATGTTTGTCACGTTGTAATGTAATCTCGGGAATCTTCTTATAACTGGTTTGTGAAGAGTATAAGCGTTTTGCTGGAAGAGCCATTCGTAGATTTTTTGCTTTTCTTTGTCGTTCAAAGACTTGCCATTTTTGTTTACGGTCAATAAATTTCGAGCTCCTGTAAAAGCTATTGGACTGTTCAAGTCGTAATATTTTTTTTCGTAAGTCATTTTAAAGCTTAATCTTCAACCACTTAGTTTTAGCAGTATTTCTAGTAACTATAGGAGATCCTCGTACAAAACTTTTTTTGTTTTTGTTTGTCATCTCGTAGGAATTATCTAGATTATTGTTTTTTCTTTTTCTCGAGCCTTGTGATACGTTGGGTTTTTTATTTTCGAACTCGTGTTTTTTTTTTTTTTTGGATAAATTTATTAAACCTGCTTTTAACTTGAGCGGTGTCGATAAAGTTGACAGTAAATTCGCAAACTCTTTTTTCCCTGCGGGTTGTATTTTTTTTTCTTTCTTGAGACTGCGTATTATTATTTTTGAGGTCTTGAAAAAGCTTATCTAAAAATTCAGACGATATGTTGCGCTTGCCCGTTTTGTGGAAACGTAGTTTCATAAATTCTTTCAGATCCTGCAGCTTCACTGTCTGTTCAATGATACAGTAGTGGTCAAAAGTTTAAGCCACCCCCCGATTGCGTATTTTCACCGTTTGATTTTTGAGCTTGAAAGTGATAGAAAACATATAAAACTTAAAACGAGTTGTAACTTCTATTTTTTATCTCTTAAAATACCTAATAACTCAAGAAAAAAACCATTTACGATGTATAAATTTATCATTTAAATTCATTTTATCTCAAGTTTAAGTTCAAAAAGTTATTTTATAAAAAAAGCTATTTTCGACGATTTTATCGTTTTCAATGAATTTTTAAAAAAATTTACAAATGTCCAGCATCATGATTTTTTTTCCTCGTATTTCTATTATGATTAAGTTTAAAGAAAAAAATTTTCATGTCGATTTATGAAGAATTGTTCAAACCACAACAAAATAACAAATTTTTTTGAGAGTTTAAAAATCATTGTTTTTGCACAATTTTGCGTTATTGTAAGCTGTAATCAAATTTTTTTTCAGAATAGAGGGTCAAAATCATATAAAAACACATACTGAATGTAGCTTTAACTGTTTTATTTAAAAAAAAAAAAAACTTAAAAAGACTTACAGGAAATCATAAAAAGTTATTTTTAACAATATTTTTAAAGTATTTTAATTTTAACGAAAAACTTGAATTTTTTGATAATTTAATCACATCGAGAGAAATCTTTTTTCATCGATCAATAAAACTTCAATAACAAATCATCAACAAGCTTGTTTAAAATTCAAAAAATCTCGAATTTCTGTTACGCTACACTGTCACGCAGTTGCGCTACCTATTTATGTAAGTTTGGAACTAAAAAAGATAAACAAAGTTTACCGCATACATTTTTTATCAGTTGATATAAAATTCATGATGGGGAAAAGAGCTGTATCTGAAGCAACAAAGTGGCAAATCATTGGCCAATTTAAAGCAGGCAAAAATAATCACAAATAGCTAGATCGTTGAACGTAAGCAGATGTTGCGTTAGAAACACAATCGATATTTATCAAAAATCTAAAACAGTGAAAAACAAAAGCCGTTCAGGTCGACCTCGTAAAACAAGTGCTAGAGATGATGGATTCATTATTAATGAAGCAAAAAAAAATCGTACCGTTACAGCAAATACTTTAAAAAATAAACTAGAAACACAATCTTGTGTAAAGATTTCTAGAGAGACGATCAATAGGCGCTTGCTAGAAAGAAATTTGAAATCTGCTGTGGCGGCGCACAAACCTCTTTTAACCTCAAAAAATAAAAAAGCTCGATATGATTGGTGCAAGGACAAATTATCATGGACTGCGGAAAAATGGAACTTAGTACTTTTTAGTGATGAATCATCTTTTCAACTTTTTTCTAATCGACCTAAGCGAGTGCGTCGTACACCGAGTGAAAAATATAATCAAGATTGTCTGTCTGCAAAAGTACAAAAAAGTGGCGGATCAGTGATAGTTTGGGGCTGTTTATCTGGTAAAGGAAAGGGTGAACTGCATTTTGTAAATGGTACAGTTGACAGTAAAAAATACATTGTTATTATGAAAAATTTCATGCTTCCCTACAAAAAAAAAATTTTCGGAAGAAGAAAAAATTGGCTGTATCAACAAAATAACGCCCCTTGTCACACATCGAAGAAAACAACACAATGGATGGCTAGCAAAAAAATTCCACTTTTAAAATGGCCAGCCCGTTCTCCGGACTTGAATATTATTGAAAACGCTTGGGATCAGATTGAAAGAATGATAAAAGATGAGCATTTTAAAAATATTGACAATTTAAAGCTAGAGATAGCAGCTGCTTGGCAAAGTTTAAGCCTTGACTACTGCAAGAAGCTCGCCGAGTCAATGGTAACCAGAGTACGTGCTTGCTATGAAGCCAAAGGTGGAACTACAAAATATTAAAAACTTGTATTTTATTTGAAAACAAGTTAAAAAGAATCAAATCAAATTAAAATAAAAATATCCAAACATGCTCGTTTATTTTTATAAAAGATTATTTCTCTCAATGTGATTAAATTATCAAAAAATTCAAGTTTTTCGTTAAAATTAAAATACTTTAAAAATATTGTTAAAAAGAACTTTTTATGATTTCCTGTAAGTCTTTTTAAGTTTTTTTTTTAAATAAAACAGTTAAAGCTACATTCAGTTTTTGTCTTTAATTCATCTTTCGTTATGAGATGATAATATATTGATAATGAAAAATATTTTTTCTGTAGACTTTCAAAATTGAAAGACAGTTAAAAGTACTTATAAATTAACAATGTGCTCTTTGCATCCAAGTTACGACCTTTTTCAAATTAGTCTGGTCGCTGGTAAGGTTTTCGTGAGATTCCCCCCCCCCCCCCCCGCATAAATAAAGTTTTTTTTTACTAATATTGATGCGCTGATCACAAAAATCTAATTAAAAAGCATAAAAAAGGAGCGTTTAAATGTCAACAACAATTAAATTTTTCAGCCATGGGCCTACCGGCCGGCTGTACTGATCAGCTGTCAGCTGCGACTGCTGCGCATGCGCAATGTTGTACAATAACGCGAGCTCCGCAGCGCCAGAATATAATTGTTGTTAACTTTTAAACACTCCTTTTTTATGATTTATTACTTAGATTTTCGTGATCAGCACATCAATATTAGTTAAAAATACTTTTATTTATCCGGGGGGGGAAAAAATCTCACGAAAACCTTACCAGCGACCATACTCAATAGGATATGATGAACAAATTACTAACTTATTTTAAAATGAATCCGGCTATGTGGACAAAATGAAGCCATTAGAGGTAAATAAAGGGAAGTATTTATTTGCACGGGAAAAAAAGGCGTTTGAACGAAATCTTGTTGCACGGGAAAAAAAGGCGTTTGCACGGGAAAATAAATTAATTTTCACGGGAAAATTTAAAGGTTCGCATGGGAGAAAAATGCGGTTTGTAAGCAACTCCTAAACTTACTTGAACAACATAAACTTGCCTACAGTCAGTACAGTTTGCAAGCATATTTCAATTCAATTCGGCAATGGCTCCACCTCTTTAACTTTCGGCAAACACATTCAGTATAAGCTTGACCATCGAGCAGAGCAGTGTCATGGACAACGAACTAAGGTATTTCGTAAGCAACTCTGAAAGTTCGGATGAGGAATGATTCAACCAGCCAAAAAACGAAGGCGACCTACACGTACGTGGATTGTACAAAAGAAGTACAAAACGGCAGTAGAAGCAGAAAATGCAGTTCATGAACTCAACCTTTGGAAAATTTGCTAATCACGTTTTTCATTCATTTGCAGTAGCTGTAAATAAATGCGAAACTCAAGAAGATTTTGAATTTCTCTTTCGAGCTGTACAAAAAGCTGTTCCAGAATGGAAGCCAACAATTTTGATGGCTGATACCAGTGACGCTATCACGAACGGCTTCACCGCTGTGTTTGGTGCTCCTGAAGTTCGTCTGATGTGCTTCTTTCATGTCATTAAAAGTGTGGATAAGTATTTAAGATTAATAAAAAATGTAAATTTTCGCACACAGCTCAAAGAAGACATATACACACTGCAGTCGTGTCAAACTCCAGAAATTTTTTCAAAAGTCTCTCAATTATTTTTAAAAAAGTGGAAAAAATGTGTCGATAACCAGGTTAAGGATTTTATTGAGTACTTTGAACAGGAATGGTAGATAAAACTTCCTGCATGGTATGAAGGAGCTGCCTCGGGGCATCCATCTACGAATAATGGTGTTGAAGGTGCCAACGGAATCATTAAAAAAAAGCACACTTTGAGAGAAAGATTGCCTGTTGGTGAGTTTCTCGTTTGCTCATCAAGCATGGTTCAGCAATGGTCGGAGCGGCGGGATCCAAAATCCGTTAATTGCATCATTTTCAATGAGAGTTTTACTACATCTTTGCAACTGTGGACTCAAGCTTATCAGTGGGTAGCTAAAAAAATTGACATTCTCGAACGTGACACTAAGGATAGTGTTGAATACTTTTGTTCATCGTCAAAATTTGACACACCGATCACTGCAAAGCTGCTGAAAGACTTTGAACGTCAAGCTGGAAAATGGAGAACTTTCGAAAACTACTGTAGTTGGTCCACTAAATTTTGGAAAATTGAAGTTTACTCCAACCACGTGACATGCTCCTGTCCTTTTTTTGCCAAGAAAAATCAATGCAAGCACTCTGTTGGTATATTGATCAAAAGAAAAGAAGTGGATGTACCACCAGAAGCCATGAGTGTCCCACTAGGACAAAAGCGTAAAGGCAGCAGACCTTCAAAATCCAGAAAGGCGCTGCTACTGCAATAAATATGAATTTTTTTATCTTATATTGTGACGCTGCTTCCGAACAGCGAAGATTTATACATGTAATAATTTCGGTCAATAAATCTATCTTTTTCAAAATGTAATTAATGATTAAAGTTCCGTGGGATTTCATAGATTTTCCCGTTCATGAATATTTATTTGTCGTTTGTTTTTATTATTTTTCCCGTTCAAACATTTTTTATCTCGTGCATTGATTGTTTTCCCGTGAAAAAATTTTTTTCCCGTGCGTTCGCCTTATTTGTACCGTGCATTTGATTTTTTTTTCCGTGCTGTAAAATCGTACCCGTAAATAAAACTCACCCACGTAACGTAAAAACAAAATTTGAGAGAGAAAGAATTTCGCTACCTAACTAGCATTTAACCGGCGGCTTCACGGATAGCTTAATTGAAAAAGCATCCGACCGGCAATCGGGAGATCCCAGGTTCAAATCCTGGTGCTGGAGTCGAATTTTTTTCTTTCTCAATTTTTGTTTTTAAATTCATCTTTCGTTATGAGATGATAATATTTTGATAATGAAAAATCTTTTTTCTGTAGACTTTCAAAATTAAAAGACAGTTAAAAGTACTTATAAATTAACAACAAATTAACAATTTATTGTTTACTTGTGCTCTTTGCATCCAAGTTACGACCTGTTTCCTGAGGCCAATACTTATTAGATACATCTATAATTCGGTTCAAAAAATTGCTAAAATAGCACTTAGCACGCTACACAACGTTTTTTTACATTTATCTTTTTTTTATTTTGATCGCCATTTTTTACTTCCAGCACTGGTTACGTCTTCACCGGCAGCCGCTAGATGCGTGAGGATAAATAGATTCTGAACGCAGATTGGTAGCGGAGCGTGAAGTAAAGTCTTTTTTTCACGTTGCTAGCGGCAACGTGAAGATAAAACTCCAACTCGCACTCCGTGTTCAATCGTCCGGTTTCCAAACCCAAATGCGTTCGGAAAAAAGCACTTTCCACGCATGAAAAGCAAAAAATGTTTTTTTAATAAAATAGAAAAAAATATATTCACTATCTTGGGGCCTCTTCACTTGATAGGGCCCTGCGTGAGCCTCCTTAACTAAAACTACTCTTAATCAAACCATTTTTTTTCTTGATATGAAAATTGACAATTTATTAAATTTATTTGTCATTCAAAGTCGTTTTAAACTATTCATCGATCTCGACGCGAAGCTATTTTGTAGTAAGCTAAGCTATAAGGGGGTACTTTGACCTTTTGGGGAAAAAAAGGCATATTTTTGAGGATTTTTAAAAAAGAAACGGTTTAGATTTATTAAATAATATTTACTGTAAATTATTAAGTACCTTTTGGAGAACTTTCTGTAAAATTTTTATTAAAAAATATTAAAAACTCTGCTGATTACAGAGGACTTTCCGAGACTCCTTTAGAAAAATTCACTTGCGGTGGAAATCGTAGCTCGGCATAGGATCGTCTAAAATAAAAGTCCAAAGAGATATTGATTAAAAATAAGTTTTTCTAGGAGGTCATAAGAGGATTTTTTTTTTTTAATTTGCACCTTTGGCATCGCTTTGAAGCCAAAATACTGCTTTTTGCAGTAAAAATCCACTATTTTGTTTTTAAGTTAAAAAAAAAATTCTCCTGACCTAGTTTTTTATGTGTACAATAAGTGTGGAAAGTTTTTTAAGGATCGGTGCAACAGTTTTGAAATGCCGATGTCCACCGAAAAAAATGATTGCTCTGAGAAAACGCACTTTAAGATTACAACTGTAAAATATTGAGAAAATATTGTTTTTCTCTTACTTAAATGGAATCATCGATCCCAGCTCCATAAAGCAGAGTCCTTGCAGCAGTAAGTACTTACATGGAGAGGCTACACCCTGCGGGTCACCGATCCTAACGAAACTTTGGGGATCGTTTTCTAATATCAAAAAATGAAGAAATCCATCAATAATGGGCCAATGGGCCCTTGATTTCAATTCGCCATATAGCTCATATGGCATTTTTAGCACTTTTTTGGTTTTTTAGCTAATTTTTCAAAAATCTCTCTTTGAAGCCTAATAAATGCACTTACAAAACACTGCAACCTCGCATTTCTTGTTTTTTTTATGAATTTTTGAAGAAAAATATTCTTAGATATCGTTTTGATACCCCCAAGTTTCGTTTAAGATCGGTGACCCGCAGGGTGTAGCCTCTCCTTGTGAGTACGCGTGCAGTCCTGTCGTGACGCTGTATAGGCGGCAACGATAGTTTCATAAAAAAAAATACAACAGCTATTTCAAAAATTATTCCTAAAAAAGTTTTAGGAAAGAACTACTTTGTCAAGTAATCAGTGACAATCTCAACAATGCAGTGGGATGGTTCGATGAAGAGTCGGTTGTAATAAGGTAAACGACCCAATTAACGATAATTAACGATCAGTTAAGGATTTCGTTAGGCTAGGAAGCTCCATAAAAGTGAATTTGAAAAAAATTTTCATCGTGTAAGGGGATTAATCGATTAATTAATTGTTTGGGAAAGGATTAATCACTGTTTTATAATCATAAATCGAATATAACTATTAAAATACTTTATTTAAAAAAAGTAATGCCCGAGGTAGGTATTAACGATCACTGGTAATGCCCCGAACCAGTTAACGATCAACACAGGAACCCTATTAACGATCACATTTAAAATCATTTCTTAATCTAAAAAAATTATCTTAAATAAATACAAATATATTTTTTCTCGAAAAATTAAAATGAATAACAATTTTTAGCATCAGGTAATAAAAGAAGCATACAAATTTTCACAATTCATCGCTGGTTTTAGGAATCTTACTACTTTTGATTTTTGCGTTAATTTCTCTCTCCTGAGCCATGAATTGATCTTTTTTTAATTTCAAATCAGATTTTTTGGCATTATCTTCATTTATTTTGTTTTTCAAAAGCTGAATTTTTTCAGCAGTCTCTTGACATTCACTAACTTTGAATTGATGTTTAAGTAAATTCAGATCATTCTTTCACTGGAAATCCTTGCTTGCTTGCTTTCCAGATCCACTCGACAATTTCATCTTCTTCTTTACTGGTTAATATAGTTGCAGGTCCTGGTTTAGTAAGTGGATTATTTTTGAGAGCTCCATTTATTCTTGGTTGTAGTGTAGAGAATGGAATATTCCATTTTTTTCCAGCAGCTCTAATGCTAATTGATCCTTCCTGTACCATTTTAATTGCATTTTTCAAGTCTTCATTAGACCAATTTTTTCTTTTTTTTGACTGAAGCAATAAAATTAATTTTTTTTAGTTACTTATTAAGCAAGACATGTGGAAAATCATAAGTAATATTTCACATCTGCATGTACATTCTTTGATCGATAATAGGTTATGATGTCCATTCTCAGCGCTATTAACGATCACAGCTAAAAAAGGAGTTCAATTAAATTTTTTTTAATTCTTACCTTTTCTTGCTTCTTCTTCATGCTTTCAGGAAGATTTTGAGCCCAAAAACAATTCCGTACGTCTAGAATTTTATTTAAAAAACGACTTTAAAAATGCACCACGTGCTTACGCTTGCGCTTAAGGACGGACACTGAACCGCTTGCGATCACCACTTTTTGAAATCCCAGCAGTTTTTAAACATTTCGATTTTAAAATTTTGCTTTAAAAATCACATAGAAATAAACCTAAGATATTAAAATTTCGATAAAACTTATTAATAAATCATAATTTTTTTACAAAAATTAATAAATATTAAAAATTTTAACAAATGATCGTTAATTGGGGGCCGATCGTCAATTGGGTCGTTTACCTTAGAAGAGGAAGAATAATCTGGAGTTGAAAAAAATCAAAATAATACATCTCATATTCAGCTTATAAATAATATCCTTGATTGGATTAGAAACCCGTTTGAAGAAGACTTTTGAAAATTTAGTTTGAGCTTGAATGCAGTATTATTCGAATTATAAATAGTATATTTTCAAATTTAATTGAAAAATTTATCAATTGCAATAAATAATACTAAATTTTTTTTATTAATACAAATATAAATAAATATAAGGTTATACTAGCTTATTTAAATGTAATAATAATGATTATAATATATAATTTGTATCTTTTTACATGACTATTACAATAAATAATTTTTACATTAAAATGTGACGTAACGAGGAGGAAGGGGTGTCTGCAATTTTGTGACCAATTTGTTACTTGGGTGAAGGGGGTATCAAAATTCGTAAAAATTTGCGTGACGTAATATTTGAACGGCCCCCAAGAACTCGGAAAGTACTGAATATTTTTTAATGAAATTTTAGCAGCATACTCTTAAACCCTTTCCGCTACAAATAGAACGATCCAGATATTTATAAAGGTTTTTAATGCCAAGTAATCAACTATTAAAAATAAAAAAATTAACTTTTCTAACCTCAAACTTTATACTAAAAAAAGGAGGCATAAAAATTAAGAGTTGAAAAAACTTCCCGCAAGGAAGTTGAAGAAGCTTTTTGGAAACTTTCAAAGCGATATTCCAAACAGGTAAAAAATGACAGCATTTTTTAATTAGCGGATGAGCCTGCCTGAGCTGATTTTCGAGCGTCTCGAGCGCTAAGGCGGTTCTTGCATCCAACTCCTCAATTGCATAAAACTCATCCATTAAATATTATTTTGATTTTACGACTTTTGAGTGTTCATTGTAGAAAAAATATTAGAAGCATTAGACTGTATAGTTTTACTAAATGGCGTGAATTTTTTCTCTTGTATGTTGACCATTTAGTTTTTAAAGTTGTAAAAAGCTAAAGTTTGCCTTATTTCCATTACGCGTATGTCTGCTGAAAAGTAATAAATTAATGATATATTTCTTTCTGCAATAGAGATCCTTTAGAATGACCATACTCTTGTAGTTTAACTATCAAAGAATTCATCGCTAAAAACAGTAAAAAACTGACCAAGATACTTTCTAACAGTTTTACAAAAATAATGTTCACATGCCTAACCTTCAAAACTACGGTATTCAATGAAGAGTTTGGAAGACTGCTGGTTGGCTAGGATTAAGCGAAGCAACGAGTCGCCAGAGTCTTCCTCTGCTCTAGCTGTATTTAAATAGAAATAGGCTCGTTCAGACTTAACTTCATTTAAGTTATAAAAAAAATAAAAAAATAAAAATGGAGTAACATGCGCAGGTATAAAATTAATAAGTCTGAGAAAAAAAGATTAATTTTAATTGACACTAGCTCTTCTGAGTGCGCTTCAAGCGCGCATAGGAAAAAACAATAAGAGTAACCTCAAAATGTACTTTTCGAATATTTTAAAAACTTCTTCACCAATCAGCTCACGAATAAAAATCTTACGCAAGATGGCGATAGCTCTCTTTTATAAAGGGAAAAGAAAGTAAGCCAGAATAAAAAAAATAAATAGGATTAAAGTATCGGTGTGTAGATATTGCTTTCTCTTAATCAGAGCTCTCGTTCATAAATAAAAAATATAATATAATGATGATTATCATTCAAAGAATAACTTTAGGGTTCAACACGAATAAATTTATTTATTATTCAAATGTTTATTGCCGATTATTAATTGCATGCTGTCGTACTGCAGCTACATAGATTTCACACCATATTAGATCATTTCAATATTACACTCAATTAATTCACAATCTCGATAAATAAGCAAGTAAACGTGCAGTGAGCGTCGCATATGACGAAAAAAAAGTAATTTATTATTTTTTTCGAGGTCGCGCTTCCCGAGGACGCGGTGGACTTCCCGTCCGTATCGAGGTCGATTTTGCGCTTGAAATACAACGGATTTAGGATAAAATGTTCTGCGTCAGAGCGTACCGTGAGTTAGTAGGGTCTTAGTTGTTCAAACCCCCTGGGAAATGCAAGCATTTCCCACTCAGTTGAAACTGCCGTGCTGGGAGCACCGTTTGTAACTGGAGTCGGGAGATAAACAATCCGCACACAAAGACAGTTGTTAGCCTTGCTAATTTAAATGATGAACTTACGCAGTTGCTCCTGGGACAAAATGCGGGAACCAAGTCAGGACTCTTGGTTCTGTACTACCAACTTCCCGGTCCGGTTCAGCACCGAGAAAAATCAAAGACGGCGGGGACGAGCAGCGGCTCGAGTCAACCCGGTTGCGAGTTTTCGTTGTCTCAGGACGTCCTTGAGCTCTAGACACTACTCGCGACGCGTACCGAAAAGGGAAACTTAGAATTATTTCCACCAAATCTCTCAGCTAAAGTTTAATTTAAAGTTTAAGGTTTAGCTGATCCAAGAGATTTGAAAAGTAGAAAAAGAGTGTCCCTCCTTGCAAGCCGCGGTCAGCTCAATACCTCGGTGCAGGCCGAATTTTTAGGTGGGGGTGCGCGGGATTTAATTAAGTACACGTATTAGTTTATAACACGTCACGAAGGATCAGCCAGACCTAATCAATCCCTTCTCTACGTTTAGATACGCAGAGGAGTAGGATTGCAGTGATGCCGAATTCGAAAAATTAGCGCGCCACTCACTGCTCAATTCAAAGTTCTTGCTGAATTGTTTTAATTAAAATTATATTTAACATAATAAATAATGAATTAATAAATCCAAATATATGAATAATAATAAATATAGGTACACATTTGTACCTCTGCAAGGGGGAACGTTGCAAATTTAAATGTTAAATAAAATGTTTCGATGTGATTTTCAGTGTTTTATTGGTCAAAAAGAATTTCAGAATTTATAAAAAATATAAATATTTTGATAATTTCTCATAAAAAATTTTTTTTAGTCTTGGATTTGAACAGCGCTGGTAGAAATCCACCGGAAAGGTGTTGCGTCGGTACTCGAATAAAAGAGACAATTTGCTTGAGACTTGGCCAAAACGTAGCTAAAGATTAGTTACTAAGGAGGCTCACGCGAGCAGGGCCGTATAAGTGAAGAGACCTCAAGATAGTGAATATATTTTTTTTCTATATATTTATTTAAAAAAGAATTTAAATAAACAAATCAATTTTTTTTTTTTTTTTTTTTTTTTTTTTACTTTTAATTATTGATTTAAACAATTAAAGCTGCAGTCGTATATTTTTGAAATAAAAAGTTAGGTTAAGATCACCTGATTTTACAGTTTTTATTTGTTTTCTTGAAAGTTAATACGCCAACCTATGTTTTTTATGCCAAGATATTCAGAATAAAATAAACTATTAGTACAATTTTTTTCAGAACAATTGTCCTCGTCAGTTTTTTAAGTGAAAGAACAATCGATGATTTCCCATAAGATCACGTATTAAAGATCCAAATTTTTTAATTGCATTTTCTCGAAATTTAGGTCACCAACCTAATTATTTTTTTTGGAAATGTAATCTATATGGTACATAAACTACGTTTTCTCAAAGTTTTAGGAATATTGACCTCATGGAAAAAAGTTGCGACCATCGGGACATGTTGGAAAAAAGATATAAGCAAATAAAGTTTAACACGTAATCATATGGAAAATCACTGAATTTTACGGGTTTTATCAAAATTCATTAAAACGAAAAGAATGATTATAATAAAAAAAAAGTCAGTGATACAGTGGTAAAAAAAAATACACAATTTTTTCGTTAATGATTGTTAATGAACATTTGTATGTGAGATTAAAAAATCAGCAAACACTAAAATCTTAGGTTAGCCGCGATGTTTTACACGAGTGCGAGAAAGACGGAGACTCCCATGACTACTCGCAAAAGTATTGGGAACTGACATGATGGCAGACGAAAATATAGATATACTAACCTACAGGCAAGATGGCCGCCATAATCCACCAGTCTGTACAGAGCAGGTGAAAGCTGTGATTTTTATGTAAGTATAATTCCCAGATCGTAAGAGGTAATCGGATGTATTGTTTAAATAATCTTTGGTGATCTCGCAAGACATGATTCACCTCGGAGTTTGATTATTTACATCCTGAAACGATAATTAAAAAATAGTCCTCTTTGCCGCCGTGCACTTCTGTACGAATTGTTGGATTATAGCAGACGATTTTTCTGTATACTCAAGTCAGACCGAGGCCTCTCGAAAGTGACAGAATTCCGAATGGCGGGAATGGAACAAGAATTTGAAATTTCGGGGCCGAAGTGGCACAGAAAAATTAAATTGAAAGTAACCACAAGCCTAAAACTCCATAACGCTGAGCATAATTGTTAAAAAAATAATTTATAAATAAACAAACAAGCCTAACACTAGGCGAAATAATTAATGAATAAATTTATAAATAAACAAATAAATCAAAAAGCCCACAACCCCGTAACGCTGGGCGTGAATATGAATAAAATAATTTATAAATAAACAATTAAACCAACAGGCATACAACCCCATAACGCTGGGCGAAAAAATTAATAAATAAACAAATAAACCAACAAGCCTACAACCCTACAACACTAGGCGAAAAAATGAATAAATAAATTTATAAATAAACAAATAAACAAACAAACCTAAAACCCCATGACGCTGGGCGTAAAAACGAATAAAATAATTTATAAATAAACAAATAAACAAACAAGCCTACAACCCCATAACACTAGGCGAAAAAATGAATAAATGAATTTATAAATAAACAAATAAAAAAACAAGCCTACAACCCCATAACGCTGGGCAAAAAAATTAATAGATAAACAAATAAACCAACAAGCCTACAACTCCATGACGCTGGGCGTAGATATGAATAAAATAATTTATATATAAACAAATAAACCAACAGGCCTACAAGCCCATAAAGCTGGGCGAAAAAATTAATTAATAAATTTATGAATAAACAAATAAACAAACAAGCCTACAACTCCAGGACAGTGGGCGAAAATATGAATAAAATAATTTATAAATAAACTAACAAACCAACAAGCCTGCAACCCCATAACGTTGGGCAAAAAAATAAATAAATAAATCTTTGAATAATCAAATAAACCAACAGGCCTACAACTCCATAATGCTGGCGAAAAAATTAATAAATAAATTTTTGAATAAACAAATAAACCAACAGGCCTACAACTTCATAACGCTGGGCAAAAAAAATAATAAATAAATTTTTAAAAACACAGAGAAACCAACAGGCGCACTACCTCATAACGCTGAGCGAAAAAATTAATCAATAAATAAACCAACAAGCCTACAACCCTAAAACGCTGGGCAAAAAAATTAATAAATTAATTTTTAAATAAACAAATAAACTAACAGGCCTAAAACTCCATAACACTGGGCAAAAAAATTAATGAATAAACAAATAAACCAAAAAGCCTACAACCCTATAACTCTAGGCGAAAAAATTAATTAATAAACTTATGAATGAAGAAATAAACAAAAAAGCCTACAACTCCAGGACGCTGCGCGAAAATATGAATAAAATAATTTATAAATATTTTAACAAACCAACAGGCCTACAACTCCATAACGCTGGCGAAAAAATTAATAAACAAATTTTTAAATAAACAAATAAACCAACAGGCCTACAACCCCATAACGCTGGGCAAAAAAATTAATAGATAAACAAATAAACAACAAGCCTACAACTCCATGACGCTAAGCGTAGATATGAATAAAATAATTTATAAATAAACAAATAATCCAACAAGCCTACAACCCTACAACTCTAGGCGAAATAATTAATAGATAAACAAATAAACCAACAAGCCTACAACTCCATGACGCTGGGCGTAAATATGAATAAAATGATATATAAATAAACAAATAAACAAACAAGACGACAACCCCATGACGTGGTACATAGATATGAATAAAAAAATTTATAAACAAACAAATAAACCAACTAGCCTACAACCCCATGACACTGGGCGTGAATATGAATGAAATAATTTATAAATAAACAAATAAACAAACAAGCCAACAACCCCATGACGCTGGGCATATATATGAATAAAATAATTTATAAATAAACAAATAAACCAACTAGCCAACAACCCCATGACGCTGGGCATATATATAAATAAAAAAATTTATAAATAAACAAATAAACCAACTAGCCTACAACCCCATGACGCTGGGCATATATATGTATAAAATAATTTATAAATAAACAAATAAACAAACAAGCCAACAACCCCATGACGCTGGGCATATATATGAATAAAATAATTTATAAATAAACAAATAAACCAACTAGCCTACAACCCCATGACGCAGGGCGTAAATATGAATAAAATGATAAATAAATAAACAAATAAACAAACAAGCCGACAACCCCATGACGCTGTGCATAGATATGAATGAAATAATTTATAAATAAACGAATAAACCAACTAGCCTAAAACCCCATGACACTGGGCGTGAATATGAATAAAATAATTTATAAATAAACAAATAAACCAACAATCCTACAACCCTATATCACTGGTCAAAAAAATTAATAAATAAATTTTGAAAAAAACAAATAAACCAGCAGGCCTACAACTCCATAACGCTGGGCCAAAAAACTAATTGATAAACAAATAAACCAACAAGCCTACAACTCCATGACGCTGGGCGTAAATATGAATGAAATAATTTATAAATAAACAAATAATCCAACAGGCCTACAACCCCAAAAAGCTGGGCGAAAAAATTAAAACATAAACAAATAAATCAACAAGCCTACAACTCCATGACGCTGGGCGTAGATATAAATCAAATAATTTATGAATAAACAAATATACCAACAATCCTACAACCCTATATCGCTGGTCAAAAAAATTAATGAATAAATTTTGAAATAAACAAATAAACCAGCAGGCCTACAACTCCATAACGCTGGGCAGAAAAATTAATAAATAAACAAATAAACCAACAGGCCTACAACCCTTTAACTCTAGGCAAAAAAATTAATTAATAAATTTATGAATAAACAAAAAAACCAACAAGCCTACGTTCTAATAACGCTGAGCGAGAAAATAAATAAATAAATTTATAAATAAACAAATAAACAAACAAGCCTAAAACCCTATGACGCTGGGCGTAAATATGAAAAAAATAATTTATAAATAAACAAATAAACAAACAACCTACAACTCCATGACACTGGGCGTCGATATGAATAAATATATTTAAAAATAAACAAATAAACAAACAAGCCAACAACCGCATGAGGCTGGGCGTAAATATGAATAAACTAATTTATAAATAAACAAATGCACCAAGTAGCCTACAAACCCATGACACTGGGCGTGAATATGAATAAAATAATTTATAAATAAACAAAAAAACCAAAAGGCCTACAACCTCATAACGCTGGGCGAAAATATTAATAGATAAACAAATAAACCAACAAACCTACAACTCCATGACGCTGGGCGTAAATATGAATAAAACAATTTATAAATAAACAAAAAATCCAACAAGCCTATCCCCATAACGCTGGGCACAAAAATTAATAAATAAATGTACAAAAAAACAAATAAACCAACAGGCCGACTAGCCCATAACGCTAGGCGAAAAAATTAATAAACAAATTTTTAAAAAACCGAATAAACCAACAGGCCGACTAGCCCATAACACTAGGCGAAAAAATTGATACATAAACAAATAAATTAACAAGCCTACAACCCTATAACTATAGGCGATAAAATTAATAGATAAACAAATAAACCAACAAGCCTACAACTCCATGATGCTAGGCATAAATATGAATAAAATAATTTATAAATAAACAAATAATCCAACAAGCCTACAACCCTATAACGCTGGGAAAAAAATTAATAAATAAATTTATAAATAAACGAACAAACAAAAAAGCCTACAACTCTATGACGCTGGGCGTGATTATGAATTGATAAATTTATAAATAAACAAACAAACAAACAAGCCTACAACTCCATGACGCTGGGCGTGATTATGAAGAAATAAATTTTTGAATAAACAAATAAACCAACAGGCCTACAACCCCATAACGCTGGGCGATAAAATTAATACATAAACAAGTAAACCAACAAGCCTACAACCCTATAACTCTAGGCGATAAAATTAATTAATAAATTTATTAATAAACAAATGAACGAACAGGCCTTCAACTCCATGACGCTGGGCGTAAATATAAATAAAATGATATCAAAATAAACAAATAAACAAACAATACTTCAACTCCATGACACTGGGCGTAAATATGAATGATATAATTTATTAATAAACAAATAATCCAACAAGCCTACAACCCTATAACGCTGGGCAAAAAAATTAATGCATAAACAAATAAACCAGCAAGCCTACAACTTCATAACGCAGGAAAAAAAATTTATAAATAAATGTTTAAATAAACAAATAAACCAAAGGCCTACAACTCCATAACGCTTTGCAAAAAAATTAATAAATAAATTTTTAAAAACACAAATAGACCAACAGGCGCACTACCTCATAACGCTGGGCGAAAAAATCAATGAATAAACGAATAAACCCACAAGCCTACAACCCTATAACTCTAGGCGAAAAAATTAATTAATAAATTTATGAATTAACAAATAAACGAACAGGCCTAAAACCGCATAACACTGGGCGAAATAATTAATACATAAACAAATAAACCAACAAGCCTACAACCCCATAACGCAGGAAAAAAAATTAATAAATAAATTTTTTAATAAACAAATAAACAAAAGGTCTACAATTCCATAACGCTGGGCAAAAAAATTAATAAATAAATTTTTAAAAACACAAATAGACCAACAGGCGCACTACCTCATAACGCTGGGCGAAAAAATCAAATAATAAACAAATAAACCAACAAGCCTACAACCCTATAGCTCTAGGCGAAAAAATGAATGAATAAATTCATGAATTAACAAATAAACGAACAGGCCTAAAACCGCATAACACTGGGCGAAACAATTAATAAATAAACAAATAAACCAACAGGCCTACAACTCCATAACGCTGGGCAAAAAAATGAATAGTTAAATTTTCAAAAAATAAACAAACAGGCCCACTACCAAATAACAATAAACGAAAAAAATTAATGAATAAACAAATGAACCAACACGCCTACAACCCTATAACGCTGGGAAAAAAATTAATAAATAAATTTTTAAATGAACAAATAAACCAGCAGGCCTACAACTCCATAACGCTGAGCGAAAAAATTAATAAATAAATTTTTAAATAAACAAATAAACCTACAGGCCTACAACCCCATAACGCTGGGCGAAAAAATTAATACATAAACGAAAAAACCAACAAGCCCACAACTCCATGACGATGGGCAAAAATATGAATAAAATAATTTATAAATAAACAAATAAACCAACAAGCCTACAACCCCATAACGCTGGGCGAAAAAATTAATAGATAAACAAATAAACCAACAAGCCAACAACTCCATAACACTGGACGTGAATACAAATAAAATAATTTATAAATAAACAAATAATCCAATAAGCCTACAACCTTATAACCCTGGTAAAAATTGTTAATAAATTAATGTTTCAATAAACAAATAAACCAACAGGCTTACAACTCCATGACGCTGGGCGTAAATATGAATGAAATAATTAATAGATAAACGAATAAACCAACAAGCCTACAACTCCATGACGCTGGGCGTAAATATGAATAAAATAATTTATAAATAAACAAATAAACCAACAAGCCTACGACTCCACGACGCTAGGCGTGAGTATGAATAAAATAATTTATAAATAAACAAATAAACAAACAAGCCTACAACCTCATAGCGCTGGGCGAAAAAATCAAAAATAAATTTATAAATAAAAAAATAAACAAACAAGCCTAAAACCCTATGACGCTGGGCGTAAATATGAATAAAATGATATCAAATAAACAAGTAAACAAACAATACTACAACTCCATGACACTGGGCGTAAATATGAATGAAATAATTTATTAATAAACAAATAATCCAAAAAGCCTACAACCCTATAACCCTGGGCAAAAAAATTAATAAATAAATTTCCAAAAAATGAACCAATAGGCCCACTGCCCCTTAACGATGTGCGAACAAATTAATGAATAAACGAATAAACCAACAAGCCTACAACTCCATGACGCTGGGCGTAAATATGAATAAAATAATTTGTAAATAAACAAATAAACCAACAAGCCTACAACCTTTTAACCCTGGGCAAAAAAATTAATAAATAAATGTTTAAATAAACGAATAAACCAACAGGCCTACAATTCCATAACGCTGGGCAAAAAAATTAATCAATAATTTTTAAAAAAAACAATTAAACCAACAGGCCCACTACCCCATAACGCTGGGCAAAAAAAATAATGAATAAACAAATAAACCAACAAGCCTAGAACCCTATAACGATGGACAAAAAAATTAATAAATAAATTTTTAAATTAACAAATAAACCAACAGGACTACAACGTCAAGACGCTGGGCAAAAAAATTAATAATAAAATTTTCAAAAAATAAACAAACAGGCCCACTACCCCATAACGATGGGCGAACATATTAATGAATAAACATATAATACAACAAGCCTACAACCCTATAACCCTGGGAAGAAATATTAATAAATAAATGTCAAAATAAACAAATAAACAAACAGGCTTACAACTCCATGACGCTGGCCGTAAATATGAATAAAATAATTAATAGGTATACAAATAAACCAACAAGCCTACAACTCCAGGACGCTGGGCGTAAATATGAATAAAATAATTTATAAAACAACAAATAAACCAACAAGCCTAAAACCCCATAACGCTGGGCAAAAACATTAATAAATAAATTTTCAAATAAACAAATAAACCTACAGGCCTACAACCCCATAACGCTGGGCGAACATATATATGAATAAACAAATAATACAACAAGCCTACAGCCCTATAACCCTGGGAAAAAATATTAATAAATAAATGTCAAAATAAACAAATAAACGAACAGGCTTACAACTCCATGACACTGGGCGTAAATATGAATGAAATAATTTATAAATATACAAATAATCCAACAAGCCTACGACTCCATGACGCTGGGCATAAATATGAATAAAATAATTTTCAAATTAACAAATAATCCAACAAGCCTACAACCTTTTAACGCTAGGCAAAAAAATTAATAAATAAATGTTTAAATAAACGAAAAAACCAACAGGCCTACAACTCCATGACGCTGGGCGGGATTATGAATAAATAACTTTATGAATAAACAAACAAACAAACGAGCGTACAACTCCATGACGCTGGGCGGGATTATGAATAAATAAATTTTTAAATAAACAAATAAACCAACAGGCCAACAAGCCCATAACGCTGGGAAAAAAAATTAATAAATAAATTTTTAAATAAACAAATAAACCTACAGGCCTACAACCCCATAACGCTGGGCGAAAAAATTTATGAATGAATGTTTGAATAAATTAATAAACCAACAGGCCTACAACTCCATAACGCTGGGCAAAAAAATTAATAATTAAATTTTCAAAAAATAAACAAACAGGCCCACTACCCCATAACGATGGGCGAACAAATTAATCAATAAACAAATAAACCAACAAGCCTACAACCCTATAACGCTGGCCAAAAAAATTAATAAATAAATTTTTTAATGAACAAATGAACCAACAGGCTTACAACTCCATAACGATGGGCAAAAAAATTAATAAATAAATTTTTAAAAAAATAAATAAACCAACAGGCCCACTACCCCATAACGCTGGGCGAAAAAAATAATGAATAAAGAAATAAAACAACAAGCCTACAACCCTTTAACGCTGGGCAAAAGGATTAATAAATAAAATTTTAAATTAACAAATAAACCAACAAGCCTACAACTCCACGACGCTGGGCGTACATATGAATAAAATAGTTTATAAATAAACAAATAAACCAACAAGCCTACAACCCCATAACGCTGGGCGAAAAAATTAATAGATAAACAAATAAACCAACAAGCCTACAACTCCATGACGCTGGGCGTGAATATGAATAAAATAATTCATAAATAAAAAAATAATCCAACAATCCTACAACCCTATAACCCTGGGAAAAAATGTTAATAAATGAATGTTTAAATAAACACATAAACCTACAGGCCTACAACCCCATAACGCTGGGCGAAAAAATTAATACATAAACAAATAAACCAACAAGCCTACAACTCCACGACGCTGGGCGTGAATATGAATAAAATAATTTATAGATAAACAAATAAACCAACAAGCCTACAACTCCATGACGCTGGGCGTAAATATGAATAAAATAATTTATAAATAAACAAATGCACCAACTAGCCTACAACTCCACGACGCTGGGCGTGAATATGAATAAAATAATTAATAGATAAACAAATAAACTAACAAGCCTACAACTCCATGACGCTGGGCGTAAATATGAATAAAATAATTTATAAATAAACAAATGCACCAACTAGCCTACAAACCCATGACACTGGGCGTGAATATGAATAAAATAATTTATAAATAAACAAATAAACCAAAAGGCCTACAACCTCATAACGCTGGGCAAAAATATTAATAGATAAACAAATAAACCAACAAACCTACAACTCCATGACGCTGGGCGTAAATATGAATAAAACAATTTATAAATAAACAAATAATCCAACAAGCCTACAACCCCATAACGCTGGGCACAAAAATTAATAAATAAATGTTTAAAAAAACAAATAAACCAACAGGCCGACTAGCCCATAACGCTAGGCGAAAAAATTAATAAACAGATTTTTAAAAAACCAAATAAACCAACAGGCCGACTAGCCCATAATGCTAGGCGAAAAAATTGATACATAAACAAATAAATTAACAAGCCTGCAACTCCATGACGCTGGGCGTGAATATGAATAAAATAATTCATAAATAAACAAATAAACCAACAAGCCTACAACCCCATAACGCTGGGCGAAATAATTAATAGATAAACAAATAAACCAACAAGCCTACAACTCCATGACGCTGGGCGTGAATATGAATAAAATAATTTATAAATAAACAAATAATCTAACAAGCCTACAACCCTATAACCCTGGAAAAAAATGTTAATAAATAAATGTTTAACTAAACAAATAAACTAACAGGCTTACAACTCCATGACGCTGGGCGTATATATGAATAAACTAATTAATAGATAAACAAATAAACCAACAAGCCTACAACCCCATGACGCTGGGCGGGATTATGAATAAATAACTTTATGAATAAACAAACAAACAAACGAGCGTACAACTCCATGACGCTGGGCGGGATTATGAATAAATAAATTTTTAAATAAACAAATAAACCAACAGGCCAACAAGCCCATAACGCTGGGAAAAAAAATTAATAAATAAATTTTTAAATAAACAAATAAACCTACAGGCCTACAACCCCATAACGCTGGGCGAAAAAATTTATGAATGAATGTTTGAATAAATTAATAAACCAACAGGCCTACAACTCCATAACGCTGGGCAAAAAAATTAATAATTAAATTTTCAAAAAATAAACAAACAGGCCCACTACCCCATAACGATGGGCGAACAAATTAATCAATAAACAAATAAACCAACAAGCCTACAACCCTATAACGCTGGCCAAAAAAATTAATAAATAAATTTTTTAATGAACAAATGAACCAACAGGCTTACAACTCCATAACGATGGGCAAAAAAATTAATAAATACATTTTTAAAAAAACAAATAAACAACAGGCCCACTACCCCATAACGCTGGGCAAAAAAATTAATAATTAAATTTTCAAAAAATAAACAAACAGGCCCACTACCCCATAATGATGGGCGAAGAAATTAATGAATAAACAAATAAACTAACAAGCCTACAATGCTATAACGCTGGGCAAAAAAATGAATAAATAAATTTTTAAATAAACAAATAAACCAGCAGGCCTACAACTCCATAACGCTGGGAGAAAAAATTAATAGATAAACAAATTAACCAACAAGCCTACAACTCCACGACGCTGGGCGTGAATATGAATAAAATGATTTATAAATAAACAAATAATCCAACAAGCCTACAACCCCATATACCTGGGAAAATGTTAATAAATAAATGTTTAAATAAACAAATAAACCAACAGGCTTACAACTCCATGACGCTGGGCGTAAATATGAATAACATAATTAATAGATAAACAAATAAACCAACTAGCCTGCAACCCCATAACGCTGGGTTCAATAAAGAAACTGATGAGCTACCTCTAAAAACCCTGGGCGTCGAGTTCAATAAATGAGCTGATCAGCTATCCCCCAAAGCCCTGGGTACCCGAGTTCTACGAAAAAACTGGTCAGCTCCCCCCCAAGCTTTATACCCTCAAAACCCTGGGTGCCTGATTTCAACAATGAAGCTGATTGACTACCCCCAAAGCTTTAAACCATCAAAACCCTCGGCGCCCGAGTTCAACAAAGAAGCTGATTGGCTACCACCTAAGCTCTCAACCCTCGAAACCCTGGGTGCCCGAGTCTAACGAATAACTGATCAGCTATCCCCCAAGCTTTCAACCTCCAAATACCCGAGTTTAACAAGAAAACTGGTCGGCTATCCCTCAAGCTTACAACCTCCAAACCCTGGGTTCCCGAGTTTCTCAAAAATAAAATTATCGGCTTTCCCCCAAGCACTAAACCTCCAAGACCCTGGGCGTCCGGGTTCCACATAAAGGCTGGTCGGCTATTCCCCAAGCCTTAAGCCCGCATAACCCTGGGAGCTCGAGTTTAACAAAAAAACTGATCAGCAACCCTCCAATCTCTCAACCTCTAAATACCCTGGGCGTCCGATTTCAATATAAAAACTGGACGGCTATTCGTCAAGCTTTGAGCTCCCAAATACCCTGGGCGCCCGAGTTAAAAAAAAAAACTGGTCGGCTATCCCCCGAGCTCTAAATCTCCCAAAACTCTGATTACCGAGTGGAATAATTTTACAAGTTAAGCTTTCTTTATATTCGAATAATTTTTTTGATAATGTTGCAAACAAAGAGTTACACATAAAGTAAAAATTTATAGTGGTTACCTAATCGACCACGCCCTTTTAGAGTTATAAATTTCATATTTACAACTTTGTGATATAATTGCACCAGTGCAGCGTAATTAGGTATCGTTACAAAATTATTTATTTCGTTAACTAAAATTTACTCATATTTTTGGAATATTTTAACTGGGGCTCCCAAGATTTTTGGGGGTTTAGAGCTTGGGGGATAGTCGATAAGTTTTTTTGTGGAACTCGGGCACCCGGGGTTTTGGGGGTTTACAGCTTGGGGGAGAGCCAACTATTTTTTTTGTTAAACTCGGGCACCCAGGGTTATGGGGGGTCAAGGCTTGGGGAATAGCCGGCCAGTTTTTATGTTGAACTCGGGTGCCCAGGGTATTTGGAGGTTGAGAGCCTGGGGTTTAGCTGATCAGTTATTTGTTGAACTTGGGCACCCAGGGTTTTGAGGGTTTAAAGCTTGGGGGGTAGCCAATCAGCTTCTTTGTTGAACTCGGGCGCCCAGGGTTTTGGGGGATAGCTGATCAGTTTTTTTATTGAATTCGACGCCCAGGTTTTTGGGAGGGTAGCTCATCAGTTTCTTTATTGAACTCTACGTCCAGACTTTTGGAGGTCTAGAGCTTAGAGGATAGTTAAAAACTTGTTTATTAGTATTCACGCCCAGTGTTATGGGATTGCCGGCTTGTTGGTTTAATTGTTTATTTATTAATTATTTTATTCATACATACGCCCAGCATTATAGATTGTCGGCTTGTTGGTTTAATTGTTTATTTATAAATTTATTTATTAATTTTTTCGCCCAGCGTTATAGGGTTGTAGGCTTGTAGGTTTATTTGTTTATTTATAAATTTATTTATTAATTTTTTCGCCTAGTGTTATGGGGTTGTAGTCTTGTTAGTTTGTTTGTTTATTCATAAATTTATTTATTATTTATTTCTCCCAGCGTTATAGGGTTGTAGGGTTGTTAGTTTATTTGTTTATTTATAAATTTACTTATTCATTTCTCTGCCCAGTGTTATGGGGTTGTAGGCATGTTGGTTTTTTTGTTTATTTATAAATTTATTTATTAATTTTTCCGCCTGGTGTAATAGGGTTGAAGGCTTGTTGATTTATTTGTTTATTTTTAAATTCGTTCATTAATTTTTTCGCCTAGTGTAATAGGGTTGTAGGCATGTTGTTTTTTTTGTTAAATAAATTTATTTATTAATTTTTTTTTTTTTTTTTTTTTTTTTTTCTTTTACTTATTTATAGTCGCGACTTTTTATGCTCCATTATGTGCTATTTGACGACTTTTGGTCCCTACACTGCCTCCCATTAGCCCATGGTCCAAATAGACCATGTGGAGTACGGTAAACTCAGGGTATGTGCCCCATTCGAGTTAATCGAAAGACCAGCGCTGAACCGGCAGGCTCATGGGGACTTTTATCCCACATATCGCCCCCAATCAGATAGTCTTGGATGAGACCAGCGCTGAACCGAGTTTAGCTCATTGGGAAATTATGCCCCAAATATTGCCCCCGGTCGAGATAATCTCCGACCAGCGCTGAAATGAAAGCCTCCGGTAAAACCGACTCCAAAGCAGTCGGGGTGAACGTACCCTGCTACAAACAATTCATTCATTTTCATTGAAAAGTTAAATGATTTCTAATTGACATTTCAATTAGTACTTTTAATTGACGGTTTCTCAATTGATATCTATTGGAATGAGAAGGTCAATTGAAATTCATTGGGATTTATTCAGCAATAGGCAATAAAATAATTTTTTGAATTTTAATAGAATTCAATTAAACAGAATAGTTCTTACTTCTTTCTTTGTTGAATAAGTATGAATGTTTGAAAACTTTTCAGTTTAATAGAATTTAATTGTCTCAAAATTTCAAACTTGTAGAAATTAGATTTTTTTTCCTGTTTTTTTTTTACAATAAAAATTAATGAATCTATAATTTATAATTCACTAAGAATTCAACTGTCCTAAAGTTGATAAAAATTTTATACAATGAATAGATTTCAAAGGACTGTTTTTTAACAAACTTTTTTTTTTTTTTAATAAAAATCAATCGATTTCAATAAACTGTTTTTGAAATTTTAACTGTCACGAAAATTATAAATACTTTAGAAAAAATCGAACTCAATTTTTCTGCCAGTAAAAATCAACTGATTTCAATAGACCCCCTACTGGAAAAGATTCATTAATTTCGACTCAACCGATTTATGACTGTCAAATCACTTAGAAAAAAATGCATCATTATTATCAACTCTTTTTTTTTATGAATTTTGCACGAAATTCATAAAAGTTAAGGACGTTCTTTCACGTTTTAAAATCCATAAGAATCGTCTGAAAACTATTAAAATCTTCAAATTTAAGTATAAGGAATAACATATCCAAATTTTAAGAAGACTCCTAACACGGTTATTGAGATATTTTAATTCAAAGTTGGGCTGAAATCGCTCTAAATCGGGCGGTTTAATAAAGGCTATATGAAAAAACCATGATATTTTTTTTTTGCAAATCATCTTGAAATTTGGATACGTTATTCCTTAAGCCTTAAGGAACAAATCGCTATGTTTTTGGTAAATATCTTATGGGTTTTTAAACAATTTCAGCATTGTTTTGTTATTAAAAAATTAGTAAAATGTTTGCTGATTTTTCCTAATTTTTTAAAAAGTGATTACAACTTTTGATTTACACTGTCAGAAACTAGAAGTTTTCAGTAATTCAGTGTTAAAACTTCAAAAAGTTTTGTTCATTAAGGGGTCATTCACAAAGTACGTCACCACAGCGGAGGGGGGGAGGGGTTAATATGATTGTTACGTCACAAAAAAAAAATTTTTTTTTAACAAACAAAAGTTTTTTTTAGAAATGATTTCTGTTGAAAAAAATAAATATTTTTTGCTAAAAAGTTAAAAAAATCATACTTATATGAATCTCGTTGATGAAAATTTAAAACTAAGTAAAATTGCACATGCATACAATTTTTTTCTTTTCTTTCTCTTTCTCAAGATTTAATCGCACCAAAATGAATTGAACGTCTTCTAAAAAACATATTAAAGAAACGTACAAAAAAACATCGGCTCGTACTACCAAAATTCGACCCGTTAGAATTGCAGCTCAACGAGCACGCGAATTAATGATTATAATAAAAGATCAAGAAACAGGAGCAGAAGATACTGAATGGATCGAAGAATCTGATGTTGAGTATGATTCTTCAAATATAGATAAAACTGATCCATCAAATAATATTCCTGTAATAGAATCTATTGAAAATTGCATGGAAAATCCTTGGCAAGAGATGTTAAAGAAAGATAAAATAGTATATTACACACCGGGCGCTGGAAAGTATTAGCAAGCCCTAGCAAACCCAAATTGACGCCCGAGCCGAAGGCGAGGGTGTTAAGGGTTTGCTAGGGATTTGCTAATACTTTTCCGGTGTCGTGTGTAATGTTTTTTTCATAACGACGGGAGGAAAACCCAAAGTCTCGCTCCGGGGATTTGGTGTTTTTGGCCCGGAGATATGAAAATTGGTTTTGTATGTTACCGTCAAAATTTTTCAGTATTACTAAAAAGCAGGCGCGCAACAACGGGGGGGGGGGGGCGGAGGTGTCCTGACACCCCCTAAGCTAGTAGAGGACACCCTTTACAATTACTTAGGGGTGTCCAAGACTCTGGGCACCCGAGGTCAACGAAAAAACTGGTCAGCTATCCCCCAAGCTTTAAACTCCCAAATACCCTGGGCGCCCGAGTTCAACAAAAAAACTGGTCGGCTATTCCCCAAGCTCTAAACCCCCAACTGGGCGCCCGAGGTCAATGAAAAAACTGATCAGCTATCCCCCATGCTTTAAACCCCCAAATACTCTGGGCGCCCGAGTTCAACAAAAAGACTGGTAGGCTATCCACCAAGCTCTAAACCCCCAAATACCATGGGCGCCCGAGTTCCCCCTTGGGGGATAGTTGACCAGTTTTTTTTGTTGAACTCGGGCGCCCAGGGTATTTGGGGGTTTAAAGCTTCGGGGATAGCTGATCAGTTTTTTCGTTGACTTCGGGCGCCCAGGGCTTTTGGGGGTTTAGAGCTTGGGGGATAGCCGACCAGTTTTTTTTGTTGAACTCGGACGCCCAGGGTCTTGGTGGTTTAGAGCTTGGGGGATAGCTGACCAGTTTTTTTGTTGAACTCGGGCACCCAGGGTCTTGCTGGTTTAGAGCTTGAGGCATAGCTGATCAGTTTTTATGTTGAACTCGGGCGCCTAGGGTATTTGGAGGGTTTAGAGCTTGGGGGATAGCTGATCAGATTATTTATTGAACTCGACGCCCAGGGTTTTAGGGGTTTAGAGATTGGGGGATGATTAACCAGTCTATTTATTAAACTCACATTTTTTTTTTTTTTTAGACGTCAGTTTCATTGGGGGGGGGGGGGGGGGTTGGACCTCAGGACACCCCCTAGCTGGAAGGAGTTGTTGCGCCCCTGCTAAAAAGTATTATAGTTTTAATTTACTTTAAGGATGTTTGGTACTTACAAAAAAATGCAGCCATTTTGTCAATTTTAATTGAATCTTCTAATAATTTATATTAAAATAAACGTTGGATTTTTCTCCGTTTTGGTTTTTCAAAAATTAAAATAGTTGTTTAAATAATTGCACACGTAATCTTATGAAAAATTTTATTCAATAAAAAAAATTTTTAATTTACTATTTTAAAAATATTAAAATTTTCTTTGAAGTGTCACCGAAACTACCTCATAGTTTTTTCAGCGATCTCTGCATTTTAGAGAGAGTTACAAGTGATAAAGAAAAAAAAATGCTTGATTTTTTTTGACCACCTCTTCAATTGTTTAAACAAATAATTCGATTTTTCTAAAAACTAAGATGGACAAAAATAGGGAACAACTCCAACGATTTTTTTGATATAAATTATTTGAAGATTCGATTAAAATTGACAAAACGGTTGCATTTTTTTGTAAGTACCAAACATCGTTAATTAACTATTGATTTCACTCTAATGCACCAAGTATTAAAATAAAAATGAAAGTAATAATAAAATAAATAACGTTATAATTATGACTAAAACTAAACATACCATCTAAAAGTTTTTGTTTTCATTTATTATTACTGTTAATTTTTTTCACGCTAGTAGCCCGAAAGTACAATTTTCGGGCTCGTACCGGAAACGAATATTGTACTTTCTGACTACTAGCGTGAAAAATAGTATACAGCCCTTGGGAGTGCAAAAATGAGCTAACCTTTAGCAAACCTTTGATGACCTCGTCTTCGGCTCGGACATCAATTTGGGTTTGCTAAAGCCTAACTCATTTTTGACTCCCTCGGGACTGTAATATATTATTAAACACTTATGAAAAGTTATAATAGTTCATTTCCCAGAAAAAGGGGGGGTTAATGATAAAATGGTGACGTACTTTTAGGGGCAGGGGTTTGCGAAGATGTGACTATCTGTTACAGGGGAGGGGGGGTGTCAGAAGTGTCTGAAAAATTGGTGACGTACTTTGTGAATGACCCCTAAGTATTGAGTACTAACTAGTTAAGAATAAAATAATTTTATCCAGCGGCCGAGAAGACTCAAAGCGCGTGGCAGCTGTTCCCGTGCCTAACCTATAAGTCTCTCCACCTACGAAAGAACGTCCTGAATACAAAAACTTTAAAATTCAATATATTTCTATTTAAAGTACCATTTAGAACAATTCATTTTAATAGATAATTTTGAAATTATAAAAGTTTAAGCTCATTGCAAAGAAACCCATTGAAGCGATTATATTTTCATTATTTTTTTCGAAAATAAGTACATTAAAATTGATTTGAATAGATTTAAAGAAATTTCACTGATGATTGAAACCTTTCAAGACCTTGCAGAATCATCAAGTCGTAATCGATCCAAATCCTTGGAAAAAACCATTCAAATCGATTCATTTATATTAAGCCTATAAAATTTGCGACCATTGATTCTTATTGACCGGAAAGTGCATTGAAATTCATTCAAATCTGACTTTTTCAAAAGTTGATTTAAATCCATTGATTTTCATTGAAATAACCATTAAATTGATTCGATTTCTTAGACATTGATGAAATTCACGATCATTAAATTGTATTAGATAAAAGTTTTTCAAAATCCATTGGTTTTCATTGGAATAACCATTAAAAACGATTGGATTTTATAAACATTCATGAAACTCACGATTATTGAGTTTCATTGAACAAAAGTTGATTAAAATCCATTGATTTCCATTGAAATAACCATTTAAATTGATTAGATTTTTTAGACATTGATGAAATTCACGATCATTGAATTTCATTGGATAAAAGTTTTTCAAAATCCATTGGTTTTCATTAATAACCGAACGCCTTGATGAAATCCTGCCCCAGGATTATATCATTAGAAATGCCTTTCACCGCTCTGGGCGAAATCTTCTCTACCCGGCCATCTATATTGATATTTAGGTCTAGTTGACCTAAGACCGTCAGATAGTCATTACCTACTTGTTTGAGACTTGTAGCGCAAGCTTTTATTTTCGCTTGAAAATGCTCGGCTACTGACTCCCCCACAATGGACACCGTGGCACCAGTGTCGTGTAATGCTTGAAATGGTTTCCCATCCAACAAGACCTTGAAGAAAAACCTGTTATCTCTCACCAAACCACTTACTTCATCGTCTACTTCCTCAACTGGGCTTCGCACAGTTCCACCCCCCCCTTGACGTGAACTAGTCTGAAAACCTTCAGCTTGTTCACTCACACTTCCAGTAGGGGCTTTGTAAAACCTTCGATTCGGAGACCAGTCGATTTGTTCCACAAATTTCTGCATTGCAACATTTATCTGTGTTAGTTGCTCATCACTTATATTATCCCCACTTGCCAACCTTTCAATTATCTGTCCTATCTCTTCCCCATTAACCTCCCTGTATACGATTTCTGTAGGAATTTCACAAAACTTTTCACTTGCAGTTACTCCTGACCTCGTTACTCTACTGCTAATACTCATGTCTACCTCTTTGTCTACATTTTCTTTGGCATTTTCACAGGTCTTTTCACTTCCGTTTACTCTTGCTTCTGTTACTTTATTACCATGATTATTCTCTTTCTGCGTTGGTGTTATTTGTTCCTCACTCCATTTTATCCCACTCTTACTCTTAGGAATTGCTCCTGTTCTCCTGGCCTTAAAATCATTCACCACTTTCCACACATCCCATTTTTCACTCTCCCCACTCTCACTTTCTGTCTCCCTAAATTCCTCTACCTGTTGTTCCACCTCCTTCTCTCTGTCTACTTCATCATTGTTGTCTACTGTCATTGTGGCCCTTGTTTTTTGTTTGGGAGTGTTGGGCCACCCTACGCTCCCGCCTTGGCGTTTCCCAGCAAGGCTAACAACTTTGAGCAATTTCCACAGTTTCTCACTGTAACACCCTTTGCACCACAAACTTGACAACTTGTTGCCTGGGCATTCAATGGGCAACTATTCGCAAAATGTCCAGTCTGTCTGCATTTATAGCAGCATAGAACTGGGCATTCCCAAATCCGATGACCAGGTTTACCACAACTACGACAGTTACCCATCGGTCTACCTTCACTTTGAGTTTGTTGTTGTCGTGATTGTTGTTGTTGAGTTTGTCTATTTTCTCGTTCTAATTGTTGTCTAGCTTGCTGGGGTTGTTGGTCTAGTTGTTGTTGTATTTGTATTTGAGGTCCTAGTTGTGGTGGCCTCATTTGTTGTTGTCTATTTCCGTTTTGTTGGTTATACCGGTTGTTACTTAACTGGTTATTTTGTACCTGAATACCTGCTACTTCATTCTCCTGACTTTGAGTCGGCCTGTCTATGCTTTTTCTCTTCTTATCTTTCTTTTTCGCATTCTTTCCTTCGCCACTAACCATCGCCACTTCATTTACTGCAGCCACTTTGCTTTTTGTTCTCGTAAATGCCGCTATAGGTATTCTGCATTTGTCTTTGGTTGGTGGTCCTACAAATCTGTCACAATCCTCTCTCTGTCTTTCATATTTTCTTCCGTAGTGTTCCAAATCGTCTACCGTGTCTACCCTTTTGTTATCCAAGTACCACTTGTATTCAGGCTGCAACCCTCTTCTTATTATGTCTATCTGTTCATCTTCTTCCAGAGGATGCTTTAAATATTTAAAGACAAGTGATGTAGTTTGAGATCGTTTCTCCTTTGCCTTGAGTCCTATTCCTTATTTCATCCATAACCTCATACTGTGAGTATTGGCCAATAAAGTTCCTCTGGAACGACTTTTTAAACTCACGCCACGTTTCAATCTTCAAAATCACCGTATCGTACCACCTTAACGCACGATCTTCCATTACACTTGCTACTGCGTTTATTATTTGAGTGTCCGACATGTTGCTATTCCGTCTACACCTGTCTAGTTTGTAATGACTATCAGACGGTCTTAGGTCAACTAGACCTAAATATCAATATAGATGGCCGGGTAGAGAAGATTTCGCCCAGAGCGGTGAAAGGCATTTCTAATGATATAATCCTGGGGCAGGATTTCATCAAGGCGTTCGGGATTTGTTGTAACTATGCGGATGGCTCGTGGAAAAGTGGTTCAAGTGGCATATGGCACCAGTTCACGAGGGCTGATGGAGAGTACGGTGTAACCTTAATGGCAGAATGTGCAGTGGTGAAGGAAACACCAGGAGAGGAAGGACTGATAGAAGACCTAGCCAAGGAAACTTTGCCTCAGAAAGGCGATGGAGATAGCAGGTTTTGCATCGACTGCAGAGATGTTAATAAGGTATCTCGCAAGGACGCGTATGCCTTACCCAGTGTAGACACGGTGTTAGACAATTTGCGGAAAGCCAGGTATATATGTAAGATAGACTTAAGACAGGCGTACTTCCAAATTCCCACAGATCCTGCGAGTCGCAGGTATATTTGTGTTTTCTTTTTTCTTTCAGGTATGTGTAGACTAACCTTGTGTCGTCTGGGTATTATTTTCTTTTATTTTATTTTTAGGTTAGGGATATCAGGTCGACGTAAAGTCCGTAAAGTAGTAGACTGTGTTGTCCTGTGTAGTCCGGGGAAGGTAAGAATCAAAATGAATTGTAGACTTATTCTTATTTTGTTGGTTGTAAAACTTGTTCACAGGATGGCGGAAGCAGTCAGCTCACCGGACGACTGTCCAGAGGAGCTCTCCAACATGTTCGCGGAGGACAACTACCACGACATGTTGGACGAGCTCGTGGCCGAAGAGTGTTTGGCCTCCTTACCGGCGGAGATGCGCCAGGCCCCCGAGGGTGAAGAAACCCCAAAACCAACGGGGATTGCCCCGCCAGGTGACCTGCCAGTGGACCTCGACCCCCTCTCATTGGACGAGAGCAGGGAGGCTTCGTCGTTTAACGAAGCCCTCCATGGGGTGGAGGTTCTACTTCTACAGGAGGAGGATCAAGGACCATGGCAGGTCGTAGACGAGGTGGTCGCTGAAACGGGTGGGGGTTTCGACCCGTTAGCCGAGAGCCGCGCTGCCGAGGAAGAGCTCGTGGCTTACGAGCGGAGGAACGCGGGCCGGGTTTTGCCAGAAGGGGGTGAAACCATGGAGTTCGTGGAAGAGGCACCCCCGTCCAGCGGGCCCAACGACTCGCTCATTCCTTGGGACGAGATCCCGCACGAGGCCACTGTCTCACCGACGGTGACCAACGGAGTCCCGATGGTCTACGCGGGCCTCAATATCTACCCGGCAGGTTACGAGGACGACCTGAGGGAGGAGGCCCAACGAGAGGCGGAAGAGACGGCGCCGCGAAGGAAGAAGAAGAAGAAGAAGAAGAACAACCCCCGGCGACACCTCACACTAGATGATTACGTCTCGGGGGGGTCCTACCCTTCTCCCCGCCACTCTCCACCTCGCGCTCCTTCCCCAGCGACCCTACCTGCCGTAGACGAGACCCCGACGACCACGACGATGACGGACGAGCAGCCCCGGGTTCCCGTGGGGCAGGGGGCCGTCAAGCGTACCGTTCAAGGTTCGAGTCCGGTCGCTCCCGCGACCTCCGTGCCAGTTTCGACTGCCACAGAGACCGCGGAGGTGACTAGGACTCCTACTCGGATGGACGTCGACGACCCGCCCCCCAACGGGTGCCTACCTTTTTTTAATCGAGGCCTTCCAGCCAAGCTCGAGGGTCGATTGTTCGGGGGTCTGGCTATCGTGGGCACCGACCCCCACATAGACCCACCCCCTCCTGGTGAGGACACAGGAACAGTCAGTAGTGAATGAAACACCTAACAATGAAGAACAAGAATCAAAGACAAATTATTCAAATCCAGAGAACGATGGCACAAACAAGAAAATAAATAAAACGGGTTTGAGAAAAACCATAACTCAACCACCTCTGGAAATGGAAAACTTGTTTATGTCTTCTTCACATGGTGTCCACTTGGCAGGGGAAAACGAACAATTAAACTTAGGTTTGAGAAAACAAGAAGTAGACACGAGTAGACACATGGAAAGGTTGATGGACCGAAGAAAAGAAGAGAGTAAATTGATTGGTGGATATGGTAATGAGTCAGAGAAAAACTATGAGAGTGGAGTACCCCGTTACAAAATTCACGATCATTGAATATCATTGGATAAAAGTTTGTCAAAATCCATTGATTTTCATTGGAATAACCATTATAACCGTTCGATTTTTTCACCTTCATGAAATTTACGATCATTGAATTTCATTGAATAAAAAACTATTTAAATCAATTGATTTTTATTGAAAAAACCATTAAAATCGATTCGATTTTTTTGCCTTCATGAAATTTACGATCATTGAATTTAATTGAATAAAAGACTATTAAAATCAATTAATTTTTATTGAAAAAACCATTATTGGTTATTGGTTATTGGTAATGAAAGTTGACCGGGGTGCCTTTCGGCTCAGGGACACTGAGCTTTCGCCATTGTATCCCTATCCCCCCGGTTAAGTGGCCATGCTTCTAGAGCCTTTTAATTTTTGCTCCAGAAGGGACCTCTTCCCGCCTATAATCCCAGTCTCCTTTACGTAGCACGGAAGCCGGTAGGTGCAATGCTAAGCGTGCTATGGGTATAGTAAAAACCCACATCGTAGGGAAAAAACCTATACCTGGATGACCGAGGCCGTAAGTACAGAGTTTCGATGCATGAACCCCCGTTGGTATCAGTCGCCTGTCCCTGTGGTACGTTACTTAACATCGAACTCCCATCTTCCGGCCTCTGTGGGGATCACGCTCCAATCGAGAGAGCGTTTATAGGTCTCCGACCGAGCCGTGGTCCCCCATTCAGAACCGCGGTTATAGGCACATGAAAAATTTTTTCAGAGGTGCCGGCAGCGGGAATCGATCCCGGGCCCTCGGCGTGAGAGTCCGGTATCCAACCCGTCGAGCCACCGCGGCTCTTGAAAAAATCATTAAAATCGATTGAATTTTATTCGTTCATGACAGTTAAATTCTATTGATAAAATAAATTATTGAAATTAATTCATTTTTATTGAACTCACCATTGAAATCGATTCAATTTTATTAAACTACGTCGTCAAAAAAAAAGTTCGAATTAAAATCAATTGATTTCAATTAAAAAATTTTCGACTGTCCATTCAAATCTATTAAAAATCATTCAAATACATTGAGTTTCAATAAAATTAAATAAATCTTTTGCAGCAGGGTAGGGATCGATGTTACCGACGCAGCTAACGAAGAAAAGAATTCTAAGTTATTTAGGGCACCGAGAATCGAACCCAAGACCCCTCGAACGACGTTGTTTCAGAAGAGAGCACGCTAACCACTTTATTAATTTTTTAGCCTAGTGTTATGGGGTCGTAGTCTTGTTAGTTTATTTATTTATTTATGAATGTATTTATTAATTTTTTCGCCCAGCGTTATGGGGTTGTAGGCTTGTTGGTTTATTTGTTTAATTATAAATTTATTTATTAATTTTTTCGTCTAGTGTTATGGGGTCGTAGGCTTGTTGGTTTATTTGTTTAATTATAAATTTATTTATTAATTTTTTCGTCTAGTGTTATGGGGTCGTAGTCTTGTTAGTTTATTTGTTTATTCATAAATTTATTTATTAATTTTTTCGCCCAGCGTTATGGGGTTGTAGGCTTGTTGGTTTATTTGTTTATTTATAAATTTATTTATTAATTTTTTCGCCTAGTGTAATGGGGTTGTAGGCTTGTTGGTTTATTTGTTTATTTCTAAATTTATTTATTAATTTTTTCGCCTAGTGTAATAGGGTTGTAGGCTTGTTGGTTTATTTGTTTATTTATAAATGTATTTATTAATTTTTTCGCCCAGCGTTATGGGGTTGTAGGCTTGTTGGTTTATTTGTTTAATTATAAATTTATTTATTAATTTTTTTGCCTAGTGTTATGGGGTCGTAGTCTTGTTAGTTTATTTGTTTATTCATAAATTTATTTATTAATTTTTTCGCCCAGCGTTATGGGGTTGTAGGCTTGTTGGTTTATTTGTTTATTTATTAATTTATTTATTAATTTTTCCGCCCAGCATTATGGGGTTGTAGGCTTGTTGGTTTATTTGTTTATTTATAAATTTATTCATTAATTTTTTTGCCTAGTGTTATGGGGTTGTAGGCTTGTTTGTTTATTTGTTGATTTATAAATTTATTTATTAATTTTTTCGCCTGGTGTTATAGGATTGTAGGCTTGTTAGTTTATTTGTTTATTTATCAATTTTTTCGCCCAGCGTTATGGGGTCGTATGCTTGAGGGTTTTTTTAATTTAATTTTTCTGTGCCACTACTGCCCCAAAATTTCAAATTTTTGTTCCATTCCCGCCATTCGGAATTCTGTCACTTTCGAGAGGCCTGGTCAGATCCCAATAAGGCTTTTTCATAGCAGACGATTATCCATAACCTACTGTTTGCCGATTAAAAAGAATTCCCAATTCTGTTGGCTTTACAGCGTTAGTGTTAAAAAAATTTTTTTCAATACAATCTAAAAAATCTTAAAAACCTATTTAATCTTGGAAAAATGAATGAGAAAAGTTTGAAAGTTCAAAAAATGTGAATAACTTTTAACGCGGGGTGTATGACCCGGGGTGTACAACAAGAATTTTTTTACCAGCTCTGAAGTAAAAACAACTTAAATTTCTCTATAATAAACTTGTCAGAATAATAGAATAATTAAAAGAGTTTAAACCTAACTTTTACAAAAAGTTAAAAAATTCATAGAAAATCAAATAAAACTACATAATATCGTTTTGGGTTCACTACGATAAATGTAAGTCGTTTGCTATGAAAAAGCCTTATTGGCGATACAACTACAGAGAAATCGTCTGCTTTATAAGTGACAAGTTGCCTGATTTGCACGGGTAGCATAGGAAGTGAAACTGTTTTATGGTTATTTTTGTTTTAAGCACGAAATACTAACAAAGGGTATAGCCTGTTAAGGGGGGGTAAAGTGCCCCCAGAGCAAACCCCTACAATATACATATCATTCGAAAGGTCTTAAAAAAAGAAAATTTTTGACGCCAACTAGAAATTTTTATCTCATATACTGCGCATGCGCGGTTAAAAATAGTGATTTTTCAACTTTTATTTATATCTCCAAACCTATATAAGATAAAAAAACGAGGTCGGCGGCAAAATTTTGTTTGAAAAAAATGTAGTTCGAAAAATTTTTTTTTTTAATTTTAGGTCAAAAAACGGAATTTTTACGGCGATTTTAAAACTTAAAATGCCCATTAATAAAAACCTGTAATGGCTGCAGTGCTAAAAAAAATTTTTTTATACGTATTTTGATGAAATTTTTTCACTTGAATTTTTTCAGATTTTTTCAGAGGGTGGAAAGCACTTAAAAAATTAAAAAACCGATTTTTTAAACGCTTTTTCGCTTTTTAATTGGTTTAAATCAAGTTATAAATTATAAAACTATTACAACTTCTTTTGTTTTACAAATTTACATATCACAGTACCATAGGTTATATTAAATTATCATTTAGAGCCTTAAAAAGGGCAAAAAAGCGATTTTTTAAACGCTTTTTCGCTTTTTTGTTACCATAAATTGAATTTAAAATTATAAAACCGATACAAAAACTTATTTTTTGTTAAATTACATACTAATTTACAGTTAAAAAAATTAAAACATTATTTTTAACTTAAAAAAGCCCGAAAAATCGATTTTTTCAACACTTTTTCGCTTTCTCGATACCTTAACTTAAATTTAAAATTATAAAACTGATACAAAAACTTATTTTTTGTTAAATTACATACTAATTTACAGTTAAAAAAATTAAAACATTTGTTTGGGCTAAAAAAAGGTCGAAAAAGCGATTTTTTGAACACTTTTTGGCTATTACGAAATAACCAATCGGTCATAACAACTTAGAAAATTTTATAAGAGTCACGTTTTACAATAATATAAACTAAGCAGCCATAAAAATAATTATAGCACATCTATGTGCCTTATAAAGGTCGAAAAAGTGATTTTTCGAACACTTTTGGACAGTTCTGAGCTTAAAAATTACTATCATACAATTTAAACTTATCTAAAGTCTACTTGTTTTCAATAATACAGGAAAATAAGTTGTTACAACAGTTATCTCACACTTATTTGCCTTAAAAAAGCCAAAAATCATTTTTTGGGTGTTTTTTTAACAATATGAACTTACATACTGTTCACACGCACTCAAAAATTATTTTAAAACTACTATTTTATACTAATAAGAGTTAAGAAGTTACGCGAATAATTATTGCATAGCCCTGCTATTTTAAAAAGACAAAAAAGTTACTTTCTGACAATTTCAAACTCAAAAATTATTTAAAAGCTACTATTTCACAATGATACAAGCTTGTAACAAAGTTGTTAGAATAGTTATCAGTACATGCCTTACTGTCTTAAAAATACAAGAAGGTAACTTTTTGGACAAAAATTAACTTGAAAAATTATTTGAGCCTTTTAAAATATGTATGTATCTCTCAGTCAAAGCAGTCTAAATAAATACATAATTTTTCTTGATAACCCGCCCAGATAAAACATTTTTTTTAAAACCAATTTGCGTTTTTTTTCTTCTGTTACCAAAGGATTTTAATTTTCTGTTCAGCGAGTTCAAAGCAAGAACAAGTGTTTCTTCTAGTAGGTTGATGATACAGCTAAGTAGACTGAAGTCAATTTTCACAAGTTGTAGTTTTTTGCATTGATTCAAAATTTTACCTATTAAAAATAAAAAAAATTTATTTTAATTATCCTTATAAAAAATATTGTAAATGAAAAAAATTTAATTAGCAAAGAATTAATCATTCAAGATGGAGTTATTTTTTTGAAGCTTCCAAGGTCAGGTGCAGTTCGCATATCAGGTGTAAAGATATTTTATTGAATCGCATTCCAGAATGTAAGTCCAAAACCTAAAAATGTGTAAAAAAGAGACTGTAAAAAAGGTACTTGTTTACTTTTTAAAGTTTAAAATTTTTTTATTCAATTGATGAAATTGTGTGTATGGGTTAAAGTTTAATTTTTCAAAACTAGTTTACTGTTTATACTTTACCTTCAAATATAAATGTGATGGATATAAGAGTAAGTATCAGCAAAAATGATTGAGGCCAGTTTTGAAATAAAGTAGGTTTTTTGAAGCTTCCAATGTGCCAGGTGCTGCTCGCATGTTGTAAAAGTATTTTAGTAAACTTTGACCATCACATTGTACAATATAACTTCAAATATAAAAATATTTTTTTTTTCAAGCATTTGATACCAAAAAATTTGGCACTATTTTAATTTTTTAAGCTCGAAAATCTTGAATTTTATTGATGAAATTAATGGATTAAATTAATAATAATAATTAATAATAATTAATTAATGTATGTGTTAAACTACAATTTTTCAATAAGTTTCCGTATTTTTAACTAGGAATTTTATGTACTTTAAGTTAATTTTAATCACAACAACATAATTTTTATAGTCACGATAGGTTATGTTTTCATATGCTTCATTTTGATAATCTTAAATACTGTACACAATAATTTCCTCTTTGTTCAACTAGTGCTGTTTTTGCTGTCTTCAGTATTTATGATAATACATACTGTGGTAGAAAAAATAAAAAAAGCTAATGATAAAACAACGACGACCACTTTTAATTATTTTAAAAAATGACTTACGACTTACGAGTATTAAAAACTCATGTTTCTGGCTTCTGCTCCAGACGGTTTTATCTCTCAAATCTTATCTCACCTTACTTCATCTGTTAAAAATCTTATACGATTATAAACTTACTAACGATTAGGAAAAATAATTTTTTGTCAATTTTTAACTTATATTTAAGTATTTTTCAAGAAACCAACTGAAAATATATGTGTTGCCTGAACGTGTGTACGTCCGAAAGATCTTACGAATAATTTAATTTTTTTATCAATTATTTTAAAAATTAGCTCATTACAATTTTTTTTTTTTCAGTAATCAATGAAAAAATTATAAAAAGTTCAGAATTAAAATTAAATTTTAAACCTAAGAGTTCAGTTTTCTACCGTTAGTTAGCGCAAAGGTACTAACACCGTAGCCACCTGCCACACTCAGCCACAGCTTTATTCCCTCGAATGTCGTCGTTCTCGGGAGTTGGGACTCGGACGACTGCTGATTTTTTTTATGTTTTTGCTGAGTTTTTTTAAAAATAACGATTAAGTCAGAGTTAGTACTTATTGTGATTTGATACGCGTTATTTGTACATACACGTACATACGTTTACTCGGACACGAGTTTTTTAAAATAAAATTAAACTGTTTTTGTTCTTGGTTCGTGCTGCAATTAAAGAGTCTGTTGCTGGTAAAAATGTATAGTTAGGCTTGAATTCTGAAGGTGTAGGTACACTAAGTTTGGTTTTTTTTATTACTTCAATCTTTAACATTTGTAATTCTTGAAATGATTCAAAAACTTTGTTTGAGATAGTTATAGAAGTATTGAAATAAGCCTGAAAGTTGTGTGTACAGATCAAATAAGTTTTTAATTTTATTTATGTAAAAATTGTGAAAATAAACAGCCAAGGAAAGTCTATGACGTGTGGAAGGCAATATGTACCAAACTGTTTTTTCATAGAACTTTATCTTAGAGTAAAATTGAACAAGAATCTAAGAAGTTGAAGATATTATTAAAAATAAGTGAAAAAGAAGGTTGTTTGAGTAGTCAGGATTACTGGTGAATGAATTCTAGGTCAATTTTTAATAAAAACTATGTTTGATATAAAAAAAATAGTGCTGGAAAGTTAATATTAAGTGATTGGTTGATTGTGGTTAAAAATATCTCTATTTATGATCCAAATCATAAGTCACTTAAGGATGGTATAGTTTGAAACTTATGAATATTGAGCAAAGCATTATCATTTAAGATGAGATTACATAACCCAGAGTTTGGTACGATTTTCCCTCCACATGTCACTTAGACTTTCCTTGAAAATTTTTCATTACTACCATAGCACAATTATTTGGAATTTCTGTTTATTTGTATCAACTGCTGGAATTATTATATTTTATAAAATGAAATGAAAGTTTTACAAAAACTTTCCAATACTCATTGCAGTTGTGTGAAGCATAAACTTTTTTGGTTGAGTTATTTTTGAAATTATTTTATAGATTGAAACATGATATGCAAAAAATGATAGCTTATAATCATTAAAGATCATAATTCAGGTTCTTGAAAACAGCTTTTATCGCTGTGCAAATAATTTAATATAATCATTATGATATCATATGTTATTTAGTTTATTAAAAAGTTAAATTTTTCTGAATTTATTTGAAAAAGTTTTCATAACTTAATAAAACTAAAAATCAAAATTATGGTTTTTTGTTCAAAATTAAATTGTGTTTAAAATAATGAATTTTTAACCGCATACTTATTTTAAAATATGTAATACGCTTTGGCATAATTTTTTATACTATTATTTATTTATTTTTTTTTTTGTAATATCTGAATTTATTTTTAAAAAACCCACATTAATAAAAATTTTATATCCGCAGCTATGCATGTTATGAAAACATGATACAGAGATGTCTGAGCTAATTCATATTGAAACTGTTTTTGTGGCAGCATCTGAACTCTGATTTTCTGAAACTGACGCAATCTGGATAATTTTAAAAAGCAGCTTAAGTCAACAAACTTATTATTTCTCATAGGTTACTAAAATTAAAAATTTTTAAACAAATTTTTTTTAATTATTGCTTTACTTAATATTTATTTTAATAGGTCTGAATATAAAGATTTCTTCAAAAAATTGAAAATATGGATTTAGAAGAGCAGAAACAGGAACAAGAAGAACTTAAACAGGATGATTCAAGATGTTTGAAATGTAATATAAATGAGCGTAAATTAAGAGCAAATGAAAAAAAAATTATCAATACACAAGAAGAAGCAGCTGAAATTACTGATTGGTTGTATGAAACAGTAGAAATAGGTGAATTCGTATTTAGAGTTGGAACCGTTGGTTGTTTTTTGTGTTTGAAGTGCTCTTCTAAACTGAGACTATATAAAACTAACAAAAAACCTAAGCTGGAAGAACAGCCACAATTTTCGCAAAGTCTCAACGATGCAGTTTCAGCCTTAACTGAAATTTTTTCACAAACAACTTCAGAGTCTCAATCGTCCCAGTCATCGCTGGATCCACCAGTGCAGTTCGAACCTGAACGAGAAAAGCCCGAAACAGTAGAAATGCCGATCAACAGAACTGTTGCCACTCACAAGTACTGCTGCCTTTGTGGTTGTACAGCCAACAATTTAGTTACAATTTCTTTCCATGCTCGCTCTCAAGCCTACTGTAAAACGCAAATATTCATTCCAAAAGGTACCCTAGATTATTTTTTAACTTATTGTATGTGCTTGAAGATAAGCCGCATTCGAATACAACCCCAACTTTTGACCTTTAAAAAAAGTAAAAAAGGCTTACCTTCAAATATATACGGTAGCAATCATTTTTAAATTTTTAAAATCATTTATAATTTTTAAAATATTTACAGGCAATCGAACTTGCAAGTCCCATTTAAGTGTCAAAAAACTTTTTTATGAAGATGAGCTCAGGCACTTACGTATTCATTTTAACTCTAGTGTAATAGAAGTTTCTGAACTAAAAAAACTACTGGAAAATTTTTCTGCACGAGTTGATAGAGATATTTTTTATCGAGTTTCTGACTTTTCAATGCCTGAAAAAAGCTTAATTGTGTTTACTGGTCTTAACTGGGAGCAGTTAATTCAACTTCGTGGAATGCTGACAGGCATGAGAGCCTCACACAATAGAGATGTTACTCAGGCGTTAGTAGTGTTTTTACTAAAATTAAGAAGTGGTAATTCGAATAGCATGATAGCAGCCATTCTAGGGATTCAGTGGTCGCAACAAATTTCTAATTTTGTGGAATCTGTTATTCAGTCGTTTAAAGTTGATGTCTTACCCAGTAGATTTGGTATCAATTCACTAACTAGACAAGAGCTCGTTACAAATCATATCACATCCATCGCTAAGAAATTGCATGATTTAAATGATAATCAGTTAATGATAATTGGTGATGGTACTTACCTTCGGCATCAAAAAAGCGCAAACAACGATTATCAAAGAAAATCTTATACAGGACAAAAAAAATGTCATTTAGCAAAGCCTTTTACAATCTGTATGCCAGATGGTCATGTCATTGATGTTCTAGGTCCTTTTGAAGCACATATGAATGATGCGCAGATTTTAAAACACTTACTAGAGACAAACCAAGAATTTTCGGATTTGTTACAAGAAAACGACGTTTTTGTTCTTGATAGAGGATTTCGTGATGTAGTTCAGTACCTACAGGATAAAGGTTACAAAGTTTTGATGCCTTCTCTTAAAGGTAAAAGAAACCAGCTGACTCGAGAAGAGGCTAATCATTCAAGGTTTGTAACAAAAATCCGATGGTCAGTGGAAGCGATACATGGAGTAATTGGTCAAAAATATAAACTTCTTCATCACCAATTTGATAATAAATCTTTACACAATGCAAAGCACTTTGTTAGAATAGCATGCTTTTTGAACAACTTTTTTGGGAAGCGATTTCACTCTGATGTTGGCATGACCGATGAAATTGTTGATCGTATGAAACTTCAATCTCAAATAGAAAATACATTACATCAAGAAGCAGAAAATGGAGGCTGGAGCAGAAAGAAAGTTACCTTCAGCGATCTAACATCAACTGACTTAAGTGATTTTCCAGAAATGACCGAAAAAGATCTGAAAATCTTTTTTACTGGTGGATATCAATTAAAACAAGCTGTTTCCTATTTGGCAGAGATGCTTGATATAAATGGTGTTCTTCATTTGAAATATCTCAAAGAATCTGAAAAAATCATCAGAATACAAGTACAGTCCAGACACATAAAATCGAAGACTTACAATTGTTACATAGAGTACAGTCCTGAAACAGTTGGTTGCGCAGGGATCAAACGGTGGTGCTGCGAGTGTGCTAATGGGCTACGAACAATTGGATGTTGTTCACACGTCGCCGCAGTAATTTACTATTTGTCCTGTGGAAGATTCAAGTCGAAACAGCTGAGTCCATCACAAATATTATCAGAACTTTTCGTCGAAGACGACACGATGCCTATTATAGATGAAGATAGTGATGATGATGATTGAATAAATTTAGTTAGATTGTTTTTGATTTTAATTTGATTTAATTGATTTTTAACTTGTATTACTATAAAATAGTAGTTTTAAAATAATTTTTGAGTGCGTGTGAACAGTATGTAAGTTCATATTGTTAAAAAAACACCCAAAAAATGATTTTTGGCTTTTTTAAGGCAAATAAGTGTGAGATAACTGTTGTAACAACTTATTTTCCTGTATTATTGTAAACAAGTAGACTTTAGATAAGTTTAAATTGTATAATAGTAATTTTTAAGCTCAGAACTGTCCAAAAGTGTTCGAAAAATCACTTTTTCGACCTTTATAAGGCACATAGATGTGCTATAATTATTTTTATGGCTGCTTAGTTTATATTATTGTAAAACGTGACTCTTATAAAATTTTCTAAGTTGTTATGACCGATTGGTTATTTCGTAATAGCCAAAAAGTGTTCAAAAAATCGCTTTTTCGACCTTTTTTTAGCCCAAACAAATGTTTTAATTTTTTTAACTGTAAATTAGTATGTAATTTAACAAAAAATAAGTTTTTGTATCAGTTTTATAATTTTAAATTTAAGTTAAGGTATCGAGAAAGCGAAAAAGTGTTGAAAAAATCGATTTTTCGGGCTTTTTTAAGTTAAAAATAATGTTTTAATTTTTTTAACTGTAAATTAGTATGTAATTTAACAAAAAATAAGTTTTTGTATCGGTTTTATAATTTTAAATTCAATTTATGGTAACAAAAAAGCGAAAAAGCGTTTAAAAAATCGCTTTTTTGCCCTTTTTAAGGCTCTAAATGATAATTTAATATAACCTATGGTACTGTGATATGTAAATTTGTAAAACAAAAGAAGTTGTAATAGTTTTATAATTTATAACTTGATTTAAACCAATTAAAAAGCGAAAAAGCGTTTAAAAAATCGGTTTTTTAATTTTTTAAGTGCTTTCCACCCTCTGAAAAAATCTGAAAAAATTCAAGTGAAAAAATTTCATCAAAATACGTATAAAAAAATTTTTTTTAGCACTGCAGCCATTACAGGTTTTTATTAATGGGCATTTTAAGTTTTAAAATCGCCGTAAAAATTCCGTTTTTTGACCTAAAATTAAAAAAAAAAATTTTTCGAACTACATTTTTTTCAAACAAAATTTTGCCGCCGACCTCGTTTTTTTATCTTATATAGGTTTGGAGATATAAATAAAAGTTGAAAAATCACTATTTTTAACCGCGCATGCGCAGTATATGAGATAAAAATTTCTAGTTGGCGTCAAAAATTTTCTTTTTTTAAGACCTTTCGAATGATATATATATTGTAGGGGTTTGCTCTGGGGGCACTTTACCCCCCCTTAACAGGCTATACCCTTTAACTGCAAAAATGAAGTATGTGACCGCGCGGTGCGGTCTCAGTATATTACACAGTATATTTTTCATTAATTTTTCAATTAATGAAAAATTATTTTTTTTTTTATTATTATTACTATTATTTTTATTTTTATTATTATTATTATTATTATTATTATTATTATTATTATTATTATTATTATTATTATTGTTGTTGTTGTTATTATAGAACCCATTCAAAGTAACCCTTCTAGACTTATGCGGAAACTAGTTTTTACTTCAAATCCAATAACCCTTCCCAAAAAACCCTTCTAGTTTTATGTGGAAATTAGTTTTTACTTCAGATCAAATAGGGGAGACTGGGGCTATATGGTTGAGTCAAGGTTTGAGGATTTTTAGAAATTAATTAAAAACAGTTCAGATACTTTTAAACAATGGAAAAAATAGTTTGATCGCTTAAGAATTGAATGTGAAGCATTAAAACTCGCAAAAATCTACTTATCCTTGTTAAAATACGCGGTTGAAAAAAAATCTGAAATCACCCATTCCACCCCTAGGTCGGGTAAAATGGGTAACCGAAGTGGGGTAGAATGGGTTAATAAAATAAGCTTATGTTCCCACCTCAGAGAAAGTATTATGCAGAATCATTTACTTCTAAATATATTTATAAAAATATTTTTTTATAAATTTAATGAATTTTTAATAAGATAAAACAATTATCTGGTTATTTTATAATGTTGTACAATTTTTCATTCTATTATTGAGCATAATTTATGTTGTAAAAATTTTGCAGAGAATTATTGTGGAGTTTTTGGTCAAATATATTTATAACAAATTGAATGTGGAACATTTTCTTAAATTTAGCATTTTATTTGAGTAATATTTTATTTAACCCTTAAAGTACACACCCAAATCCAGAACTGCCACACTGACAGTTATGTGGGGTATTTTACACCCCGTGTGTACTTTAAGGGTTAATCAAAGTAATACTAATATTGAATAGCAAATTAACTTTATTTATTATGTTAATTGAGAGTAATGATTGCTCGCTCCATCAATAAAATAAGTAAAAATTCATATATTCAGGAAATAACATAATAATTATGAAATGTCAGATATTTATTCATTTAATTTTAGATAAATCAAATATATAACTTTCACTTTTTATATGAAGTAACAACTAGACATATTACACTTATTTACATACTTAATTTGTAGTTGTACAGACAATTAAAATTGTTGTAAATATGCAGAATTAACTTAAGTTAATTTTTACACAATAAATGTTAACCACTCGTTGATTCAAGAAAGTATTTAACTTTTCTCTGCAAAATCATTGAAATGCTGAGAGAAGTTTAGTGATCTTTCTTATTTGATGATTCACTGCATATTTTAGTCTTTATTGTTGTTTATATATTTTTAAATAAATAATTTAAAATTAAAAATCTTGTAAATAACCAGCTTTATTTAGTATTTATCACTTAAATATTGGATAACACTAATAACTAATGAGAAAAATTTGCACAACATAACCATACAATATTAACTGAACACATTCCAAACTCAACAAAAATTTTGTTATTAACTAAACTGTAGAGCAATTCATATTTTTTTTTATTACTGTATCTTTATCACTCCATTAAATAAAAATTTTAATAAACAAAATTAGAGAAGAATCAACTGCAAGTTATTAGCTGTCCTATTCATCTGCTTTATGGCGTCTGCTATTTTTCACCCATTCTACCCCAATTTTGATCACCCATTTAGCCCTAAGTTGATAACTTTTTTACAACACTTTTTACAAGATTTTAACAAAAAAAAGACCATAAATTATATACAGGGGTTGAAGATGAGACTTGATACTATTGTTAAAAACCCTCAAAAGTAAAAAATTTTTGATTATTATGTTCAATTCAACTAGCTGAATTATGAATGGTCCATATGAAGAGATAGCAAAAATTGAAATTTTTTTTTTAATTTTATGGGTTTAAAAATACTTAATTTTTTTTTAATGCATTTTATTAAGTACCATTTAATCTACATATGAAATAAAAATCAAGGCCCTACTCTACTTCTTTTTTTTATAATTTGAAATACTCGTATAGCCCCGTTACCCATATAGCCCCAGTCTCCCCTAACTCTTCCCAAATAATTACCCTTCTAGTTTTACGTGGAAATTAGTTTTTGAACTTAAATACAATAAACAACCTTTTCAAATAACCCTTCTAGTTTTATGTGGAAACTAGTTTTTATCTTAAGTCCAACTACCCTTTCCAAGTAAACGTCTGGAATTACGAGAATGTTCTTGTTGTTGTTGTATTCCTGGCAACCTCGCTTGTGGGTAAAGACCCATTACAAGGGGGGTATCAACCACATATGTGTGAGGGACCCACGCCACCTACTCTAAGTTGTTTTATACAGTTGTCTCTGTTTTGCCTTTCTCATGCTTTTTAACGTGGTTTCTGCCCAATTCTCGTTTTTTGTGTCCCTACTCTAATAACCCCCTTAAGAAACCCCGATTGAGCGAATCTCTCGAGCGATGCTTGCATTTTGGTTTTCGGGGACTCAGTCGACCCTACTAGCCGCAAGCGCATCGGGATACTCAAGCTCAACCCGGTTAAGTAGTCAGCCTTACACACTTTTTCCGGTCGGGCATCGGTCGACTTTATTCCTCCGATTCGGACTCGCGGCTGGTCAATGTTTTCGGAGAGAATTTAGTCGGCCATTAGGATGTCCGAGTTGGAACAAGTGATGTAGGGCATCCTTACCTCACCTAAGCTACAGCGGACTTAATCCCGACAATTTTAACGCGTGAAAAAACACTCGAAAAAATCGCCGAGACCCGGGCTCGAACCCACGACCCCAAGATTGGAAGGCGCGCGCTCTAGCTCGGAGCCACTGCGGCTCTTGAATTACGAGAATACTTGTTTTAAAAAAAAATAATTTTATGTTTTTGGTTTTTAGCAGTAATTTAAAAAAAATGTAATTACAGGTATAAAAAAAAAAAAAAAAAATCTTCTTCAGTGGGAATCGAACCCAGCACCTTCGGAGTTCTAGTACCATACTCTACTCGCTACGCTACGAGCTTACTGATGAATAATAATTTTTTAATACAAATAGTGTACTCATTACTGCATCAGAACGCATAGTTGTTGAAATATATTATTTTAATCAATTAATCATAAAAAAAATCTGCTTTCCGAGGTATACAGCAATTCAAATATGAAATACAATTGACAGCACCACACCGCACGCGGTGCACCGCCTGCACATTCTGGCCGATAGAGACGCTCGTGTTTTCCAAAAAACTTCTATAAGGGTCAATCTAATGTTGCGGGTGGTTCACACCTCTGAACCCAATTTTGTCACGAAAAAAGTTTTAAATCTCAAAACTTATACTACTAATAGAAATCTCTCAGCTTGGAGATGAATTTCCATTATTGACTTTCCAAATTATTCCGAATTTTATTATAGTTATTTACAAAAAGACAAATATTAAAATATTTGTCTTAAATATTAAAAAAAAATTAGATCAGCTTTAGATTTGTTAGATTTGTTAAAATACGTCATATATTTATTTTTTTGGCGAGGTGTTTGTCTTAGATTTTTTTAAATCGCAAAATCAAGGTTAAAAAATGACACAAACGGTTTAAATTTGGAGCAAAAAATTCCTAAGATAAAAGAGAGAACCCAAAAAGAATGTCAGCATTTTATTCGTGATGTGATTGGTTGAAGAACAAAATTTAAAATTTTAATTTTAATTTTTAATTTTTACATTACAGTTCAATTAAAAAATTTAGAGAATAGATTTGATAAAAAAGAATTATTTAATCAACTGTTAGAAATTATCCGATTACAATCATGAAAATAAATTATTAGTTTATAAACAAAACCAATGAATTTATAACCACGAAAGTTTAAATGAAACTCTGAATGTAGCGGCAAAGGTAAAGGGTAATATATAATTTATTGTAGGTTAGATGAAGCTTCGACAAAATTTGTCTTAGATTATGTAATACAATTGCGCGCTGAGAGAAACTAGTAATATTAAAAAATATAGACGAACTACATTTTATTTTTATAAAATTTTGCCGGAAACCGCATGTCTCTAGCTCTTATAGGTTCTGAGATATGAATTAAAGTTGAAACTTCACTATTTTAGCTCCTAGGGCCCCTAGGGAGGGAATAGGGAGCTGCGGTTTGCGCCAAAAATTTTCTTTTTTTATACCCTTTCGAATGATATATATATATTGTAAGGGTTTTCAGTGGGGGCCGATTCGACTATCTTACCCGGCTACATTCTTTCTCGCATTCTTTGAGTAAAAAAGGGGCATTTTTTGTATTTTTTCTATGTTTTATGAATTTTTCACAGTAAATATTGAATAAAAGTATATAAAAATGTATATCAACGTGTAATAAAGATTCTCTTTAGGAATTAAATGATAACACAATTATTAAAATTACATCAACATTTATTCAAAAGTTCCCCAAAATCCCGTACACTAATTTATTTTTACAAAGACTCAGTTTAGCTTATTTTCCAAGGCCAATCGGGCGGCAAATTAAGGTAAATTGTAAAAGGGAAAATTACACTTTTTAGATTGAATATTGACACACGCGAATTCTTGGCTGACAAATAACACTAACAATAACAATTAACAATTACTTTACTCACAAACTTGAAATAAAACCCCAAACCAAACCTTCAATCTTCTCAATCTTAACGTACTTCTCCAAACTCTCACATACAATCTTCCAACCTCTTTCTTCCCATCCACGGCAACGAATAATCAAAAAGTGACAAATGACGATCGGTCTGCGAACTCTTGTCCGACTCGAAGATGTCTGAATATTGATCCACGAGACTCTCAGCAGATATGTAATTAGAAAAACAGGAAGAATTACTCTCTTTTAATTTATATATTAATTTATATGAAAATAAAGGAGAGATTTTCTTTCTTTTCTTCTAATTTTAAATAGACGTGTTTTACCACGTTACAAACCCCTCCCCTAGACCGAGATATTTCCCTGAAATATCTCGTCTACCAACAAAAATCTCTCTCCTTCATTTTCCTAAGTAATTTCAAATTTAGTCACACTTACAAACTTTCATTCTTGTCTTTATCCTCACGTTTAGATCAAAACAGCTCGAAACCTCTTTCTTTTGTATACTGCTTCCAAAATTCTTTTCCTCATCTCGTTGCCCACATCTTTGAGTTCTCGCAGTAATTAAATTGCTCTTAATTCATGTTCTTTAATTTCTTTACCCTCAATATTACTTGGCTGACTTGACATAAGATCCAACTTTGACTGAACCTCAGACTTGAACTGACTTGGCTGACCCTCGAACCCCTGACCTGAACTGACTTGGCTGACCCCTATATGACCTCGCATTCGATTCGACTGATGACCATATTTCGATTGAATTTCACCACTTAAACTACTTGGATTTTGGACTCTTCTCTCGGGTTGACGACGATTTTGCTTCCCTGGTTGCTGCTTTTCTTGACTAGACAACTCCATTGGTTGCTGCCCTTCACCATTTCCAATAAAATCAATTTTAATTTTTTTTATTTTTCCTTGAACGTACAATATCAATGAAATTATTACATATAAAATTAAAAACATATTTGCTCTAACCTTTCTAATAATTCTGTATATCTCAACCTTCTCAACATTCTCAATAATCTTAAAATCTTTTACTTTAATCTCATCTTCAATAATCTCGTTATTCTTGTTACAATTTTCTACCTCAACCTTTTCAATAATCTCGTTAATCTTACTAAAATTTTCAACCATAACCTCACCAACTATTGCATCAACCTTTTCTAATTTAACAGTTTGCGTAGAACAATCTATATACTGTTTACCCTCCAACCTTACCATCTCCATGGTTTGGCATGAACAAGGTACAACATTCAATTGTCTTGGCTCACCCGAAACCAATTCATCTGTCTGTATTAATTCGGCTGAAGCTACATCACTTGTCACTTTAAACTCGGCTGAAACTCCCCTCCCCTTATCGGCACTAGATTTCCTATTTCCCATCTCATCGTTTTTCAAAAATTTCCCCCTCCCTAATTCACTACTACTATAACGATTTTTGTTTTCAAAGAGGCAATCAGAATGTTGTTTTAACTTTGGGTCCCACTCTGATTCTTTTTCCAAAAACTCATTAAAAACTGCCGCACAATCTGGACATGATTTAGCATAAACACCTATCTTCCCACACATAATACAATATTCTTTTGGCTGATTTATATTTCTCTTTTTCTTAGGACAGTTTCTTGAAATATGGCCTCGAGTTTGGCAGAAATAACAAATTACTTCAGGTGGAGATAAGGGACAATTTCTTAGAAAATGACCCTTCATTTTACAGTAACTACAAACAACTGCTTGACATTCCGAAACCCTATGTCCAATCGATTTACAATAATAGCAAACCCCGTTGAAAATTTTCTGCCTAGCGCTCTCAATTCCATCTGACTGATATTTTTGAGAACATTCATTCAAGACTTGACTGATAGCACAAACCTCATTCACTACTAAATTTCCATTAGTAACCCCATTAATTCTCTCTTTAGCCTCCCCACCTTTAGATTTTCCTGTCTGAATCTTGGCTGATAAATCCCAATCATCTCGTAAAGCTGCAATCTGACTCGTTAAATTAAAAGCAGCACCCCTTACCCGCATTTTCTCGAGAGGTGGAGGTGGTACATACCTAACATCTAATGCCAATTGTTCTTCCCAAGCCCTACCATACCTTTCAACATCCGCAAGAGTCAAAATTAATTTATCCATCATGGCTTTACGGTAACTAGGTAATAGATTTCTAAAAACCCTGGTCACTAAATATTTCTCCGACGGAGCTCGACTAAATTTTGAAACCAAAAACCTGATACAACACAAATAATTAGTAATTTTCTCCCCCTTACCCTGTGATCTTACCCTTAACTCGTCTAACAAATCTTCCTCATCATACTCCCCTACAAAATATTTTCTAAATTTTTCCACGAAATCAGCCCAATTTTTAATTTGATCTCTCACGGTTCTAAACCAACGACTAGCACCCCGACTTAAAACACTTGGCAAAGCATCTATAAAACCCTTATCACTTAAACAACAACTGTTTTTACAATCAATCAACTGCTCAATAAATTCTTCAGGATCATCATTTTTATCTTCCCCCGAAAACTGAATACCCCACGTCTTCAAAAATTTTACTGCCTGCATCGTATCATTTCTCGGCTGAACCCTGACTGAATCTAAACCATCAAAATTCTTATTAAATTTATTATTATTACTACTTTTTCTCACCCTCGGCTCAAATAAATCTTGGTCTATATCAGTCAAATAATCATCCTTACTATCAAAATTTTCAAAATTCTCACTTTTCCTACCGGTACTACTGACATTTTCTTTCCCAAAATCCCCCAAATTCGAATTGAAATTTTGCTTAGGCATAAATTGTGTCTGGCTAACTTTTGGTACTGCGTTAATTACCCTTTCTCTTATTTCAAAATTTTCTATTCCCGTACCGCAAAATACCCTTTTCAACCTATATTCAAAGTTGTGCTTGGGCTGACTCAAATGATGCCTGATTTCAGGACCTACCCCTAACTTTGCGGCATCTACTGTCATATTTGTTAAACCTTGAATAACTACTTTCTCATTTGTGGCTGATTCGCTATCCAAAGAAGAATCCCTTTGACTTCGACATCGAGCAGCTGATTTCATCCGAGCTTTAACTGTACGTTTCCCTGGAGTTCTTTCTCGGAGTCTTCTTGGCTGAACGTTCTTTTTCTCCTCATGACCAGCGTCCGACGAATCCTCGTTCAAGCTTGCCGTTGATCCGGTACAAGTATCACGTGGATACCATGGAATAAAATATACATTAGTTTTATCTTTACGTAAAACTACTCTTAATAACCTATCCCTCAAAGTTTCTAAATTCCCTTTCTTACTGCACCCATATTTAGCTAAATTTTCAAACAACTCATTATCTTTTAATTCAAAAATTTGTCTTCTTAAACCCCTCCAGTTTTCATTTTCATGTAGCAAACCCCTCATAATCTTTGCATGTGTCTCCATTTCAACTTTAAGCATCTTTAAACGAATATTCGAAATAAACTAAACTTGTAACCTTCAAAATTCCCACACAACAAAAAAAAATGATATAACCTCTCTTACCTTAACCAATGAAATTCAAATTCCACCCAACTTTTACGTGTGTCAAAGTATAATATTCAATCTAAAATAACCTTAACTGAGTCCTGTCACGGTCGCCATGTGTAATAAAGATTCTCTTTAGGAATTAAATGATAACACAATTATTAAAATTACATCAACATTTATTCAAAAGTTCCCCAAAATCCCGTACACTAATTTATTTTTACAAAGACTCAGTTTAGCTTATTTTCCAAGGCCAATCGGGCGGCAAATTAAGGTAAATTGTAAAAGAGAAAATTACACTTTTTAGATTGAATATTGACACACGCGAATTCTTGGCTGACAAATAACACTAACAATAACAATTAACAATTACTTTACTCACAAACTTGAAATAAAACCCCAAACCAAACCTTCAATCTTCTCAATCTTAACGTACTTCTCCAAACTCTCACATACAATCTTCCAACCTCTTTCTTCCCATCCACGGCAACGAATAATCAAAAAGTGACAAATGACGATCGGTCTGCGAACTCTTATCCGACTCGAAGATGTCTGAATATTGATCCACGAGACTCTCAGCAGATATGTAATTAGAAAAACAGGAAGAATTACTCTCTTTTAATTTATATATTAATTTATATGAAAATAAAGGAGAGATTTTCTTTCTTTTCTTCTAATTTTAAATAGACGTGTTTTACCACGTTACAAACGTAAACTAGAGCAAAAAAGGCATCTTTTTAAGAAAAAAAAAATGGGGGTTTACGCGCCAAATTTTCAAGTTTTGAACGGTTTTTTAACAAACTGTTTCGATTTTTTACCTTCAAATCGAATTAAATCGACTTTAAACGCATAAATCGAATTTAGACCACAGAAAAGAAAAGATGCATTTTTTTGAGTTCTTGCAGAAAATATATATTTTGTTATACTTTTAAGCTAAAACGGCATTGAAAAGTCCAAAGAACCACATTTTATTCAAAATTTTGCGGTTATAGACGATTTATGTGCAGTAAAACTTCTTAAAACTATAGAGACAAAAACTTTTCTAAAAAGTAAAACTGAAGACAAAAATTTTACGCCAAACCTGGTTGCGATCGGATCATTAGAGGCCGAGTTATGAATTTTTGAAAAAAAAAAAAAAAAACAAAAACAAAATTCGGGTCTTTCAGAGGCCTTGAAAAGTGGGTGGCCCACCTTGCCCCTTCACGGAATCACCCTGAAAAGTTGAGTTTTTCATGTCTTCATAACATACTAAAATATCAGAGATGGGTCTAGTCTGGTTTTCGAGAAATAAACGAAAAACTACCAAAAATTGTGGTTTCCCATGTATTTTAAATGGGAGACAACCCAGCTGAAAAAATCAGTACGGAAATCAGTACGGAAATCAGTACTGGGATCCGTACTGGAATCCGTACTGGACTCCAGAACTGATAATTGAGACCGATATTCGCACTGATTTCAGTGCTGATTTTTTTTTTTTTTCATTTTTTTTTATTTTGGGGGGGGGGGCGGGGGGAGTTAACTGTTGTGCAAAAAAATATAAGTTTTATAGTGAATATATCAAAATCCAATATTTCAGTTAATATCAAAATCCAATATTATCATTTTTTTGAGTGGGGGTAACAGTATAAACAAAATATTACCAAAATAAAAAAAAATTTTGTATTTAAATAGTACTTGTTGGCATAATTATTTTTATGCTTTTTTCCAAAATAATATTTGTATATATTTTTTCTCTTTATCCAAATTTTTTTTTTTTTTTTTTTTTTAATTCAATTCTTTTCATTTGATTTTATTAATATTTTAAAAATTAATATTATACAATCTTCATATTTTATTTTGATTATTGATAGTTATATAATTCAATGTAACCAAACAGTATAATTAATTGTGATTTTTTTTAATTTGATTAATTATTTTTTTTAAGGTATGAAAAGATTAAAAAATGTAGCCTTAAGGTGGCTCCCTATAGTTTTCGCGTTTCTTACAAAATTTTTCTAATTTTGCACAGAGCTAGTTTTTTGTGTCCCCTGCACGCTAATTTTTGAGATATTTAGCTCGGAAGTTTCAACTCATTGCATGGCCCTAGTGAAAATATATGATGCGTACTCACATGCGTACACACATGCGTACGCACGTGCTGTTAACGTTCAGTAATTTTTTTTTTTTTAAATAACAACAACTTTATTATTTTTAAAACAGTAAACAACAAGGTAACAGTTATAAACAATAAGTTCAACAATAAAGAATTTATTTTTCAATTTATGGAGAACTGAACCAAATATCCGTGTACCTGAAATTTTTCGAGTAAGAAAAGAACATGTTACCACTATAGTTTGCTATTATCTTTAAATTTTATATATTTTTAATGAAAAAGTTTTTATAATTTTTTCTTTTAATGTTAATATTAAAACTCAACTAAAAAATTTGAAATCCATTTTTGGAATGTCCAAAGTACACTAAAACCTCCGATGAGCAGAGATCTGTGCAATCAAGAAAGCACAAAGAAATAACAATCTCAAATTTTTAACTTAAATAAATTGAGTATCAATTTATAATTTAGACAAATTTTCCATATTTCCATATACAGTTCCTTTTTTCTTTGACTTAAAAAAAAAAAAAAAAAAAAAAAAACTGCTAACACATGGTCGCAAGTGATCAGCGGCAGCAGTGATGGCCGAGAACAGGAGAAAGGTTCACAATGATAGAGTTCGTGCAGGTTGCAAGCCGTTAGCCGAGCAGAGGGCGGAGACAAGTTAAGTTTTGATGTTGAACTTATTGTTTATAACTGTTACCTTGTTGTTTACTTTTTTTAAAATAATAAAGTTGTTGGTATTTTTAAAAAAAAATTTACTGAACGTTAACAGCACGTGCGTACGCATAATATATTTTCACTAGGCGGAAGTGCTCTGCCAAGCATAAAAATTCGTAAAAATTTGAAGGTTATTTTTGAATTGCATATTCAATTTTCATAGAATATTTTTTAAAAACAGGTTTTCTGATAGAGCAAGATGTTAGGAATCGTGAGGAACAAAGAAAAATACAGCAAGCGGTATTAACTTTTGAGATAACGAAACAAAAACAATGAAAAACGCGTGACTTCAAAAATTAAATTATATAAGTATCGATAACTATCAATAATCAAAATAAAATATGAAGTTTGTAAAATATTAATTTTTACCGATGAGAATAAAATCAAAATATAAAGAATTGAATTCAAAAAAAAAAAATTTGGATAAAGAGAAAAGATATGTACAAATATTATTTTGGAAAAAGGCATAAAAATAATTATGCAAACCAATTTTTTTTAATTATTATTAAATAATAAAAAACATTTGGAAAAAAAAAATTATTTAAAAAAATAAATTCTTTGCTTTTGAAAATCCATATGGAAATCTGTTTCAATTTTCCATACGGAATTCCATATGGATTCTGTTATGGATTTCCGTATGGGGTCCTGCATGGATTTCCATATGGATTTTCAGCTGGGTTATTATAAAAATAAAGAGTACATACGTGAAGTACCAAATTTGTTAAGTTATTGAATAAAATTTTTTTTTCTTTAAATGCTTTGTATTTAATGAAACCTGGCATAGCCAAGCTATTTATTGTTGTAAAGTATTCGAATTAAAACTAAATTATAAATAAAAGAATAGAGTAACCAAAACGATATTTGTTAGATATATAACAAATATCGTTTTGGCTACTCCACGTTCTGCTAGTATCGTCTGCTTATGAAAAAGCCTCATACTATACTTTTATGTTTCATTAATGTAACTGAAATATTGGATTTTGATATTTTAACTATAAAACTTATTATATTTTTTTGTACACCAGCCGGACACCATATCGTTCCGAGGTTTGAATTAGGCGCTCGAAATTTGACCCTCAACCCAAAGTTTTTGCTAAAGTGCCAACCTTTGGGACGGGTAAAAAATTATTTTTCAAAAAGTAGGGTTAGAGAGTCGATGTCACTGATCAACATTGATTTATTTCAGACTTGTCAAGCTTTTTATTGAAAAAATTAATGATTGATCGCTGCGGTCTACTTGTTTTGAATGTGTGCCGTATTTAAAAAATCTAATATAAATTATTTTTAAAATTTTATCCATTTACAAAAACCTTCTCTCAAAATGAAAGTAAAATATTAAAAACAATTACGTAATAATAGTTATTCAACAAAAAAGTATGGTTAGGTAGTTGATGTCAATGATCAACATTGATTTATTTCTGACGTTGATCATGGACATCGACTCTCTAACCCTAGTTTATGAAAAATGATTTTTTACCCGTCCCACGGTGGACGGGCCGTCCCAAAGGTTGGCACTTTTGCAAAAACTTTGGGGTGACGGTCATATTTCGAGCGCCTAATTCAAACCTCGGAACGATATGGTGTCCGGCTGGTGTCAACTCCCCCGCTCCCCCCAAAATAAAAAAAAAAATGAAAAAAAAAAAATCAGCACTGAAATCAGTACGGAAATCAGTGCGGATATCGGTCTCAATTATCAGTACTGGAAACCAGTACGGGTCCCAGTACGGATCCCAGAACTGATTTCCGTACTGATTTCCGTACTGATTTTTTCAGCTGGGAAATGTTTCTGCGCATGCACGGCTAATGAATTTATCGAAAAAACAATCACGGGATGTTTTTTCAGATCCAAAAAGACACCATATCCTGCAGTTTCAGCCGATTTGGCGTAGGGCAAATTTCGGCCAAATTGCAACCCCTCCTTTCATATTTTTTTGAAAATTTGTGCTGGTACAAAAATTCAATAACCCATTTTTTATCCAAAACAACCCTTTTACACCCTCCTATAGTAATAATCGTCCCCTTTTCGGCCTCCTAAAGTAATAATCCTAAATTTTTGTGCCGACACAAAATTTTTTCTTGTCAATTTTAAATTCATGCTAAAGTGGTGGTAAATTTAGGATTATTATTTTAGGTGGGCGAAAAGGGGATGATTTTTACATAAGGAGGGTATAAAAGGGTTATTTTGGATAATAATAATGTTTTTTTTTGTGTTAGCACGAATTTCATATTTTTTTCGAAATTTGTGCCAGCACAAATTTAAAATTGACAAGTAAAAATTTTGTGTGGGCACAAAATTTTTCTAGGGAAAACATTCACTAGATTGTGCAGAATTTGTGCTGGCACAAAAATTTGTGCCAGAACTGGCACCCCAATAGCCACAGCCAAAAATATATCACAAATATTAATTTTTCCGCAAAGGTTCACTTTTGTCCAGATTGACCCGTAAGCACTTTCTTGTTTAATTTTTTAATTCAAAGTTTTACATAAAAATTTTCATAAATTCTAATTTTAAATTTTAGTATAGACTAAAATTTATGGTTACCTAAAAAATGAATTTTAAATTTACATAATAATATATCAATCAAAATCAACTTTCAAAAATATGCCTCAGATCTGTGCACTAAGGTGAACTTTAATGTGCTTTAAGCTTGTTATAAACTTCTTTTTCAAAGTATTTGTGAGTGTTTGCAAGTACCTTTACTTTTATTTGTGCTTCTACTTTTTGTACATGAAATTTTTGAATTTATGAAGTCAGCTGCTTTTATAAAAAATATTTTTAGAAAAATGTTTAGAATTGTCTTATTTAAATTTTCTATGGCTCAAATGAAGTTAGGAACTATTTATGAAAACTCAAAATAAATAAAAACAATGATGTATATTTACTCTGCAAAAGCTGTTGTTTTGATAAACCATTGCTTGAGTAATCTCTTTTCAACTACAGCTCCTGACCTCCATGATCTGTTGTTACTATCTACCTGTTCATCTGCAAGTACAGTCTCATCTACAGGATCCCAGTTTACAAATGTTTGTTTTTGATAAACAAGATCATTTTCAAATAATTTTAAAAACAATTCTTGGGTCCACCTGTAATATTCTGGATCACAAGTTGACAATTCTCTATGAGTATCAAATGTACAACCAAGTTTATACAACTGTTTACGCATATTTAAAATGTTTTGCTGAGTCCAATGAGCAGGATCAACCTGCCTTTCTATCGCTGCATTTTCAGCAGGTAGTCCAAATGCATCCCATCCCATAGGATGAATAACATTTTTACCTAAAGTTAAAAATACTTAATGTTCACGAATTTTGTAATAGAAATAACTTTTTACTACTAAAAATTTTTCTTTATTTGACTTAACGCATTACCGCCCATGGAAAAATCAAAAGTGTTATAAAAAAACTAACTGTTGGAAAACCTGTCTCATGAAAAAATAGTAGATACGTGTTTTTTCTTTTTTCAATTTTAATTGTTTAAACATTATTTATTTAAACAAATTTGGAAAAAATTAAAATTTTTATAAACTAATAACGGCATTCGATTCTTTGACCAAAAATAAAGCGAAAGTCATCTAAATAATTTTTTGATCAGACGCTTCGATCTTTTGCTACGAGCGCTCAAACATGTAAAAATATGGTTTTATAGTGGTGAGTTCCTAGGCGCCGCACCGAAGATACACTTTTACGAGTCAGAGCTCACCACTATAAAACCATATTTTTACATGTTTGAGCGCTCGTAGCAAAAGATCTAAGCGTCTGATCAAAAAATTACTTAGATGACTTTCGCCTTATTTTTGGTCAAAGAATCGAATGCCGTTATTAGTTTATAAAAATTTAAAATTTTTTCCGAATTTGTTTAAATAAATAATGTTTAAACAATGAAAATTGAAAAAAGAAAAAATATGTATCTACTATTTTTTCATGAGACAGGTTTTCCAACAGTTAGTTTTTTTATATCACTTTTGATTTTTCCATGGGCGGTAATGGGTTAAGATATATTTTTCAAAAAACATTTTTGTTTTATACTACAGTTTAATACTCTAAAAAATTTCATCCATATACCTTGCATTTTGTAAAAACGAGCTATTGTATCACTCATTGTATAAACTCGAACATGTCCCATATGAAGAGATCCAGATGGGTATGGAAACATTGACAATATGTATAATTTTTTTTCATCATTTGATTTATAGTAGGCAGTATTGTGAATTTTTTCAGACCAATATCTTTCTATTTCTTGCTTATGATAACTTGATATGACTTCATTCTAACAAAAGCAATAATCACAATTAAATCCAAGTAAATCCACAAAATGTTAAAAATTGTTTAAAATTTATTTGTTTTTGAACTTTGTTAAACATTTTCTTCTAAAATGTTTTTATTAAAAAAGAAAAATTAAAAAAATAAAATCAAGGTATAATCTGTTTTCATTCGAATCTATCACTTGGAGTTTAAAGAGTAGAAAGGGTTAATAATATTTTTAAATAAAAAAACATTTTATGATTTCCAACGTTATCCTTTTTTCCAAAAAATTGTTGTCCTTTAAAGAAAAAACGTTGTTTTTAATTTAATAATGACAATCCATCTTACTTCTTTGATTCGGAGTGATTGATAAACATGAAAATTAATTGCTTATTCTAAACCGATTGATAACTTCAAACAATTTATCAAAATAAAAGTGTTTTTTATAGTATTTAACTTGGACAAAAAATAATTCAAAACAAGGATGGCTTATTAGTTTATTTAGATCAAAATAAAATATCAATTTTTTACTAAGCTTACATATTTACAAACATGTTATAACCTTACCCAAAGTCCTAAACCTGTAGATGCACATCTTTTAAAATTGCGTATTTTTAAATGACTGTTTTTTACAGGATAACTAAAAATAAATTTACCACTACTTTTCATTTTTCTTTGATTATTTAAAATGTTATAAATTCTACTTATAAATAAGAATTGGGAGTTCGGAGTAAGCGTTTTCGACTTCGAGAGTAAACTCAGCAAAGTCGTAACTCGTAAATCGGCGACGATTTCGAGAAAGTTAACATAAGTATGTAGGGATCTGCACATTCGACGCGCGATATCTCGATCACCGCGCGACTGCACCAGGTGGTAGTTGGCTGACAAGATGTTGAATCTTGAAAAAAAAAAAAAATACTCCGACATAGAGCTGAAATAGCCCTTTAATAATAAACAATTTTTAAAAATTGCCCTTTTTTAGTTTTTTTATAAAAAATATTCAAAGTTTATAAACTTTCAATCACAAATTACGAGTAAATGGTCAATCCAATCGACTCGATAAATGCGTCAAAAAATTGCCCGTTGATTGAAAAAAATTGCCCTCTATTAATTTTTTGAAAAATTTTTATAGTTTTTTTATAAACATAAAAAAACCACTTTCCCATGAAGCGAGAGCAGTGTAGACAGCGTTGGTATCGATATTCTGCTCAGGGGACTAAGCTATAAGTTCAGGGCATACTTTTCGACTAAGCATTAGGTTCAGGTTGTTCGGTGAGCTAGTACAGGAATCCCACAAGTTTGACAACCCAATAACGCTGGGTACAGCGATAAATAAATTATTTTTTATAAACAAATAACTAACCAGCAAGCTTTAAACCCCCATAACGCTGGAAAAATAGATGAATAAATTATTTTTTATAAACAAATAACTAACCAGCAAGCTTTAAACCCCCATAACGCTGAAAAATAAGATAAATAAAATATTTTTTATAAACAAATAACTAACCAGCAAGGTTTAAACCCCTGTAACGCTGGGATATAGATAAATAAATTATTTTTTATAAACAAATAAGTAACCAGCAAGCTTGAAACTCCTGTAACGCTGGAAAAATAGATTAATAAATATTTTTTTATAAACAATTAAATAAACCGACGAGCTCTAAACCCCGTAACGCTGGGCAGAGCGATAAATACATAATTTTTTATAAACAATTAAATAAACTGACAAGCTCTAAACCCCAATAACGCTGGGGATTTGATTTTGATTTTGATTTTGATGATTTTATTCATTGTACATTATGTTGTACAAAATACAAGTACAAAATGGAGAGAGAGATAAATACATAATTTTTGATAAACAATTTAATAAACCGCCAAGCTTTAAACCCCCATAACGCTGGGGAGAGCGATAAATACATAATTTTTTATAAACAATTAATTAAACTGACAAGCTCTAAATCCCCAAAACAATGAAGAGAGCGATAAATACATAATTTTTTATAAACAATCAAATAAACTGACAAGCTCTAAACCCCAATAACGCTGGGGAGAGAGATAGATACTTAATTTTTTATAAACAATTTAATAAACCGCCAAGCTTTGAGCCCCAATAACGTTGGGGAGAGTGATAAATACATAATTTTTTATAAACAATTAATTAAAGGTTGAGTCTAGGTACCATCGCCGTGTACCGTTGCACGGTGCACGGTGCACGGGCGCTATACCAAATGAGCTTTTATGTACACGGTACACGGTGCACCGTGTACGGAGGAGCTTTTTGGTGCACGGTGCACGGCGGAAAGCAGGGAAAAGTTTTTGTTTTGCTATTGTTTCGTACACGGTGCACCGTACACCACGTACGGTTCAAAAAATGTTTTTTTATATCATTGCGTACACCGTACACCAGACACCGCATACTGTTCGTTACACGGTACACAATGCACCGTGCACGGGTGAAAATATTTTTTATAACTTTGCGTACACCGTACACCAGACAACCCGCACTGCCTGGTACACGGTACACGGTGCACCACGCACGGTGCAAGGTTGAAACAATGTTTTAACGTACACCAGACACCGCACACCGTTCGGTACACGGTACACGATGCACCGTGCACGGGTGAAAATATTTTTTATAACTTTGCGTACACCGTACACCAGTCAACCCGCACGGCTCGGTACACGGTACACGGTGCACCACGCACGGTGCAAGGTTGAAAAGATGCTTTGGCGTACACCAGACACCGCACATCGTTCGGTACACGGTACACGATGCACCGTGCATGGATGAAAATATTTTTTATAACTTTACGTACACCGTACACCAGACAACGCACACTGTTTGGTACACGGTACACGATGCACCGTGCACGGTTGAAAATATTTTTTATAACTTTGTGTACACCGTACACCAGACACCGCACACCGTTCGGTACACGGTACACGATGCACCGTGCACGGGTGAAAATATTTCTTATAACTTTGCGTACACCGTACACCAGACAACCCGCACTGCTCGGTACACGGTACACGGTGCACCACGTACGGTGCAAGGTTGAAAAAATGTTTTGGCGTACACCAGACACCGCACATCGTTCGGTACACGGTACACGATGCACCGTGCATGGATGAAAATATTTTTTATAACTTTACGTACACCGTACACCAGACAACGCACACTGTTTGGTACACGGTACACGATGCACCGTGCACGGTTGAAAATATTTTTTATAACTTTGTGTACACCGTACACCAGACACCGCACACCGTTCGGTACACGGTACACGATGCACCGTGCACGGGTGAAAATATTTTTTATAACTTTGCGTACACCGTACACCAGTCAACCCGCACGGCTCGGTACACGGTACACGGTGCACCACGCACGGTGCAAGGTTGAAAAGATGCTTTGGCGTACACCAGACACCGCACATCGTTCGGTACACGGTACACGATGCACCGTGCATGGATGAAAATATTTTTTATAACTTTACGTACACCGTACACCAGACAACGCACACTGTTTGGTACACGGTACACGATGCACCGTGCACGGTTGAAAATATTTTTTATAACTTTGTGTACACCGTACACCAGACACCGCACACCGTTCGGTACACGGTACACGATGCACCGTGCACGGGTGAAAATATTTCTTATAACTTTGCGTACACCGTACACCAGACAACCCGCACTGCTCGGTACACGGTACACGGTGCACCACGTACGGTGCAAGGTTGAAAAAATGTTTTGGCGTACACCAGACACCGCACATCGTTCGGTACACGGTACACGATGCACCGTGCATGGATGAAAATATTTTTTATAACTTTACGTACACCGTACACCAGACAACGCACACTGTTTGGTACACGGTACACGATGCACCGTGCACGGTTGAAAATATTTTTTATAACTTTGTGTACACCGTACACCAGACACCGCACACCGTTCGGTACACGGTACACGATGCACCGTGCACGGGTGAAAATATTTCTTATAACTTTGCGTACACCGTACACCAGACAACCCGCACTGCTCGGTACACGGTACACGGTGCACCACGTACGGTGCAAGGTTGAAAAAATGTTTTGGCGTACACCAGACACCGCACATCGTTCGGTACACGGTACACGATGCACCGTGCATGGATGAAAATATTTTTTATAACTTTACGTACACCGTACACCAGACAACGCACACTGTTTGGTACACGGTACACGATGCACCGTGCACGGTTGAAAATATTTTTTATAACTTTGTGTACACCGTACACCAGACACCGCACACCGTTCGGTACACGGTACACGATGCACCGTGCACGGGTGAAAATATTTTTTATAACTTTGCGTACACCGTACACCAGTCAACCCGCACGGCTCGGTACACGGTACACGGTGCACCACGCACGGTGCAAGGTTGAAAAGATGCTTTGGCGTACACCAGACACCGCACATCGTTCGGTACACGGTACACGATGCACCGTGCATGGATGAAAATATTTTTTATAACTTTACGTACACCGTACACCAGACAACGCACACTGTTTGGTACACGGTACACGATGCACCGTGCACGGTTGAAAATATTTTTTATAACTTTGTGTACACCGTACACCAGACACCGCACACCGTTCGGTACACGGTACACGATGCACCGTGCACGGGTGAAAATATTTCTTATAACTTTGCGTACACCGTACACCAGACAACCCGCACTGCTCGGTACACGGTACACGGTGCACCACGTACGGTGCAAGGTTGAAAAAATGTTTTGGCGTACACCAGACACCGCACATCGTTCGGTACACGGTACACGATGCACCGTGCATGGATGAAAATATTTTTTATAACTTTACGTACACCGTACACCAGACAACGCACACTGTTTGGTACACGGTACACGATGCACCGTGCACGGTTGAAAATATTTTTTATAACTTTGTGTACACCGTACACCAGACACCGCACACCGTTCGGTACACGGTACACGATGCACCGTGCACGGGTGAAAATATTTTTTATAACTTTGTGTACACCGTACACCAGACACCGCACACCGTTCGGTACACGGTACACGATGCACCGTGCACGGGTGAAAATATTTCTTATAACTTTGCGTACACCGTACACCAGACAACCCGCACTGCTCGGTACACGGTACACGGTGCACCACGTACGGTGCAAGGTTGAAAAAATTTTTTGGCGTACACCAGACACCGCACAGTGTTCGGAACACGGTACACGATGCACCGTGCACGAGTAAAAAATTTTTCTATATCTTTGCTTACACCGTACACCAGACAACGCACACTGTTCGGTACACGGTACACGATGCACCGTGCACGGTTGAAAATATTTTTTATAACTTTGTGTACACCGTACACCAGACACCGCACACCGTTCGGTACACGGTACACGATGCACCGTGCACGGGTGAAAATATTTCTTATAACTTTGCGTACACCGTACACCAGACAACCCGCACTGCTCGGTACGAGGTACACGGTGCACCACGTACGGTGCAAGGTTGAAAAAATGTTTTGGCGTACACCAGACACCGCACAGTGTTCGGAACACGGTACACGATGCACCGTGCACGAGTAAAAAATTTTTCTATATCTTTGCTTACACCGTACACCAGACAACGCACACTGTTCGGTACACGGTACACGATGCACCGTGCACGGTTGAAAATATTTTTTATAACTTTGTGTACACCGTACACCAGACAACCCGCACTGCTCGGTACACGGTACACGGTGCACCACGTACGGTGCAAGGTTGAAAAAATGTTTTGGCGTACACCAGACACCGCACAGTGTTCGGTACACGGTACACGATGCACCGTGCACGAGTAAAAAAATTTTTTATATCTTTGCTTACACCGTACACCAGACAACGCACACGGTTCGGTACACGGTGCACAATGCACCGTGCACGGATGAAAATATTTTTTATAACTTTGCGTATACCGTACACCAGACAACGCGTGCTGTTCGGTACACGGTACACGGTACACCACGCACGGTGCAAGGTTGAAAAAATGTTTTGGCGTACACCAGACACCGCACACCGTTCGGTACACGGCATTCGATGCACCGTGCATGGGTGAAAATAATTTTTATATCTTTGCTTGCACCGTACACCAACAACGCGCACTGCTTGGTACACGGTACACGGTTGAAAAAAACGTTTTGTGTACACTAGACACCGTGCACTGTTCGGTACACACTACATGGTTCACCACGTACGGGGCACGGTAGAAAAAATGTTTTGGCGTACACCAGACACCGCACATGGTTTGGTACTTAGTTTAACCCACATTACGATGTCAGGTTACTCAGTAGCAGTCTAATGCTTTAAGAAGTCATAGGGATTTACTGCAGTTAATTCAAAAAAATTATAGGGATTCAAGCACGTCAAATACCCTACGTGGAGTATGTGTCTCAATTGCAAGACAGCAGCTGCCCCATGCACGTGGGTTTAACAACTGCAAGTCTACTAGCAGCCGATTTTTTTACCGTATAGTCGTTGGGCTCTCGAGTCTGAAATTCCGAGATCGAGGAATCCAGAAATCCAAGTTCTTTGAGCTGTATAAGTTTGTATTCTTGTTTTTAAGCTCCGAGTCAAGGTTCGGACTCTGTATTCTTCGTTGTATACTCGAGAGTCCAGAAATCAGAGTCTAAAGACTATAACAGCTTGAATTTCGCTCGGAATTTCGGATTTGACTTTGTATACTCTGGACTCCGAGTCTTTGTCCAGCAATTGATCTCACAAAGTCATAGGAATTAAACGCAGCAATTCTTGGAAGTCAAAGTTGGACGTTGTGAAACCGAGTTTCGAATACAGGGCTACCGGATTACAAGTCACGCGCTCTATTCAGTGAACCCTACCGGACCTCTTATAATCTTTAAATTAATCTTACAGGCCTAATCTTTATAATCTTTTACCCCTTTCAAGAAGTCGTCTCCGATCAGTTTTTTCGACCTGGTGTACTTCGACCACGGATGCTTGTGTGTATGATACAGGTAGGGTATAGTAGACATGTAGTATCAGGGGCGCAACGACTCCTTCCAGCTAGGGGTTGATTTAAGGTCCGACCCCCCCAAAATTGACGTCTAAAAAAAAAATTAATAAAAAAAAAAAAAAAAGTTGAGTAAATAGACTGGTTGATTATCCCCCAAGCTCTAAACCCCCCAATGCCCTGGGCGGCTGAGTTCAATAAATAAATTGATGAGCTATCCCCCAAGCTGTAAACTCCCAAATACCCTAGGCGGCTGAGTTCAATAAATAAACTGATGAGCTATCCCCCAAGCTCTAAGCCCCCAAATACCCTGGGCGCCCGAGTTCGACAAAAAAACTTATCGGCTGTCCCCCAAGCTGTAAACCCCCAAATACCCTGGGCGTCGAGTTCAATAAATAAACTGATCAGCTATCTCCCAAGCTCTAAACCCTAAGCGTACTTTATATTTGAATATCAAGTCCATAAAAAAGTGTTAAAGCAAACGAAAATTTTTACACTTTTCTCGAAATATGTCTCATTCTTGGAAGCATTTAATTTATAGTTTAAAAAAAAAAAAAAAACTGTTGATAATGTTGCAAACAAATAGTCAAACAATAAGTAAAAACTTATATCGTTTACCTAATCAACCACGCCATTTTTGAGTTAAAAATTTCAGACTTACAACTTTATGATATAACTTGCATAAAACACGCGCTCGCTTCGTTCGCTCGCGCATAGCTAAATTTATTCAATAATATCAAATATTATGATATTATGATATTACGTAAATAATTAAATTTTGTTTAGAGTATAACTTTAATCAAAAATATTTTAAAACACAAACCTAAAACCATATTACTGATAAAAAAAAAACAAAAAAAGTCTTTCAAATGTCTGGGCTTATTCGAATATAGATGAATACATACCCAAAATGAGCAACCCGAGACATACCAGTAAAATTTTTCAAACAAAATTTGTTCGAAAATTTCTATTCTTTGGCTTTTGAGGGTCCAGATTATGAATCTGACCTTCAATTTGAATCTAATGACTCTAATAAGGTCTATACTCAAATAAAGTTAATTTGAAATTTTTGCTCCATAAATCGAACCGTAATAGGTTTTTTGTACTGGTATGTCTATAAGGGTTGCTCATTTTGGGTATGTATTTATCTATATTCGAATAAGCCCAGACGGGCTGATCGGTTTATTTATTGAACTCGACGCCCAGAGTTTTGAGAGTTTAGAGCTAGGGAGATAGCTGATCAGTTTATATACTGAACTCGACGCCCAGGGTATTTGGGGGATAGCTGATCAGTTTATTTATTGAACTCGACGCCCAGGGTATTTGGGGGTTTACAGCTTGGGGGACAGCTGATAAGTTTTTTTGTCGAACTCGGGCGCCCAGGGTATTTGGGGGTTTAGAGCTTGGGGGATAGCTCATCAATTTATTTATTGAACTCAGCCGCCCAGGGCATTGGGGGGTTTAGAGCTTGGGGGATAATCAACCAGTCTATTTACTCAACTTTTTTTTTTTATACGTCAATTTTGGGGGGGTCGGACCTCAAATCAACCCCTAGCTGGAAGGAGTCGTCGCGCCTCTGATACTATATGTCTACTATACCCTACCTGTATCCTACACACAAGCATCCGTGGTCGAAGTGCTCCAGGTCGAAAAAACTGATCGGAGACGACTTCTTGAAAGGGGTAAAAGATTATAAAATTAGGCCTATAAGATTAATTTAAAGATTATAAGAGGTCCAGTAGGGTTCATTGAATAGAGCGCGTGACTTGTAATCCGGTAGCCCTGTATTCGAAACTAGCTTTAACAACGTCCAACTTTGACTTCCAATAATTGCTGCATTTAATTCCTATGACTTTGTGAGATCAATTGCTGGGCAAAGACTCGGAGTCCAGAGTATACAAAGTCAAATCCGAAGTTCCGAGCGAAATTCAAGCTGTTATACTCTCGAGTCCAAGTACTCGAGTCTTTAGACTCTGATTTCTGGACTCTCGAGTATGCAACGAAGAATACAGAGTCCGAACCTTGACTCGGAGCTTAAAAATAAGAATACAAACTTATACAGCTCAAAGAACTTGGATTTCTGGATTCCTCGATCTCGGAATTTCAGACTCGAGAGCCCAACGACTATACGGTAAAAAAATCGGCTGCTAGTAGACTTGCAGTTGTTCTCTTAAAACCCACGTGCATGGGGCAGCTGCTGTCTTGCAATTGAGACGCATACTCCACGTAGGGTATTCAACGTGCTTGAATCCCTATAATTTTTTTGAATCAACTGCAGTAAATCCCTATGACTTCTTAAAGCATTAGACTGCTACTGAGTAACCTGACATCGTAATGTGGGTGAAACTAAGTACCGAACAATGTGCGGTGTCTGGTGTACGCCAAAACATTTTTCTACCGTGCCCCGTACGTGGTGAACCATGTAGTGTGTACCGAGCAGTGCGCGATGTCTGGTGTACACAAAACATTTTTTTCTACCGTGTACCGTGTACCGAAGCAATGCGCGTTGTTGGTGTACGGTGCAAGCAAAAATATAAAAATTATTTTCACCCGAGCACGGTGCATCGTGTACCGTGTACCGAACACTGTGCGGTGTCTGGTGTACGGTGTACGTAAAGTTATAAAAAATATTTTCATCCGTGCACGGTGCATCGTGTACCGTGTACCGAACGGTGTGCGGTGTCTGGTGTACGGTGTACACAAAGTTATAAAAAATATTTTCAACCGTGCACTGGGAGAATGTTGGAAGACAGTGCTCCCATTTTTAAGGTTATATTCTGCTCGACAGCTTGGGACGCCTGCCTCTCACCGTGGGCAATATTCTGCCAACGGTGGGAAGTATTTCTCCCGAGTTGGTGAGTGGCGCCGCCTACGGCAGCCTCAAAACTAACCGAAGCGCTTCGTTCTCCCGTCTGTGGGCAGAATATTACCCACGGTGTGAGGCAGAATATAACCCTACAAATGGGAGCGCTGTCTCCCAACTTTCTCCCAGTGTGCACGGTGCATCGTGTACCGGGTACCGAACAGTGTGCGTTTTCTGGTGTACGGTGTACGTAAAGTTATAAAAAATATTTTCATCCGTGCACGGTGCATCGTGTACCGTGTACCGAACGGTGTGCGGTGTCTGGTGTACGCCAAAACATTGTTTCAACCTTGCACCGTGCGTGGTGTGCCGTGCACCGTGTACGAAACAATAGCAAAACAAAAACTTTTCCCTGCTTTCCGCCGTGCACCGTGCACCAAAAAGCTCCTCCGTACACGGTGCACCGTGTACCGTGTACCGTGCACCGTGCAACGGCGATGGCACCTAGACACAACCTTAATTAAACCGCCAAGCTCTAAGCCCCAATAATGCTGGGGAGAGCGATAAATAAATTATTTTTTATAAACAATTAAATAAACTGACAAGCTCTAAACCCCAATAACGCTGGGGAGAGAGATAAATACATAATTTTTTATAAACAATTAAATAAACTGACAAGCTCTAAACCCCAATAACGCTGGGGAGAGAGATAAATACATAATTTTTTATAAACAATTTAATAAACCGCCAAGCTCTAAAAATATTAAATTATCAAATATTATTATAAAAAATAATTAATTTATCGCTTTCCCCAGCGTTTTAGGGATTTAGAACTTGGTGGTTTATTTAATTGTTTATAAAAAATAATTTATTTATCTATTTTTCCAGCGTTACAGGAGTTTCAAGCTTGCTGGTTACTTATTTGTTTATAAAAAATAATTTATTTATCTATATCCCAGCGTTACAGGGGTTTCAACCATGCTGGTTAGTTATTTGTTTAAAAAAAATATTTTATTTATCTTATTTTTCAGCGTTATGGGGGTTTAAAGCTTGCTGGTTAGTTATTTGTTTATAAAAAATAATTTATTTATCAATTTTTCCAGCGTTATGGGGGTTTAAAGCTCGTCGGTTAATTATTTGTTTATAAAAAATTATTCATTTATCCTTTTTTCCAGGGTTACGGGGGTTTGAAGCTTGCTGGTTAGTTATTTGTTTATAAAAAATAATTTATTTATCGCTGTACCCAGCGTTATTGGGTTGCCAAACTTGTGGGATTCCTGTACTAGCCCAACGAACAACCTGAACCTAATGCTTAGTCGAAAAGTATGCCCTGAACTTATAGCTTAGTCCCCTGAGCAGAATATCGATACCAACGCTGCCGCCAATCCCGCTTTTGAAAATATGCTAGCTTGTGTAGTACTCAAGTCTCGAGAAGACGCATCCCAGCTGAAAAAATCCATACGGAAATCCATATGGAAATCCATGCAGAACCCCATACGGAAATCCATATCGAAATCCATATGGAATTCCATATGGTGAATTGAAACCGATTTCCATATGGATTTCCATATGGATTTTCAAAAGCAAAGAGATTTTTTTTTTTAAATAATTTTTTTTTTCTAAACTTTTTATTATTTAATAATTATTAAAAAAAATTGATTAGCATAATTATTTTTATGCCTTTTTCCAAAATAATATTTATTGTACATCTTTTCTCCTTATCCAAATTTTTTTTTTTTTTTAATTCAATTCTTTTCATTTTGATTTTATTGATATTTTAAAAATTAATATTTTACTATCTTCATATTTTATTTTGATTATTGATAATTATTGATAGTGTTATAATTTAATGTAACCAAACAGTATAATTGATTGTGATTTTTTTTCAATTTGATAAATTATTTTTTTGAAGTATAATATACTGAAAAAATTAATAATTTACACAAGTTTTTCAAGTAGAAAAATTTATTTTATTTTTCAGCATGTGATTTCTAATATGTGATATAGTAATTTTATCAATGGATGACAAAAAGATTTTAGTACATGAGTATATATACAGTTAGTTGCAGAAAGTTTCTATCAAAACAATAGTTGCTTTTTTCTGTTTTTAGTGAATCCAGAGTAACCAAATTTATTCTATTAATTTTTGAAGTAGTTTATTATGCTATTGCTACTATTTATTTTACTAATGAAGACAACTTTTGACTAAATAAACAAAATTATAATTTTTTAGATAATCAACAACACTACATAATAATATTGTAAATATAGATGTCAGGACAATATTAAGAGAATAAGCTACGAAAGAGCCAAAAAAAAAATTAATTTCCCAGCTATTAGACTCTGAATCATTTCAGAATTTTAACAGAGTATTTTTAAGTTCATATCTAACTGTCCGTAAATTTTCAGAATTTTCTCAGCATGATTAATTTTTAGAGTTAGATGTCCTAAAGCAATATGAACATGTGATTTATTGATACAGATTTTTAACAAGTATCTCACAACAGAAAAACTAAGAAATTATATTATTGTAATTTAAGAAAAAAAAATTAACGTTTGCAATTAGTTATGTAATATATCTCATCCATACTTTGTCTATACTTACAAGATATGATTATGAAAAAATTAGGTAAAAACCATGCTAACCTGGAATTATGTTCTAGGTTTGAAATTTCATGATCATACAAATTGCACACTTTTTTACACTTACTAATTCAAATTTCTTCACTTTTCAACTTAAAATTTGCAAGTTAAATTTGAAACGACACTTTGAAAAGAAATTTGTGGTAAAGCGTCAACAGCAAATACTCCCAACTTTTTCATATTGATCTTTAATAATAGTCTTAAGAATATTCAGCAAAGGAATTGTAGCGTTGACCCAAGTCCACTCCCAACACCAAGTGTTATTAACCAAGACTGAAAGAAGAATTAACACAAGTCCACTTCCAACACCAAGTGTTATCGGCTCGGGTTTAAGCGCGTAGGCAAACAAATTTTTTTGGTTTGCCAAACAGCTAACTCGGGTTTAAGCGCGTAGGCAAACAAATTTTTTTGGTTTGCCAAACAGCTAACTCGGGTTTAAGCGCGTAGGAAAGGATATTTTTTGGTTTGCCAAACAGCTAACTCGGGTTTAAGCGCGTAGGCAAACAAATTTTTTTGGTTTGCCAAACAGCTAACTCGGGTTTAAGCGCGTAGGAAAGGATATTTTTTGGTTTGCCAAACAGCTAACTCGGGTTTAAGCGCGTAGGCAAACAAATTTTTTGGTTTGCCAAACAGCTAACTCGGGTTTAAGCGCGTAGGAAACGATATTTTTTGGTTTGCCAAACAGCTAACTCGGGTTTAAGCGCGTAGGAAACGATATTTTTTGGTTTGCCAAACAGCTAACTCGGGTTTAAGCGCGTAGGAAAGGATATTTTTTGGTTTGCCAAACAGCTAACTCGGGTTTAAGCGCGTAGGCAAACAAATTTTTTGGTTTGCCAAACAGCTAACTCGGGTTTAAGCGCGTAGGCAAACAAATTTTTTTGGTTTGCCAAACAGCTAACTCGGGTTTAAGCGCGTAGGCAAACAAATTTTTTTGGTTTGCCAAACAGCTAACTCGGGTTTAAGCGCGTAGGCAAACAAATTTTTTGGTTTGCCAAACTCTAACTCGGGTTTAAGCGCGTAGGCAAACAAATTTTTTTTGTTTGTTAAACAGCTAACTCGGGTTTAAGTGCGTAGGCAAACAAATTTTTTGGTTTGCCAAACAGCTAACTCGGGTTTAAGCGCGTAGGCAAACGAATTTTTTTGGTTTGCCAAACAGCTATCTCGGGTTTAAGCGCGTAGGAAAGGATATTTTTTGGTTTGCCAAACAGCTAACTCGGGTTTAAGCGCGTAGGCAAACAAATTTTTTTGGTTTGCCAAACAGCTAACTCGGGTTTAAGCGCGTAGGTAAACAAATTTTTTTTGTTTGTTAAACAGCTAACTCGGGTTTAAGCGCGTAGGCAAACAAATTTTTTTGGTTTGCCAAACAGCTAACTCGGGTTTAAGCGCGTAGGAAAGGATATTTTTTGGTTTGCCAAACAGCTAACTCAGGTTTAAGCGCGTAGGCAAACAAATTTTTTGGTTTGCCAAACAGCTAACTCGGGTTTAAGCGCGTAGGAAACGAATTTTTTTGGTTTGCCAAACAGCTAACTCGGGTTTAAGCGCGTAGGCAAATAATTTTTTGGTTTGCCAAACAGCTAACTCGGGTTTAAGCGTGTAGGAAACGAATTTTTTTGGTTTGCCAAACAGCTAACTCGGGTTTAAGCGCGTAGGCAAACAAATTTTTTTTGTTTGTTAAACAGCTAACTCGGGTTTAAGCGCGTAGGCAAACAAATTTTTTTGGTTTGCCAAACAGCTAACTCGGGGGTAAGCGCGTAGGCAAACAAATTTTTTGGTTTGCCAAACAGCTAACTCGGGTTTAAACGCGTAGGGAAACAAGATTTTTTGGTTTGCCAAACAGCTAACTCGGGTTTAAGCGCGTAGGCAAACAAATTTTTTTTGTTTGTTAAACAGCTAACTCGGGTTTAAGCGTGTAGGAAACGAATTTTTTTGGTTTGCCAAACAGCTAACTCGGGTTTAAGCGCGTAGGCAAACAAATTTTTTTTGTTTGTTAAACAGCTAACTCGGGTTTAAGCGCGTAGGCAAACAAATTTTTTTGGTTTGCCAAACAGCTAACTCGGGTTTAAGCGCGTAGGCAAACAAATTTTTTTGGTTTGCCAAACAGCTAACTCGGGTTTAAGCGCGTAGGGAACGATATTTTTTGGTTTGCCAAACAGCTAACTCGGGTTTAAGCGCGTAGGAAACGATATTTTTTGGTTTGCCAAACAGCTAACTCGGGTTTAAGCGCGTAGGAAAGGATATTTTTTGGTTTGCCAAACAGCTAACTCGGGTTTAAGCGCGTAGGCAAACAAATTTTTTGGATTGCCAAACAGCTAACTCGGGTTTAAGCGCGTAGGCAAACAAATTTTTTTGGTTTGCCAAACAGCTAACTCGGGTTTAAGCGCGTAGGCAAACAAATTTTTTTGGTTTGCCAAACAGCTAACTCGGGTTTAAGCGCGTAGGCAAACAAATTTTTTGGTTTGCCAAACTCTAACTCGGGTTTAAGCGCGTAGGCAAACAAATTTTTTTTGTTTGTTAAACAGCTAACTCGGGTTTAAGCGCGTAGGCAAACAAATTTTTTGGTTTGCCAAACAGCTAACTCGGGTTTAAGCGCGTAGGCAAACGAATTTTTTTGGTTTGCCAAACAGCTAACTCGGGTTTAAGCGCGTAGGAAAGGATATTTTTTGGTTTGCCAAACAGCTAACTCGGGTTTAAGCGCGTAGGCAAACAAATTTTTTTGGTTTGCCAAACAGCTAACTCGGGTTTAAGCGCGTAGGCAAACAAATTTTTTGGTTTGCCAAACAGCTAACTCGGGTTCAAGCGCGTAGGCAAACAAATTTTTTGGTTTGCCAAACAGCTAACTCGGGTTTAAGCGCGTAAGCAAACGAATTTTTTTGGTTTGCCAAACAGCTAACTCGGGTTTAAGCGCGTAGGCAAATAAATTTTTTGGTTTGCCAAACAGCTAACTCGGGTTTAAGCGCGTAGGCAAACAAATTTTTTGGTTTGCCAAACAGCTAACTCGGGTTTAAGCGCGTAGGCAAACAAACTTTTTTGGTTTGCCAAACAGCTACCTCGGGTTTAAGCGCGTAGGCAAACAAATTTTTTTGGTTTGCCAAACAGCTAACTCGGGTTTAAGCGCGTAGGCAAACAAATTTTTTTGGTTTGCCAAACAGCTCACTCGGGTTTAAGCGCGTAGGCAAACAAATTTTTTTGGTTTGCCAAACAGCTAACTCGGGTTTAAGCTTGTAGGAAAGGATATTTTTTGGTTTGCCAAACAGCTACCTCGGGTTTAAGCGCGTAGGAAAGGATATTTTTTGGTTTGCCAAACAGCTAACTCGGGTTTAAGCGCGTAGGAAAGGATATTTTTTGGTTTGCCAAACAGCTAACTCGGGTTTAAGCGCGTAGGCAAACAAATTTTTTGGTTTGCCAAACAGCTAACTCGGGTTTAAGCGCGTAGGTAAACAAATTTTTTTTGTTTGTTAAACAGCTAACTCGGGTTTAAGCGCGTAGGCAAACAAATTTTTTTGGTTTGCCAAACAGCTAACTCGGGTTTAAGCGCGTAGGCAAACAAATTTTTTTTGTTTGTTAAACAGCTCACTCGGGTTTAAGCGCGTAGGCAAACAAATTTTTTTGGTTTGCCAAACAGCCAACTCGAGGGTAAGCGCGTAGGCAAACAAATTTTTTGGTTTGCCAAACAGCTAACTCGGGTTTAAACGCGTAGGGAAACAAATTTTTTTTGTTTGTTAAACAGCTAACTCGGGTTTAAGCGTGTAGGAAACGAATTTTTTTGGTTTGCCAAACAGCTAACTCGGGTTTAAGCGCGTAGGCAAACAAATTTTTTTTGTTTGTTAAACAGCTAACTCGGGTTTAAGCGCGTAGGCAAACAAATTTTTTTGGTTTGCCAAACAGCTAACTCGGGTTTAAGCGCGTAGGCCAACAAATTTTTTTGGTTTGCCAAACAGCTAACTCGGGTTTAAGCGAGTAGGAAAGGATATTTTTTGGTTTGCCAAACAGCTAACTCGGGTTTAAGCGCGTAGGCAAACAAATTTTTTTGGTTTGCCAAACAGCTAACTCGGGTTTAAGCGCGTAGGCAAACAAATTTTTTGGTTTGCCAAACAGCTAACTCGGGTTTAAGCGCGTAGGCAAACAAATTTTTTGGTTTGCCAAACAGCTAACTCGGGTTTAAGCGCGTAGGAAACGATATTTTTTGGTTTGCCAAACAGCTAACTCGGGTTTAAGCGCGTAGGCAAACAAATTTTTTTTGTTTGTTAAACAGCTAACTCGGGTTTAAGCGCGTAGGAAAGGATATTCTTTGGTTTGCCAAACAGCTAACTCGGGTTTAAGCGCGTAAGCAAACAAATTTTTTGGTTTGCCAAACAGCTAACACGGGTTTAAGCGCGTAGGCAAACAAATATTTTTGGTTTGCCAAACAGCTAACTCGGGTTTAAGCGCGTAGGCAAACAAATTTTTTGGTTTGCCAAACAGCTAACTCGGGTTTAAGTGCGTAGGCAAACAAATCTTTTTTGTTTGTTAAACAGCTAACTTGGGTTTAAGCGCGTAGGAAAGGATATTTTTTGGTTTGCCAAACAGCTAACTCGGGTTTAAGCGCGTAGGCAAACAAATTTTTTTTGTTTGCCAAACAGCTAACTCGGGTTTAAGCGCGTAGGTAAACAAATTTTTTTTGTTTGTTAAACAGCTAACTCGGGTTTAAGCGCGTAGGCAAACAAATTTTTTTGGTTTGCCAAACAGCTAACTCGGGTTTAAGCGCGTAGGAAAGGATATTTTTTGGTTTGCCAAACAGCTAACTCGGGTTTAAGCGCGTAGGCAAACAAATTTTTTGGTTTGCCAAACAGCTAACTCGGGTTTAAGCGCGTAGGAAACGAATTTTTTTGGTTTGCCAAACAGCTAACTCGGGTTTAAGCGCGTAGGCAAATAATTTTTTGGTTTGCCAAACAGCTAACTCGGGTTTAAGCGTGTAGGAAACGAATTTTTTTGGTTTGCCAAACAGCTAACTCGGGTTTAAGCGCGTAGGCAAACAAATTTTTTTTGTTTGTTAAACAGCTAACTCGGGTTTAAGCGCGTAGGCAAACAAATTTTTTTGGTTTGCCAAACAGCTAACTCGGGGGTAAGCGCGTAGGCAAACAAATTTTTTGGTTTGCCAAACAGCTAACTCGGGTTTAAACGCGTAGGGAAACAAGATTTTTTGGTTTGCCAAACAGCTAACTCGGGTTTAAGCGCGTAGGCAAACAAATTTTTTTTGTTTGTTAAACAGCTAACTCGGGTTTAAGCGTGTAGGAAACGAATTTTTTTGGTTTGCCAAACAGCTAACTCGGGTTTAAGCGCGTAGGCAAACAAATTTTTTTTGTTTGTTAAACAGCTAACTCGGGTTTAAGCGCGTAGGCAAACAAATTTTTTTGGTTTGCCAAACAGCTAACTCGGGTTTAAGCGCGTAGGCAAACAAATTTTTTTGGTTTGCCAAACAGCTAACTCGGGTTAAAGCGCGTAGGAAACGATATTTTTTGGTTTGCCAAACAGCTAACTCGGGTTTAAGCGCGTAGGAAACGATATTTTTTGGTTTGCCAAACAGCTAACTCGGGTTTAAGCGCGTAGGAAAGGATATTTTTTGGTTTGCCAAACAGCTAACTCGGGTTTAAGCGCGTAGGCAAACAAATTTTTTTGGTTTGCCAAACAGCTAACTCGGGTTTAAGCGCGTAGGCAAACAAATTTTTTTGGTTTGCCAAACAGCTAACTCGGGTTTAAGCGCGTAGGCAAACAAATTTTTTTGGTTTGCCAAACAGCTAACTCGGGTTTAAGCGCGTAGGCAAACAAATTTTTTGATTTGCCAAACAGCTAACTCGGGTTTAAGCGCGTAGGCAAACAAATTTTTTGGTTTGCCAAACAGCTAACTCGGGTTTAAGCGCGTAGGAAACGATATTTTTTGGTTTGCCAAACAGCTAACTCGGGTTTAAGCGCGTAGGCAAACAAATTTTTTGGTTTGCCAAACAGCTAACTCGGGTTTAAGTACGTAGGCAAACAAATCTTTTTTGTTTGTTAAACAGCTAACTTGGGTTTAAGCGCGTAGGAAAGGATATTTTTTGGTTTGCCAAACAGCTAACTCGGGTTTAAGCGCGTAGGAAAGGATATTTTTTGGTTTGCCAAACAGCTAACTCGGGTTTAAGCGCGTAGGAAAGGATATTTTTTTGTTTGCCAAACAGCTAACTCGGGTTTAAGCGCGTAGGCAAACAAATTTTTTGATTTGCCAAACAGCTAACTCGGGTTTAAGCGCGTAGGCAAACAAATTTTTTGGTTTGCCAAACAGCTAACTCGGGTTTAAGCGCGTAGGAAACGATATTTTTTGGTTTGCCAAACAGCTAACTCGGGTTTAAGCGCGTAGGAAAGGATATTTTTTGGTTTGCCAAACAGCTAACTCGGGTTTAAGCGCGTAGGCAAATAATTTTTTGGTTTGCAAAACAGCTAACTCGGGTTTAAGCGCGTAGGAAAGGATATTTTTTGGTTTGCCCAACAGCTAACTCGGGTTTAAGCGCGTAGGCAAACAAATTTTTTTTGTTTGTTAAACAGCTAACTCGGGTTTAAGCGCGTAGGCAAACAAATTTTTTTGGTTTGCCAAACAGCTAACTCGGGGGTAAGCGCGTAGGCAAACAAATTTTTTTGTTTGCCAAACAGCTAACTCGGGTTTAAACGCGTAGGGAAACAAATTTTTTTGGTTTGCCAAACAGCTAACTCGGGTTTAAGCGCGTAGGCAAACAAATTTTTTTTGTTTGTTAAACAGCTAACTCGGGTTTAAGCGTGTAGGAAACGAATTTTTTTGGTTTGCCAAACAGCTAACTCGGGTTTAAGCGCGTAGGCAAACAAATTTTTTTTGTTTGTTAAACAGCTAACTCGGGTTTAAGCGCGTAGGCAAACAAATTTTTTTGGTTTGCCAAACAGCTAACTCGGGTTTAAGCGCGTAGGCCAACAAATTTTTTTGGTTTGCCAAACAGCTAACTCGGGTTTAAGCGCGTAGGAAAGGATATTTTTTGGTTTGCCAAACAGCTAACTCGGGTTTAAGCGCGTAGGAAACGATATTTTTTGGTTTGCCAAACAGCTAACTCGGGTTTAAGCGCGTAGGAAAGGATATTTTTTGGTTTGTCAAACAGCTAACTCGGGTTTAAGCGCGTAGGCAAATAATTTTTTGGTTTGCCAAACAGCTAACTCGGGTTTAAGCGTGTAGGAAACGAATTTTTTTGGTTTGCCAAACAGCTAACTCGGGTTTAAGCGCGTAGGCAAACAAATTTTTTTTGTTTGTTAAACAGCTAACTCGGGTTTAAGCGCGTAGGCAAACAAATTTTTTTGGTTTGCCAAACAGCTAACTCGGGGGTAAGCGCGTAGGCAAACAAATTTTTTTGTTTGCCAAACAGCTAACTCGGGTTTAAACGCGTAGGGAAACAAATTTTTTTGGTTTGCCAAACAGCTAACTCGGGTTTAAGCGCGTAGGCAAACAAATTTTTTTTGTTTGTTAAACAGCTAACTCGGGTTTAAGCGTGTAGGAAACGAATTTTTTTGGTTTGCCAAACAGCTAACTCGGGTTTAAGCGCGTAGGCAAACAAATTTTTTTTGTTTGTTAAACAGCTAACTCGGGTTTAAGCGCGTAGGCAAACAAATTTTTTTGGTTTGCCAAACAGCTAACTCGGGTTTAAGCGCGTAGGCCAAAAAATTTTTTTGGTTTGCCAAACAGCTAACTCGGGTTTAAGCGCGTAGGAAAGGATATTTTTTGGTTTGCCAAACAGCTAACTCGGGTTTAAGCGCGTAGGCAAACAAATTTTTTGATTTGCCAAACAGCTAACTCGGGTTTAAGCGCGTAGGCAAACAAATTTTTTGGTTTGCCAAACAGCTAACTCGGGTTTAAGCGCGTAGGAAACGATATTTTTTGGTTTGCCAAACAGCTAACTCGGGTTTAAGCGCGTAGGAAACGATATTTTTTGGTTTGCCAAACAGCTAACTCGGGTTTAAGCGCGTAGGAAAGGATATTTTTTGGTTTGCCAAACAGCTAACTCGGGTTTAAGCGCGTAGGCAAATAATTTTTTGGTTTGCCAAACAGCTAACTCGGGTTTAAGCGTGTAGGAAACAAATTTTTTGGATTGCCAAACAGCTAACTCGGGTTTAAGCGCGTAGGCAAACAAATTTTTTTGGTTTGCCAAACAGCTAACTCGGGTTTAAGCGCGTAGGCAAACAAATTTTTTTGGTTTGCCAAACAGCTAACTCGGGTTTAAGCGCGTAGGCAAACAAATTTTTTTGGTTTGCCAAACAGCTAACTCGGGTTTAAGCGCGTAGGCAAACAAATTTTTTGGTTTGCCAAACAGCTAACTCGGGTTCAAGCGCGTAGGCAAACAAATTTTTTGGTTTGCCAAACAGCTAACTCGGGTTTAAGCGCGTAGGCAAACGAATTTTTTTGGTTTGCCAAACAGCTAACTCGGGTTTAAGCGCGTAGGCAAATAAATTTTTTGGTTTGCCAAACAGCTAACTCGGGTTTAAGCGCGTAGGCAAACAAATTTTTTGGTTTGCCAAACAGCTAACTCGGGTTTAAGCGCGTAGGCAAACAAACTTTTTTGGTTTGCCAAACAGCTAACTCGGGTTTAAGCGCGTAGGCAAACAAATTTTTTTGGTTTGCCAAACAGCTAACTCGGGTTTAAGCGCGTAGGCAAACAAATTTTTTTGGTTTGCCAAACAGCTCACTCGGGTTTAAGCGCGTAGGCAAACAAATTTTTTTGGTTTGCCAAACAGCTAACTCGGGTTTAAGCGCGTAGGAAAGGATATTTTTTGGTTTGCCAAACAGCTACCTCGGGTTTAAGCGCGTAGGAAAGGATATTTTTTGGTTTGCCAAACAGCTAACTCGGGTTTAAGCGCGTAGGAAAGGATATTTTTTGGTTTGCCAAACAGCTAACTCGGGTTTAAGCGCGTAGGCAAACAAATTTTTTGGTTTGCCAAACAGCTAACTCGGGTTTAAGCGCGTAGGTAAACAAATTTTTTTTGTTTGTTAAACAGCTAACTCGGGTTTAAGCGCGTAGGCAAACAAATTTTTTTGGTTTGCCAAACAGCTAACTCGGGTTTAAGCGCGTAGGCAAACAAATTTTTTTTGTTTGTTAAACAGCTCACTCGGGTTTAAGCGCGTAGGCAAACAAATTTTTTTGGTTTGCCAAACAGCTAACTCGGGGGTAAGCGCGTAGGCAAACAAATTTTTTGGTTTGCCAAACAGCTAACTCGGGTTTAAACGCGTAGGGAAACAAATTTTTTTTGTTTGTTAAACAGCTAACTCGGGTTTAAGCGCGTAGGCAAACAAATTTTTTTGGTTTGCCAAACAGCTCACTCGGGTTTAAGCGCGTAGGCAAACAAATTTTTTTGGTTTGCCAAACAGCTAACTCGGGTTTAAGCGCGTAGGAAAGGATATTTTTTGGTTTGCCAAACAGCTACCTCGGGTTTAAGCGCGTAGGAAAGGATATTTTTTGGTTTGCCAAACAGCTAACTCGGGTTTAAGGGCGTAGGAAAGGATATTTTTTGGTTTGCCAAACAGCTAACTCGGGTTTAAGCGCGTAGGCAAACAAATTTTTTGGTTTGCCAAACAGCTAACTCGGGTTTAAGCGCGTAGGTAAACAAATTTTTTTTGTTTGTTGAACAGCTCACTCGGGTTTAAGCGCGTAGGCAAACAAATTTTTTTGGTTTGCATAACAGCTAACTCGGGGGTAAGCGCGTAGGCAAACAAATTTTTTGGTTTGCCAAACAGCTAACTCGGGTTTAAACGCGTAGGGAAACAAATTTTTTTTGTTTGTTAAACAGCTAACTCGGGTTTAAGCGTGTAGGAAACGAATTTTTTTGGTTTGCCAAACAGCTAACTCGGGTTTAAGCGCGTAGGCAAACAAATTTTTTTTGTTTGTTAAACAGCTAACTCGGGTTTAAGCGCGTAGGCAAACAAATTTTTTTGGTTTGCCAAACAGCTAACTCGGGTTTAAGCGCGTAGGCCAACAAATTTTTTTGGTTTGCCAAACAGCTAACTCGGGTTTAAGCGCGTAGGAAAGGATATTTTTTGGTTTGCCAAACAGCTAACTCGGGTTTAAGCGCGTAGGCAAACAAATTTTTTTGGTTTGCCAAACAGCTAACTCGGGTTTAAGCGCGTAGGCAAACAAATTTTTTGGTTTGCCAAACAGCTAACTCGGGTTTAAGCGCGTAGGCAAACAAATTTTTTGGTTTGCCAAACAGCTAACTCGGGTTTAAGCGCGTAGGAAACGATATTTTTTGGTTTGCCAAACAGCTAACTCGGGTTTAAGCGCGTAGGAAACGATATTTTTTGGTTTGCCAAACAGCTAACTCGGGTTTAAGCGCGTAGGAAAGGATATTCTTTGGTTTGCCAAACAGCTAACTCGGGTTTAAGCGCGTAAGCAAACAAATTTTTTGGTTTGCCAAACAGCTAACACGGGTTTAAGCGCGTAGGCAAACGAATATTTTTGGTTTGCCAAACAGCTAACTCGGGTTTAAGCGCGTAGGCAAACAAATTTTTTGGTTTGCCAAACAGCTAACTCGGGTTTAAGTGCGTAGGCAAACAAATCTTTTTTGTTTGTTAAACAGCTAACTTGGGTTTAAGCGCGTAGGAAAGGATATTTTTTGGTTTGCCAAACAGCTAACTCGGGTTTAAGCGCGTAGGCAAACAAATTTTTTTTGTTTGCCAAACAGCTAACTCGGGTTTAAGCGCGTAGGTAAACAAATTTTTTTTGTTTGTTAAACAGCTAACTCGGGTTTAAGCGCGTAGGCAAACAAATTTTTTTGGTTTGCCAAACAGCTAACTCGGGTTTAAGCGCGTAGGAAAGGATATTTTTTGGTTTGCCAAACAGCTAACTCGGGTTTAAGCGCGTAGGCAAACAAATTTTTTGGTTTGCCAAACAGCTAACTCGGGTTTAAGCGCGTAGGAAACGAATTTTTTTGGTTTGCCAAACAGCTAACTCGGGTTTAAGCGCGTAGGCAAATAATTTTTTGGTTTGCCAAACAGCTAACTCGGGTTTAAGCGTGTAGGAAACGAATTTTTTTTGTTTGCCAAACAGCTAACTCGGGTTTAAGCGCGTAGGCAAACAAATTTTTTTGGTTTGCCAAACAGCTAACTCGGGTTTAAGCGCGTAGGCAAACAAATTTTTTGGTTTGCCAAACAGCTAACTCGGGTTTAAGCGCGTAGGCAAACAAACTTTTTTGGTTTGCCAAACAGCTAACTCGGGTTTAAGCGCGTAGGCAAACAAATTTTTTTGGTTTGCCAAACAGCTAACTCGGGTTTAAGCGCGTAGGCAAACAAATTTTTTTGGTTTGCCAAACAGCTCACTCGGGTTTAAGCGCGTAGGCAAACAAATTTTTTTGGTTTGCCAAACAGCTAACTCGGGTTTAAGCGCGTAGGAAAGGATATTTTTTGGTTTGCCAAACAGCTACCTCGGGTTTAAGCGCGTAGGAAAGGATATTTTTTGGTTTGCCAAACAGCTAACTCGGGTTTAAGCGCGTAGGAAAGGATATTTTTTGGTTTGCCAAACAGCTAACTCGGGTTTAAGCGCGTAGGCAAACAAATTTTTTGGTTTGCCAAACAGCTAACTCGGGTTTAAGCGCGTAGGTAAACAAATTTTTTTTGTTTGTTAAACAGCTAACTCGGGTTTAAGCGCGTAGGCAAACAAATTTTTTTGGTTTGCCAAACAGCTAACTCGGGTTTAAGCGCGTAGGCAAACAAATTTTTTGGTTTGCCAAACAGCTAACTCGGGTTTAAGCGCGTAGGCAAACAAATTTTTTTGGTTTGCCAAACAGCTAACTCGGGTTTAAGCGCGTAGGCAAACAAATTTTTTGGTTTGCCAAACAGCTAACTCGGGTTTAAGCGCGTAGGCAAACAAACTTTTTTGGTTTGCCAAACAGCTAACTCGGGTTTAAGCGCGTAGGCAAACAAATTTTTTTGGTTTGCCAAACAGCTAACTCGGGTTTAAGCGCGTAGGCAAACAAATTTTTTTGGTTTGCCAAACAGCTCACTCGGGTTTAAGCGCGTAGGCAAACAAATTTTTTTGGTTTGCCAAACAGCTAACTCGGGTTTAAGCGCGTAGGAAAGGATATTTTTTGGTTTGCCAAACAGCTACCTCGGGTTTAAGCGCGTAGGAAAGGATATTTTTTGGTTTGCCAAACAGCTAACTCGGGTTTAAGCGCGTAGGAAAGGATATTTTTTGGTTTGCCAAACAGCTAACTCGGGTTTAAGCGCGTAGGCAAACAAATTTTTTGGTTTGCCAAACAGCTAACTCGGGTTTAAGCGCGTAGGTAAACAAATTTTTTTTGTTTGTTAAACAGCTAACTCGGGTTTAAGCGCGTAGGCAAACAAATTTTTTTGGTTTGCCAAACAGCTAACTCGGGTTTAAGCGCGTAGGAAACGATATTTTTTGGTTTGCCAAACAGCTAACTCGGGTTTAAGCGCGTAGGAAACGATATTTTTTGGTTTGCCAAACAGCTAACTCGGGTTTAAGCGCGTAGGAAAGGATATTCTTTGGTTTGCCAAACAGCTAACTCGGGTTTAAGCGCGTAAGCAAACAAATTTTTTGGTTTGCCAAACAGCTAACACGGGTTTAAGCGCGTAGGCAAACAAATCTTTTTTGTTTGTTAAACAGCTAACTTGGGTTTAAGCGCGTAGGAAAGGATATTTTTTGGTTTGCCAAACAGCTAACTCGGGTTTAAGCGCGTAGGCAAACAAATTTTTTTTGTTTGCCAAACAGCTAACTCGGGTTTAAGCGCGTAGGTAAACAAATTTTTTTTGTTTGTTAAACAGCTAACTCGGGTTTAAGCGCGTAGGCAAACAAATTTTTTTGGTTTGCCAAACAGCTAACTCGGGTTTAAGCGCGTAGGAAAGGATATTTTTTGGTTTGCCAAACAGCTAACTCGGGTTTAAGCGCGTAGGCAAACAAATTTTTTGGTTTGCCAAACAGCTAACTCGGGTTTAAGCGCGTAGGAAACGAATTTTTTTGGTTTGCCAAACAGCTAACTCGGGTTTAAGCGCGTAGGCAAATAATTTTTTGGTTTGCCAAACAGCTAACTCGGGTTTAAGCGTGTAGGAAACGAATTTTTTTTGTTTGCCAAACAGCTAACTCGGGTTTAAGCGCGTAGGCAAACAAATTTTTTTGGTTTGCCAAACAGCTAACTCGGGTTTAAGCGCGTAGGCAAACAAATTTTTTTGGTTTGCCAAACAGCTAACTCGGGTTTAAGCGCGTAGGCAAACAAATTTTTTTGTTTGCCAAACAGCTAACTCGGGTTTAAGCGCGTAGGCAAACAAATTTTTTTGGTTTGCCAAACAGCTAACTCGGGTTTAAGCGCGTAGGCAAACAAATTTTTTGGTTTGCCAAACAGCTAACTCGGGTTTAAGCGCGTAGGCAAACAAATCTTTTTTGTTTGTTAAACAGCTAACTTGGGTTTAAGCGCGTAGGAAAGGATATTTTTTGGTTTGCCAAACAGCTAACTCGGGTTTAAGCGCGTAGGCAAACAAATATTTTTGGTTTGCCAAACAGCTAACTCGGGTTTAAGCGCGTAGGCAAACAAATTTTTTGGTTTGCCAAACAGCTAACTCGGGTTTAAGCGCGTAGGAAACGATATTTTTTGGTTTGCCAAACAGCTAACTCGGGTTTAAGCGCGTAGGAAAGGATATTCTTTGGTTTGCCAAACAGCTAACTCGGGTTTAAGCGCGTAAGCAAACAAATTTTTTGGTTTGCCAAACAGCTAACACGGGTTTAAGCGCGTAGGCAAACAAATATTTTTGGTTTGCCAAACAGCTAACTCGGGTTTAAGCGCGTAGGCAAACAAATTTTTTGGTTTGCCAAACAGCTAACTCGGGTTTAAGTGCGTAGGCAAACAAATCTTTTTTGTTTGTTAAACAGCTAACTTGGGTTTAAGCGCGTAGGAAAGGATATTTTTTGGTTTGCCAAACAGCTAACTCGGGTTTAAGCGCGTAGGCAAACAAATTTTTTTTGTTTGCCAAACAGCTAACTCGGGTTTAAGCGCGTAGGTAAACAAATTTTTTTTGTTTGTTAAACAGCTAACTCGGGTTTAAGCGCGTAGGCAAACAAATTTTTTTGGTTTGCCAAACAGCTAACTCGGGTTTAAGCGCGTAGGAAAGGATATTTTTTGGTTTGCCAAACAGCTAACTCGGGTTTAAGCGCGTAGGCAAACAAATTTTTTGGTTTGCCAAACAGCTAACTCGGGTTTAAGCGCGTAGGAAACGAATTTTTTTGGTTTGCCAAACAGCTAACTCGGGTTTAAGCGCGTAGGCAAATAATTTTTTGGTTTGCCAAACAGCTAACTCGGGTTTAAGCGTGTAGGAAACGAATTTTTTTTGTTTGCCAAACAGCTAACTCGGGTTTAAGCGCGTAGGCAAACAAATTTTTTTGGTTTGCCAAACAGCTAACTCGGGTTTAAGCGCGTAGGCAAACAAATTTTTTTGGTTTGCCAAACAGCTAACTCGGGTTTAAGCGCGTAGGCAAACAAATTTTTTTGTTTGCCAAACAGCTAACTCGGGTTTAAGCGCGTAGGCAAACAAATTTTTTTGGTTTGCCAAACAGCTAACTCGGGTTTAAGCGCGTAGGCAAACAAATTTTTTGGTTTGCCAAACAGCTAACTCGGGTTTAAGCGCGTAGGCAAACAAATCTTTTTTGTTTGTTAAACAGCTAACTTGGGTTTAAGCGCGTAGGAAAGGATATTTTTTGGTTTGCCAAACAGCTAACTCGGGTTTAAGCGCGTAGGCAAACAAATATTTTTGGTTTGCCAAACAGCTAACTCGGGTTTAAGCGCGTAGGCAAACAAATTTTTTGGTTTGCCAAACAGCTAACTCGGGTTTAAGTGCGTAGGCAAACAAATCTTTTTTGTTTGTTAAACAGCTAACTTGGGTTTAAGCGCGTAGGAAAGGATATTTTTTGGTTTGCCAAACAGCTAACTCGGGTTTAAGCGCGTAGGCAAACAAATTTTTTTTGTTTGCCAAACAGCTAACTCGGGTTTAAGCGCGTAGGTAAACAAATTTTTTTTGTTTGTTAAACAGCTAACTCGGGTTTAAGCGCGTAGGCAAACAAATTTTTTTGGTTTGCCAAACAGCTAACTCGGGTTTAAGCGCGTAGGCAAACAAATTTTTTTGGTTTGCCAAACAGCTAACTCGGGTTTAAGCGCGTAGGCAAACAAATTTTTTTTGTTTGCCAAACAGCTAACTCGGGTTTAAGCGCGTAGGTAAACGATATTTTTTGGTTTGCCAAACAGCTAACTCGGGTTTAAGCGCGTAGGAAAGGATATTCTTTGGTTTGCCAAACAGCTAACTCGGGTTTAAGCGCGTAAGCAAACAAATTTTTTGGTTTGCCAAACAGCTAACACGGGTTTAAGCGCGTAGGCAAACAAATATTTTTGGTTTGCCAAACAGCTAACTCGGGTTTAAGCGCGTAGGCAAACAAATTTTTTGGTTTGCCAAACAGCTAACTCGGGTTTAAGTGCGTAGGCAAACAAATCTTTTTTGTTTGTTAAACAGCTAACTTGGGTTTAAGCGCGTAGGAAAGGATATTTTTTGGTTTGCCAAACAGCTAACTCGGGTTTAAGCGCGTAGGCAAACAAATTTTTTTTGTTTGCCAAACAGCTAACTCGGGTTTAAGCGCGTAGGTAAACAAATTTTTTTTGTTTGTTAAACAGCTAACTCGGGTTTAAGCGCGTAGGCAAACAAATTTTTTTTGTTTGCCAAACAGCTAACTCGGGTTTAAGCGCGTAGGTAAACAAATTTTTTTTGTTTGTTAAACAGCTAACTCGGGTTTAAGCGCGTAGGCAAACAAATTTTTTTGGTTTGCCAAACAGCTAACTCGGGTTTAAGCGCGTAGGAAAGGATATTTTTTGGTTTGCCAAACAGCTAACTCGGGTTTAAGCGCGTAGGCAAACAAATTTTTTGGTTTGCCAAACAGCTAACTCGGGTTTAAGCGCGTAGGAAACGAATTTTTTTGGTTTGCCAAACAGCTAACTCGGGTTTAAGCGCGTAGGCAAATAATTTTTTGGTTTGCCAAACAGCTAACTCGGGTTTAAGCGTGTAGGAAACGAATTTTTTTTGTTTGCCAAACAGCTAACTCGGGTTTAAGCGCGTAGGCAAACAAATTTTTTTTGTTTGTTAAACAGCTAACTCGGGTTTAAGCGCGTAGGCAAACAAATTTTTTTGGTTTGCCAAACAGCTAACTCGGGGGTAAGCGCGTAGGCAAACAAATTTTTTGGTTTGCCAAACAGCTAACTCGGGTTTAAACGCGTAGGGAAACAAGATTTTTTGGTTTGCCAAACAGCTAACTCGGGTTTAAGCGCGTAGGCAAACAAATTTTTTTTGTTTGTTAAACAGCTAACTCGGGTTTAAACGCGTAGGGAAACAAATTTTTTTTGTTTGTTAAACAGCTAACTCGGGTTTAAGCGTGTAGGAAACGAATTTTTTTGGTTTGCCAAACAGCTAACTCGGGTTTAAGCGCGTAGGCAAACAAATTTTTTTGGTTTGCCAAACAGCTAACTCGGGTTTAAGCGCGTAGGCAAACAAATTTTTTTGGTTTGCCAAACAGCTAACTCGGGTTTAAGCGCGTAGGAAACGATATTTTTTGGTTTGCCAAACAGCTAACTCGGGTTCAAGCGCGTAGGAAACGATATTTTTTGGTTTGCCAAACAGCTAACTCGGGTTTAAGCGCGTAGGAAAGGATATTTTTTGGTTTGCCAAACCGCTAACTCGGGTTTAAGCGCGTAGGCAAACAAATTTTTTGGATTGCCAAACAGCTAACTCGGGTTTAAGCGCGTAGGCAAACAAATTTTTTTGGTTTGCCAAACAGCTAACTCGGGTTTAAGCGCGTAGGCAAACAAATTTTTTTGGTTTGCCAAACAGCTAACTCGGGTTTAAGCGCGTAGGCAAACAAATTTTTTGGTTTGCCAAACTCTAACTCGGGTTTAAGCGCGTAGGCAAACAAATTTTTTTTGTTTGTTAAACAGCTAACTCGGGTTTAAGCGCGTAGGCAAACAAATTTTTTGGTTTGCCAAACAGCTAACTCGGGTTTAAGCGCGTAGGCAAACGAATTTTTTTGGTTTGCCAAACAGCTAACTCGGGTTTAAGCGCGTAGGAAAGGATACTTTTTGGTTTGCCAAACAGCTAACTCGGGTTTAAGCGCGTAGGCAAACAAATTTTTTTGGTTTGCCAAACAGCTAACTCGGGTTTAAGCGCGTAGGCAAACAAATTTTTTGGTTTGCCAAACAGCTAACTCGGGTTCAAGCGCGTAGGCAAACAAATTTTTTGGTTTGCCAAACAGCTAACTCGGGTTTAAGCGCGTAGGCAAACGAATTTTTTTGGTTTGCCAAACAGCTAACTCGGGTTTAAGCGCGTAGGCAAATAAATTTTTTGGTTTGCCAAACAGCTAACTCGGGTTTAAGCGCGTAGGCAAACAAATTTTTTGGTTTGCCAAACAGCTAACTCGGGTTTAAGCGCGTAGGAAACGATATTTTTTGGTTTGCCAAACAGCTAACTCGGGTTTAAGCGCGTAGGAAACGATATTTTTTGGTTTGCCAAACAGCTAACTCGGGTTTAAGCGCGTAGGAAAGGATATTTTTTGGTTTGCCAAACCGCTAACTCGGGTTTAAGCGCGTAGGCAAACAAATTTTTTGGATTGCCAAACAGCTAACTCGGGTTTAAGCGCGTAGGCAAACAAATTTTTTTGGTTTGCCAAACAGCTAACTCGGGTTTAAGCGCGTAGGCAAACAAATTTTTTTGGTTTGCCAAACAGCTAACTCGGGTTTAAGCGCGTAGGCAAACAAATTTTTTGGTTTGCCAAACTCTAACTCGGGTTTAAGCGCGTAGGCAAACAAATTTTTTTTGTTTGTTAAACAGCTAACTCGGGTTTAAGCGCGTAGGCAAACAAATTTTTTGGTTTGCCAAACAGCTAACTCGGGTTTAAGCGCGTAGGCAAACGAATTTTTTTGGTTTGCCAAACAGCTAACTCGGGTTTAAGCGCGTAGGAAAGGATACTTTTTGGTTTGCCAAACAGCTAACTCGGGTTTAAGCGCGTAGGCAAACAAATTTTTTTGGTTTGCCAAACAGCTAACTCGGGTTTAAGCGCGTAGGCAAACAAATTTTTTGGTTTGCCAAACAGCTAACTCGGGTTCAAGCGCGTAGGCAAACAAATTTTTTGGTTTGCCAAACAGCTAACTCGGGTTTAAGCGCGTAGGCAAACGAATTTTTTTGGTTTGCCAAACAGCTAACTCGGGTTTAAGCGCGTAGGCAAATAAATTTTTTGGTTTGCCAAACAGCTAACTCGGGTTTAAGCGCGTAGGCAAACAAATTTTTTGGTTTGCCAAACAGCTAACTCGGGTTTAAGCGCGTAGGCAAACAAACTTTTTTGGTTTGCCAAACAGCTAACTCGGGTTTAAGCGCGTAGGCAAACAAATTTTTTTGGTTTGCCAAACAGCTAACTCGGGTTTAAGCGCGTAGGCAAACAAATTTTTTTGGTTTGCCAAACAGCTCACTCGGGTTTAAGCGCGTAAGCAAACAAATTTTTTTGGTTTGCCAAACAGCTAACTCGGGTTTAAGCGCGTAGGAAAGGATATTTTTTGGTTTGCCAAACAGCTACCTCGGGTTTAAGCGCGTAGGAAAGGATATTTTTTGGTTTGCCAAACAGCTAACTCGGGTTTAAGCGCGTAGGCAAATAATTTTTTGGTTTGCCAAACAGCTAACTCGGGTTTAAGCGTGTAGGAAACGAATTTTTTTTGTTTGCCAAACAGCTAACTCGGGTTTAAGCGCGTAGGCAAACAAATTTTTTTTGTTTGTTAAACAGCTAACTCGGGTTTAAGCGCGTAGGCAAACAAATTTTTTTGGTTTGCCAAACAGCTAACTCGGGGGTAAGCGCGTAGGCAAACAAATTTTTTGGTTTGCCAAACAGCTAACTCGGGTTTAAACGCGTAGGGAAACAAGATTTTTTGGTTTGCCAAACAGCTAACTCGGGTTTAAGCGCGTAGGCAAACAAATTTTTTTTGTTTGTTAAACAGCTAACTCGGGTTTAAACGCGTAGGGAAACAAATTTTTTTTGTTTGTTAAACAGCTAACTCGGGTTTAAGCGTGTAGGAAACGAATTTTTTTGGTTTGCCAAACAGCTAACTCGGGTTTAAGCGCGTAGGCAAACAAATTTTTTTGGTTTGCCAAACAGCTAACTCGGGTTTAAGCGCGTAGGCAAACAAATTTTTTTGGTTTGCCAAACAGCTAACTCGGGTTTAAGCGCGTAGGAAACGATATTTTTTGGTTTGCCAAACAGCTAACTCGGGTTTAAGCGCGTAGGAAACGATATTTTTTGGTTTGCCAAACAGCTAACTCGGGTTTAAGCGCGTAGGAAAGGATATTTTTTGGTTTGCCAAACCGCTAACTCGGGTTTAAGCGCGTAGGCAAACAAATTTTTTGGATTGCCAAACAGCTAACTCGGGTTTAAGCGCGTAGGCAAACAAATTTTTTTGGTTTGCCAAACAGCTAACTCGGGTTTAAGCGCGTAGGCAAACAAATTTTTTTGGTTTGCCAAACAGCTAACTCGGGTTTAAGCGCGTAGGCAAACAAATTTTTTGGTTTGCCAAACTCTAACTCGGGTTTAAGCGCGTAGGCAAACAAATTTTTTTTGTTTGTTAAACAGCTAACTCGGGTTTAAGCGCGTAGGCAAACAAATTTTTTGGTTTGCCAAACAGCTAACTCGGGTTTAAGCGCGTAGGCAAACGAATTTTTTTGGTTTGCCAAACAGCTAACTCGGGTTTAAGCGCGTAGGAAAGGATACTTTTTGGTTTGCCAAACAGCTAACTCGGGTTTAAGCGCGTAGGCAAACAAATTTTTTTGGTTTGCCAAACAGCTAACTCGGGTTTAAGCGCGTAGGCAAACAAATTTTTTGGTTTGCCAAACAGCTAACTCGGGTTCAAGCGCGTAGGCAAACAAATTTTTTGGTTTGCCAAACAGCTAACTCGGGTTTAAGCGCGTAGGCAAACGAATTTTTTTGGTTTGCCAAACAGCTAACTCGGGTTTAAGCGCGTAGGCAAATAAATTTTTTGGTTTGCCAAACAGCTAACTCGGGTTTAAGCGCGTAGGCAAACAAATTTTTTGGTTTGCCAAACAGCTAACTCGGGTTTAAGCGCGTAGGAAACGATATTTTTTGGTTTGCCAAACAGCTAACTCGGGTTTAAGCGCGTAGGAAACGATATTTTTTGGTTTGCCAAACAGCTAACTCGGGTTTAAGCGCGTAGGAAAGGATATTTTTTGGTTTGCCAAACCGCTAACTCGGGTTTAAGCGCGTAGGCAAACAAATTTTTTGGATTGCCAAACAGCTAACTCGGGTTTAAGCGCGTAGGCAAACAAATTTTTTTGGTTTGCCAAACAGCTAACTCGGGTTTAAGCGCGTAGGCAAACAAATTTTTTTGGTTTGCCAAACAGCTAACTCGGGTTTAAGCGCGTAGGCAAACAAATTTTTTGGTTTGCCAAACTCTAACTCGGGTTTAAGCGCGTAGGCAAACAAATTTTTTTTGTTTGTTAAACAGCTAACTCGGGTTTAAGCGCGTAGGCAAACAAATTTTTTGGTTTGCCAAACAGCTAACTCGGGTTTAAGCGCGTAGGCAAACGAATTTTTTTGGTTTGCCAAACAGCTAACTCGGGTTTAAGCGCGTAGGAAAGGATACTTTTTGGTTTGCCAAACAGCTAACTCGGGTTTAAGCGCGTAGGCAAACAAATTTTTTTGGTTTGCCAAACAGCTAACTCGGGTTTAAGCGCGTAGGCAAACAAATTTTTTGGTTTGCCAAACAGCTAACTCGGGTTCAAGCGCGTAGGCAAACAAATTTTTTGGTTTGCCAAACAGCTAACTCGGGTTTAAGCGCGTAGGCAAACGAATTTTTTTGGTTTGCCAAACAGCTAACTCGGGTTTAAGCGCGTAGGCAAATAAATTTTTTGGTTTGCCAAACAGCTAACTCGGGTTTAAGCGCGTAGGCAAACAAATTTTTTGGTTTGCCAAACAGCTAACTCGGGTTTAAGCGCGTAGGCAAACAAACTTTTTTGGTTTGCCAAACAGCTAACTCGGGTTTAAGCGCGTAGGCAAACAAATTTTTTTGGTTTGCCAAACAGCTAACTCGGGTTTAAGCGCGTAGGCAAACAAATTTTTTTGGTTTGCCAAACAGCTCACTCGGGTTTAAGCGCGTAAGCAAACAAATTTTTTTGGTTTGCCAAACAGCTAACTCGGGTTTAAGCGCGTAGGAAAGGATATTTTTTGGTTTGCCAAACAGCTACCTCGGGTTTAAGCGCGTAGGAAAGGATATTTTTTGGTTTGCCAAACAGCTAACTCGGGTTTAAGCGCGTAGGAAAGGATATTTTTTGGTTTGCCAAACAGCTAACTCGGGTTTAAGCGCGTAGGCAAACAAATTTTTTGGTTTGCCAAACAGCTAACTCGGGTTTAAGCGCGTAGGTAAACAAATTTTTTTTGTTTGTTAAACAGCTAACTCGGGTTTAAGCGCGTAGGCAAACAAATTTTTTGGTTTGCCAAACAGCTAACTCGGGTTTAAGCGCGTAGGCAAACAAACTTTTTTGGTTTGCCAAACAGCTAACTCGGGTTTAAGCGCGTAGGCAAACAAATTTTTTTGGTTTGCCAAACAGCTAACTCGGGTTTAAGCGCGTAGGCAAACAAATTTTTTTGGTTTGCCAAACAGCTCACTCGGGTTTAAGCGCGTAAGCAAACAAATTTTTTTGGTTTGCCAAACAGCTAACTCGGGTTTAAGCGCGTAGGAAAGGATATTTTTTGGTTTGCCAAACAGCTACCTCGGGTTTAAGCGCGTAGGAAAGGATATTTTTTGGTTTGCCAAACAGCTAACTCGGGTTTAAGCGCGTAGGAAAGGATATTTTTTGGTTTGCCAAACAGCTAACTCGGGTTTAAGCGCGTAGGCAAACAAATTTTTTGGTTTGCCAAACAGCTAACTCGGGTTTAAGCGCGTAGGTAAACAAATTTTTTTTGTTTGTTAAACAGCTAACTCGGGTTTAAGCGCGTAGGCAAACAAATTTTTTTGGTTTGCCAAACAGCTAACTCGGGTTTAAGCGCGTAGGCAAACAAATTTTTTTTGTTTGTTAAACAGCTCACTCGGGTTTAAGCGCGTAGGCAAACAAATTTTTTTGGTTTGCCAAGCAGCTAACTCGGGGGTAAGCGCGTAGGCAAACAAATTTTTTGGTTTGCCAAACAGCTAACTCGGGTTTAAACGCGTAGGGAAACAAATTTTTTTTGTTTGTTAAACAGCTAACTCGGGTTTAAGCGTGTAGGAAACGAATTTTTTTGGTTTGCCAAACAGCTAACTCGGGTTTAAGCGCGTAGGCAAACAAATTTTTTTTGTTTGTTAAACAGCTAACTCGGGTTTAAGCGCGTAGGCAAACAAATTTTTTTGGTTTGCCAAACAGCTAACTCGGGTTTAAGCGCGTAGGCCAACAAATTTTTTTGGTTTGCCAAACAGCTAACTCGGGTTTAAGCGCGTAGGAAAGGATATTTTTTGGTTTGCCAAACAGCTAACTCGGGTTTAAGCGCGTAGGCAAACGAATTTTTTTGGTTTGCCAAACAGCTAACTCGGGTTTAAGCGCGTAGGCAAATAAATTTTTTGGTTTGCCAAACAGCTAACTCGGGTTTAAGCGCGTAGGCAAACAAATTTTTTGGTTTGCCAAACAGCTAACTCGGGTTTAAGCGCGTAGGCAAACAAACTTTTTTGGTTTGCCAAACAGCTAACTCGGGTTTAAGCGCGTAGGCAAACAAATTTTTTTGGTTTGCCAAACAGCTAACTCGGGTTTAAGCGCGTAGGCAAACAAATTTTTTTGGTTTGCCAAACAGCTCACTCGGGTTTAAGCGCGTAAGCAAACAAATTTTTTTGGTTTGCCAAACAGCTAACTCGGGTTTAAGCGCGTAGGAAAGGATATTTTTTGGTTTGCCAAACAGCTACCTCGGGTTTAAGCGCGTAGGAAAGGATATTTTTTGGTTTGCCAAACAGCTAACTCGGGTTTAAGCGCGTAGGAAAGGATATTTTTTGGTTTGCCAAACAGCTAACTCGGGTTTAAGCGCGTAGGCAAACAAATTTTTTGGTTTGCCAAACAGCTAACTCGGGTTTAAGCGCGTAGGTAAACAAATTTTTTTTGTTCGTTAAACAGCTAACTCGGGTTTAAGCGCGTAGGCAAACAAATTTTTTGGTTTGCCAAACAGCTAACTCGGGTTTAAGCGCGTAGGCAAACAAACTTTTTTGGTTTGCCAAACAGCTAACTCGGGTTTAAGCGCGTAGGCAAACAAATTTTTTTGGTTTGCCAAACAGCTAACTCGGGTTTAAGCGCGTAGGCAAACAAATTTTTTTGGTTTGCCAAACAGCTCACTCGGGTTTAAGCGCGTAAGCAAACAAATTTTTTTGGTTTGCCAAACAGCTAACTCGGGTTTAAGCGCGTAGGAAAGGATATTTTTTGGTTTGCCAAACAGCTACCTCGGGTTTAAGCGCGTAGGAAAGGATATTTTTTGGTTTGCCAAACAGCTAACTCGGGTTTAAGCGCGTAGGAAAGGATATTTTTTGGTTTGCCAAACAGCTAACTCGGGTTTAAGCGCGTAGGCAAACAAATTTTTTGGTTTGCCAAACAGCTAACTCGGGTTTAAGCGCGTAGGTAAACAAATTTTTTTTGTTTGTTAAACAGCTAACTCGGGTTTAAGCGCGTAGGCAAACAAATTTTTTTGGTTTGCCAAACAGCTAACTCGGGTTTAAGCGCGTAGGCAAACAAATTTTTTTTGTTTGTTAAACAGCTCACTCGGGTTTAAGCGCGTAGGCAAACAAATTTTTTTGGTTTGCCAAGCAGCTAACTCGGGGGTAAGCGCGTAGGCAAACAAATTTTTTGGTTTGCCAAACAGCTAACTCGGGTTTAAACGCGTAGGGAAACAAATTTTTTTTGTTTGTTAAACAGCTAACTCGGGTTTAAGCGTGTAGGAAACGAATTTTTTTGGTTTGCCAAACAGCTAACTCGGGTTTAAGCGCGTAGGCAAACAAATTTTTTTTGTTTGTTAAACAGCTAACTCGGGTTTAAGCGCGTAGGCAAACAAATTTTTTTGGTTTGCCAAACAGCTAACTCGGGTTTAAGCGCGTAGGCCAACAAATTTTTTTGGTTTGCCAAACAGCTAACTCGGGTTTAAGCGCGTAGGAAAGGATATTTTTTGGTTTGCCAAACAGCTAACTCGGGTTTAAGCGCGTAGGCAAACAAATTTTTTTGGTTTGCCAAACAGCTAACTCGGGTTTAAGCGCGTAGGCAAACAAATTTTTTGGTTTGCCAAACAGCTAACTCGGGTTTAAGCGCGTAGGCAAACAAATTTTTTGGTTTGCCAAACAGCTAACTCGGGTTTAAGCGCGTAGGAAACGATATTTTTTGGTTTGCCAAACAGCTAACTCGGGTTTAAGCGCGTAGGAAACGATATTTTTTGGTTTGCCAAACAGCTAACTCGGGTTTAAGCGCGTAGGAAAGGATATTCTTTGGTTTGCCAAACAGCTAACTCGGGTTTAAGCGCGTAAGCAAACAAATTTTTTGGTTTGCCAAACAGCTAACACGGGTTTAAGCGCGTAGGCAAACAAATATTTTTGGTTTGCCAAACAGCTAACTCGGGTTTAAGCGCGTAGGCAAACAAATTTTTTGGTTTGCCAAACAGCTAACTCGGGTTTAAGTGCGTAGGCAAACAAATCTTTTTTGTTTGTTAAACAGCTAACTTGGGTTTAAGCGCGTAGGAAAGGATATTTTTTGGTTTGCCAAACAGCTAACTCGGGTTTAAGCGCGTAGGCAAACAAATTTTTTTTGTTTGTTAAACAGCTAACTCGGGTTTAAGCGCGTAGGCAAACAAATTTTTTTGGTTTGCCAAACAGCTAACTCGGGGGTAAGCGCGTAGGCAAACAAATTTTTTGGTTTGCCAAACAGCTAACTCGGGTTTAAACGCGTAGGGAAACAAATTTTTTTGGTTTGCCAAACAGCTAACTCGGGTTTAAGCCCGTAGGCAAACAAATCTTTTTTGTTTGTTAAACAGCTAACTCGAGTTTAAGCGTGTAGGAAACGAATTTTTTTGGTTTGCCAAACAGCTAACTCGGGTTTAAGCGCGTAGGCAAACAAATTTTTTTTGTTTGTTAAACAGCTAACTCGGGTTTAAGCGCGTAGGCAAACAAATTTTTTTGGTTTGCCAAACAGCTAACTCGGGTTTAAGCGCGTAGGCAAACAAATTTTTTTGGTTTGCCAAACAGCTAACTCGGGTTAAAGCGCGTAGGAAACGATATTTTTTGGTTTGCCAAACAGCTAACTCGGGTTTAAGCGCGTAGGAAACGATATTTTTTGGTTTGCCAAACAGCTAACTCGGGTTTAAGCGCGTAGGAAAGGATATTTTTTGGTTTGCCAAACAGCTAACTCGGGTTTAAGCGCGTAGGAAAGGATATTTTTTTGTTTGCCAAACAGCTAACTCGGGTTTAAGCGCGTAGGCAAACAAATTTTTTGATTTGCCAAACAGCTAACTCGGGTTTAAGCGCGTAGGCAAACAAATTTTTTGGTTTGCCAAACAGCTAACTCGGGTTTAAGCGCGTAGGAAAGGATATTTTTTGGTTTGCCAAACAGCTACCTCGGGTTTAAGCGCGTAGGAAAGGATATTTTTTGGTTTGCCAAACAGCTAACTCGGGTTTAAGCGCGTAGGAAAGGATATTTTTTGGTTTGCCAAACAGCTAACTCGGGTTTAAGCGCGTAGGCAAACAAATTTTTTGGTTTGCCAAACAGCTAACTCGGGTTTAAGCGCGTAGGTAAACAAATTTTTTTTGTTTGTTAAACAGCTAACTCGGGTTTAAGCGCGTAGGCAAACAAATTTTTTTGGTTTGCCAAACAGCTAACTCGGGTTTAAGCGCGTAGGCAAACAAATTTTTTTTGTTTGTTAAACAGCTCACTCGGGTTTAAGCGCGTAGGCAAACAAATTTTTTTGGTTTGCCAAGCAGCTAACTCGGGGGTAAGCGCGTAGGCAAACAAATTTTTTGGTTTGCCAAACAGCTAACTCGGGTTTAAACGCGTAGGGAAACAAATTTTTTTGGTTTGCCAAACAGCTAACTCGGGTTTAAGCGCGTAGGCAAACAAATTTTTTGGTTTGCCAAACAGCTAACTCGGGTTTAAGCGCGTAGGCAAACAAATTTTTTGGTTTGCCAAACAGCTAACTCGGGTTTAAGCGCGTAGGAAACGATATTTTTTGGTTTGCCAAACAGCTAACTCGGGTTTAAGCGCGTAGGAAACGATATTTTTTGGTTTGCCAAACAGCTAACTCGGGTTTAAGCGCGTAGGAAAGGATATTCTTTGGTTTGCCAAACAGCTAACTCGGGTTTAAGCGCGTAAGCAAACAAATTTTTTGGTTTGCCAAACAGCTAACACGGGTTTAAGCGCGTAGGCAAACAAATATTTTTGGTTTGCCAAACAGCTAACTCGGGTTTAAGCGCGTAGGCAAACAAATTTTTTGGTTTGCCAAACAGCTAACTCGGGTTTAAGTGCGTAGGCAAACAAATCTTTTTTGTTTGTTAAACAGCTAACTTGGGTTTAAGCGCGTAGGAAAGGATATTTTTTGGTTTGCCAAACAGCTAACTCGGGTTTAAGCGCGTAGGCAAACAAATTTTTTTTGTTTGTTAAACAGCTAACTCGGGTTTAAGCGCGTAGGCAAACAAATTTTTTTGGTTTGCCAAACAGCTAACTCGGGGGTAAGCGCGTAGGCAAACAAATTTTTTGGTTTGCCAAACAGCTAACTCGGGTTTAAACGCGTAGGGAAACAAATTTTTTTGGTTTGCCAAACAGCTAACTCGGGTTTAAGCCCGTAGGCAAACAAATCTTTTTTGTTTGTTAAACAGCTAACTCGAGTTTAAGCGTGTAGGAAACGAATTTTTTTGGTTTGCCAAACAGCTAACTCGGGTTTAAGCGCGTAGGCAAACAAATTTTTTTTGTTTGTTAAACAGCTAACTCGGGTTTAAGCGCGTAGGCAAACAAATTTTTTTGGTTTGCCAAACAGCTAACTCGGGTTTAAGCGCGTAGGCAAACAAATTTTTTTGGTTTGCCAAACAGCTAACTCGGGTTAAAGCGCGTAGGAAACGATATTTTTTGGTTTGCCAAACAGCTAACTCGGGTTTAAGCGCGTAGGAAACGATATTTTTTGGTTTGCCAAACAGCTAACTCGGGTTTAAGCGCGTAGGAAAGGATATTTTTTGGTTTGCCAAACAGCTAACTCGGGTTTAAGCGCGTAGGAAAGGATATTTTTTTGTTTGCCAAACAGCTAACTCGGGTTTAAGCGCGTAGGCAAACAAATTTTTTGATTTGCCAAACAGCTAACTCGGGTTTAAGCGCGTAGGCAAACAAATTTTTTGGTTTGCCAAACAGCTAACTCGGGTTTAAGCGCGTAGGAAAGGATATTTTTTGGTTTGCCAAACAGCTACCTCGGGTTTAAGCGCGTAGGAAAGGATATTTTTTGGTTTGCCAAACAGCTAACTCGGGTTTAAGCGCGTAGGAAAGGATATTTTTTGGTTTGCCAAACAGCTAACTCGGGTTTAAGCGCGTAGGCAAACAAATTTTTTGGTTTGCCAAACAGCTAACTCGGGTTTAAGCGCGTAGGTAAACAAATTTTTTTTGTTTGTTAAACAGCTAACTCGGGTTTAAGCGCGTAGGCAAACAAATTTTTTTGGTTTGCCAAACAGCTAACTCGGGTTTAAGCGCGTAGGCAAACAAATTTTTTTTGTTTGTTAAACAGCTCACTCGGGTTTAAGCGCGTAGGCAAACAAATTTTTTTGGTTTGCCAAGCAGCTAACTCGGGGGTAAGCGCGTAGGCAAACAAATTTTTTGGTTTGCCAAACAGCTAACTCGGGTTTAAACGCGTAGGGAAACAAATTTTTTTTGTTTGTTAAACAGCTAACTCGGGTTTAAGCGTGTAGGAAACGAATTTTTTTGGTTTGCCAAACAGCTAACTCGGGTTTAAGCGCGTAGGCAAACAAATTTTTTTTGTTTGTTAAACAGCTAACTCGGGTTTAAGCGCGTAGGCAAACAAATTTTTTTGGTTTGCCAAACAGCTAACTCGGGTTTAAGCGCGTAGGCCAACAAATTTTTTTGGTTTGCCAAACAGCTAACTCGGGTTTAAGCGCGTAGGAAAGGATATTTTTTGGTTTGCCAAACAGCTAACTCGGGTTTAAGCGCGTAGGCAAACAAATTTTTTTGGTTTGCCAAACAGCTAACTCGGGTTTAAGCGCGTAGGCAAACAAATTTTTTGGTTTGCCAAACAGCTAACTCGGGTTTAAGCGCGTAGGCAAACAAATTTTTTGGTTTGCCAAACAGCTAACTCGGGTTTAAGCGCGTAGGAAACGATATTTTTTGGTTTGCCAAACAGCTAACTCGGGTTTAAGCGCGTAGGAAACGATATTTTTTGGTTTGCCAAACAGCTAACTCGGGTTTAAGCGCGTAGGAAAGGATATTCTTTGGTTTGCCAAACAGCTAACTCGGGTTTAAGCGCGTAAGCAAACAAATTTTTTGGTTTGCCAAACAGCTAACACGGGTTTAAGCGCGTAGGCAAACAAATTTTTTTGGTTTGCCAAACAGCTAACACGGGTTTAAGCGCGTAGGCAAACAAATATTTTTGGTTTGCCAAACAGCTAACTCGGGTTTAAGCGCGTAGGCAAACAAATTTTTTGGTTTGCCAAACAGCTAACTCGGGTTTAAGTGCGTAGGCAAACAAATCTTTTTTGTTTGTTAAACAGCTAACTTGGGTTTAAGCGCGTAGGAAAGGATATTTTTTGGTTTGCCAAACAGCTAACTCGGGTTTAAGCGCGTAGGCAAACAAATTTTTTTTGTTTGTTAAACAGCTAACTCGGGTTTAAGCGCGTAGGCAAACAAATTTTTTTGGTTTGCCAAACAGCTAACTCGGGGGTAAGCGCGTAGGCAAACAAATTTTTTGGTTTGCCAAACAGCTAACTCGGGTTTAAACGCGTAGGGAAACAAATTTTTTTGGTTTGCCAAACAGCTAACTCGGGTTTAAGCCCGTAGGCAAACAAATCTTTTTTGTTTGTTAAACAGCTAACTCGAGTTTAAGCGTTTAGGAAACGAATTTTTTTGGTTTGCCAAACAGCTAACTCGGGTTTAAGCGCGTAGGCAAACAAATTTTTTTTGTTTGTTAAACAGCTAACTCGGGTTTAAGCGCGTAGGCAAACAAATTTTTTTGGTTTGCCAAACAGCTAACTCGGGTTTAAGCGCGTAGGCAAACAAATTTTTTTGGTTTGCCAAACAGCTAACTCGGGTTAAAGCGCGTAGGAAACGATATTTTTTGGTTTGCCAAACAGCTAACTCGGGTTTAAGCGCGTAGGAAACGATATTTTTTGGTTTGCCAAACAGCTAACTCGGGTTTAAGCGCGTAGGAAAGGATATTTTTTGGTTTGCCAAACAGCTAACTCGGGTTTAAGCGCGTAGGAAAGGATATTTTTTTGTTTGCCAAACAGCTAACTCGGGTTTAAGCGCGTAGGCAAACAAATTTTTTGATTTGCCAAACAGCTAACTCGGGTTTAAGCGCGTAGGCAAACAAATTTTTTGGTTTGCCAAACAGCTAACTCGGGTTTAAGCGCGTAGGAAACGATATTTTTTGGTTTGCCAAACAGCTAACTCGGGTTTAAGCGCGTAGGAAACGATATTTTTTGGTTTGCCAAACAGCTAACTCGGGTTTAAGCGCGTAGGAAACGATATTTTTTGGTTTGCCAAACAGCTAACTCGGGTTTAAGCGCGTAGGAAAGGATATTTTTTGGTTTGCCAAACAGCTAACTCGGGTTTAAGCGCGTAGGAAAGGATATTTTTTGGTTTGCCAAACAGCTAACTCGGGTTTAAGCGCGTAGGCAAACAAATTTTTTTGGTTTGCCAAACAGCTAACTCGGGTTTAAGCGCGTAGGCAAACAAATTTTTTGGTTTGCCAAACAGCTAACTCGGGTTTAAGCGCGTAGGCAAACAAATTTTTTGGTTTGCCAAACAGCTAACTCGGGTTTAAGCGCGTAGGAAACGATATTTTTTGGTTTGCCAAACAGCTAACTCGGGTTTAAGCGCGTAGGAAACGATATTTTTTGGTTTGCCAAACAGCTAACTCGGGTTTAAGCGCGTAGGAAAGGATATTCTTTGGTTTGCCAAACAGCTAACTCGGGTTTAAGCGCGTAAGCAAACAAATTTTTTGGTTTGCCAAACAGCTAACACGGGTTTAAGCGCGTAGGCAAACAAATATTTTTGGTTTGCCAAACAGCTAACTCGGGTTTAAGCGCGTAGGCAAACAAATTTTTTGGTTTGCCAAACAGCTAACTCGGGTTTAAGTGCGTAGGCAAACAAATCTTTTTTGTTTGTTAAACAGCTAACTTGGGTTTAAGCGCGTAGGAAAGGATATTTTTTGGTTTGCCAAACAGCTAACTCGGGTTTAAGCGCGTAGGCAAACAAATTTTTTTTGTTTGTTAAACAGCTAACTCGGGTTTAAGCGCGTAGGCAAACAAATTTTTTTGGTTTGCCAAACAGCTAACTCGGGGGTAAGCGCGTAGGCAAACAAATTTTTTGGTTTGCCAAACAGCTAACTCGGGTTTAAACGCGTAGGGAAACAAATTTTTTTGGTTTGCCAAACAGCTAACTCGGGTTTAAGCCCGTAGGCAAACAAATCTTTTTTGTTTGTTAAACAGCTAACTCGAGTTTAAGCGTTTAGGAAACGAATTTTTTTGGTTTGCCAAACAGCTAACTCGGGTTTAAGCGCGTAGGCAAACAAATTTTTTTTGTTTGTTAAACAGCTAACTCGGGTTTAAGCGCGTAGGCAAACAAATTTTTTTGGTTTGCCAAACAGCTAACTCGGGTTTAAGCGCGTAGGCAAACAAATTTTTTTGGTTTGCCAAACAGCTAACTCGGGTTAAAGCGCGTAGGAAACGATATTTTTTGGTTTGCCAAACAGCTAACTCGGGTTTAAGCGCGTAGGAAACGATATTTTTTGGTTTGCCAAACAGCTAACTCGGGTTTAAGCGCGTAGGAAAGGATATTTTTTGGTTTGCCAAACAGCTAACTCGGGTTTAAGCGCGTAGGAAAGGATATTTTTTTGTTTGCCAAACAGCTAACTCGGGTTTAAGCGCGTAGGCAAACAAATTTTTTGATTTGCCAAACAGCTAACTCGGGTTTAAGCGCGTAGGCAAACAAATTTTTTGGTTTGCCAAACAGCTAACTCGGGTTTAAGCGCGTAGGAAACGATATTTTTTGGTTTGCCAAACAGCTAACTCGGGTTTAAGCGCGTAGGAAACGATATTTTTTGGTTTGCCAAACAGCTAACTCGGGTTTAAGCGCGTAGGAAAGGATATTTTTTGGTTTGCTAAACAGCTAACTCGGGTTTAAGCGCGTAGGCAAATAATTTTTTGGTTTGCAAAACAGCTAACTCGGGTTTAAGCGCGTAGGAAAGGATATTTTTTGGTTTGCCAAACAGCTAACTCGGGTTTAAGCGCGTAGGCAAACAAATTTTTTTTGTTTGTTAAACAGCTAACTCGGGTTTAAGCGCGTAGGCAAACAAATTTTTTTGGTTTGCCAAAC